>CM042814.1:3948542-5264722 GCA_009982885.2 Hyles vespertilio | reverse complement strand
CTACGTAACCTAGTCCAAGTCCCGAGGCAGAGTCAAAAGTTAAGAGGGAGGATTTATTATACTTGGAATACTTGAAATTATTCCATATTCCTGTCGACGAATTCTTAGATTTTCTAAATTCAATCTTGATATTTAGAAACTTTGTCTTTCATTTACTCGGAGGGGGAAATTATGAACAATATTTTTTTGTATTCAGTTTTTTTTAGTCAGAGATGCGTGAAATCGGGGAAGAACGAACAATGTATTATATAACATGTACACGTGCTGAGAAGCCGTGTACTTATCCAGTGTTATTATGAAAGTTTCCGTGACGGCGCGGCGGTGTGTCGGGCGAGCGGAGGACGCCGGCGCGCGCCGCTTATAAATCTCACGAGAAAATAATGAACGAGCTACCAAAACTGCAAACTTGTAATTTGCAATTGAAATGAATGGCTAACTACATAATAACTTTTGTATGGTTGCCAAAGAATAAGTTGATAACGTTTTGCACAAGAATATTTAAATATTTGGTAGACGAGTTATGGGCTACATTAAAATGGACGAATCGAAAAGTAAAGCCTAAATATGTACATATGGAATTACCTTATAATAATATGATCAAACCTGTTACTAAAAAACAGCTATAATCGTTTTATTAAAATATAATTGAAATTAATAGTAAACAATAGTTTTATTTCAATGTGTAACATTCCCGTAAATTAATAATAATGAAACCGTACTTTAAAATGGTAATACAATAATTAACAAAACTTACTAAATAAATAACAACAATCCTAGCTAAGTTATTAGACGATTCAGTTTAGTTACATTTACCTCAAGTGAAACCGTAGCACGTACTCAAGAAACACAAATCGGAGCGACCGCAACCGCAGAGTCCGCTTATTTGCAAACTCATTAACTTGTATAGATTAGATACATAAAGAGCAGGGACAAGTCGTCGAGAACCCGGGCCCTTCGAGTGTTGGCGTCTACTCGTTAAGCCGCTAAGTTTACGGCTTTTGTTTAAATTAAACCCTCGCCTGTATAGTAAAACGCGGAATGTTTATTATCCAAATTGAATTTTCCCACTCGACAGTAACATTAAATTGATAATAAATAAGCAATAGCCGCGCTTGTTTCACCTTTGTAAGCGTGTTTTGTTATCGGATAAACGAGTGACGGTTCAAATTTTAAACGGGAATATCGGGCCTTTAATTAACTCGTTTAGAGTTAATCAAGTATGAAATCAATAAAACATTAAATCATATTTTGAAAAAGATTCTGAGTATTTTATATTGATATTTGGGGTTTAATAGCATTCGCATGAAAATGTATTGTTCGTATTTTAAAATACCTTGATAAGCTCACACATAACGGATTGAATAATTAAATCAATCTACTTTTCCGTTCGCAATATTCACGTACTTCAACATTTTTTTTTTTCAGAAAGATCCTTCTGATCAATCCGACAAAAGAGTATTTAAACAAATTACATCGTGCATGTAATCTCCTTCACTTTTATTTGCAACGCTTAAAACATTTTAATGTTAACACGACGTGCGATGGATATAAACAAATGGAAAAGGGATTCTCTTAAACTGAGTCCGCTCAAAGAATGGAAATAAAAAAGAACAAAGTATCAGATCCAATCTTTTAACTGAAAGAGAAAGTTCGCGAAAGGAAACACAAACTAACGTACTCCAACAAACGATTCAAAGTGTTGTTTTTGAAAATGTTAATGTGAACGGACTTTGAGCGTGTTAGAGCAGTTACAGGCGTGTCTTTCAACGCGGAAAATGTAGCCGAATTTTACAAAATATGAAATATTTTTTCTTCACGTCGTAAATTTCGCGCTCCAATATTAATGTGTCTATGATAGTCGTTTTTTATGTGGAGTGAAAAATTTGTACGGTTTTATAGAAAATAATTTAACGTTGATTTATACAATACTATTTTATATCTATACAATTCCCGGAGCGTCGGACTTTTAGGGATGGCGGAAGTGTGGGCGAGCACTCGAGGCGAACTAGTCTAAATTAATTCCTAATATTATATTCAATATTCAAAAAGTTACGAGAAGTTAAAGGTTTATACAAATTTTCATCTTTATTATTCTAAATATTCATCTACTTTATTTAGTTGGACCAATGAATATTTCGTTTTACTTTTAGTTGTAACTGAATAAAGCGTGATGTAAGAAAATAACTACTACATTGCTTTCTTCTTCTTATCGTATTTGTCCTCTCATTAAATAATTCCTTGCGTCAATACAATGACCACATTCTAGCAAATTACATTAAATGAATAAATTTGCTACACACAAGACTGTTATTTTTAATTAACACAATTCAATACTCGTTGCTTTTAAGAAATTAAATAAACCCACAATGTAATTCTCAATATTCTTTAGCCAATAAAGTACAGGTAAATAAATAAAATCAACTATTTAAATACTGGTAACTATCACAAATATTCAGTGGTAATGTTAACTCATAAATATTTATTTGCTTTATCACATAGCCCCATACAAAAATATAAATAATATCCGACGAAATTCATTGGAAATTCTGTGAAGGCCGCGTCCCCATCTTTCACACTTCACCGCGTCATTCATCAAGCGAGGGGCTATCGTGTGACCGATACTGCAATGTTTACTCTACAAATAAAAACGCTTCCGTGTATAGGCTTTCCTTTCTTGCCAGCTATTCGATCTCCATACGCCAGCTTCAGTTTAATTAACACTTTAGTATTTCTATAGTCTCGACCATGTTCACTTTTACTGATACTGATATAAATCGGATACCATAGCTATTTTACACAAGATTAAAAAGTCCGACATAGCGATCCATTTACATGTCATTTTTGGTAATTAACCAACGTCCATCTGTCATCGAAAAACCAGGCAATATTTTAATGAACAGAGAGAATTTTCTCGCCAGTGAATATTTTATCTGATTAGCTGTACCTACCATATCTCTTTTCAATGACAAAAAGTCCAAGATTGGCCGGTATAAAAGCCACGTACCATCATGTGTTCTTCAGTCACTATGCCACTTGAGAGTAAAAGATGCATCAGACCACTTTAGCCATGCAGAACTATGTACCTGAGACACCTCTACTAGCCTCATAGAGCCAGTGTTTACGTCACCAATTTTATGTGGCCGTGTGGTAAGTGGTCCCCGGGCGGGGCGCAGTAAATATCCACGGGTAAAGTTTAAACGTCCTTGCGAAACGGCAGCAAGTTATTACGGTGCTCCCGGCGCGGCGTGCGTAACGTGTGACACTTGTTTTTTATCATAACAATTCTGTATAACTTATTCAGGGGGCACCTATATTTTTTTTCTGATGTATTTGTAAACGGACTTCGGTATGATAGTTTCGACAACATTCCTGAAAAGTAGTGTCACTACTTAACTAATTAACAACACTCTCTAAAACATTACACTTCATTCTAAATTGATCACCCACTTACATTCATTTTATATATTCAAAAATCTCCTCCTCCAAACGGGTTAGTACATCAAATATTCAATATTACTTTCAATTCAATACTCGGCTCTCGTTACATCGCGCATATACGAGTATATACATATTTCAATAATTCATATTACCAAGGTTGTTTGTATGGCTCGTCATGTGTTTACATCGACGTTGCACACTACAATTACAATATTGTGGGCGTCAAAGGTGTCATTTATGAGTACACTGTCATTATGTTTTCCATTACGGGGCTTGTTGATACAACCTAGTTATCTGTTGGGTCTTGACACTGGAATTTAACATTAATATTAGATAGGCACAAAATTATTTAGTTCCAACATTGTAAGGTACTTTTATTATGGAGACAAAATTTACTTTTACTTGATGCAATTGATTCTACGACCGAAGACAAATATTTGTTGATGACACATTCATTTGTTTAGGGGCGGGAATCAGCAAATTCTCACTGTTGTTCTGTCCAATGCTTCATTCCAATTTCACCGCCTTCAGTTGTATGACACATATCTTCCTCGACGACATCAAACCTCAATTTTTCAGTTCGCCTCAAAATACCTACGCATATATTGCAAAGGTATTTCTGTGATTTCTTAAACCATTACAATGCAACCTCAAGTGAAATACCTCATCAACCATCCCGTATAATTAAAATTGAATTTCGTACCAATACTATAGGTAGCAGACTCATTAATTT
Organism: Hyles vespertilio; assembly: GCA_009982885.2. Lineage (NCBI taxonomy): Eukaryota > Metazoa > Arthropoda > Insecta > Lepidoptera > Sphingidae > Hyles > Hyles vespertilio. The sequence continues at coordinate 5,260,551 of CM042814.1, read as the reverse complement.
ACATAGAAACGCATGCGGCCAAGTGATAAATATCATACAACGATCGTAGCGTTACATAATGCTAATACGGGCCCGTCACGCGGCGCTATTGTATACGACCAATGGTCACTAATTGACCTATAAATGTATAATTGCAATTGATATTGTCATCATTGCGGTCCGCTTATCAATGCTACGGCGTGCGAACAAATGGCAACTGTCGCGTCGCGATCATTTCGAATATTCCATTATTAATAGATTTTCATATATTGTTACATCATTACATGTTTAGCAATCTGCCATTAGAAATTATTTTATTGGAGATTAATGAAATTTAGCATCTCAATATCAAGCAATATGGAGATCTATAACCCCTACCAATAAAGTACAAAAATAACAACTGCTTTATTTGAACAATCCAAACACTATCCGTTGCCGATCTGTGAAGAGGTAAACGGAATATGAAGCATTTATTTATAATCCCAATACATCGTGCGAATGCTCTGAACATTTCAAACGCACAGGATGTTTTGATGAGACAAAACGACGTTCAATCGGCAATTCCAGGTATTACACACTATAAGTGCAGACAAGCTATCAAGTAACCCCGACAAGCGCATTGAAAGCCATCAGCTTCGCCTCGATAGTCACATGCTGAGGGAATAAACACCCATTCATTGCACTTATGGATACGCATCTGATTTATTAGACTATCATATAAAGAAAATTGACAGCATCCGTGCCGCAGTAGGTTAGACGCCGCCTGTGAAACCAAAAGGCCGCGGGTTCGATCCCCGCACGCAGAGATATTTCTTTCGGGTCTGGGTGTTAGTGAAACCGAAAAGTCTCTTGTAGTTCGTGATACCCACGACACAAAACTCGATCTTAGTATGTCATGTGACTGTTGGGTGTTCCTTATTTATATATATTATATAGAAGACCCTGCGCATACGTCGAAGAAATGCTAACTCCCGTAAAACGCCACTGTGATAGAGGCCAAGTGTGGATATTAATCGAAGAGACATTCTTATCAAATTTTTTTTTTCAACACGTAATACAAATTGTTTATAGGTGGGCTTAATGACTTAACACGTCTTGTATCTTAATTGCCGGCTAGCACAATACTCGTTACTGTTGAGTAAACTTAATATTATTTATATAACTTCGTCCTATCTACTGAGTTCCCATCCTCATCATAGAATGTAAAAATCCTTGTTTATCGTACTGACATTTTCGCAAATCTGTCGGAACAATATTTAGGTAATAAAGTCACATCGATTCACGAAAATGCTCACTCGTTGGCACTGAAATTAACACGAAACAATACCCTTTAGGAATCATCCGTGGATTTCCCAAGCGCCCAACATCACATTTAGAAACGAATCGCTTCTATTTTTACGAATTTGTGGGCACTGTAAAGATATGTTTCACGGACGGCAAAAAATAGCGTTTATTCATTAGAATGTCAGACTCAGTGAAGGCGCATTAGTGTGAAATTGCCTTAACGGGAACCCACCTACGCTGTCTACAAATTGATAAGACAAGTTAGCTATTTCTAAAGGCATTTTGATTCCCCCATCATGACATTTACATTCCGTTATAAAATTTCCTTTGCATATAGCCAGACATTGATCAACAATGTACGACTTAAGATATTCTAATATGTTCTGTAAATTGTAGAGCTATGTATTTTCCGCAAATTACTGCACACGGAACAAATTTAAAATAACACACCGAATTGCATGCAAATTTATTAAAGTATAATTTTGTGATATTACAAACAAAACATCATAACCGTTATTTTGCCATACCATTGTTGCCTAGCAAATTCGCACTCATACAGTATTAGAAATCTGAGTACGAAATGTAGTGGTCATTTTAAATAAAGCATATAATTCTGTCCGCCCACCACCCGTTGATCCCCCTCTTCCGCCCTGCGCCCGCGTTGTGGGGGTATAAAAATTGAATATTCTCTAAATCGGGACAGTCACAACGGAGGGTTGCCAACTGGTGGAATTTCCCAAACAATCCGGTACTCCGCGTTCCTATTGGAATTCGAAGCCGTACATTATTGTTTCCCGCTTGAATTAATTTTTATTGTTATGGTGTATTGTTTCTTTGCTTTTACTGTGTTTTTTTTCTCAACATGACATATCTGGGTTTCGAGGTTGTTTCATGTACGATACCGTAATAGTGTTGCCCTTGACATACACTCTTGACTTCAATTTATCAATGTCATCTATCACATTCGATACTGATACCGCTGTACAATACCCCAATACATAATAAATCAGCTGTTCTATTCATACATCCGCAAGACGTTCACTTCTGATTATAAACTCCTCTTAAATTTTTCACAGTGACCTGCATCCAAACATCACCCTAGCTCAAAATCATATATTACCTCCGTCCTATCCCTAATCCGATATTAAACATGACCTATATTCGTCTACCGGGCGAGGCTAATGGGTAAGCGCGAACACATGTACGCAGTCCCTTCAGATTCCCTTGGTTATAAATCGGCAGCCCTAGTCATGACGCATTAGCGAACAGGGATGATCCGACGCGGGCCGGATTTGGGCGCGCGTCCGGAAAATTGCACACCGAAATGATCGATGGCGGGCCAGATGTCGTGTTCCGTGATTACATGCGGACGCGTACGTCCCCACTTTACTTGTGCCGGCGTTTCATTCGCGCCGGACCCGCTCCGTTACGTCCCGTGGGAACCGCCCGGAATCTGCTCAAAGTTGCTCCGCCGAAATACGTATTAACTCCACTGACGAATTTTGCAATCCTCTTTGTATTCATTTTTCTTTCGTGCAGTGTAGGTTTTGATGCCATATACATGTCAAGCTAAAACCAATAACCCACACAACAGTATAAAAGCTATAACAAAACCAAAAACGGTAAGTGCAAGAATCTGTAAGCATCGAAATCCTTTGTTCAAAGATCCACAAAAGCAACCGTATTCGATGACAAAGCGCTGAAAGCTGAGCCAATCAAAAGCAATAAACTTTTGTACAAACAATAAGCAAATAATATCGGGAAAGGAATAAAAAATAGCTTCACAGTAGACAAATAGGAACAAAAGACCTCCATTGTGGTTCCCCTTTTGAGACAAAAGGGGCCCGCCCGGTCCGGGGCGAGTATTATTGCGTTTTGTAAAAACATTCCTGTTCCGCGGACATTTGAAAGAGAAAATATAAAAAGTCAGCTGAACACTAGAACGATTGTAGCGCGTGCATCTCCGTACAAAAAGACACAAATACTTTTAACACTACTTCAGAATGCGGAACACAATGTGAGCGTTTATCACTTTTTGTGTTTCGTCACTGCAAACTCTCTGCGGCCAACTGTATTTATACTGCGCTAGCGGCATTTGCCAGCTGATTTGTTTAACTTCGCTATACTATGAAATACTGCTAAACTGTTTCCCCTTTCAATTCTACAGGGTATATCAAGACTGCTACCGAAAACGAAGCCGGGTGGTAGTTTAAGCGACTTCAGACATAATGCAACAGAAAAAGTTGCAAAAAAAAGCGACAATTTTTTTTTTGTTATTTTTTTCCTATGGCCATATTTGGATGGTAAATACATTTTTTCCTAAAATAATAGTGTATGCCCTTTTATTTATAAATACTCTAAGGTATAAAAGAGTTTAAATTATTATTTTAGCAAAAACTATGGATTTACCACCCAAAAATGACGATATTTAAAAAATCATAAAAAATAATTGTCGCGTTTCTATGCGAAATTTTTAATTGCATTGTGTTTGTAGCCACTAAAACTACCACCCGGCTTCGTTTTCGGTAGCAGTCTTGAGATACCCGGTATACTTACTTATTAATACTAATCTTTAGGTTGATAATTGATTGTGAAATTATAGATAAGTCTGAATTGGCTAAGTGATAATTCTGCACTCAAGATATATTTTAAGAAGAAATACGTATAATAAAAAATCTAAGACTTATAATAATACTTCATAACAAAGAATATTTGACTCGTTATGTAAATGAAAGAAACTTCAGACGCCATGTCGAAAAATTAAGCTCTAAAAAGATAGATCCCAGGACAAGTTTCTCTGAGTTGGTGTCAGAAACATAAAGAAAACTGGCAAACAATGAAGTATTTTAAAAAGTGTTTCAAATGTTCTTCTAAATTAACGCATTGGAATGACTTCGGTATTAAAATACAAATACTACACAACGTACAAGAACTTTTCCCAAATTTTTAAGTGTGAAATTCGATACCGCAATTTCTTGCAAATTTATTTTTTGTGTTGCTAATAAATTATAACGTGTGTGGTGTTATTGACGATGTTTATTTTCAGTAAATTACTTTTTTTTTTTTTTTTTTATTGCAATGAATGACGAGACGAGCAAGCCGTTCGCCTGATGGTAACCGATACGACCGCTCATAAACAGTAGCAAAATTTCACTGCGCTCGCCATCCTGAGACATAAGATGTTAAGTCTCAATATGTCCAGTAGTTACTCTGTCTACAATGTCTTACTTAACTTTTAATGTTATTTTTTAATATCACGTTCCAATGTAATCTTAAAGAAAATTTGTAAAGAAGCTATTTATTCGCTTCTCAATAATAGAAGCATGTCAACAAGTAGATATAACTATATTTACAGGTCAAATGAACATCATAAATAGCAAAAGGATGCTAAACATTGCCTAAAGCACAAAACATAACGCGAAATACCGTATACACTGGTTGTGGGTCTGTCATATGTGAGAGGCCGCCTGGATAGGTACCACCGCTATGTCTATTTCTTCCGCCAAACAGCAGCGTAAATGCACTATTGTGCTTCGGATTGAAGGACATGTTAGCCAGAGTAACTACTGGACATATTGAGACTTAACATCTGTCTCAGGGTGGCGAGCGCAATAGAATGCCAAGCATTACTTTGTAATTCAAGGTGTTGTTTGGCTTTGCTACTGTTCATAAGTAGTCGGTATCATTTACCATCAGGCGAACGGCATGCTCGTCTCGCAATTCATTGCAATAAGATAAAAGTACAGTTCACAATGCACAACTCGTATAAATTGGCAGACATAACGCCCTTCACGCCTTAAAGTCGCGTGACATTTGAATCGTTCACAGACGACCGTAATTTAATAAACAACCGTCACAAACTTTCTGAGAACAATTTACATCCCTTCTGCAAGGGCAAAGAAACAAACGCCTTCTCCTTTAACATTCGCAATGAGAGCGATATAAACAAATTTAAGAAGGGTGCACTCCCGTACTTCTCAATACGGACTAAACCACTTGCCTGATCGAAAAAATCCTTTACTATGTGAATTATTTAATGAATCGTATTTGTGTAGCAACAAAAAAATATCCAATATGTTGACTGCACGGGATTTCCAACCATATCTTTATCAATGTAAAGAACACATTCCTATATTTCGTTAAATAGTGTATACAACTTTTTTCACGAACGAGGTCCGGTCAACCAGGTATTATTATTAACGATCCATAACTTGTTTATTTTGCTCTGCTGCAAAATTATGGCTATTATTTACGGTTAAATGTTACCAATGCGAAAGCTAATATTGCAATAAAGGAAAATATAAAAGTGATAATATTTTATCAACTATAATATTTAATACAAAATTGATTTAACAAAAGCGCCGCTCGCTCGCTCTTACCACACACTTACGTGGACTTAACGACTCTTTTATATATCTTACAAAATCATTTGGCTGATAGTTTCACGACCTATCTTATACCTTAAATCTTGCAGGAATAGGTATTTTGCATTAGGTATGGGCCACTTCAGTCGCGTATAAAATTCTGATACATGGTAGACAATACAGTACACAGTCAATGAAACACATTCCTACGTGTTACAACCAAAGTTTATGTGGAGGCCAAGACGAGGGCGGTAAAAACAACGTTACAGCGACTCAGTGATGAAACATTCGGCCGTTTGAAAAGTTCCAAGATTAATGCTGTTTTGGGATTGTTTATGGGAATGGCCGTTGGAAAGATACGCGTCGACCTTTACGTGGTCGTTCTACACTTTCATGAAACTAACTTCGAATTACGATGCTGTAGACTTTGGTTGGCTTCCTTTTTTCTAACACTGGGTGTACGATACACATGATTTGTTTCTGATTTATCCATCCATGATTTGTAAGTATAATCTCTTGACCATTTAGATGACACAGTGATCATGACGTTTACTGTGAATGGAAAGACTGAAGTTCCGATAGCAAAAAAAAATACAAGACATGTAGATTAAACAGCATAGCAAGAATGTCACAAGTCAGCTTTGTACCGGCTAATATTTTTTATTTTAAATATATCAATTTAGCAATGTTGTATTTTTTTAATTATAAAATCTGACAAAAAGTCACACCACAAAGAATCTGAGTAACTCGTAATGATTTTTAATAATGTTAATGACATTAGTAAAATCATTAGTGACCGTTCCCAAAGTTAGATTGGCGTGTTACGTGTATGATTCTCAGAAATGTTGGCAAGCGTTTATACGTCAACGCAATGTCGGACAGCGGCCAGCAAACTAAATTTACCGACATAATGGACCTGAGTAATTTTATTAGCGCTCCATCAAAAGTTGTTGAATCAACACCATCGTATAGATGTTTGCGACCTACTGGCATTTAAAACACTAATTTTATGGATAATGCGCAGTAATAATAGCCGATTTTTATTTTTACAGTCAAAGTAAACAGGGTACGATACATTTTATGTTAAGTAAGTAATAACATTATGATTCCGGTTTCATTGGTTCTATCCGTTAAAGATCATCTATTGCTTGAAACAACAATATTCGGAAGTTCGCTTTATGTTCTCTGACTAATAGAGAAATGAGTATCAAATTCAGTGGCCGTAGCACTTTACCGAATCTCCTCCAACCTTGACGTTTGCATACGTCGTAATGACTTATAATATAAAAACGTAAATAAACACACAATTTTCTCACAATAATTCCCCAATATTCTGTTACAGAGCGTCGACGCCGTACCAAAACGTAATAATTTCTGCTCGATTACTTTCACAGCGAAAAAAAATAACAATACCGAAAAAAATCAACGCAAATATTGTGTAAGCGCCTCTCAAATATGAATAAGTGGCTATGAAATGTGTGCTTAGACGAAATGTGTGCCCGTGTTTGCGCTACATGTTTGTTTAAATGTATTCAGAGAACTATAATATTGTGTATACAACGACTTTATTTTATTCTTGTGACACGCGTGACGCGCCACTCAAATTGAATGCTATGTTTGAAATGAATTAAATAGCAAAATATATTTGAACCATCAATAGATATGATGAAATGAATCGAAATAATTGATTTCATTTGAATTTTTGCTTTGTTGAAGAGCGTTGTTGACTGTTGTGTATGTTTTTATATTTCTGCGGACTAAGAGTATGCTATATTTATTAATTAATAAAAAAATCATCGCTCACAAAGTGGGCGGATGATTTAATATTAAATACGCACGAACGAAATTCAATCACGATTAATCTAATTTTAAATTCGGAACTTAAATAAATATTCACGAACCAATACGAGAACATAATACGAGTGGCATAATCAAGCCACGGTAGGTACAAGTGTGAAATAGGTACTGGTTCAACAACTCTTACGCCTACACTCGGCACGCTCGAGCCAATAAAAAAGGGGGAAGGAAATGGGAAAACAAAACGCAGATCGAATGATTTAGCACTTACGTTCAAGTACCGACGCACGCTAGCTGCTCCATTAATAAAGTACACATATTACGAAGGAGGTCAATATTATTGGAGGGGATGGGGGGAGTAGAGGCGGGGGGACCGCTTGCTGTGTTGGAAAGTTATTTTAATAAAATATCGATACCGCGCTCAAGTGTACGCTACCGTGGCTGTAAATGTGTGATACTTTTTTCATATTTAACAGCCGAATATTAGGGGCAAATATTTGACACCTTGAAAGAGAACAACAATCGGTATGAGCAGATGGGAAATGTCGGTACGATATAAAACAATAAGAAAATAATGATGAACTAAGAAAAAAAGACCTTTTAATAATCCCTATTAGGTAAAAATAAATATTAAGACTATTACGTCCGAATACTGGAACGCAAATTAAATATAAGTTGCGCTTAACTACATTAATCCCGCTTAAATGTACTGGCTAAGTGGGCCGTGCGCCGTTAAGAGCAACTTATTATTTGAATGGCGTTCCAGTATTCGGACGTTAGATTTAAACTGTTTTGAACTAACGCGGGCTGAGATATAACAAACTAATGCTGAAAGCTACAGCACAATTAAATATCAACACATAAACTGTAATACTAATAGCGTCGAAAGCACAGAAGCAAAGACCATGTCATATAAACGATGACAATCCGATCGCGTTATACATTGCGCGGTAAATAGATGGGTCGTTAGCAATAGTAAAGAATTAATCAAAACCATTTGTACGGCACCGCGGCCGCTCAATGAGGGCTGCACAAATACACGAGCGATTTCGAAACGTGTAACTTGTTCCATTGCTATACAGTGTGGATGTTTCACCGGCTTTTGTTCGTACAACGCGCAATGGATGTTAACTTCGTATCCGAAGTGGATACGGTGATGAGTTTGCGAATAAATTATGAATTGTCCGTATTGTGCTTGTAAGCGTCTCCCTTTTGTACACCGCTCGTTTCTATAGGTCAAATCTCGGATGTTGAATGGTCAAAAGAATTTTTCTTTTCCGCATAAAACGTAAACCAAACACAATTTTAATCTGTTACAAAAACATCGCCTCTGTTAAAAAATAAAGCATACAAAATAATTGCTCAAGGATGATCAAAGACATGATATCAAGAAAGAATAACATTACGGAATATACACGAAAACAATATATCAAATGAAAATGGATAAAAAAATCAACAACATTAACGTATAATAGAAAAAGCCCTCTATCACATTAAAAATGGATATTAAAAATAAATTACTTATCCCATTATCGCGGATCTGCTAAAATTTAGCACCAGCCGAGCCCTGTGCAAACTCTGTCCGTAAATTAAAAGTAAGCATGGGCCATTGGTGCGGCCCTCGCCGTATAATAAGCGAGATAAAACGCAAATATCGATAGTTACCTACTTACTTACTCAAGTAATTTACTGCAAAAACAAAAAGTTCCAGCGAAACCTCAAAAAAATGTTTACACTTTCGTAATTTGATTTTTGAACAATAGCACCGAATATTTTATTGCTGAATTTAGATAAGGTTTGTATATCCTCTTCACTATCATTACTTTTTTTTAAAATCTGGCACGGCATAATGACTGCACTGCACCTGATGGTAAGCGCAAATGGAATGCAGGCAGCATATCGAATGGCATCAGATGGCAGTCCTAAGCCATTCGATACAATTATGCCAGCCTGCTAACATGCCTCTTCATACTGACGGAAGGGACCCAGGATTAACTTAATGTAAAATAGCTCCTTTTATATGATCTATGCCAATATTTTCTACAAATTACTCATTGTCCTATCTCAAATTGCCCATCACTACATCCAGTATTCACGAAGTCATCACTCCACGGTACATTAAAAAAATGTTGCAGTTTTTTGAACAATACACCACGTGCCGTGGCGTGTAATAGCTCAATACTTGTCCACGGACCATTAGAAAGGAAAAGAAAATAAAATGGCTTCTCCGCAATTTCCCGCCAACGCGGCCGGCCGTGCGTTATCAATTTCAAGCGGGAAGGGCAAAAAGCGTGTTTAGCACCTGTATCGCGGGCACCCACTCCGCCACCCAACAAAACAGAGTGGAGAAGACTCATTCACCGCATGACGCAAATTAATACGCTGAGACAATACTAATAATAGAGTGTTCCACTTCGCAGTGCCTTGAAAATAATTAAGAAACGTGACTTGCGCGAAAGAATCCTTGGAGTGATGCCTCGGATCAGATTTAATGACGTAGGTTCAATTTAATATTAAGCGCACTTGTGAAACTATGATATATTGTATTATGTGATTATACTAACTATCAGACTATTATTAAGCAGTATAACGTTAGTTGTGATTGTGACAAAAGCACGAATTTAATTACATCCCATTTTAAATTCTGGTCCTTTTCAGCCAGTAAGTGAGCCATCTGTACGCATTACATTGCACGTACCTGGTATCGCCCATTCCACGCGGCCGTTCGCAATACTAACAATAAATCAGATAAATATATCTCATTGTTGACTCTGTACAATGCTGTTTACTGTTTACAGCTCGTAAAATTTATACTGTGATGAAAATTACCCCATTATTTTAATAGCTATGTTAATAAAATTAACAATTTATAGATTGTTTTATGGTTTTAGAAGTTCCGCTGATGTGGTATGATGCGTTCGAAATTCTAATCGTATTGAAATTTATGATATCATAAAACTTCAGTATTTTTGAACATAATTTCGTAAGTAGCGAAGGGATACAGCCGTAAACTAATGTTTGTATGTAGGTAGAGTAACAATAGTCCTAGTTTTAAAAGCTTTAATAAAGTAGATTACTTTAGTGGAGCGGATGTGTGCCTCAATATAGAACTAAAAGCACACAACTCGTTTTAGTAACCTCTATTAAAATAATATGTCCATTTATATCAATCACTATCCACAGAAATGTAAAAGTTTGTGTTTCATAGTCGTATCAATCGACAGCTACACCATTGTTATTTATATACTCAGAATTTGTCAAAAATCAATACCATACTTCTGACATTTTTAGAAACTGAGTATCATATGAACTGATATCACAATACCTACTTATTTAAATATTACACAAGTAATTGAAAAAGTTCGCAAAAATTATACGGCCGAAAACTAGACTGGATTCATTTCCCTGAAAGGCATTATTAATAACAAAGTTACATGTATAGTGACTATTTACCAGTAACCTTTATGAGAGGAATTACTATTATATGATAAATAATTGATTCAAAAATTTTAGCATAACTGTTACAACGTGTGAAGTTTTTTTTATTTTATCTATTTACACACCTGAACCATTTTAAATAAAAGACTAAATGCTGGATAGGCTGCTGGAGCAAGTTAATTATCGAATAATATTAAAACATTAAAGTGCGTGGTGGCCTGTTGGTAAACGGACTAGACGCGACTGCCAACATGTTCACGGTGGTTGCGGGTTCGAATCCCAGGGCACACCTCTGACTTTTCGGAGTCATGTGTGTATTGATAGTCAATCACCACGCACTAAAACGGTGAAGGAAAACATCGTGAGGAAACCTGCATACCATAGCGATTTATAAAAATGTTATGGTATGTAAGTCCGAGAACCCGCACTAGGCCAGCGTGGTGGACTATATGGCCTAACCACTCTCAATCGTACTTTCGATTGTAGAGAAGGCCTGTGTCCTGCAGTGGGACGCATATGGGCTGATACAGACAGATTAAAACATAAGATATTTTATAATTACAGAGAAACTATGGTAAGCAGTACGCCCCAGTGAATTGTGATTAAAAACATTGTTGATACGAATAAATAGCGAAGTAAAATTCACATTATGAGTTGCTGGAAGTCATTGGATACGGTTCATTTTCAACAGATTGCTATGTAAATCCATGGGGGAGGGAAGGTCGATATTTAGCACCTCACTTACTGTATCTGAAGACAAAGACAGTACTAAAGAGAAAACCGAAAACTCCAATCGCCATTCACGTTAAATCCATCTATAAACCCTTGTACAACATAAAGTGTTGGTAACGTATAATTACATAGCACATGAGTACATTAAGTAAAATAACATTTACAGTAAGATGAAAGAGCGGCCCTACTTCAGACATTTCGTCGAGTGAAATCCCTTTCATCCCGACCGTGGCCGTGGGCTATTTGTCCCAACCCGAGATAAGCTTTGATAGCGCATGCATTGTCAATGTAAGAAATATTCAATGTACCAAATACTAAAACCCAATATAGGTATTTACCCTTTTTTGTGGGACGGATGTTTTACTTTTCAACCAGCTATTATGTTTTAGATGGCATTAACATGTTTTATCTTAAAATATATTATAATAGACCATATAACCACAGAATACTAACAGAAGTCAAGCTTGTGTGTGTACTTCACTTTTGTTGCCACACTCACACTACACTTGGGGTTCGCGCAAGGGTTGTTAACTCTGGCTTATGACAAAAACACGTATCGTATTAATAGCACTCGTATCGTTTGATTGAATTTTACAATAAAATATATAAAACACAATAATACAATAAATAAATTTAAATTTTATATATGAACTCTCTGAGAATGTGTATGTCATTATCTTAAGTTTTTTTTTAATTGTTTTTGTATAATATATGTCTTTTTTAAATGAAATTTATATTCAATTATTATAATCTGGTGTTTTATATACAAGTGTAATAACTTTTATTCATTTGCTCCATCTTTGCACAAAACATCTCTCTATTTGCGTGCCCGAAGCGGGTGACACTCGCGCTCGCAGTGGTCTCGACTGGTTTGAAATATCGTGTCGGTGAACGCTGTCTATGTGTGCACTGATTTAGCGCGCTTTGTATGGAGCTTGACTTCTGTTAGTTTAGTATTCTGTGATATAACGTTCTTATCTTATTTTTGACAGCCTTCGTGGCGCAGTTGGTTAAACGCCGGCTGTTAACGTGAGGCTGCGGCGGGTTCGAGTCCCGCACCGAGACAAATATTAGTGTGTTCCACAGGTATTTGTTTCGGGTCTGGTGGTTTGTGAGACCGAAAAGTGTCTCATAGTTTCTGTTTTCCTCGATACAAGTCTCTATCTTATTGTGGGGCTAGGACTATGTATGTGACTCTTGGGTGTATCGTATTATTTGTATTTTATTTCAACTCGTGCAATCGTCCGTATAGCGTATGGATTGGCTTAAGACTATAAGCCCTTTCCACGAGAGCCATCGATAGACAAATAGTAGACTAAAAACGTCAGTTCAACAAACTTTTGACCGCATGGGTCAGAGATGGGAATCCTTCAATCAACAGACATTGAAACAAGCTTCAACGTTATTGAATTAAAAAAGGATACGATAGATTTTAATCAAACATAATCTTAGATTTACGCGAATGTTACACATTGAAATAAAACTATTATTTACGGATTTTATCGCGAATTTAGTTTAATTTTTTTTATATTTTTGACTTTCCGACGTTTCGATTACTTTACAACTTTCGTGGTCACGTGGCAGACTGAGGTATTAGACGTCCGCTCTGTGACTGTTACGGGGACTGTACTGAAACGTCGGGAAGTCAAAAATGTAAAAAAAAATAAACTAAATTCGCGATAAAATCCGTAAATAATAGTTTTATTTCAAACGTAATCTGCTATGAAAAACGAATATTTTATTTGGGTGGATCACATCTATCAAGAACAAACAAACATATTATATGTATATTATAAATTGCATACACACGATAGTCAATCACAAACAACCGCAGATAGATTATGTGAAAAGTAGCAAACATAAATACACAATGATTAGTATAAGTCTAAGCATAAGTCACTAGGCATAAGACTGAGCAATAGTTGGTAGATTTAATTGTTCATTTTAACAACGCCAACCAACCTCGTGAAAATTAAAATATCCGTTCATGCAGCAAGCGACGTTTTATCAAAATCCATATCTGGATAATTGCAATAACCAACAAAACAACAACCTAATTTTAAACTATCACAAAACACATTAACCGTCGGCAATTAATTTAGAGCACTAGTTAATTATAGTTATGAACTAAAACGCAATCATGTTCCCAACGATCGCGCCAATGATCCGGCAGCGATGGGCCTCAGTAATGGATTGCCTCGTTAAATTTAGTTCGAGGAACAAATTGGAAGATACGACATCGCTTCAGACGCGTTGTGATCACACTCCTTGCTACTGAATACTCCCAATTACTAATTGATGCAAAATTCAACGCAACCAAAGCTTAAACGCCTAATTCCGATGTGGTGTTACTAATCGCCGCTTTATGCGATGTAATTTGTAATTAATTAAATTGAAATGGTTTAGGCACATCGGCGAGGCTACACGAGCTAAGCGCGTAGCGACAGCACGTTTTAGAACAGGATTATATGAATTAAATTTAACTACGTGGTATATCTATATCAACTCGTCTAAACCACATTAAAGTGGGCATAAATCGCTAAAATTAAGAGTAGTGGAAACCTCACCAAGCTGCTCTAAAGCGATTCGATGTCCTTCAGTTTCGTAGATTTTAGTCGGCTGCTTGTTCGTCCCATTCAAAGACGCTTTAGTTTAAATATTTATCTTTAAGGAGACCTAAAATTTAATGTGATTATACTAATAATTTCGATAGCTCCAGTCCGTGCACTATTCTGAAAAATGTTATCTCTGTATAAGAATCCGTTCCTCTCACAATTATGTTTTTTTATATATTATACGCAAAAGAGCAAGTGATTCACCTGAGGGTATGTTATCACCGACGCCTATAAATCTGCAACATAGGGCAAAGGGATGCGTTGTCGGCTTTAAGGCTTTAAGATGGATCTCCTCCTCCCTTTAAGCATATTGACACTATAATTAAATGCGGACGCTCTAAATTAAAACTTTATACGCCATTGTAGAAAGATCCCAAAGGAGATTCAGTGGACCACACTTGTGAATGCGTCTACACTGACTATGATAATGAGTATAAAATACTGCAATAACAGTATTAATATTATTTACGTAGGGTACATTTAAGATACCATTTAACATGATACTGTCTCGACTGGACCGATAATTTTGAGAGGCCATGTAAAATGTTTTAATTAACAGTCATTAACAGTATTATCTACTGTATCTATTAATATCAACTAAGTCTTAATTAGTATCATTTGCTTCAATAAATTTGTTTACCGTAGCTATTTCTCACTGAAGCTCGGCCATTCCCAGGCCTAGAGTTTACTTTGCGGACACCGAGGTCAAGATAGAGTCCTTTATAAATTAGTCTAAGTGCAAGTTATTTGTTACGAGGCAAGTCCCAACTAAGTTTTAAGTGTGATCGATACAATAGATGAAATTCTTATTTCTTTTGTATGTGCCTTTGTAGTTAAGGGGCAGTGAGTCATTAGGGAATAAACTGTTCATTTATTCATTTTAATACTCGTATACTTACGGTATCTGTACAGACAAGGCTTTTTTGTTATTGCAATGTATGGCAAGACGAACATTCCGTTCGGCTAATTGTAAGCGATACGACAGCGCATGGACAGTAGCCAAACTAAACAACACCTTGAATTACAAAGCAATGCTTGGAACTCCACTGCGCTCGTCATCCTGAGACATAAGATATTAAGTCTCAATATGTCCAGTAGTCACAATATCCTTCAAAACGAACACACAACACTGCATTTACACTGTTGTTTGGCAGGCGACATGGACATTGCGGTGGTACCTACCCAGGCGGCTTCTCACATATGAGAGGCTTACCACCAGCAAAAGTAGCAGTACCAGTAAGTAGTACATTTATACATATTTTAATCTAACATTAATACAACGATATAAATCTTAGTATTCATCTGTTTAAAAAAAACCCCTCGTTTTCGTATTTGCATCCTTATGCATGCGACACGAAAGCCATGAAACTGAATACGTCACATGTTTATTTTCATGGTAATGTACCATCATTTTAATATTATAACGAATCACGAAATAGAACTGGGCGTAGTCTCATTCGGCAGTAAATTATAATTTTAAATGAGCCGCTTTCGAAGTCAGCCGGCGTTGCGTATACATTTCGTATGAGTTTCGAACACACGCTGAATTTTCACCCGCCAATCGGCTATTAGATATTAAACACCACATTCCACTATTTTACATATAAATTAAATATTTAAATACAGATTTTTAAAAATAAATAAATCCTATTCTTTTTACTTTAAGATATTTAAGTAGGTATATACGTTCTCAAACTAATAAATTAACAATGTACGTACAGACTTTGGTAAATCTCGATTTCGGAATATTAAATGTCTCAAGTATACGGTAAGAACATTACAGATAATTTAATTGCCATGTTTAAACACAAAAATACTACAGTCACTAAAGTATGAAAGCTTCCTCAAGAAGATTTTTACTGAACATCCACGCGAAACCGCGGCTTTATCTAGTACATGACGGTTATGTCATTCACTAATCCTTTAGCGCGGTGTCAGATGTATAGCCTAATTAGCCCATTACTGTGTTATGGCTAATAGCTAATATAAACGTAATAGTAAGTCGGCTAAGCCTCTAACTGTCTGAATTATACCACCATACATAAACACTATAGCCATTTTTAATATACAACACATGACACCGAACCCTCACGAACCTTCAAGCGAGCATATTTCCATTGAACTTTTGGGTCGGCACGTTGTCAAATGTATAAAACTCTTATCTTGCATGTGAAAAATGGGAATTACATTCGAACCGACGAAAAAAAATGCAGAAACTCTTAACTGATCCATCAACTCAGCATTGCCTTCGTTCGATCTTTAATTATATTTTAATCATTAATACAATTAAGCCTCGTAATTTCAAACGTGTTCTCCATACGCTCATATTATGTGTGCTGCATATCTCTAACCACAATTTCAGTCGTAACAGACCACTCAATAATATCTCAATTTTCATTTCCATCTTCTGTTTTTCATGCCGATTGACCAAAAGCTGCAACAGACCCAAGGGGCACTTCAGTCATCGAAATAATTATGACACATCATAAAAACTTCAACGAGATCATTAAATGAATATCCACGTGATAAATCCTAACCCATCGGTACGAGTCACGTAGAGTTTCCATTCAAATTGACAGATATCAACCGGCCAGACGAGGGGCCTATCAAAATAATGAGTATCGGACTCGAAACGATTCACCAATGTAATAACCATCTACGTACGATAACCGCGGCTTTTATGGCGAGTGCAGTTTCACCGTGGGTATTAATATTTTACCGCTTTATAGTTGAGTGGTCGACTTGCTTGGTTTATTGTTTTAAAAGCCGGACTGCAGGAAATTTTATAGAGTCAATATTTGTTTCATTATTTGATACGGAATTGGAAGTTTATGAAATGCGTTTCGTTCATGGAAACGATGGTTAATAAAAACATATCAATAAATATATTGGTAATTACATGTGTGGATTTTTAATTATTATTATAGTAAGTATTTGTACCTAGCCAAATAATATATCTTTAGATACCAGGTGTATACCTGATTTCGAAATTAAATCCATATTTTGATAATAGACACAAAATATAACTATATTAATACTGGATATAAAGGCATTCTTCATAATATTCATAGACAAAATCATTTATTATTACTAGTCTCAACATTTCTTATTTCGTTCCTAGTGAGTAAATAGCTCTAAGTATTTGATAATCTAGTTTTGCATTAACGTTGTTTCGTAAAACTTTGTACAAGAGTTTTTTAAAGTAGTCTAAACTAGCCTGAACACAAATATTGAACAAACCAACACCCCCAGCAATTTATTCAAATCCAAATACATGGAAGCAACCATAGGAACGCAACCAGTACATATTCCACTTCAACGGAATAATATTTGGCTGAGCCGAATTGAGTTGTAAGTCCCAATAACCTTCGGGTCAAAAGCAGCGTCGGCACAATGCAATGCAGTACGCTAATTAACAAACGAGCCACACGCGAACTTCCACTAGAATGCGTGCTTTATGTATCACTCGATGCGTGTTATTATTAACGCTATTGTTTGAGTCACTTAGAGGTATCAATTATATAATTGTATGTTGGTGACGGTAAAATAATGAGGGAGCCTTCATACCTGCACCATAGACATTTTAGAGATACGTGTATTCCGCAAGTCGCAACACTTATTCAAAGCAGTGTAGTTTTATAATGAACTTACAATTCCTTCAGGCAGTGAGACAGCCTTACAATTTCAACAAAACTCCAAAACGAATACCTTTTATTGTTTAATGGACATATCCGCGATTTTCAAATAACTTTGAGTATTCTTTGCCACTATTAGTTTTTTCTTTGCTTTTAAGCAATACAACCATAACAACCATCTCTTCTGGCCCATCTTTCTCTTTATTCCCTATGTTTCTCGCCACCTTATAGCTTGGGTATATATCTATCTCCTTATTATTTTCAAAATCAAAATGATTACTCTTTCAGTAACATTGTCTATCAACAATATTTATGGTACT
Source organism: Hyles vespertilio (assembly GCA_009982885.2). NCBI lineage: Eukaryota > Metazoa > Arthropoda > Insecta > Lepidoptera > Sphingidae > Hyles > Hyles vespertilio. Next base: position 5,242,387 of record CM042814.1, on the reverse strand, counting down.
TCCCCTCTATCTGGCATCGGCATGGGACGCCCTGTATAACAGGATTATTTGAAAATAGGTAGTGTAGGAAATGTAGGGGGAGGAAACAAAAGTCTTAATACACTACTAGAAATACGAGTGCCAAAGAAACTTCTGAATTGAGAACTTAGGAGATAGCTAGTTGCAAGGATTTTGTACCTGATAATTCCCATGTCTTATTGAAGTATAGCTATCGATTCATTATTCAAGTGCCGTCGGAATTAAAATATTAAGCATTTACCATATACTCGTAAAATGAAGGCTCGGCATGGTTTTAGCCTCGCCTCCGACAGTGTGTTGGGACCGCAAAAAGCTACACAATCTGCAGGTGACACGAATGTCACCTATATCTACATCTTATGCAGACAAAAGTGACACTATTGGGAATATAGCTAGGCATATAAAATAATACATACTCGTATAGTAGGTCACGCTTATCCCGAAGATATAGCCTACGACATGCATAACGAAAACATGTGCCGAACCGACGTTAATGTTGAATTGAATATAAATTACAAAACAAACCATACAGAACTGTGATTAATAATAGATCCTATCTAATAAAGGCAAAATGTAATTTAAATATAAATAATGCACAGGCATACGCAGCGTGGTAATGATACACGCCGGTTAATTATAACAGTGTACGATAAGTAACCATTACTCTAATTAAATTGATTGACACAACCATTTTACTAAAGCAATAATCAAATTGAATGACAATAATGGATTAGTGGAGACGCGTCGCGTCGGCATGTGGCGACGTTCGAGTGTTGATAATTTCGTTTCATAAGTCAATCAGGGGAAATGACATTTGCCAGTCACCGGTAATGACGTTAGGAATGTTTCCTTTGTTCGGTGGTGGTTGATTGCTTTCGAATTAATTTCGTTTTTGTTTGTACAAGGGCGGAGGGAAATTTCTATTGATGCAATTAACGTAATTATGACATAATTGGATCACGACATCTTAGTCAGTAATACTGTTGTAATAAAATTAATTGTAAACGTTACATATTCTTTGCCAATGTAAATAACCTTCCAACGTAATTTCAACTGCAGTCAATCTATGCATCTACATAAAATATTTATTTGTGAATTGATGACCGATACTTTATTCTAGTCTGAGACCGATAAGTCTTAAGCAGTTTTTTTGATACATGACACGAATCTTAGTGTTTGATGAGGTGCCTGTGTACATTCCTGAGTAAAACTTTGTATAATTTTATTAATTCCCTCTTATACCAAATCCTTTTACGCCATAACTAGTCACTACAAAACCCCTTGCAAATAAATATCATTTTTTTTTCTAGCTACACATCTTTCTTTATTAATTCCTTTATAGCATATATATTTATGCTGTAAGTAGTCAACGCAAAACTCCCTCCAAATAAACATTATTTTTCCTACCTCTGTCTTTTTTTTTTTGACGTAATTACACGTGAGTAATTTCGACGCTTGTGTGTTGACACTCGCGGCGGGCAGGTATGTGCGATCCACTCAAAGCCAATTACTCCAATTGCCGGGACATTTGACGGGTCTATTTGACACCGCCTAATGCCTGTTACATCAAGGCTTCGAGACGGACGTGTTTGCGATCGATTATTTATTAAGGCTGAATGTTTGATATTGTTTTTCATACTGGCACATATTGAACGAATATAAAGCCAATGAATCAACAGTTTCTATAGGTCCATCCATTTTAATATTATAATAAATCCATTTAGGTAAAACTAGTAAGAAATAGCTACCCATATGCTACAATTCAAACAATATTTTTATTTATCCAATAAATAGATTAACATTTGGCACTCTAAGCTCCCAAACATATAACACGGTAATAATATCTAACATGTAATGTGCAATCCAAAATTCGACACAAAAAATATGACTAAAACCGAATCATGTTTTCAGATACTTAATCACATGACACCCTCAAGAGTAAATATCCTTATCTAAATGATATTTTTCGATTTCAACTAACAAGGACAGTCAGCAAAAACATTAGTCTGGCTGTCTTTCCAATTAACAGCAGAGCAGCGTGCACAGTCAGCGAAAAAAACTCAGGCGCGTCAGCCCGTTGACTCCTCTAATTGATACCACAATATTTATAACGCTTACGTTCTGTAATATATTACTTCTTTGGGATGTAGGTTTTGCTTCTTTACACAGTTTCTTGCTTGGAGATTAGTTTACATTTGAACGTGTTCGTAAAATGTTATAAAATAAATAAAGTTCATCACAATATGAGCCGAGTAAAGTTATTTAGATAATAAATTCACTATGCTTGGTGTTAAAAACATGTTTAGAACAATCTAGCTCCGTGAAAGAGATATCAAATCATCAATGACATTTCTTAAAATAATCATCTCACATTAAATTACAGACGACAAAATATGGAATTGGGTCATGTTTGATTTCGTTATAGCACAAAAACATTCTTATCCATGTCATTATTGAATCACAATCACCAACCGTCAGACTATAACACCAAACATCATACAATCAGCAGCGAAATGTAAACTTAAGGATAAAGAAAAATAAGATCAAACAAAGAAGACAAATCATAAACTCATTTCAAAGCGACCTGTCTCTGTAATGGATGTCAAATTGAAATTTCTCCGGATAAAAACTCAAACGCTTTCAATAAACAAAGAGAAATCTTAATAAGATGAGAAAACTTACAATTGTCCGCAGCTTCAAGGAATGCTCGAAAAATAAATACGAGCGGGCCAAAGGGAAGGAACTCGAATGGCGTTTTTTCTTAAACATAAAGCGACTGCAAAGTATTTTCAAGTTTTTAACACTACGCGCGCGTCTTTTGTGGCGCCGCCTTAAAGAGATAGGAAACTTACAAGCCAGTAAATAATTTGCAAATATTCCTTTTTCCATGGAGTCTTTTTGCAAAATACTTGCTTTGAACCCAGCAATATTTACGGGTAAACATCATAAATATAATAAAATCGTCTTCTATACTCATCGCACGTGTACGTTCCATATATGTGCCACACATTGATTTAATTATTCATATTGCACGATATTTCGGTTTATGATTGGCAGCGTGGTTGCCCCGTGTCAACCTTTTGGGTCTACCCCTGAAATTATTCGTGTAGGTATCACTATTGTTATTTATTATGTAATTGAGAATACTAATCGATCTAATAATCATAATATAAGACTTTAGGCAACACAATACAGTATTATTGTACATGCCGTCAAGTGTAAGGTAGTCACATTGTCATGCCAGAAAAAAGATATTGTACAAATCCAATTAATAATCGCTCAATTTTTTTAAATCAATGAAAATGCTAGTGAATAATTTTTTTTTCACGAAATAATGTGAAAAAAAAATGTTTTGGCGAGTGCAACACACGTTATAATTCACGTGTACGCTCCAGACAGGTGTCAAATTAATTTGACACAGTGTGGCGCCCATTATTTACGTTAGGGACGCGTTTTGTAAAATGTAAGAATTTATGTCATCAGTCCGCCGGGTCGGCGACGCGCGCATCCATCTTCCACTCACAACATATAAATCACAAACAAAATATTGCGTACACATCAAAATGAAGCGCTGCAGCTGCTGATATAACAAGTGCCTTTTTAAATTACGACGGTGATAAATAAAAATTGACGTGCTTTATTGAATAATTGATATAATCATTTTTATTTGTTTTGCAATTTTTTTATGTTAGAGACGTGCAGATGTCTTCAATATAGTATAAATGGACCGGTTTGTCCAATACTTAACTGTTTCACAAAGAACATTTAACATAATTACAGTCCCAGTACTATATCAGCCCATATACGTCCCACTGCAGGGCACACACCGCCTCTACAATCGAAAGTTCGATTAAGAGTAGTTAGACCATATAGTCCACCACGCAATTCCCAGTACAAAGCTTTAAATTTTCTAAATTGAAAAGCCAGGATCGCAACAGTCATTGCTAAGACTTTATGTAGGTGCAATGATAGTAGTGGACCGTTTGCTAGTTTACCTTATATAAAAAAAACGATGAAACATAAAAATGGTAACATAATTTGCAATGTAAATACCCTTTCGAATTAAAATAAAATCTTACTTTGTGGAATAAAACCATAATACTTCGCAACAATTCGAACAGTATTAAACATTTTCACCAAATAAGCTATATAGAACACGGTTCGACCGTTTCAGTTCACAGAAAATGCGCGCGGTGAATAAAAAACTTTCACCCAATACAATACCTTCAAATCCCTTCCGATCCCCGAAAAAAAGAGAACATTCGCGTGTTAAATATTAAAAGCAACGTATCAAACTGAGTGCAATTTATGAAAACAACGTGGATACTGGGCGCCCGCACCACGCGTGCACAATCTTTTTTATTTCATTATCTTTTTATTTTGGGTTACAAAGGTGCAAAACGTGGTAACTGAACTTTTACCTTAAATTTTGAGTGAATAATAATCGATCTGCATATTATGAACAATACTTACTGTGATATGTATGTCTTATTTGTCACATTTACCTGTCGACCGTAGGCCTTCGCTTTTTTAGAGGGCAAAAAGCTTTGCTGGGGTAATATTAAAAGCTCAGATTAATATAACGAAGTACTTAATTCCTATGTATTTTTTGCTGTCAATATCATCAACCCACCTATAAACGCCCACCTCAAACAGCGTTATTGACCTTTATATAAGTACTATTGTTTTTATTACTCCTGGCATTCCCACGGATTATTGCTTCATCTATACTAATATAATAACGAGGAAAGATTTAATTGTTTGTATTGAAAATGCTCTGAAACTTCTGGACCGATTTGAAAATTTCTTTCACCATTGGAATTCTACATTATCCGTGATGAACATAGGCTATAGAATATTAGAGATATAGAGTCGCGATATACAGAGCCGGGCGGGACAGTTAGTTCATAATATACTTCCTTTAATTATCTGGCCATATCTTACTACAGAATACAAAATTCGAAATTTGAATAATTGGGTTATACGATAATGAAGTTAACTAGAAGCAAAGTCTATGAATGTATGTAAGTATTACTGAATACTGGTCATCAGGTGTTCATCGAAATAAGAAGTTGGGAAACTGGGCTATTATTGAGCCTAATTAATCAACAAATACTAGTTGTAAGACCATTATTGTTGAATTGAATATGGTGTGAAAATGTTCATTCTGTTTCCACAGCATGTTTGCGAGTTCTGAATGAAAATACAAAGGTATATGAAGTTAACCAATCTACACTAGGGTAACATGTTAGACTAAGGTAAACCGTTCTCAACTACAGATGGGACCCGTGCCCTATAAGAAGATGTATGTTGGCTGATTTATTTGTTTAATTCGGTACCCGTGCCCTGAAAAAATCTTAACATTTTGAGATTCCTATAACAATACCAGCCTTGGTAATCAAAATCTTGTGACAAAAACCTAATTTTTGATAAGCAAAGATCAGTATTATTTCTTACACGTTTTGTTAGCGTACAGAGTAAGTGGATAAGGTGTACACGAGACCTCTCAGCCCCACGTCGGTATAACGTTGATATTAAAAGTAAACAATGCTCGCGGCATTTCAGTTTCACATTTACAAAAGCCAGATTTTATCTATAAAGTTAATGAAAACGATGGGGCTTGTCTGAAAATGACTTTCACGAGATTACTATTACTAGAGTTTATTATCGTGGCATTTCGTTGTCAGACTTTTTTACAAGGGACTTAAACGATATGGGGCCCTACTATATAAATCCGAAACGAAGTTCGAAACTTCGTGACGATTTCGTTTCGAAACCTACTCTGTAACACGAAATTCGAAACTTCGGATCGAAGAATGAATGATTCCAATATATCGGCAATACGAACATTTACAGAGTAGGTACATTCGTATCGTCACAAACTTCGTTTCGGATGAATATAGTAAATAAAAATGTAAATGTTCGGATTGCCGATATATTCGAATCATTCATTCTTCGATCCGAAGATTCGAATTTCGTGTTACAGAGTAGGTTTCGAAACGAAATACGTCACGAAGATTCGAATTTCCGATTTATATAGTAGGGCCCATGATAATACTCTACATTTGATTACTAGATGTTTTAATATTACTTTTATAAAACCTAGCAAATTGTTTGAACTCATTTTACACGGCTAGAAAAACAAATTTGATGATGAAAGTATATATGTAAGCAAATGCAAATAAACTCGTAGTACCTAATTAGATGACAATAAACTAAATAATTTTAATAAAATAAAAAAAGAACTGATGAACTGATGATGTGGGTGTGGGTTCGTTTGAATGTTTTACATATGAAAATGTATCCTGCAAAAATATAGCTACCAGGGAAATAATATAGTAAAGTATAAAAAAATAGAATATTTTCTATGGCGATAGGCTCGCACCCTATCACATCGTGGGAGGGGAACACATAAGGCGAAACTAGGGAGTTTCGGTACCACCTCTTCCTACCACTTTTGGAAAAAAGATTTAGTTTATGTATGTATGTACGAAGGCTATTCCACTACAGAGAGGCGTGAGACAGGGAGATGTCATATCTCCGAAACTGTTCACTGCCGCGCTAGAAAATGCCTTCAAGCTCTTGCAGTGGAAAGGATTCGGCATCAACATCAACGGCGAGTATATCACTCACCTTCGGTTTGCCGACGATATTGTAGTCTTGGCTGAATCGCTGGAAGACCTTAGCACTATGCTCGAAGACCTCAATCGAGTCTCCCAACAGGTGGGTCTTAAAATGAACATGGACAAAACGAAGATCATGTCGAATGTCCATGTTGTGCCCACCCCCATCGGTGTTGGGGGCTCGACTCTTGAAGTTGTTGACGAATATGTCTATTTAGGACAAGTGGTCCGGTTAGGCAGGTCCAACTTCGAGAGAGAGGTCAATCGTCGAATCCAACTCGGTTGGGCAGCGTTCGGGAAACTAGGCGACGTCTTCTCGTCCAAAATACCTCAGTGCCTTAAATCGAAAGTCTTCGATAGTTGTGTGTTGCCAGTGATGACTTACGGCACCGAGACGTGGCCTCTCACTATGGGCCTTATTAGGAAGCTCAAAGTCACTCAACGAGCTATGGAGAGGGCTATGCTCGGGGTTTCCCTACGAGATCGAATCAGAAATGAGGAGATCCGTAGGAGAACTAAAATAACCGACATAGCCCACCGGATTAGCAAGTTGAAGTGGCAATGGGCCGGGCACATAGCGCGGAGATCTGATGACCGATGGGGTCGGAAAGTACTCGAATGGAGGCCGCGTAGCGGAAAGCGCAGCGTAGGACGTCCACCAACAAGATGGTCCGACGACCTGGTAAAGGTCGCGGGACGTCGCTGGACACAGGCTGCCTCCAACAGGTCTCTGTGGAAATCATTGGGGGAGGCCTATGTTCAGCAGTGGACTTCCTTTGGCTGATGGATGGATGGATGGATGTATGTATTATGTAAAACTTTGTACCATCCATCAACAGTCGTTACATATCATATCCACATAAATACTAATGACGTAGATTTTCACAACTCCCGAGAGTTATTTTAACAAATCCACGTTTTAACACGTACAATGTGTATATCTACATACATAGTCAAACGCTAGGTCCCTAAAGGTTCAATAGAACAATAAAGTCATACGAATGAAATACCTAATATTATTAAAACTTGCATGGGTTATTAAAGAAAGGCTCAAGGGAGACATAAGTCAAGTTATATCGCAAATAAATTATATATCGTAGACTAAACTAGTTTGACCTGCGTTTAATAAGGTGAAAATATAAAATCCGTACCTAATATCTCGCAGCTCGAGATAAAAATACGCAGAGGTGATTTAAGACAACTACCAATTATAATAAAACTGCGAAAAGTACATATATCTTTTTTAAATAATAAACCTAGCTTTGCACCCAAAACAAAATGGAATATACAACCATAGCAACCATTTATCATCATCGTGTTTAGATAAGGAAAGTCTTATGCTCAAAATAAGACACCTATAAAGTTCTCCACAAAGAAATGTAGAAATGAACCACATACAAGCCACTTCTTGCAGTTCTTATTTAATCATTTGAATGGATCATGTGGATGTGATTCCAGTTGCTGGTACATGGTCACAATTGATTTGTAATCAATAGAAAGCAAGAAACGAATTTTTTATTTATTTTATTCCAAATCTAAATTCTACCAACTAGTTTTAGTATAGTTAAAAGTATCACGCAGCAATATTCAACAACAGTACCTGGCTAAACCCGTTATCAACAAAAACCTCGAAAACAATAATGTATTCAACAGTTTCACCAGACAATCCCATGCGAAGCGTCAACAGCTCTCGTGACGCGTGCATTGTGCGCGACAGTATAAACTAAACAACCCGCGCTCTATTTACGCATAACACGAGAGCGTGAAAGGCTGACGTCCAAAGGCCAACAACAGGTCTACGTCATCCATCTCTCTACGTAGGTAACATAAATCCGACGAGGTGACGGCGTCGACGGAAATAGGGAATATCCGGCCACCTCCCGACTGTTTGTCACCACGGCCGCACCGCGCCGGCATTATTCACCTATCGACAACCGAATCACGAACCTTAATGTTATTAGCTCGAGATACAAACTATCCTGGATTGATTCGTTCCCAAACCGTGGTCGATAATTGGATGAAACAGGACAACGGCGCGACATTAGTCTAATAACATAAATGAGAAGCACTTTGACGCGGGTAGGTAACTTTCAAGGCGAGGGATAAACATAGACTGGTAAAGTAGTAACGAAATGAGAATTAGATCACTATATAATTAGCACCGTTATCTCTCTATTATTCACATTGCATCAGGAATAAATAAATACGTAATTTAATACTATAATGATCTCAGGATACATTAATTATTCCCCTAATAATATATACTCATTTGCAAAAAAAAAGGGCACCAAGCAATGAACCATTTCAAATGTTACTATTGGTTTGTTTGATAATTATAGGTAGTTTTACTTTCACAATTTTGTAAATTAATAAGCAAATCGTTTTCGTCAGTATTATCATAAAATTTTGATAAAATTTATGGGTTTTAATGCTAAAGTTCACTAGTAGTGTATGCTCGCTAGTAGTGCATATGCTCGTGAAGTAAAAGTTGACAAAGATTTTTGTTTGTTTTTTCTTTAATAAAGTAAAAGCAGATAAATGTTTAGTATCGAGTGTGACCCCCTCTAGCTGAAATCACAGCTTGAATTCGTCTGGGTATGCTAGCGAGGATATCCCGGATACTTGCTTGCGGAATACGTTCCCACTCCGCGGTAATCACATTCTTCAGCTCTCTGATGGTCTGCGGAGCCGGTTGTACTGATCTCACGCATCGTTTCAGAACGTCCCAGACATGCTCTATAGGATTGAGGTCGGGACTTCGAGCTGGCCAATCCAAACGAAGAATGCCGACCTCTTGCACACACGCTTCCACATCGCCAGACCGGTGGGCGCGAGCGTTGTCGTCCATAAAAATTGAGTCTTCGCCTAAAGCGGCCAATGCGGGTTGTGCATGAGGAATTAGAACTTCCGTTATGTATCGATGTCCAGTCAGTGAGCTGTTTTCAATGAAAACTAACTCTGTACGATCCATTGAATTTATTCCTGCCCAAAACATAACAGAGCCCCCACCATAAGGTGTGATTTCTTCAAAACAAGCCTCTGCAAAGCGTTCTCCTCGTCTTCGTAGCACTCGCCAACGTCGATCTTCACCGAACAGAGATATCCTGGCTTCATCAGAGAACAATACCCTATTCCAGTCTTCTTGAGTCCATGACTCACAATTTCGAGCAAACCTAAGCCTGGCAACTCAGTGCTCACGGAGTAACTTAGGGCCGCGGGCCGGGCGATGACTGCGTATATTGGCCGCGAGAAGCCTCCTCCTGACCGTCCATAGACTAATATGCACATTTCTTACTTCTTCGAGGTTGTTCTTAAGGTCCACATACGAAGACTTGCGATTTCTCAATGCGCGACTCACAAGAAAACGATCATCCCGGCATTTTTAAAACCGGCCAGTAACATGTACGAATGATGGAAATCATTTTGGTACCGTATTTTTTTAAAGAAGAATTAAAATCAAAACCGCCCGTTTTTTTGCAAATGAGTGTAATATCCTCAGATTACTTATCACGGATAGGATCATCCAAGCTGTATGCAGTTAGCTTTTGAATCATAGAATCGCATAATGGAATACAACAGCTCAATTGACCCACCCACATATCAATTTATGAATGTAACAATCCCACATACGTGCACTGTTGGTAGAATACCAGTACTTACAAATAGGTGATACAATTAACCAACATTCAATTGTTTCTTTAGCCGTGAAAGCGTCTACAATTACATGCGCCACTTAATTCCTTTCTCACCAACATTTATGACGCGAATTAAGACTCGTTATTCGACTCAAGAACTGTCCTCATTAAGCAATTTTAAGTCTAGAAGCTGCCGCGCTGACAGCTTTAACACGTAATTGGAAATGGTAAAGTTCATATCGGTTCACGATTGTGCCATATTTTCGATTTCAATTGTGTGGCGTTAATACGAAGTTGGAAAAAAAAACCTTTTTATGCGAAACTGTACATTTTAAAATTGGCTATAATTTTTCAACGGAGCGCGTAGGTCAAGTAACTTTTTTTTATAATATATCACTGAATGTACAATTTTAGACACAAAACTGGCAATAAATCCATTACTGAGATTTCGTGTCGAATCTTGTATTCCACAGATCACAGGTTAATATTTAGTGCGATTAGATTCAAATCGAAATACTATAGCTATATCATTCAGCATTTATTTTATCACGCCTAGTTAATCATAAAGCTTAAGTCAAGCTATTAGTACAAACACAATTTAACCCCAAGACAAAATCAGTGGCCCATCTGCGCCCTTTTAATACAGTCACATTCAACTCGCCAACAAAGGCTCGTAACAAATCAGCGAGATAGGCGAGGCTAAAGAAAGGTCCTCTGCAGCGGACACGATGATATGATTAGCAGGACCGCTGTCGCACTCGGTTCATTAATCATGCCGTGATTTATTATACTGGGCGTGTTACTATTGTCTATGGCTGGGAGCGAAAAAAAAGCGCGGTCAAGCCGCGGACAAACGCCACGACGATTAAAATTCAACGGAAATGGAAATTGTTTAAGTGCGAAACCGTTTTGAGGGTAACCTTTCTTTGGGATGTTAATGCTTAGGACATAATAAATTATGTATTTGTAGAATCAAAGTAATATTGTTTACAAAGTTGCTACCAAGATGGTTTTGATTAATATCCCGATTTATACAAATTAGCAAAATCATTCTGGTATGAATAACATATTTCATACATATATACTACAAGAAAAATTTAAAAAATTACTTTCAGCCATAACACAATATTCAAACAGTTGACATTTTAACCTTTATTGAAACTTTTCTTCGTATCCTATTGTAAAATTCATAACATATTTAATTTACCATTTTGAATTCGGAACACATGTAACGTACAACAGTCAAACATGGTGTTTAACACAACGACAGCCGCATAAACTTATTTTTTTAGATTCCATTAAAAACATAATTAAATCAACAATTTCAAAATACATTTATTACAAAATTGAATATTAAACAGCACAACAAAATTGGTAATAACGAATATAGTTAAGTGTTTATGCAAACGACTGAATTACCGCACGCCGACGTAATTTATGAACAAAATATTCCGACCGCCCGCTCTCCTGTTTAATAAACTCCCGCGGTTTTCAAAATGTTTAAGTGCTGCAAGTTAAATTGTACATGTGACCTATTAGACTTTATTATTATAAATTAATCAACGTATATTAAAACTAGCGTCTCGCGAGAGGAATGCAATTTTCGTATGCGGGGAGCAAATGTGTGTGGTAGGTGAAAAATACGTGGACGCAACCTTTTTGTAAAAAAGATACATTGCTAAAATACAGATGTTAAATTACATTTTCATAAAATGTATTTATGATGAGTAAGTTGAAGTAGCAGTAGGCTAGACACATAATACGTAGAACTGATGGCCGCTGGAAAGGCCGAAAGGTTCTGTTGTGTAGGCCACGTATTAGCAAATTTTCGGACAGCCACGCACAAGTAGCAGAAAGTCGCTGAATGCAGGCCGCTTTCAGTACGTCCATGTAGCGATCCATGGTGGAGGCCTATGATCAGCAGTGGACTTCCTTTGGCTCAAGAGAAAGACGAAATCGTCTATAGACCTTTCCAAGAATTTTCCAACAATGAAATTCTTACAGATGAAAAGTGAGAGAAAACTGTGTATGCACCTTTTCTAAATTATATGACAAATCACGCTCAAAATTCCACCACTATTAAGCACCCACTAGCATTACTTCGCGCATAAACATCGTTCACATTCAATTGTTAGCCCGCGATCACATAAAACATACAAATATAAAGCGGAACGTCTTGGTTCGTTGTGTTTTGCGGCCGCCGCGCCGTGACCGCAGTTGGCTCGACACCGCCGGAGCGCCGCGCCGCCCATTCCTAATAAAGTTTTTGTCGGTATCTGCCCGCTGAATGCTCTTGTTTACTGTTTATTTTGTTCGTAGAGCTGTTAGGATAAGCTTAGATATTATTTCAGTAAGTGAGGGGTTTAATTACTGACGATGTATTTGTAACCGATCTTGAGGTTAACAATCCATGAGGGGTGATTTGGTTGTGGTGTTTGGTGGGAATTGTTAGTCGGATTCTGTTGTTTATTATTATTATTATAAGCTCTTTAATTCCCACTGCTAGGCAAGAGCCACCCTCCCTTCTTTTCATTTGTCGCGGTCAGATACTAATTGCCGCGAGTTTGGAAGATGTTATTGGAGTTCGTCCCGCCATCTACTTACTGAGCCTACCGCGTAGTTGGTTTCGGCTACTGGGAAGCCATTGTGTAGTGGATTCCGCAAAATGGTCGTCGGACATGCGATAGATATGGCCAGTCCAGTTTTATTTCAATTTAGCAGCCCTCGTGCCACGTCGGCGATCTTGATTTTGGAACGCAACGCTGAGTTCTTTAGGCGGCCGATGAATTCAACTTCAAACATGCTGCGTAATACGTACATACTACATATATACAACGGCGTTTTCATATTTAAAATTAGTATATTACTCGTATAATACAACAATCAATTGTTTTCTCATAATCAATGAAGGTAGGACAAAAATAATCTTACCCAATATTCCACGACGTGTCCGACCATAAATATTTAAATTGAAAATCATATCTTTGATTAATATTCGGAAAATCCATACACTCACGTCTAATCTCATAAAGCGAAGGTCGAGCACTCTCCGGCCCTTGTATAATAAATTTATTAGGTACGCACTGTTCTATTTACCTTTCACTTGATCGGGTCCAGTGTAAATCGATCGTAAAACAGATTAGAGGGTTTGACGAAGGCCGCTTTACATAGCAAATACGCGTCAAAAATTAATTAAGTCCATCAAGGGGTAAACGTGTAGGTAGGTGTTCTGCCTTTAGGCTGCACACATTAAGTACCTTAGCAGTGGAAGTTTTAAAACAACATTACTTCATTATTTGAAAGATCATAAATAGAAGACGTAACTTTCACTGGTGGTAGGTCTCTCATATGTGAGAGGCAGCCTCAGGGGCGTGCACTCCTTGTAGGCAGAAATGCAGTGCTTTACTTGCCATTCACAGTTATTTTATTATAACGTTCGTACGTTTTAGATGACTTTAATTTATAGTAAATAAATGAATAAACAAAATATAATAACTTAAAAACGCCTAATATTTTATAAAAAGCACCTATTTGCAATCACGCAAACATTATGGTTGCTACGCGAAAAGCAAGAGGCGCTGCAAAGCAAAATAATGTAGGTCTAATCAACCAAGTAATGCCGCCGCGTCCCGCATTACGTTTGTTTGCATGTGTGTAGTAATTTTGGTGTCCGTGCACAGTCGCAAACGCACACACCCATGAATATTGCAAGCCGCGACTCCTGCGGCAGGCCTCGGGAGTTCGGCAGTTGTCGGGAGTAATCGTAAATGTTCGTTGCCTATAATCCGAATAAAATTAATAGGCTGGAATCTAATAAATCACCTATGCACATTATGCATTTTTGGTTAATAAGGTTTTATTTGTTTAAATAGAAATGTTTTGTGTTTCGCGGGGTCATTTAGCTTTTTTATGAGTTTTTGCATTGTTTACTATTTTATACTAGTACGTTTGTAAAAAAAAATAGATTTCTTAACGGATTTTTCATTTTAACATTTGAAAGTGTGTACATTTAACAGTTTATTACTAAGTTTCGATATTAATTGTAGTCATTTGCTTTTACTAGTGTGTGTGTTTATTTTTTTAAATGTTATTTGATTGCGAGGTTTGTGTTAAAAATGTATGTTTATCAAATGAATGAATGAGGTGGCCGAAATCTTGCGTTTATTTACATCAGGATAGGTATAGTAATCTCAACTAACCGGAACCTTGAATATGTGAAAATTGAAAGCTGACTAGGTGAGTTTTTTTTATTTTACTTATTAGAATTTCTTCCGCCGCGACGATCGATCGCTGTTTTGTCTGCGCTGCCGTAGAAGATAGACATGAATAGTAGTACATCTAAGACTTGTTATGTTGGCATGGTTTCCGACTTAGAGATCCGTCGCGTGGCTGTGGCTATGCTAAAAAACTATAAAAGAAAAAGTTTTTGTGACCGAGTACTCCGCCGCATACCTAGTGTCATAATCCTGTGCACGCCGCTGGGCAGCCTGAGTAGATAACACCGCAATGTCCATTCCTCCAGACAAATAGCAGTGTAAATGCACTGTTGTGTTTCGGTTTGGAAGATATTGTAGCCATAGTAACTACTTGACATATTGAGAGTTTACATCTATATGTGTACATACACATATAGATGTTCTATGTCTGAAGATGGCGAGCGCAGTGGAATGCCAAGCATTGTTTTGTAATTTAGTAGTCGTGTAGCTTCCCATCAGGCAAACATGTTCATAAAAGACATACATACATACATAAACTCACGCCTTATTCCCAGAAGGGGTAGGCAGAGGTGCCAGGGCACCCACATTTCGCCTTGTATGTTCCGTCCCACAATGTGATAGGTGGCGAGCCTATCGCCATATCGGGCACAAATTCCTGACTCTGGGCTGATACGATACCTACTGAATAGAAAAATCCAATATCACTTTGCCTAACCCGGGATTCGAACCCGAGACCTCAGCTTTGTAACCGTACCATAGTACAACTCGCCACCGAGGCAGTCATAAAAGATGGATAAAGAAAAGACACACCAACAACACCCAACATAACATTCAATATCCTGGTCCGAACCTTTTTTTTTATACTCTAATATATTTTTATTAAAAAACGACACAGATCGTTTGCACGGAGCCTTAAATCGAATAATGATTTCACGTCGTACAATCTCGTATAAAACGTACCTTCCACCCTTTTAATTGGAGAATTTGAATCATTCTGAAATCGAGCGCCTGCACGTACTTCAAATAGCTTAATTAATTAAATGTCCTTTTTTTTATCACATTCAGATATTAAATTGGGTATTGCTGCTGACAAAAATGAGGAATTCATTAAAAATACATAAAGTAGTGAAAATATGGCGGAATTTGGTTCGATAGAATAAATCGTCTTTAATGTGTGAGTGTTACGTACAAATTTAACTTTGGTGACAAGATCGCCGGCTTCGAGATTAAGAATTAATACGTAATTTTTGAGATACGTAAGTAATTTTGGTTCCGCTGGGCGGTGTCGCTACGCCATTTTAACGCTACATTCGCATAGTTTAGTGTATTTTCGGTTGAAATGAATTCCATTGAATTTATAATGCTGTGTACCTGAAACTAGTGAAACTGTTAGTATATAGAGTATTTAATTCCATTTCAATGCAAAACAATTATATTTTCTCACTTAATATTCCCTTGGCACCGTTTCCTTTGAACGTGAAGTTTATACATTACTAGCGGTCGGGCCCGGCTCCGCCCGGGTGCATACACGTTTTAAAATGGCGGTCAAAATGTTTAATTCTGACTATCAATTTAGAATATCGACCAATCGGACCACGAAAAACGAACAAAATTTCCTCATATTTGCTAGAAATATCACTACTGCTTTCCTCCTACATGTCATAGCGTGATGATATATAGCCTATAGCCTTCCTCGATAAATGGACTACCCAACACTGAAAGAATCATTCAAATCGGACCAGAAGTTCCAGAGATTAACGCGTTCAAACAAACAAACAAACAAACTCTGCAGCTTTATAATATAAAGAAAAATAAAGGCAGCAGATTAACTAACATCCTATACCAGGCAGTCTTATTCTGAGTATTTTTCAATAATATTTGCTGATAGTCTTAAAAATACTTAAATTCTCCTTAAATGTTAATTGTGAAATTAAAAAACCTTTCGGGCGACGGCAACGGTTACTTTATTAAATAATAATAAAATAGTACACAAATACAAGTATTACATTACTGTGAATACATTTATCCATTTTGCAGCAGTCGAGTAAAGTAAAATTTTTCATAACTCCACGTTATACATCGGGTTCGGCGGCATCCCTGAAACTTTGCCAAACTGCCGCGGTCGTATGTCACACGCTGCATTTATAATACATTTTAGGAGGTCCGTAAATCTAAAATAAGGCGAAACTTCGGTCATCTGTAGTCATAACATTGATATTTTATTTTATGGCGCAAGTTGTCATTATATTTACAATCTGAAATGTTCTGATCACTTACAAAATTATTACATTCTATATTGAAATCATAAGACTGATGTATCAATACACATAATAATTCCACACATTGAATGGACTTCTAATTAGACTAAGAAAAGGACACGTATAGTGTCTCCGATAGTTCTAAATACTTCCAAAACCTTCGTAAACAATCCCACCAATTTTTCCATAACCATTTCCCATGACAAAAAAGGGCACCACGTAACAAGCGGATAAATACCAGCGCAACACCATACATAAAGCGATGTCCGACGCGAAAGTCGCTTGGAAGTTAGTTAATTATGTAAATTGCGGCGTGTAGTCTGAAATATGGGCTGGATTCACTCAACCCGGCCGGCGGGCAGATAAAACCACCTCGGTCCGGCGTAACTTATTGCGAGCTCGACACACTTGCGCGTTTAGAAATCGCATTTAAATTTGAATTGGCCCCGTTCTGAGTCTTATTTATAATGGCGTGCCTTAACGGGAATCTCGAGGATCTTTGGTTATTAGACAGAGCAGTTTTTACGAGTATGTAAGATATTATAGTTAAAAAAACCTTAATTTTAGATCTGATTGTAAATTCCTACCTTTTTACCTATCCAGCCAGCTAATTCGGCTGATTCCATATCTGGGCTGATAGATACTGTGATAAGAACTATGTTTTTATTTGCTTCATACTCATGGCTGTTAAAAAAATTACAAATGTTACAAGATTTAATGCTACTCTAGAAACCTTTAGTGGAAACTTAGTTACGGTCAATAAACACTGGATATAAATATCCAATTGTTAAAAACATGTAGAATACGGATAGGTGGCATGAAAATCTATCAAATACTTTCCAGAACTTTTATAGAAGAAATACAAGATCAAAGACATCAATTATTCAAACAACGATTGTAACAAACAAATACATTAAACTAATTGTCCGAATGAGCCAGTTGAGAGTTTCATCTGTCCAAGAAAGAGACAATTGGCACTATGAGACGATAAAGCTAAGTCCGGCAAGTTATCGGGCGACTCAGTTCGATGGCCGGCGAATGTGTCTAATCCCTAACAACACTCGCTCCGACGTACAAATACGCAATAAATCCGCAAACTTTTAGCAAGCAATTTCCTTTGGTTTACGAGAACAAGATTCATGGTAGCCCCGCCGCCCGACGAAGTTGCGCGAAACACGAAGCGATTCTACAGTTTTAAACTATGGATGCTTTTAAATTGTTACCAAGGATTAAATATTCCATTAAAAAAGAAGACGCTGCACTCTTGGCGTTTTATTTTTACAACTTAATCTAAAGTAACTTCCCCGCTTTAATATTTCCAGCAAGACATACCTTACCTCATTACTGCGGTGCAATAACAACCAGCTTGAGTCCAATCATTATGTTCGAAATTTAAATTGGAATAACGTTTCATGAGCAACCGAAAATGTACACAATAGATCCGTGCACGGACAATCCAATCTTCCGGTGATTCCGCGTCAGACGATTATGGTACGTATTACAATAAATATAGAGTGAACATTCGGCTGTGCTGCTTTGCATCGTGATGGCACCCTGAAGGCGCTATCACGTATGATTAATGCAGATGCAGCGGAGCGTGGCGCGTTTATTCATATTCCTAGAAGCACACCGTCGGCTCCTCAAACGCACTCTCTTTAATGGCGCGCCCTCTGTGGAGCACTCAGACAATTTAAAATATACCACTCGCTGACGAGATTGGGCGCAATTTAAAATGTCGACATATAATGACATTATGGCAATAGATTTATTGGGAAAACACACTGTATTTTTAGACGTCAGTTTTTATCACTATTGATCGTTTTATTGCCAACGCCTATCCCACCATTCCGTAGTCTAAAAGCACGGCATAACCATCATTTAAAATATACCCAATAGTTTTAAAGTAGGTATTATACCATCTATTCCTTTCATCAGTTCGAATTTAACAAGATTCCTTATCCGCAAATCCCTTAGAACACGTCCAATTACGAAACATCTACATAAAAAACGTGACGTCAAAACGCTCTCATCCTTTCAGGGCGTATCTTAAAGGAAATCTGCAATTGAAATGTGAACGACCGCAGCTGAATATTTCAGGTAGTTCAGCCGGGACCCGATTATTCGAATATTTTAGTGTCATCGTGAGTTAGCGATGTTATCAAATGGAAAAATATTTTCTACTCGGCTTACTTTTGCAATTCCATATTTGTTAGTTTCAAGGATCAGTTTTATTTTATATAATACAAAGCTCTGTCTGGTGACATATTATGTTATCTGTAATAAATACTGTATAATAGGTTAATAAATAGATATGTTACAGTACTTTTAATATGTAGACTGGGATGGTCTATTCTCTAACCTTCTCGCTCATAATATAAAGCCACCTGGTATTACCTAGACATTGTTATTGTTCGTGTGCAGAATCCAATAGTGATCCCTTTCTATTAGGTTAATGCTTGTTTCTTCCCTGCTTGTAAAACAGAAATATCTATGTCTTAAGTAAAGTGTAAAGTCGAGCACTACGTAATTTGTCATGAAGCTTCAGCAATAGAATGTCACCTTGTGTTGTGTAAAATGCACGACACAGTACACTTATAAGAAAATAATCATGTCGGCGTCAAGCACCCGCCCGTGTTGCCCGCCGACATTACACTTTCACAACTCAAGCGCTCTGCTCATAATTTTAACAACTTCATGAAATTGTTCCTCATTATATCGAGGGTGGGCGGCTCAATATAACAACCATATAAACAAAAGGCATATATTGAATCAACTGTATATCGATCTACTTCATTACAATAAATGTAAGCAAGCCATTATAAGAAAAAAATACTTAATCCAACTTAATTTCCAACATATCAGCTAAACAAAACCCGTCAACATAACACGACATCCACAATATTACAACACAATGCAGCACAATCTCAAGACCGGTGGCACACGTCATAATCATTACGTCATCACGGCATCAGGGCCAGCAGCCACACGTCACTTACCGCCGTGACACTAACCGTCTAACCGAGCGGGGTGACGGCGCGCTGATAACGTTGTTTACGGCCCATTCGGCCCATTGGACCCGTTGGAGCCATTCGGCCTAGTCGGTCCATTCGACCCGTGGGGGGTGGGTCAACATCGGCTAGTTGTAAACGGGGGGTTAGTGAGCCGTCTTGAGTGCCTCGTTTGATATTCATTACACTGACACATGAGTCTTGTCTTAGTACGAGATTGTTGTCGTGATTTGTTTGCTTACTTGAAGGGTTAAGATTACATCCAAGAACTTGAACGTTGAGGAGTCGCAGCGATAAGTCGAAAGTAAATATTGATCTGTATTTTTAATTTTTACAAAGAACTAGGTCAATTTGAAAAGTTCAAATTTTAATCCTACCCCATAAATTAGTGCTTAGTAAAAATTGAACAACAAGTACTCCTTGATAACAACATACAAAACACCGTCAAGTGGTTATTAATCCAACTACCAAATTTACATAATAACGTTATAACTTGAAAAATAACGTTGAAGTATGCGAAAAGAAAATTGCTCCTTAACTTACAAGACGTTTTCAAAATGAGTTATTTCCACATGAATTTGTGAAATCGCAAACACAGTTCGAGAGGTACCTCCGCTCTCTCCTAACTCTAGACCCCCTCCCCCTAGTCATCGAGGTGGTCAGTGCGAAGTAACGTTAAATGTAACACGATTTGACACGTGTTCACGTGTGTAATAACAATTAAATGACATTACGCTAGGATGATTACTAATGTTGAGAATTACTCTACTGTATCTTGTGCTAGAAACGTCGAGAAACTATAATATAGCAGAAGATTGAAAGCAATGTTTTTTTTACATATTAAATCTTCAGCTATAGGAAATTGACAGCTGAACACAGCTCTCACCCAAAAACTTAAATTACAAACAGTTAAGAGCAGTCAACTTCCATCAACATCCAGTATTTGCTTGACCACCTTATGGCTGGTGATCTAACACAATACCACTGCTAGATTTTTTATAGTAAGTACGACTATCAAAACCGGCTGTTAATATTTTCGATTCGGTAAGTGATAACCCAGCAGCACTCTATAGTTATGACGCAATCTCCACGTAGATACAGGTGCGCAAGCTCGTCATAATCTACGATCAATCCTTAATACCAGGAGCGGATGCCCTTCAAATAAACGTCACACGCCCAACCACCTCTCAATCAAACAATAAAAAAACAGAAAATGCCGATTGACAAATCGGAAACAATAGTAATTTCCGTCCTATATCGCCGGCGGACGCATTAATCTTGAATCGAAAGTCATTTATCAACGTACAAGCGTTGTATAATACTATCGATGTTATTTTTTTCATAAATACCCTCCACAGTCACACTCATAGCCCTGATTTCACATTAAGATACAAGTATTGCTCAACTACAGAGTTGATAACTAAATTAGAAACTACGCGAGACTATTCAGGCTCCTAACATCTATACCCGAAATATAAACTTGTTGATCAAATAGCATATATTGCTCTATATGCGGGAATCAAACCCGCAGCCTATTATTTCACAGCCGGCGTTTTAACCAACTGAACCGCTGGCAACATACAAATACATGTAATGAACAATGTTACAGACAAGGTCTTACAGACCAGACAAATTATGATGCTTAATCTCAAGAATTGGTTTCAGGTCTGTAATCAGACCGCATACTCTTGTTTCAGTTGGCGTCTTAACCAAGGAGGCTGTCAAATTAATTAAGTGCACTATTACCCTGTGTACTAGACCACAAGTTGGAAAGTATTGAAAAGTAGAGGCACGTTTGAGAGGCCGTGTTTGACCGCACGAGTGTTCGTATGAGTCACGCGTTGCCTCTTAATGATGTCTCTGATCAGGACAGGATGTGTGCTTGTTGCGTACGGAAAACAATTTCTTGGAATATCGAGCGTACGTAATTATAGTAATACTTTTTCCTTCAATACTAAATGCGAAATAAAAAAAAATTGTTACTAACAAGTAATAAGTAAAATAACGCCCGAATACTGGAACGCAACTTAAATATAAGTTGCGCTTAACTACGTTAATCACGCTTAAATGTACTGGCTAACTGGGCCGTGCGCTGTTAAGAGCAACTTATTATTTGAATGGCGTTCCAGTATTCGGGCCTAGATCTTTTTTCATCAAATTAACGACATCCTGCTGTAAAAGGCTAAAAATACATGGACATTACTTTCTCAAATAATTTTATTTTATTTCGCTTCTGTTTATGGGTCGCAGATTTTAGCATCGATTTACAAGTACTATTTTTATCTTACAAAGAAGCCATTCAGTGGAAAATATTTTATCTTATAAATAGAAAACTCCACGATCTACTCGAGAAACGAAGCCACAATATGATTGACGGTAAATTACGACATCTATTAATAAAATCGAAGAGGCAAAATAAGCATATCAATAAGTTACTTAATGTATGATACATGTATCAAAAACACTGATACCGTTCAGCATCACTGCCGACTAATAGCAGTGGGGGCAAATCAGGTGACATTTCATCGCGCACTATCATTGATTTTCACAAAATTATTATTCCTTTTCTCCCTATTCATGAATTTGTAAATGTTGTTAAGATACCATTATCTTTACTAATTTAGAAGATTAACAGTGGTTTCATTTATCTCTGATAAAAGTAAAAATCGTATAAGATCACAATTACTTATTATTCATAATAATTAAATTATAATTTTATAATAATAATAATTTAATTGATCATATAAGAACCTTATTTAAATCACCGTAGCTATACACTTTATACAACAGTTCCTAAAGGTATGTCGATAGTATGAACACCACAGACCATTACGTCTAACATCATTGGATTAAAGCCAACGTCATTTGATTGCCGATATCCAGATGCCTCGTAAAATGGAAAAATTAAGTGGATGCTGGCACCGGAGGAAAAACACCACTTATCAAATAAAAAAGCTGCCAACTTTTACTACGCCTTAATAGGATTGTTCGCGGAGGTAGACGTGATCGCTTTATAAAGTTTATAAGATTATTTGATATTTATTATATGGTTTAAATCAACATCGCCAATTTTTTCGTGTTAATCTCTATTAATACGGAAAAATTTTACTCTTAAGCTGGAGTTACTAAAGATATATAATTAGTGCATCTAGTTGATGTAATTATAAAAAGCCTCAACTCTTAACTAATAAATAAATTCATCTTCAGTACATCGTCAGATAGTACAAATACTTTTTGACCTATTAAAGATTTTCCATCTGGATAATTATACAGGTTATATCAAGAATGCGACTGAATATGAAGCTAGACGAAGATAGCTTTAGTTACTTTAAATAATTTAAGCAAAATGCAACTAAAAATGTTCCAAAAATAAGTGTCATTCTTTTTGTAATTTATTACTATTGTTGTGTATGAGTAGTATATATTTTCTTTGAAAGACCGTGGCTTCGATCCCCGCTACGAGACAAATATTTGTGTGATAATACAGGTATTTATTTTGTTTTAAGTGTTTGTGAGACCGATCTCGTAATTTTTCTTCACACGACAAGAGACTCGATCTTAGTGAAGGGTATTTGTGTGATTGTTGGGTGTATTTATTTACTGTCTATTTTTTATTATTAACTTCATACAATTTAAACATTTAAAAATAAAAAAGCAGTAATACGCCGCGCAACATTAAGCAGGCGCGTCGAAATCGAGTTGTGCCATAAGCGGAGTCGATGTACGTAAAACTGGCAATCCCGTCCGCTCCAGTCGACACGGCGCAATGTGCCTTAATTTGCCGCTTGAAGCGCCGTGTTTACTACAACTACTTTACCCATCTACACGTCTTGAAAAAACGATACAACTAGGAACAAAGATTACTCAGACAAAAATAAATATATAGATATAAAAAAATTGCGCGATATTCATACGTGGACCATATCGATCGCAGTGCGCGCGAGGCTGACCCTCGACTAGGAGTGGGCGAGCGTAATCGATAACAAACTGAACAAGTCGGTAACAATGTTACGCACTTGGTACGCAACCGGCCACTAACTTCGGATGGTTGCAGAGTACACCCTATACCTACCAACCTACCAACTTACATGTACATATGTATATGGCTACACAACCGGACTGTTTCATTACGTCTATGCCTAGTTTTAAACCATATTAAAAATTGAGTTTAATGTACAAAAAGACCATAAATTGGATTTAAAACACAATTTTAATTTTCATAAAACACAATTTATTATGCTTTAAAATGAAATATCAAAAAACAACTACCCTTAATTCCCCAGTATTAAACAATAAACACAAAATTTAATGATACAATATTTCGGAAACCCAAAAAAACCATTTCCATCGGCGCGAGAATAGCATCCAAATCAATATTTAAATTTAAAAAAACAGCCTCAGAATAAAAATCCAGACAAAAGTTTAACGAGTGGAAAAATAAAGCCGGTCATTGTCCCGTTATACACTCCCAACTATAAAAAATAATACCACTTAAGAGATGTGCGTGGGTAAAGGTCTCGTTTACAATGGTATCATAGCACCTGGTCGGGATTGGGGCACGGGACTCGAAGTAGGGGGAGGGGGGAGGGGGCTTAAGTCAATTATCCGAACAAAACACGCCGAGTGGCGACAAAACATAAACACACAAAAGCTACTGTCGAGGGGTCGGCCGGCTTAAAACTACGTAATGACTTGCCTTATGTGCTCCATTAATGCTTGATATTTGTATTCATAACATATTACGCGAAATATTTAGCTAACAACTGCTACTCTAACCGTGACTCACGTTTTATGCTTTTAAGAAACTTAAAACATTTCAGTTTCCAATTTATTTCTCGTTTAATTTCCTGCAAAATGTTTCTAAACATTTCCTTTTAATTCCGTTTCTATAGCTCTCTGGGTGTGGCTTCATATAAACATCGACACGAATCCCAACAAATGTCACAACTTAATCCGTGGAGGCTTTTAAAAACGCGAAAATATATGTAAAGGCGCACGACAGCACTTTTTATGTAGTAACGTGAATGGCATGCGTCTCATCACGATAATGGACACTTCAATACAAACATTGCAGGCAGTTTCCGACCGCGCCGCTGCTCCGTGCTCGCATTATTAAAGTAAAAAACTCGATTGTGTAACTACATCATGCGAAATATTCTCAATTGTTCAACACACGGTGTGTTGATATAATTTTTTCGTTACACGTGTAAATAAACGCGGCGATTGCTTAAATAACCCGCACTATGTATTGCAACGCTGCTCTCGTATTGTACATATTACATCGCAAATAATCCGACACTCGAAACGTAATTGTGACTATTTCGTGTTTCACTTTATTTACTAGTACATTTTATATGTACTAGTGAAATGAATACTGCGATCTCGTTTAATGGCTCAAGTTTTATTTAGCCTTAAATTATTTTGTATTTTCTGCTTATATTTGATATTAGATTTCAAAGACCTATTTTTTATTTATTTAAATTATTTTATATTGTTGGAATGGTATACCAGCAAAGTTCGCACGAAATGTCATTTCAGTGATCATACCAAATCGATTTAGAAACTACAACGCGATTATGTTACAAACTTAAAAAAATTGAGTTTACTTTTTGCAATAAAGCATTTATTATTAGCGATTTTCAAAGGAATTATTAAAGAGCACTTTAGGTCAACTAAAACGACTTACACTTATGGACACTGTAATTCTCGTAATCTAATGGCTCCATAAAGGGCTTGATCGATGCATCACAGTAAAAAAATCATTTTAAATAAATGTGACGAACACCCAAGAGGTAATAAAATGATTTTATCACTGCCTAAATAAATAATTCAATTAAATTTATCTAATTTAAATTCGACAGACAGCCAAATCGGCTTTAGTTGCAAATGTGTCCGCAACAAATATTGGGCGACGTCATTTTTATATACGCTTTATGAAAGGAAAAATAAAGGAATTAAAACGCGGCCCGCTAACTATAAGCTGAAATGTCATTCGCGTGTTATGCTGCAGTTTGTTTGACCGCAGGCGTTAATTAAACGATTTTGATAAACAAAAACACAGCCCTTCCCCGTATTTACATAACAATTGGCGCTAAGCTGTCTCTGCGAACTTCTCGACATACACTTTACTTTGCCGCTGCTTTTTTGTGAATATTTCAAGGCGAAAACAAAAGAGAAACAAGTGAAATCTTTCATTCTTTCTTATTGTTGGAATTATTGTTTTGTCAGAAAGAATCTCGAGTTAGATCATCCAAATATGGAGTTTATATCTGGAACTTTTGATAGCAATAACAAAGCGTATTTTTCGTGCATTAAAAAAAATTACCACCACTGAACCAATGAAAAACCAAAAAAGTAATATTTAAATAAAAATCACACATTTATCCCTCGCTCTAAAACCCTATACATCACGACATGAAGTAACAAACCTCAGCAACATTCTATTTAATTATATCAAATCGGACCAAATCATTGAAGCATGATTCTCGGTAATTCGATCAAACGCGGTCAAAGTCAGGATACTGACAAAATCTGTCAAACATAAATTAAAATTGAAAAACATTCGTCGAATTACGTGAACAAAAATTGTACAACAAAAAACAGCTAAAGTTTCTCCCCGCTCCTTACTGAGATTAATGGGGTTACTGCCGAAACGCCATCGAGATTATCCCAATCCAATTTCGATTCAAGTGCACCACTCGATCCGTCGAGAGAGCCAATCGGAAATGATTATAAAGGGACAGATGCCTAGTTGTAAATTACAATTCCAGAGTCCACTTTTATTTTATTTATTTACTTATCAGCTTTTGTCTCCAAAACTCAACTGTGAAATTTTAATGCCAAATTAGTTTGTCAAAACGCTGAATTTTAAGTAAGCATTAAGCGCTTTAAGAGATGAGACGTCTTTAACTATTAACTCGGTTTAATATAAAAATAAATTATAACTTGAGACAACACTGAAAGTATTTACACTAATTGAAAAGTTCCGAGGTGATCCTACTTTATCAAGTTTCGTATAAAATTAAGAGCAGGCAGTTAATACTTCATTAAAGTGTATCGTGTTTTTTCACGTGATAACTTTTGTGTTCCAATTTTGAGTTTCTAAGTTACCAGTTTTCTAACTGCTGATTCAAGGCTTCGATATATCAGAATATGATACAACATTTACATGATAAAATCCTTTAATTTTCAACTTTATTTTTGACGAATAAAACAAAATGATTTAGTCTTTATAATCCTTTTACCCAACTATCGTTCGAAATATGCCCTTACAATTTTCCCCGTTGAAGTTTCTCATCAAATTGTGAATTAACACATGACGGCTTGCCATTAACAAAACTGCATATGATAATGGTATGCAGGTGTCTAAACGGCGCGGACGGCGTGTGACAGCGAGCGACAAACTGTCGCGTGCGTACCGACACTTGATGCCTACGCTGCATTAATTAATTAAAGTTTTCCTTTACGTGCCGCGACTTTTTGTTAATTGCACTTCTACTGCACGACTGTCTGTTATTCTTTTTTTACGTTTTATTGTACACAACCCTTTTTTTCAAATGGTAATTCGTGGGTGACCAATTGAGCTAGAGTTATTACCTGAAAATTATAAAAGATAGAGCCCTGAATACGAATAGATGGAAGGAGCGTAGAGAATAGAAACCATTGCTATTAAACAGTAGCAAAACCAAACAACATCTTGAATTACAAAGCAACGCTTGGCATTTCACTGCGCTCGCCATCCTGAGACATAAGATGTTAAGTCTCTATATGTCGATTAGTCACTCTGGCTAAAATCCGATAAATAACAGTGCATTTGCACTGCTATTGGACGCGCGGAATTGCGGTTATACCTACCCAGGCGGCCTCTCCTATATGAAAGTCCTACCATCAGTAAAAGTAATTTAAAGCATACTTAATTATTCACAAACACCTTCAAGGTCACAAATAAATAAGTTAAAACAACACCTGTACCAAATCGATTCTCATAAACTCCAGTACCGGCGAAGTATTGAATTCGAGTAAGTATTTTTTAGCGTAAAACAATCAAATTCCTCTCGATCACGAGCCGGTACCATGCGTAACATAAAACATACATAAATTCAACGACTTATTCATTAACAGAAAGGTCTCGCGGGCGTTAATTTCCAAAGCAATTCCTCCATTGAAACGTAAGCCCACCAAAACAATATTTAGTTAAGGCAGTGGCGAGGGTGGGGGAGGGAAAGGCGGCTGCCGTATAATTTTATGCTGAACTTATTAAACCCTCTTGGATTTCTTCAAGTTTGTAATTTTAATCGATGGCGCGAAGCCAAGTTTTGTATTAACTCGCTGATTTACAGCAGAAGCTTTACCGATACTTGGATGGTTTTAAAAATATCCAGCCGTATGTCGTATTGGTGTATTTCTTATCAACAAATGGCTATTAGTTAAAGATATCAATTAATCCAATTAAGTAGTTACGTGACAATTTTGTCTTTTCGATATCATTGTGACTGTGGAACACGCAACCTACATTTGTTTTGGGAAGGGGTATTAGGAAGGGTTAATATTTATAAAATGACACGTGCATAATCTATAGCATGGTATTATGGTCTGGGAGTAGGCCATATGGTATGTTAGAAACGGTTTAAAACTTTCTAATGTTTTGTGTTTAGGTAAAGGCGGATTTAACTAACACGCGAATTCAACAAATACATCAAAATATTTTAATTTTATAATAAAATGATAATAAGTTGGGACTACCTTTAAAATGTAAATGTTCTAGTGAAATCTCTGCGAGAAACTTGCAAAGAAAAGTTATAGATGCGGGAATGCAGTTTCCTAAGAAAATATGAAGTGAAAATAACCGTTAATCAACTTTATCCATCTCATATTGCAGGAAATCTTACCCTACAACCATCTGGAAATATCATCAAACTTTGCACAATTTAAACAAACATTTTATCGTTTAGAAAACCAATCAAGTATCAAACTATTCGATTACAAAAATCAAGACGCTGAGATCGTAGCGAACGCTACGAATTGTAGCACTCTCGTAGGCCTCTACGAAAAATTCGTAGCTTTGCTACAAACAACGCTGGGCATTGAAGTGAATGTAGCAAGAGAAGAGTAAAATGAATTTTGTGGTCACATTTTGTCATTACAAAATAATACCATTCGGCTAACACCTGGCTCACTGCGAGCGCAGCATTTACATACAAAATTTTAATTTCGTTTGACCATTACTACGAACTAAAACTCAGTCTATGATTCAAACACAATATCAAGTGAATAATTTAATTAAAAACTTTGTAGTCGACGTTGCAGCAACAGCCCGCGACAGCGATAAATAAAATTATTTCACGAGGAACAAACAATAAAAAACGCTGGAAATCTGGCCGCATGCAGTTCACTACTTCGGCGTGTAATGGGAGCAACGTTAATCCTTATTTCCCTACATTGTGTGTGACTCGGGATTTTCATTAACCATTGCATTTCCTAATTATATGTTTTTTTTTTTTTTTATTGCAATGAATGGCGAGACGAGCATGCCGTTCGCCTGATGGTAAGCGATACGGCCGCGCATGTACAGTAGTACAACCAAACAACACCTTGAGTTACAAAGCAATGCTTGGCATTCCACTGCGCTAGCCATCCTGAGACATAAGATGTTAAGTCTCAATATGTCCAGTAGTTACTCTGGTTACAATGTCCTTCAATCCGAAACACAACAGTGCATTTAAACTGCTGTTTGACGGGAGAAATAGACATTGCGGTGGTACCCACCCAGGCAGCCTTTCACATATGAGAGACCTACCACCAGTAAACACGCTACCTGTGTGTTTTACACGCTACCTGGCTCTACAGAATCAGTAATAGTTAATGCTCTGACTTTTTAATAAACTTTTTGTTAACGATACTTTAATTTGACACCTTGTTCACATAATTACATCATAAGCTGAACATAATAAATTCTCATAATGAAAACATTACTATAATAGTTGCAGCCGCGACAACGCTTTTTATTACATTAACTGGGTGATACTATGGTAAGTAACATAATTTAAAATTTTGATTACGGTAGTGCATAGAACATAAGGAGATAATTTCGAAGTAATAATTCGATTATGTTTGGAAGTTTTGTTTTGGGAGATAATTTCGAAGTAATAATTCGATTATGTTTGGAAGTTTTGTTTTGTAAACAAAGTATTTATATAAGCATACAGGGAAGAAAGCACGCAAGCGAAATCGACCCTTAAATTCTTCCTCTGTTATTTTTTTTTTATTCTAACCAAGCAGAATAATAAAATATTCTTATAATGTAACACGCCACCGCTCTTTTAATTGTTTAGCTTTCATTGCTCGTTTTACAATATAATTAAACTGGAATAAAATATAACTTTCTTTTAGTTTCAGTTCCTTGGTTTATCTGAGGAAGTGCATCGTTATAAATTCATGAATTATTACAACTAAACGACAATAATATATTTTAATGAGCTACAAAATAATTTTTTTACTTACAAAATCCTCGATGGCAAATCAATAAATTTTAATTGTTATTTTAGAGCGTAAAACCCAATATTTATTTTTGATAGAATAGAGTAATGTCACCAAAAGGCCAAAAGATATCTGAACTCTTTTTTTCTTCATTCACCTCTGAATCATAACTAATATTGGTATCTCTATACATTGTTAAAGTCACCCTTTGAAATCTCTTCTTACTTAATTGACATCACTCTGCGTCGTGGATAATTGAGAGAGGTTCATATTCAATCAATATTATTGTAACAAAATATTGAGTGCATATAACCGTTACGTTATTTTCTTTCACCATTATAGGGAACAATTATTTTAGTTTATTATTTCTTGGTTATGAGTACACGTAATTTTAAAGCATTGTAGATGTGCATACTAGTTCAACTCGTTATTTTATTCAATCAAAAATAAAAATCTTTAATGAACACTAAACGAAACTGAATATTACAAAGAAACTTAACAGATTACTTTCATAGACGTAAAATGCAGACGATCCCCACATTTTTGCGGCAAATGGCGACAATAAATGAAATCGTTGGCTCAACCGGTACTCTCGACAGTAACAGTACAAACGTGCATGAGCATTGTCGAGCGCGGCAACCGCAGTGGCATCCTGCAACGTTCCTGCTCGATGCAACTGAGACGGCAGATGCAGGCGACAAAAGGCGCAATTAATAGTAAACAAGCGTAGAACGGAACGGCGCGGTAAGGTCCGTCCATTAGCAAACCGAGTAAAAACCCGTTTAAAACTCCATGCGAACAGGCGGAATGATTTCACGGCAAACCGGGCTGTATTAGGGTTGTCGTTCTTCTTTGTTACACCGGCTCGGCGGCGGGGAATTAATTCTGAACGTGCCAAGTTGAATTTAAAAAGTTTGGAATAGTTTTTTGTTACGTTTAATCATTGTCAGTTGGTTGGACATAGTTTTGTGTTTACCGTGTTTTGTGTAGCGAACGTTGCAACAGGATCGGGTTATATGAACGATCTGAAACTTATTTTTCATTAAACTATGCTTGTTTTACGATATTTTATATAACTAAACTTAAAATAAATAAGTCAAGAAGATAAACAACAATTCCGTCGTTTGTAAAGTGACAGTATCAGATAGTTTGGAAGCTGGATTGCAGCTAAAATATACGTTATGAAAGTAATAGAGCATGCATTAAGGCGGGATTTCAACCGCAGCGCACGGGCGGGCGTGTTAACACGTCTGATTCATTTTTCCGCAACTGACACAAATAGTAAAGTGAGAATATTCTAACGCATTCACTGTTGCGATAACTTGATTTCGTGGCCCGATTCACTCGGTGAAGCTGAAATTGAAAAGTTTATTTAGTGTTGAACGATTTTTAGCAGATTTTTTATCAAGATTCCAATAGAATGGAAACTTTTTGATTTTAACGCAAAGTTTTTATGAAATGTGTAACAAAAATATAACTCTATCCAGTCTACAAAACTGTTATTTTAATTATATTTGCATTTCGATAGCCTCCATGGCACTGTTAGTTAAAAAACGGGCTGTGAAATGAATTGCTGCGGGTTCAATTTTTGCAGTTCTTTGCAAACTTCGAGGGTCACACATTTTTTTTTCTTCAAAAAACGCTTCTCTTGACAATTGAAATCCAGCTTTTAAAACGTCTCAGTACATGCAACCTGCCTTCAACTACTATTTAATTTAAAACATAAATATAATACTATAAAACAAAAGCATCATTAACGCAGTCAGAACTCATCGCTCAAAATAAACAATATTAATGCAGTATATTTGACGAACCATCTGAGTCTAAACCACCACTAACCCGCATACGAATATATTCACAAAAGAAAACTAATATGCAATTAGCATTACGCTTTGAGTTAGGATCAAAGGATCGCCAAGCAGAATATAAATTGTATATAATTATTTACACTTTAAAATGAGCGTTATAAAACATTAAACCCTAAGTGCGGAATAAGGATCTTTGCATACACCACGGTAATACCATAAGGGTATATAAAACATTATACTCTGTTCATTATTATCAGGGATCTCATGACGCATTAATTATTGCAAGTTGAATGAAAATTCATTAAATGTTTCATCTTAATTAATTAACTTTCTCAGTTTATGTAGCTCATAGTTACAAAATAAAAACTTTAATACTGACAGGCAGTAATTCAATATAGTCAATTTAGTGTAATTATAATCTTTCGAAAATATTCCGCTCGTTCATTCCTTTTTAACATTGGTACGGCACAGAACCTACAGTTCATTTTAATTACTATTCTGCTAATAGATTAATTGATTAAAATATATAACGGAGCGGAAAGTGCTACCATCTACTTTAACGATTATTCCGTCAAATATTTTAAGTTCTCTAAATGAAAAAATAAAGATATATTGTATCTATCATCGTCAACAGCTTAACCGTTTTTTTTTTTATTGCATTGAATGGCGAGACGTGCAAGCCGTTTGCCTGATGGTAAGCGATACGAACGCTCATGAACAGTAGCAACATTCCACTGCGCTCGCCATCCTGAGACATAAGATGTTAAGTCTCAATATGTCCAGTAGTTGCTCTGGCTACAATGTCCTTCAATCCGAAACACAACAGTGCATTGATTGTTTGAATAACAACACATTCCAATAACAATAACTCACCGCTCATAAATGACATCGCGCTGTTTAATTACAAAACATGTATTATAAATGATAGGAAACTGCTTTCCCAAATTAATAGCTGTAATGTGTCAACGCCAACATGTGATTATATTGTTTACACTATGTTTAATGACTTTTAAAAACTAGTTTTATACTAAAAGTATCAAATTAGACTGTGACAAATGATGCGTTTCACGTTTCGCAATAAATATCAAATAATTTCATCAAAAGACTTTAAAGTGTAACCATCAATGTCAATAATTAAGCTCTATTTACCTTCAAAATATTAACGCGCGAACACAACAGAATTCTATTTTACAATAAATCACAAATCTTTGTTGGAAAATGGAAGGCGTTAAATCGAAACTATTTCTTTTTCAATTCAACCCTGTGAGTAGAAATAGACCCTTAGCTTTAAGAGCCCGAGGGCGCCACTCGCCTCGTGTGCCAGCCAGACGTTATTTATTCCCAGACTCGCCGGACCTCTGGCTATAATTTATCTCGAACGTGTCTATTTATAATGGATATAACTCAACCATCAACCACAAAGATAAGCTACACCTTGCAAAACTAACAACTTAAAAAGGCATCACAATTTCGAACATTTTCTCAATTAATTTATTCATAAATTATACAACTTGAAACGAGTGATTCGCTCTAAGCAGCAATAAATTTTGAACAATTCAGACAGTACTTTATTATGGACGTAAAAACCGGAGTCAACCGATAAATATGGATGAACCTCCAAAAAGACCATTTATGCAGCACGAACACTAACGAATTATTTTTTAAGGCTATGGTCGGCCATTTGGAGCTGTTAAACTGATTTATGGCACTTTATAATTCGTCCTATAAAAATTCTTCAGCCGAACTCACCACGCTTTCGGCGTGGCGTGTGGCCAATTTTATGAGCTCGCTACATTTCACCCGCGAATTCGTTCACTATCGCTGCAAATTCCGACGTTTAGTTTTAGTTTTATGCGAACTCTCGTGAATTACATCCGCTTAGTTTATAAAAACAAAACGATTGCTCGAAAGCGTTAACGTCAAGCAAGTGGTCGTAATAACATAAACAAAAATTTGCAACATGCACTTAAATCTTGTTCCGATATAATAATATATTTATATGAGATTAGATTTTAGAGTTCGCAATGTTATTCAAAATATCCTTCATACTTCTTTATTGGACACATAAATTACATAATAATGAAAGTTAATAGGAGCTAAAATTACGACGAAATACTCACCCAACATAACAGTAATCATAATCAAATTAACACACATAATTCAATATACGATGACAATTTGAAAAATGACGCCAAAAAGTCAACAACCGAAAATTGCGCCGAGTCGCGTGTTAATCATCATTGTTTATATTCATTTTGTGTCCATTACTGTATTTCACTTTATTACATTGCGTGTAAATCAAACAGATAGGCCGGTGGACGTAAAAGCTGTAACACGTTCCGTTATGAAAAGTTACCTCACGTTAACGTTGTTATTAAGTTTAACAAACTGTGCTGTTTAACTAACTGTGAACTGAATGTGAAACGCATCGATAAATTTGTAAAACACATATTTTGTTACAAGATGTTAATACGGTTTGTTTGCGCGGTAAACGATACATTTATTTCTGCACATTGCTCAGCTGCGTATCGTTTAATTACTGTGCAAGACAGTCAACATAATATGATTTGAAAATGCTACTAAATTGGGAACTCCGCTAATCTCCACATATTTATGCCGCCTGAATCATTGCCCTACAGGCAGAATTCCGTGCGAATTGGTCTTTCTGTCTATAAATATACTTGTATAAACATGTTAACTTATTTCATAACAATCAAGTGAAATACAACGATCAATATAAATAGGCCGGACCGCACTGAAATCACGTACTAAACAGGAAACAGCGTCCTGAATCACGCCAAATATTTATCAATCCCCGCATCTGTCAGCTTTGTATAAAATATCCGTCGGCGCAGGCAGTCGGTTTTAAATCACTGAGCCAATATTTATAAATTAATCACGCATAATTCCTGCAATTAACTAAATTAACCAATAACAAATGAACGAGATTAACAGAGCACATCTGTCAATAACGAAATATGACCCTAATTAACCCGTTTCCCGCTTCAAACCGCACTGAATATCGAATTTCGAATGATGGGCTAAGGAGATATTTAAACAAAAAACGACGAGTGAGATTCCGCCCGCGCAAATGTGCGTCCATTGGACACATTTTTAGTAGGCTGACAAGGGTCACCGGTCATCATTCCCGGCAATTTGCGAAAATAAAATATATAGAAAGGTGGTCCGTTCGAATCGGACGTCGGCTCACAACGTTATTCCATTATGGGGAGGTGGATGTGGAATATCAAATGAGAGTTGACCTTTACATCTCGCGAGTCAATCGGCGCGCCCTCGTACCGCGTCGCGACCGGCATATAATATGACGATGGATACAATAATTCGCCACTCACGTAGTTTTAATGAATATAAATAATCGTGCCCACAAATAAATGTACACGGTGACGGAAGCATACCAGAAATAAATACAATTTCGTTAATTCAGGATATGATAGAGCTTACATTTGCAGCTAATATAAACCGCACTCGGTTTACGACGCACAAATGCATGAAACTGAACATTTGTGTCCAATTAATTCATTCATTTAACCCCGACATTTCTTAATCTTTGCGCTGGCAGTTATACATTAAGCTTGCTTTCATTATATGAATTATAATCTTAAACAACAGTGCATTTGTTTGTGCCATGCTGTAGTTAGTGATTCGCATAAAAACTAGCATGACATTTTCAGAATGCTTTGAGAATTTTAAACAAAACGAACATTAGAAAATAATCACACTTAATGAATTAAAATAGTGTGACAAAAAACTGGAGGGTCGTTACTTACACTGCGAGGCTCACATGCAATGCTGTGGTTTCAGTCGTATTAAGATTTTACAGAGCAATTAAGCGAATGGCAATTAAATTGGCGGCACCATTAGCGACGCAAACGGTATTCAGGCGGGCGGCGGGCTGCGGGCGCCTGCCGCCAAATGAATGGAGCCAATTCCACTGAATATAGTGAATATATCCAGGGGCCGACGACGCGGCGATGTGGCGGGTACGTGGCGAGTGGCAGCGACAGACACACGACCGCCACCGGCGACTCCCCACAAATCAGACTAAACGGTTGCGTACCCGCGCTCATCGGCTTCCTCATACAATATACATTTTCGCACACAAATAAACCTTGTATACGAATTTTGTCACCATTTTAAAATAGCTTTTTAAATGTTTTAAAACCAAACCATCATTAAATGCAAGGTACAAACTTTTAATAAATAAATCATTATATTAATCACTTACCACCAATTTCCTCGGAGCTCATTCAGCGAGGTGGCTTGTTCGGAGAACGGCGTGTCTCGTATAATTTAATAACTCGAGTAACCGCAGACTAGTCGTCGGCAGGAGTAAATCCGCAAGCTGTACTCAATGTACGCAATCGTAAACGTCTTAGGGACGCCTTATTTGCGCTCAAGACACTTCTATCATTACCGGAGTTACCTACTTTAATGAATGTCATCGCCTGTTTAATTAAACGCGTTGGAACTTTACGGCATTCACGAAGGGGTTGTAAATGTTAACGAATGATTTAAATTTTATGTTCGGTGTAATAAAGTATTTTGTTTCGGTATTGGTCAGGTGTGGTTGGAATATTTAGTTTCTTTAATACCATATTCCTAATTATAATTAAAGTATTTTGATCCTCATGCGTACAGCTACTCTCTCAGTGCGGTTTTCTGATTGAAAGTGAGGATTTATTTCATCATCTTCTGTCGATTAAATCTGGTGGATTTCAGGTTCACTTTCGAAATTCAGGTAAAGAAATACTGATAACACCTATACAATCCTATACCTAAACAATAATATCCTGATACAATTTTAGTGTATAAAATTCTACCAAAGTCCAAAGTTTGGTGACAACATCGATCTCATTGCCGAAGATCCCTGTACGTAAACCCACGTACACACGAAAGCACACACATGACGCCGTGTGTTCGCGGCCTGATAATTACGCGGAAACACTCGCCACCTATTGAATGTGGTGGGGCACGCATACTGCCGAACTATCTGCATTCGAGCGCATCGCGCAAAAATACATATTTATTACACCTTTACACGACCACAATTATTCACTGTAGATTTTATTGTACGAATAACACCAAATTTATTTAAAACTAGCCGTGCCCGCGACTGCGTCCCCGTGGAATTTAACAAAAACTTTATTTTTCTAAAATAAAAAATTTTTTCTAAAATAAATGTACCATAACTTACTCCTTGTTATATCAGCTACCTGACAAAAGAAGTCCCGTCAAAATCGGTCCAGCCATTTCAGAGATTAGCCGGAACAAACAGACAGACAGACAGACAAAAAAAATTTAAATATCATTTTCGGCACAGGTATCGTGTATATAACGATATGTAGTAGGACATTTTTTTTTTATTTTCACTCTTAAAACAGACACTTCAATTTTATTTATATGTATAGTTCATTTTAGATGACATTTCAATGACATTGTTCATTTTAGACGAATGTGCAATCACTTCTACAACCTATATTGTCCGTGTGTTAACTTCCTCTTCTGCGGTTTTAATATATTCTACGCAATTCGCAAGCAAGCAATTATGTAATTAACAGCTATACAAACAAAAAATACTATTTTCCCACATGACCTAATCAATATCTACAGATTTATATATTATTACGTATTTATAATAACACCTATCACAAATGACTACCGCCATCCCACCTGCCTGATATGTAATCCAAACTGCATCGTTGTATAGTGCATTATAGCACAGATATTTACGATTTTCACGCTACTCCCGCCACAAATAGCGCTGCAGCTGATGAAAGCGCCGCGCGCACCGTGAATCCTGCACACTACAGTATACGCGATACGGGAAGCTGCGAATATTTCATCATGTATCGGTTTCATTTAGCCACCCGACGACTGAACCTTTCATACTGATTTGTTTAATTTAAACCATTTCACTCTATGTCGGTGCGCAAACTGGTTCAATCAATTGTGCGACTGATACTGCTGATAATATTTAAAGCAAACAATTACGAATATAGCTTTACAATAACACTAAGTAACATAGCTTCATTTATGATCTTCGAGCTATGTAGTGGATATTAAAAACTGCAACCGGCTTTGGGACTTTACAACCCCGTGACGGGAACCACATAAAGACTTGTGGATACGTATTGACAAATGGCGGAGACAAATAAAAATGGACGACCATCTCTTCCTTGAATGAACGTCGAAACAACCGAGAACGCTCTGTTCCTAGGCACGAAAACGGAAAGCAATTTCGCGAGCAGAACACTTGCACCACGCTCCCATTCCGTTCGGACAACGGGGCCGATTCATTTCCCTGATGGCCACCCATTACACCGGTCAAGATGGATGGATAACAAACCGGCAATTACACTATAAACCCAACGACAATCGAATGTTTTCACTAATTGAAAAAGCCACACGTGGCTCGATTCATTTGAGAGCACTATATGAAATGAAAGTCCGCGTGTAGCGTGCTGTGACGTGACGGTTGATATATTAACTCCATTGACTTTACGAGCCATGGTGATGTTTATTAATTTCCTGCCTTCACCTGCGCTTATGCTCGTATTAAGCTATACTTCTCTACGGTAATATCACACACTTAATGACATGAAAGCTTGGCCATACATAACTTGACATACCTACCCTAAATGGTATTATCGATATTTACGATAAAACCCTTTCCATGAATTGACAGCTTATTTTATTCTGACAAATATTCCGAATGACAATCATTAACAACTTAATTAACTGCCTACGGAATACATTTTAAATATCTGCCGACGAGTATTAAATACGCAAACACACAAGACAAATCATCTGAATGACGACGTAGCTGACCAATGTGCGATCCTCTCCTTAAAATCTACAACTGGAAATTCTTTGTTTCCGGAAGTTATTTCAACTCTACGTTACATCTCAGATAAGGGCTTTTAAAGAATGGATAGCAATTTATTAACAGTGGCATGAAAGGAGGACGTAACAAAAACTGTTATAAAACCATCACAAGTGACTAAAACTAAAACGATAATGGAGGAATTAGCGAGTCCGCGTCACTTGGCAAAGAATCCTAATCATAATAACTCAAGATCGTATCGCGGGTAGAAGGCGATGAACAAAAGGCGTCGGAGCAACAATGGCGCCCAACGCGGGGCAGAGAGGCGCGCTAACAAATTACCAGCCCGCAGATAACTAAGCAATATTAAATCATAGTAATTTGTGGTTGCAAGACGCAGCCCCTTTCCCGCCGAGTTATCTCCTTGCTCGGGATATTTTTGATATTTTTCTTGAGAAATACGATGATAAGCTCGGATGAACCGCCATTAGCCAGTAACTTTCTCGCTTAGTGGCCTCACTTACACACTCCGGTTCATTAAACTAATCATAGCATTCATTATAAACGAAATAAGTTCTCCTATTTTTAGTTATGTCTAATTTAGGTTTCAGAATTAAGGAGTGAAGCTTCTATGCAATTGAGGAACAGGGAATCTACGAAAACTTTAATTTTACATCGAATAACATCGTTACATGAAACTACTTTTTAAATGGCATGTAATAAAAAGTAGTTTAGTTGTGAGTAATGTTAGAATCGAGTACATACAAAAACACTATTAATATCCACTTCAGTATGATGTCTGTATCCGTTAATTGAAACAGCGGCACACAGCAGCGATATATTGAAACGAAATATTCAGAATCTAACCGCTATAAATTTCGCACACGAACAATTCGAAAACAGTCTGCGGCTATTGTGTTGTGTGATGCGGCGGCCGGATATAGTTTATTAATGAACCTATTTGGAACAATATCGGGGGTGATGAGCTTTCTATAAAACAGATTATATAGCGGCGCCACAATGAACGTTCAACGGGCGAGGCTGCTCAATGGGCAATATATTAAAAAAAAATACTTTCCCCGTTCCAAAAATGTGTTAATTCGGCATTTATGTAACACGTAGCAGACGCCTCGTTAAATTGTGCGACAAATGTACAGTTCGCTGTCCATATCCAGCATTAAATTAAGCATACGGGGCCAAGTGGAGTGAGACTTTTAAAAACATAACGCGGACTAGCTCTCAGCCGGGTGTTATTAAGCGGCCTGCATGACTGGAATGCACCATTCCAATAAGGAGAATCTACTAACGCGTAATGGACCTAACGTTACACAGGAAATAGACCGTCGGTTTTAATGAAAATAAAACCTCATACTATCCTAGTTATTACACTGTTAAAACGAGCGATCCATTTACTTTCATATGCCCGGGGAAAGTAATTTACTACGACAGGTAAACAGACATGATTTTTAATAAAAGTTGTACTGCCCGGCTTTGATAGTTACCTTTCATATTATAGAACAATTTGGGTAACAACGACATCTAGCGAGGGGTTAAAGAATCTTGTGAACAATTTGGGAACCCATTTTCATTTTAAAGACTCGCGTTGTACAATCTTGATGAAGCGCCATCTAGCCGCGGCGAGAATAACTGTGGCCAACAACAGCGCCATCTCCCCGTTAACGTTTGTACTACTTAGTTAGCCCTCACTCCCGATTTCCAGCGGGCACTGGAGCAGTTGTCGCATACAAACGCCAATAGATGGCGCTAAAAGAAATTCTTTAAAAACTCGGTTGTGATGTTCATAAAAATATTGTAATATTTGAATAGTAAAATATATTGGAAATGCTTAAACCCTAAGTACTTACGGGTGTGGTTTCGGCTTCCATTTCAGGATAACCGCGGTCTTGAACTAAATTGTCTGGAAAAGAAAAAATCGTAATCTGTATAAATCACATCAAGCAAATGAGATTGGTGGACGATAAAGAAAGGCATTGACCTCTGTACCTAAACATGTTGACTGGCAGGAGACCTTCCGAGTATTTTATGTGGATTTTAGACGTAAACATTAGACTTCACCTGTATTGACTAAATGTTTCTATTCTAGACTTGGCACGTTTGCCAACCGCCTAGAAGTCTACAGCGTACAAAATCAAATGTTATCCAGTTTCTCAAAATTGATCAGATTGCTAAAGGTATAAGAGGTTATTTTATACTGTTATACACGTTTTAAAATGGCGGTCAAAATGTTTAATTCTGACTATCAGTTTAGAATATCGACCAATACGACCACGAAAAACGAACAAAATTTCCTCGTATTTGCTAGAAATATCACTACTGCTTTCCTCCTATAGGTCATAGCGTGATGTTATATAGCCTATAGCCTTCTTCGATAAATAGACTACCCAACACTGAAAGAATCATTCAAATCGGACCAGTAGTTCCAGAGATTAGCGTGTTCAAACAAACAAACAAACTCTGCAGCTTTATAATATTAGTATAGATAATCACTAATAACTTACGGCCTTACCGAATGTTTTGTCTTCTTCGCTCAAACTAAATTCGAAAGTCGTCCGAAAGAGACGAAAACATTCTATAACTAAAATCGATTCAAAACTGCCTTTGAATGAGACCATTATTTTTAACATATATTATTAATTAGTTTATTTAAATCACAATACACATACATCATAAAACATTATCATTAAATATCACACTACTGTGACGATCTACGATACTGGGTGAATTATATTAATATTTTAAATATATGAATTTATGAAATGTAATATGTAGATGCACCGATCCAGAACTAAATAATTTTCTTATCCAGCAGGGGCGTGCACTCCTTGTAGGCAGAAATGCAGTGCTTTACTTGCCATTCACAGATATTTTATTATAACGTTCGTACGTTTTAGATGACTTTAATTTATAGTAAATAAATGAATAAACAAAATATAATAACTTAAAAACGCCTAATATTTTATAAATAGCACCTATTTGCAATCACGCAAACATTATGGTTGCCACGCGAAAAGCAAGAGGCGCTGCAAAGCAAATTAATGTACCAAGTCATGCCGCCGCGTCCCGCATTACATTTGTTTGCATGTGTGTAGTAATTTTGGTGTCCGTGCACAGTCGCAAACGCACACATCCATGAATATTGAAAGCCGCGACTCCTGCGGCAGGCCTCGGGAGTTCGGCAGTTGTCGGGAGTAATCGTAAATATTCGTTGCCTATAATCCGAGTAAAATTAATAGGCTGGAATCATAGCTGGAATCTAATAAATCACCTATGCACATTATGCATTTTTGGTTAGTAAGGTTTTATTTGTTTAAATAGAAATGTTTTGTGTTTCGCGGGGGCCATTTTGCTTTTTTTATGAGTTTTTGCATTGTTTACTATTTTATACTATTATGTTTGTAAAAAAAATAGATCTCTTAACGGATTTTTCATTTTAACATTTGAAAGTGTGTACATTTAACAGTTTATTACTAAGTTTCGATATTAATTGTAGTCATTTGCTTTTACTAGTGTGTTTGTTTATTTTTTTTAATTTTATTTGATTGCGAGGTTTGTGTTAAAAATGTATGTTTATCAAATGAATGAATGAGGTGGCCGAAATCTTGCGTTTATTTACATCGGGATAGGTATAGTAATCTCAACTAACCGGAACCTTGAATATGTGAAAATTGAAAGCTGACTAGGTGAGTTTTTTTTATTTTACTTATTAGAATATCTTCCGCCGCGACGATCGATCGCTGTTTTGTCTGCGTTGCCGTAGAAGATGGACATGAATAGTAGTACATCTAAGACTTGTTATGTTGGCATGGTTTCCGACTTAGAGATCCGTCGTGTGGCTGTGGCTATGCTAAAAAACTATAAAAGAAATAGTTTTTGTGACCGAGTACTCCGCCGCATACCCAGTGTCATAATCCTGTGCACGCCGCTGTTATCCAGTCAAATCCTACGTGGCGCAGTTGTTTAGACGCC
This sequence comes from Hyles vespertilio, assembly GCA_009982885.2. Lineage (NCBI taxonomy): Eukaryota > Metazoa > Arthropoda > Insecta > Lepidoptera > Sphingidae > Hyles > Hyles vespertilio. The sequence continues at coordinate 5,199,513 of CM042814.1, read as the reverse complement.
GGCTGTAAAGCGAAAGGCCGCGGGTTCGATCACCGGATCGAAACAAATGTTTGTATTATACACAGGAATTTGTTTCGGCTTTGGGCATTTGTGAAACCTATCTGATACCATATGATACCCACGACACAAGACCCAATCTCAGGGTGAAGTTATTAATGTGACTGTTAGGTGTATTTATTATTATTATCCTAAACTGATGCGAAAAAAAAATTGACAAAAAATTGTATGAAAAGAATAAAAAAGATGATGATTGCGTAATTTACTGGGAAGCCTGTTCTTTCTTTGCGTTCACAAATAAAAACATTAATCCCAAATAATATCTGGTACATTGTTGAGAACAGCTCCGTAAAGCTTAATAGCTCTTTCATTTATTTTATTCCCGACATTAGAGAAACAAATAAAGATCCCAAAACGTAACTTACGAAACAAGCATTACCAAAATTAAAAATTGCGAAGGACTTTATATCTAGATGACGAAAATGTAATATTGATCACACAAACTTTGCTTCTAATGGGCACCTAATACACAGCCTCTCTTGGTATAACCAGCTTGAAGGACGTTGTAGCCAGAGTAACTACTGGACACATTGAGACTTAACATCTTATGTCTCAGGATGGCGAGCGCAGCGGAATACCAAGCATTGCTTTTAAATTCACGATGTTATTTGGTTTTGCTACTGTCCATGAACGGCCGTATCGCTTAACATTTACCTGTATAAAAATTAAGAAAGCTTTTACCGATTACTCCATGAAACCTATGAAATAGCAAATATCTTTATTTTTTTAGCTAAATTGCTGTAAAACACATTGAAAACAGATTATTGTTTAGCTGCTTGGTTATGTCATTCGAATCAATTAACGCTACCTACTGCAACAAACTTTACAGGTTCAAAACTGAATATTTTACAATGATTACAAATAATTCTGACATTTATAAAAATCCCAACTATAAATTGAGTCAGACTGGGTGCAAAAAGTTGTTCTATGTTCCGTCAATACGTCGCTACACCGTCAAATTAATCAATATTCGTTTCCAAACGTGACATCCAAATTTCTTATTTAAAACTACTAATTTACATCAGTCTTTATGTCAAGATTTGGTTCTTATTCAATCTGACAAAATATTTACTTTTTTAAGGCAACACAAATTATTATACATACATAAACTCACGCCTTGTTCCCAGAAGGGGTAGGCAGAGGTGCCAGGGCACCCACATTTCGCCTTGTATGTTCCGTCCCACAATGTGATAGGTGGCGAGCCTATCGCCATATCGGGCACAAATTCCTGACTCTGGGCTGATACTGAATAGAAAAATCCAATATCACTTTGCCCAACCCGGGATTCGAACCCGAGACCTCAGCTATGTAACCGTACCGTAGTACAACTACGCCACCGAGGCAGTCAAATACAAATTATTATACATACATATTATATACATAATTTCACGGCTCTTTCCCCACGTTTCTCTTTGTGTGTGCCGTCCCATGATGTGGTAGGGGGCTGGCCTATCACCATATCGAGCACAAATTCCTGACTCCAGGATGATACTGAATAGAAAAATCTTGAAAAATGTTGTCTAGCAGATATCGCTGACTGCATTAAGACCGCTAATTTCAATGTAAATATAGGTTTTAGTTTAAGATTTTTTATTATGTATTTTTGTTTTCATTTTCTCCTGTACAATAAATTGTAATAAATAAAAAATCTACAATCAATCATACCGTAATACAACTGTGCCACCGAGGCAGTCACATTATTTATGAATATTATAGGCGCTCCATTATATACCGATACGACAAGTAAATTGTTGTAAGTTGTAACAATGCACTTATTGGTAAGTACTGCAGTCTAGGTATGTAGAGTCTACCGAGGTAAGATTGTACAGTCAGCAACATAAGTCGCTGAACACTTCACATTTTTTGGTAACCTTTTTATGAATTAAAATTTGTACGTACTACTCTGTAGTCGTAAAATATAACCAAGTAAAGTCATCTATACCGAGAAGTGCCATACGATATTGAAAATAATTATTATTTTGGATGATAAGACAATTCCAAATCTCGTGACTGTGTAGCGACTTATGTAGTTGACTGTACATACATGGTCATAATAATAATAATAACACACCACACATGAAGAACCAAAAAGAGATTTACACCACTTTTTAGATACGTTGAAACAAAAATTCTCAGTAACAAGTAGCCGGCTTAAAAGATACACAGCATGTTCACTGAGAAAATCACAAAATAGTCAGTTCCACAACAATGAAAAGAAATTTTATCAACAATTAACTAAATATACAACTAATTTGACAAGCCCTAATACAGCTAATCATGCGCAAAGTAGAAATAGCTTAATCACCGACTCGTTGAGGCAGTTTTGGGATAACATTTGGGGAAACTCTGTAAACTACAACCCTAGCGCAGAATGGATACAAATAGAAGAAGCTAATCAATTAAATAAGCAACAAATGGAGTACAGTTTTGTTCCTATTGATACATTTCATAAAGTTTTATTATCAGCGCATAATTGGAAAGCCCCTGGATCAGATAAAATACATAATTTCTGGTTAAAAAAGCTCACAAATATTCACCCTTTTCTGTACAACCATATAAACAAATTTATAAAAAACCCTGACGCTATACCTTCCTACATCACTTCTGGAATCACCTATATGCTTTCTAAAGACCCCGATGACTTGAATAACCCTGCTAAATATAGGCCGATTACATGTCTCCAAACAATTTACAAAATTACGACAGCTTGCATATCACATCTCATATATGAACACGTTGAAGCTAATAATATTCTTACTGAACAACAGAAGGGATGCAGAAAGTTTAGTCAGGGCTGTAAAGAACAGTTGGTTATAGATTCTGTAATTTTAAAGCAAGTTCAACAGAAAAAGGGAGATATGTATAGTATGTACATTGACTATAGAAAAGCCTATGATTCAGTGCCGCATCCGTGGCTCATCAAAGTGCTAAATATTTATAAAATCCATCCTACATTAATTTCATGTTTAAGTAACTTTATGTATAAATGGACGACCCGATTACATTTTCAAACGCTCACTAATAGTTTAGAAATAGAACCGATACAGATCAAACGTGGCATATTCCAAGGAGATGCGCTCAGCCCATTATGGTTCTGTCTTACCTTGAACCCTTTGTCAAACATGCTAAATTCGATGAACATGGGTTATTCTTTAGGTACGATAACTTCTCAAACGGACGTAGTTGAAAATTATTCAATAAGCCATCTAATGTATATGGATGATATCAAAATATATAGCGCAAGCCAAGCCGATTTAGATCATGTAGTAAATATAATAGAAACATTTTCACGGGACATTTCTATGCAGTTTGGAATTGAGAAGTGTAAGACAAATTGTATCAGGGCAGGACAGTATAGTCGTTATCAGTATTATTTGCAAGATGGAGATACAGTTGACCCATTATGTGAGGGTGAATCTTACAAATACCTAGGATACCATCAATCAAAAATAGTTCACCATAAAGACATAAAATCTCAAATAACCCAAAAATTTAAGCACAGGTTAAATTCAGTATTGAAAACGCAATTTAATTCTAAAAATACTACAAAAGCAATTAATAACTACGCTATCCCTATACTTACCTATTCTTTTGGCATTATAAACTGGACGAAAAAAGAACTCCTGAATTTACAGAGAATAGTTAATACCACCATGTCCAAACATAGGAAGCATCACCCACGAGCAGCTATACAAAGACAAAACTTACCACGAGAAGAAGGTGGGAGAGGAATAATTAATATTGGAAATCTCCATAATAAACAAATAGCAACCCTTCGGAAATATTTTCACAATAAAGCAGAAACCAGTCCCATACATAGAGCAGTTAAATTAGTCGACAAAATTTTACTCCATTAAACCTCCAGGATTCTAACCCATAAAAAAATGAAACACTAACTAATAAACAATCACTTATTAATCAATGGGCCCTAAAGTCTCTACACGGTAGACATTACCAAGATCTGAGTCAAGTGCACGTCGATAAAAAGGCATCGAACGAATGGCTCAGACGAGGTGAACTCTTCCCGGAGACCGAGGGGTTCATGATAGCCATTCAAGATCAGGTCATTGAGACACGGAATTATAAAAAATACATTATGAAATTAAACAACCAGGCTGACATATGCAGGCGATGTAACAGTAATACGGAAACAATCCAACATATCACAGGTGCCTGTAAATCAATAGCCCAAACAGATTATAAATACAGACACGATCAAGTTGCAAATATAATTCATCTCAAACTAGCTACAAAATATAAACTAATAGTCCCAAATAAAAAACCCACACCTTACTATAAATATACCCCTGAAACTGTCTTAGAAAATACCAATTATAAACTTTATTTCGACCGAGCTATCTTAACCGACAAAACCGTACATTTCAACAGGCCTGACATCACTTTAGTCGATAAAATAAATAAGACTGCTACCATAATTGATATAGCCATACCTAATACCCATAATTTACAAAATACGATATCTGAAAAACTCGCAAAGTATATAGATCTAAAGGATGAAATCGCGCGCATGTGGCAGTTACAAAAGGTTTCCATAGTTCCTATAGTAGTCTCCACCACGGGAGTAATCCCCAAACAGTTGTCCCACTCACTAGAATTATTAGACTTACCTCAGCAAACTTATATTCAAATACAAAAAGCAGTTATTTTGAACACCTGTAGGATAGTCCGAAAATTTTTGCAGTGCGAGCTATCACCGGAACCTATTCCCAACATAATATCAAACCAATCCAGCAATCATTTGGCCTAGGCCCGTGATTGCTATATAATATTATTTATGACCGAGTAGCTAAGCTAATATAATAATATTATTATTATATACATGGTCATAATTGACCCAGTCTTTATTTTATTGCAGTGAATGGTGAGACGAGTTTGCCATTCACCTGATGGTACACGATACGACCGCTCATGGACAGTAGCAAAATCTAACAAGCCCATGAATTACACTGCTTGACATTCCACTGCGCTCGCCATCCTGAGACATAATATATGAAGGCTCTTTATGTACATTAGTTACTCTGACTACAATTTCCTTCAAACCGGAACACAACAGTTCAGTTACACTGCTGTTTAGTGCGAGGCATAGTAAATGCGCTGGTACCTACCCAGGCGGCCTCTCACATGAGACCTACCACCAGTGAATAACTCAGTGAATATAATAAAATAAATAAATAATTGCCATTGCAGGCCGCTTCCAACAGGTCATTGTGGAGATCATTGGGGGAGGCTATGTTCAGCAGTGGACCTCCTGTGGCTGATATGATGATGATGATGATGAAATAAATAATTTAAAAAAAATACTGACATCCGGACATTCCGTTGAAACCAAAACGCTACACCGCCATGACGGCTTCTTGAACATTTATATGGTCTAGAAGTTTCTCTTAATTTCTCGTGTCCACGACGCGCCGTATACGTACGTTTCTATAACCCTGCTGGGTAACGATATAATGCCTTATAGTTTATAACGTTTGTAAGTCCGCCAACCCGCACTAGGCCAGCGTGGTGGACTATATGGCCTAACCACTCTCAATCGTACTCTCGATTGTAGAGGGGGCCCGTGCCCTGCAGTGGGACGTATATGGGCTGATACAGTACAGTTATAAAGTTTATCGGAAATCGAATTAGATTATATTATTCACGTATCTTTAGATGTTGACTATATCTATTCACGTTCTTTAGATGTGATTAAGCCCAGTTTTGGTTTATGTTTTGGATTCAACAACAGATCGCGTTAACAAAATCTTTACATTTCCAATCCCCAACTGATTCTGTATAATATCAATCTATAATAACCAACACTAATCACGGAACTGCTCTACATTTGAATTGAAGGGGTTCAAGCCATAATCCACCACACTAACCTTTTGCGGGTTAGCGCACTCCCATAACCACAAATTACAAATATCTCAAAATATATCTATGTGACGGAGGTTTTTTTAATGCTATGAATGGCTGATGACGATCATGCCATACGATCATGCCATTCGTACATACAGACAGTATACTCGTATATTATATGTAGGTGTATGTATGTGTCTGAAGGTATTATGTAACTACCTCTTCACATTAAACGCTCGTCTTCGCTGGAAACTTACATGTTGGATGAAAGCGTCTTATCTTTCACAGTAACTTTACGTTCTCGTAGTATTTAATCATAATATTATATTTATTTTATGCTAGTAACATGAAGTTCAGAGTATTCACTAAGACGCGCAGATAATGAACGAATTAGTATAGTAAAAGGCCATGGGACATACAAATGTATCCCTTTATAGGTCCAGGCTGTCCTGTTTTCAACAAGGGCTCATTTGTTAAGGTTAATAGAAATGGTAGAGCCACGGTGTTGTCAGAAGTGACTCATCATGAACGGTTCAAAGCAACTGTCACTAGCGAAGTGACAGCTTTGCTGTCGCGTTTCGTTCGGTGAGTGAAATTTCCGGATGCCCAATTCCCGTTTCCTCTTTCAATGCTTTTTCCTCCCCGCCCTCCTGATTTGATGGGCCAACAACATATCCATTATTCAAGTGTTGTGGAAGTTCATGGGCATAGGCAGTGATCACTTACCATGAGGTGACCTGTTTGCTCGTTTGCCGCACCTATGCAATAAAAACAGGTCTATAATTACATCGATTGGAGTGTGATAAGTGATAACCTTCTCACAGCGATGGATGATGTTTGAGTATATATAAAATACCAATATATAAAAATAAACTTTAAAAAACACCATACATAGCATCTTATGTCTCAGGATGGTGAGCGCAATTGAATGACGAGCATTACTACTGTGACTGTCCATGAGCGGTCGTATCGCTTACCATCAGGCGAATGGGACGCTCGTCTCGCCATTCATAGCAAAAAAAGTATATTCTAGAATGCCCAGCTCTGGCTGGTCAAAGCTGCAACAGCACAGGCTGAGTCCCCATACTGACATACTTGGATGGATCCTTGGATGGATTTTCCGCAAAGCGTAAAGTGGTCGCTATCCCGATAAATATTAATATTCTACAGCCAGCTTTAGAATCTCTGTCAATTTCACTCGCTTAACAAAGCATTACAACTCACAACCAACCTTGTAACTTCACATCAATTTTCTGCGAGACAGTGTTAAGTTGTGTTATATCCCAGTCGAGCCTACTCATTTATATTGCTCTAACAATTTACAACCTATGGTAATTTCCATTGTAGTCAGACATATTTGGCTGATATCTTATAAACGCGTAGAAGATTTATTATTTTATTTGCAAGTTAACAGTACATTGGCAAAACACTTCAAATCTAAGTAACATACATTGAAAACATAAATAAATCTTATTCAATATGCAACAGATCTAGAATCTTTATAACAAAAAACAATCACATATTTAGTAGTAATAAAAAGGAAACTTCGTCAAAATTAACAAATCAAGATAAAGTTAAAGTATCCAAAGCGTTGAAGAAACGATACTCGAGAATTATGAAATCCTGAATTCAATTCATAGTCACGCCGTTTAAGTAAATAAATTAATACAGAAATACTTAGCGCAAAAATAAATCCCTATTTAAACCGTAACGGCCGTATTAGTAAACCGTAAGAGTAACATTCGTGATTCGCCACCATGGGAAGACATGAATGTAAGTACTAAAGCGGAGCATGTCTTACAAAGCGCACATACACACATTCAAGGTCCATATCACTAAAAGGGTACGCGAAAGTGGGGCGAGTACAGCCACATTTCGCTAATATTTCTGTGTCCTATGATGCAAAGGAGCGCTAGCCATGCGAAAACATTGTATTCCATGGGAAAGTGTAATCATTTCTGTTTATTTATACGTAAACAACACAATCGTCTTGTAATATTTTTTCTTTTCTTTTTCTAGACTGTCCTGTTTCTCCTTCTTTTAAATCCATCCCATGGTTGTCTGTAAGACATTGCTTTAAGCGATTTGTACTTTTTATTTATGCTTTTTGTTTCTGTATTTTTTATGTGTGCAATAAAGAATTAAATAAATTATCAAGATTTATAACCCCCATTCTACATCTAACTCGTTCAAGACCACAAATATAATATTAAGTAATGAATAGAAACATGAATACAATTATATTACATGTGTAATATATTTTTATAAATTGACTAAAGCTTAGTTTAACCCTCGCCTGCGATATAAGGACACGTCGCCAAATCCTATAACACCAAACTCCAATCGAAATTATTACCCTAATTTAATAATTTAAACTCAACCAGCCCAATAAAACCTCAATTGAATAGAAAAACCCAAACAAAACGAAATTGTGAAGCAGCCGTAGACAGTCACTGAAACAAGGCAACAACCCTACAAAATTAAATTGGAAACTAGTGAAAGCTAACCCCAATAAGCGCAAATGTGCACGAAATGTACGTGTCCAGCTTAAAACACTATTAACCAGCAAATAATGAATACTCAAACTGGATGTACCAACAGCTATTGGCTACTGAAAAAATACTAAGAGCATAATTCAGTAATTCTGAATTAAGCAAATTAAAATGTTTATATTGGACACTTAATAGAACCTTTACAAAACAACATTACATACATGCCTACACAGGGTTATTTCCCAGAAGGCATATGCAGTGATTCTACTACCACACCACACCACCTTTCGCCTTGTGAATTTTTTTCCAGATACAAATCCAGTACCACTTTGCTGACACACATTGAAGCTGATAACTTTCAAAGCATCCACGACCGGAACTCCATAATAGTTGATTGTGTGATGCCTATGTCAGAGGCAAGCGCAGGAAAACTTTCAGCTTTTATAAAATGACAAAAATCGGGCGGTCACGGGCTCTTGATCTAATAGTAAAACTGCGCCACCGAGGCAAATAAACAATTGACAGACAAAAGTCGACCCAGACATTTAATACACTTTATACTTTTTCTATTACAAAGCTTCTAAGCATAAAACATATTTTTTGCTCCGAAATTCTTTTTATTAAAACTGAAAAAGAAAAAAGGCTTTTCAAGATTAGATCTTCATAACAGAAATAAACGACAATAAAACAGTTAAATTGAAAACACAAAACCTCTCTAGGCTTCTGAAATGTTGCTCAATAACCATCGGGCATACCGCGCTGGTCATAACAAAACACCAAAAACTTATTCCAAAAATATGCATTTCAAGTCCACTGCGACCGCTAAGCAAAAAAATAAAAAACTCATTAGCTCAAAGCTAAATTTGAATCACTCTACAATTGAAAACAATACCTCAGAGCGCAAATAACTTTCAGAGCAAACACAGGGCTGTGGCACCGAATTTACTGTGGAAGCGAAACGGGCTCGCAACAAGGAACGAATGCCGGTTTAATAAGCTCTCATAATAATTGGGTTAAAATGCATTGTACACGGCAACTTTACGCTAAGGGAACACAATAGCAACGTTGTGCCATAATTTCACGTGAGCCAAGATTAAACTGCACAATGTGCGCTCACCTTTATAATCAGAATTTCCCGCTCTATGAGTTCTACTGGCTTTATAATTAAATACTGGATAGTTTTCAAAAAGAGTTCACTCGTCTGGAATCGTCGATATAATTCACTCGGAAAGCGATCAGGCGGTGTTAATGGCGCGGATGAAATTATTTTACTGATGAGACGATACAACTGGGATTTTGTTTGCCACTGCCTCTCTTATCATTTCGGGCAAGGAATCCCATTGTCACAATACCAACGTTTCATGAGTTAATTTTCAAAATTGATATCGTTGATTTTGTATTCGCTTTTTATGTTTAGTTGAGGTACCATACGGTACCAAAGGCACAGGTGTAGACAGTGAAAACCAACCTAAATGCGTGAAATTTATCAAGTTTTGTGTTAATTACGATATCAAATATTTAGATGTTATAATTATGTCGCACAGCAAGAAACAGATCTTCACAATTGTAATACCATTATAATAAATACCAAGAAAAACATAACAATACCATTTGTCATACACCACCAAATACCACAAAGGCGTTGTTGCCAAAAATTAGGTACATCATTTCACATTCTATGCAAATTCAATTGAAATATGCAAATATGTTATGCATTGTATCGCAAAATTACATTAACGTAGTACTCGTCGCATGTTGCGGGCACCCGAAATTATTTAACCGCAATGCACTGTAATTATCACTAATCTAATTTACTGGATATATAATAAAGTAATTAAGCAATATGTTGTTCTACAAGCTGTAATATCCAACGATGTATTTTTATAACACTCGTCTCATTGGTCTATTGGCAACTTCTATTACCTGGAGATCAAGTTCCTTTGTTTGATTCCAAGTCATACGTCTGTCCACTTTTAGTTAGTTGTTCAATTCCAGAAATCTCAAATGATTTACTCAGGATTAGAGTTTGTGCCCACCATGGCGATAGGCTTCCCCACTTGATAGTGGGAAGCCTATAAATGTGATCATTTAGGACAGAAATAAGCTTTGCGGACTCTGTATATCCCTACCATAACCAGTGATCTACCTCTTCGGGGACGTACGAGTGAAATAAAACATTAGTTATATATGTATTATTTCCAGAATTGGTACCTATACAAGTATTTATTACCACAATTAATCCCACTTATCAATAAGAGGGCATGACGTCACTCTCCCGACTGGCGGGCCCGGAAGACAGACAAGGAAGCGAGGATATAGATAAATCTTATAACCAGCGTGCCTAACATCGTATTAATAACGCAGAGGATGTCTGCCACCAGCGACGCATAAACAAATATTACGTAATGTTCTTAGGGATAATCCATATTCCGTGCGAATACTTTTATAAGTTCTTCAGCCTCTTTGGCGCAACTGGGTCATACGAGTAAGTTGGTTGGCAACGATAGGATTTGATGCAAATGTTTGTGTCACACAGGTTTGTCATTTGTCCAATTTTGGGTACTACGAGATAAAAAATTCTGGCGTTTTCTGATGTCTACCATACGAGATTACTCAGAGAGGGGTCAGAACTTATCATTGATTTTTGCTTTAAAACCTAGCTGACGCGGCATATTCTGTATTTTTTTGTGAGCACAGAAAAATACATTCATAAATTAAATATCACCGAATGACCATTTAGTATTCCATTTCCATTCGAACTACAGTCTTAAAATCAAACATTAGAACCATCGCATTGCAAAGCAAAGAAATCACAACGTTTGATAGAAAGTCTAGTCGAAAAGAAACCTCGACTTAGTGACACACGTCCCGCGAGACGGCATACTCGACTGAAAGATAGAAACGGGACAAGGTTTCTCCCGTGAACTAACGCCGTGATAAGACGATTGTTACGGTTAAGCCGACGTGTGACTACTGGGACAGTTCGCTGTAAATATTCAACTTTAGTTTCTGTTAAAGCTATAAAGTTGTGTGGGATTGTTTTTTATAAAATTGACTTACATAGAGTATATCCAGACTGAGACCGAAAACGAAGCTAGTTGGTAGTTTTCGTGGCTACTCGTACTCCTCCGAAACGCCTTAACCGATTCTCATGAAATTTTGTGAGCATATTGAGTAGGTCTGAGAATCGGCCAACATCTATTTTTCATACCCCTTAGTGATAAGGGTTGTCCACCCTTAACATTTTTCTTTAATATTTAGACATTTTTTTAATTTCTTTATTTTTTTTATTATGTCGCATTAAAAAATACATACAACCCTAAATTTTTACCCTTTTATCACCAACCCCTATTTTTTAATAGCCATTTTAGTAATTTCATAATTTTTCATCCCCGGTCGATAACTGATCAATCGTCATTTAATTAGTTATCCCCGCCAGTTGTCTACAGGTGTCACTTCTGACCCAGTAAACAGCACGGAGTAGGGATGAGAACGAAGCCGGTCTCCTGTTTCTCTCACACAATAAGACTTCTCTCACTCCCAGCACAGTTGTCGGCCATCATTATTGTTTATGCATCAAGTGTAGTAGTAACGTTGACAATTATTATTTTGCTATCTCAGTGTAACACTCATATTAACTATTAATCATTCCTATTTTATATATAAGATGTATATGGATGTTTATGGAGAGAAGGGACATAAAGTAAAATAGAATCGAAGGTACGGGAGAGGGCTGGGATAGATGACAGATTTGTTAGGACGAAATGTAAATGCACGTTATAAAACGGGATAGATAATAAAGAGAAGGGACGGGACGGATTGGGAAGAGACTGAACAGGCGGATGAGACAGGAATGAGCCGGACAGTAGGATAACTACGTCAAGTTTAGGCATACAAGACTTTATACGAAAAACAACATGTATTTGGTGTGGAGTGGAATCAAAAAATATATGCACCCAGGCGAAGCTGGGTAGGACCGCTAGTTTTCAATAAATACAAAAATAATTGCGATCCAAGCCCGGAGTTTATTTTTTATTTTTTTATTGCTTTGAATGGCGAGACGAGCAAGCCGTTCACCTGATGGTAAGCGATACGACTCATACATAGTAGCAACATTCCACTGCGCTCGTCATCATGAGACATAATATTTTAAGTCTCAATATGTCCAGTAGTTACTCTGGCTACAATGTCCTTCAATATGAAACACAACAGTGCATTTACAATGCTGTTTCACGGGAGAAATAGACATTGTGGTGGTACCTACCCAGGCGGCCTCTCACATATGAGAGACCTACCATCAGTAAAAGTTCTTGGACAAATAGACTAGAAGTCCAATAAAAATATATGTTTTGCCTTCGGCATAAATGTCATGTCCCCAGGATAAAACAGGAATACGTTTAAAGACAAACCATGGTTAATGCCATAAAGAATTTTGAGCAGAATCGATATCGGGATCTAAGATATTTTTTATCGATACTATGAATACTCCTGTGAACAAAACTTTGGAAAAGGAAAAATTAATTAAATTTCACGAGACATCTTTGATTGAACAGATTCTTGATACAAGTGAACTGTCGGTTAACCACTAGGGAATTTATTATTTAACATCCGTTTGCCTTTGTCCTCATAGCACACACAGGGTAAATGCCTAAGCCACTACAACCAGAATTTAATATAGAGCTGGGACTTGCTCAACGCAAAGTCCAACCTCCTTTGACTGCAGCAACTGGCCAACTTCAAGAGAATAAATTTACTTAGACCAATATTAAAATCAGAACAGACCATACGTAGGAAAATTAAAGTATGCGGCCTTGAAAACAGATTCTTATCTGTTGTTGTTTTTGTTTTTCTCTTGTTTTGGTCTTCCAAAACAATTGTGTTTATAAGGCAAAGTTGCTGTGGTTGAATTGAAATATTATTAAGGCTTTGATCGTTTTGCAGTCTCGGTAACATATTAGGGATGTTTTTATCCAGAAACCGCAGTTACCAACAAGTTCCTTGCACAAATTAAGACGGCCACGATTGGCGCAAGATGAAAAAAAATCACGACTTACAAAACATAGGCCAGGTAATAATTATACTGAATATTTGACTGTCTATTACCTCGCACAATTTACTGTGTAGTGCAAGATAAAATGTCTATAATAAGAATTATCTCCAATATATTGAGAAGAAAAGAGCTTGAAGAAATTAAAAAATATTACAAAAGCACATTGTTCATATTTCATTGATTCAATATCCAAATTGCAAAACACTAAAGCTTAACAAAACAACAGTACTAGACACGAATTCACATGCGATATATAAAAACAAATAAAAATCGACACGAGAAAGATCACAGAAGGCGAGGACCGACCGTCCAATTAACGACAATCGGCAACTAGTTATCTATTTCCAGCTGAGCAATTAGTTCCGTGTGGACATGCACCCCGATTACTCACTCAACTAACAACTAACCACCGACCAAAACTATCTAATTACGTTTACAAATCACCAGCTGTTGTGAGCCAGTATTTTTCTTTACTATTTTCTTTTGTTCTCTTTGGTGACTTTATGCTTTGTAGCTTTTGAGTCTTTGTCATACAGTTGGTTAATTCGATAGCTATGCAATGAAGGGCAGATTAGATCGCTGAATCAGAACAAATATTTATGTAATTCGCAATTGATACATAAACATCACACCTTTTTCCGGAAAGGATAGCCAAAGGCGCCACCGGAATACCCACGTTTCGTCTTGTGTGTTCACGTTCCACAACGTGATAAGGGCGAGCCTATCGCCATATCTGGCATTAATATTATCCACAATTATACATAAATGTCTATTTGTGTGACTGTTATTTTCTTTATCATGAATGATCGTAAGCGATACGACCACTCATACACAGTAGCATTAGTTGGCATTCTACTGTGCTTGCTATCCTGAGACATAAGATGTTAAGCAGGGGCGTGCGCTCCTTGTAGGCAGAAATGCAGTGCTTTACTTGCCATTCACAGATATTTTATTATAACGTTTGTACGTTTTAGATGACTTTAATTTATAGTAAATAAATGAATAAACAAAATATAATACCTTAAAAACGCCTAGTATTTTATAATTAGCACCTATTTGCAATCACGCAATCATTATGTTTGCCACGCGAAAAGCAAGCGGCGCTGCAAAGCAAAATAATGTACCTAATCAACCAAGTCATGCCGCCGCGTCCCGCATGACATTTATTTGCATGTGTGTAGTAATTTTGGTGTCCGTGCATAGCCGCAAACGCACACACCCATGAGTATAGAAAGCCGCGACTCCTGCGGCAGGCCTCGGAAGTTCGGTAGTTGTCGGGAGTAATCGTGAATGTTCGTTGCCTATAATCCTAGTAAAATTAATAGGCGGAAATCTAATAAATCACCTATGCATATTATGCATTTTTGGGTTAGTAAGGTTTTATTTGTTTAAATAGCAGAAATGTTTTGTGTTTCGCGGGGGCCATTTTGCTTTTTTCATGTGTTTTTGCATTGTTTACTATTTTATAGTAGTATGTTAGTAAAAAAAAATATTTCTTAAAAGATTTTTCATTTTAACATTTGAAAGTGTGTACATTTGACAGTTTATTACTAAGTTTCGAGATTAATTGTAGTCATTTGCTTTTACTAGTGTGTTTGTTTATTTTTTCAAATGTTATTTGATTGTGAAGTTTGTGTTAAAAATGTATGTTTATCAAATGAATGAATGAGGTGACCGAAATCTTGCGTTTATTTACATCGGGATATAGTAATCTCAAGTAACCGGAACCTTGAATATGTGAAAATTGAAGCTGACTAGGTGAGTTTTTTTATTTTACTTATTAGAATGTCTTCCGCCGCGACGATCGATCGCTGTTTTTTCTGCGTTGCCGTAGAAGATGGACATGAATAGTAGTACCTACATCTAAGACTTGTTATGTTAGCATGGTTTCCGACTTAGGGATCCGTCGCGTGGCTGTGGCTATGCTAAAAAACTATAAAAGAAAAAGTTTTTGTGACCGAGTTCTCCGCCGCATACCCAGTGTCATAATCCTGTGCACGCCGCTGATGTTAAGTCTCAATATGTCCAGTAGTTACTCTAGCTACAATGTTCCTCAAACCAGCACACAACAGTCCATTTACAGTTTACACATTTCAGTAGATGTATGTTGTTGGTACTTATCAGTATTATCACAAACTTAAAAAACCTTAAAATAAATACACCCATCAGTCACATACATAGTCCCAACCTAACATTAGGATCGAGTCTTGTGTCGTGGGTATTAGAAACTACAAGAGACTTATCGGTCTCACAAATACCCAGACCCGACACTTGCGGGGGTTGAATCTGCGGACTTCCGTTTTACAGCCGGCGTCTAACCAACTGCGCCAAGGAGGCTGCTTAAAACTTTATACGTAAAAAGTAAGTACTTAAGATAGTTGTAGCTTACACGTATATCTAACAAGTAAGTATCGTTTGATGGATGGAGTTACCTATCTCCATCCTTTGCATTATGCCCACATCTTTACGATGTACGTTTAACTTGGGAACAAGTGCATCTTTTTTGTTTACCCTTTGTATTACACGCTTCAATTTCAGAAAAGGTGTGCAAATATGTTCTAAGTTGTTTGGTACTACCCTTTCCTAGAGTGACTTATGATATCTTAGACAGAAATATTTAATTTCAATCGTGCCATGTTTTTAGAATGAAAAAAATCATACGAATTAGATCGCCACTCATTCGATTGAGCCCAATTTATTGTCATAAAATCAACAAGAACATTGAGTTTTGTATTTAGGAACACTTCAAGAGACAATTTCAAAATTCAACCTCTCCTCACTTTTATTATAATATAATACCATTCTGTTTATTAGTGTGTGTGGACGTGTGTGTGTGTACTGTGTACGCATATTTGATGTAAACATTTAGCTTATAATTTTATGACCGGCTTTACGACATTAACGGCTAACAAAAATAATCAAATCTCTAATTAATGGTTTTGAGCAACGAAAACATACAAAAAGATTTCGCTTGAGCCAATTAAAACGAAAACCTTACGATTACTATCATACGCACATCTTTGAAAAGGCAATTATTAAACATAATTTAATCAGCATTCTCGATTACAATTGGCTATCACTGTTAAAGTAGGTAATTATAGAATTTAAACTAATTAATATTTCCATGTTTCGTAAATTATGATTTTGGTCTTAGTGAGTAAATAGAATATATTGAGTAAAATAAAGTTTTACAAGCTGATGTAATAATGTAGTAAATAGCCAACCAAAAATCCATCTATCCATCAATCAGCCAAAGGAAAACCACTGCTGAACATAGGCCTCCCACAATAATTTCCACAATGACCTTTTTGGAGGCAACCTGCATCCAGCGACATCCCGCGACATTTACCAGGTCGTCTGACCACCTTATGGGTGGACTTCCTACGCTGAGCTTTCTGATACGTGGCCTCCAATCGAGAACTTTTATTTTTTGTTAAAAACAAAAATAGTGTCAAGAAATATCTAAGACAATTATCTCCGATCAAATGCTTTATGACGATACGGTAACGTCTCAAGCAGACGACGTCATGCTTTAAAGCACCCGTAGCGTGCACACGAAAGAAAACAGGGGAGTCTCTTACAAAAAAAAATATCACCTGGCTTGATGTTATAAATACTATCCCAGAGTTTAGAAGTAGTTAGTTAGTAGAATTCTTGGAACTCATTTCTTTTCAAAAATACAAATAAGGAATTATTTAATAAAGTTCTTAGTCTCGCTTCACATTTAATTAGATCAGCAAATAAGCAATGAGCCGTAATTTTATAATTTATTACATCATTTTTTCCTCGTCCAGCGAGCATTGCGACAAACTTTTAATAGGCACACAGTTAATTATTTGCGAAAAATACGCGCAGTAATTAAAGGTCGCCAACGCAAGGAAACAAGATTATTAAAAATATTCAAAGTTATGGAGACGTAATGAAAACGTTATTAGCAGATCTAAGGCGGATGCCAGGCTTGTGATATTTTATTAAGGTGAACTTATATAAGTAGTAGTGTTGGCTAGAACTCAAAAATTAATTCAGCGAGTGCAAAATGTCTGTGCTCGATTTTTCTTTAACATTCCACTAAGAGCCCACGTCACTCCTTATCTAAATACCTAGTCATAATATTTTAAAAATGAAACATAGACGGAAACTACACCTAGCTTGTCTTCTCTTTGGAGTGTTGAAGCACAAAGCACCCGGCTATCTGCATAGCAAATTATCCTGGGCATCTAACCACACACCCTATGGGCCTCGGCGATGTGCTAAGCAACTCTCCACGCGTTGTCATAGCTCTGCTGCTTTCAGAGGAAGTTTTAGTTATGTTGCCACTAAGTGTTGGAACAACATACCTCCACCAATAAGGAACCTACGAAATATTTATAGTTTTAGGAGACAATTAATAAAATTCATTCTTGCTCATCAAATAACTGATGAAAAGCTACATGACACCAGTATTTTTTAAATAGTATATTTCTTAAATGTAAGGAAGGTAGGAAACATCATCTGTAAATTTATTTGTGAAACTGGAAATATAAGGCTTTTTTATTTTTATTTTTATTTTTTATTTATTTCTTAAATAATACTCCTACTATATCTATATCTATTTCAAATATTACTTAAGTCACATAAAGGCTACATATATGGTTGCTGTACTAATTGATTAAAAAAATATATTCATTTATTTTTTATTAACACTTAACTTCATATTTTTTTAAATTACTTAATTTTATTTAGTTATTTATTTATTTTTTACTTTGAATTATTATACAATTTTTTTTCTTTTTTTTACTCTCTATGGTCTGGATGCCCACCCATTGCAACGCCAACGTGTACGCGAGTTTGAGGTATTTTGGTGCAAGTATTGTACTGCGCTTGTGTTGTCTCAATGGATTACATGGATATTGGATAAGAAATTTAAAAAAAAATGTATTATTATTATTTTTCTCTTTTTTCTTATGATTTTTCTTAAGTTAGTTATGAACATATATTGTTTGTTTGACGCCCGTGACATCACATCACAGCCACACGGAAGACCAGCGCTGGTAACACCAGCACATGCTGAGTGTGGTCCGTTTTTGTAACAAGCATTATTTGTATCACTATCTTTGTTTAATATTTTGGTTTGTTACTGCTACTTACTTGTTACAAATAAATAATTTTCTTTCTTTCTTTCTTTCTAGTATGTACCAGTCTGGATGCCCTTACTGTTCAAAACTGGACTCCTCTAAAATTAAGAGCATGGTTGATAAGACTTAGGCCTCCCACAAGTAACGTCTAGTACGGGTCGGTGGACATCAAATACCGTACTAGTAAAGCTCTTTATGGTATTGACATTTCCTCGCAATGGTTGCCCTCAACGTTGAAAAAAAATCTGTGAATGGCGAGACTAACATGCCTTTCGCCAGATGGCATGGCGATACGACAACTCAATCTCAACAATGGACAGTAGCAAAACCAAACACCATGACTTTCACTACATGAAAAAAAAACAAAGCAATGCTTGGCATACCACTGCGCTCACCATCTTGGACATAAGATGTTAAATCTCAAAATATCCAGTAGTTACCCTGGTTACAATTTCCTTCAAACCAAAACACAACAGTGTATTTACACTGCTGTTTGGCGTAAGAAATAGACATTGCGGTGGTAACTATCCAGTCGGCCTCCCACATATGAGGGGACTACCGACAGTAATCTCCTAACAATTTATCTAATTTATAATACCATTGACTCCGAAAAGTCAGAGAGTACTTGAGAACGAACTCGATACCCTGATCTTGACAGGTCTCGTACGATTCGTTACTAGCAGCCCACCTCACTTTTAGGTAAAACGTGCATACAATAATACGAATGTAATACATTACGTGAGACACAATTTATGTTTCTGAATATACAATAAGTCTATCCAGACGTTAGATTTAAGCGTTGCCACGTCTGAAATTCTGAATCGAGGACGCCAAAATTGAGTATTGCGTGAGTATTTTACGAAATGGCATTACTGATATGGATATACGTGAGCCATTTTCAAGTATTTTCTCATCGGATCTGGGTATCGATATTCTTAATCCGGGTTTGGTGGTGCAGACCTCGACTGATAGAACTATTTGATGGGGTAGAATATTTTGGATATATTGAGAAACATAATATTTAGCTAAGATGATATTCGTGTTCACTATATCCGCGGCATAGCAATTAGGTCACATTAGATTGGGTAGAGCATTGATCTTTGCAGACGCTGGATGAGGAATATTTATTTATTAGTCATATACATACTGACGGAATAAATGAAATATTTCTCCAGGGGCCTTACTAATAAACTCGAATGAACTAGAGATTAATTTTAGCCCAAGGAATTGACTCGATTATTTTGTTCATTCTTTTTTACTTTCAAAATCAGTGACTTGCAGGATTGTCATGTTACCGAAGTACATCCATGTTTATTAATATACGTTCGCAATTCAAAATAATCAAGTCTATTCTAAAGCCTTGGGCTACAGTTAATCCCTCCTTCAACTGAAATTATTAATAAGGCCCAATAAAATAAAATAGGAGAATGAGTATTGAGCTCATTGGCGAGCAATAAGATAGTCTTATGACCATCAATGACTAAAATGAGCCAATGATAATGTAGTAGCTAATATCTAAAAGCGGATAGTAGAATTAACTTACGGGATTTTAACACATCTAGTGTTTTATTATAGACCCACAGACGGCGAAACAACGGATCCGAGCAATTTAAATTAATTATTCATAATCATAGTATAGGAAGAGGAGGCAGCTAAGTAGAATGCATTGGCGTGATAGTACTGCGCTGGGGTAGTGTGTGTGAAGTTGTGGTAAATTCATTATTCATCGCATGTAATGGTAGATATCAGAAACTTGATGCAATGTCAGCACTTAATAATGTCGCTTCAGACCTACAGTCTTATGAAAACATACATCTACAAAGCTGTATTAGACTATAACTGTGGGCGATATTCTACATTTCCCCCTACAACTTAGATGGTGAATCGTTCAAGCATATGTACAATTAAATTAAATAACTTTACAACGTATTCTGTGTAAACAAGCACTCAAACTACTATTAATAAGCCATCTAAAGCTCAAGAAAATAAACTGGCAACGAGAAACTGTTGAAACCCATCAAAATCATTACCGCGAAGCAAAATCAACCTTGACAATATTAGCGAACTAGCCGGAAAAGTGTTGCAGCCCGCTAGCGCTTCCACATCAATGGAACAACAGAAAATATTCCAGAAGGTTCCTTTATAAAGAGCTTGTCTCAACGGAACTAATAACAACCGTATTGTACGTGTTCAAAGCGACTTTTGTACACATTTCGGTCGTCGGGAATGTATTTGAAAGGAAGTGGGTTATAATCCTCCTTGTGCCGCCAATGGCTTATTCACCTTGTGTATGAAGCACCAATCGATGTGGTAAGCAATTTTCAAAAAGTATCTCTTATTATTTGAGTGATGAATAGAACAATGACTACGTATATTAATTAAATAATGAATCTTCGCTTGAAAGAAACCTGTTAAGTAAATTATGCAGATCATAATATATACTTTAAATATGAAATATCCTCACAATAATTTACAGTCGATATTCGATAGTTGGTCACTGAATATAGACCTCTCTCAATTACCCTAGGTTTCTCTAAGGTGACGAAGTAAAATCTAAATTATTTTCAATCGCAAGCAGACTGATGCCCAGCAATGGGCCATATGGACAGAGATAGTTTACAACTGAAAGTGAAATGAATTCACTAAAGGATTCAGTTATTAGTAAAATACAATTAAATGAATCTGTGTCACTTATGGTAAAGATTGATACAACGGAAAAAATAATGAAGTAAATGAATGTTGGAAATAATAAAATATTTGGCTCCTACGAAATATGAAGGTAGACGCATAGACAAATACAAACAAGTTTGTCGATTCCTGTATCGCCCAACATCAACAAAATTTAATTAAGTTAAAAGGTCATATGGGGTAACATTTGGAATTGCACTTAACGCGACACTTATTGTTACATGCAATTTTCCAATTAGGAAGCAATTAATTAATACAAATATAAAACATACGTTAGTATTTGAATAATTACTTAATTACATGCGTAAATAAGGAGTTGATATTATCATTAATTACGTACGCAACGGGAGTCGGTATGTGAAGAACTGTTTAGTAAGATTCGACAAAAAACATAGGTCGAATTCAACTCAAGGTGGCTGAGCAGAAAATTTGATCCGAATAAAGAAATACCTTAGGCGTAAAACAAATTTTGAGTACTTAAATGTAAAAGTTTTGTAATGTACAAGTAAGTAATTTTATTTATCGATAGAAAGTTTTTAAATTACTTGAGAAAAATGCGTCACGAAAAACCCTAGGCAGTACTTGGTAATTTATATTCTGGCTATTTATGTTTACTTTTTTTCTACCAGTAAGTATATCCATAATTAACAATCACATACATTTATCGACTATTTACAATTTTCATATACCTATCTCCTTGACACTTAAATCATTACCAAGTTAAATTCGGCCAATTTCTTCAACTTAAATACATATGTAATAAAATACAGCTATATACTGGGTATCTCAAGACTGCTACCGAAAACGAAGCCGGATGATAGTTTTAGTGACTACAAACACAATGCAACTAAAAATTTCGCAAAGAAACGCGACAATTATTTTTGATGATTTTTTAAATATCGTCATTTTTGGGTGGTAAATCCATAGTTTTTGCTAAAATAATAATTTAAACTCTTTTATACCTTAGATTATTTATAAATAAAAGGGTATACACTATTATTTTAGGAAAAAATGTATTTACCACCCAAATATGGTCATAGGAAAAAAATAACAAAAAAAAATCGCTTTGTTTTGCAACTTTTTCTGTTGCATTGTGTCTGAAGTCGCTTAAACTACCACCCGGCTTCGTTTTCGGTAGCAGTCTTGATATACCCTGTATAGTATTCTGGTGTAGTTAAGCTATAATAATCAAAAGCTTGAAGAAGTGCGTGGTGGCCTGTTGGTAAACGGACTAGACGCGGCTGCCCACATGTTCACGGTGGTCGCGGGTTCGAATCCCAGGGCACACCTCTGACTTTTCGGAATTATGTGTGTATTGATAGTCAATCACCACGCACTAAAACGGTGAAGGAAAACATCGTGAGGAAACCTGTATACCATAGCGATTTATAAGAATTTCTATGGTATGCAAGTCCGCCAACCCGCACTAGGCCAGCGTGGTGGACTATATGGCCTAACCACTCTCAATCGTATTCTCGATTATAGATTAGGCCCGTGCCCTGCACTGAGACGTATGTGGGCTGATACAGAATCAATAGCTTAATCACAAACCATTCAGTAGTTCAGGCGTCAACGAGCAACAAACACCAATCCATCCAGCTAGTCCTCACAAACATTCGTATTCAATAATACTAGTAGGATTATCTCCCTGTCGGTGAAAGAGAAGGCTTACGATTTAAAAACAGGCTGCCCGGATGACGTAAACTATTCTCAGAAATATTCAAACTCGAGCTATCGTATTTATCGAATAATTGTCGGATTTGCGAATCGACCGCAGAAACCTTTACAACAGAATATAACAGACAGAGCTGCATCTAAACCTATGAATCATTTTGCATACCTACATTGTTTTTAGTATTCATGGCCAAGTTATGAAAGCTTGATTCTCATAGCTTGATGTGTACATGGAAAATCAAAATGTTTTTAAATTCCTTAATGAACGTCTGATAAAATCGAAGACACAAGTACCATTGCACCGTGTGAATCTGCGCACACGTATCAATCGCTGGAGATGTAATACAAGCAGGTATGTAGTACGAACATTGTTACAAGCATAACCCAGTCATTAGTCACAAAAATACAATAGCACCAAGAGACGTGACCCAGTTTTTAAAGAGATGCCCATTATTTGTGGTAAGTCATTTTAGATGAGTTCAATACAGATAAACGTTGAACAGCATAATAAAAGCGCGACTTTAATGCCACTCAAAGGGTGTATACCCGTTGCCGATTGTGGTAACGACGACCTGATCGCCTGATGTATTTATGGCATAATGTCTTAGTGAATCAGCACAATACCCGCACGTTCTCATTTCAATATTAAATGTTTGGTTCGTGAGAGTAAATACTCTTGAAGTTGTAATAAATTAAAGCCACTTCCATGCGTAATATATTCTCCATTCGCGTCTGTATCTAAAGAACAAACTCGAAAGACACAAACTCGGTTTCAATATAATTAGACAGAAAAGATGGAAAACCAGTTCGTACGATCCATCTAACCGAAGTTGGATGTGCTGTACCAACAAATCCTGAAGATAAATCACGTGGCTAGGCAGAAGACAATAGCACATTTATCAGTACGGGAGAAAACTCAATCCATGGGATCTTTGTTGATTCAAACAAACTGTTAAAATTCTGCTCATAAAATTTAGCAATCCTTAATACCCAATGTGTAAACAGTAATCTAAACCAACAAACCACACTTTTCTAATAACACGCCAGACAGATTTGTTTCCCGATAACATTACGAACGCTAAACTATTGATTACATCCACATAAAACGCAGAAAACACGAACAACTGCAACCCAAAAATATATTATCGATTGTGTCAGACATCTGGCCGTTCAATGCATTAAATTCGTGTAAACTTGTGCGGTGGATAGGGTAGATTCGCTCCTTCATACGGACTCATTAATTTACCGCGCCTTAATAGAATTGGGGAGAGGCTAAAAATAGACTACTGCTATCTTAGGGCAGCGACAGCCCGATTAGTGATCCGTCCGTCTGACGGCCCACCAGCGACCGCCGCGGAGCAAACGGCTGCGTAGAATCGACACTTGCCGAGATTTAAACAGGAAACGCAATCTTAGCGGTTATAAGGAAATTATATGCAACTATAATTAGGATATTTAAATTTGCTGGTTTTCGTAATTATTTTTTTGTTGTTTAGTGTGTATACTAAGTAATGATATTATCTCGACTGCATATTTTATAATGTGTATTTGAATTATTATATTGCTAATGTGTTGGATGACATTCCATTTTGATTTGCACTTATACAAGTTGTTTTTATAAATTCGAATATAATTTTTTTTTTAATGATACCAACAACGATACGCTTAGCTTTCCTTATTGATCTCATCTTTACTTATGCAAATAGCATAAATCCTTCAGTTATTTCAAAACCACTTCAGGCAATATAGTATGTCAGAGTCGATAGGGAAATAGCCAAACTACGAACTCCGGCTGACCTTTGCAAGCCAACGAAAACTTGGTAGGCCTCTGACCAATTAATTAACGTACCCCACGTCAGCCGAGTAAACATGCCCTTAAGACTTAAGACGCCGACACTCTAAAATTTACACTCAACATTTGACTAAGTAAATAAGTTTGTTAATAAAGTTCTCAAAAGGGCTACCCCACCTCCTCACAGTACCTGCGGTTTTAATATTTTTGTCTCGTTAAAACTTTCCAACTCACTTATGTTTTAAATCTTTTCAACGAACATTAACAAACTCCACGACTCGTCTGTGTGAAAAGCTTATTGAGTTATTTATTAACAAGTTTTGCCTATAAAAGGTGGGAGTATTGTGTGAAAAATTTAATGATCATACTTATATTTAGATTCATTTTTTTTATATTAATATATTCGTGGCACCCTGTATGGTCCGTTTACTACTTATAATTAGATACGACGCGTGTTTTGTATTGTACTCAATAATGTGACAACAATCTATTAATGGTACTGTTGGTAATTATATTACAATCAATTGATTTCCTTAAAAAAATAATTGAATTCCGTCACGTACTCGTATACACAAAGTACTTATCGGAACGATTCGAGCATTAATTATAATGCGGACTTTATATTGGAAGTATAAGTGAATTGTAGAAGTAATATTTTTTTTATTTTAATTTTTTATTCTTATTCATAAAAGGCAGGCACGTTGGCTGTAAGCGCAATCAGTACCGCAATCGTTTACGCGCTGATGACTAGCCGGCAAATATGATTCCAGCGTACGCAAACTCAAGGTTATGGAGTAAAAAAACGTTATATGCCGCCATCGAATGAGATAACGCGAGATCGGGTCAACGACACGGCCCGCTGATTTGATTACATGCCAAAGATTAGATAAAAACTTTATCGTATCGTATGCATGTGAACTACTCGAGTGCTTTTGTGTACCTTTGATATTGTTCATAAAAATGTGTTATCAATTATGTCCCTGGAGGGGTCGATCCATTACGCATTCTTTATCTAAAGGGGTTGCTAGATTATTATTGTGATATTTTATCAAACATTGCACTCTTACAAATGTTTGTTTTTTGGGCAAGATAGTGATTGTGACTAATGTGAAATTTTTAACTATGACTAAGTAAAATAATAAATAAACATACTATTTAGTTAAATACATTTGAGATTTATCCAAGTACATAGATTTCATATTTTCATGGAT
The DNA here is from genome assembly GCA_009982885.2 of Hyles vespertilio. NCBI lineage: Eukaryota > Metazoa > Arthropoda > Insecta > Lepidoptera > Sphingidae > Hyles > Hyles vespertilio. The sequence continues at coordinate 5,173,573 of CM042814.1, read as the reverse complement.
AATAGTATATAACAAATACAAAGGTAATATAATATACAAAGTTGTCATTGCCAAGCAGCAATAACTAATGAGTGCATACTATATGAAGCAAACAAGTTGTAATCAACCTTGCATTCATTCTTGCATAGTGATAGGACACTTGTAACTTGAATAAGATGCTATTTATTTATTTGTTTAATATTTTCTTGGAGCATACAGGATACTATTTAGAAATTATACAATAAAATTACAGACAGGTAATTTCTTACAGGCAAGCATGAATGAAGATCTTACAGTCCACTGGCCTTATAACTTTATAATAAATCCAGTAGTAACTATTAAATATTAAGTCCAATAAACACCAAAAAAAGGTTCTGCTCGCAAGAGGTAAAACTTATCTTTGATCTATGGATGCAACCAATACTTAGCGACAGCCATATAAATTATCTCCATGACAATTCTATTAAATTAGTCACAAGCATTAATATTCAAGTAATTCATTTTTAAAATATTAATTTTAGTGCCAAACCAATAAATTATGTACTTAAATAAAACCTTTTTAGTTTCAAAGATCTGGGTATGTAACCAACTACCAAGTTAATGTTAAAAATATTTATGCTAGCAGATTATGTATGTCATATAGAACAAGAAAAAACAAACAGGCCAAAAATGCTTTTGATGCAGTCAACTGTATTAAAAATATATTCTTTAAGTCCCTAGTATATTAAAAGACTGATGACATTAATAATGAGTGTAGTGATGTGTGTGTAATAAGATGAGATATCCTGTTAAGAAATCTATCACAGGACTTTATATAGCTTAAACTTTCCAATGGAAGAAATCATTTATTTTTTTAAAGTTACTTCTTAAGAAAATCGGACCAAGTACTGTAACTGTTCACAGTTAATTACACATGATTAACTTATTTAATTTACATTATCTTTGCATACAGTTAAAAATTTAGAAATATTGGGTATGTAAAAGCTTCCAATGGTAAAAAAATATGTATTCTGTCTTACAATCTAAAGAATGTAGAATTATACTATCAAATATATTTCTTACAGACAATATAATGATACAATATGGGTATCATAGCCTATAACCAAATCAGAAGTAATATTGTTATGGTAAATTTATCAAAATGAAATCAAAGTTCATTGAGAAATGAACAAATTATAAGAAAATAGGACAATATTTTGTTAATAACCAAATGTGATATCTATCCCTCTGATAAACCATTTTTTATTTCACAATCAGTTCCAAAGTACCATAAAAATGTATATAAAACATATCTGCCACTTAAAAAAATAAAACAATGTTACTATATAGATAAAAATATGTACTAGAAAAAGCTCAATTAAGTAATATCAGCAATAAAATTCTAATAAAAATATAGTTAATTACATATATGTATAACAATAAATGCATAATAACATATCACAAGTTTAGAGTTAGTTAACTCTTGCTGATAAGCAAACCATGATACTTACAAATAAAATAACTATGTGATTATTGATCTCCCATCCTCATTTACGGTTTAAAATTAAATTTTATCATGATGAGTTAATGATACAATTCATTGTAAACAAAAGCTATTAATCAAAATAGTTATTGATAAAATGTACTTCATAGTTCAGATAATATACAAATAAATATTGATAACTACCTAACATCAGCTGTTTCTTTATCATTCAACCTAATTATTTTATCATAAAATCCTTCCAATAATTTCTCAGTCATGTAATATTTACAAAAAAAAGTAATGTCATCACATAAATCATAAAGAACACATGTCTTATGAATCATGGGATGAAGATATCATAACACATGTGTCTAATTTATAAACACAATATGCTGCCCATACTGTAACAAGACTAACAAGCTATTTTATAAATAATTATCTTGTATTCAGTATTTGTTATTTTTTCTGGCCAGCCAGCATTCTTTGCAATCAGTTTTGATTTGAGAACTTTTTCAATCACCTAGTGTTTTCGGTAAACCTCTAAGTTACTGGCTGGAAACAGTAGCCAATTAATTATTTAAATTCGATTGCCTACTTAATATTCACCAGTAAGATATACACAAATGTTATTCAACTTACTGAATGCAATTCCTTTTAACGTTAAGTCGTGCACCAAACGATCACTTGTCTCACTAAACACTAGTTTTTTCAATTTATAACTTGCGTCATGAGTTCGGTTGTGCATTTAAACATTAAACACGATTATAACTGAGTTACTATTTCCATTGTTTATACGCACTCGTAATGGAAACGTAAGTTCGAAATAGCTTCGTGATAATTTGCAAAAAGTTATCATCTGGCGATAACCTATGAGAGAGACGAATCAATTGGTCTCGCAACAAGCTTTGGTAACAACATTATTTAATATAACCACAAAATTAAAGCACTAAACTGAACCAAAATTGTTACCAACACTGTTACCGTAAACGGGCATCCTTCTATCCTCGATAAAGGGAATAAATCCTAAAATATAACGAGAAACATAAAATAAATACGTACCCTTATAACTACACCGAAAGTATCAATTTATCCAAATGTTCAACGACGAAAACCATTATCATAAAAATAACACACAATTCACAGGTTCCACTAGCACATAATTATTTAAAAAATGTTTTATCCACACCCGCGCAAATGTTAAAAATCAGTTTCTTATTGACATAAACACAAACTGAGCGTCCGCCATATGCAGGTACGTTCCGTAGACAGACTGCTAAAAATTTTATACGCGAAGATAACTCGACCTAATTTTTTACCTGTCTGTTTGACAGATAATATTTTAGAATTTCAATGCCTAGAAACGATTAATAGTATCATTAGAACCACATATTTAATGCAGAAAATATTATAAACATCCTTTAAACTTCACATAATGAAAAAATATAATATAAAGTGAAATGTGTGACGCAAGATATCGTTATCTCTACTGTTAGGTTCGGAACGCACCGACATTAGTCTTTCACTTCACTCTCATATGAGAAACGTACGAACTTCAATGCGCTCCAATCCCGACGAGCTTTGATTTCGATTTACGGAAGAGTGTAGTTGCATAGAAGAAAGAGATAGCTAATATTGTAGTCAACGGCCTCCGTGAACTGTGAAGACACTGCATGAAACGAGCTTTTCAGTATACTGTGGCATTTTCATTCAGTTCTCTAGGGGTAGTTGCTTAAATACAAAACTTTAAGTATATTAAAAATTACCTTTAGATGTCCTTACTGCGATATATGAATTGAGATATTAATAATTTTTATATTGAAAAGTACTTATTTAAAATAACAACTTTATATTTTCTAAGTAACATGGGTTTAATAAGATTTTTTTTCTTTAAAATTACTATGATGTTATACAGCTATTTTGCAGTAGATAACGATATAAAAATAATGTTGGTACATACACTAGGCTTCATTGAAATTATGTTTTATTTTATGTTCCTCGATCTCCTTTCGTAGTAAGTAAATTCTGAGACCTAAACGAAGTAGTTGCCATGTAGATAAATATACGGATGAAAGTTATTACCACGCGTAATTGGAGTCAAATCAAATAAAATGACGCCATGCCGTGATGGTGAGGCGACTGCGCTATGTTTACTACTATTAAACCACACATATAATATTATGACCATGTTTTAATTTTTATGTTCCTTAAACTGTAGATTATTTTAGTACTTACCTACCGATTGTTTAATTCACTCCCTAAGTTGGATTTAAAACAAGAAAGCATTGTCGAAAGTCGCTCATAGTTTCTAAATCTTTTAAAATCCTGTTTCTATTCGCTAATTCGTAAATTCGCTTGATTTTGTAACTTCTTCAAACTGAATATTAATTTGAAATATAGTACATTTAGATTTTAATTACGGCTCAACTACTGTGAGGATTTTAGCAGCCATTAACACTCGTATATTGTAACCAATTGTAACTATCAATACCTTCATTTATTTTCTTTCGACAGCCAAAGCGACGCGGTGAGCGAGGAGCTGGCTATAAAATGAAAGGTCGCGGGTTCAACACCCGCGCCGTGACAAATGTTTGTGTGATCAACAAATATTTCTTTCGTGTCTGGGTTGTGGGACCAATATTTCTTAATAATTTCTAATATCAACGACACAATGCAAGTGTTTTTGATTTATATAATGTTTAGTTGTAGTGCCTTCTATCTGTGAGATTGTTCAGTTATCAACATCATCATCAATAGGCGTTTAATTTCCACTGTAGGACACAGGCCTCCTCTATATTGCGCCGATGGAATTGCATTTGCTGATATTTGGAGATTGCTCAAATTAGGTGTAACTTATATTTTCAGAAGACACCAAACCTTTAAGCCCCTTCATCTCTTAGCGTCTAGAGATAACGCAAAAGTCGACGCAATTTGGTCGGCCAAGCTGAATCTGAAAAGCCACACTGTCGTGAATCATGCAGAGTTTTCAACCATCGTATATATTCCATGGCATGCAAAGTCCGCTAACCCTCACTAGGCCAGCGTGGTGGACTATATGACCTCTCTTAATCATACTCTTGATTTTATTGAATAAAACATAATATTTTACTAATATTAGGTCTCTGATGTGTGAGAGGCCGCGTAGGTAAGTAACATCGGTCTATTTCTCCCTCCAAATAGCAGTGTAGGTATTTGTGTTCCGGCTTGAACGAAATTTTAACCAGAGTAACTACTGGACGAATTGATACTTAACATCTTATATCTCAGGATGGCGAGCGCAGTGGAAAGCCAAGCATTGCTTTGTAATTCATGGTTTGATTTTACTACTGTCCATGAGCGGTCGTGTCGCTTGTCAGGTGAATGGCATACCAATCTCGCCATTTCTTGCAATTAAAAAAAACAATAGATGAGCATGGATTACGCACTCATACACCTCACGTTATAGTGTTGAAAAGTAATGTGATATTTTTGATACTAACTGGTTGATACCGGTTGTTTTTTAAGAATACTGTCATTTGTAAGTCGTTACTAGAATATTGTACATTGTCGTTATATTGTGAAATAAGTATGTTAATTTATCTCTAATATGTTAGTTAATAAATAAGTATTTCAATTAATCTCTGATATATTAAAATGTCCATAATTCCTCTCAATATATAGTTAGCTTATAAAACTGCATGGGCAACGCACCCCGTGTAAATTGGCTGTAGTGTTCATAGCGCCCTCGGGAAATAAACACCAAGGCGGCCGCCATGTCTCACTCAATGGTAGACTGTGTAAATCGATGTGCCGATTCGATTCCTGGGGGAGATCGGATCATATCATTTAGAGCTGTCTGGAGTATTCGTAGAGGTTTTGATACTATTTGGTGTATATTTACAAGTGACTTGCCCTAAATGAAGCGTGCTTAAATTTCGAATAAGTTATAGTATTAATAGTAGTAGTATTACTTCAAATAATATTAAGCCTATTTTTTATGGAAATTTATTTATTTTATTTATTTAATCCTTTATTGCACAAAAATAAAAATACAGTGAAGAAACAACACAATAATAATAGTACAAGAGGCAGCCTTATCACTCTAGGTAATTTCTTCCAGGCAACCTTTGGATGGATATTGAGATAGGAAAAATGGAAATGTATATTATGGTACTCGCATTCGTACACACAAAGACATTCGTAGACAAATTTAAAACATATATTAGTTATCGAATATTTTGTCCCTTTCGAACGACTTTTGAATTCAGTTTGAGCGAAGAAGACAAAACTTACGATGGCTAAAATAGGTTTTTAAACTGTCTTTGCCGTTAGTATACTTCCGCATAATACTGTTATAACATGCATGTGGTGTATAAGTATGATAAGTGAATTGACATATGGACAGGGCGGAAAGCGTGTAAAGTATTCCTACGTAAGTGATGCGCGCGCTCCAGTGCATCGCTAGTGGAGCGTTACTTAGCCGTCCCCACAGAATACATTTTACATACTAAGATAGAGACGTCACTCAATCAATTCAAGGCGCCCTCTGGCGTTAAGTAAGAAAAACAATCCAGTAATATATCTATACTTACTTTCATTACCTTTATATACGAAAAGAAAAGATTTAGGCAGGTTTGGACCTGAATAAGATCTAATAGAATCGATTTGAATTTTGTCTATTTGAAACAAATTATTCTGTATAGAAATGTGAACATAACAATTCTCGTTTCCGCATGTGTATGCATTTTAATAAATTTAATAATTGTTTTAAAATTAACTCATCAGTAAATACGCTAATCAATGCTGTTAAAAGTAATTTAGAGCCAATAATATCCGCGTAAAATACAATCTACATAAAATGGAGAAACCCGTACAAACCAACGATTTTTTCGCCCTCTGGTGTTAAGTTAGTAAAAACGATCATTATAATTCGTCGTTGTTTGTTCTAAGTTAAACCACCGTGGCCGTCCCTCGCAACGATTTTGGAAACTCCAAATGTACTAAAGGGCCTAAGTTTTTAAATCGATGTATAAGTGAATTTTCATGGCTAATTACTCTACAGATGTACTAATAGGCATCAATAATCTCCTACAAAACTACATTTACATCAAACATTACTTGCTGCTATAGTGTAAACGCCACGTCATTTGTTCCATAACATTTTATAAGTGCATATGAAAGGGCACAGACGGGGTGCGTCCCGATTGTCCCGGGGGTGTGCCGGGGCGACACACTGCTTCATAATTGCATTCGCATCCCTCTCCTGCCAATATTGGTTGCACTGTGAAGCATAGACTATAGAATACACATTATACAGGGTATATCAAGACTGCTACCGAAAACGAAGCCGGGTGGTAGTTTAAGCGACTTCAGACACAATGCAACAGTTGCAAAAAAAAACGACAATTTTTTTTTGTAATTTTTTTCCTATTGCCATATTTTGGTGGTAAATACATTTTTTCCTAAAATAATAGTGTATACCCTTTAATTTATAAATACTCTAAGATATAAGAGAGTTTAAATTATTATTTTAGCAAAAACTATGGATTTACCACCCAAAAATGACGATATTTAAAAAATCATAAAAAATAATTGTCGCGTTTCTATGCGAAATTTTTAATTGCATTGTGTTTGTAGCCACTAAAACTACCACCCGGCTTCGTTTTCGGTAGCAGTCTTGAGATACCCGGTATAGCTATAGTAAGTAGGTCCTGCTCGCGAATGTTTGAATTTTTAAAAGGTTTAAGGTAATCGACGGAGTTTTGTTTGGGTACCATGGTTCACGGTAATGTATTTTATTTTAGGACTTGCCAGGCTTTTGTTTGCCTGTGGGGTTTAGAATATAGGGGTTTTGCATCGATTTTCATACTATAATGAGTGTTGAATGTTTTGCTGTCTTTTAAAGGTTTTGCAGTTATTTCCTGAAATAACGATACTTAAACTTGTAGATACAGTAAAAGAGATCTTGCTTGCCATCAGAAAAGACTTTATTGGTTGAAATATAAATATATTTTACGGAATTTATCGTGATTTTGGTTTAGTTTTTACGTCTTTTTTTCCGACGCGACGTTAAAACCGTAAAAAATAGTTTTATCAACTTTATGCACATTCAAAACATAAATAATCCAACAGTTACTATCGTGTTCCATTTAATTAAAAATCCCTGGGTGGGCGATCAGTCGTGATTCGCGACGTAGTTATCGAGATCGATTCCTTTCTACACACCCGAGGTGATAGAATTCAGATTGTATTCATACATACATCCATACATAATCGTCACGCCTGTATCCCATAGGGGTAGGCAGAGACTATAGACCGCCACTTTGCTCGATCCTGACATACTACTTTCGCTTCATCCACTTTCATTAATGTCTTCATGCATTCTCATTGGTTCAGGGTACTTTTAACCTGACCCTTGTTGAGGGTATCACCGATTTGGATGGTGTATGTTCGGTGAGGTCGACCCCTACCGACTCTTCCATCCACGCTCGCATTATGTATTTGTTTCGTAATTCTCCTTTCATCCATCCTCTCTACATGACCAAACCATCGTAACATTCCTTTCTCAATTCTCGTCACTACATCCTCTTTCACTCCACAAGTTTTCATCACCACGCTATTTCGCACTCTATCACACAAGCTTACACCACACATTCCCCTCAACGATCTCATCTCTACTCCCCTCATTTTACTTTCATGCTTCTTTTGCCATACCCAACTTTCACTACCATACATAAGCGTTGGAATTAACACTCTTCCATGGACAGCCAGTTGTGCCTTTTTGGAGACCTTCCGACTACTCATAAAGGCTTCTACTAGACTACTCATAATCTGCTGGCGAGTCACCCAGCCGCGTATCGTGTGACCGTTAGTGCGCGTCTGGGCACTTCCGATCACTGCCTGGTTGGGTCGTCAATACCGATCGCATCACCTCCACGTCCCGTGCAGGTTAGGCGAAGGGTCTGGCATTACTCGTCGGCAGATTGGGATGGTATGCGGGAATATTTCGCACTCATCTCTTGGAGGCAGCGCTGCTTTGAGGGTAAGGATCCCTCAGCGAGTGCCAGCGCTATTGCTGACGAGATCAGACTTGGAATGGAATATTACATTCCTTCCTCTGAGATCGCCAGTAAGGGCCGAGGACGCTCCTGGTTCAATCGTGCATGCGCCGATGCTGTCGGTGACAAACAGGCGGCGTATCGCGCTTGGATCAGGGGTCGCGCCATGAAGGATCCCAATATCAGTTCCATCAAAGAAGCCTACAACCGTGCCTCCAAGGCCTGCAAGAAGGCTTACGTTAGGGCGGATGCCCAGCGCGTTAGCAGGATTGGGCGTGCGTTGGCCGATCACCCAACTAGCAGTCGTGCTTATTGGAGGTTGGCCAGGGCCGTTCAATCTAACTTCTGCCGTCCAGCGTTGCCGCCGCTGAGGTACCCAGAAGGGTCGCTGGCCCACAAGCCGCAAGAGAAGGCTGCCTTGCTGGCAAATCTCTTTGCGGCTAATTCCCGCCTCGAAGACCGTGGTTCCCAGTCGCTGCATACACTGCCTGATTGCGGTTTCTCAATGGCAGATATTCGCATCAGGCAGTGTGATGTGCGGCGTGAGTTACGGTCTCTCGACGTGCGGAAAGCCAGTGGTCCGGATGGGATACCAGCGGTGGTTTTAAGGGCTTGTGCAGCCGAGTTGTCTCCAGCACTGACTCGCCTCTACCGAGCGTCCTACCGCACAGTTGTTGTGCCGGAATCTTGGAGGGAGGCCAATGTGCAACCGATTCCCAAAAAGGGTGATCGATCGGACCCTACCAATTACCGCCCTATCGCTATCACCTCAGTGATGTGTAAGGTCATGGAGCGGATCATAAACGCTCAATTGGTCCGCTACCTGGAGGATCACTCGTTGATCAGTGACCGACAATACGGATTCCGTCATAATCGATCGACGGGTGATCTTCTAGCGTTTGTCCTGCATCGCTGGGGTGAGGCGATTGACCGGCGTGGCGAGGCTCTTGCTGTGAACCTCGACATTGCCAAGGCGTTTGATAGGGTCTGGCACCGTGGTCTTCTGTCCAAGCTTCCGGCATACGGTCTACCCGGCAACCTGTGTTCGTGGATTTCCGGCTTTCTGCATGGGCGTAGAATACGTGTAGTCGTTGACGGACACGCTTCGGCGCTCATGTCGGTAAATGCCGGAGTTCCTTAGGGCTCGGTGCTGTCGCCCACCCTGTTTATTCTGCATATCAATGACATGTTGTCGCTTGGCAACATTCGTTGCTATGCAGATGACAGCACGGTTCATGGGCGATACCACTGCGGGCGTCCAGGTTGCCGTGTCGAAACTGTGAAGGGACGCGAAGATCTTGTCATTGAGCTCAACCGGACCTTGGACCTCATTTCTACATGGGGTTCCAGGTATATGGTTGAGTTCAATGCCAAGAAAACCCAGGTGTGTGCGTTCACGTGCAAAAAATCCCCGTTCTCTCCCCTCCCCATTCTTCAAGGTACTCCCCTCTCAGTGCGGAATGACCTGAGTATCCTTGGTGTGGATATCCGCTGTGATCTCAATCCAAGTAATCACATCGAGGGCGTAATATCTGCCACATCACGCAGGGTTGGAGTCCTGAACAAGGTGCGTCGGTTTTTCACGCCCGGTCTGCTTTGTCGCTCATATAAAGCGCAGGTCCGGCTGGGTATGGAGTACTGCTCGCACCTCTGGGATGGATCCGCCCAGTACCTGCTCGATGCCTTGGATGGATTGCAGCGGCGGGCCATCCGCATTGTGAATGATGCAGACGTTACGAGCAACTTAGAGTCGCTACAACTCCGGAGAGATGTCGCCTCTCTAAGCGTGTTCTACCGCCTGTATCACGGTGAGTGCTCTGAAGAATTGTTCAACTTGCTCCCCTCCTCTCCATTCCTAACCAGAACCACGCGTCCTGGCTTGCGAAACCATAGCTTGACGGTCCACACCATCCCGGCGCGAACCAAACGGTTCTCAAATTCGTTTTTGTGCCGCACCGTCAGGCTGTGGAATTGTTTGCCGGCGCGCGTGTTCCCTCCTTCCTACAATCCTGAGTCCTTCCGCCGTGGTGTGAAACGGCACCTTAGCAGGCCGGCATAATTGTTTCCATTGGCATGGGACTGTCGTTCGATGCCAATGGAAACTTTGCCTGGGCGGCATTGGCGCTTTCCATCAGGTGCAATGCCGCAACCATGCCAGGCCATTATAAAAAAAAAAAAAAAAAGGAGTGTAGCGCACCATTCACTCGATTTCCTGCATTCACTCTTCTTTCAATATCGCTATCATGCTTCCATCACTTGTGAAAACACAGCCCAAATATACGAATTCATTCACTCGTTCTACTTGCTCATTACCTATCATAATATCGCACTTTGTCATATTCTCTTCCCTTTCAAATACCATAACTTTCGTCTTACTCGCATTTATTTTCATTCCTTTTCTCTCAAATGCTTCATGCATAATTTTATTCGCAATTAATTAATTATTGTTTATGGAAAACATCGCTAGAAAACCTGCATATTATTAACTCACAAGAATTTCTAACGCGTGTGAAGTCTTCCCGCGCGGCGTAGTACAAAATACTTCACCAGAAATTCTAAAGTATGTGAAAAGTCCCAATCCGCACGTAACCAGTGTGACTAGATCCTAAACATTCTTAATAATACAGATTCATGCCTAGCAAAGTTAAGTGGGACGGATTAATGTGCCCATAGTATTATTTTTTAATTAAATAGTTTTCATACCCTGTGTTGCCTCAAATTTACTTTAAGACAACTAAGTAATTAACTACAATCTCCTTTAATTTGTGGTACGATGTAATTAAATTGAGACGTTTTGGCTCTTAATTTATGTGTATGTATATCGGTAATATACAGACTGCAATCGAAAATGAAGCGAGGCGGTAGGTTTTATGACAACATACACAATGCAACTAAAAAATTTGTTAAGAAGAGACGATTACTTTCATAATTTTTAAGTATCATCGTGTTTGGCTGGTAATACATGTTTTTTATAATAATTTAAACCTTTTGAATACCATTGCTTTTTAAGAAATAAAAGGGTAATAAGAATATAATAAGAAATAATACGTGGTGACACATATCGTGCTTTTTAACCGACTTCAAAAAAAGGAGGAGGTTCTCAATTCGACTGTATGTTGCTTTTTTTTATGTTTGTTACCTCGTTTCTCTGTACTGTGTGAACCGATTTCGACCATTCTTTCTTTGATTCAAAGCTGATGCTTGTCATTTGGTCCCATAAAAATATGGTGAAAATCTGAGCAATATCTTCGGACCTGGAGAGGGGAACTCCTTAAAGTTAAGTAGGATTCCAATGGTTCTTTTTGCATTAGGTTCATTATAAAAGTTAATTTACAGTGAGAGAGGAAAAAAGGGGTGGGGGTGAGGGGGGGTAGGTGATAAAATTAAAATACACGTAAATTCTAATATCTTCGGCAGCTTTTAACCGATTTTAGTGATTTCTTTTTCATTGGAAAGAATGTATTGACAGGTTGATCTCAGGAACACAACATGGAGATCTGATGATCATTTTCGGACCTGGAGTGTAGAACTCTTCAAACTTTAGTAGGATTCCAATGGTTCTTTTTGCATTAGGTTCAGTATAAAAGCTAAGCTACAGTGGTGGTGGGAAAAGGGGGTAGGGGCAAAGGGAGGGGGGGGGAGAAAAAATAATAAACATATGAATATTCCAATATCTTTCGCAGCTTTTAGCCGATTTTAGCGGTTTCATTATCATCGGAATTCGGAAAGAACATATTCCTTGTGGGGACCAAATCTTCTTCATTTTGATCCTATCAACACTAAAAAGATAAAAATAACCAAAATTTTTAATAAAAAAATAAAAACCGACTTTAAAACAAAAAACCGCTAAAAACCAAAAAATAACTAAATAATAGGTACCACTGCAAAGCAAAAAAATAATATTTGTTTCATGGAACTTGCGCTTGTTGATTAATTTGCTTAATGACTTGACTAGCCAACAAATCAAAATATATGCATAACATATTGAAGGCGGGTCGCCCAGTACCAAACATATAGATATTTAAATTAATATAAGGCATAGGTCCTACATGTTTGGTACGTGGCGGCCCGCCTTCAATATGTTATGCATGTGGGGATAGTTCCGTAAGGGGTCAAATCAAACAAAGATCTTTTGGATAATCTTCAATATATTGTCGTCTTAAATAAATTCGTCTTTACTTCATACGTCTTCCGTCTTTCACGTCTTCCGTCATCTTCCAGACTGTTCTCTTCTATATTCTGTCCTTGCATACTTCAACATCTTAATCATTCATCCTCGTACTCTTTCCATCTTAAATACTTTCATTAGTCATCTCTTTCACACAAACCGTTCCATATCAGTCATACGTCAACGTTCCATTCTACTCATCTTTCTTCATAACATTCAAATCCTACATCTCGGCCATACTGACATCTGACTGCCCTCAGTCAGATCTTAATTATTATGACATAATACACAAAATAACAAACAACTAAAATAACCATCATCTCCTACAACATACAACATTAGAAACCACCTTCCCGTAAACACATCATATCTTAAACACAACTTAAACCAAATTACAAATTAATAGGTACACAAAAAAACACGGCAAATAAAACTATTAATCTAACATCTAACATCCTTAGAATATAAACAATAGCAACATAATAAAATATTAGGCCAAGGATCAACCAACCGACAGGTATATTCCCTAATCTACCCCATCAGTTAATAAACCACTACTCACCTAATTCATCTGCCCTACCAGACAATGGCCATGGCTTCATATTATCTGCAGAAGAGGATGTTACTCGAGATCCCTCAGTCATATTATCAATTTTCTGTACGTCATATCGATCGTTTCGTTTGATCTTCGTGACCCTATATGGGCCCAAATACTTAGGTTTGATCTTTAATCCACTACCAAATTGTGTTCGTTTGATAGCTACAATATCTCCTACAGTATATTTGCGGCTTTCCTTTCTTTTCCTGTCGTAAGTCATACGATTTTCTTCTTGAATTCTCCCTATCTGCTCCTTCGCCTTTATTTTTAAAATTTATCTGTTTTGAAAGAAAGTACTTCTATGTTCATTCTCGAGTAATTCATAAATTTCAATATCTTCTTTAGTTTTCATTTTAGTACCAAACATAAGCTCAAATGGCGTAGTATCAATACTTCTTTGATAGGTACCATTTAGTGCTCTTTGTACACGGCTAACCTTTTTGTACCAATGAGTTGGTTCTTCAATACACAACTTCGTTAATACGGTTATAATCGTTCTGTGTATTCGCTCTACCTGACCATTCCCTCTCGGTACTCCTGTTGTTATGGTTATGTGTTGGATGTCTTCCTGCTCACAATACTCTTTAAATTCATTACTCGTAAATGCCGTACCACGATCAGAAATCAATCGAGTGGGATTCCCAAATACTTGTTGATGTATCATTAACTTATCTATGGTCTCTTTACTACTTGTTCCTTGTACCGGAAATAACCACACAAACTTTGTGAATGCATCCACAACCGTTAAAATGTAATTATACAATTTCCTCGTTTCCAGAAACGGTCCTATGTGATCACAATGAATAGTATGCAATGGGATACTTTCTTTATCAATACAGTTTAAAAATCCTTCCTGTTTACCTTCTTTTTTCGTTGCTAACAAACAAGGAATGCATGACAACACGAGTTCTTCAATTTTTTTATCAACATTTTTAATGTAATAATCTTGCTCTAACAGTTTTTTCATTTTTCTCTTTCCAAAATGTCCCTTTTGATGAATCCTTCTTAATAACTCCAATTCTAAACTCTTAGGTATAACCAACTTCCTTTCACCACCTTTATACAATAAACCATCATTATAAACATAATCTCCATAAGGTTGAAATTTTAAAATGTCTATAATAGCTTTTAAACCATCATCCAAAATCTGTGCCCGCTTGATCTGCTCATTTAAGCTTAATTCAATCGTTCCAACAAATGGGTTCCTACTCAAAGCGTCAACATGTTGCATCTTACCACCTGGTCGGTGTTCAATAACATAATCATATTCTTCTAGCAACATTACCCATCTAGCAACTCTAGTTGATAGATCTTTTTTTGTCTAGAGTCTTCTGAAAAGCTTGGCAGTCAGTTACAATTTTGAAATGTTTACCAAACAAATAATGTCGAAATTTCTTAACACCTTCAATAATTGCTAGCGCTTCCAATTCGTAGCTGCTATATTTTCTTTCAGCCTCACTTGTCTTTCTACTGTGGTAATGCACGGGATGTAACTCACCTGCACAATCTCTTTGCAGCAATATAGCACTGTATGCTAGGGCTGAGGCATCAGTATGTAATTCAGTTAACAATTGCGGATCATAAATTCTTAAAACAGGACTACTAGCTAATGCATTCTTCAATGTATTAAATGCGTGTCTATGAACATCACTAAACTCAAAATTAACATTCTTTCTCAATAAATCGGTTAGCGGTTTAGCAATTGATGCAAAATCTTTTATATATTTTCTGAAATACGAAGTCAACCCAACAAAACTATGAAGTTGCTTTAACGATTTTGGTTCGGGATACCTGGTTACAGCATTCGTTTTCTCAGGTGAAGGTTGCACCTTTCCATCTTCCACAACATGGCCTAAATACTCTATTCGTCGGCATAATAATTGAGCTTTTTTCCAATTTATCTGTAAACCATACTCTGATGCAACAGATAAAACTTCCTTCAATCGTTGCAAAGCTTGGCCTTCATTAGCTGCTGGTATCAGTAGATCATCAATGAATATGATTAATATTCCTTTTGTTATAAGTTCCTGAAACACAGTTGTTATAAACCTCATGAAATACTTTGGACATACTGACAAACCAAAAGGAGCTCTTAAAAATTCATACTGGCCATTGTGTGTAACAAACGCAGTATATTTAATACTTTCTTCACTAACACGAAGATGAAAAAAGGCATTCTTTAAATCTATTACACTGAATACAACGGCATTCTTGAGTTTATCAATTAAATCATCTACTATAGGCAAAGGAAACTCATCTTTAACCATTTTCTTATTGATTGGCCTATAATCTACACAGATTCTTGTACCACCATCTTTTTTCTTAATTAAAACCAAAGGAGACAGATATTCTGAATAACTTACACGAATTATACCATCATTAAGCCACTCAGCTACCTGCTTCTCAACAACTTGTTGTTCTGCCAGAGAAATTCTTCTTGGTCTCTGAGCTACCGGTATATCATCTTTTAACACAATATGTAACTTGATTGGTGACTCTTTAATTTGCTTCGGTTGGTAATTCGTTACACAACTAACAACTTCGCGCTTGATCTGTTCATCTTGAATTCTACCTAAAACAAACTGTTCATAGTTAATTACACAAGAGAGTTTCGTCATCCAATTCTCTATATTTGGTGCGATCAGTATTGAACCCTTCGAGATAACAGTAAAAACATCTTTGAGAAATTCTTGGCCTAATATAACACTAAATGGCATAGCATATCTAGGCACAACATAAAAAGTTACTTTATAATTGACAGCCTCCGTGGCGCAGTTGGTTAGACGCCGCCTGTGAAACGAGAGGCCGCGGGTTCGATCCCCGCACCGAGAGAAATGTTTGTGCGGCCCACAAATATTTCTTCCGGGTCTGGGTGTTTGTGAGACCGAAAAGTCTCTCGTAGTTCCTGATACCCACGACACAAGACTCGATCTTAGTGTGGGGTCAGGACTATGTATGTGACTGTTGGGTGTTATTTATTTATTTATTTTATAATAATGTCCATCTATTGAAACTTTAGTATAAAATTTGCTTGTCGACACTATACTGCCTCCTAACCCGACGAGATTTGTTGCAGTATTCATACACACCGGAGACCCGATATTCACATAAAGTTCGTCACTGATTAAGTTAAGGTCACTGCCGGAGTCTATCAACGCGGTCACTTCGCACTTATTAATATAAATCGTCTTACAAGCGTTTTTGAAACACATTTCTTTGTGTATATTCTTCTCATTGACCAACTTCTCATTAGGAGTGAGGCGTATTTATCATAACAGTTCAAAAGAACAGGTAGAAGGCAAATAACAGATAACAGTTGTTCTCACGGTTAACATATATCTGTTCCACAGAACTTATCTGTTCTTAAAAATATAACAGTTGTTATTAACAAAACTGTTGTCATTACCCGTCTCTTTTTAATGTACATACGAATGTCCCTTGTTAAAACGAGACACACATAGTATTTTATGCGAAAAAAGCAGTTGGCAGTCATGTACGAAGAAATCGTCTTTGAGAAACGCTTCTTGAATTAGGTCGTGTTACCTATAACGTTGACGTACATATTACGCACTTGGTCTCCCTCATACCATCTGAATAGGCCTTTGCTAGAACGAGAAGCACCTAGTATTTTATTTGACAAATACAATGTGCAGTTATGCTAGAAGAAATCATATATACAAAATTACATCTCTTTCTGGTCATGTTATCTGTTCGGAAACAGCAAAAATTTTTAAATATTTTTTGTGTGAAATATTTTACTATGTTAAATTTATAATTAACTTTTATTATTAAATTAAATTAAAGAAATTATGTATAATATAGGTCTATTTTATTTACAGTTTCATTTGACATATCGTAACCATAATTAATAATAACAACGCGTATCCAATCATACTCGCAAACCGAACTTGAAAAATAACAGGCTGTTATTTAAGAACAGTTATTAGGAACTGTTATTTGGAAGGAACAGTAACAGGAAGAACAGGTATTGAGTTTGACCTGTTATAACACAACTCTACTCCCAACACAAAACTCTTTATTTTATAATAAAAAATAAGACACTTATAATAATAGAAATGAGGTGGAATTTTAATGCCTCCTTTCTTATACTGGGTATCTCAAGACTGCTACCGAAAACGAAGCCGGGTGGTAGTTTTAGTGACTACAAACACAATGCATCTAAAAATTTCGAAACGAAACGCGACAATTATTTTTTATGATTTTTTAAATATCGTCATTATTGGGTGGTAAATCCATAGTTTTTGCTAAATAATAATTTTATCTCTTTTATACCTTAGATTATTTATAAATTAAAGGGTATACAATTTTATTTTAGGAAAAAATGTATATACCACCCAAATATGGTCATAGGAAAAAAAATCCAAAAAAGAATTTTCGCTTTTTTTTGCAACTTTTTCTGTTGCATTGTGTCTGAAGTCGCTTAAACTACCACCCGGCTTCGTTTTCGGTAGCAGTCTAGATATACCCTGTATAATGTGATACTGGGCAGGCCATGAGACTACAATTCATACGTCATCCAATGGGTATCTGCTGATTGACAACGCCATGGCAGACCTAAGCCTAGGCTGTCGAGGAAACCTAGATGCTTTTGAGCTTACTTCGCCTGATATTTCTTTAGGACGCGAATTGTGGATAGAGATCAAATAAATAATAAATTAATAAATACACTCAACAGTCACATATATAGTCCTGACCCCACACTAAGATCGAGTCTTGGGTCGTGGGTATCAGGAACTACGACAGACTTTTGGGTCTCACAAACACCCAGACCCGAAACAAGTGCTTGTGATTCACACAAACATTTCTCTCGTCGAACCCGCGGCCTCTCGTTTCACAGTCGGCGTCTAACTAATTGCGCCACGGAGGCTGTAGGTAGAGGATACTTTTGCTCAGCAATGGGAATAAATAGAATACATTTTAAAAATGCACCAATTACCACATGATTACTTACATCATACAACTTGCTATGGTTTTAAAATAACCAAAAAGTTAATCCAAACATTTGTGTAGCACATTATGATATCATTGTATGCATTCATCATCACATCATCAGCAAAGCTTAAATCCGAAGTCAAATCTACAAATTGCTGATCATTTTGTATGAACGACTCGGTTTTCACTGTGGTTAGAGATAGACTGCCGCTACATAAAAGGTAACTAAGCGGTTTTTATAGTTTGATGGCTCATGGCTGTGCAGCTTGCAACAGGCGAATGTGGTAAATGGAGCGTGATATGTGGGATAAACGTTTATTTTATTTTGCAAATAAAACGTGAATCACGTTCCGCTACACAGTACACACCATTCTACTTACCTGTGGTGTCCCACATTATATTCCGGATGGGAAAGGTATATTTCACTCCAGTAGTTTTCAATAACTGTCGTGTGTTTTGTAAGTAAACCTTTCGTGAGGGATCTTGCATGCCATAGTGGTTTGTAAAAAATCTTTGGTATATTATGTCCGCCAACCCGTACTAGGCTAGTGTGGTGGAATATATGGCCTAATCCCTATCGTACTTTCGATTATAGATGTGGGACGTATATGGGTTGATACAGAATTATGTGACAATTCTATTGGACATTTATGAAACATAAAAGATCAGTTTAAAGCACCACTTTTCTTAAAAATACAATACTCATATGCTCTTATAAACCTGGAATGAAATATCGCAAAATACCACTTTATAATTACAAAATTATATATTATATTTGGAAAATACCACAAAAATATCGTTCCTATTATATAAGCTTATCTAGAAAAAATATTTTCGATATCATTAGCGCCAGCTTTTCCAATAAAATATTTACACATTCATCCTCACGGTACCTTTTCGCTGTCACTGGCCTGAATCTTCGCCTAAAGGAGGAAAAAAACGGAGTAATTAGGCACATCGCGGCGATAAGGCGGCTTGATGAAAAACTTGAAAGAATCCTTATTAAGATACGTCGCCAACATTCGCTCCTTGCCGTGACGTTCGTCGGCGCAAATCGATTTTCATCTCGCCAATCTTCTTGTTATTTACAATCTACTTTTCGGTCAATAAACAATTTACCGGTGCCATTATAATGCGTACTGTATTTAATTAATTAAATTCTTTTTATATTCATAATCAATTAATGTACTATGAAGCAATTTAAGGATTCCTTCTACTGATGTTGAAAATTAATTTACAGATCTTTTTGTCCACAGGTATAGAATGCAGAATTCTACAATTCTAATTTTATCACACAAATTAAAATAACACAAGACTTCTAAGAAACAAATAATCTTCAATTACCCGAACGATTATTTGAGAACAAATTTTAACTTAAAGCTAACGATATAATTGAAATTTAAATACACAACTTAGAATTCAATAATAAAACAATTCCCCTCGAGGGGATATGAGTGTTTGCATAACGTAACATAACAGCTACAATTTCGCATTCAAAACCACAATCTAAGACAATGTAGGGAATTTTATTAATCATTTAACCACGCTACATAACGTCACACGAGGGTCGTCGGCATCGTTCTCATAATGTCAACAAATTAAACAATTAATTTATTCGCTATTACGCCGTGTTAGGAGCAGTATCTTTCTTACTTTATAATCTTATCTCAAAATGTATGAATCTCAGCATTTTATGACGCCGTTTTCAGTCTGTTTTAATTAAACCGGCAGTATAACACACAGTTTATCTGTATGTGAATTTGTATCAACACTTTACGTTACGTTATTGAGGTATTTATGACCAATAGTCAGTACTCGTATACGCTTTCTCCCAAATTATTCGGTGGATTTGTGCATGAATTCCTTACTTTGTTGCAGTGTTTACTGTTTATTGACCCATTGGATTATTGTCATCGGGGTTAGTAATTGGAACTCCTATTTTTGATATTATTAATAGTTACTTAATTAATTAAAAATTATCCAAGTCGGTTTGTCAAGGTGGGTATCACAGAAATATATCGACAGAGGAGATAATTGTGATTCCATAGGATCTAGGATAGCACTAAAAGTTAGTAATTATTGGGTTGAAGTGTCAATGAGCTGGCCACATATGTCGCAGATCGGATAACCGTTGGAGTAAGCATATTCTGGAATGGAGACCGCGTCTTGGCAAATGTAGCATGGGACGCCCTCTGGCCAGGTGGCGAGACGACTTACACAAGAAGGCCGGCAGCGACTGGATGCATAAAGCAGCAGGCCGGACTCTGCGGTGTACCTTGGGAGAGGTCTAGGTAACAGAAGTGGACCGCAACGAGCTGATGATGATGATGATGATGATGGTGATAATTTATATTTTGTATAAATGTCGGTTCTCTATTGCTTTTCTACGGCCGACGTATCCTTTTCAATTGTCCTCATGAGACAATGAGTACATCCGCCCATTATAATGTTGGACATAATATTATGCATTTACCAATATATGAAATTTAATAAATGATAAACACTGATTTGCCGCACTTATACGAATATTTTTACAAACCATATTACCGGTAATGCTTTCTTTTTAAAACAGTAACATAATTTATGATGCGAAAGCAAAATATAAAAATTATACCACTACATAAAGGAATAAGAGCAATTTGCAATATTCTTGTAATTACTTAGTGTAATAACAACACTGAAACGCCGTGAAATTTTAATGTGCATTGTCACAGAAGCTGTCTAAAAACGACTAGGTGGAGTTAAAAACTTAAGCCAACTAAATATTATAAAACTTTATCTTGAATCATACGGCGAGGTTGTAAAAGAATCAGTGATTTAGAAAAGGCAATTACATAATTGTAAAAATAATAGTAAATATTTTTCTTTTTAATTCCTATACTAATCCCTCGCTGACATATTATTTTATGAGTTTTACAAAATGTTTTATGACCTATTGGTCGATTGTCTTACTTCAAAGTTCAAATCTTCGAGATATGCATATTCAACTACACCGGTCTCAATCGAGGCAGACTTCACACACTATCACCATGATATCAAAACTACCCGTCATTCCACTATAGTTAATTCTTACCACCTGGAAACTATCTGTTGCCGGACAGTACGCTTCCAGCGTTCTTTTTTACCCTGCACCCGCAAGCTCTGGAATGAACGCCCTGCTTCAATGTGTCCCAAGCGCGATCACTTGTCCTTCTTTAAACAAGGTTTAAAGAGACTCTGGTTACGGTAGACAGCAGGTAGTATTGTGATTTGGTGTCGGAAGTTTCCAATTACTTGTCGAAAATTAATGAGCTTATTAATGATCAGGGTTCGCGTATGAACGTGGCGAATAGGTCGGCAGTGTTGGATATAACGCAACGTGTAACATCCATAGTTTCATTACTGGCATTAAAATCATCTTGCAATGAAACCAAGTTGGCCAATATGCAACGCGAATTAGACCAGTATAAACATCACAATATTGTCGGGAATAACAATAATAATCCTCTTTTCTCCGAACAACTTAAACTTCGTTTACCGAAACCTGCGCCGCGAGTGGAGTCGCGCGCGCCACTTCCGTGTATTGTTGCATGTCCGACGGATGAGCGGTCAGCTGATTTGACGTCATCGTCCGCAACCAAACAGGTGTTATTTAAGGCTATAAAGCCATCTGATGACGGATTCCAAATTGTAGGCGTGAAAAAGACCACGAAGGGTCGCGTCGTGCTTCGTGTTGCAAATGAAAACCAAATAAAAAAACTTGAATCTGTTGAGGCTATTAAATCGGCGGGATTACGTCTTGAAAAACCGAAGGGACGCCGCCCCCGTATCCTCGTTAAAGATGTGCCATCCGCTATGGAAGATCGCGCTTTTGTTACTGCACTTTATCGTCAAAATATCAAGGACGAATTGCCAATAAAGGAGGATGATTTTATTAAATCCATTAAAATAGTTCGTAGACGTAATTTAGATAACGGGCGTAAATGGATAGGCATCGAGTTGGATTCGGAGATAAGGAAACATCTGGCAGATACAAAAGAGAAATTATTTATTGATTGGGCCACCTGTCGATTTATTGACGACTTAGAATTAGTACGTTGTTTGAATTGTCAATACTATGGGCATGTGCAAAAGTTTTGCACAGTAAAAACACCTACATGTGCCATCTGTGCTGAAGAACACGAGACTAAATCGTGTCCGCACAGTTCAAACACAGATTTTAAGTCAGTATGCGCACCATGCAAACGCTTTAAAAAACTCCCACGATCATCGCTGTGGGTCTCAGGAGTGTCCAACATACAAGTACAAACTCCAACAACTATTTCTCTCGACCCAGTACTAACACATTATGAATAACTTTACCATCGGACAGTTAAACCTCCATAATGATAGGGTAGCAACGTCGGAATTAGATACGTTAATTCGCGAATATAAGTTAAATATCGTACTGGTACAGGAGCAATATCAACATGCGCGTATATCTAGTAAGGTCGTACAACTTGATAGCAACTCACGAGCAGGTATTTTTGTGTCGGGATCAAATCTTACCGTAACCTCTGTGCGTAATCTAATGACGTCACACTGTGCTGTCGCTGAGGTGTCTAGTCCGATTTGTAAGGTTTATGTTGTGAGCTGTTTCAATATTCAGATCCTGTGGGTCCGCACCTACACCATCTCCGTTATGTCTTGCGGTCCCTCGTTGGACATAGAATTATTATAGGTATTATTAATGCGTCATCTGTTCTTTGGTATGGCAAATATCGCTCCACCGATACCGAGCGACGTTGCGCTGTAGAAGATTTCATTGCAGAGATGAATCTAGAAATACACAACACCCCCGATGCACCACCTACTTACATTCGCCCTACGGGCGAATCTTCTATTGACGTCACACTTTCTAGTGGGGACGTTCGTATTGATAGGTGGCGCGTCCTGCCGGACGCGTCATGTAGTGATCATCGCCTGATTGTGTACGAGTTCGTGCCTAGATTGACACAGGGTCCTGTCTACAATAATTCAAATTTTAGGTATAAATCAAAGGGTGCTGACTGGAATTGGTTTAGCACGTTATTTGCTCAGCATGCCAAAGACTTCGCTCGCGATGATTTATCAGCTGAATCTTGTGCCGAGATTATGTCGGACACGTTTACGTATTGTGCTGACGTCACCATCGGTCGGGGTCCCATTGTGAGTACTCGTAGATGTGATTGGTGGAGTGTGTCCCTAGTCCATCTGCGTAGAACATTTCGCAGGGCGCGTAGGCGGTTTAACAGACTTAAACGCTGCGTTACTGATGAAGCATTTACATCTGCTTTTAATGCACTAAGAGTTGCCAGGTCACATTATAGAGCCACCGTCCAAAAATCTAAGGGTAACTTATTGCGAAAAATTGTAGCCCGGTTGGAAAAAGAGGGTCCGTGGTCTCCCCTATAGCATGAATTTAAAGCAAATAAGTCAATCGACTTAGCCTACATAGATAACTTAAAAATCAACAATAGTTATACAACTGGTATTGAGGAGACAACGGAAGCTCTGTTAAACTCGTTAATACCTGACGATTCGGTTGAAAATGACACAGTATATCATAATCACATTAGGTCGTGGGCAGCTGAATTGCCAAATTCTCCAATTTCGAGTCTTCCAACGTTTGACGAATTTATTAACATTGTTAGATCATTGCCTATTAATAAAGCCTCCGGCGAGGAAAAAATATCTAATAGAATGATTAAAGAAGCGTGTAAATCTGCCGGTGATGCCGTATTAGCCGTTTTTAATCGATGTATTGTTGAGGGTGTATTTCCGCGCGTATGGCGTTTTGGTTTTATACGAATAATACCTAAAGGAGGGGATAAATCCCCTCAAGATCCTAAATCATACAGACCCATTACGCTCTTGCCGTCATTAGGAAAACTCCTCGAACGCCTTATTGTTCCTCGACTGTTACCGGGAGGTCCAACTTTCCACGAGAAGCAGTTCGGGTTTACTATCGGTAAATCGACCGTAGACGCGGCGATATCGGTCCGTAGGGCGGTGAGCACATCTGAACACAAGTATGTACTTGGTATCTTTCTTGACATTTCCGGTGCATTCGATAATGCCTGGTGGCCAATGCTGCTTCTTAAATTGAAAATACGAGGTTGCTTTAGGAATATTTATTCGCTTATTTACTCGTATTTCTTGCATGGAACAACTAAATTAAAACTTGGCCACCATGCCGTGTCGAAGCCACTTACAATGGGCTGCCCACAGGGCTCGGTTCTAGGTCCATATTTGTGGAATTTTGGCTTTGACGACTTCTTGTCTATTCCCTTACCATTAGGATGCTCACTAACGGGCTATGCTGACGATGGCCTCTTACTTATACAGTCTAATAGTAGGTCGGGACTAGAAAGTATGGGTGAGACGTGTTTAAAATTAATATCTGAATGGGGTGACCGAAATCGCTTAAAGTTTGCACCACAAAAAACGTTCCAATTACTTCTTAAAGGGATCTTAAAATCGCCACCACGTATCAAGTTTAATAATAAAACTGTCAAGCGAAGGGAATCTTTTTGCTATCTTGGCTTATTTTTGGAAAGGAATTTTTCTTTTCTTGAGCATATTAAGAACGTCGGGGAAAAATCGAAAAGGAACTTTTTCGCTTTGACAAGAATATCGACATCAACGTGGGGATTATCTTTTAATACATTAAAAATCATCTATAGAGCAACTTACTTAGGGTGTATATGTTATGGATCCCCCGTATGGGCTGATATCTAGGGCTACTATCGGTGCTGTGCGAAGAAAACTGCTCCAGGGCCAACGTTTGGCGTTGATATTCTTGTGTAAGGCATATAGAACTGTTAGTACCGAAGCATTGCCTGTCCTGGCGGGTGTACTTCCAGTCGATCTGGAGGTGCTACGTCGCGCCGGAGACGCCGGAGTACTCTACTAGGGAGAATATGGATAAAAGATTTTTAACTCCACGTGAACTTTTAAAAGTTGACAGATTATTTAAACCGCTTTCAGTAGTATATAGCGAACTATTAGATGAATGGCAAAATAGATGGGAGGTATCTTTGAAGGGACGTCATTTATATCAATATTTTCCTTGCGTGCGTGATCGTTTGACAAAGACTTGGCTAGATGTCGATTATTGCGTATCACAGTTCCTTACGGGCCATGGTAACTTTAAGTCTAAACTGTACTCTTTTAAGCTCGTTGATTCGCCTGCATGCCCATGTTCAACACCTAATTGCGAGTATGAACAGTCCGCGCATCATATACTTTGGGAGTGTAGTATTTGGCAAAATGAGCGTAAAATCATGTTTGATAATATGCAGATATCATCCGGAGTCGTATACTACATGGACCTAGTGGAGACTAGGACGAATTTCCGTGCTTTCCGGCGTTTTTGCCATACCTATTACTGGAATCAAGTATAACAGCTCACACAATAGGTCCCATTTAAATGTAATAATGAATTCCGTGGTGCTTTACAGCTGGCTTCTCCGGCTGTAAAAGTCTTTTTGTGAGGTTATTTACCTCTTTAGTTCAATATTTTGTCACCCGCTTTGCACGGAGGGAAGTGGACATTATTTATTTCCAACTCCTCCTATTAATTTAACTTTCTGATTAATTTCATTGCGGGTTAAAGACAAGTTAGACATTCCCGGAGACTCGCCGAGCTTCAATGCTTGGTGTCATTACATTACGTGCCACTGTTGATCCTGGCTTACAGGAGTTGCAGTGGCGGATGTGAAGGCGGGACAGTCTCCAACGGTAGACAGCGTCCTAGTTTTGCTAGACTCTTGGTATTGCAAAGGTCTATGAGCAGCGGTAACCGCTTTCCATCAGGCGGGCCGGTAGTTGACTTGCCTATAGCGACTATAAAAAACGTACCTTTCGAATTCCAAGATCTAAAAAAGGAAGAGTTGGTAAATTAGATTAAAGAACAAACCCTAAGACATGGTATGCAATACATATAAAACTTGACCATCGGTAACCGCTAACCATCAGGCGGGCCTGCCTATAGCGGCTATAAAAAACATTTGAAATTCTGAAAAAAAAAGTGAATAAAAATTATGAAATAAATCCTAAAACATGGTAATGCAACACATATAAAACTTATCTGATAAACAAATTATCATCACTGTAGACGTATCAGGTGCGGAGCGTGCAACACAAGGTGTCGCGTACAAAGGTAGGAATTAAACTGTTCCCGCAAGAGCCACTGTCGAGTATCGTTAACGCGGATTTACAAACAAACGTTTCCGCTAATCCACAGATACAATTAGTCGTTAAATAAACCACTTAACACAAACCCGATTTAAAACAAACTATACGGTTAACATTGTTGTGGCTCTTAAACTTTTTGCTTTTCGTTTTGTTTGTGGAGTGCTGATATTAGTATGTATGCTGTTTTCGTGGACTGTATTGTAAAATTTACAACTAATTTAACGCAAAAGATACGATATAGATATTTCATCTAATTTATAAGGGAATTTTACTGGTGGTAGGTCTCTCATATGTGAGAGGCCATCTGGGTAGGTACCACCGCAATGTCTTTTTCTCCCGTGAAACAACACTGCTTAAATGCACTGTTGTGTTTCGGATTGAAGGACATTTTAGCCAGAGCAACTACTGGACATATTGAGACTTAACATGTTATGTCTCAGGATGGCGAGCGCAGTGGAATGTTGCTACTGTTTATGAGCGGTCGTATCGCTTACCATCAGGCGAACGGCTTGCTCGTCCCGCCATTAACAGCAATAAAAAAAAATAAGGGAACATTATCTTCAAGGTAAAAAGTAATAAATGCTACCGTGGTTAAGAATTATTATTTTTGAAATTTTCTTTGAAATGTATTGATTGTCAATCACCACGCACTAAAACGGTGAAGGAAAACATCTTGAGGTAACCTGCATACCATAGCGATTTATAAGAATTTCTATGGTATGTAAGTCCGCCAACCCGCACTAGGCCAGCGTGGTGGACTATATGGCCTAACCACTCTCAATCGTACTCTCGATTGTAGAGTAGGCCCGTGCCCTGCAGTGGGACGTATATGGGCTGATACAATACAATACAACAAAAAAATTCTTTAAGTATATACAGCTTATACCTAAGGCTAAGTAAAAGTAAGAACTTTTGCGTCATTTATTACAGGCAGATCGATAGAGGTCCGAGCTTTACGAGGTCCTAAATTGTGTCCTGCAACCTTAGCCAGATCGTTCGACCACCTTGTAGGCGGGCATCCGACATTTCGCTTGTCTGTACATGGCCTCCACTCAAGAACCTTTCGCCCCAATGGCCATCGGTTCTACGAGCTATGTGACCGGCCCACTGCCACTTCAACTTGCCAATCCTATGGGCTATGTCGGAAATCTTTGTTCACTAAGTAATAAAATAAATGTGAACATTTCCTGCAAAAGTACAAACTAAATCAGAGCACCAAATACAGGGATAGTGCAAAACAGTGTAAGCGAATATCAATACATTCACGTTTGAACGGTCTATAGAAACCGCACAGAGATGTTGCATTAGCGGTTAGTACAATTTTAAATACATGTCAAAATGCCCGCCAAACCGCGTAGGAAACAAAATGGTGGTATGACACCGGCCGACGCTTTCATATTTCCCGCCAAATGTGCACACAATGCGAACATTTATGGCGACCCCATTTGCGTACACGGGACAGACTGATTTGTGCCGTTTTCATAGCCATAAGTCCCCTACGAATATGGCGAAAAACACCTTATTAGGAAGGTACTTACTGCTATTATTCAAATAAGGAAATATTCAATTTTGTCATTTGTGCGTAAATATCACTTGGACAATACGAGTAAGTAATAGCAGCTTCTTCTAAATCATGGGAAAACATAACATTAACTAACATTATAGTAACGCACGACAGCAAGTTGTGTTTTAGAAACTGATTTCTCTCGTCGTCTTTAAATTCTCTGTCTGTATCAGCCTATATACGTCCCACTGCAGGGCACGGGCCTCCTCTACAATCGAGAGTACGATTGAGAGTGGTTAGGCCATATAGTCCACCACGCTAGCCTAGTGCGGGTTGGCGGACTTACATACCATAGATTTTTTTTTATAAATCGCTATGGTATGCAGGTTTCCTCACGATGTTTTCCTTCACCGTTTTAGTGCGTGGTGATTGACTATCAATACACACATGACTCCGAAAAGTCAGAGGTGTGCCCTGGGATTCGAACCCGCGACCACCGTGAACATGTTGGCAGTCGCGTCTAGTCCGTTTACCAACAGGCCACCACGCACATTAAATATACCAACATTAATAATTTCTATAATCAGGTAACAGGAGTACTTGAAGGATTAGCACCGAGCACAGAATCTCGTCGAATTTCTTGGGACACAACCTGGTATTGGGCACAGATAGAAATACATGTACAGACTTTGGAGGAATCTCTTACATGATCCTGATTTTATAATAATAAGTATTGTAGTTTTGAATGATGGCTACTTGGTTTATTTTTCATCAATGGCTAGCTTTTGACTTAAAAAAGTGTATGAAGTCAGTCGGAACGTGGAGCTTCGTCAATGTGACAGAGCGAGCCCAGTCGCGGCATGCTCCATAATTGATTCACGGTACAAGTGTGATGGAACAATGCGGATGCGTTTTGCTACAGATTCCTTGCCCTTTGTGTCGTCACAATAGCACGGCCCTTCACATTTGATTCTTCACAGTGCGTTTTAATTAACTATTTGAATGAAGCCATGCACACCAGACATACGGAATGTTTTATTACAATGAAATGCGTGAAACAGCTATTTTTAAGTTTGATGTAGTGTGTTTGTAAAAACCCTTCATATTATTTTATAGATCAATCAAAATAGTTATTTTCTACCACAGTTTTTGGAAGAGATTTATATTTTAATATGTTTGTGAAGTTTAAGAAAGTATATTGGATTCATACATCCATTTCTTTACTTTATATGTTTTCCTTTAGTCATCATCATCAGTTCAGCCACAAAAATTCCACTGCTGCACATAGGCCTCCCCCAAGGGTTTCAACGTCGATTTATAGAAAGAGACTATCTGTACAGTAATCACGAATCAAAGGACTGACACATTAATCAGATTTAAGTATTAAATTTTAGAAAACTCACAATTTCGACTCGCTTATCCACCAACCAGCCCAGGGTATTCGAGTATAACAATTTTATTTCATTTACGGCCGAATAGTCTTACGGGTAGATGAATTAATATAAAACTAAGTTAAAATTTCATTCTGCTTTATTCAAGTCCTATGTACTAATAAAAGCTCTAGACAACAACAGCAGCATAACGGTAAATGCACGAACACTTAGCCATTTACGACCGGAATTCAGACATATGGACGCACTATTGCATATCTTCACACGTGTTGCCAATCAAAAATGTATAAATCCGGAAACGCGTGAAATAAAATTGTGACTCACCCTCAGTCTAACCGTCTGCACTCTGAGAATATCATCTCTATCTTCACAGGTTTAAAATTCAATACTAGTGTGGCCGTAGACTGGCCATAAATTTTAATGAGATAGATATCCGATTCGAAGCAAAACGTAGACATAAAAAATTCTACCAGCATTCGTAATACATGTAAACTGTTGGGGAATAAGATATTTTTAGCGGAGATCTAGACTAAATCAATGTAATCCGTATCTGTTTTTCTAACGATTTTATTTCACTCTTTGTGTAATACGTTAAGAAAGCAAGCGGGTCATCTGATGAAAAATGAACGCCATCTTTAAATGCTACAACTTTGAAGAAGCTATGTAATGAAAATTGGAGAGAAATAATAGGGTTTATTCAGACTATGGCATTCTCGCAGCCTTAGTCAAAATTAACAATCTTTTGCTTCACGTCGATAGTCTGTCAGGCTATAAGCAAGATTGACAATATGACTCTACCATTTGCTAAATATAAAATAAAAAAAGAATAAATCCCTGGAATGTATGACAAATCTCACGAGAAATCTAGAGATTCAGCTCAAGTATAATTATTGAAACAATTCATATAAAAAGTAAACGACGAAGTTAGAAACAATAAGTTTATCGTAAGCTATTATACTAGTAATAAAACTTTTTTATTCTTACCTGCAAGAACTTTGCCAACTTTAAGTGATCTCATTTCCACTTTGTGGTGCGATTTATCTATTCCCGCTTTGAAACCGGTGTTACTAAGATCAGACTTTACTTCTACGATCCTTATTAAATTTTAGCATAGGAATATCTTCATTATTTATATTAAATTAAAGTCTAATTTTAATCTAAAATAACATGGCAGATAAGTTAATTTGAAAATAATTGTAATATTCTGCTCGGGTAAGTACTTTTTGTGTTGTTAATAATTAAATAATATATAACATGAATATACATTGATTTATTTAGTGTGTATTTCAAATATAAATGCCAATTACTACGATCTATAACATGGATAGATTATCCTAAATAATTCTCGTTGCATTTACCATACCCATTGACTAATCTCGATCGAATCAGCCTTTAAATAATAAAAGTGGTTTAAAAAACAGTCACGGCCACTCATACAGATAGATAAAAGTTTTAAACGCTTTATAAAAAGCGAGTCATAACCAACAACACCAACATATAATCGCCAATTTTTGCAATTTAAACTCTCTGTAATAAACGACCGGATTGTTAAGAATGATACTATAAGTTGGCATAAATTAACACAAAATATGTATCCTGACAAACCACAGGGCTTTGTCACCTTACAAGCCATGATTGATAGACAAACTCTATGATACTGTGACACAGAATGTCCTGGAGCGCCGCTCAGACTTTTAGGGCACGACCCCTAGTAACATCAGTGTATCTTTGTTATTACATCACAAACTGTTATATTAAGACATACTACACCAACGTAGCCTCTACTATGTCAATTAACATTTATTTTTATATCATAAATAATAGGCTTTAGAAAATGTTTAAGTGCATAAAATATCTGAGTAAACAACGGGCTGCTGTCACCCTACAAGCCATGATTCATACACAAAGTGTATGATACAGGATGTCCCGGCGCGCCGCTCAGGCTTTTAGGGCACCCGAGCCCCGAGTGACATCAGTGTATCGCTGTTATTACATCACAAACTGTTATATTTAATTTAGCCGGTGCCTGCGTAATGGAGTTCTATATTATAGAATGCTTTCACAACTTCGTATAGAGTTCGAGAGTAACATTATTGGTTTCGTCGTTTAAGTGGAAAATTACTTTTACCCTTTCAGAGCACTTTGATAGCGCGCATCATTTTATTAAACCGTGGTAAAACAGTGATATGGTTTCATTAATAAATTCCGTATTTTAAGCATGGGAATTTTTAGTGTTCGATACGGCGTCATCGCCAAATGATATAATATTACGTTTGTTCATCGAACCGAGGTGTTGAAATTATTTGAACTATTCCTATTTCGCCCGTCGCGTCGTCGGTGTTAGAGATAATATTACGTATAAAAGTTAAATATTTTGTACGCACTTCAGATGCAAATTAAGTACTTACTGGGCTCCGTGTACTATCAACCTCACTCTATTAGGCTACATACTTAGGCAAACACAAATGGCCTTGATTTATGTCCTGTACAAAAATGACAAAAACAGCACATCCGAATTCAGACACTAGATCATAAGAAATGAACACAAAAATCAGATTTAAATATAAACGCAAAAAACATCAACATCATAGAAAACATTTGTCAAGATTTAAAAACAATTTATGCGTCGAATAAAATCCTAAACGAGGGAAAGTTCGCAGCGAGAATCCTCTTATCGGTGAAACATTCAAATTAAATATCCAGTGTAATGAGCTTTCAATCTCGGAGGAAGCCGACGGAGGAACTCTTAATAACATTAAATCGGCAGACAATAACACCCTTGAATCATTTCTGGTGCCGAAGCCGAGTAAATTACATGTCAAACGGATAGGAATCCAGAAATATTCCCTTGAACACAACGAAACGGAAACAGACCACTCACAATGACTCGATGTCAGTTATTATAGATATTTCATATTTGTTTAAACTGATTCTTACATAGTAATTACATTTAAGACCACAGAGTACATTTTACATACTAAGATAGAGAGTGACTCAATCAATTTAAGGCGCCCTCTGGCGTTAAGTAAGAAAAACCATCCAGTAATATATCTATACTTACTTTCATTACCTTTATATACGAAAAGAAAAGATTTTGGGAGGTTTGGACCTGAATAAGATCTAACAGAATCGATTTGAATTTTGTCTATTTGAAACAAATTATTCTGTATAGAAATGTGAACCTAGCAATTCTCATTTCCGCATGTGTATGCATTTTAATAAATTTAATAATTGTTTTAAAATTAACTCATCAGCAAATAAGCTAATCAATGCTGTTAAAAGTAATTTAAGGCCAATAATATCCGCGTAAAATACAATCTACGTAAAATGGAGAAACCCGTACAAACCAACGATTTTTTCCCCCTCTGGTGTTAAGTTAGTAAAAACGATGATTATAATAATTCGTCGTTGTTGTTCTAAGTTAAACCACCGTGTTTAAGACTTAACACTAATGGTATCTACCAATCTACCTGTAGGTTATGTAATTATGTATGATAAGTATACAAATATTACAAATACGGAAATATGAATAATAAAGTAAGAAATATGTATTATACAGATATATTGTAGATCAAAATTCAAAAAATAAAATATACGTCGGAATTTTGACTCTAGTATAATAAAGCAGACGCAACCGAGAATGTGTTACTGTCTTAGGAAACGAAAGGGATTAAAAAAATTCTTGTCGTGTTTCATTTGGCTAATGACATTACCAGACACAATAACGCCCACTCTTCCGTACGTCCATTCCTATCGTCTTACATTTTCTAAAGACAGCATTGTACTTATAAGTTCATACGTTTTGTAGGTGTTGAATAATGACAGTGATTTATTTTATAAAAAAGAATATACAGTGGAAGTAGTTATATTTACATTTTAAAAATATTTATTTTCTAAGAAAAACTGAAGAGCGTCTTCACGCTGCCTTTTTCACTAAGCTCCGATCTATGTTCCCTATCTCATTAGCATGATCGGATCTACTAGAAAATAAATGTTGCTCTTCGTTATTTGAAACTTTCTTTTTATTAAGAACAGGGAAACTGACGATGTAAATTTTTCATAAGCCTTGTTTTTCTTTGAGAAAATAGCGTATATTTGAAGTTGAGAATTCAATCGTAGCAAAATATAAATACTAGGTGAATTCTGAGAAATATCCTTTCATCGACTGTTATAACCATCTAATCTTATTTCGATATATTTTTACAAAAAAGCTAATACACAAAAAATATGATGTTGGACACAAAATCTAGTCTTTATCCTCTTATCCTTTTGCAAGTTTTGAAATATTGTGGCGGTGATTTCCGAAGCGTTGTCCACCCTCCGCCCGCGTCCCGCCCCACCCCACTTCCCCCCGCTCCACCCCGATGACAAGGATATCTAAATGTCATTATAAGTTTGAGTGAAGCTCGCGGAATCCCGAGATGTTGGTTGTTTCCAGCGGTTTCCTTGTTAACGGCGTTTGTTAAAACTCAAAATAGTTTGCTACCGTTACTCCTGAGGTGCATGTTTAACATTCGATATCCTAATGACGGAATACAATTAGTGCGAACTTGACAAGTGTGCAAAAAGGCCTTGAACTTTTGCACATCGCATGTGTGTGTAATAAATTTGCAATAGGTAATGTTTAAACGTAAACAATCTTACGATATTTTGACTTATACAAACGATGGACATAAAACAGTTTACACCTACCTATCTTATAGTTCAAAATTCAGGTATCTAAGGTATAATATTTTGATCATATTCGTAAGGAGTAATAAAATATCCATAAATTCATTATGTATAATATAAAAGTATATTCAGAAACAAGCAGAGCCCGTGTAGTAACATAGAGTAATAATATTTACATATAAAATAAGTGTGTGTCTGTGCATGACAGCCAAGCAGCACTACACTCGCGACTACGAGTGTTACATTAAAAAGTATAATTTTATTTGTAACTCTAACGTAATGAAGATAGATATCTCCCCAGCATTACTTGGAATCTGGATCTAAATAAACACATGAAGGCTATAACAACATTAGGCAGAAAAACGATGTTTACGTTAAAATACGCTTGGTTTATTTTATTAAAGAAATGTTTGAAACAACAGTGCGTAATCAATACAGCGAAACGACGCGCAGCATTTTTCCTTCCGACAAACGAAGGCCCGTCTATTCACCGCCGTGTGAAGTCTCACTGAGGCCAAAGAAAAATGCAGAATGACTGTGTAAAGGAGCGCTGCAGCTCACGTCTCGAACCATTTATTCAAATTTATACAGCCCCACGATTTCTGGCGAGCTTTCATTGAGCGTTCTCAGAGCAATTTGTAAATGGATCGCGGCTTTCACGAGAGAATGATTTACCACGCCGCACCGTTATTACTGGCTACCTTACTACCCCTCCCCTTATAGCTTTGTGTAAAACTCCGAAGGTATTGTCCTTTTGTTTTACAGATTCGTGCCCAGCGTGGAAATATTCAAAATACAAACAGCGAAGGAGGAATCGATTGAGTGCACTCCCTGTTGCACGGGATAATGGCTTATACTGAAGTATTAATTTGTA
The DNA here is from genome assembly GCA_009982885.2 of Hyles vespertilio. NCBI lineage: Eukaryota > Metazoa > Arthropoda > Insecta > Lepidoptera > Sphingidae > Hyles > Hyles vespertilio. The sequence goes on along the minus strand of CM042814.1, from coordinate 5,138,743 downwards.
ACACCTGTTAGCAATGTGGAATAATGACTATTTTGTTTGTCATTTTTGGTTTTGAGAGTGTACTTGATGTTATTTCTTAAAGTATACAATGCTGGCGTTTTAGTAAGTAAAAGAAAATAAAAGGTATTAAAGCAAGAGGTTATAAATTTAACTCAATAAATTGTGAGTATACTTGGCTTTCAAACAATTTAATAGTTGAACTTTATTCCTTGAAACAATTATTTCGCCTTTTACCTTTACTGCGAACGTAGAAGAACAACATGTTTCAGATTAAAAAGGATTTTGTTAACACTAATCCTTTATAAACACATTCATATCACATGCACATTAACGTCATTGCACGTTATTATCAAGATGATCGTTTTACGAGACAATATCCTTGTTCGTGATTAAACGGATTAAGCTCGGGATCACACAAGATGGTCATAAATATATCTCAGCATGCGACCTCCATGTCATGCCAAGCTGTGTACACAATTGGTTTTGGATTCTATGGGTCGGCAACTTGGAACATGTGGGACGAGTACCACCGGCTAAAAACATGCTTTATTGTGTGAATGACCACATAACTATAAAAACAAATGATCTTTGTTTTTATAGTTATGATCAAATGAGTTTTGGGTAAAGTTCTTGCGCAAAAACTTATTGGAAGTATTGAAGTATGACAAGCATGCTTCAAAAAAATTTGCTTCATTTTTGTAATATTTTCGTTCGTGAAATGAGTATTGGTATTTTCTGGGTCAAAGGTCGTTAAGAAAGTTCGTAATCGTTAATAATAAAGACCTTTTCTTTTTATATTCAAGAAAATTCTTTGAATTTCCTTTCGCTTGCTTTATTCAATATGTTCTTTAAAAAAATACTTACATAATAAAATACTACCAATTATAAATTAAACCGACCGCATGTATTTTTAAAAACCGATTTTAAATTACTAGAAACGTAAAAACAAAATTGAAACTATATTTATTATATGATTAATTAAACTTTTTATTATTTAATAAAAATAAAAAAATAAAAACCTAACATTTATCGAGATAAAACTTCCACAATTTTTGATGTATTTCTGTTATAGGCTGAAATTATGAAAAGTGAAGATGAAATCAAAGTGAAATTAATTCGACGATACCGGCAGGTGTTCCGACCAACTTCGATGTTATTTGTTTAAAAGCTTTCAAACTTGGAATAAATAATATTTATCAAATACATCCCTCTTCAAAGTTATATAAAGGTTACGAAAATATAAATATAAACGAGATTTTGGGTAATTATAAGATAATATTTTTTTTGAAAAAACGAAGTGATCCATCAGAGAACCAGGGTAACCGACATAGCTCTGAAAGTTAGTAGGTTGAAGTGGCAATGGGCTGGCCACATATGTCCCAGAACGGACCGCTGGAGTAAGCGTGTTCTGGAGTGGAGACCGCGTCTTGGCAAACGTAGCGTGGAACGTCCTCTGGCCAGATGGCGGGATGACTTGCAGAAGAGGGCCGGCAAGAACTGGATGCGTAAAGCTACAGACCGGGGGGGAGGCCTATGTCCAGCAGTGGACTGCAACGGGCTGATGATGATGATGATGATAAGATAAGATTAGTGTAACTACGTCATTAATGTAGAATTTTTTATTAAAGTTTTTTAGTAGTTGTATTACAGTACGCTTACAAAGCTGAGGTCCAGGGTTCGGATCCCGTTTCGGGCAGTGTTATTCGATTTTGCTATTCATAATCAACCCGGAGTCAGGAATTTGTGCCTGATATGGTGATAGGCTCGTCGCTCCCAATCACATCATAGGACGGAACATACAAAGCGAAATGTGGGTGTCCTGGCACCTCTGCTTATCCCTTCTGGGAAAGAGGCCTGAGTTTATGTTTGTGTGTAAATAAATTGCAAAAAGCTTAATATGAAATTAATGGAATAGAATGTTAATCGCTGTATATCTGAAGTTCCAAATTCTATAGGAATTCTTACGTTACTCTTGTGTTTTAATCTGTAGGGGTATTGGCTGTGTCTCTTGTATATGTAGTGTTGGAACATATGTCGTACTTAATTAACAAAGAGGAGAGACATCGTTATTAGATGTAAGAATTCTTATAATGCGATGAAGTATTTCAAATTGCACAGTCGCATTATACTTTACCTTTTAAAGTAAGAATACACCGACTCAACCAAAGTAGTACCATAGACTTCTTACAGAATATCGTCATTGAATTTAATATAGGAATACATCATTTCCGAAAATATATAAATTCGGTCCGATTGAATTTTTCGATAGGCAACTAAAAACTTCTGCCACTACACCCGCTAAAGGTATCAAGAAGTCAAAAAATAATTCCTTAGACTTACGTTCGGATATACTGCCATAATATTCAGAGGTTTACGTCTAGTGGGACTTATGAAGACATAACATGCCATGTTTGGCACCAACCTCAACGCGTCACACATGAATCCTATTATGTACCCAAGAACATATTACTCGGCATAGTTGCGTGCATATTACACACGAGTAGTTTGCCGCTTGGAAAGCCACTGTTTCTTTGACTTGTATAATATTCGAAATAATATAATACAGGGAAAAGGCTGCAATGATCGCCTAATTGAAGACAAAGATGTTAAGCAATAATTTAGGAATATGTTCGATTGCCTAAATAAATAAATAAATGTTTAAATGTTCGAAAGAGCCTACTGTAAAAGAAATATGACAGTGACGCAGTTAGTTAAAATGTCAGCTGTGCAACTAGAAGTTGCAAGTTCGAACTGTACATTGAGACGATTTGGCTAATTATGCACAAATACTTTTTTCGAGTCGTTTATTCGTGATACCAAAATATCCCTTGTAGTTTTTGATAGATTTGATAGACCCTAAATGTAAAATATATTATTTGAATTCTTAGCAAAAGATAAATAAACAACTTTGCTATAGGGCGGGCTACTGCCCCTAAAACCTCACACATACGACAATAGTAACATTTATTTATTTATAAAGATTTTATTGAACACAACTTACCTACATCAATAATAAGACACGTCGTTTAAAGATGACAATTGGATATCTTATCGCTTACCGCGATTTCTTCCAGAGAACCATTATTCAATAACAATAACAGCTAAACGATTAGTTTGGACGCAATAGACCGCGGGTCAACAGAGGCAGACACAGGGCGCCTGAAACCGAGCGGGTCAAATAGCATTGGGTCACGACTGGCACAGACAGCCGCTTTATTCCTCAAAGCGAATGGTAGTCGGGTGTTTAAACGAAAAATGATATTATCATAATCATGGAGACACTTCTATTGTAATGGCTGGTGTTTTTTGCTTAGCTTCGTAGATGTAGGCTGATTGTATTAATCTTTAGAATTATGATGTTAAGTGTGTACTTCTGTTATGCTATTTTAATTAATTAAAGTATGTCAGCGTTTAAATTGGCAATTACAACTATGATCCCTAATTTTCTTTCTTTACTGCACAAAATTAATTAGAACGCAATACACGAAAAGTTCTAAACCGTTTTTAACCAACATGAGTACATCGTATCTTCGAAATTGAGTGTATTGATCACGTAGACAATAAATCATATTATTTGCAGTATTACAGTTTCATCGGCGGCCGTTCTCGTCGATTAACCAGATTGCTCGTAATAGTGCGAATTCCGCGCACGTTGCCGCCCATGACGCGGGATTCCTCTGACGCCCCGGCGACCACTTACACGCTCCTTGTCTCAAATGAAATGGCTATTTCGTGATTCACTGGCGACTGAATACGTTTACTTATTTTAATTTCAAGATGGCGGATAATCAAGAAAACTCCTTTGATAAAATGAAATGACTAGAAGGTTTTGCTTTGTGAAAACGTTTTCATATTTTTTGTGCTCCTACATGTTACATGGTATGATAAGCACAGGAATTTAGATCTCTAAATGTATTTTCTTAAAAAACATCTTTGAGAATATATTCCTTGCTAAAAGCTTTAAACTTTTCCTGTCTGACAAAAAATAAATTATATAATAAACTGGTGAAAAGTATAAGTAAGGAAAAAAATATCTGTGAACAGATTGAGAACTTATGGCGTGGATGAGATTCACGCTTGAGCAAATCAGTAAGAAGCTTTACTATTTTATTGAATTAAGGAATTAAGCGGCACGCACTATTTGGAACGATATAAAGGTGTTACCCACGCACCAACAATCACAAGTGAGAAGCGACTTGTAGTCGGACTACTCACTTCGTCATAAAACATCATTTTGTTTTTTTAAATCACAAATTGTAACAATTTTATAAATTAATGAAGGTTTAGCGAACGCAACTTTTCTTCGTCGGCCATTTTGTTAACATCAACGCATAAAATGGCGACTAATTTCACGCAGGAATTATACGAGATAGGACCGATGGCGTACCCCTTAAAGATGTGAGTATTGACATCTTATTTTTCTTTCAATTCTACCATAATATGGAGGATTTATTTTATATATTGTCTTTTTCCCTCAGGATTTCAAAGGAGGTCGCCGAGCACATGTTGGGTTGGAACATTCCGGAAGAGCATCAAGACCTAGTACATGAGCATTGGCGAAACTTCCCAGCAGTCAGCAAATACTGGCACTATTGCTTGGCGCTCATCTACACAATGCTCATGGTGACATCGTTAACCGGCAATGGAATAGTAATTTGGATTTTTGGCACGTAAGTTATTTTAATGTTTTTTTAATGTGAAACGATACCCCATCTGGTTTTAAATTCAAGTATTTGAAATTCAGAAAGAAATATCACTCAACGGAAAACTCGAGACGCGGAAATTAATTTTTTGCCCAAGTAAAATCATAAAAAAGACGCAAAATTTAAAAACTTAATAAGCAAGCACAACATATTTAATTAATTGAACGTTTATGACAAAATACTTCCCTATTTATTGGAAAATTCGATTTATAATTTGACCCTCGTTACGTCGTTGACGTTTGAATTAGGCACTAAACTCCGAAACGCCTAATTGGAAGACGTTAGTAGTCTAATAAACTAATCCTTGATGCATTAAGTGTTTGCTCTTAAAAACTGGAGCGTATATTTTGCCGCGCCGAAGTTAATAACGTGGAACAATTTGACGATCGGATCGAGTGCTCTTGACTGCGTCACTTGTCGGTGATTTAATTAAGTTTCTAAACGTACCAAGACGAGATGAGGCCTCAGCGCCGCCGAGCGTTGAAACTCTCGACGTGACAAACAAGTTGGAAAATTAACTTAAGCTTACAATTTGATCAGAGCGTAAGCCATTTGCGACATGCAATTAAATGTGTAATGAGAATACGTAGTGATGCTTGCTTCAAATGTGGAGTTTCAAATTGAAAATGCAACGTTCAATTCGTGCGGGTTCATTGGTGACTTTCCCCTTTGAGTGGCAGCATTTTAAATCTGAATTGAACCCTGTGGCCTAATTGTTCACTTTTGTTCGTTTCATTCTAAAAGTGTTCAGTTTTAACGGAAAATACCATCCATTTTACTATAACGCTGGAAAAATATTACTTTTATTAACAGTACTGCGAAGTTGCGTAATTTTCTCAAAAAGACCGAAGTTCATAATTACTCTGTCCCAGTGAGCCAGCCAAATAAATAAAGCTAGAAAAAGGCAGTTAAAAAATGTGCAAGACGAACATTTTGACGTAACCATTCATCGTTCTCTCATTATTTCCTTCTCACAAGTGCATTGAAACGGTCCCGAGCGCTGAATCAAACTTAAATGATGTTGGTAACAAAAAATCCTTCGTACATCCACGTCGGGACTGTGGAGCGAGTGTCAGGCGCAAAGTTGTAAACCGCCCGGCGGTCTGGGCCGCTCGAGCGCTCGCCGCGGCACGGAAAACGTTTCCGATGTTCACCAACTGCGTTTTTGTGGAAATTTTTATTTATATTCCTCGTTTTGTTCGCGCTATCTGTGTCACGAGGACTTACCGCTAACTGTTATGTATTTTAAAATTATTTCCGCGTCCCGATCCTTCGTTTTTGGGACCTTGTTTGCTGCTGTGTAAGTGATATTATGTTTTAATTAAGGGTTTTGATAAGACATTTAACACAGCACAGCCCAATGCTTTATTAATTTATTTTTAGTAGATATTTGCTTTTATTCTTAAAAAAAATATTTCTGAAATGGTTTTTTTCAAATAAAATACATGTGTTTTACTTTTGAAATACACTTACACTTAGCTCCAGGAAAACACTCAATATTTCTGCACGTTGCAAGCAGTTGTAAAAGAAACAAACTTGTATAGAAGTCAAGTTAAGGAGAGGAGTTCGCGCCGGTGCATTGATTGTGTAGAATTGTAGCAAGTTGTTCGAACAAGTTCCGATGTAGAATAAATTTACACGTCTCTTATCATTTTGTTGCGAGTACGTGGCGCCGTCTCCCGCCTAGTATAATGGAACTTCACAATTTGGAGAATGTTCCGCAATCAAATGTAAAAGTTACACGCCTCTATGGGCAAACGATGATTCGCAAGCAGCAATTCCGCTCGAAATTAAAGAATAAAACTTTGCACTTAAACAAAAAGCATTTTTAATATTTTAGGAGAGTTTTGAATAAGTTTATTAAATGCTTCCCATCTACCAATATTTGAGTCCCAAAGACGACGTGGCTGGTAGTTAAAAGAATAATCGCGGGTTTGCGAAACACATTTGTCAACAATCCTACTAGTATGGATCCTATCGTAGAATCCTGGGATCATCGTCATGTTAATTCGAGTATTAAAACGTTTGTGGCAATTGTAGAAGTCTTAATAAACCAAAACTTTCTTCGTCCACTGCTGAGAACTTCCTTAAGTCCAAAAGCCAACTATCCCAGTCGTGCATACCGCATCCATCTGGCACTCGATACTTTTTTCGCGTTATCAGTAAATATCATTCTTAGTGTCTTAAGGACAATGGCTACATTAACAAAAACCAGAAGTAACTTATTTTTGCCTTAGGCAAAGGCTCTAATTACTGAATAGAATATTTCCCCTTCTATATGTGAACAAATCTAATCTTGTCGGTAACCTTTTATCTTTCATTTATCTATTAGATATAATGAGGATAATTTTCATTAATTAATTACGTTCCCTTTTTCGGTTTAACGTAAGAAGGTCAAATAGCAATGACCTCTAGCCTAAAATACAGCTCACATAATAACAATATTTTAACACAAGATAGTTCTTGGCAATGTCTGAAATAAGCCAAATGAAAAGAGGTCAAACATTTTTAGAAGTCATGTTAAGAAATGCCTACACGCACATACAAGTATTCTTTATTATTGCTAATTATATTTATCCTACATTTTCATGGAACGAAATATAGAAATACACCCAACATTGAGACAAATTTTTACAAGAACCTGTTCTAGCAGTACAATAGAAGTAGATAACAATTAGTTTACTTGTTCTGCAATAAGATGGATGATTGCAAATGACAAGGCAATTCTTTCGTAATAAAAAACTTATGTATTCTGGGAAAAGTTCCTAGAGCAAGCTATGAGTAGATTTGGTCTGGATGGGATTTTTCGGAGTAAAAGACATATCGCTAGATGCGAACCAATCAATATAGAAAAGCTGCTCAATGTTTCAAAGTTAGAGGAAAGACCAGTCGGACTTCCAAACGATGAGTAGATCAGATTTATAATGCGCGGAAGATCCCAAATGATGCAGCGAGTTGAGAGACGTCATAAATATCATTGAGAGTCACGAATTACAATCCTCAATAATACGGGACCGACTGAAAAGAGAGTGAGAGATAAATATCAATATCAATATTTATTTATGTCTCTCGTACATAAAAAGAGTGCAAATATGTTAAAACGTACATATTGTATGTGAGACTGAACACTTAATATTCTCTTAGTATAACTGAGAAGATTCTTACACTCCTATTAAACCAGACAAAATCACCTTCATATATCCGTATAGCAAACCTCAAGGGTTCGTTGAATTAGCTAAAGTTATTTAGATTGTCCAATAGCCATAACAAAGCTTTATATAAAGTAAACGAATAAACTTAGTTACATAAGACGCATATATCTCGCAAATGTGCTTGGAGTTGAAGGTCGTCGACCTTTTTATCGCCGTGACCCCGTGAGACGGCCGAAAATAAAGCAAATTATTTCACGATACTTTTACATAATAGGTTAAACTACGATATTTTTTTGCTTCGTTGGCGCAGTACTACGGTTTGATTGCAAAGCTGAGGTCTCGGGTTCGAATCCCGGGTCAGGCAAAATGATATTGGATTTTTCTATTCATTATAATAAGCCTGGAGTCAGAAATTTGTGCTCGATAGGCTCCCCTCGTATAACATCGTGGAGATATACAAGGAGAAACGTGGGTGTCCTGATAGCACTTCTGCCTACCCATTCTGGGAATTAGGTATGTATGTTTTTTAAAATAATTTTGGGGAAAATCTCCATTCAACTCAACGATATTAACAGTACAATTTTGCAAAACTAATGTTTTAGGTACAGGTATTCTTTACTTGTATTTTTTACCTACCACTTCGATTTTTATTATGTAAACATTAAAATTCGAGAAAGACATCGGGTAATATTGTAGAAAGTGTCTATTGGTTTCATGAATAATCAAATCTAAATGTAAGAATGAAATGAAGAACCCTGGATTGCGATTATTAGATCGCGTTTTATTTCACTAACCTAATGCAAGTTGACAGGCTAACAGATATCTACTTTATTTCAATTTTCACTGAGACGAGCGAAGCCCGATCGAATCATACAAGGCAGTTATATTCAGGGCTTTCTGCTAAGGTATTCTTGAAGCATTTAGGAGTCTACGACAAATATTCTATAATTATAATGAAGCGCATACGTTTATCCGGTGACTCACCTATCATGTGCTACCCGACGAAGACCCATTAAACCCCTTCACAAGAAAACAAAAGCCCATAAAAAAACTCTATGCAGCGCATCCATCCATACGCCACTGGACATACCCTGTAATACACTGTGACTTCACCACGTAAACTTATTGCAGTTCCAAATCATTGCGGAGCGCGAGCAACATGTTCGTGATAAACCTGGCAGTGTTCGACCTCATGATGATGCTGGAGATGCCGCTGCTCATCATCAACTCCTTCTACCAGAGGCTGGTGGGCTATCAGCTCGGCTGCGACGTATACGCCGTGCTGGGCTCGCTGTCTGGCATCGGAGGCGCCATTACCAACGCTGTCATCGCTTTTGATCGATACAAGTAAGGAAGAAGTTTAGCTTAGAATTACAATGGCTTTCTTAGATTTCACGCGAATGTTACACATTGAAATAAAACTATTATTTAGCGCGGCAGGTACTTTGGTTACAATATTCTTCAAACCGAAACACAACAGTATATTTGAACTGCTGTTTTGCGGGAGAAACAGATTTGCAGTGCTCAGTGCCAAGGCAACCTCTACCTAGGCGGTCTCTCACATACAGTGAGACATGAGACCCACCATCAGTAGTTTCCGTTAACTATCCAGTCTTAAACAAACAATGATTTCGAATCAATATGCTCACTTATAAGTGAGTCAGACTATAGTCTGAACTCAGAACTTGACCTAGGAACTCAATTATAAGTTGCTATTAGAACAAAAAAATAGAAAATATCTACACACCACATCCATATGATAACATAAGCTGAATGGACTATTATTTTTTTTAATTTCATCTTGTACATATTGTTAATATTAACCATGTATGTTACGACTGTGATACATAAATTGTTTTTCTTTCTTTCTATCTACTTTAGTATTTTAGCTCATACTCAGACGAAACTTAGTCACAAAGAACATGAATCGATATAGCAATACAGACAGACATATTCGAGACATTTCACTGTTTGATCGTACTTTTTAAACATAAAAATACAAATGGCTTCTTACAAAAAGGATTCTAAGACGTCTTTAGGAGCGTCGTGAATTTGTTTAATAACATGAACAGAAACTCTTAGCAGTTATTTTAAAGAAAACTCATTCACATTTGTGAATAATAAAATATAAGTTTTTAACTTAGTAATGGAAAACTACAAATAAAATTAGGTATTTGATATTATTATAAACAACTAAAATATTTACTTACCTTATGACTATTGACTACTGGTGGTAGGTCGCTCATATGAGAGCAAACCAAATAGCAGTGTAAATGCCCTGTTGTGTTTCGGATTGAAGGATATTGTAGCCAGAGTAACTGCTAGACATATTGAAACTTAACATTTTATATCTCACGATGGCGAGCGCAGTGGAATGTCAAGTATTGCTTTGCATGGTGTTTTTGATTTTGTTCCTGTCCATGAGCGGTCGTATCACTTACCATTAGGCGAATGCACAGAAGCTACAACATGCTAGAGCGTGCTGAATGTATGACATCTAAGATGGCTATGACGCTATGCATCGCTTTATACAAACGCTGTAGCATCTCAAAGTTCTGGCAAACAACGCAATGTAAAGCATCCAAAACGTTAATAACTTAGCTAACCTAACGCTTTCTTGTTCAGGACTATCTCATCTCCACTGGACGGAAGAATAAACACGGTGCAAGCGGCACTGCTGATCGCCTTCACGTGGTTCTGGGCGCTGCCATTCACCATCCTACCAGCGTTCAGGATATGGGGAAGATTTGTTCCCGGTATGATATTAAATTAATAATTTAATATTATATTATTACAACAAACATTAGGAAGGACTTTTTTTTTCATCTTAAAATTATTAGCCGTGTGTACGAGTTAAAAAGAGCTAGAGAAACAATTTTATTTTTGATTGCCTTTGTCCGTCAGATTAGCAAATAGGTCACCTGATGGTTAATGATAACTACCGCCCAAGAACATCCATAACGCTTGGATATTGGATGTGTTACTGGCCCATAATCGGGAGGTGAGCAAGAAGGATGCTAAGCTGTCAATATGGTTCAAAACAAATACCAAAAGAATTCAATTTTATCTTACAAGTCTAGAAAGTTGGATCCTCGCTATGAATGTTAATATGCAGTTGATACTTAAGTCTTTGGCTGTCTGATTTGCCTTTAATTACTACATGATATTGATGTAGACACAACATGTCTACTGTCCACCAACCAAACATTAAAATCATACCTATTATATGCAGATGTCAGTTGAATATAAAGCAATAAATACTATCGAGTCTCGTTCAATATGGACTCTACCAAGTTATTATCAATAAAGTTTTATTACAGAAGTCCACAGAGTGCAGCTAATTTACTTTAGCCTTTGTCAGATCTAATAATAAGGCAGGAATTTCCGCAATTTATACAAGAATATAATATTCGCTACGTGCAATCCTAAACTGATTAACTCGCTAAATATATCCAAATTGCGCGTCAAATTACGTCCAATACCAAAGACAATAGGGGTAATCTCCTGTGTACAACGGATGCGAACAATTTGAGCCGCAAATGATGCACTTAATCAGACAATTATGCGCCCAGCTGCCAGCGCGAAACTGCCACGTCTCCGCAAACACATGATTTATGTACACATTTCATCACTTATTTATATTGTTACTTTATTCGTTCCATAAATATCGAGCTTTGTTCTAAATATAACCCCCAGAAGTGTTGACAACATTCACGCTCTCTTGCTTAGGCTTTAATTCTTAGTATTTTGATTGTCAAACCCATTCTATTTTGGGAGAAAATATAATTGCCATGTTTTCACCCACCACTTCAGACAACATTCGGAGAAAGTATCGGAAATAAGCAAAATAGACTTTGCTAAGTTGTAATAAGGTTTATTTGGTGTTACTAGAGGGTTTCCTGACGACGTGCTCATTCGACTACTTCACGGATGACCAGGACACGAAGGTGTTCGTCGCTTGCATCTTCGTGTGGAGCTACTGCATCCCCATGACGCTCATTTGCTACTTCTACTCACAGCTGTTTGGTGCTGTAAGTATTTTTCTGTATCAGCACTTATACGTCCTACTGTAGGGCATGGGACTCCTTTACAATCATGAGAACAGTTGAGACAGGTTAGGTCATATTATATTTTACCACATTGGAACAATGCGGATCGGTATGCAAGTATTATAAGGTATATGTAATATACAAAGATTTAGATCTAACACAAAATCGGTGTCTCTCAAACTAGACGTCCTAAATAAAATAAAAAACTGTTTTACCCAAAACAATAAATGTCTTATTCTTTATGAATAGTATTCAACTTATGAGAGTGGTTAGGCCATATAGTCCACCACGCTGGCCTAGTGCGGGTTGGCGGAATTACATACCATATAAATTCTTACGAATCCCTATGGTATGCAGGTTTCCTCACGATGTTTTCCTTCACCGTTTCAGTGACTGGTGATTGACTATCAATACACACATGACTCCGAAAAGTCAGAGGTGTGCCCTGGGATTCGAACCCGCGACCACCGTGAACATGTTGGCAGTCGCGTCTAATCCGTTTACCAACAGGCCACCACGCACTCTCAATCGTATTATCGATTGTAGAGTAGGCCCGTGCCCTGCAGTGGGACGTATATGGGCTGATACAGATTCAACATATAAAAATTTCACGGCCTTGGTCTGTCAAGGACTTGCTGAACAACTGTAAATAAGTCTTTCTACATGTTTGCTTTTATAAATAATAATTCCTCCTGCCCGAAATTTTATTATAATTTACACAAAATTATATTTTTTCGAATAAAAATAAATTCAAATATATTGTAAATCATGAGTTATAAAATAGTAAAGTAGGTATGTCTAGCATTCGGAACTTAGGCAATAATGTTACAATTGAATGATTTCCTTCCGCATACTGTCTTGCCACGAAACGTTTTTCGTTTGGCAATTGTTCGTAGAAGGGAAAGGGTCGGTTCCGTCCTATTTAATTCGTCCGGGAGTGACTTTTATGCCCGCATAGGTGTTGATTATTGCCCCTGTTAATAGTTCCACGCACTACATCCAATTATCCTATTTGTGGAATATTTAACCAATGAAAATATATTTTAACCCTTTAATGAAGTAGCAAATCATTTACCGGAATAGTTTTTTTAATGTCGTGGGGAATCGATTTTATTTCCTGTGTAGTTTATCCATGCTTATCTATATGCATAATGATCTGTAATGAAACGAACCAAACGCGGCCGCCGAAAAGTGCACGGTGGTTGCGAGTTCAAATCCCAGGGCACACCTCTGGCTTCTCGGAGTTACGTGTATTGATAGTCAACCACCATGCACTAATCCTAACAGTGAAGGAAAATATCGTGAAGGAACCTGAATACCATGGCGATTTGTGGGAATTTCTATGTTATATAAAGTCTGCCAACCCGCAATAGGCCAGAGTGGTGGATTATATCGCCTCACCCTTCTCAATCGTGATTTCGATTGTAGAGGAAGTTCGTGCTCTGCATTGGGACGAATATGAGCTGATGCTATGGCTGATGCAGTATACATCCAGTAGTTTATCCTGGAACTAGTAATTATAAGAAAATTCTAATCACACAGCGGTCAGCGATATAATATACTTTTATTCTGCCGCATATTATTAGCAATATTTCGTCTGCGGTGGTTACCTCAGGATATAACAGTCGATCATAATATGGAGGTATTCTCAAATTTCATCAATCATGACGTTAATATCCCGGAAATTACCCATTATTCTAATACACAATAGTTTTTGTCCCAAAGGATCGGTCGGTAATGGGTCATGACAGTATGACGTCATAAATATACAGCGTTATACATTTATTTGATGAAGGTATGTTAAATACTAAACTAAAATATTATTTGTCTTTAATCGATATTTCTTTCAAAACTGAAAAAGACATAAAAGCTTCATTGATAACCTAAAGTAATTGGAAAATATTTCGTCTCTTCACAGCAGTTCGCTCAAAAGTGGACCAAATTGGTCCTTTTTAGTTTTGCATAGCGCTGACCCAACTAGTGCCGTTTAATCTTTGCATTTTATACAGCCGATCCTTCCGGTATTATGTTAAGCGTATACTGACAGAATACAATTACCATGGAAATGAAAAATCCGGAAAATAAAAACTGACGTCATAAAACATCAATATTCTCTCAACGCTCGGCACCGTGACAACTCGATCCATTTCTCTGTTTGGACAATTAAATGCTCCGTAAATACAAAATGACAAGTGATATTAATAGCAGCATTCAGGATCGAGACGGTGCGAACGCGAAAACATAAAAATAAAAAATGTAAAGTAATTTATTCACAAACATAAATCGTTTCGATGCTCGTCAACCCGCGAATTGTTCCGAGATGAACTCACAACGGTTATTAAATTTAAAGAGGAACATTTATACGTACACCATTGAGGTATTATACTAGAGCGGACATCGGGAACAAAATCTCTGCGTATGGTGCGTGCGCAAGGGTACACAGTGAAGCGAGAAAGAAAAAAGATATTTATTAAAAAAAATTATTAAAAAAAAGATATTTATTACTTTGTTTGCGTGAAAGAGACAGAAATAGAATGTACCCTTCATTTTGTTACAAACATTTTGTTTGCAGTGTCCCCTCTAGTATATTATCTCAATGACGTACACTAAGCTTATTAATTTTACAGTAGCCCAACTTGTACCGCGGCTTTATTAAATTAACGGCCAACGTTAAGTTCTTAAGAAACAGTTTTCCGGATAATCTACTTGTTAGCCCCACTCCTACACCTTTTAGCGGAGATTAGTAGTTCTTGAGTCATTAATTTAATTCGGTATTTAACCAATTTTGGTTTCGCCAATTACTTTTAGTTTAATTAATGTTTCAGTTAATGTTGATACAAATAACATGCAGAGTCGACACAGTTTTCGCGTTTAATCGCAAATTATTTGTTTATTCTGGCACGGTAATGTGACTTGAATACACATCGAATAATAAGAGAAATTAATCTACATATAAATTAAACTATAGATTTATAGATACAGATCTATTTGCATATAATTGCAACGTGGTTTTATTATTTCTTTTACTTGCCTGAATGCTTCTCCAAGTTATTAATTTTATGTTAAATTTAAAACTCTTTTGCTAATAGTTTTAAATCTGTCGACACGCATATTTATGGAGATGTGTCAAATGGTCTTCATACATGTATAGTCTCACAAACTTATCTGACCCGGTGAGAGAGTCGCTGTTGTCGAATTTGGTATTGCCATTAAAAATACTCGTAGATATAGCAATAAAGTGGGTGAAGTAAGATTTTTCAATCCGATCAATAGTGTCAGGAAAATTAGTGGACCAGTTTCATTTGCATGTTATTTTTCCTTACCAAGATTTCTAACAAATCGCTCCCCATACTCTTAAACAAGTGTATCTGTATCAGCCCATCACTACATAGTATAAAATATACTATATGTCCCACTGCTGGAAACAGGCCTACTCTACAATGGAGAGTACTTTTGAGGGTGGTTAGGCCATATCACAGGTCATATAGTCCACCACGCTGGCCTAATGCGGGTCGGTGGACTTGCATACCATAGATATTCTTATAAATCGCTATGGTATGCAGGTTTCCTCACGATGATTTCCTCCACCGTTTTAGTGCGTGTTTATTGACTATCATGACCCATGACTCCGAAAAGTCAGATTTGTGCATTTTGTCCATTTACCATTTACAACGGACGTAACGATAAAATTTAGTTTATGATATGTACTTACACCTATTCTACTAGTACGTAAAAAAATCTGTTTACGTGGAATTCATTTTGAAAAGCTGACAACACAAGCCTGTGGTGGCAGCTACGTGTTGATACAATTTTTCCAAGGGTATTATTGGTGTCTGAAGACGCTTTTCTTCCTACGTAAAATTTAAAACCTGGAGTCTAACGTTCCAAGCGTTACTTTTTAAAGTTTTCGGCATTTTTCACATTTTTTTAATAATGCAGGATAAATAAATACATTGAGTAAACAACCAATAGCGGTTATGTCAGTGAGTGGCAGGTAAATTGTCAATTCCAAATGACGTTGATGTTTCCACTTTTGGCCACCGGGCCAGATAAGTTTGTGGCTCTATACATACTATGTTATAGCTACACAGCTACATATTGGTATGTGACCTTTTTCAAAGCAATTCTAATTGATCCGAGTTATCTAAGTCCAAATATTTGGCAGTAGGATTAGAAATAAGGAAGTATCCAGTCGAAATTAATGTTTTTTCGTGGAGTGAAATCGGTGACGCCTCACGGAGGTGATTTAACGAAGGCGATAATTAAAACTCTGATTGCTGAGACGTTTTTTCCCTTTTTCCTTAACCGGAAATTGGACGGACACGTTCCACCCTGCCCGAAATTGTAAATTTAACACTGATTAATGTCCCTTTTGTTTTTCTACTGCAGTAAGACCAAGCCTCAAATTACTTTGAAATATCTTTTCACCGCTGTATTGGCTTTTCAATTAATTAACTCGTTTCTGTTTAAATAAGCACAGGTAGAATCTGATTTGAAATATAATTAAATCTTGTCTGGTGGCTGTTCTAATTCTTATCTACTTATTGAACCATTTTATTGAAATTAGATGGTAGTTATTATTAGTAATAGTTATTAGTAATAGTTCCTATATATTAATATATAGGAACTATTTTAGTAAATGTTTTCAGCAGGATGAATGAGATGTTTTCCACGTTGAAACTGCTCTTTTTGTATCGTCGAAAATTTAATTCTTGATGATTCTGAATGATGTCGTATGTATGTAGGGCCAGACTATTCAATTTATGAAATTATTTAAGTGAAGTAAATTTGAAAAGGACGAGGGTTAATTTTATATGAAGGCAAGTGTTAACCCAATATTTGTTTATATAACCCTTTACCCCTTGCCCGACATTAAAGGTCTAAAATGTCCATAAAATGTCCAAAACATCTAGAATTGGTAGCAAGCCTCGCAATGCATTACTGTTGCAGTCTTCCTTTAGTATTTACAAGGGTATTTGCCGTCACAAAGATCGGGGCTATAGGACGATAATCCGCTTGGAAAATACTGCACTGGCAGATACGTTAGCGGGAGCTCCAGTTACATCCTTCTTGCAGTAAACAAACATTTACTTACGCTTATATATTATAATAAACGAGCAATTGCGGGCATAATTTATTTAAACATTTATTAAGTTATTTATTTGAGATTTTACATATGAAAGATTTACGGCTGAGACTTATTGTTGCGTCCAATATATTGTTATGATTAGTTGTGATATATTTCATGGTGTTTTTAAGGATGAGGAGGTAAATGCATTATTGATTCATCTAATGGAGCTTTCGAAAATATTCAACGAAATTTTAGATGTCTGAAATTTAATATAAAGTATCAAACATTGTGGGTGTATGAATGAATGAAATATGAAGAATACACTCTTATCCGCTTCTATGATCTCACTCAGTAAAATGAGCATAGCCATTTATTCAAGATGAACTTCACAATTACTAAAACCTAAATTGTGAAATGTATTTATTTATTTTGGTAACCAGACCTAAAACAGCGTACAAGATACCTTCGATCACATCCTTCGATATCTATTTTAAGAGCATTATCTACAAACTACAAAGCGTACAAACTAAGTCTTGTGGATGTGTACTGTACCGAAAGTGTATAAAGACCGTTTCACACTGGAGGCCTCATAAGTGCAATTCACTGAACTTGCCAAGTTAAGCGGAGTGTTCAATAGTTTGTATTCTATAACGCGAAAACTTTCATGGTTACCATTATTTGTAATGGACACCTAGTTTATGTGATCTTGTTTGTGTGTAAATGAATTATCTTGTGTTTAGTTTATTTTCCTTACTGGTGGTAGGTCTCTCACATGTGAGAGACCGTCTAGGTAGGTACCACCGCAATGTCTATTCCTTCCGCCAAATAGCAGTGTAAATGCACTGTTGTATTCCGGTTTGAAGGACATTGCAGAAAGTAAAGTCTCAGGACGGCGAGCGCAGTGGAATGCCAGGCATTATTTTTGTAATTCATGGTGTTGTTTGGTTTAGGTACTGTCCATGAGCGCTTACCATCAGGCGGATAGCAATCTCGTCTCGCCATTCATCGCGCTAACAAGTGTGGAATTATAGATTAATAAAATAATAAATAGTAATAAGTGCGTGGTGGCCTGTTGGTAAACGGACTAGACGCAACTGCCAACATGTTCACGGTGGTCGCGGGTTCGAATCCTAGGGCACACCTCTGACTTTTCGGAGTCATGTGTGTATTGAGAGTCAATCACCACGCACTAAAACGGTGAAGGAAAACATCGTGAGGAAACCTGCATACCATAGCCGATTTATAAAAAAAACTATGGTATGTAAGTCCGCCAACCCGCACTAGGCCAGCGTGGTGGACTATATGGCCTAACCACTCTCAATCGGTAGTCGATTGTAGAGGAGGCCCGTGCTCTGCAGTGGGACGTATATGGGCTGATACAGAAAAATAATAAATACAATTAACAATGCGTTTGGCAGTAAGGATCCGTTACATAATATGATATCAGTGTTGGAATTGTAGCTATCACAATACTCATGTTATACAATATTATCCTAAGAGCCTAGTTTTTCAGTGCAGAAAAGAGAACCAATAGTTAATGAAATTTCGGCAACTCGGACCGACGTGACTTCCCTCACACATCCCTCGTTTTTTAATGTATTCGTATGCTCAAAAAATTCCACCTCTTTGAATCGCCCCAAATTAATTTATTTTCAACATCAAAGTGAATGTTCGGAAACCGTAGCTAGCTTACTGATCTGTATGGAAGTGGATGGAAAAATAAGTATTTTATTACACAATATACTTTTCATACACAATATTTTAAACGTGATAAACACGACACTTTATTAATAAGTAATTTCTTAAAACTGACTTAAAGTGTAATCCGAGGAGATTAAAACCAGGCCCTTAAATTCACTGTAATTAAACACTAATTTTAGTAATTTAATGCACTAGAATTCTGAAACCAATAAAATACTTTTTAATAAACACCATTCAGAACTTAGGCCGTCATAGGCCCACACCCCATGTGCCTTACACTTAAAAAATTAAAAAATTCAAACAATCCAAAAAGGTTCGTCTCCACGAGCGCATGTTGCAAGAGCAAGCCAAGAAGATGAACGTAAAATCATTAGCTTCCAACAAGGAGGACGCCAGCCGAAGCGTAGAGATTAGGATAGCGAAGGTCGCGTTCACCATATTCTTCCTATTTGTCTGCGCCTGGACGCCGTACGCTTTCGTCACCATGACCGGCGCTTTTGGTGATAGGTGAGTGTTTTGAAGCAGCATTTTTAATTAGTTTCGGTAAAGTAATTCATCAATGTCTGTTATTTGGTAATATGGATTATAGGTATTTTACTAAAATGAATTTTCCACATAATATATTTTGTCTACACATTCATTAACAAATGAGTGAGCTTATAGTTATCTATATTCCACTTTGATCAATAATCAAAAACTCTATATTTTCACTAGTTTAAAAGAACATGTCTGGACGAATTAAATAGTAATAATTCGTGTAATGTACACGTTTTGTTTTCAGAACCTTACTAACTCCGATAGCTACGATGGTCCCAGCTGTGTGCTGTAAAGTGGTGTCATGCATAGACCCGTGGGTGTATGCCATCAACCACCCAAGATACAGGTAAATTATATTACTGTATCAACTTAAACTTTTCATATTATCTGACAGTACATTTAGCATTCAAGTGGTGTATTGAAATGTTCAAAAGTTTACGATACATGGTAGGGAATTTTCGTTTTTAGTAGAATTTATATTTAAAAGCCGAATTTCACACACCTGAAAATAATAGTGCTAGATTCAATTCATACTTATTTATCTAAGCTTCAGCTATTCTCGTACAAAATGTTCTACATACCTACTACAAGGGCAGGTAGGATATATAAAAATGCTCAAAGAAAGCTGTGTACATAATATTACCCGAGGCCGAAGCACGGCAGCCTGTATGCCCTTCCGCCACACCACGATATCCTAGTTACGTCTGTACTTACTAGTAATATGCAACGAATTCAATGCGATGACGCGGCGCACTCGATATTGAAATTAAATTAAAATGGTCAACAAGTTTTGTAAAAATAATTTTGAATTTCATTTATCAAATATCGAATTTTATCGAAAAGCTGATCGAATTATCCGTAATCTGCATACCTAGAGTATCTACCATTAATTGTCCAATATAAAATGTATAATTATTTGCAGCATTCAGTACCAATTGGGAAACATACGAGTACATTTGCAAATATTATGAGATTATTTGTAAATATAAATTCAAAGTCCTAGAAATTATCTCTGCGTTGACTTCTCTTTTTATTTCTTTTCTTATCTCCGCATACATATTTTTATTTTTTCACAAAAACCAACAATCATTCTACAAACAATTTTATTTCTACGTATTATATTACCTACTTCATTAAAAAGAACCGAATCTGTTCGAATTTGCCATGCTTGCCACCAAAAAGCCCTTTGACCTTTTGATAACTTCAGTCATTCTTGGATGTGGAGTCTTCAAGTTGTCTTCTTTTATATTTTTATTTATTAAATCGATACACCATCGGTGCACCATCGATACAATTAAATGTTGTTTTATATACCGGGTATCTCAAGACTGCTACCGAAAACGAAGCCGGGTGGTAGTTTTAGTGACTACAAACACAATGCAACTAAAAATTTCGCAAAGAAACGCGACAATGATTGTTTATGATTTTTTTAATATCGTCATTTTTGGGTGGTAAATCCATTGTTTTTGCTAAAATAATAATTTAAACACTTTTATATCTTAGATTATTTATAAATAAAAGGATATACACTGTTATTTTAGGAAAAAATGTATTTACCACCCAAAAATGGTCATAGGAAAAAAAAATTGACGCTTTTTTTTTTGCAACTTTTTCTGTTGCATTGTGTCTGAAGTCGCTTTAACTAACACCCGGCTTCGTTTTCGGTAGCAGTCTTGATATACCCTGTATAGGTATTGTGCAAGGTGACAAGCCTTTATATTTTTATACAGCATTAATCCTCTTAAAGGAATTTACAGCCTCCTCTTAAAGAATCTCTAAGAGTTTTGTTTCTCCATCAGGGCGGAGCTGCAGAAGCGTCTGCCATGGATGGGCGTGCGCGAGCAGGACCCTGACGCGGTCTCCACCACCACCAGCGTGGCAACAGCTCAATCTCAGGCTCCCGCCGCCGAAGCCTAAACCTAATTACCTCAGGAAATCATCTGAACAACTACCGACCGGTCTCTATATCCTAGCTGTCTTCAACCAGAGATTAAAATAGCTACCATGACTATTGGTACAATTCTACGCTTCAATAAACAAAGATAGACGTATACATTAATGTTGCAGGATATATAAATATATATACCATATCTATATATTTCTATCTTTGTTAAATAAAATGCATCGAAATACCTAATCTCTAGTTAAAGATAGATAGAGTATAAAAAAACGGCCATAAAACAAAGATTGAAGATCGTTTCTATAAGAAAAAGAATTACCAGTCGATTCTCTATCTACCCACAATTTTTAAAGTAATATTGTAGGTAAATTGTAAAGGAAAAATAAGTTGTATTTTGTACATTTCAGCTATGGATAAAAGTTGCGAATCAAACAAATCCATCATTTAACGTGTAACGAGATAAAGACAAAGGAATAACTCGAAGCGCCATTTCAGAAATCCTTTTATGTTTCGCGAAGGACTGTAAAGGGATTGTTTACGTTGTTTGTGCCTTAAATAAACTTAGAAGATCGGTTATGGTACGCTTCTGAAGGTTCTAGGAAAACACGAATATTACCTTTACTTACAACATGATATTTAAAACCAATCGTCCTCATAATTGAATATGTTAAAACACAAATAAAGTAAGCAATTCTCGTTTAGTAGGATTTAATCGTGTAAGTTATGATGATGATTTCCTTTGTTAATTTAACCGATAAAATTCGACGTTTCTTTGCGCGAAAAATGGACAGCGTGCTAAGCGGATCCTGATGAAGCTAATATATTTTTTAAACAAGCAATAAAAAGACAAAAAAAATGGACTGATCCAAACGACAATGGCATTTTTGTTTATTCATGAGCAAAATAAAATATTATGTTGCAACAATGATATTTTTTATTTTATAACCTGAATACTAGGTACAAATCATTATTTATTTAAATATTTAAGTTTATACGATAATATCCAAATCTCATTGCAAGGATTGAAAGTATAAAGAGGAGGTTTCTTTACCGCTTGGGTGTAAAAACTGTGAGTGAACGAATAGCTTGATAAATGCGAAAGGGGAAAGGCCAATAACGGGAACAAATTACGGCCTAGGTCTTGTTTAAATCTTGAGGGTTGACATCGGACGTAATAATAATTTGAATTCGAGCGATAACTTAACGCCAACACCTGGTAAAGAAATATAGGACTAAATAAAGCAGACTTAAAATAAAAAATGTTGGCATTGTTTTAGAATTTGGATAATATTAATTACTCCGAAAACCTTAACACAAAAGGAAAAATTGAAAGCTAGTTGTTATTATTGTAAAATTGTTTGATTTCATTTTGTCATCACTGTATGCATTCGATAAGTTCGCTATAACTTTCATAATATGTAACAGCTGTACTCATTGACATCCCGAATGCAATAGTAAATTTTTTATGATTATCTAAGAATTGTACACATTTCCTAGGAACTGTATGCAATGACGGATTACACACATTTCCGTTAAAATATATATAATTAATTTAAAATTTTAAAATATATATAATTAATTTGCATGCTGTGGTCTCCTATAATTGACGATCACGTCGAAATGTAAACCACAACAATGCTATACCATTGTCTTCATTATATGTCGTGTATCCCTCGTTGGAGGTCCTCAATTTAAAAAATAAATAAAATAAAATAAATAAAAATTTACCCCGCACAGGGCAATGGCATCCTCACACATCATACAGCACGATGTGTAAGAAAACACGAGATTAACTTTGCCCCACTAGCCTAATGCTACTGCTAATGCATTTACTCGTGCGAAATCAAGGCCTTTATACCGCTTCTCATAATAAAACCACGATAAAATCATTAACACAACTTTGATACATTTAAAGCCTTCAAAGCTAGTTATAGGAGGCGGTGTGCTATATTTACAACAAAAAATAAAAGGCGAGGAGGCTAATGAGGCACGCAGTAAAGAAGCTTACTTAGAGCCCTTTTATCGAAGAGCGGTCGCGCGCTAATGAACACTGAAGTACTTACAAGATAGACGTTTTTATGACTACATCTAGTTTTACTACTAGAATAAGAGCCCGTGGCCGCCCGACTCACGTCATTTTTTAAAATAAATTTTGTTTGGGCGTGCCCGGCATAGGCATCAATAAAATGTATTTTTGCCAGCGTTATAGTGTAAAAGCTGAATTTTATATATGTCATTAAGGCAACTATCAACAAATATTTCCTTGGTATTCAGACACTTGATGGTTATTTCTTCTTGCCAGACACATTGAAGCTAATAACTTCCAAAGCAACCACGATCGGGACTTTATAATAGCTGATTGTGTGATGCCTATGTCAGAGGCATGCACAGACAACCTTCCTTTATAAAATGACGAATGGCTGTCGGCCACAGGCTCTTGGTCTAACTGCCCTAGTATCATGACGTAAATTGACAAAGCACAAACCACAAACGAATGGTGCCGGAAAAGGCCGAAGTAATTCCAAGTAGATCAGATTAAACTGCTTTCTCGTACGTATGAACGGATTAACGAATGTTCACGATGCGAAAGTGATTTGTGGAAACAACCGCGAATTTAATTATTTTTAAGTACACTCTCGTACTCTTGTGTTTTTAATTTACAGACAGATAAATCGACGCAGTTTTAATGGGGTCAATGTTAAAGAGACGGCGGATGCTGCAAAATATAAAAACGTTACTAAGAATTAATATGGAACAGATTCGTTAATAATTTTTTACTGAATATTATAATTTTTATTTTTTGTATTTGCATCTTCCTGATAATTTTTGGAACTTTGGATTTATCAACTTTTTTGTCTTTGATAATCTAAGACACCGACGATGCGCAACAATAAAGCTGTTATTTCATGTCGGATTTCTATGAGGCTGTGGCATACTAACCCGACCTATTTATACCTACTGTACTTCAACGTCATTAAGGCTGGCTCTACCGCTCATGTCCATCAGCTGATGCAACTACAATAATAGGTTACGATATTTAATTTCTTCATACACATGAAATCGAAAAATCAAATTAACAAACGATATTGTGGAAATTAATTTGACTGGGAATTAATTAATCGTTTCGCATAGAATCAAAATCTAATAATGGATTTAAATGTAAACTCATCTGAACGCAGCGGGGTAGATCAAACATCCGTTATTACGTTGTATCAAGCAGTTAAGAGTGTAATATTGTGCCAACTGCACCGATTACGCTATTTCTACATTTATGATTATAGATTTGCATACTCCTTTAATTTTATTTCCCATTTATAAAATATTGAAATTCCCAATAAATTTACACTCGTCAGAGGCACATAAATCCTGCTAAGAGCGTATACACCTTGCGCGCAAAGTCAACTATAGGTATTTCTTCGTTAATTTCACGCACACATAAGCGACCAAAGCTGTGTGCGTAGAGCTGCCGCGTCGGCTCGCTATACAATCGGCTCAAACAACTTTGATCCGTGCGCTTCAAATATTCATTTGAAATGTAACTGTAATATAATATAATAAAAATATTTTATTTGCATTATAAGTAGACAAATATTACTGTGCAAGCAAAGAATAATACAAATTTAGATACTAATCATATTTTCGTTATTATTACATTGTTATTACTCGGTCACAATATCTCTGCACCTCGCAAGAATGCGATGCCCCTCCCGCTGTCCTTTCTCCTTCCCGCGCTCGTCCGAACACGACAGTACGGTTAGCACTTTCGTTGCCGATACGCGTCTCAATAAAGTTTTAATTTTTAAACATATTGATGTTATAAATTAATACTTAAAAAAAATGTTTAACTTTTTTTCTATCATTGAATTACGTAACATTTAACACAAACATTAATTCAATCCATATATTTAGTATAACTACATCTATGATTCAATCATTACACAAAAAAAGTAATGGATTGGTATTTGGATGATTATTTTACACTCCGTACGCGCCGACATGACGTCATCAACGCCGGGTGCACAGATATTTTGACCGAGTTGTTTTAAGTTGCATTCAAATCAGTGTTCAATCAGTAGATACTATGGACGTTTTATTAATAATTTCGTGTTCGAACACATAAATAGTGTTAGGGGCCTTACAACCCCTTACAATTACGAAATATATTGAATTTTATATTACAATACATAACATAATTTAGCCTCGGAATTAAATCCCATTATATTACTTGAAACATAATTTATACTCACTACAAAATCATTGTAGGTATAAAAATAATTAAATATTTTACTACCAAAGTACTAAGATGTGGTGATCGCAGTCCGCGCGTGGCTATTTTTACTACGCGCGGCAATAATCGACTGCAGCCAGGCCGGAGCGACGAGCGATACATCCTCCCTCTAGAAGGCCTTGCGGCGGTCTGATTTGATCCACGTCGGACAGCGTGTTTTATAGTGGTTTTTAAAATATTTGTAGAAAACATGAAAACTAATTTTGTTGAAATATAAAAATTGTAATTTACTGATAAGATGTTCTTCTATTATAATATGCTATAAAAAATTATGTACGATAAGTTGGTGAAAAAAAATATGTTTTTGACGAGAGTTTCTGAATAATTTTGCATTGTTTAAATTTTTATTTTTCAGGAACTAAACACAAAAAGATTATGTTTCTCAGCAAAATCCCTCCATAAGGGTCTTATTAGTCTGATAATATTTTTATTTTCATCTTATATTTAGTAGTTTCGGATATCTTAAGCTTCTA
This sequence comes from Hyles vespertilio, assembly GCA_009982885.2. Lineage (NCBI taxonomy): Eukaryota > Metazoa > Arthropoda > Insecta > Lepidoptera > Sphingidae > Hyles > Hyles vespertilio. Next base: position 5,112,869 of record CM042814.1, on the reverse strand, counting down.
AATTGCCATTTAAAGCCTAAATAACATTGAGATATTATACTAGAGGGGACACTGCAAACAAAATGTTTGTTACAAAATGAGCGGTACATTCTATTTCTGTCTCTGTCACGCCTACGAAGTAACATATCTTCCCTCTCGCTTCACTGTGTACCCGTGTGTGCGCACCATACGCAGAGGTTTTGTTCCCGATGTCCGCTCTAGTATAATACCTCAATGCTAAATAACGAAACTTGTGTTCAGTAATCCGTATAGTACTCACAAATTATCCATCAATCTATAATGTTTTCCACCAAAATCCCTAGATGACAACCTTTTCTAAAATTAGTAATAATTATTTTTCCTTTAAATTGTTTATTGGTGGCTATTAACTCATTTGAAAAGTCCTGTTTTTAAGCCAAAAAGCGCGTGCAGGGTATAAACGCTCTTAAGATACGAGTCTTTCTATTCCCACAACACATATCCGTATCGTTTCATTCATTCGTATCGTCATAAACTTCGATCGTCTGAAGATTCGAACTTCGTTTCGGATTTTCAGAGTAGGGCTCATGGACAGTAGAAAAACCAAACAACATCATGCAATACAAAGCTGGAATACCTGGCATTCCACTACGCTCGTCACCCTGAGACATAAGATGTTAAGTCTCATTATGTCAAATAGTTACTGTGGCTACAATGTTCTTCAAACCGCGGAACACAACATTGCATTTACACTGCTGTTTGGCAGGAGAAAGACATTACGGTGGTACCTATTCAAGTGGCCTGTCACTGTGAGACACCTACCTACAGTAAAATATATATCAATATTTAGGGCAACACTGGCAGGTGTTACGAAAAGACGTGTTTTCGGTTACAAAATTTTATTTAATTTAGTTTTTAATATTAATAGCTATAAAAGTTGTGTATTGCGCTGGACAAAGAGTTAATTCACTTTACTTACATTTACGCTATTTATGTGACGCAATTTAGTAAACACTGCATGCCGGCACGCACTTAAACACTTGCACTGAGATTGGACTTGCACTTAAATCTATCAGACGTTACTATGGCTACACTAGCGGATATCCAGAGCACTCAGAGCAAACTAGAGGAGAGTTTTTCGACGCGCATGGCTCAACTGGAAGCACAACTGCAGACAGGGGGTGCAGCCAAGGACACCGTCGCTCGAGTGGCAGAAGAGTTCAGGACCTTTCGGGAACTCATGCTGAACATGCTCTGGCTACTGCGGCAACAATTTACGGAGTGCACCAACATGGTGGATGCACTGAAGACCAGGCATAGGCGTAAAGCCCTTCTGTTTCTAGGGGTGCCGGAAGCTGAGACAGAAAATTGTGCCAATACTGTCCTGGCTATCGTCAATGGCACCATGGCACTAAAAGAAATTTCATCGTCCTGTATAACAGTATGCCATCGAATTGGCACTCCGAATAAAGAGCACCACAGGCCGATCCTTGTTAGGTTCTCCAGTTTGATTCACAGGTCCTCTGTGTGGGCTGCAAAGACTAAGTTGAAAGGCTCGCCAACTTCAATCAAAGAGTTCCTGACGAGGTCACGACAAAACATCTTTAGCAAGGCACGTCAGCACTTCGGTATGCGAGTTTGTTGGACTCAGGACGGCGTAATCATTGTTAAAGCTCCAGACGGAAGTCGTAATAAATTCTCCACAATAGAAGGACTCAATTCCTTAACAGGGAAGTATCCGAATGTGACTGAATCGTTTTCGTCGACAGCACGAAGGAGCCCCGGAACATCATCTACGTCGCGCTCGAATGTGAAGTCGCGTAAGCCATAGTGTTTTTCAATGCTTCAATGATCTGAGTTACGATTGCCATCTGGCAATCGTAACTCGAACGATCCAAAACATCTGTTTTGGATCGTTTTATCTTTACCATATTATTTTATACCTTTTTCAATGACCACACACTGTGTTGTTGTTTAATTTTATAAGTGTCACTATTTTTGCTGTACTGTACATATATTAGCCTACTCTCTTTATATTTTTATTTTTTTATGTCAATACTCGGTTAAAATGTTGCGTTCCAAAACTAAACATTTTCCATTCTATTTTGTATTTTTGTTTCTAAATTTCTTTTCTTCAAAGGAGATGTGCTATCTTGGGCCGTTTTGTGTACGTCTAATACAAATTCTAGAAAAAAATGTGGAATTCAAATAAAATACATTTAGATTTCTTGGACAACAGGGGGCTTTATACAAAAATGTGATTGTTTTAGTACAGAAGCAATATTTTCTTCTATAATCTGTCCTCCATGATGCCTAATTGTCATTTCGTTCAAAAATGCGCGAACCCATTATCTTTAACTTGAATATGTCTTATTTTTAAAACCCCCCTACAAATTATAATTATTGTCTATATTTCTTTTTCCATATTCTTCGCTTTTTAAAAGACGATATATGTTGTTAAAGAAGTCACTTTTATTATTTTATTTATGTTACATGATTTTAGTTTAAGAACGAAAATGTTTAACTTGAAAGCAATTGCAAAACTCTGTGTTATCTGTCTTCGTCTGTGGCCGTAATTCGTATTATTTTTTATTATTCGCATACATTTCGCAAATGTGTATTTGCTTCTCTGTATACCTGGCTTTGTTTTATGGATTCTGATTCTCGCAGATGATATATCTTGACGTTTAAACGCAATTACTAGTTCGTATTTTGGTGAGTAAACATATTATTTATTATTTTGAATGCCACATGTAAGTAATACTGTTATGTTTTTCTATGTTCATATTTCTCTTCTAACCCACAATTCTGCTTTTCAGCACATCAAAAGTGGTGCTTTGCTTGAATTGCACTTCTGCAATTGTTGTGAAATGGTTGAATTGCACTTCTGCAATCAAAAATTGAAATGGATTCTATCATTCAACAGAATCTTAGTAACTACATGGGCTGCCAATTCACTCTCGTGTAGAGTATTTCAAAACGTTTTATTGCTGAAATGGCAGAACAAGAAGTAAGTATTCTATTTTCTTCATTAATTTGGGAAATGTATGTTTTATGCCAATTAATCAAGGTCAATACAAAGTATGGAGTATTACAAAAGTATTCATGTTAGAGCTGAATTGCATTGTGTCCACAGGACAAGTCTACTAGTACATAAATATGTAAGAAGTGATATTTTATATATTGTTGTTTAAATTGTTAAATGAATTACATTTTCTTTTATTTCCCTCTGGACACTCAGATGATCTTGTGTTATGTATAATATATTATATTATAATTATATCCATAATAACAACACTATGTCTGATGGTAAGCACAAATGCCGTCCAGGAGGAATATCTAATGGCATCAGATGACTGTCCCAAGACATTTCATACAATTATCCGGCCGGCCTGCTAAGATGCTTCTTTAAACAATAGTCCGCTATTGTTTAAAGAAGAAGACCTGGGATCATACACATGTGACTGTAAAGAGTTATTTATTCATCATAATTCTTCGATATCTTCAATATTAAATCTTTTTTATTTTGTTTTAGTTATCAGGACGAGCAATTATCTGTACAAACTGCTGGCTGCAAATAAATCAAGCTGTAGACAATGAGCAAGATTTTATTCCAACTCCGCCGTAAAAAGATTGTATCAATCTCGATTCTTTTGGACATACTTAACACCCACAAATGCTTCATGTTGAAAGGAACATGGCTGGATACTGGACAGTGGGTTGCTGCACTCATACCATGATTATACTGTGGTATTTAGCCTTTAGGTTGGGCTACCAATAGTACAATATAGGAGCACCGGCATTGTTCCTAGATGTTTTGACTGGAGATTATTTTTAGGCGAATATAAATAAAAAATATAAAACAAGATCTGGTTGTACTTTATTGTCCTTAAGTTTTGTTTGATTTTAGTTTTCTTTCATCAATTAATCCTACTTTTTCCTTATGTGTGCTCAGAAATAACCAGTTAGAATTAATGTCAAATACATTATTTGAAAAATAATATCTTAAACCTTAGGATAATATTATTTTTAAGTATGCAGAAGTCTAATATACTAAAGTATATTAGACTTCTAGGGGTAGACTAAATATAATGTTTGAAATGTTAGCTTGTACAGAAATGATTGCTATAAAAATTATAGTATGTTCTTTTACTAGACATTAAGGTATAGAAATAAACATGGCTGCTATCAGATTCGATTCCATTTTTATAGCGTATTCATTTGTATGGACTATAATAACTAAGAGCTTATTAAGTGCATATGCCTAATAATAAAATGATTATTTATTCATATGCACATAGGGAACACCTCTGACTTTTCAGAGTCATGTGTGTATTGATAGTCAATCACCACGCACTAAAACGGTGAAGGAAAACATCGTGAGGAAACCTGCTTACCATAGCGATTCATAAGAATTTCTATGGTATGTAAGTCCGTCAACCCGCACTAGGCCAGCGTGGTGGACTATATGGCCTAATCACTCTCAATCGTATTCTTGATTGTAGAGTAGGCCCGTGCCCTGCAGTGGGACGTATATGGGCTGATACAGATGCTAGCAGTCGCGACAAGTGATCAGTCTGTGCCGTGCTGTATCTCATGCCTAGCAGATTTTTATTGTGGATTATTTAAATAGGTTGTTTAGCAAGTATTATGCACCGCACTTACGGCCAGATATAGGTACACTTTCTTAATATTAAATAACTATAAACATGACGAGATTCTAACAGACTTGTTGCAATTTATTGTATAGACATTATGTTATATTATATAAGATGATCAATAAAGTATGATACTAATTCCGTTGACGTAAAAACATTTACGAGTTATATAGAGTACAGTAATTTATAGCACAGACGACTAAAAATAATATTTGATTTATAGGAAAACGAATTACGACTTCATATTTCATAAATGTCAAGTTTTGACATCGGTTGTCAAACATGCCGTTTCAGACGCCATATTGTCCCCTTGTAGTGTTGCTGTTCTTGGCTTGGTATTTATTTTTGTATAAAGCTAATATGTAACGTATAATAGTATTTCATACAGAAATCGAATGCCAATTTCACTAAGTAAATTTGGTGTAATGTACTACAAACGGCCCAAGGCCCATACATTTCTGGCCCATCTCCTTTTATTTATACCGGGTATCTCAAGACTGCTACCGAAAACGAAGCCGGGTGGTAGTTTTAGTGGCTACAAACACAATGCAATTAAAAATTTCGCCTAGAAACGCGACATTTTTTTTTTATGATTTTTTAAATATCGTCATTTTTGGGTGGTAAATCCATAGTTTTTGCTAAAATAATAATTTAAACTCTTTTATACCTTAGAGTATTTATAAATAAAAGGGTATATACTATTATTTTAGGAAAAAATGTATTTACCACCCAAATATGGCCATAGGAAAAAAATAACAAAAAAAAATTGTCGCTTTTTTTTGCAACTTTTTCTGTTGCATTGTGTCTGAAGTCGCTTAAACTACCACCCGGCTTCGTTTTCGGTAGCAGTCTTGATATACCCTGTATTTTTGTAACTCATTTTCCATATTGTTTTTTTTTCTCATGTTTTAATTATTACTGTGTTAGCTGGCGGGTGGTGCAGTTATGACTGGCTTTTGATATATTTCATAAAGTAGTATTAAAATTAGTATATAATATATCATATGTATGGTGTGTATTTTTTTTTCTTTTGCATAGTTGTACGTATATATGAATTCAGATAGCTCATATTATTCTGTCAATGAATCCAATTCCACATGCAGTGATGATAGTTTCTGTTCAACTACTGATGAACCTGGACATCTGGTACGTGAAATATTCAACTGTCAAGGTCGTCTCCACTTGAACGTTTGCCATATCAATGCGCAAAGTATACCGAGTCATTATAATGACTTGATGACAACCTTCAGCGACACTAACGTTCATGCCGTTCTAGTATCCGAGACTTGGCTCAAACCTCACCTTCCTTCGGCCATTTATCCTCTTCCCGGCTTCATTTTGATCAGAAATGATCGGATTGATCGAAGGGGGGGTGGAGTGGCGATTTATCTCCGTAGCGATTTTCCACATAAAATTTTAACTTCCTCCTCTTCCCGTTGTGATACTTCTGCTGAGTATCTGTTTCTAGAGGTTTGGGTCAGGGGAGTGAAGTCCATACTTGGAGTGGTTTATTGTCCTCCTGCAATAGATTACTTCTCCAGTCTTGAACTAGTTCTCCAGCTCCTTGGATGACGGATGAGGTTCGAGCGATGATGAGGCGCAGAGATCGGGCATTTCGAAAATTTAAGCGATGCCGTTCGGACGACAGCTGGACTTTTTATAAGGCCGTAAGAAATCGCTGTAATCAGGTGATACGAAACACTAAACGCCGACACATTCTCGATAACATCACCTCCTCTTCATCTGCTAATATCTGGAAGTTCCTTAGGACTCTAGGTATTGGCAAGCAGAAAGACACTAACTTCCAACAAACCATTGGCTTAGATGACATTAATCGTCACTTCAGCACATCTTCTCCGATGGTTCATCAAGCCAAATGTCGTTCTATGAAATTTATTGCTAACCTCCCCAAGCCTGACATAGATTCTTTTAGTTTTTCTCCAACTACACCGGATGAGATTAAGAAGATAATCATGTCCATAAAGTCTAATGCTGTGGGCTGCGATAGCATAAGCCGTCGCATGATTACTACAGTATTAGAACATCTCCTCTCCCCTCTTTCCCACATTATTAATTTCTCTTTTAGCAGTGGTGTTTTTCCGTCCTTGTAGCAGAAAGCCTATGTTATTCCTCTCCCTAAAATTTCAAACCCTACTCTCCCTACCCACTTCCGATCTAAATCCATCCTTCCCTTCCTATCCAAAGTTAGAAGCCTGTGCCCACAAACAACTGTCCAAATTTGTGTACTCTAATAATTTATTGAGCTCGCTGCAGTCTGGATTTAGGCCTGGCCATAGCACCACTACCGCTCTCCTCAAAGTAATTGGTGACATTAGAGCAGGCATGGAGGACACCAGAATCACCGTGTTGGTGCTGGTTGACTTCTCGAATGCCTTTAATAACGTCAACCATGACATCCTCTTGTCCATCCTTTCCCATCTCAAGATCTCACCAGTTGCGTTGGAATGGTTCACATCCTATCTTCGAGGGCGCCGGCAGTTGGTGCGCATCAATGACTCTTCGTCGGATTGGTGTGACCTAGAATCTGGTGTGCCTCAAGGCGGTATTCTTTCTCCTCTTCTATTTTCAATTTTTATTAATCTCGTAACCCAGAATCTTCAATGTTCGTATCACCTCTACACCGATGACTTACAGCTTTATGCTCAATCTGGTATGGACTGCTTGTATACAGCCATTGCCAAAGTTAATAGGGATCTGGGGTATATTAAAAACTGGTCGGATGATTTCGGCATATCCTTAAACCCGCTCAAATGTCAGGCTATCTTGGTTGGTAGCCAACGTATGATGAACAGAGCCGATTTAACAACTATACCACCGGTTACCTATGATGGGTCACCTATTGCATGGTGCTCTGTCGTGAAGGATCTTGGGCTGCTAGTAGACTCTACACTAAGCTGGCGACCCCAAGTTATTTCTATAAGTCAGAGAGTCACTAGTGTTCTCCGAATGCTTTATCGTTTGAAGAACTTTCTCCCTGTGAAGACCAAAGTAATGCTTGTTCAAACCTTAATCTTCCCTATAATTGACTATGGTGATGTATGCTACTACGACCTGAATGCAGATCTTCTCAACAAACTCGACCGCCTTCTCAATAACTGCATTCGATTTTTTACAATCTTCGCAAATACGATCATGTATCTTCTTATCGTTCCCAACTTCAGTGGTTACCCATTCGTCAACGCCGCAGCCTGCGCGCTCTCACTACGCTCTTTTCTATATTAACATCTCCTACTGCACCATCTTACCTAACACATCACTTTCAATACCTAGGGTCTAACCACGATAGAAATCTCCGCTCGTCTCATAGTCTCCTTCTTCAATGTCCAACCCACAGTTCTGATTTTATACAATCCTCCTTCACGGTGCAATCCATTCTTTTATGGAATTCCCTCCCACTCGAAGTTAGAGCGGCCACTAACCGTTATGTGTTTAAGGTAAGAGTTCGGGAACTGTTTCTTCAAAGAAAAGTCGCTAAATTGACAGATTAAGTAAGTTGTATATGTTGTTGTATGTATGTATGTGTATATATTTATATATATGTAGATATATATTATGTTGTATGTATAATGTATGTATGTTCATTTTAATCTTAGTACAGTGTACACTTATTTAAATATTTTACCAATTTTTTTTCTCCCCTATCTAAATGTAAATAAAACCTGCTGTACTCCATTTCTGCTTCACCCAAAGGTAGACTGTTAGAGAATGCCCCTGGCATTAAGTCCGCCTGTATACTGTTTGGTATATAAAGTTAATAAAATAAATAAATAAAATAAATATTTATATACTATATTTTTAGGTTATGCGAACATTTATTCCGGTGCGGGAAAGATACTAGAGGTCTTTCGTTTCACCGCCCGTTTCGTACTCAATTGTGCTAATAATATTTTCGAAACGTGTATTCTTACCATCGAGGATGCCAAAGATCAGAAGAGAACAAGATAATGATCAATAAAGGCTGATTCTTGCACTTACCGGCAGAATGCATGTCAGAAATAACAAGTTATATAAGCTTTATATACAGCGTGTCCCAAAACAAGACGATAAATCAGTTAATTGAGATAGACCAAACTACGACGGTACAATAAAGAGAACATAAGTAAAATATTTTTGATCACATTTATTCTTTAATTCCTAAATATAGATTATAATAATAGACCATTATCTACCTATGGCGATAACACTTACCAGAAAAATAAAGCACTCTACCGCATTGATATTTGATAAACTAAATGTCTCAGCTCGTTAACCGTTCTATTTTCAGCCGGTGAAGGAGCTACACATAAAGCTGGAGGAAAACGTGAGCTAATTATCGTGAGTTACGTAAAACTCTCAGAACGTGTGCCACACATCAAAATTTCACAAACAAAAAGTTGGTGTGTAATCTTCTTGTTGTTCAAAACTCCAAACTCATTAGGTGGCGTAACTTATGTGTAAGCCTCAAGCGCGGCGGCTACATAAATACACCTCGCTTTGTACCGAGACACTTTGTTTGACATACGACCGAGGTAGACGTTATGAATTCCTCAAATACACTCCAGTGGCACAGCTCAAGATATGAAGTAGCGTAATACACTTGTATTATAATACGCCGCGCCGCCTCTTGAGTGCCCGCGGACCTCGCTTGATAATTTGAAACTATTTCGTACTTGCCTACTTAAAAACCACACACTAGGCTTAGCTAACTTTGCTGTTTACCTAGCTATTTTTCATTCTACCTGGCGCTTGTAAATAAGCATTATAAACTGTCAATTATCCTAGATAACTCGTAGTATTTATTTTCTCCAACATTAAACATGCGAAACGCAAAATTCAAACATTTTTGGTACAATTCCAAAAGTATTACTATAGCTAATAAAAATGGAAACTTTTATGAACCCATAGGTAAAACCCTGTTATAACTATATGTCAAGTCACAAACACTCTGATCCCACATTAAGATCGAGTCTTGTGTCATAGCTATCAGAAACTACGAGACTTTTCGGTCTCGCAATCACCCAGACCCGAAAACAATACCTGCGTTTCATACAAATATTTGTATCGGTGCAGAGATCGAACCCTCCACTTCTCGTTTCACAGCCGGCATTTAACCAACTGCGCCACTGTATATATCAAGTTGCTGAGATCAGGTTGCAATAGCAATAGGCAATTATTTCTTGATATTAAAGTTTCAACACAATGGGGTACTTCAATCATTTATTTAGAAAAGTTTTCTTCGGAAAATCTTATACAGGGAATAAAATTAAAGGGAAACACAACAAAGTACTTTACTGGTGGTAGGTCTCTCATATGTGACTGGCTGCCTGGGTGGGTACCACCGCAATGTGTATTTCTCCCGTCAAATAGCAGTTTAAATGCACTGTTGTGTTTCGGATTGAAGGACATTGTAGCCAGAGTAACTACTGGACATATTGAGACTAAACATCTATATGTCTCAGGATGGCGAACGCAGTGGAATGCCAAGCATTGCTTTGTAATTCAAGGTGTTGTTTGGTTTTGCTACTGTTCATGAGCGGTCGCATCGCTTACCATCAGGCGAACGGCATGCTCGTCTCGTCATTCACAGCAATAAAAAAAAAGCTAATGACGTCACTATCCTTAATGTGCATTCCAGTGTGGGCGTGTAAAAAAGACAAGATGTCCCCATTACGCCCCCACTCTTTCTTTTAAAATACTAGTTTATAGTTTGTTACAGGCTATTTTAACGCTGTTTGTACATACTTGCATTATTTGAATGGTATTTTTGTTTGAATGCAAGATAATATAGAAAACCTAAAATAGTTATGTACCCTATTATTCCAGCTAACAGTTATGTAAACTGTACCTTAATGCTACAGTGAAAGGGCCCGGGATAAAAGGAAGGGATGGGGAAACTGTAACTGTTGCTTAACATGGCAGTAAAAACGTAAATATAGACCCTCTTGTTTCAGCCCAAGTAAATCAGGCAACGTAATTAGCAGGACATACCAGCATCCTAAATACCCAAGGACATCCCAAGATCTGAGCTAACAATAAGAAAAGTGATTAAGATGAATCATTTGTCCTGAAGATTCGTCACTATAGGCTAGGATTTTCGAACCCGCATATTCATCCGCAACTGTAGCGACTGTAAAATGCTCGTAATATCTCCAAATTAAGAAACGGATGGTCCGTCGATTCCAGCTTCCAGGACATAACACTATGGCTATATATATACAGGGTATCTCAAGACTGCTACCGAAAACGAAGCCGGGTGGTAGTTAAAGCGACTTCAGACACAATGCACCAGAAAAAGTTGCAAAAAAAAGCGACAATTTTTTTTTGTTATTTTTTTCCTATGATCATATTTGGGTGGTAAATACATTTTTTCCTAAAATAATAGTGAATATCCTTTTATTTATAAATAATCTAAGGTATAAAAGTATTTAAATTATTATTCTAGCAAAAACTATGGATTTACCACCCAAAAATTACGATATTAAAAAATCATAAAAAATCATTGTCCCGTTCCTTTGCGAAATTTTTTGTTGCATTGTGTTGCATATATATATATATACCGGGTATCTCAAGACTGCTACCGAAAACGAAGCCGGGTGGTAGTTTTAGTGACTACAAACACAATGCAATTAAAAATTTCGCCTAGAAACGTGACAATTTTTTTTATGATTTTTTAAATATCGTCATTTTTGGGTGGTAAATCCACAGTTTTTGGTAAAATAATAATTTAAACACTTTTATACCTTAGAGTATTTATAAATAAAAGGGTATATACTATTATTTTAGGAAAAAATGTATTTACCACCCAAATATGGCCATAGGAAAAAAATAACAAAAAAAAAATTGTCGCTTTTTTTTGCAACTTTTTCTGTTGCATTGTGTCTGAAGTCGCTTAAACTACTACCCGGCTTCGTTTTCGGTAGCAGTCTTGATATACCCTGTATATATATATATGTATGTATTTTTTATGGATATGTATATGTATATTAGTAGTTATGTTTAATTAGTATTATTTAGCTTTAAGTAATTCTTTATTTGTTACACTGCCCTCTCTCCCTCTCCTTCATTTAAATCCATCCCATGGTTGTCTGTAAGATATTGCTGTTGAGCGATAAGACCGCCATTTGTACTCTTTATTATAATTTCTGTTTGTTTGTATTGTTAAGTCTGTGTACAATAAAGATTTAAATAAATAATAAAATATGGCTACTTTCCCACGGCATCCAGTTCTGCGGGAGCGGTATTTTTACGGAATTCTGCAAAAACTACTGGTGTGTTCACACACAATAGTTTTGCAGCACGTACACTACTAAACGGGATCCTGCAATAAAGGGGATGTTGCCGTGTGAAAGTAGCGTAACGTGAGTCACTATAACGGGTTGTCCGTCAACATATTCCGTGTGACCTGAAAGTACCCCCCGTACTGACGAAAAGAAGTTCGAATGTTCGTTTCGACGTTCGACGTAAGTAATACGTTTTCACTTTTATAAATCAATACTATTCTCTTAGATTCTTATTATTCACTCCGAATTTAGTCTATGGTTACGGCGTACGATAGAAGATTCAAACATTTTTGGAGTACCTAGTTACATTAGTACAGTTTAACGCCATCATTTTGAACTCCATTTCGGATCATATAGTAACCACTAAGGTTTCCTCCGCAAATGTATCATTGCAAGTTGATCGTAATATCTCCAAATTCAAGAATTGTCTAGAAGGTGATCCGATGCCATCCATTCAAGACGAAGCCAGTAATAACAATAACTACCGTGATAGTATGACACATACGGTAGCCATTATACAGAATTGTACGTCATCGTATTCAGTGTGACATGACCAGGTCAGTAGGTTAAGGATGTATTCATCATCATCATCATCATCAGCCTAAACTGTTGTCCACTGCTGGACATAGGCCTCCTCCAAGTTGCGCCATTTTACCCTGTCTTCGGCTTTTTTTTTTTCTTAAAGGATGTATTAAGTAAGAGGAAATCAAAATAAAATGTTGATAGGAAAACAGTTAAAAATAAATATCAAACGTAAGGTTGAAAAAAAAAATGCTTTTATTGTAAAAATGTTATTATTCAAATCCATTATCTGGCAGCACTGTATTGCTTAAAACGTATTTACAATAGTTTCAATCGCTAAGTACAGGCGTAATGTAATATGTAATATTGGAATGTAACTTTACATAAATCAGCGACAGTGTTCTCTTACATCATACACTTCCCGCTGTCTGATATCAGTTATCCCATTTCCGAAATACTCATAAACTGTATATTTAAGTAAATGACCAACATTTCGTCTACACCGAGGCAGAGGGCGCCACTCTACAAGCATTATCAACAACTCATGATTAAAATATATCTAGCCGATTCTAATTTGTCGATCACACTAAGTACTCTTATAATTAAAAATAAAAATATTAATTCACGCTAACTTATTTACATTCTCTAATGATTTCGTACATATTTGAAAACCATTATTAATATTTTAAAATAACGTTTCCCTACTTCATGTCAACTATTTAGTTATTGCTTTGTGGATGCGCTACCGCAGGCGCCGCTATATAACGTGGCTATAATCTTCACAACACATATCCTTACAAATTATATATTTAAGGCGTACACTTCATTTGTAACAATCTCAATTAATAATTTCACTATTGTTCTTACAATTGACGTAATTATTACTATTTTTTCCCTTAAATCACACAAGTTAAGAAATCAACAGTTAAGTCACAACAAAGTCAAATGCAATGGTCGTTAAACAATGTTTGTCGATAGCTGTAGAACAAGTTCACATAACGAAGGGAAACTGATGTCAGTAAAACCTAAAAATTTCACCGTTCATATCGGTCGATATCTAATAAGTCCCGTTCAAAATCTGTGGTTATACAGACACATGAGAAAAACAATTTCTATTGCTGTCACAAAACTAACAATATCACTCATTATATGAGAAAAAAACGTTGTCAAATATTCAATAATGAGACACCAGAATGGAAACTCGGCAAACTAATCACTGAAGGTATAGTGACAACTAGTCGAAGTGCACTTGTAAAATTATTTAACAAAATGGCGGCGCACGGTTAAATATTCATTCATTTAAATGTGTGTTTCAAATCACTAAATTACCTGTCCCAATTTTACCGGGACAATCCCTTTTGAAGTCACCCGCGTCCCGAAGACTTGATGTCCAGAATTCAATAGCATATTGTGACGTATGCTCAATTTGGTTCGGGTAAACTTTTTGCATCATAAACGGCCATTTAAAACAAGAATGTAAATGCATAACTTTGTATATAGATTTTTCGTAATCTTTATGAATAAAATTTCCCGCTTTTGTCATAAAATGTGGTAACTCTGTATGACGAGACTTCGGCGGCAGTGGAACCGTGCGCCGCCATATACTATCTGCTTTACGTTTAACATCAAACATCAGCAAATTAAAACACTACCCTCGCGGGAATACATGCAAAAATTAAAAACACTACATGTAAATAACTTTTGTATGTATATATTATATTGCTCATTTAAAATGTAAATACCTATATAGAGATAAACATTAAAATGTGTAATAAGAACATGTTAAGAATTTGTGTTTAAAAGTGTCATTAGTGATTAAAATAAATATCGGGAGCTCCGTGACGGCTAATAAGAGTACCGATACTAACAGCTACATTGAATCAACTGCATTGTCTGTACTTATATTAATTGAGCTCAAAAAACTATGATGCTATTAACAATACAATCAGTTATATTGGATAAACATTTTGTAATATGTGGGATCGTCGGGCGTACCTTCAGTGAATGGATGGGAGCGACCAGTATGGTTTGAGGGTTCTAAGACCGATGCTTGTTACGGTTGATGGTTTGGATGATACGTCGGCCCCACCACTCCTCGAGGTTAAAAGGCTTGAAGTTGGCGAGATGGCGGGAAGGAAGCACCTCTTGATAGTACTTCGCTTCGTCACTGCCGCGCTCTAGTTCACGGGTTACCTGGAATTTGCGCGGAATTCATAAGTCAGAGTAACTACTGGACATATTGAGACTTAACATCTTATGTCTCAGGATGGCGAGCGCAGTGGAATGCCAGGCATTACTTTGTGATTCAAGGTGTTGTTTGGTTTTGCTACTGTTTATGAGCGGTCGTATCGCTTACCATCAGGCGAACGGCATGTTCGTCTAGCTACACATTGCAATTAAAAAAAGTCACACATCTATATCAGCGCAAATACGTCGCTCTGCAAGACCGGGGGGGGGGGGGGGGGGGGGGTATGAACTTCGTATGTTCGGACTTCGTACGTAAAACTTCACTAATGTGTCTAGATACTCCACAAAATGTTGGAATCCTCTATCGTACGTCATACTCAACGTCTTAAAAATCTTATAAGGAATGATTAGCATCGATAAACTAATAAACTATGTCATTGGTAGCAAACCAATGTTAACAGATTATTGTGGAAAAATGTAAAGACATACTTATGCGACTTTAAAGAACATAGTGTGATTATGCGTGTATTTAAATGTGTATTTATAAATTCAAATTATTTTATTTTAGTGAGTATTGCAGATTTTCAACTTATAATATCCATTATCAATCTATTCCTATCGTTTTATTCTCTATCCATTACATTTTTTAAGATGTTATGCAAAAGGAAAATGTTTCTGTAAGGCAGATCATTCTTTCTGTAATACTGTATCAGCCCTCGCCCCCTGCAAGGCACGGGGCCTCTACAATCAAGAGTACGATTGAAAGTGGTTAGGCCATATAGTGTATTGATAGTCAATCACCGCGCACTATAACGGTGAAGGAAAACATCGGAAGAACCTGCATACTATAGGGGATTTGTAAGAATTTCTATTACCAATCCGAACTAAGCCAGCGAGGTAGACTGTATTATGGTCTAACCCCTCCCCCATTTATGTTATAACTGAAGAAAATTTACTAAACGTTTCGAGAGTTCGGACTTAAATAATACACCTACTGAGTATTTTCCCTCGTACATTTTCTTCTTGAATTGTACAGTGCACTACTCTTAATATCAAGACAATTTTTAACACTTTGCTTTCCTAGCATAAAATGATTAACTATGCGCATTTTACTTTGCTATTTCAATATGATAAATTGTACTTTGATATTTGCAATTTTCAATGTCCTCTGTACGACTTTCTACGTCATGCGAACTGCCGTGACACAATCATAATCATAGCGATATCTCTTAGATAATCTAGATGCCTTTCAGACTTTCTACAAACCTAACTCCTACAGTACATAATAACATCCTGTAATTTTTATCTGAACAAACAATCTCGGAGCGAAATGCCAACATTAACGGTTTGGATAATGATACTACATTTTTTTATGTATAAGACATTGATGACTGATTCCTGACAATTTTTACTAATTCAGAAGTCACCACTTACATTGGTTGAATCCAGTTCAGCCTTCAGTAATTTTCTTCTGGATATGGGACTCTCCAATAAGTATTTCATATGAGTATTCCATATATATCACAATAAGTATGTATAAATAAAAATAATCAATAACCTCAATGGTCACATACATAGTCGAGACCCTACACTAAGATCTAGTCTTGTGTAATGGTTTCTTAGATTTACGCGAATATTACACATTGAAATAAAACTATTATTTACGGATTTTATCGCGAATTTAGTTTAATTTTTTACATTTCCGCCCCGTGACCACGAAAGCTGTAAAGTGATCGAAACGTCGGGAAGTTAAAAATGTAAAAAATTAAACTAAATTCGCGATAAAATCCGTAAATAATAGTTTTATTTCATCTAGTCTTGTGTTTTGGGAATCAGAAACCACGAGACTGCGGTCTCAGACACCTATACCTGAACCAAATACATTGCCTCGGTGCAGGGATCGAACCCGTGAGCTCTTGTTTTGCAGCCTACGTCTAACCAACCATGGGGACTGTCAAATCTATAGATGTATACAATTATACCACAGATACGTACCTTATTCCAAGAGTCATAGATATAATTGATGATATCATCATGCTGGCCATTCGGGTTGTTATTATTATTGTGTGGGTGTTGGTTGGGCATGCCCTGTGCGGGGGGACTCAGCCGGGCTCCGTTGTGACCGTTCCCGCTGTGGTTGCCACTATGGTTGCCGTGGTTGCCGGTGTGGTTGCCGTGGTTGCCATGGTTGCCGTGGTTGCCGCTGTGACTGTTGCCGTTGTGACCGTTTCCGTTGTGACGTTTGCCGCTCATGTGCGGTAGTGATCGGGGACCGCTGTTCACGTAGCTCGATCTGGGGAATTAAAAAGTTATGATTTAATAATGATTAAGTTATGATTGATATCGATGTTAATAAATTAATAAATAAAATTATTTATGTAGTCTTCAAAAGTTTATTGCTAATTTAAGAGGAATAATACAGTTGTAAACAGTAAATACCTATGTCCACAGTACACTATGCACATAAATCTATCATCATAATCATGAGCCCGTTGCAGTCTACTGCTGGAGCTAGGCTATAGGACATAGGTAAAAACCTCAAATTTATAGTGTCAATAAACATAGTATCAGGCTTCAGTAAATAAACTAATAACTTGAATATCGGCAATCAATAAAATACAAAATAAGAACTTTAACTGTATTTGTATTTACAAAGCTTAGGTCTCGGATTCGAATAGCGAGTCAGGCAGTGACATTGGATTCTGCTATTTATGATCATCCCGGAGTCAGGAATTTGTGCCCGATGTGGCGATTAACTCACCCCCTATTACATCGTTTATGGGTGTAGTGGTAGAACCCCTGCTTACCCCTTATGGCAAAAAGCTATGAGTTTATGTATGTATGTAAGAAGTTTGTATCATTGTTGGAGACATCTATTAATTATTCATTCATAAAATTTCTGAATCTTTTACATGGAACGCTTCAAACATAATTAAAATTCAATAACTATTGAATTGGTAAATCAATTCTACCTACTAGACAAATGAAGTGGTATTCTAATGTACAGTACTAGTTGGTATGATATTTACAATCATAAGCAAATATAACACCAGCCTAATATACTTCATTTGTGTAAACACAGATGCCAGCATATAATACCAAGCCAACTACATTACATTTAAGTTTCTGTACACAATCATATTGACAAAGTTTGTTCAACTCTTTAAGTGGACTTATACTTTGACAGCCTTCATAGTGCAGTTGGTTAGACTAAGGCTGTCAAACAAGAGGCAGCGGGTTCGATCTCCACACGGAAACAAATATTTGTGTAATCCACATGTATTTGTTTATGGTCTGTAAGTTATACCAGAAATTTTCTTGTGGTTCTTAATACCCACAACACAAGAGTATTCTCTTAATATTAAAGTGGGGTCAAGACTATGTATGTGACTGTTAGGTGAATTTTTTTTTATACATACATAGTCATCAAATCTGTAATCATAATAATCTGTAATAATAATAATACATAGTCATCAAATCTGTAATAAAAATGACTCAAGGACCCAAGAAACAATTATCCCTAAAATATAAAGAAATATTTTCCTAATATTTCCATATTTATTCTGATAAATAGTTCCATAAGGTAAAAGTGAAGGAAAAAATATCACTTGGTCTAGAAATTAGCCTGAGCTATTGAGGGTGATGTCACACATTCAAATCATAGATAACACCATTTACTTAGTGAGTTTTGCAATTTGAAATATCATATACACATTACCCAGGGTTCAATTTGTTCCCAACATTGCAAAATGACAATATCCTGACTGAGCTTACCCCCAGTCATATTGGGATGAAAGTAAACTCCATTTGATGGACAGGTGCAAATGTATTATTTATTTATACCAAAAGCGATAAGTTTATGAAAATTTTACTTCTGAGACCCATTAATTTTTTATATTGATATCTATCGACATACATACTCTGCAAGGTCTATCATTGTCAGGTAAAATTTGGGTACAGCTCAAAGAGTATCTTTCACCTCTGGGTATTTTTGGTATTAAAATTTATATTTGTGAATGTGCATTTTGTATAGAAATAACTACTACTTTGACTCAATTATTTATTCTAGTTTTATAACTAAAAATTTTATACTAGGCTGATTCTCAAAACAAAATAGAAATTGATGTCCTTGATCATTTTTATAAACCAGGATCGTCAATTATGAAAAGTTTTTTTTTAATAATAGGACTGTGCTAGATCTACGAATGTATGAAACAAATTTATTTTTTATATGATAAACAGCAAAAATACGTCCAAGAAAGTACCCTGAAAATCATTTCCTCACTACGTCCCAAGCGCTAAATTTGAAGACAATCATTAACTTAAAACGTAAAATTCCTAGGAAATTGTTTATTATCATATGTTTCTGTACCCTGAACATCTATAATGTCGAAAAGTAGGAAATCAACTGCTGCAGAAGCAAAGCTGGAGAAAGAGGAGTATGACAGAAAGCAAAGAGAAAAATTTAAAAATTATCCTGAAAGTTTGGAGAAAGAAAGACTCAAGTATTGGAAGTTGGGGACCACTTCAATATTTTCCTCAAACGAGGCCTATACTACGATTTGAGCAAAAATAAAATTCGATTACGAGTTAAAAAAAAACTGATCAACTTCGATAAAGCTATTTTCGATTATTTTTCAGAATCAGCCACTAACACTAAACTCTTCTTTCAAAAAGGATTCTAATTTTTGTTGTAATAGCTTGATAATGTAATGCCGAAAGCTAATCATGTTGATTCTTTCATTAAATTAATTGGGTATGTTGCCACATAAGAGAATGTATGGAATTCATCCAATTTTAATGAAGCAATGTATTGCAGTACATGATTGAATAATTATATATTAAGTACACAAACTGTTACGTTATATTTACTTTTATGAGTAAAAAATATTTTCAGTGTCTACATTTAATATTGTTTGAAAATTGATAGATATATATGTTTGTGTTTAGCAAACATTGTGACAAGTAGAGGAATATTAAAACACAGCCAGCCGCTTCCTGATTGTTATCAAACAATCAAGGTTTTTAGTGATAACAAACAATACAGATTTTAATGACCATGCTTTATTTTTAATTTATGTGCTGCTGCATTATCTATAATTAAAAATAAATATACCGAAATACGACAACTACGCGGCAATTTATGATAAACGAGTACATTTTGATATAAATACGTGACAATCTGCAGCTACTATGTAAAATAGTTTATAAACTTTATGATAACAATGTGCGCGTGGCACGATAATAACATAAATACCACGCACATAGCTATATATATACACTCTTTGTGTTTACTGTGAACGAACCAGCTGCTGACGACCGTAGTATGTGCAAGCTAAATCTAAACCTATATTTCTAACACATCAATACGCGAAACGCTAACTTAGAAGAGAGGTATCCATGTATCCATAAATAGCATCGGTGCAGAAAAGTAAAAGCTCGCGCGTACGGTAACCCTCCTTTGTTAACAAAAAAGTATCGACGTTTTGTAAACGTGAAAGTAAGCTTAGATGCAAGCGAAAGGAGTTTCTCACCTCATATTGTTACGATCCATGTTTCCAAACAAAGATGTCTTGTATTTCACGCTAAAACTACTCATAAACACTACGTACCGCTAAACTAAGCTAAACTTACTCTCTAATACATTTCTAAATAGAGGATCGAGTAAAAAATATGTAAATAATAATAAATTTCTAAAGATAAATAGACGGGACGCCACACGACACGACACACATCTGTCAAAACTAATTGCTATCAGCTGCACTTCCGTACAATGAACTCGCGTTGTGATTGGTTCCTGCTCATCCCTTCAAAGTTTCAACCAATCATATGCGAATTATCTGATTGCGCAAAATCATTAGATCCAATAGCGCGGGAAAGTGAATTGTGTGAATAGGAAAATTATACCAGTTTACGAAGGTTGTTTAAACACATAAAAAATCAATATTAGGATATTTTTAACCTAAATTCATGTTCCTGTTCTTCCATTAAATAAATAAATAATGTCAATATTAAAGAAAGCTTTATGCTCAAGTTAATTTCAATGTGTTTTGATTTATAAAATATGTAATTAATGACTATTATTTCAATTTAACAGTAGTCATGCAGATTTATTAAAATAAGCGGAATTATTTTAAAATTATTCTTTTATATGTATTTAAAAAATTAACAAATAAATAAACGATAATTAAAAAACTTTTGGTAAATTTATTATATATATGCATATCTATATTTGCAAACGTTCTCAAATCGACTGCCCCCCGCGACTCTCTACCGTTAATACTATATAGACATGGTAACTCAGCGAAAATCCTTGCGTTAACTCAGTAACTCAGGCGCAGATAACTGCGCTGGCTCACTGAGTTAACTCAAAATTGCGTTAACTCAGTGAGCCAGCGCATGGCGCAACAAAATGAAAACGCTTGTCGCCGAGTGAGCAACGAAATGCGTTATGCGCGTCATCTGCGCGGCGCACGGGGCATGCCACGCTCACAAGTCTGTTTATTAGTTTGTGGCAGTGATGTGCCAACTCGGGATAAACCCGGCTCGAGTTACAGAATTCGACTTGGAAGGAAAAAACTGAGTGTTGAACTTTGTAGGTAGGATTGAATTAGATAGGTTTTTATAGTTTTTACTGGTATGAGACTGTACTGTTATGTCTGTCTCATATGTAAGAGGCCGCGATGAGTCTGTTACTTTAAAATATAAAGCAATTTTGATGAAATTTCGTACGTAGCTGATACCCTGATATATTGCATAGGATACTATGTATCCCGAAAATGTAATGTTCCCATAAATATGCATATTTGCTACTCTTTCGTACCAACTTGCGTTCACCTACCGCGATTTTCAAACTCGAGTTAGAAAGAATTTAATTCGAGTTAGTAAATCGAGTTGACACATCTTGGCTCATTATGATCATTGTTCACTTATATTGTTATTAAGTAAAATGAATTATAGAAAATAAAGATAACGTGGGTATAACTCCATTTTGCGCCAACACATTTTGAACAAGTGAGTTAACACATCCGGCGCAGTGAACTGAGTTGGCGCAATTGCGCGGCGTAGCGCAGTGTTACACATCTCTAGTGAATACTGAATTTGTCATTTGACGTTTCGACTTTCGCTGCTTCGCGTCTTTCTGTTTGGGGGTTATATATATAATTATTTTATTGGTCTGTAGTCTGTAAATTAGATAGTTTTATGAATGATATTAGTATATGATTACTTAACGAAAATTAAGATCATCCAATTCATAAAATGAGTGACAAATTAGGTTTTGAGGAGCTACGAGCTAAGTATAAAGTGAGATTATTGCTAACCTTATCACTAACGTAAATAAATGACAAGAAAAATATCAAACATTTTATTTTATTTTAGGATGTGCTCAGCAAAGCTTTCACTACAAACAACATTGACTTGATTGACTCATTTTCAAAGAACACCAATGAAACGGACAGAAAAGCGGCAATGGACCAGGCTTTCAGGGATAAACTTTTAGACTTACTGATAGAAGACGCCAACACTCTGGAAAAATTTGTAACTTTTTGCATAGAATCATGTCGGAGACAGATGGTAACTCCGACGATGCCAGTAGTTTTACTTGGCGACATTTTTGATGCATTAACTCTGAACAAATGCGAGAAAATGTTTACTTATGTTGAAAATGGTGTTAATATCTGGAAAGAAGAGTTGTTTTTCGTTGCTTGTAAGAACAACCTACTTCGGATGTGTAATGATCTGTTAAGGAGGCTATCAAGGTCACAGAACACTGTATTCTGTGGTCGCATTTTGTTATTTTTGGCAAAATTCTTCCCTTTTTCTGAACGCTCTGGGTTGAACATAGTATCTGAATTTAACTTGGAAAATGTCACCGAGTTTGGTGGAGACAACTCGAGTACATTGAAAGATGTGTTGGAAGATGAAATTGTTACTGACAATGATAAAAATAAATTAACAATTGATTATAACTTGTACTGTAGATTTTGGAGTCTACAAGACTTTTTCCGTAACCCAAATTCATGTTACAATAAAATTCAATGGAAGACTTTTGTAGCGGTAAGTGTCCTACAAACATTATTAGAGACTTTTCATTAGTGATATTCATAAAGGTATAAAGAATAAATAAAGAAAATTCTTAGTTTTTTCATATGATGTATAGGAAAACACAACATCTGCAATGACCAGTTAATGTGAAAAGTGACCAAAATTTATTACAAATACAGGAATGCAGATCATTTCAATCGCCCCATAGTTTAGCCACTGATCATACAGGAAAATATCCCAAAAAATATGTGTAGTTGGTTAAACACCAGCTGTGAAATGATATTTTGCAGATTCTGTCTCTACACCAAGACAAATGTTAGTGTGTAGGCCACACAAGTATTTATTTTAGACTTTATGTGGCTATTGGGTTATTAATTTATCTTAATTTCTTACAGCACTCAGGAAGTGTCCTATCGGCCTTCTCATCATACAAGCTGGAAGCAGTAGAGTTGCAGAAATCAAAGTTGAATAGATTGAAAGCAGTTAGCACAGACGTAGAGATGCAAGAATCTAGTAAGGAACAGCATTACTTTGCCAAGTTCCTTACCAACCAAAAACTCCTTGAGTTGCAACTCTCCGACTCAAACTTCAGACGATGTGTGCTCATACAGTTCCTCATTTTATTCCAGTACTTGACTTCTACTGTGAAGTTCAAAATGTAAGTATAGTTATGTTACTATGAGGTGGAATAAAGTTTGGTAAATTATAATTCCACCTCATTCAACTGTTTCGTAATTTACAGGGAATCACAGGAATTAAAATTGGAACAATCTGATTGGGTGAAAGAGACTACATCTCTAGTATACCGTTTGTTGAGTGAGACACCTCCAAATGGGAAACGTTTTGCAGAATGTGTTAAAGATATTCTGAAAAGGGAAGAACACTGGAACAGTTGGAAAAATGATGGATGTCCAGGTAAGTGGTACAAAAATCATTTGCACTAAATTTTTGTCTATTGTTCATATTCAGCTAAGATGCCACAAGTAAATTTTTTTTTGCAAAAGCTATGTTTACTCATGTTACCAACTCGCGTAAATTCATTTTACACATTAAAGACAGTATTTTAAAACCTAATATAATATTTTGAGAACCCAATAAATGAAATAAAAATATTTCAATATCACGTGACTGCAAACAGCGGTCGGAGCGCGGTGACGTCAGTGCTCGGGCAGCGCATGAAAAACTCAGTTTAATTCGATAGACCGCGAGACTCTATAACCGATCGTTGACGTAGATTACAGTCACGTGACAGGGGCCCTACTCTATAAATACGAAACGAAGTTCGAATCTTCGGACGATCGAAGTTTATGTACGTAATACGATACGAATGTACCTACATATACTTATGGTCGTAATCATCGACTTATGCTTACTATGTACGTTATACAAATTCGAACTTTAACACAGCAGGTACTTTCGTATCGTATATAAACTTCGATCGTCCGAAGTTTCGAACTTCGTTGTTGTGAACCCAGGGCCTCAGGTTGGAGCGTTATAGCGGGAATTTAGAAAATTATTTTAGTTTACGTATTTTCTTATAAAATGTTGTCCTGAATTATATTTAATTTCTTTTTTTTATATATGTCTATCCATAAAATAAAAACAATTTAAAAATTTAATCATCATCCTATTATATTTTGTGCTGACTATTTACAGCTTTAATTGAAATGCTAATGTATAAAGCAGATAAATTGTGAATAATGTGAAAATAAAAAAAATGTTATTTTGTCGGAAAATGACTGAAGACATGGGGTATTTATAGAATTTCAGAGACCAAAACCTCCAGTCCAAGTGGAGTCATCAGATGAAGTGAAAAAGTCGAGAAAACGTCGCCGTCCTGTGGGTGAAATCATAAGAGAACACGAGAGTCAAAAGAAATCCTATATGGGCAAGTAAGTGATCTCAATTGTCATGATTCATTATTTTGTCCTTTGTGTCGGTATACCGTAAAACCTCAAATAATTTAATTAATCGATAAATATAACTATTAATTTTCATTTTGGAGATTGCTATTTATGGTTCCCTTCCCGCTAAGGCTCAAAACCTAAAGGGAAGGTATGGTGGGATTAGAAAGGTATTTTGGGGTAGAGAAATATCTTGATGCTCTAGTCGCAGATTCAAACAACATGGTACCGTCCTGAATTTATTTGTGTATCTGTATCAGCCCATATACGTCCCACTGCAGGGTACTGGCCTCCGACACAATTGAGAATACGATTAAGGGTGGTTAGGCCATAATATAGTCCACCACGCTGGCGGACTGTATCATTTCTTACAAATCGCTACGGTATGCAGGTTTCCTCACGATGTTTTCCTTCATCGTTGTAGTGCATCCATCCATCTCCATAGATGGACAATCAATAAAAACATTCGAAATGTCAGATTTATGCCCTGGGAATTGAACTCGCGACCACCGTGAGCATGTTGGCAGCCACGTCTGGTCCGTTTACCAACAGGCGATCACGCATTTTTGTATTTGTATTTATGTAATCATATAAATTTATTTCCAGTAACGATTTAACAAAATTGTGGAATCTCTGCCCAGACAATTTGACTGCGTGTCGCACAAAGGAACGAGACTTTATGCCATCGTTAGGTAAGTTTTTGTCAAAATTGAATCATTTTTAATCGACTTCAAAAAAGGAGATTATTTAACACTACTAAAATAAATATGTTGGTTTTAGAACATAAGTTAGCTTCACTTTGTTTGCTATATTATGCCCCTTAATATTTTTAAATGATTCATGTCTGTATTACGTATGAGTTGTAAAATTGAAAGGTAGGTGTACTGTAACTGAACGTGTTGTAAATGTAATGGTAATTTATACACGTAATAAGCAACTCGCCATCACAAGTACATCCACCCGATGTTTACAAAAGCACTTTCGAGACCATTTTTATTAATCAGTTTATTGATTAATTATTATTACTTAGTATTAGGCCTATGTGACCATCTTCATGTAAACTGTTGATTAGTTCATTTTTAAATAACGTTAATTGCCAAGTAAAAGTGCCGAGTATCTTCCGCCGATTTCACAAGTGAAAACAAAGTATCGAGTAGCTACGTGCTGATTATGTGTATAACATCAGAAAATAAACGAATAATCAATCGATCGTTCAATGTTACGTCAAATGTAGAACTTACGGAAAGTTCTTATTTATAATAACTCCATGGTAAAATGTGCACAGCCCAACTGGAGAAATTAAAAAATGTATTTTTTACTTAAAAAATAATTATCACTGATTGCAGTTACGTGATAATGTGTCGCAAATAAAACCTTTTGAAATATTTTTATTTAATTTATTACGAACAATTTTAGGTTCTCAAAATATTATGTTAGGTTTGAAAATACTGTCCTAAATATCCCTATTGCCATGACCAATAGGCCGGTCAAATAAGGCGAAAAAAAATGGTTAATCTAGGATTGAGAGATAATAAGCGGCAAACTTGTATAAACCTTTCTTTTGGTATTCTAAAACGTTTGTCGAAAATCTCATAAAATCTCAGCGCCGGTAACCAAGATATCAAAGGTCAAAGGCTCCGAATAAGCAATATCCTTAAAAAACGCTTAATCGCTCAATAAAATGTTTTAAGCAACATTTGTAGAGAATTTAATGCTCTACAATTTACACTTAGGGTAAGATCGAGGGTACAAGACCACGTGGTAGAGCGCCATTACGTTGGTTTGATCAAATAAAAGCTGCATTTAACGGTCCCGTGCATTAGTGCACAAAGAAAACGTCAGTGAGAGAGGAATGGTGACGGATTGTAAAGCGAGCAGCCACCTGAGAAGATGACCACGACCACTCTGCAAAGAATGATAACGACTGAGAAGATCTCACTTAGCGGCGCTGAGATTTTTGAGACACTGTTTACGCCCGAATACTGGAACGCCATTCAAATAATATGTTGCTCTTAACAGCGCACGGCCTACTTAGCCGGTATATTTAGTAGGTAACACCGCATTGTTTATTTCTCCCGTCAAACAGTAGTGTAAATGCACTGTTGTGTTTCGGATTGAAGGACATTGTAGCCAGAGTAACTACATGACATACAGAGACTGAACATCTTATGTCTCAGGATGGCGAGCGCAGTGGAATGCCAAGCATTGCATTGTAATTCAAGGTGTTGTTTGGTTCTGCTGCTGTATATGAGCGGTCGTATCGCTTACCATCACGCGAATGGCATGCTCGTCTGGTCATTAATAGCAATAAAAAAAAGTAGTTAAGCGCAACTTATATTTAAGTCGCGTTCCAGTATTCGGATAGAATACCAAAATGAAAGGTTTGTACAAGTTTCGAGCGGATTGTTTGAGGCTACGTTGTGTAGAGGAGTACATGTCGCGCGGTCGCGGCGGCGCGGCGCGCGGCGGCTGGGAGTGGCGCGCGCTGCGCCTGCTGGCTCGCCGCAGCCCGCACTTCTTCGTGCAAACCAACAACCCTATCGGACGACTGTCTGATTATCTAGACGCTATGGTATGGAAACATTGTTATTACACGCACTTATTTTTTATCTATTTATTTATTTATATAAATCTTTATAGTACACATAATAAAAAATACAAAATACAGTGTAAAATAAATAATTAAAAGAGAGGAAACTAAACAATACTCATACCAAATAAAAAAAAATTACACCAACATACCAAACATACATACGTACATAATATATAGCATAAATACATACATACATATACAATACTAAATAAATACAAATTGTAAAATATTTTTTTATTGCATAGGTCGGGCAAATGAGCAAACATGTCAACTGATGGTAAGTGATCACTGCTGCCCATAAATGTCCATGACGCTTGGATTGTAGATATGTTGCCGGTTTATTAAACCGCGAGGGGATCGGGAAGGACTCTTTTCCTTCCTAGGAAATGGGAAGAGGTATTAAGGATCCAGAGGTCTCACTCACAGGACGAAACGCGACAACAAAGCTGTCACTTCACGTCGATCTTCTGTCAGACATCACTGTGGCTCTACGACAATAAAGAAACAAAAATAGTTATTTTTAAACATGCTTACAGCTTAACTCCTATGACTCGTCGTGAAGCAATATACACTCATTTGCAAAAAAAAACGGGCACCTAAGCAATGAACCATTTCAAATGTTACTATTGGTTTGTTTGATAATTATAGGTAGTTTTACTTTCACAATTTTGTAAATTAATAAGCAAATAATCGTTTTCGTCAGTATTATCATAAAATTTTGATAAAACTTATGGGTTTTAATGCTAAAGTTCACTAGTAGTGTATGCTCGCTAGTAGTGCATATGCTCGTGAAGTAAAAGTTAACAAAGATTTTTGTTTGTTTTTTCTTTAATAAAGTAAAAGCAGATAAATGTTTAGCATCGAGTGTGACCCCCTCTAGCTGAAATCACAGCTTGAATTCGTCTGGGTATGCTAGCGAGGATATCCCGGATACTTGCTTGCGGAATACGTTCCCACTCCGCGGTAATCACATTCTTCAGCTCTCTGATGGTCTGCGGAGCCGGTTGTACTGATCTCACGCGTCGTTTCAGAACGTCCCAGACATGCTCTATAGGATTGAGCCTGGTTCTGGAAGAAAACCATGTACCCAACCACGGGATGATCGTTTTCTTGTGAGTCGGGCATTGAGAAATCGCAAGTCTTCGTATGTGGACCTTAAGAACAACCTCGAAGAAGTAAGAAATGTGCATATTAGTCTATGGACGGTCAGGAGGAGGCTTCTCGCGGCCAATATACGCAGTCATCGCCCGGCCCGCGGCCCTAAGTTACTCCGTGAGCACAGAGTTGCCAGGCTTAGGTTTGCTCGAAATTGTGAGTCATGGACTCAAGAAGATCTGGAATAGGGTATTGTTCTCCGATGAAGCCAGGATATCTCTGTTCGGTGAAGATCGACGTCGGCGAGTGCTACGAAGACGAGGAGAACGCTTTGCAGAGGCTTGTTTTGAAGAAATCACACCTTATGGGGCTCTGTTATGTTTTGGACAGGAATAAATTCAATGGAGCGTACAGAGTTAGTCTTCATTGAAAACGGCTCACTGACTGGACAACGATACATAACGGAAGTTCTAATTCCTCATGCACAACCCGCATTGGCCGCTTTAGGCGAAGACTCAATTTTTATGGACGACAACGCTCGCGCCCACCGGTCTGGCGATGTGGAAGCGTATGTGCAAGAGGTCGGCATTCGTCGTTTGGATTGGCCAGCTCGAAGTCCCGACCTCAATCCTATAGAGCATGTCTGGGACATTCTGAATCGACGCGTGAGATCAGTACAACCGGCTCCGCAGACCATCAGAGAGCTGAAGAATGTGATTACCGCGGAGTGGGAACGAATTCCGCAAGCAAGTATCCGGGATATCCTCGCTAGCATACCCAGACGAATTCAAGCTGTGATTTCAGCTAGAGGGGGTCACACTCGATACTAAACATTTATCTGCTTTTACTTTATTAAAGAAAAAACAAACAAAAATCTTTGTTAACTTTTACTTCACGAGCATATGCACTACTAGCGAGCATACACTACTATAGTGAACTTTAGCATTAAAACCCATAAATTTTATCAAAATTTTATGATAATACTGACGAAAACGATTATTTGCTTATTAATTAACAAAATTGTGAAAGTAAAACTACCTTTAATTATCAAACAAACCAGTGGTAACATTTGAAATGGTTCATTGCTTAGGTGCCCATTTTTTTTGCAAATGTGTTTAGTTTTGAAAGTAAAAACATATTCACATTATGAATAACCTAACTATACGCCTCCTGATCACCTCGAACATTGTTTCACATTTTTTTTTTTTATTGCATTGAATGGCGAGACGAGCAAGCCGTTCGCCTTGATGGTAAGCGATACGACCGCTCATGAACAGTAGCAATATTCCACTGCGCTCGCCATCCTGAGACATAAGATGTTAAGTCTCAATATGTCCAGTAGTTGCTCTGGCTACAATGTCCTTCAATCCGAAACACAACAGTGCATTTAAGCAGTGTTGTTTCACGGGAGAAATAGACATTGCGGTGGTACCTACCCAGATGGCCTCTCACATATGAGAGACCTACCACCAGTTAACATATGGACAATTTTCTTTAAGATTATTTTGAAACAAATATTAGCTTTTAAATAGTATCGACGCATCCAAGTATGTTATTTTTATATTAGGTATGTTAATATTTTTAAACAAATATAGCTTTTTTATGAAATACCGTAAAATTCAGAATTCTATTTCTTTTCAATACAATTGTTGTCAATCTTCAATTCATTTGTGCAGGTTGAGCGAGTAACTCGCGAAATGGCGGCAAACGCTGCCGCCACCACCAACGGAGAGTCTTCTAAGAACAATGAAAAAATTAAACAGGTAATTTTATTAATGTTTGTGTGTTCTAAATTGTTTCCATAGAGTATAAACTATAGGCTAAATAACGGCTTTGTTCATAGACAGCTATAAAATATATTTTAGGTATCGAAAGTTTTTTCTTACGACTGTTGCATTCAGTTTGAGCGAAGAAGACAAAACATTTGATAACTAAAATAGGGTTTTACAACCGACTATGAATACGGCTGTAAGTGGTTATAAAGAATAGATTACTTTTTTGTTTCAAATTAATAACGATTCAAATTCTCTCTCTCCTTTGTGGAGAATTTCACTTAATCCAATAAATATTCTCCCATTCGAAACAATACACAACCTTCTGAAATACTAAAATGTGCAAATTCCAAAAATATTAAAGGTATAACTTAACCACCTACTACCTAGATAGACGAAGGGGGACGTATTGAACATTTTCCGTTACTTTGTCATTTTCAGGAGTCACAAGAAGAAGAAACCGAGATAGAAACCGATATCATAAAAGAGGGAGACGCAAATGATATTGAACAGGTAATTTGATTACTATCCAAGTAGAATTTTGTACGTTAACTTTTAGATTAATTCTTCGCTGCTTTTAAACAATATGAAGTAAACTTTCCTTATCTACTAAAACAAAGACTCAAGGGTATGGTCGTCCACGAGATCTATGCTTTGCATAAGATTTTTGAGTCAATTTGTGTAGATGCAAATACATAAATACACCCAACAGTCACATACATAGTCCTGACCCCATATTAGGATCGAGGCTTGTGTCGTGAGTATCAGAATCTACGAGAGACTTTTCGGTCTCACAAACACCCAGACCCGAAATAAATACCTGTGGATCACAGAAATACACAGCGGAGGTGGTGCGCCCTCAGGTATATATATATACGACTCCGAAACGTGCGATAGAATCTCGCCTCCGTCATGGACGCCCATAACAACTTAAACAGGCGTCCAAAAGTAGGTGTAAGTGGGGGTCATCTGGGCCCCCATAATAATGGTAGGACCAGTAATGGCTTTGCACAGGGCAGTAGCGCGGACGTAAATCGGGGCGCCATTCGCCCTGGGATGACGTGTGACATGGGCGTAGCCACGGTGGGGCAGAGTAGGGCGCTTGCCCCACCCTGGCTTTGACCTGTAAGGTACCTAACCAACTCTAAAAAAATAAATTATCTATGTAAAGTAATAGGCAGGTGAGCAATAAGAAAGTATTTAGGATAATTCGAATTATAAACACAGATATAGGGTGTTATAGGGTGTAAACTATTGTAGGAAAAAAAATACCGGGGGAAGACCGTGGGTACAGTTTGCTAATATGATGTAAGACTGCTGCCCCACCCTGATCCCACGGCTGGCTACGATCATGACGTGTGACAGCCATCGAGGGGTTTTTAGTCAGTATGGTGGCGTAATTATTGCTAGGGACCCATCTCGGCCACAATATCCGCGTTTGTATCGGGCTGGAAGACCAGAGATACGAAGATGCTATCTAACCAACTGCTCCACGAATGCTGTCAAAATTAAGCTAATATGCAATAACAGAAAGGACTTACATAACTAATTATTGTCTCTAGGTACCTGACTCAAGCCACGCCGGTGAAGAAGATTACGACAAGACAACTCGTTCAAGAGTCACAATGATCACTCCATCGCAATTAGAGGCTGTTTCAACAAACCTCAGCGACTGGAAGAAACTCGCCACCAAACTAGGCTACAAACCAGACGAAATACAATACTTTGAGACAGAGAATCCCACTGACCCCGCCCGGGCTAAAATAATGCTACAATTATGGTTTGATGATGATGAAGATGCCTCAGTAGAAAACTTACTGTATATCATGGAGGGGTTGAAAATGGCAGAACCCTGCGAGGCTTTGAAAAATGCGAAATGACATCCACTCAAACGTAGATTAAGAGCGTATATAAAGTTTTGATCCGTGTATGGGGTATCGTTTTAATTCTTATGTGGAATATTGGTATGATGTGTAAAAATTTATATAAAAACAATTTTAATATCATATTAAGTGACATAGAAAGATATGTTTTACATTCAACGCGGGTGTACCAGTTATATTTTTTAGTTCGCATGTAATGACAGACAGATTTTGGATATCAAAAACTACAAGAGACTTTTCGTCTTGCCGATACCCAGAGTCGATATTTTGTATTCCGCTCAAACATTTGTTTCGTTGTGGGAATCGAAACCGCGGCCACCTGTTTTACATCCGGCGTTTAACCAACTGCGCCACAAAGGCGTTCATAAATATCCTTTGATAAATGTTTCCTCTGTAATATACTTGTATGCCATTTATATTGGGTTTTTATACATTGTATTTTTATCCCACATTGGGTTTCCTAATCCCGTGATCCGAACACACGATCACTACGTTTCAAGAGTTATTTTAAGTTTAAGAAATAGTGCAGAAATATTAATAAAGTATTCATTTAAACTATTTTTTCGTTTTTATTGGTCAATTTATACACAAAAGAAAAGTTTGTTAATTACATTACATATGCTGTTTATGAAGTGACAAATACATACATAAACTCACGCTTTTTTTCCCAGTGGTAGACAGAGGTGCCTGGACACCCACACACCCCTTGTATTTTCCGTTCCACGATGTGATAGCGGGCGTGCCTATCGCCATATCGGGCACAAATTCCTGACTCCGGGCTAGTAATGAATAAATAATCCAATATCACTTTGCCTGACTCGGGATTCGAACCCGAGACCCCAGCTTTGTAAGCATACCGTAACACACCATGCCACCGAGGTATTTATGCATAGATTAACGAGATCTTTTTGAAACGGTAATTTACATTAAACCTTTTGAGATTGAGAGATTAAATCAACAAATAGCTAAAACTCTTCAGTGACCTAACACGTGTAAGGGTCGGTATTGGAATCACGGGGCGTAAAGCATGCATTCTTTCCCCTTCACCCTTAGAAACAGCATTGGGTCCTAAAATGGGTGGAGGGGAGGAAAACCAAAATTATCTGTTCTCTCGTATTTACTTCTTTGGATGCTTTTGATTACAACGCTGAGGCCTCGAGTTTGAATCTCGCGTCCGGACAATGTGATATACAGGGTATATCAAGACTGCTACCGAAAACGAAGCCGGGTGGTAGTTTAAGCGACTTCAAACACAATGCAACAGAAAAAGTTGCAAAAAATAGCGACAATTTTTTTTTTTGTTATTTTTTTCTTATGAGCATATTTGGGTGGTAAATACATTTTTTCCTAAAATAATAGTGTATACCCTTTTATTCATAAATAATCTAAGGTATAAAAGTGTTTAAATTATTATTTTAGCAAAAACTATGGATTTACCACCCAAAAATGAAGATATTTAAAAAATCATAAAAAATAATTGTCGCGTTTCTTTTCGAAATTTTTGGTTGCATTGTGTTTGTAGCCACTAAAACTACCACCCGGCTTCGTTTTCGGTAGCAGTCTTGAGATATGTATTTATATAATTTTTCTATCCCTTATCAATCAGGAATTTGTCCCCGATAAGCTCCCTGCCCCCTTATCACACGTAGGACGGAACACACAACAGAATATGGCTTTCTGGTTGCTACGAAGACATCACGTTTGCTGCATGGTTACAGAGATGCCTATCTGCCTATCACATCTGGAAAAGGGATAATTACATTATAGTATTTTTTCTTGCTATGAATGGCGATACAAGCATGCCGGTCGCCTGATGGTAAGCGATACGACCGTTCATTAACAGTAGCAAAATAAATAAATAAATAACACCCAACAGTCATATACATAGTTCTGAAACACTTTGAATTAGAAAGCAACGCTTGGCATTCCACCGCGCTCGCCATCCTGATACATAAGGTGTTAAGTCCCAATATGTCCAGCAGTTACTCTGGCTACAATTTCTTTCAAACCGAAACACAACAGTGCATTTACACTACCGTTTAGCAAGAGAAAAATTATATAATATGGAATGGAAGTTTGTATTAGTATCTAATTTAAATTTCCATTCCATATTATAAATACTTGTAACAAGCGCATAGACATGACTTTTACGAGGCTGTTGATTGTTATCACGTTTGTATACATTTTATTAGTAGTACCACGTTTTCATTTGTCTCCTAAATTATTTTTACATTTCAAAGAAACCGGTGCTAAAATCAGTGCCGGATTAAGTCACCTCGTGATCCGTTGCACATTTTAGCGGGAAGTCTTTCTTTTACCAAGGAACAAAGAAATATGTTAATAGATACTACTAAGCCTGCTGTATTGTAAAACAATAGAGTGGGAGAGTTGTGAGGAACACCGAACAAAACCTGATTCTGTTACGATCTTGTGCTTGCAAAATTATTTGTATACAGGACGGCTTTGGGTGCGACAGGACCAAAGGTAGGTAATATATGCTAAATCTGTTAAACTTATAATTAAATCAGCACTGCCCGCTGGCTAATATATATTTTCTATGTTTTTATCTAGGTGATTATAGCCTGCTTTGAGTAGCATTCGCCGTCTCGATTCTTTAGTATCTTGTGTCTCTTTTTAATGTGTTGAACTTATTCTTTGCTGAGTGTACTTAATGGCAATAAGTCTGGAAATTGACAAGGGTATCTATCAATTTAGCTAAATATGTCTGATTGGTTTACAAACTGCTCTTTTGGACGGTCATCTCAAAGAAGCTGTTCTCCAGAAAGGCTATTTTAACACCATTCAGGTCCTATATAGGAAAGAAATATCTAGCAATATTGTATCATATCATATCACTAGGCCAGCGTGGTGGACTATATAGCCTAACCACTCTCAATCGTACTTTCGATTGTAGAGTAGGCCCGTGCCCTGCAGTGGGACGTATATGGGTTGATACAATACAATTTTTTTTTTATCATAGACCACATTATTTCCCTCTAGCGAGTTATAGATTAAACCTAAGAGGAGGCATACCTATTGTAACAGCCATATTCACAAACCGTTTATAAACCTATTTTAGGATATTTAGAATATTTTGTCTTCTTCACTCAAATTTAATTCAAGTCATTGGAATGGGACAGAATATTCGATAGATAAAATAAGTTCCTTCTTAAACCATCTATGAGTAGTGCCCTAAGAATTTCTATGTAAAGTCTACCAACCCGCACAAATCCAGCGTGTTTGACTATATGGCCAAAACAAAAGTACTCTCGAATGTAGATGAGTCCCGTGCCCTATATAGGGACGTACATACTTGGGCTGGTACAGCTTACTTTGACTACTTTGATAATGTAAACTTTAAGTTCTTGATTCGATCGGGACATGGGCTGACTATTGACCAATGTTTCTTTGTCATTGGGTGGTCTAGCGTTTGAGACACCCTACAGATGTTCAAAATCGAACCTATTATAAACAAAAGTCTATAGATAAAGATCACAATGTATTCTAAATTTAACGTTCGGCATAGATTTTTATTAATTTCCTGGACCATCTTTTACAAATTATATTAGATATCAAAGAGGAAAGTGTTGCCACTCACAATTTATCTCCACCGACACATCTCGAAAAGATTTATAATATAAATCTTATAAAAAAACTATTCAACAATGTCGGCCGTTCCGAAATTATAACTTGCACGCATTTCCTCATCCCGGCTGACTCATGGTGTGCCCAAAACAGAACTTATTGCTTACAAACCTATGGCCCCCTTTCTTAATAAGCGAATATGGCTTTTATTCCTATTATTTAAAGTCTACACTAACCGCACATGTATAGTTAGTAAGAATATAAAGTGCCCATCGTACGTCGGCCCTTTACGTCTCCCGCTTCTGGTCGTTGGTAAGATGAAAATGAAGATTTTCGCAATGACGTGATGGCTCAAGACTCCCTGGTCCAGTTTCACCACCGCCGCCTGTGTTTACAGAATCGCGGAATAGTCGCTGCACCGAAATTAGTTCGAAACGTATGCGTCAATGGGCAGACGGTGCGCGCTTCGCGTTGCGCGCGCGGCCGCGGTCAATCCTAACATATTTATATTTTTATGATTCGATACGCAAAGCGAGATTTTTATATTAAAAATATAACGGGGTAGAGTTGGTCGGCGCTGTGACGTGCGTGCGCGCAAGGGTGGCGCTGTCCACAAAGGATTTTGTGTTTTTTTAACAGTTTACAGTAAGTACAATGTGTTGTCTTGTATTTGATGGACCTAGATGTTACTATAAATTTGTATTGCACGAAATATTGTCCAATTCCCGGTAATAAATGTCAGTGGAATGGGCGACATACCTACAGCATAAAAACTCTATTTTCGACGTTTATACGGCAAATAATTGGAATATTAGGTCTGCAAATCACATAAGTATATTTTAAAACTAATTTACCATCGGAAATCATAATTTCACTTTTAATATAATTGGAAATTGGTGTCGATTTATATAAGACAAATCTCATTTTTTTGCAAGTATACTTATTAACTGTCGGTATGTATTCCTAGAATATACATAGATATTCCAGTACAAATATTTGTGCGCGTTTCAGAAATTGGAATAGGCATGCCAAACCATAAACTTTATGACCTCTGGTACGTTTAATACGAAATGTATCTTCATAATATTTTAATACTTCCGGTATTTTGTTTTATATCGGCATGAATATAAAAAAGCTATGTTTAGTCCCTTTTAACTACAGCTAAAGAGTTTGAAAAACGAAAACGAACAACTTTTCAGTAAAATACCCATTTACTAAAGTTAACGATGTTTCGGTTCTTTATCATCTTCCATATGACTGTGGATCGGTTCAAACATCAAATCAGTTAAAGCTTTTAGAAATTTATCTTTTAAAGGTTTGTAATATTCATCAGTCATTCTGTTTTTACAGTAAATATCATTAATTTATTTTAATATCCTGAATTATAAGATTTCTAAACCCCAAATTGGTCATAATCGTATTACCTTCATTACTTATCTACATGCTATAGTAATAATAGTACCAGTAAACAGAAAGACTTTCCGTATACTAGTGGTAGGTCTCGCATAAATGAAAGGCCGCGTTGGTAGGTACCAGCGCAGTGTCTATTTCTCCCGCCAAAGACTGTTAATTCACTGTTGTGTTTCGGTTTGAAGGACATTGTAGCCATATTAACTACTTGACAAAATGAGACTTAACATCTTATGTCTCAGGATGGCGAGCGCAATGGAATGCCAAGCATTGCTTTGTAATTGGTGCTGTTTGGTCTTACTACTGTTCATGACCGGTCGTCTCGCTTACTATCAGGCGAATGGAATTCATTGCAATAAACTAACGCCCAAATACTGAAACGCAACTTAAATATAAATGGCGCTTAACTACATTAATCCCGATTAAATGTACTGGCTAAGTGGGCCTTGCGCTGTTAAGAGCAACTTATTATTTGAAGGTCGTTCCAGTATTCGGGCGTAAACCTATTGTAGTTATAACAATTGAAAGACTACTAAGTTTAACATTTTCACGTACTTTGCTACTTGTAAATTGTATTAGTTATTTTACTAATCTCTAGCTACAAAATGTTTTCTATCAAATCTAACCGTCCGTTTGATCTTGATTAGTAACTTCACTTTCACTGTCTTATTTAAGCAGTAGCAAATTTTAAAGAGCGTATCAATATGTTATATTTTTCTAAGACATTAGTCATTTTTACAAATCAATAATGGAAGTGAAACTAGTTTTATGTGTTGCTCACGATTCGAGCATAAACTTTGAAAGACAATAGACACAGTATGATAACTTGCTTTAATGTCGGCAGTTTTACTACCTCCATACTTATTTTACATTGGCTTGTAAACCTAAAAACGAAGTGTAGCGAATATATCATTTTCTTCATTGGCCATTCCGTTTTATTAGAGTTACAGATACACTTGAATAACTTTATATTTCTCTGTTAATTGCTTTTTGATAATGTATGTATGGAAGACAAAAACAGATAAATCTTTTGATATGAAAATGAAATAATACGCGTATCTAGATGCGGATTACATCTATCTAAATGGAGACATCCATTTATTCCATTGTTCTAGCTAATAGGCTTACAATATATCATACGTTCCTTTAAAAATAATAATTGTACCATGACATTACAAAATTAGTAGAAATTGTGAATAAAGAATCTATAAATAAATATAAATAATAATAATATCACCATAAATCTGAAAATAATTTATATTCTGTTGCAAAGATTTGAAGACTGCAGGCCCGTTGAATTTAACAAGCGGTCTAAATTACAAAAATATTTCATGCTATAAATCTTAAAATAATTTCTATTCTGTTGCAAAGATTTGAAGACTGAAGGCCCGTTGAATTTAACAAGCGGTCTAAATTACAAAAATATTTCATGCTCGCATTAAAATCCCGACGGGCGGTTGTAAACCCGATTCTCTATATCTATTGGGGAGACGCACATACCAGGACTTCAAAGAGTCAGTTCCTATTCTAATTGAAGCATTATGAACGCTCGCAGTTTTAGTATGACCGGGTGGGACAAAGTAATGATCGTGTCTTTCAACTCGGATCACTTGTTTCTTTACGTGTCCAGTTTTCTGTGCGTGATTGTCTCGTCTGTTATCTTCAAAACTGGTGTAATGGAGCGGTAAACATTAACCTATTAAACTACAAGTTACAAATGTCTTGTCTAAGGCACAATGTGAACGAACTTACGAACGTACTCTGATGATCGATGTGGGTTTGTATTCATGCGAATCGTCCAGTAAAAATATTTGTCAGACTCTATATTCAATTTTGATATGTGTGTCAATAGATGAACACGTTTCTTATACCTTGATTAGAGTCCATTTTTGTCATATATTCCTGTTTTTAAGTAGCAATTTTTGGTACTCTACCCTTTTTTTATTTTTTGTCAAGAGAAAATGCTGTAGAGCTCCCCTTTCAGTACCCCGGAGAAGGCAGAAAAGGGCACTCTGCGGGGTACTCTACCATTCGCAGTCTTTACCTATATAGGCCCTTCTATTTTCTTTGTACATGGGCATACCCAATAGCACTATGGATGTGTGATCTACCACCTTGGTCAAATCGGTGCAGTTATAAATACTGTAGCTCTAATAAATTATAGCAAGACTCAACCACCTCTTGGTTTCTCTACGCATTAAGTCCGTTTTTTTTTCGGCTCCTCTCTGTATGGCCAACAATACAATGTAAATTAGGGTTTTTACTAGATATAATATTGTTGACAACTATTTGCCCCATACAATAGATTTAATGACAGTATGTTAATCAGCCTATGTGGAATTCTGCCTATACATGTACTAGGGAGTATTTTAAAAAGATTGCTGCCATTATTAAAGCTAGTTAGTAGTTACCATCAATTTTCTAATGACTTTATTTATGTTAGTAACTTCTACAATTATTTTTTTTATTGCTTTGTATGGCGAGACGAGCAATCCGTTCGCCTGATGGTAAGCGATACGACCGCTCATGAACAGTAGCAACATTCCACTGCGCTCGCCATCCTGAGACATAAGATATTAAGTCTCAATATGTCCAGTAGTTGCTCTGGCTACAATGTGCTTCAATCCGAAACACAACAGTGCATTTAAGCAGTGTTGTTTCACGGGAGAAATAGACATTGCGGTGGTACCTACCCAGATGGCCTCTCACATATGAGAGACCTACCACCAGTAATACCACAGTAAATAGTATACAACTGAAACAATTATAAGGTATACTTAATATTTTGTTCTATATTCATTTCACATCTCTAAATGTATGATTATTAGAATTGGTTTAGCGTGCCTTTAACACTGTAAATCAAATTGTAACACAAATATACTAGTAATTTGTCTAGTATTTTCACAGTCCGAAGAAAGTAAATAGGTATTAGAATTTTCCGTTGTTTTTTCGTACATCACGTTGATTAATATAAAAAAGTGGACCAACTGAGTTTAATAGTAAGCATCAGTAAATCAGTCTGAGCGCACACATGCAAACCAGTCTGTATCAAAAGTAGTCCACTGACACAAGTATCTAACATATAACATATGACGAAAGAAGAAAAACAGTAAAGATTCACCATTCCAGATACGAATAATAAACACGCCCGCTCCGACGCCCACTAAAACGAACATCGTATTGAAGTTAAAAGAAATCTAGGGCGTATTATCGATACATGAAAAACTAATGTGACGCCATGTACATATTTCTTTTAATCCATACACAAACATCCGTCTGAGGCGCGGAGCGGGAAGCAGAGGCATGCACACTGAATTTCAGCAGCCCATTTTTCGGATGATTTTCAAGACGTATATTTTCGTAATGTGGAGCGGCCGCCGTGTGCGGTTGTAAACATTCTGGATGTGTGCTTATGTGCATAAATCTGTGTACACCCAAGAACCGATGCTTTATGAAGAGTTTCCATTTTATAAATAGCGATCTGAGTACTCTCAAATAGTCTCGCATTCGCGCCGGCCTGCGGGCAAACGCTTCTTGCTTCGGCTTATGATTTTTGTCTGCAATACTCCTCTTTTTATTACACTAAATGTATGTCACCTGCAATTGTGCGTGTAATACGATGTCACTTCACAGGGATTCTCCTATGCATCATTGTTATTTGTCAGCTTAAAAATACGCTAAATAGCAGTCGTAGTAAATGGCACAAAAATATGTGCGTCTGAAAATAAAAATCCAAACTGTATGAAAAAAAAATAGTTAATGTGTGTTCAGCTTGTGCGTGTAAATATTACTTAATTGACTTACTTTAAAATGCCACGGAAATACAACGAAGGATCTGATTAACGAAAATTCATTAATACGCTGAATATTGCGTATCTATGATTTTTTTCTAGGAAGACCAACTAAAAAATCATTTTAGTATGGTCACAGTTTTGTCGCGATAGTTTGGCTAGATATTTTATAGATAACAGACTAATTTTCTCCTCCTGCTGATTTAGGATGTTTTTGTAAAATATCCTAAAGCAAGGACAAAAGCCTAACTAACAAGGAGGTAACCATAAAGGACGAAGTTCTTAATGCACATGTAATATTTCTATATCCACCTTTCAAAGAGATGACAGAATAATAAACAACCTAAATAATAAGGGCCGTACAGGAATGGGGTTTTAAGCCAGACATTCAAAAATTTTGCCAAAGTTCAACTGTTCGATGTAAAAAAAAAATTTATAGATTTTGCCAATACGTGGGTAGACATCCCACTGGGTGTTCAAAAATGTAAACAGCGTGGAGACAAAAATAAAACGCTAATTAACTATTTCCGTAAGCCTGGATACATTTGTCCTTCGACTGACAAAGTGAACAATCGAGTCGTTATTCATATCTTCCTTTAATATCACACTGTGAGCGAAGATTTGTTGTTTCACATTAATCCAATGGAATTAAGTGT
Organism: Hyles vespertilio; assembly: GCA_009982885.2. Taxonomy (NCBI): domain Eukaryota; kingdom Metazoa; phylum Arthropoda; class Insecta; order Lepidoptera; family Sphingidae; genus Hyles; species Hyles vespertilio. The sequence goes on along the minus strand of CM042814.1, from coordinate 5,071,529 downwards.
CAACTTTAGTCGTGTGTTTGACGGGTCAAATTTTAGCTTCTAAATGTCTGGAGTTATTATTTGATTTCGATTCATCTCTTCCTTTTACATTCCTGTCTCCATAGTAGCTTATATGCTTAAAGACTTTACGTCTACAAATGTATGTATACTGCTAATAATGTTGATGTTTCTTTGCCAGAAAAAAACTGGTAGGTTGTTAACATTAGTAAATGAGGCTTGTAACAAAGATATGGCACGCTGCCTTCTTCCAGTGACGTAATTGTATTCATGAGACATTGAAGGTCTTTGACTTTGAAACTGCTGAGTAGAAGTTATTCTACTGCTTGCCAAAACTGTGACGTTCAGAAGGAAACGGCCTTTTCAATATAGTATTTTGCTATTGCTTTCCCTTTTTCACAAGTCGTTGGTTTGGTTGGTTGCTTTGCTAAGATCTACATAGTCTACATGCCTAACATTCTCCTTCTAGTCCAGTTTTACAAGTACTCCTTTATTTTTCGGTGTGTTCAGTGGCTCTCGTATTTTTTTGATCCCAACACGTCTGCTCTGTTTTGAATCAGTTAGAATAGGCTTTTTTTTAACCGACTTCAAAAAAAGGAGGTTCTCAATTCGACTGTATGTTTATTTATGTTTCTTAGATTATATACTCGTCTAGATTGAGCAATGTCAACAAACGATGCGCTAAAAGTGTCCTCACTTTCGTTGATATGTGTGAGTACCGGTCGTGTAATTATTGTAATCCAACTGTCAAGGTGTGTGTGTTTAGGGATGCCTACTCCAGATTATTAACTTAACTTTTCCCCATTATTTGACATACAAAATAGGTTAAATAAAATATTTTTTCTTTATTTAAAGTAATCATACTATTAATTATATTTATAACGCATTTTAGTAAAAACAATAAAGAAGAAGAAGAGAATAGAATTAACTCTTTGGATTTATTGCCTGGGCTGTTATCTGATTTCTGTATTTATGTAAAATATAAATCATCATAAGTAAAATGTTCGGAACACACAACTGAAGTCATGTGAGGCTACGAATGGTCTTCTTTTCGTTTCCGCTGTGTAATGTCTCTCCAGCAATTTGCTAGTACGGAATCCGTAGTCTAAAAATATTATTAGGACCTTGAATAAGTTCTCGCTGTTTCTTCAAAGATGACAATAGCAGTACCCCGTTTGTGAAATTTTGAATGGTAATACACATGCAAGGCAAAGAATTAATAAAATTACTATGAAGTGCATGTCGTCGTGGGTTTCATTAATATCGTGTAGGTAAGTATTATTTACTCATTAAATAAATAATGCCATTCTTCCTGTTGTTATTCTGATCGAAATATTATGTAGTGATATTTGTATTTTATAGTTTCTCCCATAGTTTCAACAAATCTTCCTAGTATTAAATTGCCAACACTGGCCAATGAAACTCGTCTTCAAAATAATGAATTAAATATTCATGTTTTCTTCAAATAATAGTGGTTTAACAATAATGTTACCGATAGAAAGTGATATTGTTATTATTATACAGTTTTCCCACACAATTGCGATACAATTCGACAGCACAAACCGGCATAATTAATTATTTTTCGGGAGCACGTTATCCGTATGTAGTTCAAATGACACTGACGTACGTGAGAAGCGAGTCTACCAAATTTGGTAGACTTTATTTGAGCCGCGCGGTGAGGTGTGATGTGTCATCTAGACGTATATATAATCTAAGTTATGTTTGTTACCTCGTTTCTCTGTACTGTATGAACTGATTTCGACCATTCTTTCTTTGATTGAAAGCTGATGCTTGTCATTTGGTCCCATATGGGGGTTAACGTCACTCGCGTCCGTAGGCTTTGACTCTAGATTCCCTACACGTGACCCCTGGGTAGTGCCAAATGAGTGACATAGTGGTGGTAGGACTTATGTGTCCGCCCGGGTAGCGACCACCGTCCACGAGGCGTAAAGACCGCCATAGTGATCTCCGTAAGGGGATCGCGTTCCGGGATCAGTCAGTGGTTTTCCGGTTTCTTCGAAGATCTTAGGTCCGGGCATGAGGTTGTACCGTGTGGGTATTTTCGGTCCTCTGTCGAAGGGAGGAGAGTTGATCCGCCGGCCAGGGAGACCCGTAGAAACGGTTGTCCGCTGGCCGCCCGCGGTATTATAGTACAGGGGCCCAATCGGGGCTAACCACCTCGAGAGGCTGCCTCACCATGCCGCGCATAATCTTGGGTCGGTACGTCGTGCCGGTTGGTGACCGGAAGTGGGGTCCCGGCGGCCCATCCCGGGAGGGTACGGGGGCCCTTCCGTCCGGCGGATCAATTCGCTTCCTGACGACCCTTTCGTGCCGGTGCCCAATCGGCCTTCTTAGTGCCCGAACCTAAGATCCTCGTTGCCTCTTCACCAATCCCATCCTTTCTACCATGACAGTGCAACTAAACAGAGCAGGTCCTTCAGCGGTGCTTAACCCCACCACCGCGTTCACTATGGAGTTCACTAACATCCGTGGACTCCATACGAACCTCAATGCCGTCCACCACCATCTTGAGACGGCCCGGCCTGCTTTGCTCTTCCTAACGGAGACGCAGATTCGTTGTCCGACCGATAATTCTTACCTGTTGTATCCCGGTTATTCGCTTGAAGTAAACTTCAAGCCTAAAGCCGGGGTATGCTTGTATGTTTGGTCGGACATCTGCTGTCGCCGTTTGCACTGCATGGAGGACCCCTCCTTCTCCGCTCTGTGGGTGCACGTGGATCTAGGTTCCCTGAGCCGCATCTACGTGTGCCTTTACAGGTCTCACAACGGGGACGATGAGACGACTCGGCTGTTCAGGTATCTTAGCCAGGCGGCTGATGACGCGCAGACGCAGTTCCCGTCGGCCGAAATGGTGGTCTTGGGGGATTTCAATGCTCATCACGAACTGTGGCTGGGCTCCTCCAAGACTGATCATGCTGGCAGAGCTGCCCATGCATTCGCTCTGACTCATGACTTGACACAACTGGTGAACCAGCCCACCAGGATCCCGGATGTGGCGAGTCATGCACCTTCTTTGCTGGACCTTCTGCTGGCGAGTCACCCAGCCGGGTATCATGTGACCGTTAGTGCGCCTCTGGGCACTTCCGATCACTGCCTGGTTGGGTCGTCAGTACCGATCGCATCACCTCCACGTCCCGTGCAGGTTAGGCGAAGGGTCTGGCATTACTCGTCGGCAGATTGGGAGGCAGCGCTGCTTTGAGGGTAAAGATCTCTCAGCGAGTGCCAACGCTATTGCTGACGAGATCAGACTTGGAATGGAATATTACATTCCTTCCTCTGAGATCGCCAGTAAGGGCCGTGGACGCTCTTGGTTTAATCGTGCTTGCGCCGATGCTGTCGGTGACAAACAGGCGGCGTATCGCGCTTGGATCAGGGGTCGCGCCATGAAGGATCCCAATATCAGTTTCCTCAAAGAAGCCTATAACCGTGCCTCCAAGGCCTGCAAGAAGGCCTACGTTAGGGCGGATGCCCAGCGCGTTAGCAGGATTGGGCGTGCGTTGGCCGATCACCCAACTAGCAGTCGTGCTTATTGGAGGTTAGCCAGGTCCGTCCAATCTAACTTCTGCCGTCCAGCGTTGCCGCCGCTGAGGTACCCTGAAGGGTCGTTGGCCCACAAGCCGCAAGAGAAGGCTGCCTTGCTGGCAAATCTCTTTGAGGCTAATTCCCGCCTCGAAGACCGTGGTTCCCAGTCGCTGCCTACACTGCCTGATTGCGGTTTCTCAATGGCAGATATTCGCATCAGGCAGTGTGATGTGCGGCGTGAGTTACGGTCTCTCGATGTGGGGAAAGCCAGTGGTCCGGATGGGATACCAGCGGTGGTTTTAAGGGCTTGTGCAGCCAAGTTGTCTCCAGCACTGACTCGCCTCTACCGAGCGTCCTACCGCACAGGTGTTGTGCTGGAATCTTGGAGGGAGGCCAATTGCAACCGATCCCCAAAAAGGGTGATCGATCGGACCCTACCAATTACCGCCCTATCGCTATCACCTCAGTGATGTGTAAGGTCATGGAGCGGATCATAAACGCTCAATTGGTCCGCTACCTGGAGGATCACTCGTTGATCAGTGACCGACAATACGGATTCCGCCATAATCGACCGACGGGTGATCTTCTAGCGTTTGTCCTGCATTGCTGGGTTGAGGCGATAGACCGGTGTGGCGAGGCTCTTGCTGTGAGCCTCGACATTGCCAAGGCGTTTGATAGGGTCTGGCACCGTGGTCTTCTGTCCAAGCTTCCGGCATACGGTCTACCCGGCAACCTGTGTTCGTGGATTTCCGGCTTTCTGCATGGGCGTAGAATACGTGTAGTCGTAGACGGACACGCTTCGGCGCTCATGTCGGTAAATGCCGGAGTTCCTCAGGGCTCGGTGCTGTCGCCCACCTTGTTTATTCTGCATATCAATGACATGTTGTCGCTTGGCAACATTCATTGCTATGCAGATGACAGCACGGTTCATGGGCGATACCACTGCGGGCCTCCAGGTTGCCGAGTCGAAACTGTGAAGGGACGCGAAGATCTTGTCATTGAGCTCAACCGGACCTTGGATCTCATTTCTACATGGGGTTCCAGGAATATGGTTGAGTTCAATGCCAAGAAAACCCAGGTGTGTGCGTTCACGTGCAAAAAATCCCCGTTCTCTCCCCTCCCCATTCTGCAGGGTACTCTCAGTGCGGAATGACCTGTATATCCTTGGTGTGGATATCCGCTGTGACCTCAATCCAAGGAATCACATCGAGGGCGTAATATCTGCCACATCACGCAGGGTTGGAGTCCTGAACAGGGTGCGTCGGTTTTTCACGCCCGGTCAGCTTTGCCGCTTATATAAAGCGCAGGTCCGGCCGGGTATGGAGTACTGCTCGCACCTTTGGGATGGATCCGCCCAGTACCTGCTCGATCCCTTGGATGGATTGCAGCGGCGGGCCATCCGCATTGTGAATGATGCAGACGTTACGAGCAACTTGGAGTCGCTACAACTCCGGAGAGATGTCGCCTCTCTAAGCGTGTTCTACCGCCTGTATCACGGTGAGTGCTCTGAGGAATTGTTCAACTTGCTCCCCTCCTCTCCATTCCTAACCAAAACCACGCGTGCTGGCTTGCGAAGCCATAGCTTGACGGTCCACACCATCCCGGCGCGAACCAAACGGTTCTCAAATTCGTTTCTGTGCCGCACCGTCAGGCTGTGGAATTGTTTGCCGGCGCGCGTGTTCCCTCCTTCCTACAATCCTGGGTCCTTCCGCCGTGGTGTGAAGAGGCACCTAAGCAGGCCGGCATAATTGTTTCCATTGGCATGGGACTGCCGTCCGATGCCAATGGATACTCTGCCTGGGCGGCATTGGCACTTTCCATCAGGTGCAATGCCGCCACTATGCCAGGCCATTATAAAAAAAAAAAATGTGGTGAAAATCTGAGCAATATCTTCGGACCTGGAGAGGGGAACTCCTTAAAATTAAGTAGGATTCCAATGGTTCTTTTTGCATTAGGTTCATTATAAAAGTTAATTTACAGTAAGAGAGGAAAAAAGGGGTGGGGGTGAGGGGGGTAGGTGATAAAATTAAAATACACGTAAATTTTAATATCTTCGGCAGCTTTTAACCCTATTTTAGTGATTTCTTTTTCATTGGAAAGAATGTATTGACAGGTTGATCTCAGGAACACAACATGGAGATCTGATGATCATTTTCGGACCTGGAGTGTAGAACTCTTCAAACTTTAGTAGGATTCCAATGGTTCTTTTTGCATTGGGTTCAGTATAAAAGCTAAGCTCCAGTGGTGGAGGGAAAAGGGGGTAGGGGCAAAGGGAGGGGGGGGGGGAGAAAAAATAATAAACATATGAATACTCCAATATCTTTCGCAGCTTTTAGCCGATTTTAGCGATTTCATTATCATCGGAAAGAACATATTTCTAGTGGGGACCAAATCTTCTTCATTTTGATTCCTATCAACACTAAAAAGATAAAAATAACCAAGATATTTAATAAAAAAATAAAAACCAACTTCAAAACAAAAAACCACAAAAAAACAAAAAATAACTAAATAATAAGTTGGTTTTTATTTTTTAATGGTAAAGGATACTTTAATTGCCTAGAACAGAGTGTGCAACTATTTTTTTCGAATACCTAGGTACTTACAATTTGCAGTCATATTTAAATTCACTATAAAGACTACTTAAAAATGCGACGCAAGTTCAAAAAACTCGGCGTAATCAATGGGCGTAATAATCTCTAATAAGTTTGTCTTCATACTCAATAGAAACGTGCATTATTACATGACGCAGTGATTGATTTGTTAAAAATACATCATGCATTACTAATCTTTATTCGGAATACCATCAACATTTTTGACAATAAAGCTACGGGCAGTCTGCCAATGTAGCATGGGAAGAAAATGCTTGGGCGGCCAGTAGTTACTATGTTGTACTCATAAATCATATGTAGGCAGCGGCCACTCCACAGGTAGAAACAAACGCACATCAAAACACTTCAGTTTATTTTAATTTATCGATGAAAACAATTGTTTCAGAAATGTTCAAAGTTCTTGGCGAAGACACCTTGAATCACTAATAAAACGAACCACAATGAAATCAAACTCATTCAACTAATAGCGTTACAAAATCAACAAATAGTTATTTATACAAAAGTATACATTGTGGTAAAGTTTTCATTGAGTTTCGCGCAAAGTTTTCACGGCACTGTCCACACGGTAACAAATGGCCCGATATCAACGTGTTGATGGTCCATTAATGTCACCTCCCGACTGAAATAATAGTAAAAACATAAACCACTCCACAAAAATGTCACTGTCATCATCAAAATGACGCCTGGAGCAGGAATGAGTGCACGATAAAATGGTTATTTTATTAGATTTCTGGTTTGTTTCGACTGCCGCCGTCGCCGTCTGCGTATCATAATAATATCGAACGGTCCCGATGATTCATATATGAAAATTCAAATTGGCGATCTCGTTTCGAATCGGGTCACGCCGATATACGTGGAGAAAAGTAGCCAAGATATAAACACTGCCGTTTGTGTCTATACATACAAGTATTTACGGTTGTTTAAACTTTGAATTGGAAAACGAGGCTTTAGGTCACTTTGCGCAAGTTTAAGTAGGTACCTAAATAGTATAAATAATTTAAATAAACTCGGGTCTCGACAAGGACTTGCATCACAACAGGCTGGAAGCAGACTCCATTGATTTCCTTTGACTTTTACTTGGCCTATGTTCTGTGGTGGAATTACTGTTGCTCAGGATGATTATGATTATGGATTTAATATCAATATATTAAAAATACCAGGGCGAAGTTATCCTTTTAGGGCGAAAATGTCGATAGACTCGCTCCTTGTCACAACATAGATTTTAATTCAGTCCACAAAGCCGATGTCCAGATATAATAAATATGGCATTTCGCCCTCATTTCTGAAGAAATTTTGAGTTGTTCTAATTTGAAATCTTAAAAACGACAATCTTTTACCCTAATTAAATACCTGAAACTTGTAAAAACTAAATGTATGTTAGACACTCGAAAAGTATTTTATAAATAAGTAAACAAAGTCCATGACATGAAGAAATATTTCCTACAATCAATAAACTGCTAATAAATGTTCCATCCAACATTTCAAAGTGTTACACACAAATACCGAGTCGACGTATAAATAAACAATTTAATCCATGAGACAGTTAACATTTTTACTTCTATAACTCGTTGGTCTATTTTAGAATACCTGATGTGCCTGTTGGCTACAAGAACTGTATGCAACTCGATCCAAAATATCCATTACAGTCAATCATTTCAACACTTGCTGCACATAATTTCTCTCCTTACAATCGCCATGCGGCAGGCGAATAACAATGCCTCTGTTTTAATTCACACTACATTATTGACCAATTAAAAGTTTTGTTTTAATTTATATACACCTTAATATATTATAGTGTTAACACAAATAAAACGGACAATAAATGCCATCTTGAACGAACGTAAAGGGCTAGCATTCTCGCTGTAAAAGAGAATACGACAGCGCCCTCGTGTTCTGAGAATTTGATAGTTTTAAAATAAGGGCGTTAGCCTTACCCGGCCTGAATTAGAATAGCGCGATGTTTCCTCGTTTATTTAACAGATACAACGTTTATTAGGCCGCGATGAAATGCTTTGGTATCGACGTGGCCGACAGAACACACCAGCTTGAGTGGAAACATTAAAGAGAGCGTCTAACTATAACACTTTAAAGTTGTCTAATACAATGGTAACACAAACAGTTTGTATAACCGGTGTAAGTTTCCACGAAAGAACGAGTAGAAAGAAAATTATTTGAAAGGTATGAACAGACTGTCGAGAAATCTACGTGACCAACATCTAAATACATAAATGGATCTTGTTGCTGCAATACGAGTACGTTCCATTATAAACATGCTGAAGTAATTGACAGCAAACAAAAGCTACGGGAATCCTTAGAAATCAAACGCTTTGTAAATTCAAAGTGAGTGGTGAAAGCCAACCGTCATTTAGCTGATATAATTAAGCTAGAATAATTTAATACAATAAGATCGAACCTGAATAGAATCTTATTGAGTACATCTTAACGGAATATTAATTAAAAGCTACACAAATTGCGTTTCCCTCGTAACTTAGTTATTGACTTAATATTTATCTCGAGAAATATTTAGCTTACATTTCTTTACTAAATTCACTCACAGCTAAAACCAGCTGAAGCCTAATTAGATGTGACATTTCAGTGGCAAAGAAACAAAGTTATAAGTAACTTTCCAAGAATCATCGTTTCAATAATATAAATCTAAACGCTGAACAGCGCTGAACGTTAGTGAATGAATGTCATCCTGGGACGATAATAAATAGTGTCCGAGTCATTAGAGATGTATTTTGAGGTTGCACATGCGTTCATTCATAATAACGCACATGTTAACTTTAAATACACATATATCGAATTATGTGGGTAAACGTCGAGGAAATGCCGGTGATACCGTATCTTTGTGAGCTTTACGACCGTTAACTTTGTCAGTAACATATTAAAATTAACATACCACATAATTTTCCTTTTTGTTAAGTTTGTATCAGCAGTTATCATTGTTTACTGTATTATAAACATGAAGAGAAGAATGGTTTCATATCAAATACGAGTATTAAAGATCAAAGCATCGCCAGTCTTAGCTACCTTTCAAATAGGCTCCTATTCTTAAGAAAAGCTTTTTGTAGAACTTATTCCAAATTATTCAATGCCCTGTTGTATTTCAGATTGAAAGACATTGTAGCCAGAGTAACTACTGGACATATTGAGACTTAACATCTTATGTGTCAGGGTTGCTTTGTGATTCTAGGTGTTGTTTGGTTTTGTTACTGTCCGTGAGCGGTCGTATCGCTTACCATCAGGCGAACAGCATACTCGTCAGGCTACTAAAATAAAAATAAATGTTTTGGTGGGTTTTATAGCTTCTAAGACTCGCATTATTATAACTATACAGGGTATATCAAGACTGCTACCGAAAACGAAGCCGGGTGGTAGCTTAAGCGACTTCAGACACATTGCAACGGAAAAGTTACAAACAAAAAGCGACAATTTTTTTTGTTATGTTTTGCCTGTGGCCATATCTGGGTGGTAAAAACCCTTTTTGCCTAAAATAATAGTGTATACCCTTTTATTTATAACTACTCTAAGGTATGAAAGAGATAGAATTTTTAGTTTAGCAAAAGCAATGGATTTTCCACCCAAAAATGACGATATTTAAAAAATCATTAAAAATAATTGTCCCGTTTCTTTGCGTAATTTTTAGTTGCATTATGTTTGTAGCCACTAAAACTACCACCCGGCTTCGTTTTCGGTAGCAGTCTTGATATACCCGGTATATACAGGGGTGCGCTGTAGTTATTTCAGTAGGTAATTGTCGTCACCGTCTCGAACAATGTATTTCACACCGCCGAGTCCGCCTACTGCGCTACTACACGTGAATACCAAATGACATACTAGTTTTAGTGAGTAAATGATCAGGAATATATTGTACAACTCACCATAGACCACATTGGGCGACTTTTGTCACGCCATTCCGTTTCACGCCGGCTGGTTTAGGCTGTGAAGTCATGCTTCAACTCCCTGAAAGTTATACATTCTATACTATATAATGTCTAAAGAGAGCGCTTGAACTTAAAAAAATGTAAACAAATGGTGGTGCTGGGCCACATTTTCTGCCCTCCTGTTAGCTGATATTTGACGGAGCTGGCATACGCACGAATTATTTTAGAAAGAAATATAAAAAATATAGTATAGTGCTTATTCAATTCAAAATCGTTTTGGGCGGATAATAACTAAATATGATTAAGTTACCAATGGAATTTATAGCACTTTGTCGTTAAATAATTAGAAACCATTAGATGAAATTTCACTAATACGTTACTGCTAGCGATTATCAACAAAAAATATTCTACGTTTTGAAGTCGCAAATGTAGATTATTTTGGCCATTCTTTTTAATTTTAATATCAGTGATTTGCCATAACAGGATTGTCATGTCAGGCCAAATACATCCGTGTCTATTAATAAAGTCGTGAATATCTCGCTAATCAAAGTAATCGAGTCAATTATAATGCCTTGGTCTAAATTTAATTCCTCGCTTATCCGAGTTAATTATTAAGGCCCTTGGTGATTGGTGTCAGTACTAAACTAAAAAAAACTTCCTGAGAAAGGAAAAGGTTACAGTATGTTTCTTTATTTAAAAACTATTCTAAAGTTATGATAGCTGAAACTTTAAAACTAGCACTTACATTCGTACAGACCCGAATACGTATGAAATAACGAAAAGCCTTACAATCTTACTTTTTTACTGGTGGTAGGTCTCTCATATGTGAGAGCCTGCCTGGGTGGGTACCACCGCAATGTCTATTTCTCCCGTCAAACAGCAGTTTAAATGCACTGTTGTGTTTCGGATTGAAGGACATTGTAGCCAGAGTAACTACTGGACATATTGAGACTTAACATCTTGTGTCTCAGGATGGCGAGCGCAGTGAAATGCCAAGCATTGCTTTGTAAATCAAGGTGTTGTTTGGTTTTGCTACTGTTCATGAGCGGTCGCATCGCTTACCATCAGGCGAACGGCATGCTAGTCTGGCCATTCAATGAAATAAAAAAAAAACTCCTTATTTCCACAAGTAAATCACAGTAACTTTAGGCCACCGCTCCACACATGATACATAAATTCAAGTCGCTAAGTGTATTTTTACACTTGACACAAGAAGTTGGGGTGGACGACACTTAGATTTAAAAATACACAAGGTCGCTCGTTTGACGCAAGCCTTTTCCCTGACACACACTTTTACTAGATATTGCATCTAAAAGCGTAGTTAGTATTCAATTGCCCGTAAAATATTTATGGGCGCTGAAAAATACAGGGACTGACAAGACTGCTACCGAAAACGAAGCCGGGTGGTAGTTTTAGTCACTACAAACACTTTTTATTGCAATGAATGGCGAGACGAGCATGCCGTTCGCCTGATGGTAAGCAAAATCAACCAACGCCTTGAATTACAAAGCAGTGCTTGACATATCACCACCCAATATTCTACATTCGGTTTTTCTCTTGAAAAATATTTCAATTTTTGTTTAAAGAAGAGAAAAGCTCTAACCAATCATTCAAATGATTGTTCACGTTAATTAAAATGAATATTGTGATCGATGAAATGTCAGATATGTCGAATGAACTCCAATGCAAGCTCATAGTCTTTGCCTACCCCGTATAGGACAGGGAGTAACAATGCATGAATGAAAGGTCCAATTGATTTTAAATATATTAATAAAACCAACATTATTAATCATAATTTTATAGACCTTAAAACCAGCTTACTTATTCAAAGAAAGTATCTAGATTAATTTTATTGGAATTTGATCACTTACAACCAGGTAAACTATTCACTTAATTATTAATAACTATTCTTGCTCTAAAAACACTGTTGCTTCTCTTTGTTGGTATGTGTTTACGTAATATTGGACTGTCGTCGCTTGTCACCTTTGAAGACGATTTTATTATTCTACCGGCGCCTGCTGACAATCTCATAAAACTGTATGCATAACAATTTCGGTATGTTTTTCTAAGTGTTGCGACTTTTGAAGTGTTAAGGGCGACCATAATCCTGTCACATTATTAGCATTCAATTTCTTATGCTGCCCAATGTAATGATGTGATATGCATCAGCATCAGCGTTTAAGTATTTTGTTAGAAAATGAAAGGATGGTATTAACTGCATTAACTGCATTATGTTCTAAAGCGACGTTGTAGACTAGTAAACTTAAGTACTGCATAAATGAGTGCTTCTATAGGATACCAAATTTTCTTCTGCCTATCGACCGATGTGACATGGTCCTGACCATTCGTAGTATATAGGTTATTGTTTTTTAAATTACCTATTGCATTAGTCCAGCAAAGGAGCAAACAGGTCATCTAAACTGATCACTGCCTCCCATGAACATCCATAACATTTGGATCTTAGATGTATTGCCGGTCGATTAAATTGGGAAGGAATCGGGAAAGAAGGATGGGAAGAGAACGAACCGAACGAAAAGCAAGAGCTAAGCTGTCGCGCAAGTTACACCATTACCTATGAGACAGTGTTACCGTCCCAGACGGGCCTGCCCATTCATGCTGTATCATGACTGGCATGGCTCTGCCATAATATGTCTACCTAATAGGTCGCTCAAACATCTTAAATATTTTCAGTTATTTAAGAATATGTAGCAAGACATAACAGTTGTTTACCGCCTCTGAATCATATTCATTCTTGACAATTGTAATCCAGAATTAAAATTTAAAGGTCAGTCGGACATCCGAACGTTGAAAGTAAAATGATATTGTACGAATGGCACGCAGACAAACGCCAGACAAAAAAGATCCAGCGGCGGGTTGCCAAGTCTCAATGACACTGGAGACCAGAGGAAGACAGCTTTCATTAAAACAATACAATTTACAAATATACGCGGGTTTTAAATACCCTGTAATGACAAGTAGCGATACATGGGTGACATTCATTGCCGCGACATCCAATGTACTACTAAAGATATTAATAATCACCGAAAAATTTCCGTCGTAAAAATGTTTGCGCGTCGAGAAATTATAAACAATCTTGTTAGATTGTAAATTAGCAAGTTTTTGTAATATTTTCCATTGTTCACAAGAGATATGATGGAGTAGGTAGAATAAACGACCCAACAAAATAACAATAAGGAACTTTAAGACTACCTTTGACGAATAAAGTCAGGAATTAAGAAGACTAAGAATTCCTCATGGAAAATATTAGAATCATATCAACAATAAGGATGACTGTGTCACAAGAAAGTTTTTGCCAAAAGTTGTAAATATAAAAACTGGTTTGAGCAACCGCATTCATTATGATTAGCATGTTCAGCAAATTAGTTCTGACACCTGTCAAAGATCAGACGCCTTTGGTTTCAACATGATTTGAACCGGTAACAGTGTCCGTTACCGTTTGGTGATGAAGATCAAATCCGTGAAGACATGTGAAATGTTTGTTTTAATAATAATTGTGCCTTTTATATTTCAGTCATTCTAATGGCTAAAAAAGTAGATCGAGGAAGCAAATAAAATATTTCTAATATGTATAACACGATACAAAATTCATAGTTTGGAAAAAGGATTTGCGTATAAATTTTATCACAAAAATTCATTGAATACGTATTAGATAGAACTCAACGTAATAAATAAATTCCATTATAGTGACCGGTGCCAAAGCCTTCATTTAGAGCTATCAGGCGGAAACATAAATTTATATAGAATAACATGTTAACAGCTATTTAAATATTCGTTAGGAAACTGACTGATATATTACTTACTTCTAACCAAATACCATGTCAGTAGGAGTGACTGTTTCCTACGTATGTTATTTAACGTTTCCTAATGTTTGTTCTTAAATATCCGCTTCTTTTGTTCGAGAGCCTCCGTGGCACAGTTGGTTAGACGCCAGTTGTGAAACGTGAGGCCGCAGGTTCGATTCCCGCACCGAGACAAATATTTGTGTGATCTACAGGTATTTGTTTCAGGTCTAGGTGTTTGCGGGACCGAAAAGTCTCTTGTAGTTTCAGATACCCACGCTACAGGACTCGATCTTAGTGTGGGGTCAGAACTATGTAGATATGTGACTGTTGGTTGTTTTATTATGAATCAATAAGTAGGTACAATCTTTATATATTTTTACTAGGTATCATTACATATTTCACTTACAACGCTGATAATTGAAGTAATACGTGAATAAACTTCCTAAATAAATCCTAAGAACTTGATGGACACTCTTGGTGGATGCAGGCCGCTTTGCAACAAAGCTTATGGAAGCTTATGGAGTAGGTTATGTGAGTGGCATAGTAATACCTCTTAGACTTTTTTATGATCTGTGTACGGTATATCTAAATTATATCAATAAGAATTTATCCATCTAGCCTTTAGCAATCTGCTCATCTTATTCGCGCTTCTAAAACAATATGTATCCATCGAATGCTACTGAGCTGCCATTTAGGTATCCCAGGAGATGCCGAAATAGCCTTTTTGCTGGTCTTCAATATTGACGCTGTTGGGGATATAGCGTGTCGCTTTATCTTATTCCATCCGCAGAAAGGCAGTGCTATCGGTTGCTGGTTTTAAGGGCATTCTATTCAACGTTTACTAAACATCATATAGACATCTAATGCCTCCAGGTGACGAGTGTAGGGCCATGAAATGCTTAATAATACGCTCTGACTGCACAGACGATCGACCTGCCCATCTCGTCATTCTCATTTGAGTATAAAAAATAGACTATAGTTTTTATCCGACGTCAAACGTGTGGATATGTATTTCGGAAATAATGTAATATTTTTGATTAATAGTACAAACGTTTAAGCTTTAACATAACAGTAATGTTTGCATTAGCAACAGCAAATAGTTTGGATTTGCGATTGCGTAGGCAGACTCCATCAAACATCACTCACACTTAAAAATTGAGCCGATGAAAGAATAAAATACACCAATAGCCGTCGAATCAAATCGTTCAATGTGTATTCGCCAAAGTAGAGAAATCACCAAAAATATCTGAACTATTTATAAGTTTGCATGAAGCAAAGTTTGCGTCATTTCAGTTTCCGTTGCAGACATGCCAAAAGTGCCGAAACGTAGAACGCGACGACACAGGGGCGGTTCAGTAGTCCACATACAATATTCTGTAATACCACTATTTTACCTTTATATCCTCAAAAGTCTGCAGGAACCTAATTATTTTAAGGATTGTCAGTTGTGGATGTCCTCACGAATTGGCGGTAGCTGTTGATTTTCAACAGGTGAGTCCTTGTTTAAATAGATACTATGGCCTTTCGTAATCGCAGACCACGGCAGCTCCTATAAAATGTGAAATTTGATTAATATATTTTAACCCTACGAAATACTCTTCTGCGTGTTATACTAATTTAATTTATAATTCTTAATTTATTAACGTGGAGGGTGGGATATACTCTGAGGGTTAAAATTCTTGCAGCCTCTTATATTAAAATAAAAAGAACAGAACTGAAACGAGGAAGCATCCAATTAGTCAGCATCGCGTTTAATGTGAATTTTTAAACACCACAAATTATAAATATCCAGATTTAGACGAGACAAACGCCAGCCACCATAAAACGTTACACGTTCAATGACTCCATGAATTTCCAAGGAAAAATATATCAGCAAGATTTGTAGGCGGCGTGGGCAGCAGCCGCTGACACGCTTCAATAGTCACGCTCAGGTATGGAGCCAGGGACTGCTGAAAAAAATAACAAAATGAAATCAGCTCTGAGCATAGACCTGCCACTAGACTTTTTTTTATTGCAGTGAATGGCGAGACGAGCAATCCGTTCGCCTGATGGTAAGCGATACGACCGCTCATAAACAGTAGCAACATTCCACTGCGCTCGCCATCCTGAGACATAAGATGTTAAGTCTCAATATGTCCAGTAGTTGCTCTGGCTACAATGTCCTTCAATCCGAAACACAGCAGTGCATTTAAGCAGTGTTGTTTCACAGGAGAAATAGACATTGCGGGGGTACCTACCCAGATAGCCTCTCACATATGAGAGACCTACCACCAGTGATATAACAAATGATAAAGTTAGAAGTTGATGTCCTATGTTTTTTTATTGTATTGTAGTTAGATGGTATGTGATCACTACCGCCCATGAATATCCACAACGCTTGGATCATGGATGTTGTGTCGGCTCATCAAATTGAGCGTAGATTAAAAAAGGAAAAAGGATGGGAAGAAGAAAGGGAAAGATTGAAAATTGGAAAGAGGAAACGGGTGTTTGAACTTGAAGATTATGATTATTTTTATTACAAATAAGAAATTATATTACGATGCAGCAAGAAAGTTATAGTGGCTCTGGGGTTTAACACAATATTTATAAAGCTGTATGTCAACATAGCAATTAAATAGGTTTTTAGATTTTATTAGCAGTTATAAATCTTTAAAAATGTGGTAGCTTAGTCTTGGAGGACGGTTTACAAAGAATTATCTTGTTGATGATTGAAAAGCGTTATTAAACTTTTGAAATTCATAGTTTTAAATCTAAATATTTCAGTCAATAGTATAACTATTATTATTTTTAAAATATCATTCTTTTATTTCATTCATTGAGATTTATATAGGTATCATTTTCTCATTCAAAGCTGGTTATTAGCAAGATATGATAAATGAAGATTTAATAAATCATAATTATTTCATTCATTTATTACTAGCCCCCAACTTTCATTATTTTCGTTTATCCGTCCCATGGTTGTCTGGCAGAGATCGCTTCAAGCAATAAGACCGCCACTTGTGCATACATTTAATTTCATTTTGTATTGTCATTGTTATGTATATGGTGTACAATAAAGTGTTAAATAAATAAATACTAGTATTAGGACCACAATTAACATAAACACACTTAATTCTTGTTTCTATAGCAAAGTTGTGAAAGATAGCTATAATTAAACTTCTTCTTAGGAACATTATCGAGATGATTGCTACTAACCATAAAAAAAACCATCGAATAGCCCACAAAAATAATTTGTTTTTCTACATTTTGTGCCGATGATTTTTGTTCCGATCCGATTTTCCGAAGAATTCCTAGTGTAAACAATGAAAGTGCGATCTGGGATTTAATGGATTTACGTCATAATTCTTTAGTTGTTGCAATGTAGGCGGGTCGCAATGTTATGATCTTTTATCGGTGTGCCAAACAAATGTTCAAAGATCAAATCAATTAAGAAAGTTTAATTTTGTCACTGAATTACTGAATTTGCACTTATTGGTTACAAACACCAGTGTTCTTTATATTTTCAGCCTATGTTCAATTGGATTCACTTGTATGGATACGATGCATCATGCAGTTTTGTTTCGATTCCTCAAACTCATATTTATTACCTATAACATACATTTTTATGTAGGTAATTGTTTGTACGTGTTTATATGTGATTGGGTTGTATAATTTGTATGATACAAATTGTACACCCAATTTCGCGCCTCTGAAATTTATCGGGATAATTTGTTTACGTTCAAAAATTGATTTTGAGAAACATATTTATTCGTTCCACTTAAAATATTTATGTTTTGTTACACCATGCAAGTCCCTGACTGTGGTTTAACCCAATTCATAAAATTTGGCACGAGTATAAAAATATTGACTCCAATTTGTATTCACACTCTGAATTATATACCTATCTTTATTATTAATAACCATTTATAACCTCTAAAAATATTAGTAGATGAAAGAAGTTTTCGCAGTGATTTAATTAAATCAACTATACTTCTACATCTTGAAACTGTGTTCGTTAAAAATTATTTGTGAATCATTTTAATCGAATGCCATTCAGAATGTTGTGAACATTCATCAAGTTAACATTTTAATTTATATTACTCAAATATAGACTTGCAAGAATTTATAATCTGCACAAAAGTGAGTTTATACATTCTTGTTCGAACGTTCAAAACCTACGCTTTACTTCGAATCTGTTGATTATTTAGAGATCAACCTTGTACTATTCTGATACTCGATCAAGCCGTGCGTGTAAAAATAAAATTGAAAATTTAAAATGTACGAATAAAACAGTCAAATTGAGCACACCTGGATCTGTAGCGGTGTTGGACTAGCGCCAGTTTGATAACGTCCGAACTACAAGGAATACATTATTTTATATGAATAATAAAACCCATTTTATTCATGAAATAATCATTTATCACTATTGATACTCTCCATCTATTGTCCACCACAAGTCTTCATTTAAAAAATATAAGAATCGCCACAGGTTTTCGTTTCTGACATATATTTGAATATAACATTTACCAAAGGGGGTGTTACGGGAAAGATCCTGTCCAACCTGCCAAAAATATTTAACAAATTTATAACCTTTGAAACAACGTGTAAGTATAATTATGTTGTATTCCATGGCTCTGATCAAAATATTAAATTATTTCTGCTACTAAAGAACTCCGCCCAACGGTTGCCAATAACAATCGTATGCTTTTTCCTGTTACAAAATAATTTCATTTCTAATGTTTCGCTTTGATCCTATTCTTGTATTAAAAGTGCTGAAAAATGCATAGTCTCCGTACGCTATAATTGCCAAGCACGTATCGTTGAAATTCTTCAAATCGTAAGCTTTTGCCAACGTTTGTTTTGCTAGAAAAACAGTCGCAATACATTTTTATTAAGTATATTTTAAACATTGTAACACTTTTCTTTCGATATGCCGAAGACGTATGGCATCATTAATCGAAATAAATAGGTCGTGAAGCGTCGTGAAAGTCGATGTTAATCTTTATAATGTCGCAGGACATCCGTTTCGTGTGAGACACATTATTCAGGCGGTCCATTCAAACAATATATTACTTCGCGCGTTTTAATTAGGTAAAATATTAAGAATTTTAAATTTGCAAGATCAAGACAATATGACTAAAATGTCTATTAGGCGTTGTTGTTGGAACTGACCTAATACAATTAGATTACGTTTAGCTTATAGATACGTTGCCAACATACCGACAACGTAGTGCGTCAAATTACATCCAAAACGCTAGATATCATATATAAACCATTCTATGATATTGCATTGTATAATTCATACCTACCAGTACAAGAAAGATAGAAAGGAAAAAGATAAGAACGAAGAAGAGTGTCAATAATAAACACCTACAAAGGTGAGTATCAAAAAAATATGTGACTAAACGGTTATTATTAATGTACTGTACTACCAGCTTGATACCTTCCACTGCAGGACATGGGCCTGTATAATCGAGAGTACGATTGTGAGTGCTTAGGCCAGTCCACCACGCTGGAATAATAATAAAAAAATACAAGTTGGCGGACTTTACATACCATAGAAATCATTATAAATCGCTATGGTATGCACCGGATCAGCCTATAAACTGGCCCGATTATCCCCCTGGGATTACTCTGTACTCCAATGACGAAAAATGTGCTTTTATCTTATACTAGCGCTGCCGCCTTCATTTCAATGGCTATTTTGAAAAAAGAGTCGATCACGGGTACTAAACAGACTTCAAGATATTCATTGGGCCTTGTTAAGCGAAAACTCTGTAATTCGACTTACAGTATTTTGGATTGGCACGGCAGCGCAGCGGTCGGGCACGGCTCCGCCCGGGTGCAGATACACGTTTCAAAATGGCGGTCAAAATGTTCTATTTCGACTATCAATATAGAATATCGAGCAATCGGACCACGAATATAATTTCCTCGTATTTGCTAGAAATGTCACTACTTCTTCCCTCCTATAGGTCATAGCGTAATGATATATAGCCTATAGCATTCCTCGATAATATTAGTATAGATGTTGACGATCAACGTCCGAACATTCGAACTTCGTATCGGAGTATAGAGTAACCCACTGGGTGGTGTCTTATAAAAAACTATCGTGAAGCAAGGCGCCCGTAGTCGTATTTCGTTTACATAAAATAGCTGAATATGGTACTGTTCTGTGGTTTAGTGAGTGTGAGTGAAAGGACTCCATCCTTTCCTTTCACCTCCTTTTTCTCTCCATTATCTCTTCGATTTTAAGTGTTCAGCAACATCCTTAATCAACGTGTTAATGGATTGGACTAAATACTTATCATCGGGTTGAGCCTTTTGCTTATTGTCCGGAACTGTGCAATAAAATCAGCTGTCATATTTTGTCATATCACATCATATGTCTCAGGATAGCGAGCTCAGTGAAATGCCAACTATTGCTTTGTAATTCAAGTTTTTTTTTTATTTTACAGCCATGAGCGGTTGTATCGCTAATCATCAGGCGAGCTTGTTGCTCGTCGCCATTCGTTGCAATAAAAAAATCTGTTCTCTTCTTTATTTACAAGATATTTAAGTAAGCACTGTTCCATTTCGAAAGGTTGAAAATACAATAAAGTCATAGTAGAGACGGTTGTTGTGCACACATAAGCCAGAAATACACAGTTAAATTCACCTCGCAACAGCGAGTCAATTGCCAGACGAAAAACCCGACTCAAGAGTACTTAAATCCACGAGCGATAGTTCTAGAAAATTCCATAACGTTAAACAAGTTAGTTGGCAGCGACCTTCGGTTTCCATAGCCGACTGCCTCTCCCACCGATGTATTTAAACAAACTCGAATTTTGTTTACATTCTCCATGAAATGCTATACAAAACGCTATAATTAGAAGGTGAGATTGCCGCTATTTCGCAATTTGCTTTAGTTTTTTCATAAAATCTATTGCCATTTCTGATATAGGTACTTGCACAAATTGCTGACTGTACATGGTTTTAGAGCGGGACTTAAAATGATACGAAATCCTAATTTTTTTTTATTGCAATGAATGGCGAGACGAGCATGCCGTTCGCCTGGTGGTAAGCGATGCGACTGCTCATGAGCAGTAGGAAAACCAAACAACGCCTTGAATTACAAAGCAATGCTTGGCATTCCACTGCGCCCGCCATCCTGAGACATAAGATGTTCGGTCTCAATATGTCCAGTAATTACTCTGGCTACAATGTCCTTCAATCCGAAACACAACAGTGCATTTAAACTGCTATTTGACGGAAGAAATACACATTGCGGTGGTTTCCTAATGAGCTATTACAGAAAAAAATCTAATATAATTAAATATTTCTTATGCTTTTCAGGTTTTTGCAGAAGAGGCTACAGAAGAAGCAGCGTCTGACCCGGTATATTAGTATGGAGAAATGAAAAAAAGAAAAATGGAAGAAAAAAAGAATAACGAAAGTTCTGCATAAAATTGTCTTTTTCCGCTTTGCTGCTGATAATTGTGTACATGTCAACAGCAAAGTGAAAAGGTCTCCTTTATGAGAACTTGCTCCGTGGCATCGACAGCTGAAGAGAAAAGTCAATTCAAGAACTATAGGTACACAAGATCTGCGAACAGAAGTTGCTGGCAATTCTTAAAACTTTATAAAGAAGACGCATATCCCCATCTTTATGTTTCACATTATCTGTTTATTAATTAACAACAAATATGGTGCAAGTTACAAATTAAGTATAAGGACTTTTTTTAAACTCCATCGTGCTACATAACGTTTGAATTAAGAATTGGTACTCGTATGTAGCAAGTGTTATCCCAATAGTAAATCGCATTCCATGTTAACATTTGCGCCACATCTGTATGATCATATTTGTATTACGTCACTAACTTATTTAAACACAAAATCATAAAATAATTATCAGGAGAGTCTTCTTCAGGTTCCTACGATATTTTTATAAAGATATCTTATGTTGGATGCAATATAAAACTAAACCTAAATGTTTCATTTTCTATAACTACCTAATTGTATGAATCTATGTAGCCATTGACCCAAGAGCTCCTGGCTCCGAGTTCTAGGTGGACAGTCTATAATCTACATCCTGTTAGCCATCTCACGTCATAATCGATCATCAAAGTCTAAGCAGTTGAACACCGACTTTCAAATTTTACATTTTCACAGACTATCTTATCTTCAGTGCTCGGTGCAAATAAAATGCGTATCTATAAGGTATTGTTGATAATCCTGACCTTTAAAAGGTGCAGTGGAGGATATGTGGATATCCTTTAACATCGAACGATTGAGTGAATAGATAGAAAGGAATTATATAGATATATATATATATATATATATATATATATATATATACGGCCTACAGAAATCTATCTAGTAGAATAAAAAGAGACGGCATAACTGTCATTTTCGACAAAACTGAATTCAAAAGTCTTTCGAAAGAGACAAAACCTTCGATAACTAAAGCTGTTTAATGAAAAAATCCGTTTGTTACCCATTTGTAGTAGATCTCTGCATGCTGCATACAAGATAGGGGGGTTACTCTATGATCCGAAAAAAAAATCAAATGTTCGGATGTTCGACGTCCGAAGTAAGATATAAGTTTTCCACTTCTTAAAAGCAATATCTACTTTTCTCTGCAATACTTATATTTTTTCCCGAACGTAATCTATGGCTAAGACGCGACGTACGATTGAGGATTCGAACATTTAGTGGAGTATCTAGGCACATTTGTACAATTCTAAGTACAACGTCCTAACATTCGAACTTCGTTTCGGATCATGGAGTAACCGCCCAGGCTATGAGATGGTTCTACCACTTACACACCAGACATGTCGAGTGGACAAAAAAGAATTAGAGAACCGTTTGGTTCGCGCCGGGATGGTGTGGACCGACAAGCTATGGCTTCGCAAGCCAGCACGCGTAGTTCTGGTTAGGAATGGAGAGGAGGGGATCAAGTTGAACAATTCCTCAGAGCATTCACCATGATACAGGTGGTAGAACACGTTTAGAGAGGCGACATCCCTCCGGAGTTGTAGCGGCTCTAAGTTGCTCGTAACGTCTGCATCATTCACAATGCGGATGGCCCGCTGCTGCAATCCATCCAAGGCATCGAGCAGGTACTGGGCGGATCCATCCCAGAGGTGCGAACAGTACTCCATACCCGGCCGGACCTGCGCTTTATATTTATTACTTTATGCCTACTAAATAGTCTCTCTTATGTAGAAAAATTGGATGGGAAACGAAAGACTTCGGGCTCAATTAAAAACGACAAACGTTTCTATAAACAATTAAAGTCCTAGTAATTTGTAATATGTATCTCAAAAACATCACGTACAGTGGGAGGACTGTGTACACGTACACGTTCAACTTGAACAAGCTGCAAGCATACCAATGCTCCGTTATACTTAACACATGAAGTAAAAATATCCGAAAAACTCAATGATCAACGGCTTCTATCTCCGACACAGAGAACTGCTTACGTATTGTGCTATATCCGAGAATAATTTACGACTTAACTCCCGCCCAGGAATAAATTAAACTAGATAATTTATACTAGAAATGTGCTTTTAATTAGCGTACTGTACTGTCCAGCGGCGACTGACGCGCTTGCCGCTTGTTACAAATATAACCAAAGAATATACGAGTTTTCCAACTATTCTACATAATTTTGTAAGTATATTTTACGCCTTTAATAATAAGAACAGTGCATATTTTAAGAATTTGAATATTAGTTAAAGTACATATACAGGGTGATATTGACACATGTTACTTAAATTAACCCACGTGTTTCTCATCACCCAAGGTGACGTTGTATATAATTTGAAAGCAATATGAGAAGATTTTTTGTCATAAAATGTGCTTTTCGTTTTCACGATTTTTGGACTTCCCATGTAGATAAGAGTATTTTTACCGCTTAGATGAACATCAGTTCGGTTAAGGAACTTATCTGAACCAAAAAACTCAGTATCTATAGGGGTTGATCAAAAGCCTTGAAACCTAAAATCGTGATTTTTGACAAAACTATCAGGCAGTTTTTATTCAAATTTGGCACAATAGTACCTAGGGGGATTAAGGAACATGTGTTTTAAATTAAATACCATATGTCAATATCGCTCAGTATGATCAATTTCAGAATAACAAGTATTTTGTGGTTAGTGTCGTAAGTGCAAAACAGTCAAAAAGCCCACTGCCGAAAGTAAGGCAAGATCTCTTTATGACCTGCCCGTCATCAGCCTGTCATTTCACTGCGTCTTCTCTACGATGGGTATTCCGTCATCGGTCACCACTCACTAATTACTGTGAGAGCTTCGTCCCTTAGCTAGCAGCAGTCGATTTGTTTCCTGAGCAGATGAGTCGCTTTTTACCCTCAAAAGTGTTGTTAGGTGCCACTTGCTTGCTCAATTTTCATTCTTCTGTTCTCAATTATTACTAATATTAATATTCCATATTTTTACCAAACTTTGCGTTTAACGAAGATCTTTACGTAGATACTTTTTATTTAAATGCATTTTTTTCCTTAAGGTGGTCCATAGTCGCGTAAAACAATATGAAATACCCAATCATTTTAAAACATCATCAGCATAAACTCATGAAATCCGTAGGCTTGCATAGAAACGTTCCAGAGTAGCATTAACATTGTTTTATTTAGCTCTTATAAAGAGTTATAGTGCTAACAAGATTTATTTCGTTCAAATCACCACTTTCTACGAAATACTTTGAACTTGCGATACCGATTATAGAACGCGATGTGTTGACGTCAGAAGAACGAACGAACGCAAAATATAGACTGAAGTAAACAAAGTAGTTGGATGGTTAAAACCATCGGGATTTTGTTGTGTATTGATGGGCTACTTACGATCAAACTGGCGAGTGCCGCTCGCTTACACATACTTCCATGTTCGATTCAGCATCAATTTATCGATGTGTAGTTAAATTTTAGATGGATTGATAGCTTTATAGCGTTATAGCTGGTATGTACTTACGAAGGGCAAGCTTTGGTGTCTCTACTGGCGATTATGGGCACCGCCCTTTGGCCTCACCGACCTAGACGAAAAAAAAACATTGAATAGTTGTATCTAAAAAGAAGGTCCTCTGGCTCTACCATGGGTTCTACGAAATTGAGTACATTTCGTAAAACATAGTTCTTGCTCCGCCACTGAGGAAAAAGAAACGAAATAAAGAAAATTCTAATTTAGTAGAGACCATTTTGTCCATACAAATGTATTCTGAAGATAGAGTTGCTGAAGTGAAGTTTTTCTGAGATGAGAAACAATTAAACGACACCTATTTAGGTTTTGGTAGATATAGGTATTATTAGCTAGCTACAACATCCAAGTACATTCCTCCGTTAATTTCAATTTTTTTTTCGTTCTTGGCTGTTGAGGCCTACTCAACAACAAATAACAAAGACTGAACCTAAAACATGACATACTTGCCTGATTAATTATGACGGGCTTTTCGCGATCGTGTGCGGTGGTGGCTATCAAAGAGAATACGATTCTACGACCAGCAAATTGCCTAGAATTAGAACTAGAATTCAGCATTTTCTTACTAGAAAGAAAACATAAAATGATGTACACATCCATAGAACCTAATGTATGTTTTGAACACATATAAGGCGTGTAAATAAAGTGATTTTCCGCTCGACCAACAAGATTAATTGTAGTATTTTATCTAGTTTCAGTTTAGATGAGTTTAATATCCCATAATTTAATATAGGCCGATGATTTACGCTTGCTGTCTACTCGTTTGTTTTCTGTAATATAAATATTATTTTTTGTGTTTTATGAACGTTGAATCGGCGCCTGTGTTGAGTGATTATAGGCTGTAACACCAGTGGCGGCGTAAAGGGGGCGGAGGGGGCGGTCCGCCCCGGGTACCAAGCACCAAGGGGTGACAAAGACACCCACAGAAAGCACACAAAATCTACCTGTATCCAGAAATAACTACTAACACTTGTATCTAGCTATTTGTATACAAATGGTATATTTTGAAGTTTATCGCAACTGTAAATATCGTCTTTTTTAAATAAAATGTCTGATTTTCTAAAATAATGAATTCTAAAATTCGGCAGCTGGGCCTCGCAGTGGATAAATTTGAGATTATCCGCTTGCACGAGTCTAGGAGCCACTTGCAGGGGCCCACATAACAGTTGATGGCGTGGAGGTCTTTATCAGCTCCTGGTGAAGTATGTTAGAGTTGTCTTGTATAGTCGTTGGAATGTTCATGTCCATTTCAAAAGCTCTGAGATCGAAACTAGTCAAGGCAGCAGATACATTCTCTAGCCTAGGGCTTCCCAAACTAAGCGTCACGACGCCCTGGGGCGTCGCAGCGTTGTCCCAGGGGCGATCGAGTCGAGTGAGCCAAACTTCCCGTTTTGGGAAGCTATGCTCAGAAAAGCAAGCAAATTCTTCCCATTATCAGTTAACCAAAGGTAAAATAAATATATCTGTTCTTTTTTGCTTTATTTTTTAATTAAAATGTCATGTCAAATTAAGTTTTTTTCTGGTAATCTATTATTAGGGGCTGGTCTGAGGGCAAAAAAGAATTTCTTAAGGGTCTGTAAATGTCTATGTGTGAACAGTACAAATAACTTCAGGAAGTCTTGATCAAACCAACTCAACTTCGAAGATTCCGGCACCCCTTATCAGAGGCTGTACGCGGGAGTTGTGCGATCGACGGCCTTTTACGGTTTCTTTTTATATATCATAGGTAGCAGACGATCATACGGATTACGTTTTGGTAAGTGATCACCGCCAATCATGAACATCTGTAACACCATGGGGCATAGAGATGCGTTGCGACCTTTAAGGCGAGAATACACTATTTTCTTGAATGTAGCCAGGTCGTATTTGTCCGGAAATGCTGATGTTGGCAATTGGATCTCGGGATTTGTTGTACGTAGAAGAAAATATCAAGAGAAAGGTACTAAAGTGGTATTTGGAGGTTTGCCGCGTTGTACGTTAGCGGAACTCAGCAGCAGAGAAAATTCCGAACATCTGAAAGAACTCGGTCGTCGATGATCGACCTGCTCGACGTTGACATCGGTCGAAAGGGAAAAGTTGATATAATGCCTCGATCTGTTGAGCATTGGTATTGGTATCTCTGAACAGACTGTGCTGTTCTCTCAAGTGGTGGCGTAGCGGATGATCATTATTTAAGGGATATCGTACGATCTCCCAAGGCGCCGCCTGTTTTCTGGCTAGTTTCCTTCCCTGGGACGTTGACGCCAAAGCCTTTTCGTCGTAGGTTTATTACTAGCGACAGGAATCGTCATGTCAAGGGGAGCCACCAGCCCTTAGAGTCTTAGAGATACATTGGCCGTCTTGGAGGAGTGGTACCCTAGGATGGACAATCATCCCAGTGCTGGTGAGTGGACCAATCTGGCAACGCGTCTTTTTTTACCAGTGGCTGAACAGGCGCCACGGCATGTTGCGGCCCATCTGACACTGGTTCTATCGGGGCACGGTTGCTTCGTTGTAAAAACACTCTCTCTTTCGGAGTGCCCGCTCTGGGGTGACGAGCGCAGAATACTCCATGCAGCCGCCAGAGTAGACCTCTCGCTCTCAGCCGTGATGCCCTCCATGGTCGAGATTCGGAGGGCTTGGCAAGCAATGCTCTCGTTCTGCGAGATCGTGATCTCGGGCTCAATACAAAACCGCCCCGGGTGCCAACCTACCTTACGCCGCCACTGTGTAACACGACGGCAATAGTGGGGCGCCTCATAATTAAAGCTATTTGTGGTATGTATAAATATTAATGATGACTCAAACTCTGTTTTATTTTGATACATGTTATATATTAATGTTTAAAATACTTTTGGAAGAATCTCAATTCTTAATTCGGTCTTGAGGGAATTTGCTGTTTGCTCACTGAAAATCGCACGGACAACTGAAAAAGCAGAATCATTACATTTTTCGGTATCTAAAGTCCTAGATTCTATGTATTAACGATAAGTTCAACTCGTGTAAAAGACATCGCTTTTGTAAATATCAAGCTGAGACGAACTTTAATTTTCCCGCTCCAGGATAAGACTTAAAGAAAACAAATATATTGCATTGTTTTATTTAAGGGAACTTACACAATTTGAAATAAAAGTGTTAATTTTTGGATGACCTCCGTGTCGCAATTGGATAAAAATCTATTGTGAATCTTGAGGCCCCTGTGCGGGTTCGATTACCGCACCGAGAATTACATTAATTCGTAATAAATAATTCGAGCCTAGATGTTATAAGAATAATAAGTGAGAAAAATCACCCGTAGCTCTGCTGTCCACAAGACAAGAATTGTTATCAAACTTCAATCAGAATAGTGTTTTTACTGTGGCATTTTGAATAGTTTATGTTATTTGCTCTGAAGTTAAAACGAGGGGATAGTGGTATCCTATATTCAAGTTACTGGTGGATAGAGGGCCCGACTAGCATCCTTCGTTTCTGTCGCAGCAATTTCTTTCTTTTTTCTTCTTTGTTTGTTTGTTTTGTTTTAGTTAGACTCGTTGTTTACAGCCTACGTAACCATGTTTATCAATAACTGCGAGAAAGGTAGGTCGGTTTTAATAATTTATGAATTTTTATTTGCACATACGTAAAGTCACGCCTTTATTACACGTATTTTCCGTCTGACGATCTGAAAGGGAGACTATCGCTATATCGGGCACAAATTCCCACTCTGGGCTGATGAATTATGAATCGAAAAATCTAATATCAGTGTACTACTTGGTCTGTGAATACACTATGCCCGACCCGGAATTCGTACCCGATACCTCAGTATTGCAATCATACCGTAAACTGTACGTAGGCAGTTATTTTTATTTGAAGGAAATCTTTTATAGTTTACAACCTACTATCCAAATACCATAATATGAAACTGTTTTTTCCTATGTTTCCAGACGTACAAACAGGAAGGAAGTGTGCGGCGGCCGGCGGGACTAGTGTTGTATCTATAAGCAGCACCGTAAAATCGACTATCGAGTACTTGTCTTAAATTAGCGTGCGCGCAGTAAATCAGCGGATTTGGGCCAGCGTTACGCCATGATACCGCACATATTTGTGTAACTACGTGTTTATTATGCGGACGTGTGCTGCACAAAATTATTGCCTCTTGTATGATTTCCACGAATATTTCACTACCGCCAACTACCGCCTTGTGTTAAGGTTATAAAAAAAATCGATATGTTGTTTTTTTTAACTATAGAATATATAAGTCTAGCAAAAAACATTTAAAGATATTAGAATGGCTTATAACGCTTGAATAGCTTAGAATTCTAGCCTTGTGGCAGCTTGTGTGGTGTTGGAACCAGAAGGGTTCAATTTCACTTCTTAGTCTATGGATTCAATCCTGGGTCCGACAGTCTATTCTGTGATTACCCGAGACAAAAAGTGCCCGACAGATCGGTAGACTCAACCCCTATCACATCGTGTCCTGGTAACACCTTTGCCTAGTCCTTCTGGGAAAAAGGCGTGAATATATGTAGGTTATGAATTCGGCGAAATGTAGTAGGCACTGTTAATCCCCTTTATGAAAACATTCGTGAACTTACGTTTAGCAAGCGGTTTATCTGATGGGAAGCTACTACTGGACATATTGAGACTTAACATCTTATGTCTCAGGGTGGCGAGCGCAGTGGAATGCCAAGCGGTGCTGTGTAATTTACTGTTGTGTTGTTACGGTCCATGAGCTGTCATATTGCTTACCATCAGGCCAATGGCAATTGTCTCGCCAGTCATTGCAATATAAAAAGCATCCATCCATATGGCCATGAAAATCTAAAAACATTATAAAAATAAAAAACTAAACTACTGAATCCAAATTTTATTGCACTTCACAATTTATACAGGTGTTCTAACATAATATTGTCATTTTAAACATGGCAACATTTTGCGTAGGTTAATTTACAAAACCATAGATTTTGTTGCATAATTTGTTGAGTGGGCAAAGGTTTTCTGCTTAATGCCTCGATTTATCGTTTTAATGGCTTACATCATCCCATTTCTATTAAAATAATAGTTCAGTTTTCAGCAGGCGACCATAAACAACTGATAAAACAGAAACATTCTTTTTATTTTGTCTCTTATTTAAATTATGTTACTTAAATAATATAAAAATAGTCTCTCAAAACTGTTTTATATTTCATTAGAATAGACTTAGGATCAAGTAAGCCGCCATGTTTTTCAGGCACAGATTCAAAATAAATTAAATTTTAGATTCGACTGACAGTTTATATCGATATTCTGATAATTTTGGAAAAATGTAACATGAAAGTCTTATTTTATTTTATTGTATTCTTCATAATACTTACACTCAAAGCGTATCACATAATCCATTTTACTCATTTAGATACTTAATTTAGCTGTCTCATTCACACAAATCGACAAGCAGTTCAAAATGCCACAACTCAAAAAAATTAAATTTACTACGTGAATCACTAATCAAATAATAGTGATATGAAAACTCGTTGTAGAAAACCTAATATTATAAAAATAGTTCTGACAACTTCAATATTAACTTTAATATTGAAAAATAAACAAGTATTAAAAAACTACATTCCTGTATACGTGTAATACATACTCGTCCTTATTACTATACGTAAAGAATTCAGATTTGTACACGTTAAAACTGTTGTATCTGTCTTGGAATGACGAGTTAGCTCAGTGTTCATCCAAATGTGCGTATACTCTTCTCAATTTTTCCCTCTTGTTTTTGTTTGCATGTTTCTTCTCTAACTTCCATGGCTTGCCCATTGGCCTCTCTGTCGCTTGGTCTGTTTTTATGCTCATTCTGTAAAAAAAATATATTGAGACTACAAACTTTATAGTAGTTGAAATTGGCTCAGCTTTTTAGGTTTCTTTAACTATCTGTTTAACAAAAGATCAAAACCTAATGGTAAAGTAATTCTCATAGAGCTAGAATCATAGACTATATCAAGACTGCTACCAAAAATACTTGAACTCTAACACCGATTTCGATTTTTTTTATAGCTATAAATGGCGAGGCGATCATACCATTCGCCCGATGGTAAGCGATACGACCGCTCATCATGAACAGTAACAAAACGAAACAACACCATGAATGACAAAGCAATGCTTGGTATTCCACTGCGCTCGCCATCCTGAGACATAAGATGTTAAGCCTCAATATGTCCAGTATTTACTCTGGCTACAATTTCCTCAAACCAAAACACAACAGTGTATTTACACTGGTGTTTGGCGGGAGAAAAAAACATTGCGGTGGTACCTACCCAGGCGGCCTCACACATATGAGAGACCAGTAAACATTTTAAAACAAATCCAACCTATAACCACAAACCTCCTTGACCCAATATTAACAGAACTCTCACATAAAGGAGTTGTTAATATAAACCGATATAGATACGTCGACACTCTGTTACAGGTACATTTCCTCTGTCGCAAGGCCCTTGCCGACAAATAATTCGACGAAAAATTTATTCAAATATACGGGCAGATTGGCGTTCAATATAATTTTAACCCAATTATGTTGATTATTTTTAGTTTATTAATTACAAAATTTATATACAACTAGGATTTCAAATTAGTTGTCATTGGATTGGAGTTTACAGAGGTGTTCTATAGTGACAATAGAGCGAGTTGATACATTTATTCCAAGTAACAGTTACATCAAAAAGCACGGCAATAAATACTTTCCGCAAAATTCTACTAAGCGAACGTGTTTTACCGAAATATTAAATTCATTCGTAACACATACACGGAAGTACTGAATTCCGACAGGCGTCACACTTGAGTTACTCTCTGGAGGGCATTCGACATGTCCTTATTCAAATCCAGAGCAATTCTCGATAGTTAGCGCAGAGAGCTCGTAAAGCGACACTGGAAGTAGGGACGGCGCGGCGTCAGGTAGGGGTGACGTGGGTCAAAGCCCATTGTTTTCGGGACCATGGACTATGGAAGGTCCAACTTAATAAGCAACTACTTATATGCCATTCTTCCACGGTTTCAGACCATAGAGGGTCCAAATTAATAAGAAAGTAAAGTCAAGTCAATTCATATGACATTCTTCTTGTTTAAAAGGAGACAAAGGTATACCACGAGGTGTTACAAAGCGACAGAAGATTTGGAGATGCTGTGACAATTTGGAATGAGTTCTGTAGGTACTCATGCAAAAAAATACCCTATGCTCTTAAAATCAGATGCAAATAATTTTAAAATCTCACTACAATGTGATGAAATTAGTGATAATAATTAATAGTCGCCAAAATTATGCAGGCGCACTTGAAAATAATGTACACATTCTGAATAGGACACTACTACAACGGAATTTCTACCATCATATACTGTCCAGACTATCTATCTGTAAAATCATTTTAATTGTACGGACCACTAAAATGCCCTCCCAAAATACATTTAACCCACACATTTATGTGCCCCGTCGGCCCTGCGTGGAACTTTATGAATTAACACTTGGCGTACATCCAGTGTGGCCATTCCGTCTTCGCGCAGTTTATTTAGGTTTCCCTTTAGCTCTAATTGATAATAACTATATCTTTCATCTCGGACAGCCGGTGGGTTTATTTTTAAATTGCATTTTTGGAGGTTGAAAAAGTCACGTCGCGACGATTATGTTGGCAACCGTGCAGTTTTGATAAGACGACTTAAATTATGCAGATTATTGGTTCATATTTTTGGTTGCTCCTTCAAAAGTGTTTTTTAAAACATTATTATGAAAATTCGCACAGTAAATATTTAATAAATAAATCAACAACAGTCACATACATAGTCCTGATCCCACACTAAGATCTAGTCTTGTGTCGTGGGTATTAAGAACTAGGAGAGACTTATCAGTTTTTGGGTCTCACAGACACAAAGAGCTGAAACAAATGCTTGTGGTTCATACAAACATTTGCCTCAGTACGGGGATCGAACCTGCGGCCTCTCGTTTTACAGCCGGCGTTTAACTATCTACGAAGGCTGTCTTTACTTGTTTTTTCATCTAATACATTAATTACCAATACCAAATAATTCATAAAATCACATCAAACTGCATCTTATAAGTTTTCGTGCATGTTTTCATATCTAGGTTGGGTTAGCGGAACGAGTTATAAATAGAGCCAATAGCCATGTTGCGAAATGATTTTGTCCCACTTGGGATAGGAGCCCAACAACTCAATTTTATTTAAATTGTGCAATGCCACTAGATTTTAAGAATTTTAGCGTTAACCTTAAATATTATTTACTGATCGATACCTACTGAAAAAAGTACCGTAAAAGTTTGGATTCAGCAAAACATAATTTCGAAAGGTTCTCGAGTGGAGGCCACGTACAGGCAAGCGAAGTGCTGGACGCCCGCCTACAAGGTGGACGGACGATCTGACTAAGGTCGCAGGAAGTCGCTGGATGCAGGCCGCTTCCAACAGGTCATTGTGGAGATCATTGGGGGAGGCCTATGTTCAGCAGTGGACTTCCTGTGGCTGATATGATGATGATGATGATGATGAAAACATAATTTCGCTAAAATATTCATTATGAAAGGCAAAATATCTGTGTTTGTTATTGTTTTCGAATAAAATACCTATTAAAATATTTTTATGTTTTATTTTTTTTATCTTCATCACTCATTGCTGAGCACGAGTCTGCTTCACAACCCAGAAAAGTTCAATTGAGAGGTTTATCTTGTAAAGATCTCTATGTTAATTTATTATTTATTTATTTTAATATTTATTGTACACATATATAAACAAAAATACTATACATATACATTTAAAGAAGGAGAGAGCAAATATGATTCAAAAAAGAAGAGAAAGGATATTATGCAGGATTCATCACGATTTTTTCCTTCATATAAAAGTGCGTGATAAATAATAATTTAGTCAATGTATACATGACACCAGAAAACTCAGGAGTATGAACTGGGATTCGAACCCGCGACCATTATGTCAGTAACCTCTTGCTGTCTATTGCCAATAGGCCACCCCGCCATTATTTATCATTACACTGCATAAAGCGTAGTAATAACTTACCCAGCTATAGGTTTTCCTTTGACATGCGCCGAACTCTTCTGCATTGCGAAGAACGAATTGTCGATCTCAGCAGATTTGTTCAGCCATCCCTGTGGAGAAAAAATAATTTATTATTCAATACATTGTATCTGATATGAAGTGCTTTGAATACTGGTGATTATACAATAATTATCGATAGTCAGCCGTAGCCGTGGTCTCTCATATATGAGGCCACCGGAGTAGGTACCACAATGTCTTATTTCTCTCGACAAAAGCTTTGTCAGCGATTAGATATGTCATGCTCGCTTAAAGGTCTGTGCTTGCGGCGGCGTCATGTGCCGGATCGGTCAATTCCCTGTAAAATGGTTGAGGAGGCAAAAGGCAGGCACATGCGTCATACTCGTGAACGGGTGCTGTTTTCGTGGACTGGTCTGTCCGATTTGCTTACATTGTAAATTATTGATAACTTTAGGCTTTCACAAGAAGCAGGATACTGATTATTCGTTCGTTTGACTTCCCTTCACTCAGCCATATTAAATATAAAGTAACCATGTTCGTATTTTTAAAATGTTACAACATATTATTAATGACCAGCTCCGATTTAAACCACTTGTAACTTTTGTAACAATCACCAAATTGTAAACTGGTTTTGATAAGAGCAACACTAGAGTTTTTTGCCCGTCTTCACTAGTGAAAACCGTTTTCCAATACGGGTGGTAGATGCAAAAATGACTGAATCTAAATGATGTAGAACATCTTAAGAGCGTTTATACCCTGCACGCGCTTTTTGGCTTAAAAACAGGACTTTTCAAATGAGTTAATAGCCACCAATAAACAATTTAAAGGAAAAATAATTATTACTAATTTTAGAAAAGGTTATCATCTAGGGATTTTGGTGGAAAACATTATAGATTGATGGATAATTTGTGAGTACTATACGGATTACTGAACACAAGTTTCGTTATTTAGGCTTTAAATGGCAATTTAGAAGCTTAAGATATCCGAAACCACTAAATATAAGATGACAATAAAAATATTATCAGACTAATAAGACCCTTATGGAGGGATTTTGCTGAGAAAAATAATCTTTTTGTGTTTAGTTCCTGAAAAATAAAAATTTAAACAATGCGAAATTATTCAGAAACTCTCGTCAAGGACATATTTTTTTTCACCAACTTATCGTACATAATTTTTTATAGCAATTGCATATTACAATAGAAGAATATCTTATCAATAAACTGCCATTTTTATATTTCAACAAAATTAGTTTTCATGTTTTCTACAAATATTTTAAAAACCAGTATAAAACACGCTGTCCGACGTGGATCAAATCAGACCGCCGCAAGGCCTTCTAGAGGGAGGACATATCGCTCGTCGCTCCGGCCTGGCTGCAGTCGATTATGCCGCGCGTAGTAAAAATAGCCACGCGCGGAATGCGATTACCACATCTTAGTACTTTGGTAGTAAAATATTTAATTATTTTATTACCTACAATGATTTTGTAGTGAGTATAAATTATGTTTCAGGTAATATAATGGGATGTAATTCCGAGGCTAAATTATGTTATGTATTGTAATATAAAATTGAATATATTTCGTAATTGTAAGGGGTTGTAAGGCACTATTAAGGTAAACACTATTTATGTGTTCGAACACGAAATGATTAATAAAACGTCCGTAGTGTATACTGATTGAACACTGATTTGAATGCAACTTAACAATGTAATAATAACGAAAATATGATTAGTATCCAAAATTTGTATTATTCTTTGCTTGCACAGTAATATTTGTCTACTTATAATGCAAATAAAATATTTTTATGATATCATGGTACAGTTACATTTCAATTGAATATTTGAAGCGCACGGATCAAAGTTGTTTGAGCCGATTGTATAGCGAGCCGACGCGGCAGCTCTACGCACACAGCTTTGGTCGCTTATGTGTGCGTGAAATTAACGAAGAAATACCTATAGTTGACTTTGGGCGCAAGGTGTATACGCTCTTAACGGATTCAATCAATTATTTTATTTTTTTCCGGTTCGAAGTAAATTTTAGCCAGAGTAACTACTGGACATAATTAAGCTTAGCATTTTATGTCTCAGTATGGCGAGCGCAGTAGAATGACAAGCATTGCTTTGTAATTCAAGGTGTTGTTTGGTTTTGCAACTGTCCCTGAGCGGTCGCATCGCTTACCATCAGGCGAATGGCATGATCGTCTCGCCATTCATCACAATTAAAAAAAGATTATCCAAGCCTCACTGTGCCACTTGTATTATTTTGCTACAATACATGAAGATGTATTTAATCTATTAAGAGCTAACTCCATAGTTCTGTAGGTTTTGATTGATGACATAATATATTTTGGAGACTGTCCCGCCCTCACACCCACTATTGCAACTCGTGTAAGCCAGGATCAACAGTGTTACGTAATGTAATGACACCGAGTATCGAAGCTCAGCGAGTCTCCGGCTATGTCTAACTTGTATATAATCGGCAACAAAATCAGTCATAAAGTTAAATTGATAGCAGGAGTTGGAAAATTTTGTCCAAACGGAGGGACAAAGCGGGTGACGAAACAATAAACTAAAGCGATAATTAACCTAGCATAAAGAATTTTACAGCCGGAGCATGGTTCAAATCATCATTACATTTAAATGGGACTTATTATATGAGCTGTTATACTTGATTCCAGTAATACGTATGGCACAACGCCGGAAGGCACGGAAATTCTTCCTAGACTACAAGGTCCACGTAGTATACAACTATAACAGCCAAATGATATTTGAAACAAAACCATGCTGGATACTATGCAAATATCATGTGTTTTTTATTGCCATTTTGTTCCGGTAAACGAGTAACGAGCAAACAGGTACCTGATGGTAAGATTTGGATCATGGAAGTGGCACCGGCCGGAAAGGGGTTTGGGGCATCCATTAATTTCTTAAGCTACCGCTTCACGCTGATTTTCTGCAAGACGGCAGTAACACCCCGCACGAGCATACCCATTCATGATTAGTCATACTGATATCAGCGTGTCTCTACCACTTTGAAAATTATCTGGTTGATGATATAACGGCTCACGCTGTCTTATCTTCCTAATCTCTCTCTCTTATTTCATCCACATAATGTCCACTACTGAACGTAGGCCTCCCAAGGATCTCTACATTGACGTGATAGAAGCGGCCTGCATCCAACGACACATTGCAACCTTAAATACTAACCTTTACCTTTACTCCCCTCCTAATCTCTCTCCTCATTCGTTGACTCAATGCCGAGTACCTTCA
Source organism: Hyles vespertilio (assembly GCA_009982885.2). Taxonomy (NCBI): domain Eukaryota; kingdom Metazoa; phylum Arthropoda; class Insecta; order Lepidoptera; family Sphingidae; genus Hyles; species Hyles vespertilio. Next base: position 5,034,474 of record CM042814.1, on the reverse strand, counting down.
CCTCTTTATCATCAAGCAATACATTTAATTTTCTTGATTCTTGTTCACCCTGGATCTCCATGAGTCGAGGACGATGAGGTCTCTCGGCATTTTGCCCTCTGTTTCGCCAAGTAGGAAGGTCCAACCCAATACTTCGAGTGCAATAAACTGACTCACCTCAACCAACCTAGCCTCTCTGGGCGTGGGCTTCCTCTTCTCATTCTTCTTGTCTTCCAGCTGCTGATCGATCGGTTGGGGTTCGAATCCCGGCGGGAGTTGTTCCCAGCGCAGTCTCCCGCTCGCTGCGTCCTTCAGGAGTAACCTAGCCGATCGGGATTGGTCGGGCTGCCCCGCCGCAGTCATGAACCCTCGGTTGACTGATCATGACAATATTATAAATAAATAAATAACACCCAACAGTCACACACGTATTGCTGATAATATATGCTGTAAGATTGAGTCTCGTGTCGTGGGTATCAGGAACTACGAGAGATTTTTCGGTCCCACAAATAACCAGACTCAACAGAAATATTTCTCAAAACACTATATTGGGTTTTACAAAATAAGTGCAATCCTAATAAAGTATTAACTAACACGAGATGTATATCTGCATTCGATGGACAAAGTTAGCGTGATTGAATATGGATATACGGAGAATGAACACGAAATGTAATAGCAAAGACATCCGTGGTCCATTGGTAAAAAATTCTGGCACTACATTACATTTACCATTACTTAGTGTTCTCATATTTTTGATAAATATATCTTCTCATTTTGAACCCCGGTGAGGTCAGAAAATATGGTATACCTGTGTCATTAGCCTTGCAGCCCGGTTTGATAAAGTAATTTTATTGCCAGCGCAAAAAAAATGACTAGAAAGCGGTGTCAAATATAGGACTTTTAAGCTTCAACCAGATGAACACTAAAATAGGAACGAAATCAGGTAGAATTTTGGATCTTCCAAATTGCACCTATCACTAAGACAAATGAATTAAACGATTATATCACATAGGCATCTGGAAATACTTACACGCATGAGCGGTGAGTATCTGCTTGTAGTCCAATTCTTTAGTGGAATCGTCTTGAGGTAGCAACAATCCATACTTCTCTTCGAACACATGTTTACTCACAAGCTGGCATAAACGAGCCATTGCTGCGTCGTGCGAACGCATCTGATAACCAAAACATATTATATCTTTATACCGGGTATATCAAGACTGCTACCGAAAACGAAGCCGGGTGGTAGTTTTAGTGACTACAAACACAATGACACTAAAAATTTCGCAAAGAAACGCGATTTTTTTTTATTATGTTTTAAATATTGACGAATTTAGTTGGTTAATCCATAGTTTTTGCCAAAATAATAATTTAAAGCCTTGCGTATCATAGCGTCTTTAAAAATAAAGGGGTTTACGCTATTATTTAAGAAAAAACTATGTATTTACCATCCTAATAAGACGATAGAAAAAAAATAACAAAAAAAAACCGTCACAATTTTTTGCACAAAATATAGTTGCATTGTCTGAAGTCCCTAAAACTACTACCGATATACCCTGTAGTCTTGATATACCCTGTATATCGCACGTTTAGAATTGAAGTGTCCTAATCATTGAGATAATATACAAGAGGGGACACTGCAAACAAAATGTTTGTAACAAAATGAAGGGTACCGTACCGCTCCTCCTATTTCTATCTCTGTCACGCCTACACAGTAACATTATCCGTGTGCACGCACAATACGCAGAGATTTTTTTCCCGATGTCCGCTCTAGTATAATACGTTAATGGTCCTAATCCATAAAAAAATCTATTTTGGCTTTTAATCATATATTAGCTCAAAATTACCTATAGTACAGGCAACGAAGCAACGAGTTACTCTTGTCCGCAATGCATAATTTGCCAGGAGTTTTTTGTTTTCATGAAGAGGTGGCATATGACCCCACTAAGTTAAAAACCCAAAATACTTACAAAAATGGCGTCCGCTAGAGCCGCCATTTTGGAAAACGCGTTTGAAGCCATATCTCCGGAACCGTCCACGTTAGGCCCATCATGCTAAGGACCTTTCTTGTAGATAATTAAATTTCCCATCTTTTTAGTTCAATAATTTTTTTGTACCATTAACCGTTCGCGATTTACAAGTATTTTGGGTTTTTAACTTAGTGGGGTCATATGCCACTTCTTCATGAAAACAAAAAACTCCTGGCAAATTATGCAGGAAAAAATGCTTCGTTGCCTGTACTACTATCAACCCGTTATTAAAGAAGGACCTATTGACGCATGAAAGTCAGAAAGAGGTTTAAATCGGTCTTCTAGATGGATCTTCCATAAGTACAAAACTGCTTTTATTACAAATCTTTACTTAACGTTACCCAAAAAATAATATTTCTTAGTTAGGTCTCTATTATTCTAGAGGTGCGATATTATGATTTCTAATTTTGGAACACACTATACAGGGGGATTACTCTATGAAACGATACGAACTTCAAATGTTCGGACGCCGTACGTACAACTTCACTAATGTGGTAAGATACTCGACAAAATGTTGGAATCCTCTATCGTACGTAGCAACTTAGCTCCTTTAGCCTTCCTTCCGATACTCGGGGGTGGACCGGAAGGGGCATGTCGGGGTCTCCGGCCTTCCAGCCTGGGACGCGGGGACAGTAGTCCGCACTGCGCAGATGTTGTATCCAGGCTGGGTCCCTACCGAGATCTAAGAAGATCTTTTGCCGGCATACCGACTAAAACCTCTCGGTGGCCATCACGCGCTTAATGGATGACAGGCGATGTGGACAGGCGAATGGCGCCCATTTAACTCGCCGTGCCACCCGGCGCACTGCCAAATATGGCTCCTCCCAGCTTGGGGGGGCGCAGATGCCCCCACTTTCCCTACTTCGGACGCCCATGGTGAGATGAGCATCCGCGACAGATACGAGGCCACACGTTCTGCCGCCCATCTCGGAGCCACTCCTGACATGAGCGCACAGCCCCCGCTGTGTGCTTAGCGACCCCGATGACCCCTATTAGTCGCCTCTTACGACAGGCAGGGGATACCGTGGTGGAATTCTGACGCCCCTTGACCACTGGGCGGGGCGCCGGGTCAGCCATTGTCATTTACCCGGCGCCTCCTTCTCGGTTGGCGGCGGCGGGCGGGATCGTTCTGCTCACGATCCCGCTCCGCGCTCTCCTTCTGCGAGATGATGATCTCACAGAAGGTGAGCATGGCCTGCCATGACCTCCTACTCTCAACCATGGAAGGAATCACGGCCGAGAGTGAGAGGTCCACTCCGATGGCTGCGCGGAGAGCTGCACGCTCCTCTTCCCAGGCTGGACACTCCGAGAGAGTGTGCTGGGCTGTGTCCTCCGGACAGTTGTCACAATGGTGACACACGGCGGATTCTTCCCTTCTCGCCACCCGCCACAGGTATCTGCCGAAACAGCCATGCCCCGACAGAACCTGCGTCAGGCGGAACGTCATCACTCCGTGGCGCCTGCCCAGCCACTGGTCTAGGACAGGACGTACTGCCGCGATGGTCCAAACACCAGCACTGGGATTGTTCAGCCTGGTGCGCCACTCCTCCACTGCGGCCGTGCGGAAGGAGGCCCGGACGGCCTCGACTTCTCTAAGGGCCGGAAGCTCCCCGCGACGGGACGCCTCCTCCCACCAGTGGTAGGCTGACGAGAGGGCTCTGGCGTCAATGTCCCAGGGAAGGAAACCAGCCAATACGCAGGCCGCCTCATGGGAAATCGTGCGTTGGCCCCTGACCATTCGCTGCGCCACCGCTCGCTGCGCTGGACGCAGGAGGAAGACACAGCGCCTGTCCAGGGACTCGGCCCAAACGGGACAACCGTAAAGAGCCATGGATCGCACGACTCCCGCGTACAATCTTCGGCAAGGGATGCCGGGACCTTCGAGGTTGGGCAGCAGGCTTGACAACGCGCCTGCCGCCCGAACCAGCTTTGGCTTTAGCTGGGTGAAGTGGGCGCGGAAGTTCCACCGGCTGTCCAGCACGACTCCTAGATACTTCATCGTGGAGCCGATAGAAATAGCCACGCCCTCAATCGCCAATTGGGCCCCTGCCGGTGGCCCCTTCCGAGGCCTGTGGAAGCAGATGGCCTCGGACTTATGGAGGGCCACGGTCAGGCCCAGTCGCCTTATCCTCCTCACCACGTTGCTTGTTCCCAACGCGGCAAGTGAGGCAGCCTCCTCGAAGGTTCCACCACACGCGGTGACCAGCGTGTCATCGGCGTAGCAGATGGCGTCGACACCCCGGGGATTGGCACCACGGAGCACCCAGTCGTAGCCAATATTCCACAGGAGAGGTCCGAGGACTGACCCCTGCGGAACACCGCACGACATGACTCTACGATGCCACCCGTCCGCGCCCGGGTACACTACGTGTCTGTCGGACAGATACGAGTGCACCAAGCGCCGAAGATATGGGGGCACCACGTGGTACCGCAATGCCTCTTCAATGCAGGGCCAGGGTAAGGTGTTGAATGCGTTGGCGATGTCTAGTGACACCGCCACGACGCATTTGCCCCGGGCCACTGCCTCCTCCGCTAATGCCTTCACCCGCAGAATCGCGGAGATGGTGGATCGGCCTTTCCGGAACCCGAACTGGCAGTCTACCAGATCAGGACCGACCCTCTCCAAGTGCTCGACGAGGCGCATATGAATGATGCGCTCGAAGAGCTTTGCGACCTCGTCGAGCAGCACGATAGGCCGGTAGGCCGATGGTGACTCTGCGGGTCGTCCATCTTTCCTGAGCAGGACCAACTTCCCGGTCTTCCAGCGTGACGGGAAGAGGCCCCGCTCCAGGCACGCGGAGAAGAGGCTGCGGAGCCTTGCCTCCAAGTACTCGGCTACGAGGACCCAGACACGTCCTGGGATCCCATCGAGTCCCGGTGCAGAATTCTTCCTCCGCAGCCGCAGCACTGCTGCATTGAGCTCCTCGGACGATACGCCCGGGGCTTGGCCCTCCGGAGTCTCCCTTACCGAAGACGTTGACGATGTCACCAGCGAACCGGTCCTCACCGACCACGGCCGTGGCGGCATCGGTGGAGGAGTGACTTCGTCGATGGCCGGGAAGAGGGCGGCGATCACTTCACCCAAAAGCTCCGGTCGGAGACTCTGTGTGAGCGGGGGCGCCAGCGGGCGTAACTTGTTGAACGCCAGCCGGTACGGCCACCCCCAAGGGTCGCGGTTCAGAGTCCCTAGGAACTCTTTTCGGGCCGCAGCCCTCGCCCTCTTCACAGCCACCATGAGCGCCCTTCTGGCCTGTCTGTAGAGGCCATGGAGCATGGTCTCCTGGTCCTCGAAATCAGCGCGGCGTCTCCGCCGGCGACGGTGCCTAGAAAGTCGGCGGCTCGCCTCTACGCAAGTGGCGCGTAACTGAGCGAGTTCCGCCGACCACCAATACACTTGCCGCCGCGGAGAGACGCGGTGGACTCGGGGCATGGCCACGTCACAAATGTGCGACATCGCCGCCCCGAACCACTCCGCCTCCTCGTCTACCCGCACCACAGGTTCCGGTGCGGGGAGCCACGCTTGGACCCGAGCTGCCAGCTCCAGAGCCTCGACATCAAGCCGTTTTATTGCCCATCGCGGGCTATCCCCAAACGGGGAACCGGTGCTCCTGCCGGGCCAACGAGTCGAGGACGCGGAAACGTCAAACCTGATGTAGCGATGGTCAGATGACGTCTCCTCGTCTACCACGACTCGCCAGCCTCGAACACAGCGGGCGACGGCTGGGCTCGCAAACGAGACATCGACTATAGAGCCGCCATTGTGCCTCACGCACGTGTTCACCGAACCCCGATTGAGGATGACGAGGCCGGATGAGATCACCCATTCCTCCAGGACCTCGCCACGCGCGTCCGTCGCCGGCTAACCCCAGGCCATGGGTTTGGCGTTGAAGTCACCGGCAACAATCACGGGGCGAGGTTGGCATTGCGCTATCAGGGCCCCCAGCCGTACGAGGAAAGCCTCGAAGTCGGCTAGAGGTCTGTTGGGAGAAAAATAAACTCCTACAAACCACAAGTCTCCCAACAGAGCCGCCACGCATCCCCGATCCTTCGCTACTTTTTCGAAGGATGGCGAGCCGGCGGACCCCTGGGTTACGACAGCCACCAAGCCGTCCAGGTCCCCAACCCAAGCGTTATTGGGCGGGATCCGGTACGGTTCGGCGACGATAGCCACGTTCACCAACCACTGCGCCATGCTCTGCAAGAGCATGTATTGTGCGGCATCGCAGTGATTGATATTCGCCTGGAGGATCTTGATATCCATTATTGGGCGATCTCCATAGCCTCTCCTTCAGCCCGCGATGGGTGGACGGGCTGCGACTGGGCCTGAGCCTCAGCGGCAGTCCTTCCCCGTCTGTTACGGCGCCCGCGGCGTTTACGGCGGTCGCCCTGTGGGGAAGAGGCGCACCCTTTCCCTCCAATTTTGTGCCCCGTTGGCTTCCCGCTCGCTGCGCACAGTGCACAGAGCGGCGCCGCGGAGCATTCACGCGCCAGGTGGCCCGCTTTACCGCAACGGTAGCAAATCCCGCTACGGTCAACTGCAGACTTGCAGCGCTCCCTCACGTGCCCCATCTCGAGGCACCGGAAGCACCGCAAGGGCCTCGGCTCCAAAACCGTGGCCCGAGCTGCGGACCATCCGACCAGAACGCGTCCCATCCTGGCCACTATTGCCACCGCTTTCACTGGCGCTCGCACCCAAGCGACGCCCAGGCCCGAGCGGTCTGGACGGACCTCTCCAACCTTTATCTGGTCCGCTGGACAGGTTGTGGCCCTGACGAAGGCCGCTGCGACTTTTTCGGGAGTGACGGATTCGTCAAGTCTTGTTAACCGCAGTTCTGCGGTCTTCACCGGTCGGGAGATGCGGATATCTTCCGACTCGCAGAATAACTCCCTCAGCTTTGCAGCGAGGGAGTCAGCCTTCGCCTCGCTCTCGGGCCCGGACACCTCCAACAGTGTGGCACCTGTGGCCGCTCGCCTGAACTTAACGTGCGGGATGCCGAGATCAGCGAGCGAGATTCGCTCCTGGGCCTCGGCAATTATACGGCCATAGGTGCGACCACTCTCAATCGCTCTGGGCGTCAGCAGGAGCGTGACGGCCGCGGAGCGTGGCACGTGGAGTGCAGGCACCTTTTTGCCCTGCTTGGGCAGTGATTGCGATTGTCCCTGCGCAGGCTGTCGCCGTCTTTTGCCACCTGCGACCACGGTCCACTCTGTGGACATGTTGGCCGGAGCCGGTGGCAGTAGGCGTGGCTCCCTCGGGAGGCTCGGGGTGACAGTTTGACGCCCTTTGCATCCCTTGCGAGGCTTCTCCTTTTGCGCAGGAGTCGCAGCGGACGCATGGCGCGCAGTGGGCGCGGGGCGCGGGGCCGGCGTGGTGCGCGGGGCCGGCGTGGGGTACGTAGTAACCTTAAACTAAGTTCGGAGAAAATGATATGTATACTAAAGAATAGTATTAATTTTTAGAATTGGAAAACTTACATCTTACTCCGGACCTCGAACATCCGAACATTTGAAGTTCGTATCTTTTCATAGAGTAACCCCCAAGGACTATTACAACTTTCATGAGTTAATTTCAGGGTTGATGTGTAAATTATGTTTTCCAAAGAACTAAATGGAAACAAAATACATTTCAGTTTTTGGATTAATCTAATTTTAAATAATTTTACATCAATATTATTCCATACATTGTAGACAAGTGACAACATTAAAACATGACAAGAAAAATAACAAGGTACAAAAATAAGATGTAAAAATTATTACAACTCACCTGATCGATTGGCAACACAGCGGTGAGCAATAAATCCGGCGCAACAGCATAAGCTGGCAACACCAAACCGGGACAGTCCAACAACTCGATATCCTCGTCTAGTATTAACGACTGTATGTGACGAGTGTGACCAGGCATTGAACTTACGCTCACCTAACAAAATATTTTTATGAAGTATTTTTCAAAGTAAGGATAAAAAAGTCAAGCAATGGACGGACACAAATAAATAAATACACCCATCAGTCACATACATAGTCCTAACCCCGTACTAAGATGGAGTCTTGTGTCATGGGTATCAAGAACTATGAGAGACTTTTCGGTCTCGCAAACACCCAGACCCGAAACAAACACCTGTCTGTGAGAAAGTGGTGACGCCCTATTAGATGCTGCTCATTATACTGTATTTTCAACAACCTATAGTATTAGACTATACTAAAAAAGAGTTATATCAATAAAACATGTACATACCTTTTTAGTCTGCATCAATATATTCACTGTACTCGATTTACCAACATTTGGATAACCAATCATACCAACACTCAGTCTAGGTGGATTCTTCAGTCTAGGTACTTTTATCCTCTTCAAAACTTCCAATAACTTATTCCGGTCGTATATTTCATGTGAATTAATTACTGGATTTTCTTCTTCAACCGGTTCATTTTCAATTTCACCTCCACTAGACTCTGGTTCAACAAGTAGACTCTCACTCTCAACTGCCTCTATAGGTTTATTAAGTTTATAATTCTCCACAACTTTATCTAAAGCCACCTGAATTTTGAACAATCTATCTGCTGTGCTGTTTACAGCTTTGTCAATCTCATTCAACTGTCTTTTGAACACTTCTATGTCATCTTCAGTATTCTTTAAGGCATCTTCATTAGGCTCTGCATTATCTTCATTCTCTTCATCAGATTTTATTGATGCTTTATCATCTTCTTCTTTGTCAGTGCCAGAAGATTCATCAGTAGCTTCCGATATTTTACGTTCATTAGTAGATTTCGCAGCAGAGAAAAATATTATAGGAACATTCTACAAAAATAAAACAAAATTCAGCTTGTGCAAATCATTTTCAAGGTTAAATAATTTAGAAACAATGTAAAAATATGGTATTTTTGTACCTGTTTAGTAAAATATTCAGCCCAACATTTTCTTTCATATTCACTGGTAAGGTCAGCCTTGTTTAACAGCAGGATGGATTTACATTTTTGTTCTGATGCATAACTTTCTAAATCTGCACATCTGGAAGTATAAAAATATTGCTATTTCACAGTTTAAAGTAATTTCAAGATAACAATTATATTCATTACTGGTGTAACATTAAATTATGAAAACGATTTATGTTATATGAAATGTGTCAAATGACATTAGAATTCAGTTTGAGCAAAGAAAAAAAAACTTTCTATAGCTAAAATAGGTTTATAAACTCTCTAAAATAAGACTTTTACTATTAAGTTTGTAACCCTATACCAGATATTATAAATCAGTGCCAAGAATTTAAATAAATAATTTAGAGAACCATGGTTTGATTGAAAACAATAATTTTCCTATTTTGTTGACATATTTAATATGTATTTCACAAACAACAATGACAAAAGTATGTATTGCTATGTAAGCATTCAATAAGGTTCCGTTATTCATAATTCATATTGATCTTTACCAACAGGTATTCAAGTTTACCTGAACAAAAGAGGATTCCTTGCATCTAGAAGTATTAAAACAACATCAGACTTTTCCAGAGTTCTCCATAACTGTTTCCAAAGTTCTATATTCCTTTCGTATGGTGTCAAAGCTGCTCCGAGTGAAGCTTGCAATTCATTTAAGTTCCTACGCCAATCCAGAAAAACATCTCTTTCGCGACCCAACTGTTCTTCTGCTGTTACATCTGGTGTCCATTTTGGTCTAAAAATAATATTAAAATGTTAATAAACAATTGCTGTAAATCTCAGATTAGATATAATGCGCATAGTGGTTAGGAAAATATATGATTTATAGGACCAGATAAAATACCAATATACTGGGAAAGAACCATTACAATGCAAATATTTTTGTCTAGGTAATAATATATAACATTGTGTTCAGTCTCAAACCTCAACCGAGCGTAAAATGACAATGAATAGCAATAGTTTGACATACCTTCGAGGTACAGTCAATGGTTCATCGAAATCAGGCTGGGAAGTCACAATGGCCACTTCAGTAGGTGGTAACTTGACATATTTCAAATTCATTTTCTCTGCAGTAAATTCCTTCTGAGCCAACTCTGCTGTGGACAGAAACTCTTGAAGAGAAGATTCTGCTGTTACTGATTGCAAGTTCAGACGGCCCCAGTCGTAGCCATCATTCACCTCTGTGGTATGCAACTGAAATGGAAAGTTGTTATATTTTAAACATATATCATGAATATGTTATTGTCTTTATGGATATGTTATTGTCTTATGCAGTGGGATGTATATGGGCTGATACATACATATAAAAATATCACACAAAATAACTACAAGGTTTTTTAGTAGCTATGTATACTAGCTAGTAGAAACAAACGAAGTAAAGTCTAAAATACAGATAACTTTACATAATAAAACACATTAATTCTTATACTCCATCGGTTTAGGTACTTAACGAAATGTAAACAAACCAGAACACGTGACGCATGTTTGTTCAACATTTTATTGCAATGTCCAATTTACGAATATTTTCTTAGTCAACCAAGTAACAAGTATTAACAACAATTAACAGCAGCTTATAACAAATAATAACCAAACTAAAGTCACGTGTACTTGAAATATTAGGGTAAAACTCTCCAGTAATGGATTGAAACGTATAAAAATATAACAACACAGTAAACAAAAGCTGTTTAGGCTAGGTTGGAAACAAAAAATTATACATAAAAATAACTTCGATAGTACTTTTACTATTTTAAATGAACATGAGACATGATAACTCTTGTTGAGTATGTAGGTATTTCAAAATTCATAATCAAGGTTGCTTAAGTTTGTGTAATATCAAATGATACATATTTTTCCTCTCCTTACATAAAAAAGGATTGATTTCTTTTAAGATCAGAGAAAATTGCCTGAAAAACGTTTAGGAAATATTTACCATAGTATTATCTTCGACATGCCGGCGGTTCCGAGTTTTAGAAAATCGATCTTTAATGAGTGCTCGTCCAAGAGAATCTTTGTTTTTCTTTCCCATTTTATCATTAATTTACACTTTGAAATTAGAAACTTTTTATTTTATAGATTATTTCTAAAACGTGCGTACTGTATATCACAGACGACTAAAAATACAGACGGCCAACTCCATACAAAATTTTTAACACGTTATGAAAACTCACACATCGAAACCAAACATGCTTTTCTACATATATAATTCATTCAATCTTCATCGGATCTTTCTTTCTTTTCATTGATAATTTTGTCACTGACCAATAGTATTATAGAATTTTGTTCATCGTATTTGAGCCATCTCTTTCGTAGGTTATACGTATATATATTTAGATGCGTTTCCGACCAGAGCTGGCAATCGGTACTTTACCGAAATTACCGATTTTGAAATATTTAGGGATGTACGTTATACTTTCAGCATACCGATTTTTACTACCGGAAATTTACCGGTTTTATATTTAGGTTTCATGCTTATGTATTTAAATTTATGGATTTAAAATAAAAATAACAAATAAAACCAAGTTATAATTCTAAACCTTTACTCAACAATATATTCTTTGATTTATTTGATGTTATATTTTTATATTACAACACTTTTATTTTAACATTTTTATCCTAATGAATATTATAACCTATAATACTTTTTTATACATCTTCAGATTAAACATTTTCAATTTGTTAATATTGCTTAATTTTATCTCTTAAAATTCTCTTAATTTTAGGACCAATAAAACAATGCCAAATGTAAGAACATGACTACAGAATTGAAATATGCATTGACAAATAAAAATTTAAATGGAGACATTAATTGTTGCAAATTATATTTTACAATACCATGAAACAGCATAAGATTGCTTTGTTTGTAAATTTTATCTAAGAGACAATTAACATAAAGTAAATAACAAACAAAACGATTTATTAGCTTACTTTTGGAGAAATCGAAAAGCAAAAACAAGACATACATAATTTAAATAAGCTATTAATTAAGAAATAATTATTTAAATCATTGAAAACATTAAATGCATCATGCATTACTAAATACTAAATCTTTTTTGATTCATTATTATAATACATTAAAGGAATAGGCAAAACATATGTTTGAATATAGTCATTTTAAAGAATGTTAATGCTATTACTATTATAGTATGCACAATATAGGTCTATAATATACTTTTATAAACTACTGCATTGCGCTGTATTTGAAAATATAACCAAAATCTTTAGCAAATGCATTTTTATGAGAATCTTAATTATATCAAGAAGTATAAATATTATAAACAGATTATTAATGAACATAATTACTTCTGTTGTGTTCGCCAATATTAACATATAAGTCTACAGTGTAGTGATCCTGCAGACGCAGTAGAGACTTTCTTTGTACTTCCAATGATGAACCCATTTGCCTGCGAATTGCTTCGACTGGAAATTTGACCCGAGTCTAGCCTAGAAATTATAAAACAATTAATAAAGAAATAAATACTATAAGGGCTCAATCTGTTGAAGTTGACTGCTTCCTGACTTTACATACATATAACCATAAAACATTGGATAGTTATAAATGAATATGTTATGAACTTGGAAATACCTATACAGAAAAATGGCTTTAATCTTACACTGTACTGTGCTGGGACGACTCATTTACTTTTCACTGCAGAGCACAAGCCTCCTGTACAGTCGAGAGTACGAATGAAAGGAGTAAGGCTACATAATTCATCAACTCGACACTAACAAAAAGTTAACCTTATCACATGTTCAGAGATCTAATAAATCTGTATTTTAATGGGTATTTATTTCAACTTATTATTATTTCTTATATTCCTGTAGCAGATTAAACTAGAAATAGGGTCACAGCGGAATAACATATTATTATATTTACCTTAATTATGTCAGATGAGGTTATGTTTTTCAATAATTTGGTATTTCTTGCTCCGCCAACGTAGCTGTTCACTTGTTAAAGTGTTTGTATGTTTTGTTTGTGAAGGCTGCACAGATATTTCTATGTTTTTTTTCGTTTGTGCACTCGGGAACAAAACACATAACTAAAATTATCACGTAAATCACAAGTCTTTAGATACGATTTACACAAACAAAACTATATCATGTTTGTACTGCTAAATATTTACATTACTGATTACAAAACAGATGAAATAACATGCAATTCAAAATAAAATAAGCAAATCCAAACTAAACAACAATCGACTGTTGAAAAATATGGCAGCAATATGGCGGCGACAGCGCACGCCGGCACACGCACACATTCATAAAAGTGGCGGAGCGTGAAAGAGATGGGGCGAAAACGGCATATGAGAAAGCGAGATAGAAATTTGCGTCACTTTTTATGCCTGAGTTAAACCGGCCTGCTGTATATCTGTCAAGATGACAGTTGCATAAACACATGTTTTATTATGTGTTCGTATTCATTGCTATTCATTTAATTTTTATTTTCGCTTGTAGAAGTATTTGAGAATATATTTACAGTAGACCTGTGTCGATCGTGATTGACCGAATCTTTATGATTCGATCGCAACTTAAACACAAGTAATCGAATCATGGTTCTAGAAAAGATTCGATCTTATTTCATCCGATTATCAAGTGACAAAATAAACCAATTTGGACTCTATTTCAATACACGTACCGTAACTAATTGCTTGCCAAACAAACAATCGAGTTGTGCATTCGATCGCACAACGACGTATGTATAGTAAATGAAATGCTCATGTTATAAGTAAAAAGTTAATAATATTTATTATCATGCTTACATGAAATTAAAAAAATAGGTAAGTTTTAAGTAAAGCAATAAGAAAATGAATAGTATTGTTATCAATATCGTTAATCTAGCCATCAACTGTTCAGTAAGTACCCGTTTTTGGGCATACAAACAAATTGCGAGTTGCGACACACATGATTGAAATGATCGAATCATTTTAACTCGATCACCATACGAGTGGGTCATGATCGACCCGGGTCACGACGAATGATCGATCGACTCAGGTCTAATTTACAGTACATACAATTTTATTGGAAATATTTATGTAACTGTCTGCTCCTTAAAAAGTATATTTTCTTTTAAACATCAAGTAATAAGAAAATTCAAAATAAGATGAATGTCTAAAATATTAAAGGTTAATGTGTAGATATGTGTATCCGAATTTTGAAAATCTGTTCTTTACGTTTCTGTGCAAGCAAAACATTTCAGCCATTTCTTATGATAATGAACGTAAACTGAGCGAAGAAATAAGTTTCAAGCTGATATACTCAAGATATATCTGATGAACGGAACGTCGCGTCGTACAGCCCAGTAGGGATAAGATTTACATGCAAAATTATGTACCAGGGCTTCTAAGAATGAATACCTGTGATGAATACGTAAAAATACTAGGGTTGAAAACCAGGTCCTAGTCACTAGTCAGTCAGTAACCCACTCCCTCCGCGTGCCAACTGCCAACTGCGTCATCTAACTTTGCACATACTTGCCATTGATATTTTTATATCAAGAAAAGAAGGCTATGAATATCGCGCTAAAGTAAATATTCAATTAGCTTAATCTAATAGACTTTTTTTTTAATTTATGTATCTTTATTTTTATTCAAATTTGTGTCATAATACAAGCAAGTATTACCAAAATCGTTGCAGTTGCGCGCGACGACTGATTTTGATAGTGCACCAGTACTACTTGGTCTGTGTGCACTACTACTGGAGCCCGCACCATTTACGTCGGAATAATTTATGTCGTCGTTTATGTCAATGATAATTGCATAGGAATTCACCCTGTATTTCATAGTAAATAAAGTGCAAAATGCTATACATCCAAAAAATACTTTGAAGGATTTTTTATTCACAAATACTATTTTTTTTTTTGTTTTAAATAGTAAACTAGGGATAATTATCCTATGCAAGTATTTTCATGAGTAGTGTTCCACGCTCTTCGCGTCTTGATGTATGACAATTTCAGAACAAGTAGTCATACATAACAATGAAAAGCGGGTATCTACTGCCTGACGTAAATACACCTGGTAAATATAATTAATATACATCTCAGCTCTAGTGCCCAGCGCAGAAGTAGAAAAATTGTGTGTTCGATTTTTCCGGGTTAGTCTGTGGATTTTTCGTTTTTGTTAGTCTTTATGATTGTATGGATTGTATTTTATTAAATTTTACACAAATCAGTCAGGTTTCTTTTGTTTGTAGTGTGTTTACCGAATGTATGTGATCTATTAGTGACTATATTTAATTAATAATGTCGGAATATTATGACCACTATCATCGTTGGGAGCCACTTGCTGAATTTCATTTCAATATAGACAGCGAGGATGAAGACGAATACGATGAAGACAATTATCTATACTGCTTGTGCAGCAGGGCTTTTATCAGGTACTTTCTTAAATATTTTTAGTATTAACACAAACATTGAGGTTCACCCAAGGAACATTTCTTTGGCTTCACCTTAAAATAGGCTTTACTTGACTTTCTTGAAAAGTAAGATATCCTGATGAACAACATCATGTATTTAACAGCCTAAGATTGAAATCTGTAAATTGTAGAAACACCAGGTTATTGTTTATTCTCTATTTACCAAAAAAATATGAATCCATACTCAAAAAATAAATTTTAAATTGTCAGAAGCTTAAAATATGTTTTTGTGGTTTTTATATTGCCCCATCTACGTATTAACTTGCTTTTTATGTTTTTACACACCCATTTCAGTTGTGATTGTGATAAAATATATTAAGGACAGAAAAAAATATTTTGTCACAATTTTTTTTAACACATAACCTTTCCTTTGCACCCACTGACTTTTTAAATGTTGCATATTCCAATCACAAAGAGCTTCCAAAAATCCCACTTGAATTCATTGTATAACCTCTTTTTACTCTTACCTTATTTTGTTCTTTAGGGATACAGTAAAGACATATTCAACTGAGAAAGAATATGCCAGTGAAAGTGACGTGGAGGCTTTGCAAGACTCGCAGTCACAGGAGTGGGAAGACCACTCCCATGTACATTTCTCACTGGACACATCGTACAAGGTGAAGTGTGAGGTATGTTGTTAGTTTATTTCAGTATTATAGAAAACATCCTTAGAGTATTTAAAATATACAGAAAATCCTGTCATATATTTGCATCTTGTAACTCAGATATTTTCTTGTTTGTAATGTTGGTACTCTGGTTGCTCCCTTATTACTGAAAATTGCAGTAATGATTTATCAATAAATTGCTATAAATTCCTTTGAAAACCGAAAGTATATATAGCTATTGCCTTTTTAAATCGAGTTTCAGTGGAATTTAACTGAACAAAACTATTAATTTTTACTTTTCAAATATCAGTCAATAGGAGGGAAGAAAAAGGGGCACCTTTTTCTCTACATTTTTTAAGTACAAGTACTCCCTCTATATTATAAATTCTCTAAGAAATCAAAATATGAATCAGGTTTTAAACTAAACGTAACTTAGAAGGCATTACCAAGATAATTGTGTTACTTGGTAAATAACTAAGTACTAATGTAGTTGTCATCATCAATACCTCAAAAAATTGAAAATTTGAGCTTTGGCACTTACTCTATTCATATAAAAACAATGCTGTACTTACCTAACTTAATTTATATATTCTGGCTGGTTTATACAATTTTTGGTATTGTCTTTTAAAACTGCACTTGATAAACCTATAGAGGAGAGTGTTCCAGGTGTCCGTAAGTGCCAGTGACTGCTTGATCCAGGTGGGCCATCTGCTTCTTCCACTTTCCATTTAACATTTTTTTCATCAAATATAGCAGTTTGTGCTTTGGTTTTGTTTGAATGTCCATACTTAATACAAAATACTTGGGAAGCTAAAGGCTGGGGGTTCGATTCCTATACCAGTACTATTATTTGAACCCTATGGAATAAAAGAGTTTGTTGTTATTTTAACAACAAAATAGAAATTACAAAGTATTTATTACTATGAAATTGAGCTTGATTGGTGTGTCAATTTATTTGGCGTAATTTGTTTCCTCAACAGAAAGATGATGTCGCAAGCTGCTACTGCAGCGCGTCGCACACGGACAATTGTTGTTCAACTGATGAACATGATGCAGCACAAATCCATGGCATGTCTCATGCTCTACAGCCTAGCGACAGTGGGGCAGACCTCACATACCAAGACTACCATTCCGACTACACCACAAATGACAAATTGGAGAAAATGGACCAAGATTTCACAGGTATAATCGAGATTGAAGATTATCTATCCGAAGACACTTGGGACAAATTCTGGGCCATCCATGGAGAAAGACTCATTTGGGCATCATGGATTAAGAAGTACAGTGACTACATAAATCCCGCATATCTCAATGAAAATAATGATCTCATAATGGATGACAGTGGAATACCGAAACAGCATTCTGTTGATGAAATATACAAGGAAGCACTTAGCCCAAAAGATGACGAGGATAGTATGAGAGAAAGAAAGTTCTCTTATGACTCTAAAGTCAATCCTTATAAGAAAATTAATATACATAATAATGCTGAGAAAGTCGAAAAGGTTAATGAGCCGAACAAAGATGAGCAATGGCTGCCCATCGCGAGAAGACGATCTTGTTCCGAGCATGATAGAATTCTAAGCCCCAGGACTGTGGCTGGGACAGATTCAATGACTAATGTCACGAAGCTCACACTATCAAGCTACGACATCACATCAAGCCATGTTACTTCAGAATCCACACCTACTGATGATTATAGTGTATCTTCGTCGTCTGATGATCAATCTAACGATCAGACAAGAATAGCGAATGTAGAAGAGACGTTAGACCCTGATCCAGTAGAAGAAATGGACACAGAACAGTACTGGCAGTTCCTATGGAAGAAACATTTCGGAGAGCAATACGCTTTACATTACGCTAATTATATACAACAGCACAGTCGCAATAAGGAAATGCTTGCTATCAGTGTAGAGAAAATTGAGCTTAAAGATAAACCCGAGGAAAAGGTTCTAGAAATTGAATGCGAGAACAGCGAAGGAAATTCGCAAGAAATGCCGACAATAATCGAAGTGCAGACGCAAGTGGAACAAATACAACTGGACCATAAACCTGTTAAAACAAAGAAAAGAAATAAGAAACCAAGCACCAAATACTTAGGTTCTGTTGGGGTGTTACTTCAGAATCTTTTGAAAGAGGAACAAAAGAAATGCGATGAAATTGCTGAAGTTACAGAAGTTGCTGAGACTGAGGAGACGAATAAATCAGAATCGCCAGTAGCAAATAATGACGTGGATAGTACTGAAACGAGTAATATGCCGCAGTCGGTGAGCAACAACAATTTTACTTCGTATAGTTACGACGATGGAGACGATGACCCGCCTGAAGACACACCCATCACTTTGAAGAGAAGGTTAATATTGGTTTTCTTTGACATATCGTTTTTTTTTTAATTTAGAGTCTTCAACCTGCTAGCCTGGCACTTCTGTTGGCTGGCGTAACATATTTTATATGAATTTTGCAGAAAAAATTGACTTGGGCCCTACTATATAAATCCGAAAAGAAGTTCGAAACTTCGTGACGTTTTTCGTTTCGAAACCTACTCTGTAACACGAAATTCGAATCTTCGGATCGAAGAATGAATAATTCCAATATATCGGCAATATAAACATTTACAGAGCAGGTACATTCGTATCGTCACAAACTTCGTTCGTCCGAAGTTTCGAACTTCGTTTCGGATGAATATAGTAGGGCCCCTGCAAATGTTCGGATTACCGATATATTCGTATCATTCATTCTTCGATACGAAGACTCGAATTTCGTGTTACAGAGTAGGTTTCGAAACGAAAAACGTCACGAAGATTCGAATTTCGGATTTATGTAGTTGGGCCCCTTATTCGCCTGTTACACATTCCTTTCGGCAACCTATAAACTTGTTTCGCGTGATATCTCTTCTTAAATATAATTGTAACGAAAAATAACCACGTTTTGTACACGGTATTATGAAAGCCATATCCAAAACCTAACTCAAATTTAATAAATTTTCCTCAGCCACGAAATTGAAGATGAAATGATAGCATCAGAGAAGATAAGATCGACTTTCGAAACGATGGGGTACAGTCTACATCCAGACAAGATGCCGAAAGGTTTCTTAGTGTACAGAAAACGCATAGGCAGGCTGCGTCCTCCAAGATACAAGAAATTTGGAGGTGGCAAAAAAACATACTTTGACGATGATGGGAATGCTTATCAAATGGATCAGGTAATATTGCCGTTTCAAATAATTTTCTTTTATTAATTAACTAGCGGCCCGGCCCAGCTTCGCCTGGGTGCATATATTTTTTGATTCCACTCCACACCAAATACATGTTATTTTTCGTATAAACTCTTGTATACCTAAACTTGACGTAGCTGTCCTGCTGTCCGGCTCAAACCCGTCTCATCCGTCTGTTCAGTCTCTTCCCGATCCGTCCCGTCCTTTCTCTTTATTACCCATCCCGTCTTATAACGTGCATTTACATTTCGTCCTATCAAATCTGTCAGCTATCCCAGCCCTCTCCCGTACCTTCCACTCTATTATATCCCGTCTCTCCATATACACATGTACATATAAAGATTTCCTTATGAAATTTTGACATTAAAAGCTTTAGCGTCCATCCAATATTCCTTCCCTTATTTCAGCACCAAAATGCTGTTTTTCCAAATAATATTGCACGCCATTACTTTTTGTTAGTAATAAAGTAAAAAAACATTAAAAAAAAAGAATTGGCCAAATTGGTCCAGGCGTTGTTGAGTTATGCGCTTACCAACACATTTTGCGATTCATTTTTATATTATAGAAGAAGATATAGTCCACCCCGCTGGCTTAGTGCGGGTTAGCGGATTTTATTTGACGTAGAAATTAATCCGAAAAGTCAGAGGTGTGCCCTGGAATTTGAACCCGTGACAATCGTAAACTTGTTGGCAGTCGCGTCTAGTACGTTACCATATACAAATTAATAAAACCTTCATACTGCCTTACTAGGTGACGTAAGTAATAAAAAAAATATTTAAAAATATAAAACTCCATATCATTTCATTATAATTTCTAGATACGGCATCAACGTAGCAATATTTTTTTTATTCTTGAGTCGGAAAACAATACTAATGCGGAATTTAAATTTGTCCCTTAGCGCATCTAAAACTATCAATTCAAAAAACAATGTCCTTTATGAAAACGAAAAATTATAATTAGATATATTTTGGTGTGATCCAGTAAGATCGAAGGGAAGAGACCACGTGGCCGGAACCCGTTACGATGGTCCGATCAAATCCGTGCCGCCCTGGACACCAGCATACACGAAGCATACACACCGCAAAAAACAGATCCAGATGGCGCAATATTATCATCAAAGTAAAAAATGCCCATGGTGGGGGTCACGACCCTCAGCAATGAGGAAATCGGCTCGAGGAGGAGGACTCCGGCAAAACGCTTCGATAGAGTATACCTTGTTTAAAACTGTTGCAATAATCTCAAAAAACAATGGGCTATTTTGGTAGATATGGACATCGTTTTATTTTACATTTAACAAAATTACGCGCAAGACGCCGTATCTAAATAATATTATATACACGATGTACACATTTTTTGAATTTTGTTCTATTTCGTCAGCCGTCAATGAAAGACAATGGAAAGATAGATCATTTTATGTTGGATGGTAGTTGAAGCTGGACCGTCTTTTACGTCTCCCGTCAAATAAACAAAGATCATCCTATATTGGCTGGACACATCACGCTTGAACGATACCCAAAAAAAGGTTTTTAGTATCTTCCTTAGAAATTTTCCAACTTTTCTCACTACTGAAACCTTCCCAGGACTTTCACGAATATTTCAAGACCAAAATAAGCCAAATCGGTCCAGTAGTTTTTGAGTTCATCTATGACATACAAATAAACATTCATTTTTATATATATAGACTAGCGGCCCGGCCCGGCTTCGCCTGGGTGCAAATACAGATTCCAATCCATATTTTATTTAAAATTAACATGACTGCCGTTGTCTAAACTGCTTATCCAATCACATCCTATACTTATTCTTCTGTCCCATTTTATCCACCTTACATTTTATTCTATCCCATCTCTGCAGATTTAAATCATTATTTTGCTACGGAGATATTATAACACTGCTACTACTCCGACGACATTCATTGAAATCAATTAATATGTATTATAGCTGACCCGGGGAACTTCGTATCAAACATTTTTTGCCATCAATACTGTCTAAAGTCCAAGATTTTAATACCTAATTAATTTATTGCATTATAATGAACAACATTTTTCGTTTTTCCGTCTAGAGAGAAAACAAATAGTACTGTTATTATATTAGGTCATATAGTCCATCCCGCTGGCATAGTGCAGGTTGAAGGATTTTACTCCTTTGTTACTTATTTTATAATTACTCCGAAAAGTCAGAGGTGTGCCCTAAGATTTGAACCCGTGACCATCGTAAACTTGTTGCCAGTCACGTTTAGTACGTAACCAACGGGCAAACACGCGCTTCTGTGAATTACTTTTATTTATTTGAGTAGACTATACATATACAAATTAATAAAAACCTTCATACTGCCTTACCAGGTGACGTAAGTATAAAAACAAATATTTAAAAATATAAAACTGCATATCGTTTCATTATAATGTCTAGATGCGGCATCAACGTACCAATACTTTTATTATTCTTGAGTCTGAAAACAATACTAATGCGGAATTTAAATTTGTCCCCCAACGCATTTAAAGGTTTTTTTAATTCAAAAAGTAATGTCCTTTATGAAAACGATAAATTATAATTACATATATTTTGGTGTACTTCGGCAAAACGCTTCGATAGAGTATTGTTTAAAACTCTTGCAATACTCCCAAAAAACTATGAGCTATTTTTGTAGATATGGACATCATTTTATTTAGCACTAGCTGTCGGGCCCGGCTTCGCCCGGGTGCAGATAGTTTTTGAGTCCAATCCACATCAAGAACATATTATTTCGCGTGTCGACTAACTATATTTCCCGCGTGCCGTCGACTATATTTCCCTTCCGTAGGAGAGGACATCCCGTGCCAACAATTTGAATTTGAAAGAGTAGAAAATATGTATATTTGGTTTCCTGACTCATCCCACGGGAACACTACATTTTTCGGGATAAAAAGTAGCCTATGTGTTAATCCAGGGTGTCAGCTATCACTATACCAAATTTCATCAAAATCTGTTGAGCCGTTTTTTCATGAAAGAGTAACAAACATCCATACATACATACAAACTTTCACCTTTATAATATTAGTAAGGATTTAACAAATTTCGCGAAAGACGCCATATCTAGATATTATATACACAATGTACACATTTTTTGAATTTTGTTCTATTTCGTCAGCCGTCAATGAAAGACAATGGAAAGATAGATCATTTTACGTTGGTTGGTAGTTGAAGCTTGACCGTCGTTTACCTCTCCCGTCAACCAAACAAAGATCATCCTATATTGGCTGGTCGCATCACGCTTGAACAATTAGAAAATTGGCTTTTCCTCGCAATTTTTCCATTTTTTCTCACCATTTAGACCTTCCCTAGACCTCCACGAACATTTCAATCCCAAGATAAGATAAATCCGTTCAGCCGATCTCGAGTTTTAGCGAGACTAACGAACAGCAATTCATTTTTATAATATATATAGAAGATTATGCAGCTTTAAAAAAGAACTATCGCAAAACAATAATGGAAATAATTGGATGAATATAGGTTGACTATCTCTCATATTGCAACCGGTGACTACATCAAGTTCAATCAGAAGGTTGGAATTTACTACTATAGTTATAAGTAAAAAGCGAGGGTAGTTAATAAATAGGGATTTTCATGAATATTCTGTATCAGTTCATATACGTCTTAACGTAGGACACGGGCCTCCTTTACAATCAAGAGTTCGATTAAGAGCGGTTAGGCCATATAATCCACCATACTGGCTTAATGAGGGTTAGCGGACTTTTCATGCTATGGCGTGCAGTTTTCCTCACGATGTTTTCCTTCACCGTTTTAGTGCGTGGTGATTGACTATCAATACACACATGACTCGGAACAGTCGGAGGTTTGCCCTGGGATTTGAACCCAACAGGCCACCACGCACATGAATGTATTAATTTCAAAAATATTTAAATCTCAATCTAAATAAATCATAAATCATATATTTTAGAAAAATATCATTGACCTTTAAACGTTTAAACCATCTATTAATTTTACAGACAAGGTCTCCCCAGCACGACAGAGATATGCAAACGGATGACGAAGGTGCTTTAACTAAATCAGACACAGAAAAGAACCCTGATATGACAAGCACAAACACACAAGCACAAACAAAAGAAACAGAATTGAGCACAAAGGAATTGGCTTTGGAGGCTGCGAATACTCCTTTACCCCCTGATGTAGAACTAAGCGACGCTCAAGAGTACAGCGATAAACAGAAGTCTGATGAATGCGATTCAACAGGTATTTTATTGTTTTTGTTTGGTTAAGATGATGTCAATCTATATCAGCCCATATACATCCCACTGCAGGGCACGGGCCTCCTCTACAATCGAGAGTATGATTGAGAGTGGTTAGGCCATATAGTCCACCACGCTGGCCTAAGTCGGGCTGGTGGACTTACATACCATAAAATTCTTATGAATTGCCTGATACAGAGAGACAGACCATATGAGCTATCACATATACTTAGACATTTAATTAAGTATTATTTTATGTAAGTAATATTAAACTATGCTGGATATACATATTTCAATTTGTGTATGAAGCTTGATAATCATTGCTCTAAGGAAGTAAAAATGTATACTCGTAAACTAGAATACATAGTACATGTAATTAATTTGCCTAATTATGGGAATGTAAATCTACAGGTCTTAACTCTGCAATTTATTTTTTCTTAATTTGCCTGTTTCCCTTTAGTGCAGTCCTAAATACTATAATTACTATGTCCTAGTAAAGGATTCTTAAACACTTCCTATAAGTGTGATGGATTACTCATTATATTATTAGTTAATTATACTGTTCAGTGTATTAATTTGCTAGATAATTATGGTTCCTAATACATTTACAAGGTACCCAATCGTTCCAAATTCAGTTAAAGCCAATCTTACTTTGAAGCAGCACGTATTTAAATATATCAATTCGAGGATTTTTATTGAATTAATTAATTCTTATTTGTAATTGAAAATGAAATTCAAAGTAAATGAGTTGTGGTCGTACATTTTGAAAGCAGTGACGCAGCAAGAGACCACAAAGCGTAGGAGAAGACAGAAGCGATACGCCAAGTTGGAAGAAGAAGAAAACGACGCTACGGAATTACCGCCTGAGTTGAGAGATGACAAGAAAATGTTGAAGTATTGGAAGAAGAGGCATTCTTTGTTCCACAGGTATGTATTCTTGTATTTATGCTTAATTAAGTGTTGTGTCTTGGGCAGGGACCGAAACCCATTCGACATAACGGTACCGGTATCGACGAATTTCGGTTACCTTTAAGATTTCGGTAACCGCTATGACGCAATATAAAGGTTACCCTTATATACGGGAACCGTTTTAATACCGGTAACCTTAAAAGACCTCGAATGCAAAAGAAAATGCGTTGTTGTTGCATAACAAATAAAAATCATACTTGTCGTGTTGTTTACACAATATCGCTGGATACGGTTCATTTCAATATTGGTGGGTAATTCTGTTGAAAAAATCATGAAATGAGTAAAGATAATTGTGTGGTATAGTGCCATAATGTTTAGTAAAGACAAACGGCGGTATAACCACACACAGGCACTGCCCCCGCTTTGACTTATAAGGAACTTCGCATGAAATATAAAGGTAACCCTTATTTCGGTTACCGGTATGATACCGATTAAATTCTAGGAATCGAATAAAATTGGCGGATACCGGTTACCATTAAAAATACCGGTATTATTTTTTTCGGTTGATACCAAAAAATACCGGTATTTTCGATACCGGTTTCGGTCCCTGGTCTTGGGTATCAGTTACTTAAAAAAAATTGGTCTCACAAAAACCTAGACCTCTGACCAATACTTGTGGGTAGTAACAGGAATTACTGCTATTTCAAACTAACATCCTTATTATTATTGAAGCCTTAGCATGCTATATATTTCTGCTATTGTCTCCACAGAATTTGTAAACAAAAAAAAAGACCATATAATATAACCATTTTTCACATCTAAAATTACACTCATTCATTCTTTAAATGGGTTCGTAAAAGAAAATTCACTCCTTCCTAGATTACACGAGATTGTATAAAAATATTAGCCGATCGGCTTTGTGAATCATAATCGCAAATCGAAAAAGTTAGCTTATTTATACAGGGTGGACAAGAAAACGGCGCACCTGCTAATATACATTATAGTATATGGTGAAGGAATCTTAATTAAGACGGATTTGCATGGCGCTAGCGAATATTAAGAAAGATGCCGAGGAAAAAAAACTAACGTTACATATGCTACCCCTTAACACATTTCGCTAAAGTGATTGAACCTTACAACTGAACGGTAGACACTCAACAATAAATAAGCAGAGCTCAATATTTACTTATAAGTCGTGCGATTGTTTGCATAACGCTCAGGGTACATAAAAAAGATATTAAATTAATACTGTCAACAGTCACATACATGGGTATTAACCCCACACTAAGATACAAATCTTGTGTCGCGGGTATTAGAAAAATAATTATGGTTCACGGAAATTATTTGTCTCGGGGCAGGAACCGAACCCGTGGTCTCTCATTTCACAGGCGGTTCTTACCAACTGCGCCACGGAGGCCGTCGGTGACTCATATGGGCTGGTTAGTTGTCATTAATGACCACTAAAATAGTTAACTGACCTTGTAATGTAAACCGTAATGACCTTGATAGGCAAGGATGGAAGCGCAGGATCCGCCAAAACCCGCACGAAAACACAGTCACAGTTTGGTAGCTCAAATCACTTTTTCTTTTACATTTCACATAACACAAGTTACATCAAAAGCTATCGAATTGGGTAATGTTCAAAGCATAGTGAAATTAATAAAATTTACTTAAAATAACTGAAAACAAATTTACAATAATATGCACACGACTAATACATGCACGCGCGATCGCAATCCGAATTCAACTAATAAAAAATAAATTATTATTTTGATTTTTTAAAGATAAAGGCCTGTTCACATTGGATACAAAGCTTTCCTATTTGAGTTCATAATAATTCATCAGAACAATTAGTATTAGTACTGTATCAGCACATATACGTGCCACTGCAGGGCACGGGGTTTCCAGTGCAGTAAATTAGTAGTTAGTGTTTATTGATTTCACTAATTTTATCTCACAGAAGTCTCATATGCAAATTCTATGCTATTATAATGATAGACATTTCTGTAGGTATAAGAATTTAGAAGAAATGTTATTACTTTAAAGTAACATTATTTTCAAAATACATTAAAGTAATGTTAAATACAATAATAAGCAAAGTAAATAGGCAATTTGTAACTGGCTGGATCGGTTGATGACATATTTAAATAATATTATAAGCTCTTGAGCAAGTAAGGACCATTCTATCAGTCCAATAAGATCTTTTTTGTTTTAACGTAACTTTTACGTCGGAGTACTTAATCATATTTAGTTATATCAAGTGTGTAGTGTGAGCACACCTCAAGATGTCGGGCTTCCTTTGCAAAATGCTAAAAGTTACCGACAAAGAAATTGCCGCCTTTCGGCTCGCACTCACAAAGGGCGGCGGCAACCTCAAAGGAATAATAATCGAGCCGCGTTGGATCCGACGAAGTACACTATGACCGGCGGCTTCCTTTGACTAATAGGGCCGAATTGGGCCATCATTTTAAAAATCTTATTTTTTATTAATCAGTGTCATCAGATTATTTTTTCGATGAATATTAATTATTTAGATAATTTAAATGTTATGTAGGTATTACTAAAACTTTTCTAATTATAAGTAAATTCGCAATCTTACATGATTTAAGCAATGACGAAATCACACTATCTTGTTATCTTTCAGTTTGGATTTGTGACACTAAGGAAAATAATGCCAAACAAAATAGTCAATCCATACACGATGCAACTGCACCTAAAGTTATGTTGTTAATTTATTGACGCTTAAATCTAAGTACGTCCCTGTTTAACTGATTGATTTATTTAAAATGAAACAAAAAATATCCTTTTTTGAAGTTAGAAAAGGATAAATTATACAGCTAAGAGTTCATGACCTTACCCATTTGTAAACAACGGTTAAAGCGATGTCAAAGAAAGTTTTGATGCTGTTAAAAATGGTTTTCGTGGTATATTTCGTTAACCGTTCAATTAACGAAAAAATACGTTTTTGGTTTTATGCGAAAAAGTGGTGATTAAACTTAAAACTTTAAACGGTCATAACTTCAAAACGGATAGGTATTTTCCAAATATTATTTTTTTATTATGATATTAATATGATACCCTTGTATCCAACTGAGCAAGTGCGCCATTTATTTGCGCTCCCTGTATAACTTGTGAAATGTTATTATCGACATCACTTGCTATCTGTGAATGCTATTGCTAAATAGCATGGAAATAAATATTCCATATTATTATGGTGCGTGGTGGCCTGTTGGTAAACGGACTAGATGCGGCTGCCCACATGTTCACGGTGGTCGCAGGTTCAAATCCCAGGGCACACCTCTGACTTTTTGGAGTCATGTGTGTATTGATAGTCAATCACCACGCACAAAACGGTGAAGGAAAACATCGTGAGGAAACCTGCATACCATAGCGATTTATAAGAATTTCTATGGTATGTAAGTCCGCCAACCCGCACTAGGCCAGCGTGGTGGACTATATGGCCTAACCAATCTCAATCGTATTCTCGATTGTAGAGTAGGCCCGTGCCCTGCAGTGGGACGTATATGGGCTGATACAGAAGGCTGAGTTGCACAAACTAACTATACCAACACCTTTGCCTTTGAAAATGTCATCGCCATACATTTTAGACGTATTTGACCTTGCTAATGGATTGACATTTTCAAGAGCAAAAGGTAAAGTTAGTTTGTGCAACTGAGGCTGAGTGTTGTAATATTTATTTCAATGCTATTTAGCAATAGTAATCATAGATAGCAAGTGAAGTCGATAATAACATTTCACAAGTTATATAAATAAGCAAAATTTTGCGTTTTGCGATTCACAAAGCCGATCCACTTATATTTTTATACGATTGGCAGTTAGTTTGTGCAATTGAACCTAACTGTCGGCTAACCAACTGCGCCAAGGGTTACTGGTGGTAGGTCTCTCATATGTGAGAGGCCGCCTGGTACCACCGCATTGTCTATTTCTCCCGTCAAACAGCAGTGTAAATGCACTGTTGTGTTTCGGATTGAAGGACATTGCAGCCAGAGTAACTACTGGACATATAACATCTTATGTCTCAGGATGTCGAGCGCAGTGGAATGCTAAGCATTGCTTTGTAATTCAAGGTGTTGTTTGGTTTTGCTACTGTTAATGAGCAGTCGCATTGCTTACCATCAGGCGAACGGCATGCTCGTCTCGCCATTCATTGCAATAAAAAAAAAAACAAAAGAAAAAGAGGCTGGTGTGATAATAATAAGGTTGGTGTAGATTCGACGAGGGCATCCGCCTAGACCAGGAGTGTTGGTTCAGCGTGACCCCAGAGAACGTGGCGCGCCACATCGCCACCAAGTGCGGGCGGGACGTGATGCTCGACGCGTTTTGCGGGGCCGGGGGGAACTCCATACAGTTCGCGCTCACCTGCAAGAAAGGTGAGGTTATCTCTCTCTCTCTATCTCTCCGGTTATCGTCCGAATCATAGATAATACACTATATAGAAAATAGATGAGCAACTACTCAATATATTTGAGGAACAAAAATGTACACTGCTGTGTACGAGATGTCGCTGGAAGTATTTTATTTTAAATAAAATCCGCCAGATGGTGCAATTGTGCCTTTATAATTTCCTATAATTCCTAAAGACTGAAGGGGTCACGGTAATTTGGCGCCGCCGCACAGCGACGTCAGTTCATCGTATTCTATTCAAATCCCACGATTGGAAAAAATGTAAATAATGCATCCAAGGTAGCATTACCAGAAACACCTCCTAGGTGACATTGTTATTGTAGAAATATCCAAGTCAAATAAAGCTAAATCGAGAAGCATGTATCAAAATCCAGCAATAGGAAGCCGAGGTCAAACGCAGAAGATATCAAACAAAACCAGTTAAAAGCCAATGTCGCAAAATTATAGTAATTGAATCGCAGTAGCACACACACGAAAGTTTTCGAAAAAAATGTGTAACTGTCAATTTATGACACAAATTGTAAAGAGGTGGTATGAATTTAAAAATGTAAAGTAACTAATACAATTTTTATATTAATAAATTAAAAATAATAATATTGTTAAATTAATAATAAGTCAATTAATTATTTTAAACCAACAGTAGTTATTATTTTTATATATTATTTTTGTTATTTTTTTGGCACTCAAAGCGGCATCTATTAATACTTTAAAAAAATAAATCATCTGGTTTGTGTCTGCTTTACGTAAGATGGCTCTAACTAGTACCATAGGATTAATTATAAGAGAGTTGCACCCCCATGGTCCGAATACTGGAACACCATTCAAATAATAAGTTGCTCTTAGCAGCGCACGGCCCACTTAGCCAGTACATTTAATCAAGATTAACGTAGTTAAGCGCAACTTATATTTAAGTTGCGTTCCAGTACCTATTCGGGCGTTAATCTTTCTTTTCGCATAAAGAACACGAAGCCAAAGTAATATGTCAGGATTGATCTGGAAATCCAGTCTTTGCAAACCCGTATAGGATGCAAACGTGATAGATATGTAATTATTCTTAAAAACGAAGAAAAACTTGCAATAGGGAATATGCACCAGACTTCAAAATAAGTCAAAATATTTTTTTTGTTATCTTTATTAATATAGAAATATACCTTAAAGATATTATTAAAATTTATCAACTCTAAATCGGTAAAATAAATACTTAAAAAAATGACATTTCAAATTTGCCGCGCATTTTTTCCGAAACGCGATCTATTGCTTGAAAAGGAAAGTGATGACAATGGGCACGTTCTTATGAAGTTTTAGCTTGTTATTTTACGTTTGTTTATGAGTTATTTTGTGCTTTCTTTATACTATTAAATAAAATTGATTATTTTGTCACGAAATACAGTTCTGTAGCAATTCATGAAAGAAACTTAATCCAAATACTACGTTGTTCATATCGTGCCCTATGACGTCACAGCGACTTCGCGCCAACATGGCGTTTAAATGCTTTGAAACTGATAGCAGTTTTGATTATTTTTTTGTACTTTTTTATGGATATTTTCAAAGACTTATATTTTTTCCGATAATGTAATAACATACAGAATTGATTAAAAATATAAAAAAATGACATGCATATTCCCTATTGCTTAAAACTCTTAGGACATTAATACCACTTAACAGAACTGGAAATTATTGTGTGAAAAGTATCCAGTATTGGAAATCCTGGAGCTGAATTTGATCATAATAATAGACCTGGTAGTAAAATAATCTAGTGGTGGTAGGTCTCTCATATGTGAGAGGCCGCCTGGATGGATACCACCGCAATGTCTATTTCTCCCGCCAAACAGCAGTTTATATGCACTGCTGTGTTTCGGATTGAATGACATTGTAGTCAGAGTAACAACTGGACA
The DNA here is from genome assembly GCA_009982885.2 of Hyles vespertilio. Lineage (NCBI taxonomy): Eukaryota > Metazoa > Arthropoda > Insecta > Lepidoptera > Sphingidae > Hyles > Hyles vespertilio. The sequence goes on along the minus strand of CM042814.1, from coordinate 5,003,865 downwards.
TGTTCAGACTTAACATCTTATGGTCAGGATGGCGAGCGCAGTGAAATGCCAAGCATTGCTTTGAAATTTAAGGTTTTGTTTGGTTATGCTACTGTTCATGAGTGGTCGTATCGTTTACCATCAGACGAACGGCATGCCCGTCTCGCCATACATTGCAATAAAAAAAACTCTCTGCAGCCACAGGAAATCCACTACTGAACGTACGACTTTTGGCCTACGCACACTGGGACGAAATGGCAAGGGATTTTGCCACCGGCCAGCCGCTTGCTTACTGTAGTATTCTGTCGGCCTAACACGGCAACCCGCCACGGCATATGCATCGACAACGCCTGCTGCCGGATATACATTTCATGTCCAATGTAAAATGTGAAGACAGATTTAAACTATTCTACTTTGTTTGACAAAAACGCATTCAGGCTGTAAAAAATCGTAGATGTTTACCTCCATTTGGACTGCCTCATCCGGCGGCTAGTCACTGCGTTCTTCGGCATGCCCGGTGCCCAATATCTTTAACAATGTAAATCAATTACCAATATTTCTATCATAGTGATCGCCGTGGACATAGATCCAGTTAAGATAGAGATGGCGCGACACAACGCGGGTGTGTACGGAGTGGCTGACCGCATCGAGTTCATAGTGGGAGACTTCTTCAAACTAGCGCCTACATTGAAAGCGGATATGGTGTTCTTGAGCCCACCCTGGGGAGGACCTAACTATACCAAGGTGGGTTGTATTGAGTACTAATTTCTAGAATAACTGGTATTGCCATATTCAGTAAAATTTAAAGTTTGAGGAAAGTTTGTAAAGTTCAAAATGGCGCATTAAAAAACCTTTAAGTTTTATGAAAGTTTGCATGAATATGATTGTATTTATCAAGATATAATTGTACTTGTGACTTTTTAAATACTATACATATGATTGTCCGTTAAAGGAATTGGATGTTGGCCATTAACAATAAGTTACTTTAAAAACCTTTCGGGAAGGTCTATTGTCAAATGTGTACACGACTGTGGAAAAACGGCCTATTTATATTCAATATTTTGATGTTTTAGAACCGCGAGTACGACATAGAGACGATGTTGGAGCCTAAACCCGCTTCAAAATTGATGGAGGTCGCTAGGACGATATCTACTTCGATAGCGCTCTACTTGCCGAGAAATTCACGACCCGATCAGGTATGTACCTACTATAAATTACCTAATGTCATATTGTTTTCGGAAACAAGTTAAATTCAAACCCTCAGTGAAAAGGTATAGAAAATGATAGTCTTTATGGAGCCTTAGAATAAGCCCCTTACATACCCTTAAGGCCAGCATCGACTAGGACCAATTTATGCCGTAGCATTAAGTCGTATCTCGACGCCGCTCATCAATTTAAAACAATGGAAAAGTATGAAAAATAATCGATCATGACGCTTGCTGCTTTTGTTAATTATTTTTATGAATACATACTTGCGTTTTTGTTGCAGATATTGGCTCTAGCCAAAGATGTCGGTGGCTCAGTGGAGGTGGAACAAAGTTACCTCGACAAAAGATTTGTTGCAATCACTGCGTATTTTTATTAATACTCAACTCGTAAATTAATATAAGATTCATTACACACATATGTGCGAATTAAACTATGGAAGGCATATGGTATGGTAGAAATGTATTTACGTGGAATAGTGAAGAAGTTCACGAAATATTTAAAGAATTATTGTTCAACATAATTGTGCATTATAAGTGTTGTATTTATTTTGAATTATTCAGAATCGAGGTCAAAGAACGGTGGTCTATGTTCATTATTGGGTAAAGCCATTATTAGGTCTCCAATGAGCTCGAATCTTAATCAGTTGTTGTCAGTCTAATTTAAGGATAAGTGATTCAGAACTAAAGAATATTGAAATAAGTAACTTGTAGATTGTCACAAATGGATATTAGAATATCTATTTTGCTCCAAGAAGGTATTGAGATTCTCTTTTCGGCTTATTGTGTAAGGATTGTTCAAAAATTTTCTCGTGAATTAGTACTTGACGAGTATTGTAGTCTTGACATAACTATTGTAAGATGTTTGTTAAGCTCTAGGAAATGTAATATTCCACTTACCAACATCTTCGATTAATGCTCCTATTGAAGTAATTGATTGTTCAACTAGGTTAATGAAATTTCGGAATTAATATTGTTGTCAAAACTAGTGTGAATCATGTGACGAAGGCGGTTATGGTTCATGAATACCGCTCAAGTTGGATAATTTTCAAGATTGTCACATTTGAATTTTACTGCCTAGGGCCCATATTTTCTATCTTACAATTCAAATTTTGCCTCTGTAACAGTCACTTCTGATATAATTTAAAAATATATTATAATTACCTTAAATATTCATATAGGTAATATAAAAATATATAGATAATATACTACTATTGTGATAAATTGCATTTACTGAACTTCAGTTATAAATGTGATTTCCCAACATACTTATAACCAGTATGTGTTCTGAATCTTAACTATTTTCATGTGACATGGTGTCTGAGTATATCTGAATTTTAATATTTTTCTCTCACATATACAAAGTTTACAGTTTGTAGCCATATGTAGAACAAATATACATTATTGCTACAGAGTGCTCAAACAGCTGTCAAATGGTACATCAGCACACATAAACTTATATTTTATGCACATTCACTGTGATCAGATATTTCCAAATATATTTTTTGTGAACATAATATTATCTAAATCATTTTAACATATCAGACTACATAGATCATTTTCCTGAAAGATGTAAGGAGAAAAGTTATGGGTGTTCAGTAAGAGAATTTTGCAATAGCAATTTCAAACTCATTGCATTGTATTTATCCAAAATTAAATGATCATAATGACTGATATTGTTGTTCTTTTTTAATAGTCTAATTATTTTATCAACAAACCCTTTGATTGGAATTCATTGTTTGGTTAATCACAATATTCCCAATGTTCAGAGTAAAACCAAAAGATATTGTATATTTATAGAAAGGGTGTAAACAACCCTTCTATGTAATTTTTTTTCAAACTGTGTTTTAGAATGACACAGGCCATTCTAATATAATCCCTCCAAGGTGCAACTCTCGGGAACATATAGGGATTTATGTTCGAAACCCCCTTATATTGGTAGCAGTTCGTCAATGATCAAAGATTTTGACAAGAAATGAAAAACATTTAACTTTACTGCAAATGTTGTAATAACCTATTACTTACATTAATCTTCATGACACTCATGGGTTCAAGTGGTTCATAAAAAATATGAAACTAAGATTTTAACACATTTCCAAGGCCTGCTTACAATATTAACTTACACATATTTATAGTTAACGTGCTTTTTGTATCCACAGATTCTGACTTAAAATAATTTAAAGGAAATTCTATTTTACAAGATATTTTTTAACTAATATCCTTTATACTAGGTAAAAAGTTTAATCAGTAACTTTACGATGTTGCACTGTTATTAATAACTGTTAATTTATAGAAAAAAAAAACACTGAAAAATAATCGCAAGGTCAAAATGCAACATTTGATGAATATCATACTTGACAAAAAAATGGTATTAAATAATAGGTGCTTCTAGTTATTTAAACATTGTGGGAAGTGAATATTTCATACTTTACACATGTTTTATCACTTATAATGTGGAATAGCTTAGTCCTGTAATGTTACATTGATGCTCAATAAACTTAAACATATAATTCTAATAACCCATTTCCAACAGCACTCATTTTGGTCATCGTAGATATTAAATTGTCCATAATAGCTAAAGCTGTAACTCAATACAATTAATCACTTCAGATTATTCTTTCATTTCGCCTTCTTCATCTTCTTCTTCAGCCCCTCGAACGTAAAGCACATTATTACACCTGATGAGAACTTCTCCGAGATTGCCTGAAATATTTGATTCATAGTTTAATACCATCTCAAGCCTAGCCACCTGATTTATATATTTTATTAACCTACTTAATTATTAAATGATTTGTCCTTTTTAAGTGACATGAATGCCTATGAATAACGCCTTAGGTTTTATATAAATACCCAAGACAGTGTGGGTATAGATTCATAACAGTTTACTCACAGGGAAATCCTATAGAAATCTAACATTCATCCACTGTTTGTTGTTAAAATTAACCAATATTATTTCTTCACATTTTGTGTACATTTATATGTCATTATAAGTATCTGATAGTGTATGGAATAAATAAAGGCTTATTTTTGAAAGCTAACCTGTACATGTTCCATCGACGATTTCTTCTGTGTTAGCTAGTTGCAAATTCATATAACCATCTGCAGACACTAGTAAACCTTTGTACTCGTGGCCCCATTTTAACTTAACTAATACAGATTTGCCTGTTAGACTGTTTAGAAAAGGTTTTGGGTTGATGGGCATAGCAGCCGCCATTTTTGTTATTTGTTTCTGAAAAATTAATCATCATCAGTCATTACTATTTGTTGTGTAAATACTTCGTTGTTAAATTAAAGAAATATCATTTACCTTTGATAATTACGAAGCCAAACAAAAATGTTTAGGTTTTATAACCTAAAGAACAAAAGCCGCTAAATATGACGCTTGGTTTTTAACCACAGACTAAACAGAATATGTAGATAAAAAATATTGCGATGTCAAATAAACTCGTCTGTTTCTAATTTGTCTGTGCTCGTCTGTGAAATAAACCATTGACTAGAGATGTTAAAAAATAATCGATTTTTAATTTAATCGATTATTATTTTCTTATAATCGATTTTTTATAATCTAGTTTTAAAATACTGTTAATCGATTTTTTATAAATCGATTATATAAATTATCCATAAAAATCGATTTTTATCAACAGCTCCATCTATGCGACGTACGAAAAAACTCGAAGTAAGTTTATACCAAGAAGCTTATACCCAAATGGAAATTGCATTCCGTATACATTAGATCCCAAACTTCAATGGGGTTCTCACATAGTCGCTCTAGCTAAAAAGCTGAGTGCCGCAGTCTTTGCGGTGGGTAAGATTCGCCAATTGACTGATACAGTTGATAGAGCCCGATTGGTATATTTTGCCTACTTTCATAGCCTGATGAGTTATGGAATTTTACTGTGGGGTGGTGCTGCTGACATTAATACCATCTTTGCTCTCCAAAAGCGAGCTATAAGGTCAATTTATTCGCTTGGGTCCAGATATTCTCTTAGAGAAAAGTTTAAAGAGATAAATATAATGACAGTAGCATCACAATACATTTTTGAAAATTTAATTTATGTACATAGAAATAAAGAAAGTTTTCTTAAGATTAGCGATATTCACAACAAAAATACTAGGAATAAAAATAATCTAGCTACTCTTAAGACCAGACTCCACAAGATCAGCAAATCTTTTAAGGGTTACTGTATACACTTTTATAACAAAGTTCCCAGTCATATTAAATCCTTATCTATTACTAAATTCAAAGCTACTATCAAGCAAAAATTATGCAATAAGGCATATTATAACATTTCGGAATATTTAGACGATAACAAGGCTTGGGAATAGAATAAAATTAAATGAATGTGTAGTATCTCGGAGCGTAAGTCTTGGTGTGCTCTATAAAATACCATTTAAATTAAGTAACTTGTCAAATTTGCCATTGTTTTCCTATGTAAGTGATTGGGTATGTCATGCTCGCTAAAAGGTCTGTGCTTGCGGTGGCGTCGTGTGCCAGATCGGTCACTTCCCTGCAACATGGTTGAGGAGGCCGATGGCTGGCACATGCGTCATACTCGTGAACGGGTGCTGCTTGCGCAGACTGGTCTATCTGATTAGCTTACATTGTAATGGATTGATTGATGGATTACGTAAGGCTTTCGCAATTATTCACTGCTTTGGCGAAAAAGAGTATACTGATTCTTCGTTCTGGGCGACTTCACTTCACTCAGCCATAGTAATTGAAATATAATATTCATATCAAAAATATTTATTGTTTTTCAACATATTATTATTAAACTGCTCTGATTTAAACCAACTTGTAAATTTTGTTATAATTCACTACATTGTAAACTGGTTTTGAAAAGAGCAACACTAGAGTTTCTTGCCCGTTCTTCTCTAGTGAAAACAGCTTTCCAAACCGGGTGGTAGATAAAAAAATGACTGAGTGTAAATGATGTTGAACATTTTAATGGATTCAATAAATTATTTTCATTTCATTTCATTTCATATATAAAAGTGAAGCACAAAAAAATGACCTTGAATGCAGTCGCTGTTGCCTGCTATCTTTTTCTTTAAGGTGACAATGAATGAAAATGACATTTTGTTTGGTTGTCTTGTTTTTCTTGGTTTGTACTGTTCAATATTATTATCATGTTATGAGTGAGTTATGACGTATCCGGTAGCATCTCTATTTAATCTGTCATCTGTGGAGCTTCTCACATATGAGAGACCTACCACTGCCTACCACCAATATTCGTTTTATATTTTAGTTTTTGAGACCATAACGGAGTCGTTAAGTTTGTTATAAGTATTTTATTTCATTACTAGTCAAATGTAATCCCATCAAAAACATCCTATAGCAAAATTCCAAGTCTCGCAGCTCAGGTTTTCTACCACAAAAAGTTGTGAGATGTATGTAATACCAAGTCAATTAATTTATTTAGTCCTTAAGGGACCTTCTATATAAAGTTATTACGTTAGTTATTACCATATCAATATTAAAAATTCTTTACGTTTTAAATAAATGGATCGACTTGGCCATCGCATGAAAACATAATGTATCGTACAATTTATACATAATGCTGCTGGCCAAGTCGATCTATTTATTTAAAACGTAAAGAATTTTTAATATTGATATTGTAATAACTAACGTAATAACTTTATATAGAAGGTCCCTTAAGTACCTACTAAATAAATTAATCGACTTGGTATTACATGCATCTCACACTTTTTACGGTAGAAAACCTGAGCTGCGAGACTTGGAATTTTTTCACAGGATGTTTTTGATGGGATCTCACGTCTTTTTGTAGAGTCCTACTTTTTTCCTTTTCGGTACTTCTTACTTCTAGAATATCACTAACGATTTTTCTTAAAGCCTCTGTGTTATGGATTTTTCTTATTTTTGTAGGTATCAATTTCATCATCACAAATATAGCGGATTTGATTATTAATGTTCTTTCTTTCATTGTAATTGATATTTTCGAGCTATTTAGTCTATTTATTTGCAAGTTTTTCTTCGTCATGTTTTTCTAGAGGAATGTTGTACAGTTTCATGGGCTGAATACACCCTTTCCCTCTCTATATCCCCTCCTGTTATGCCTCATGTATATAGATATCTATCTACAACTATTATTCCATTATATACGGGTACAATGATTCATTAACTGCAAATGTAACTTGTAATCCTATACATTTATATGGGATTACAAAGTTATTCACGTAGTTGGTCTATCTAGAAAACTAGACACAAATTATGAAATGTTTGAATTTTCCCTTACTTTAGACACTAAACACTAATTATATTCTAAATTTGAAGGTTCTATGTCTGCTAGAAGTGCCTTAGACTTTTGATGATCGGTCAGTCAGTCAGTGAGTGACAAAATTAAGAAAGTTTGACTAGTTACAATTCTTAAACTACTGGTTCAAATTGAATGAAAATTTAAATATACCGTGTTTACACAATGCCTACTTAGTAACTGAAAATTCAGGCTTCATGCTTTAGCCACAACGAAGTTATAGGGGGTTGAAAATGGTCTGAATTGCTTCGAGAAAAGGATGTTACGGCCTATAGCTCGACTTGGAAGGGGCTCGGCCGCGCCCCCAGAAATAGGAGTGGACATTGGTGACAATAATTACTTCTAATATTTTCATTGTTTAAACTTAAAGATTAACAAAAGATAATAATATGTTTTATATTATTGTTTTTGAGATTACAACGCAGACGTTTATTTCTTAAAGAGTTTTATTTTAAAACTAGTCACATGTAAAATTATGATCATCATATCAGCCTATTGCTGTCCACTGTTGAACGTAGGCCTAAATATGAAATAGTACTGGACATTTATGGCATTTTTTTAAATTTGGTTAATATTTTAGTTTTTGAGACAATAAAGTTTTTATTTTATTGCGATGCTCATCATTTCATTTTTATTAAAATAAATGATTAATTGTACTGGAAATTAGTATCAATAAATAAACTTGGTTTCCTCATTCCTTGCCTTGAAAGTTTAAAGGAACATTCACTTTGATTTTTAATTTTGAATCTGATATTTTTTTTTATTCATATCAATTTATTTTATTTTTATTTGAATAAATTGTTAATATGAAAATGAGAATTATAATTGGAATATGAAAAGCATTTAGATTTATAAATAATGGAAAAAAATCGTTTATTTTTCTATTATAATCGATTTTTAACAAATCGATTAATATTGAATAAAGAAAAATCGATTTTAATTTAATCGATTTTTTTCCAATAACCTCACATCTCTACCATTGACCATAGTTGACCATAGTTAAATATCCACTCAAACGTCCCGACCCCCAAATTTGACGTAAGCTGTCATTTTTATAGGAAAATACACTAGTAATGAAAAAGCGTCCTAAATTCAAAATATATTATAAAAAGCGTTATGAAAAAAATATATATAATGCTTGAATAAAGTACCTTTAATGTAACATTGGCCAAAAAGACATTAGCAATAGGCATATTTAAAAAAAAACAGGCTAACTCGTGTGTTGTTTAAGAACAACGACGAGTGGTGCGCAGGATTTTTTAAAAATGTAAATATTGATTTTAACTCTCTTATTGTTGTTATATAGTTTATTAAAAGATACCTTTATATTAATAATTATCAATTATCTAAAAATAAGCCATATTCGACGCGTGATTCGAAGTTTTTTAGACACGAAAGTAAATCACGGTCTTTGTTTGTCGGTTTTCATTAAATATTTCTGTGTTAATTCTATGAAAAAATGATAAATAAAGTGTTAGAGAGAGAAAACATATCATAAAGAATAAATAGGTGCCATTTGATAATTGAAAATATATCAAAACAATTCAATATTTTAATTGATTTCCAGTATTCCGTAGAAAGTCGCGCGCCATTTTTTGTAAGATCAGAGTTTGCGTTCCAAAGTTTTTGTTCAAACTAGAATGTGTGGTATGTTTGATGTTGGATGTGATTGTTATAAATTAAGTATGATGAAGCCAATTATATGGTGATTTAAATTTTCAATATCAAAGGATTAATATATTAATTCAGTTTAAATATTTCAATATTTCCTCTCCAAATATGCATCCAAACCGTGGAAAGACGAGTTGGATACATTCGAGCCAAAATCACAAGAGCTCGCCGAGGACAGGGTCAAATGGAATGATAAAGGGGAAGCCTTTGCCCAGCAGTGGGACACAATCTAGGCTATTAAAAATATATATATATACGGAATGGAAGCCGCCATCAGGGACCGCAAACCGTTACGTACATTACGATAAAGTATAGATGCGCAATTGCGAATAATCCGAACATTAAAATGATCTACTACAAAAATAAATTATAAGACTGTCGGACGCGGTTGAAGAGTGGTACAATATTCGGGGTCTCTTGGACGCGGCGCGGCAGAATCTTCAATTTTCTAAATATCTTCAGCTGCGTTCATCAGCCGCATCTTATAAATTGTACCCGGCTTTACTAACGTAGTTATTCTGATACAAAACTAGTATTACAATTGGACAAATTTATTGAAATAAAAAAGAAAAATTATTAAATACATTTTCAATTTTAGGTCATCAATGGAAAAGCAAGAATGCTCGTGAGTGTTTTATTTTTTATTTCAGTGATAGAGTGCATGCATAGTTTGTGTCAATTAAACAAATAAAAAACTATCACTAGTGCTAAGAGTTAACTTGAACTTTACATTGAGCGGGCAGTGCGGAAATGGGGGAGACCGAGGCCCGGGCAGAGGCAGATGCAGAAGCCGAGGCAGAGGCAGAGGCACTGTGCCGGGCTACTATGCCGGGCCAAATAAAAAAAAATACTAAATAAATCGTACAAATCTTTAATTATTAGCTTATAGATTTGAAATTGTCAGTATTTATTCCTACATATTTATTCATTGATTGAAATAATAATAATTATTTATTTTTATTTTGTTTTAATTTTCAACCACCACTTACCTACCCTTATTCGTAATTTTTAAATACTATTACAATTTTTGATTGTAATGGATTACGCTATACCTACCAGTACCTTTACCTATACAAATCTCGTCGTAATTAAGGATATTTTCTTAAAAATCTACCATAAACTATAATTTGGTTTCTAAACCAAACACTATAATAAAGGATAACAGCTTTGCATGTCTCGATCGCTAAAATTTCATTAATGCAAAATCAATAAATACATTAAAAAACTAGGTATAACAATGTTAACATTTGATAGGACTAAGTCATTTATATTCCATTCATGTTATTACACGTAGATAGTAACTTATTTATTGGCCCCCGCGCTGTTTTAAACCGGTTAACATCTGTATCAAATATCGTCTGGACAAGAACTTACATGGGCGGCCATCTTTCAAGGTTTTTTTCACCAGTGTTGCCAACTTAGTGGATTTTCCACAAAATCTGGTAGTTTGGTCCTGGTTGGGAAACATTGCTTTTAGTGGATTTTAAATGGTTTGGGGGCTGGCGAAAATTATTGAAAAGCTGCCATTATCAAATCCGATACATCATTGTTTATTGAAAATATGATGTCATATACAGGGTATATCAAGACTGCTACCGAAAACGAAGCTGGGTGGTAGTTTAAGCGACTTCAGACACAATGCAAAAGAAAAAGTTGCAAAAAAAAGCGTCAATTTTTGACGTGACAACGTCTTAAATTAGGTTGCGGCTGGGAGTCACTTATGAAAAAGTGTAACGCCCGGTAACGTAACGGTGCGCGCGCAGCACTAGAGAATTATTTTTCAGTTTCACCCACTTTTTCCAAAATTGTCCCATAGCCCCCCCCCTCCCCTACCCCCACCCCGAAAATTTACCTCAACCCCAATCCTATCTCGGCCTACATAGGTCGTAGACCCACCGAGTTTGGTATCCTCGGAACCATCTTGGTGAGGGCTACAAATTGACCCCGCCAGAAATCCCAAATTACGCAAAAAATTACCCCCCCAAAAAAAAATATTTTACCTCCAAAAAATTAATTTAAGTTAGCCTCCCCACGAAACCTTCCTCCCCCCCCCCTCCCTTACCCCCACCCCGAAAATTTACCTCACCCCCCCCCCCAATCCTATCTCGGCCAATATAGATCGTAGACCCACCGAGTTTGGTATCTTTGGAACCGGCTCGGTGAGCTCTACAGATTGGCCCCAACCAAATCCCCAAATTCCTCCCTCTCTCCCCTAAAATATTTGTCCAGGCATAACTCCGTCATTTCTTAAAGTAAACCCCCCGTGTTTGGAGTCAGAGGAATCGTCTTGACGAGCTCGACAATCGAGAGCAGGCAAAATACGATTTTTCTTATTGACGTGACAACGTCTTAAATTAGGTTGCGGCTGGGAGTCACTTATGAAAAAGTGTAACGCCCGGTAACGTAACGGTGCGCGCGCAGCACTAGAGAATTAGGCGCATTGAATCGGCGCATGCTTGTGTCTCTGTCTTTGTCTTTCTCGAACGTTCTTGGCGTTGGAAAAACAAGAAAGCGTCACAATACAAGTTCACACGTGTGGTTAAAGTATCGTCAGCTGTGTCTGTAGTGAAAATATGGAGTGCTTAGATTCGTCATTACATGTACAATGTTTTAGTAAACAAAATATATTTCTATAGTTAAAATTTGTGCAATTCTTATTTTCATTCAATTCCTTGTTCCTATTGTGCAATTTAATTATATTCATATCAATAAATATTCTACCGAGAAAAAGACGTTGTCACGTAAAATCTTCGCCCGTAAAACCGACTTTACAGGCAACCATTTTTTTTTTGTTATTTTTTTCCTGTGGCCATATTTGGGTGGTAAATACATTTTTTCCTAAAATAATAGTGTATACCCTTTTATTTACAAATACTCTAAGGTATAAAAAAGTTTAAATTATTATTTTAGCAAAAACTATGGATTTACCACTCCAAAATGACGATATTTAAAAAATCATAAAAAATAATTGTCGCGTTTCTATACGAAATTTTTAGTTGCATTGTGTTTGTAGCCACTAAAACTACCATCTGGCTTTGTTTTCGGTAGCAGTCTTGAGATACCCAGTATTGTAATCAAATATCCAAAAATAGACTAGGACGAATTTCCGTGCTTTCCGGCGTTTTTGCCATACCTATTACTGGAATCAAGTATAGCTCACACAATAGGTAGTGCCGGGTGTGAGGGCGGGACAGTCTCCTAAATATCCAAAAATGTAATAAAATAAATAAATAAATACACCCAACAGTCACATTTATAGTCTCTTTATAGTGAGTGGATATAAAGTTTCAACTTTATGGCAATATTGGGCGCGTTCCATTAGCCACCTGTGTTAGCCACTCACAGGTCCACGTCACTGTCACTTATTTTGACAGAAATCTTCCGATTCCCGCGTTTTCAATATTCATAAACATAAAGCATGATATCCTAGTACCTATTCTAGCTACAGGGAAATAAAAAATACCTTTAAGTATCTAAAACTATGCAGAAATATTAGATGTGACAATTATTTTACAAATATAATTCAAATGTGTTGTAAACAAATAATAAAAAATCTATACAGATCGAATTTCAATGGTTTTTTATTTTCAAATCATGTTTTCACCCATTAATTCATATTACATACCAATAAAATCCATTTGTAAATAAAGTATATACTATAAGCTTTCTTTTGATATCCATATTTTAGTACTTAAAGTTATACTTATCTTATAAAAAGCCAAAAAAATATACCCATAATCACATAACCAATTTTTGTTACGTTTGCGTTTTGCCATTATTGCTTAGTGACTCCCGAGTTGCGGATTACGATTTAATGTTGCCAAGTAAGAACGAGATGTAAGAAAATAACACCTGGATGATCGATGAACTTTGATCGGTATTTTTTTTGTTTAATTATGTGTTTTAGAAATCATATTTAAATACAAATTACATACTGGTGAAATGGTGAAATATGATTTTATAGACTATGTATGTAAGGGGCGTGCGCTCCTTGTAGGCAGAAATGCAGTGCTTTACTTGCCAAACACAGATATTTTAATAAAACATTCGTACGTTTTAGATGACTTTAATTAATAGTAAATAAAAGAATAAACAAAATATCATCATATAAAAACGCCTAATATTTTATAAATAGCACGTATTTGCAAGCACACTAACATTATGTTTGCCAGGCATTTAATGACAACGGCGCTGCAAAATAATGTATCCACAGACCAAGTAGTACTACAGACGGCCGACTCGCTTAACCCCCAGACTAGGGATGAGATATACTTGCAAAATCAAGTACAGTCAGCGACAAAAGTCGTTGAACACATTCAAAACGCCAAAAGTCTTGCACACATGAAGCAACAGAAGTGGTTGAGCAGGGTCGGCAACAAAAATTCATGAACACCTTAAGGGTACAAAAGTTTCTGAACAACAAAAGTAACAAAATTACACACCGAATATTTCTTCCGGGTCTGGGTGTTTGTGAGACCGAAAAGTCTCTCGTAGTTCCTGATACCCATGACACAAGACTCGATCTTAGTGTGGGGTCCGGACTATGTATGTGATTGTTGGGTATTATTTATTATTATTATTTATTTATGTTTTATATCGATGGAGACAATTAAAAATAATAATTATTAGTTAGAACGGAAAATACTTTTTCAAAAGTTTCTGAGCGACAAAATACCTGAACACATCAATGGTACATAAGTTACTGAACACCTATAAAAAGCAAGTTTGCCGCAGATGTGTTCAGTTACTTTTGTTCCTTTGTTATGCATTCATTATAAAATGTTATTTTTTCTCTGCATTTACTTATTGTATTCTTCTTTTGTTTTATTGCAATGAACAGCTAGACGAGCATGCCGTTCCCCTGATGGTAAGCGATACGACCGCTCATAAACAGCAGCAAAACCAAACAACTCCTTGAATTACAAAGCAATGCTTAACATTCCACTGCGCTCGCCATCCTGAGACCTACGATGTTATGTCTCAAAATATCCAGTAATTACTCTGGCTACAATAGCGTTCAATCCGTAACATAACAGTGCATTTACACTGCTGTTTAAAGGGAGAAAAAGACATTGCTGTGGTACCTACCCAGATGGCTTCTTACATATGAGAGACCTACCACCAGTGTTATTGTGTAATAACATTTATTTATGAGAAGTTTTTAGCATGTATTATATCAGTGGAGATAATAAATAACAGTAATTTTATTAGTCAGAATGAAAATAGTGGTCGCAATTTTGAACTTTTTAGATATTGGGCAATTGGTCTCAAATTTGATTTCACGGTTTATATTTTTTGCTTTCCTCTGCATTGACTTATTGTTTTCTGTTTTTGTGAAATAATATTTATTTGTGAGAAGTTTAAATGTCTTGTTCATCTGTTATTGGCACGAGATATTAATCAATAAATTGTTAAGATTAAAAATAATTTATCTTAAAAGATTTTTCTAAATTTCACTTCATGAGATATGATAATTGTAGAGGTAAAATTATGCTAGTATCGGACAGTACTAATCTATAATTTAATGATGTGGGTAAGACAGTTACAATGTGCTTATATTGGAACAATAACACAGTAAAATACCCACATGTCAATTCACAAACCAAGTCTTGCTGCCAGGGCCGCATTCAAAGCTTTGATTTTTGTTTAAATAATTTAATTTTTGTCTTGGAAATACGGAAGTTATCTTTTTCGTTTACGATTGTTGGCAAGTCGTTTTTTTACATTTGTGCCCCTTTATATCTAATACTTTTTTCAATGTAATTTGTGTGTGGTATCGGCATACAAATTTTACTTGAATTTGTAAGTACTGTAAGTTAAATTTGAATTAATTTTATTTACTATTATTTTTCTTATTAAAATGCAAGTGTTGAATTTATGTAAATAATCAATATTTAATATTACCTATAGGATAAATTATTAAGCTTCTTGAGTTTTTATGTACTCTTGTTTTTATGTGGTCCTATTATTGTCTAAATCGTACGTATCGTTTTCCATTGATCTTACAATTTTTATATCGGAGCAAAAAACCCAGTGGATATTGATTTTGAAACCAATAACTAAAAAGTAAAAAATGGCGGCGAAAATATTCTATTTTGACTATCAATTTAGAATATCGGAGCGAAGGGTCTCTCAGATATGTATTCTGAACCCAATTGAATCTAAAAAGTTCAAAAATGTTGCCACTATTTTCTTTCTGAATCTAATAATTATGTACATACATACATCTATACATAAACTCACGCCTATTTCCCATTGGGGTAGGCAGAGACTATTGAGCGCCAAGTACTACGGTCCATACATATCTCTTTCGCTTCTTCAACTGTCATTAATCTTTTCATACATGCTCGTCGGTTTCGAGGACTCCGTATTTTTCCCTACTTCAAAAGGTCTCCTATTTGATTCTTATAGGACCGCCTCGGACGTCCTCGACCGACTTCACCATCCATTCTCGCATTATAAATCTCTTTCGTCAGTCTCCTTTCATCCATCCTTTCAATATGGCCAAACCATCGAAGCATCCCTTTCTCAATCTTAATCACTACATCTTCTTTTACACCACATTTCTCCCTAATCACACTATTTTTCACTCTATCAACCAGTTTGACCCCACACATACTCCTCAATGCTCTCATCTCTACAGCATTGATCCTACTTTCGTGCTTCCTCTGCCATACCCAAGATTCACTGCCATACATAAGTGTTGGCACCAAGACTCCTTGGTGTATCGCTAATCGAGCACGGTGTGAAATATTTTTATTTGCCGTAATCAAGTACAAGGCGCCATTTATACTGTTTCCCATTTTTACTCTTCTTTCAATATCTCTTTCACACTTTCCATCTCTAGTAATCAAACTGCCCAGATACACAAATTCATCTACTTGCTCCACTTCCTCACTCTCTATTGTGACCTTGCATTCTGTTCTCGATTCATCCCTCTCCAGAATCATAGCTTTCGTCTTTTTTACATTTACCTTCATGCCTCGCCTTTTAAATGCATCATTCATTATAGTCACCATTCGTTGTAGATCACACACCGATGATGCAAGAAGCACCTGATCATCGGCGTATAAAAGACATTGAAACAGTGACTTACCCATCCTGAAACCACAATCAGATTCTTTCAAATCAGTCAAACAACTATCCATGAAGAGGTTGAATAGCCATGGTGATGCTACACAACCCTGTCTTACACCGCGTTTGATGCTAAACCAGTCCGTGCAGCTCCCATTTAATCTAACACAGGCACATGAATCCGTATACAACGACTTCAGCGCCCGCGTCAGATTGCCATCCACCCCATACGTAGATAGTGTCGACCATAAATCATCCCTCACCACTCGATCGTAAGCCTTTTCCAGGTCAATAAAGGCGCACAAAACCTTTTGATGCTTTTCTAAGGCCTTCTCTGCTATGCACCGTAAAGAAAAGACTTGATCCACGCATCCTCGTCCCTTTCGAAATCCCGCTTGCACGTCCCAAATTTTATCATAAGTTACACGCATCACTCTTTCAATCAATATCCTTGCATACAATTTACCTACTACGCTGAGGAGGCTAATACCCCGATAGTTCTTACACTCATGCTGAGACCCTTTTCCTTTATAAAGTGGCACAATAACAGCCTTGCACCAATCTTTTGGAACTCGGCCGTCCCGCCAGCACTTATCAAACAAACGGCACAGCAAATTGGAAACTATATCTCCTCCTCCTTTCAGCATTTCAGCAGATATCCTATCATATCCTGCAGCCTTTCCTACTTTCATATGCTTCATCGCATGACATATATCATCCATCCATATATCCATACTAATATCACTTTCGCTCTCAGACTCTTCAAACTCTTCGTGGGAAATCCTATTGAAATCTTCAAAATCCTCTTTACACTGAAATACACTTTCAAAGTAATTCTTCCATTCTTTCAAAATTTTATTTGGATCTTTTATGATATTGCCATTCCTATCTCTTATTATTCCTACTAAGGATTCTCTCGCTTTCCTTTAGCTTTCCGGACCGTGTGCCAAAATAGTTTGACATTGGACCGAAAATTTGCAGATAATCTTCTATCATACTTGTCCTTATATTCCTCTTTCTTTCTTCTTACGACTTCTTTCACAACCTTTTTAAGCCTGTTATATTCTATCCTTGCAACGTTCTCATTGCCTTTCACATTTCGTAACCTACTGCTCGTTTTGCAGATAAGATACTGGTGGTAGGTCTCTCATATGTGAGAGGCCATCTGGGTAGGTACCACCGCAATGTCTATTTCTCCCGTGAAACAACACTGCTTAAATGCACTGTTGTGTTTCGGATTGAAGGACATTGTAGCCAGAGCAACTACTGGACATATTGAGACTTAACATCTTATGTCTCAGGATGGCGAGCGCAGTGGAATATTGCTACTGTTCATGAGCGGTCGTATCGCTTACCATCAGGCGAACGGCTTGCTCGTCTCGCCATTCAATGCAATAAAAAAAAAAAAAAAGAAATCCATCCAAGCTTTACGCTTTTCACCTACTACACGTTTTACCTCATCATCCCACCATTCATTTCTTGGATTTTTAGCATTACTTTTCTTACTTACACCACATACTTCCTCTGCCACTTCTACAATGCCATTTTTCATCTCTGTCCAAGTTTCTTCTATCTCTTCGATCTCACTCTCCAACAGTTTCGTAAACCTTTCACTCAGTTTTTTCTCATACTTAACTCTTACATCCTTTTCTTCCAGTCTCTCCACTTTTATTCTTGCCAAGCCCGGTGTATTTGGGGATAGTATCGCCACCTCTTGAATAGTCCTGTTATTCTACTAACAACAAGAAAATGGTCAGTGTCGACATTTATCCCACGGTATACTCTGGTGTCTACTACTTTCCTGACTAGTCGTTCATCAACAATTATGAAGTCTATCATACTTCTATCTGATTGTCTTTGCCACGTATACATATGTATCTTTTTGTGGTCAAATATTGTGTTCGTTACTATTAGATTCCGTTCTAAACACAATTCTAATAGTTTCTCTCCATTCTCATTCACTTTATCGTCTCCATACTTCCCTAAAATCCTTTTATACCCATCTCGGCGTACTCCCACCCAGCCATTAAAATCTCCTAACATTATGATTCTTTCGTTCGGTTGACATTTAGCAAGTACGTCCCTTACAGTATCCCAGAACTCTTCTCTTATCTAATCTAATAATAATTATTATTTATTTACGCCACTGATATAAAACACGCTTAAAACTTCTCATAAATAAATATTATTTCACAAAAACAGAAAACAATAAGTCAATGCAGAGAAAAGCAAAAATTATAAATGATGAAATAACATTTTACAATGAATTCATAACAAAGCGACAAAAGTAGCTGAACACATCTGCGGCAAACTTGCTTTTTATAGGTGTTCAGTAACTTATGTTCCATTGATGTGTTCAGGTATTTTGTCGCTCAGAAACTTTCGAAAAGGTATATTCCGTTCTGACTAATAATTATTATATATTTTTAATTGTCTCCATTGATATAAAACACGCGTTGTGGCTTTAGGAATATTTTGAGAAACTACATTGAATATTGTTATGAGTTGTCACGGAAATTCGCCAGATAGTTAACAGCTAACTGGTTCATATCGAAGACGGTGGGCGTGCGCAATACATAAATATCAAAAAAATACTGACTCATGTACAATTTGCGTGTTCAGGAATTTTGTTGCTTTTGTTGTTCAGAAACTTTTGTAACCTTTTTTTTTTTTTTTTTTTTTTTTTTCTCGCGGGGAAAATCCCTTTACGGACCATCCCACCCCCGAAGGGGCGAGGGTGTGTCGGACTCACCGGCGCCTTCCGAACCCAGCGAGATGTGCCACCCGTGGATGTGGACGGGCGGCCACTGGGTCGGGTCCCTACCACAATACGCGCCGAAATACCGACTAAAAACCCCGCGTCGGCCACCATGGGTGCACTTCAGAGACGGCCCCGGGTTACCGTTGAGCGGACGCGCCAGGACCGCCTCATGTGCACCGCCGCTTAGCGACGCGGCACGAGACGCTTGAAGCGTCACGTCTCGGGGGCCGCCAAGGTAGGGACGGCGGCCCCGCGTGGCCTCTGCGGCGCCGGGTTAGTTGTTGTCCCGGCGCCTCCTGCGTCTCCTGTGGCGACGAGCGGGATCGGTCTGCTCCCGATCCCGCTCGGCGCTCTCCTTCTGCGACATGACACGTTCGCAGAAGGAGAGCATGGCCCGCCACGAACTCCGGCTGCCGACCATGGCGGCGACCACGGCCGGCAGCGAAAGGTCGCTTCCCACGACCGCGATGAGAGCGCTGCGCTCCTCGTCCCAGGCTGGGCACTCCTCCAGCGTGTGCTGGGCCGTGTCCTCACGGCAGTTGCCACAATGGTGGCACACGGCGGACTCCTCCGCTCCGGCTATGCGACACAGGTACGCACCGAAGCAGCCGTGCCCGGTGAGCACCTGCGTCAGCCGGTATGTCGGCGCGCCGTGGCGCCTGTCCAGCCACTGCTCGAGGACAGGTCGCACTGCCGCGACGGTCCTCGTACCAGCACTAGGGTTCTCCAGCCTGGAACGCCACTCCTCCACAGCAGACCTGCGGAGGGAGGCCAACATGGCCTCGACCTCTTGTGGAACCAACCTCTGCCCACGCCCGGACGCCTCCTCTCGCCGGAAGAAAGCCGACGAGAGGGTCTTCGCCTCCAGCACCCAGGGCAGAGTTCCCGCTAATACGCAGGCCGCCTCGTGCGAGACCGTGCGGTAGCCCCTGATTATTCGCTGCGCCACCATGCGCTGCGGACGATGCAGCAGGCGGACGCAGCGATCGCCCAGGGACCCGGCCCAAACGGGACACCCGTAGAGGGCCATGGACCGCACGACTCCAGCATAAAGGTTTCGGCAAGGGATGCCAGGACCATCAGTGTTGGGCAGCAGGCGCCCCAGTGCACCTGCCGCCCTCACCAGCTTCGGCGACAACTCCGCAAAATGCGCGCGGAAATCCCATCGACTGTCGAGGACGAGACCGAGGTATTTCATCCTCGAGCCGACGGGAATCCGCACGCCCTCCACTGTGATGTGGGCCCCAGGCGGAGGCCCACACCGAGGACCGTGGAAACACACGGCCTCGGTCTTATTCAGGGCCACCGTGAGGCCCAGTCGCCGAATCCTGCCCACCACCAGTCCAGTACCGAACGAGGCGAGCAGGGCGGACCTCTGGAACGTCCTGGCCGTCGCTGTCACCAACGTGTCATCTGCATAGCAGATGACAGCGACGCCCCGAAGGTTGGTACCACGCAACACCCAGTCGTAGCCGATGTTCCACAGGAGCGGCCCAAGAACCGAGCCCTGTGGGACACCGCACGACACTTCCCTACGGTGCCACCCGTCGGCGCCCGGATACACAACGTACCTGTCAGAAAGGTACGAGTGCACCAGACGCCGAAGGTAGGGCGGCACTTCGTGGTACCGCAGTGCTTCTTCGATGCAGGCCCAGGGCATGGTGTTGAACGCGTTGGCGATGTCGAGAGACACCGCCACCACGACCCTACCCCGGGACACCGCACGCTCCGCTTGTGCCTTCACCCGCAGAATCGCGTGGACCGTCGACCGGCCCCGCCGGAACCCGAACTGGCAGTCCGCCAAAGCCGGGCCCGTACCCTCCAAATGCTCGACGAGGCGCGCGTGGACTACGCGCTCGAAGAGCTTGCACACCTCGTCGAGCAACACGATCGGCCGGTAGGCCGAGGGCGAATCTGCGGGTCGCCCCTCTTTGCGAAGCAGGACAAGCTTGCCCGTCTTCCACCGCGACGGGAAGATGCCCTGCTCAAGGCACGCGGAGAAAAGGCCGCGGAGCCTCGTACCCAGCGATTCGACGGCCAGCACCCAGACACGACCGGGCACCCCATCGAGCCCCGGGGCCGAGTTCTTGCTCCGCAGCCGAAGCACTGCCGCCTCTAGCTCTTGCGGCGAAACCTCCGGGATATCCCTTACCGAGACCAACGACGATGGCGCCGGTGGATGTGGCGCCATCGGTGGAGGAGTGAACTCCTCGGTGGCCGGAAACAAGGCCGCGACGACGTCCTCGACAAGATCGGTCCGGAGACTCTGTGTCAGAGGGGGCGCCCATGGGCGGAATTTCCGCATCGCCACACGGTACGGACGCCCCCATGGATCTCTGTCCAGAGACCTCCGGAACTCTTCGTTCGCCGCGGCCTTCGCTTGCGCGATGGCCACCCGCAGCGCTCTCTTCGCCTCTCTGTGGAGGTCGAGAAGGTGCCGCTCTTGCTCGTCGTCGCCGGGTCTACGGGTCCGACGACGACGGTGCCTGGCGAGTCGGCGGCGCGCGAACTGGCAAGCCGCGCGCAGCTCTGTGAGCTCGGCCGACCACCAGTACACCTGGCGCTTCGCTGGGAGGCGGGTGACCCGGGGCATGGCCGCGTCGCAGACGCGCGACATCGCCACCCCGAACCATTCCGCCTCTTGCTCGACCCGCACCGGCCCGTCCGGCACGGGGAGCCACGCCTGAACAATGGCAGCTTCCTTCGCGGCCTCCACATCGAGGCGCTTCGCGGCCCAACGTCGGCCGCCCGTGAATCGGGCAGTCGGACCACCACCGGACTGGCGGGTGGAGATCTGGGAGGATGAGACGCTGAACCGAATGTAGAGATGATCGGACAGCGTCTCCTCCTCAACCAAAACCCTCCAGTCCCGAACACGGCGGGCAAGGGCCGGGGTGGCGAACGTGACGTCCACCACCGAACCGCCGTTGTGCCGCACGCACGTGTTCTCCGACCCCCGATTCAGGACGACCAACCCGATGGAGATCGCCCATTCCTCCAGGGCCTAGCCCCGCGTGTCGGTCACCGACGAACCCCAAGCCGATGATTTGGCGTTGAAGTCGCCGGCTACAAGCACGGGGCGAGGCTGGCTGTCATGCTGTACCAGGGCCCCCAGGCGTGCGAGGAAACTCTCGAATTCCGCCTGGGACCTGTTGGGAGAGAAATAGACTCCCACTATCCACACCCCTCCCACCAGGACCGCCACGCATCCCGCACCCTTCGCTACTTTTTCGAAGGGCGGAGAGCCGGCGGCGCCCTGGGTGAAGACGGCCACCGAGCCATCAAGGTCCCCTGCCCAGTCGTCGCGGGCAGGGACAGAGTATGGCTCAGCGACCACAGCCACGTGAATCATCCACTGCGCCAGGGACTGTTCGAGCATGTGCTGTGCTCCTTGGCAGTGGTTGATGTTCGCCTGGAGGAAGTTTAAGTCCATCTATGTATGGGCGATCTCCATCGCCTCAGGGCGGGGCGGTTGCGGCCGCATCGCAACCTCGGCTCCCACACCGCGTTGAGTACGGTGCGGGACCGAGGAGGCAGCGCAGGCTTTGCCGCCCACCCGGTGGTCCGCGGGTTTTCCTGCATCCGCACAGATTGCGCAGTGCGGGTCCGCAGAACATTCCCGGGCTTTATGGCCCGGATGACCGCAGCGGTAGCAGAGCCCGCTACGGTCGCACTCACCGGTGCATTGAACCCGCACATGCCCCTTATATAGGCATCGGTAGCAGCGTAGGGGCCGGGCCTCAAGCAGCCGCACTGCCGCTGCCACCCAACCCACAAGGACGCGTCCTGCCTTCACCACCTTCTCCGCTGCCTTCGCCGGACAGCGGAGCCACACCGCGCCCAGGCCCGAGCGCTCGTCGCGAATCTCCCCGACTTTGACGTCGTCGGGGGAGCACTCGCCGAGACGGGCGATGGCCGTTGCGACTGCCTCGGGGGTGGCCGATGCGTCCAGCCCCGAGACCCGCAGTTCCGCAGTCTTCACGGGCCGGGAGACACGTACGTCCTCCCCCGACCCGCGAAGTACCTCCCTCATTTTGGCGATGAGGGAGTCGGCCCTCGCCTCCGACTCAGGCCCGGGCACCTCGAAGAGGTAAGCCCCGGTGGCTATCCGTCGCGATTTCAGCCCGGCTGTGATGCTGAGGCTGGTCAGGTCCACTTTCGTTTGGACCTCACGCAGGACCTGTGCGTATGTGATTCCTCGCTTCAACGCCTCCGGCGTTACCGTGAGAGTCACGGCGGCTTTACGTGGGAGGCGGAGCTGAGGAGCAGCCCTGCGTGGGGTCTGGGCCGGCTGTTGAGCCGCCCGGGACTTCTTCTTGCCCCTCTTTGCCACCACAGTCCACGGAGTCTCCGTGGATGTGGCGGGTTGAAGGGGCGGGTGTGGCGTCTGCGACCGGGGCGGGGCGCGCTTCCGGTTACCTCGCTTGCGCCCGCGAGGCTCACGAGAGGCACCTGGCGGCGGAGCCGTCGGAGCTGCGGTCGGCCGGGTAGCTGGTACGGGGCGGCCAGTCACCGCAGGTGTGGCTGGTGCGGGGCGGCCAACGGCCGTAGGGGCTGCCTTCCCCTTCCCCGCTCCCAGGGCAGGCCATGAAGCGGCCGGCAACCCCGCGACAGGTGGCCGCGGCTTCGAGGCCGCCTTGACCCTGGCCCGGTCGGCGGCCAGCGGAGGCCGGAGAATCGGCTCTGGAGGCAGTCGCATGGCAATTGCCTCCAGCTTGGCATCTACTTTTGCCATGTGCACCTCCAGTAGCGTTTTAACCGCTTCTTCTGATCCGCCTGCGGCCGACTCAGCTGCTGGCTGCTGCTGTGTCCGGACCATGGCCATCAGGTCCTGCAGCATCTTCCCCTGGGCGGTGAGGGCCGCCTCTAGCGCCGTCACCTTGTCCCGGAGGTTGGCCTTCTCCGCCTCGACTCGGGCGAGCTCGGCTGATGGCGGCTCCTGCGCGATTTCGAGCAGCTCCGACGCGCTATCTTTTATCTCTTTGACGTACGTACCTTTCAAATTTTTGGCCGTACGAGCAATGTGTCGGAGCCGCTCTGCCATCTTTGATAAGGCCTCACTATGAGTGGCTGGGGGAGGATCCTTTGGCGCCGGCTTGGTCCTAGGATTCGCGTCCTTGGCCTTCCGCAGCTCGACCTCATCCGCCTCCAGCATCTCGGCCTCGGTGATGCTTTCAGCAGCCACGGCGGCCTCGTAATCCTTTTGGGCCTTGGCAAGAGCTTCGTCGTTGCTTTCTGGTGCCGGTGGGCGCTGCTTCAGCTTTTTGCTGGCAGTGCGGGAGTCTGTCTCCACCGCACTGCCTCCATCGCTGGTTCTGGGCCGCTTCTCGGCAGAACGAGAGCCCCGCCGTTTAACTCGGTTTCTTTTTGGCAGCGAAGAGTCGCTGCACGCCCCGGACTCCGAGTCGAAGTCCCGGGGTGGCGCGGTCCTCTCCGCAGGAGGCCCCATCATAGACGGTACTCGACTGGACGCTTCAGACGTGTCCGAGTCAGGCAACCTTTCTACTACCACGGAACATGTTTTTTTGGATTTAGAAGATTTCATAATGTTCCCACGAGTATGGGGGAAAAGAAGGTCCGCCCAGGCAGTGCCCCCTGTACCTAGGTAAGCCTAGCGTAATCCGCCAGAGGGTCGGCCGGTACTCTGGCGGGGGTCGCACTAGAGACTGAACTGCCCATCAGCCATGCATCCCCTCGCGGTGCGCCGCCGCTTGGGATTCGGGGTACTTTTTATAGAGGCATCCTCCCTCGCGGTCCGGGCGATTAAGCCAAGACCCTCGGTCCGGCAGGAGTGCGAGACATGACCACAAACCTCACAACCGGATTACGATATGCGACGGCGACCGTGGGAGGTACACTCCCACAGCCCGCCCGGCGGCGGGGTAAGCGCACACCGGGCCCGCCGATGCCTCCGGGACAGAACCGGAGGGTGGCCCTGAGATGGGCCCCACCTACAAACGACAGATGGAGGCGGCCGCCACAAAAGACAGCGACCGCCAAACCCCCTGCCCTCCCCGTCGGATATTCGCCGTCGGCCATAGTAGTTGCAGAACTGCAACTACGATGACCCACGTTGCCCAGGGTGCACCACGTGGAGGTTCCCGACATAGCACCCCAGAAACTTTTGTAACCTTAAGGTGTTCACGAATTTTTGTGGCCGACCCTTCTCAACCACTTCTGTTGCTTCATGTGTGCAAGACTTTTGGCGTTTTGAATGTGTTCAACGACTTTTGTCGCTGACTGTACCAGGGCTTCTAAGTACGAGTACGTAAAAACACTAGGGTTCAAAACCAGGGTCTAAAATATTGTAAAAGTATTTTGTAAGTATGAGTCGGCAACCCTTCGCGTCCCAGCCGCGGCGCAGCGTCTATAAAATACTTGCATAGGAATTCAATTCGTATTTCATAACAAATAAAGAGCAAAAACGCATAAATAAAAAAAATACTTTGTAAGTATTTTCTATTCACGAATACGATTGTGATTCTTATTTATACTAAGTTAAGGATTATAGGAAGTATTTTTATGTATAGTGTTCCAAGTTCCTCGCGCACCGACGTATAGCGGCGCCTAAATTTTAAAATACTTGCATAGGAATTCAACCCGTATTTGAAGGCACATAAAGAGCAAAATAGTATGAATAAAAAATACTTTGAAGTTTAAAGTATGTGTTATTGACAGATACGATTGTGGTTCTTATTAATATTCTATTATGAATCGTTTTCCTATGCAAGTATTTTCATGTGTAGTTTCCAGATCTCTCCGCGCATCGACGTACTTTCATACTTATAAGTATTTTCTGCTTGTACCAGGGCGCCGTAATTCGAAGTGAATACCTGGTTTTAAAACCTGGTATCGTAAATACGTCTCATCTTTACTCTAGACTGTCGTTTGTCATGACTGTAGACGGTTAGACAGTCGGAAACGCCAGGCGCGGCTTCAAGCAAAAAGTAACCTACTGTCATTGAAATAGGGTTCATTTTAGTGTGATATAAAAAAAATTAGCAAAATAATGCAATTGATGTAACTTTTTTCAAATTCAGATATTAGTATTTGTGTAGATTAGAAATAAAACCCTTCAAATGATATAAACAACTATTTATTTCATTTCATTTATACATTCAAAAGTATTCGTCGAAATATACAAATGTGTTTATTACAAATATGACATCTTAAGTTGAAATAAAGTACACTTTTGCCTTACGTAGCTACAATTTTACCAAGGTTCCCAACTGGGCGTACCTGAATGGGAGGTACCAAAGATGCGAAAAAATGTGAAGCCTCTTATATTGGATTATATGGTGTTTGTGAGACCGAAAAGTCTCTCGTAGTTCCTGATACCCACGACACAAGACTTGATCTTAGTGTGGGGTCAGGACTATGTATGTGACTGTTGGGTGTTATTTATTTATTTATTTTATCACATTTTTGGATATTTAGGAGACTGTCCCGCCCTCACACCCGGCACTGCAACTCCTGTAAGCCAGGATCAACAGTGGCACGCAATGTAATGACACCAAGCATTGAAGCTCGGCGAGTCTCCGGGAATGTCTAACTTGTCTTTAACCCGCAACGAAATGAATTAGAAAGTTAAATTAATAGGAGGAGTTGGAAATAAATAATGTCCACTTCTCTCCGTACAAAGCGGGTGACAAAACATTGAACTAAAGAGGTAAATGACCTCCCAAAAAGACTTTTACAGCCGGAGAAGCCAGCTGTAAAGCACCACGGAATTCATTATTACATTTAAATGGGACCTATTGTGTGAGCTGTTATACTTGATTCCAGTAATAGGTATGGCAAAAACGCCGGAAAGCACGGAAATTCGTCCTAGTCTATTTTTGGATATTTGATTACAATATATGACATCATATTTTCAATAAACAATGATGTGTCGGATTTGATAATGGCAGCTTTTCAATAATTTTCGCCAGCCCCCAAACCATTTAAAATCCACTAAAAGCAATGTTTCCCAACCAGGACCAAACTACCAGATTTTGTGGAAAATCCACTAAGTTGGCAACACTGGTGAAAAAAACCTTGAAAGATGGCCGCCCATGTAAGTTCTTGTCCAGACGATATTTGATACAGATGTTAACCGGTTTAAAACAGCGCGGGGGCCAATAAATAAGTTACTATCTACGTGTAATAACATGAATGGAATATAAATGACTTAGTCCTATCAAATGTTAACATTGTTATACCTAGTTTTTTAATGTATTTATTGATTTTGCATTAATGAAATTTTAGCGATCGAGACATGCAAGCTGTTATCCTTTATTATAGTGTTTGGTTTAGAAACCAAATTATAGTTTATGGTAGATTTTTAAGAAAATATCCTTAATTACGACGAGATTTGTATAGGTAAAGGTACTGGTAGGTATAGCGTAATCCATTACAATCAAAAATTGTAATAGTATTTAAAAATTACGAATAAGGGTAGGTAAGTGGTGGTTGAAAATTAAAACAAATAAAAGTAACGCTCACGAGCTGGTGGAACGGTAAATATCGCGGTCGTGAGCGTGGTCGTTACGATCCTGTGTTACGATCGTCAAATGGAACGCACTGATTATAATTTATGCTACTCTGTGGTTCTGACGTCATAAACACGTCTCACGTCAAACGTCAAATAAATTTTGGAATTCTGACAGGGAATACCGAATAGGTATTTGGGAAATGTTTATTTGAGTTTGTAAATAATTCCAATTATTTAAAAAGTAATAAGCCTAATTAAGTGAATTGAATATTAAAGAATGTCTACGTTCACGGGTTTTAGTGAAGAAGATTTAAAGCGTATAAAATCAGGAGAAAATGGCGATGAAAATAGCGGTAAATTTTCCTACATTTACTTATATGTATGACTTTACAAATGACTAGTCCTAAAAATAAAACTACAGCAATTTAATTATCATACACATTACAATAAACTAGTTTTAAATTAGTTTTTTTTTTTTGTTCTTTTCGTTAAAGTTTTAAATTAGTTTAATTATGCCCTAAATATATTATGGCAATATTGATGTTCCAAATATCGGATAAGTATTTAGTCTCTATTTAGTTACTGAATATTTTAAATAATTGCTAAAATAATGAATATCAAAATGATATATATCTATATATATAACTAATCCAAGATGTAAAGGTGATTTAATAAAACTAGCAGAAAGTGTAAAATATGCAAATTCTTTTTAATATTTAAGGAAATAATTTTCTTTAAAGAAATATTTATTAATTAAATTTGCATTTACATTATATGCGTCGTGAACTAACACCCTATTGTTTTACCATGCAGTGTTATTCTGCCCACTTTCATAAATGGCCTGTACATACACAATTTACAAAAATATAACATAAATAGTCAAAATATAAAAAGACTAGCAAGTAG
This sequence comes from Hyles vespertilio, assembly GCA_009982885.2. Lineage (NCBI taxonomy): Eukaryota > Metazoa > Arthropoda > Insecta > Lepidoptera > Sphingidae > Hyles > Hyles vespertilio. Next base: position 4,975,521 of record CM042814.1, on the reverse strand, counting down.
ATAATTTTATTAATACAGTTCCTGTTTGATCCTAATCCAATTTTGAATTATTCAGTACCAGGCAAATTACCCCACTTAAAACTAAAAAAGCACACAGGTTGCATGACCGGAGAATTAAACACAAGTATAAAAGTTTTCACTCACCATTCATATTGCCATATGGGAATCAATGATGTTCTAAAGATGTTAAAACATTTATGTGATGCTGTATAATAAACTCATTTGCAAAAAAAACGGGCACCTAAGCAATGAACCATTTCAAATGTTACCACTGGTTTGTTTGATAATTAAAGGTAGTTTTACTTTCACAATTTTGTAAATTAATAAGCAAATAATCGTTTTCGTCAGTATTATCATAAAATTTTGATAACATTTATGGGTTTTAATGCTAAAGTTCACTAGTAGTGTATGCTCGCTAGTAGTGCATATGCTCGTGAAATAAAAGTTAACAAAGATTTTTGTTTGTTTTTTCTTTAATAAAGTAAAAGCAGATAAATGTTTAGTATCGAGTGTGACCCCCTCTAGCTGAAATCACAACTTGAATTCGTCTGGGTATGCTAGTGAGGATATCCCGGATACTTGCTTGCGGAATACGTTCCCACTCTGCGGTAATCACATTCTTCAGCTCTCTGATGGTCTGCGGAGCCGGTTGTACTGATCTCACGCGTCGTTTCAGAACGTCCCAGACATGCTCTATAGGATTGAGGTCGGGACTTCGAGCTGGCCAATCCAAACGACGAATGCCGACCTCTTGCACATACGCTTCCACATCGCCAGACCGGTGGGCGCGAGCGTTGTCGTCCATAAAAATTGAGTCTTCGCCTAAAGCGGCCAATGCGGGTTGTGCATGAGGAATTAGAACTTCCGTTATGTATCGATGTCCAGTCAGCGAGCCGTTTTCAATGAAGACTAACTCTGTACGATCCATTGAATTTATTCCTGCCCAAAACATAACAGAGCCCCCACCATAAGGTGTGATTTCTTCAAAACAAGCCTCTGCAAAGCGTTCTCCTCGTCTTCGTAGCACTCGCCGACGTCGATCTTCACCGAACAGAGATATCCTGGCTTCATCGGAGAACAATACCCTATTCCAGACTTCTTGACTCCATGACTCACAATTTCGAGCAAACCTAAGCCTGGCAACTCTGTGCTCACGGAGTAACTTAGGGCCGCGGGCCGGGCGATGACTGCGTATATTGGCCGCGAGAAGCCTCCTCCTGACCGTCCATAGACTAATATGCACATTTCTTACTTCTTCGAGGTTGTTCTTAAGGTCCACATACGAAGACTTGCGATTTCTTAATGCGAATTTGAATTTAGAACATACTGTTTTAAACACCACGGCGTTTTTAAAACCGGCCAGTAACATATACAAATGATTGAAATCATTTTGGTACCGTATTTTTTTAAAGAAGAAATAAAAATCAAAACCGCCCGGTTTTTTTGCAAATGAGTGTATATTTATTGTGTTCCATAAACAATGAATTCTTTCAAATCATTGTTGGCACAATAGTAATTAATTTGAATTAAAAAAAAGTGACTTTTTCAAAATTAAAAGTAACATATGTTTTTCTAATCCTTTATTGTTCATATCATAAGTATTTTAAATACATGTTAAATTAATTACTGAGTATGTTAGTAGATATGAAACTAATGCATCTATTATCTAGCAATGATTCATAGTTAAGTTTTCCAAGGTTGAGTGTTAAATCATCAACATTCATTTGTTTTTATATTGTACTAGGATGTAGCCTGTAGAAAAGGATAAATTACTTCTAATAGACCTTATTATAAATTGTATTTAAATTGTAAGTAAAATAGTGATTGTGAATTTCTAGTCATATGTAAATCATTTATTAATGTTTCCTGATTTTGTTATTGTGGATGAATTATCCTATCGAGGTCATGTCCTAAATTTATAAAGTATGCAATGCAGGATGCCATATCAGTTTTGCCAGTACTGTGTAAGGAATACCAGTGTGGCAAAAACTTGTGGAATTATATTATTATTAAGGTAAAAATAAGTAAGATTTTATGCATATTGTGTGAAGTGTTTCACTTATTTTATAGCAATCAATTATAATTTCGAGGCCATAGTATTTTCCACTATAATACTTTTTAAACAGACTTACTTCAGTTCTATTTATAATTTTAATCTGTTATTAGTGAAATATTTCTTATTTCAGCTCCACCATCAAACAACATTGGAGTGAAAAAAGTGGGTAAAATTTCCACCAAACCAAAGCCAATATACAAGTACAAATCACCTGTACTGCTAAAACAAGGATCAGATGATGCCATAGATGAAACACAATTCGACAAATGTAAACTAAGCATAAGAACACCAACGTCACCTGCGGGCGACTTCAAACTTACCGAAAATAAACAAAATATGGAGTATCAAAATGGAGTTACGCATAATGATGCCGAAGTGAAAGAATATGTGAACATTGAAATAAAAGCTGCAAATGATACAGACGAAAACAAAGAGAATAAAAGTATAAATGAAATAAATAACACAATAATGAAACCAGATATTGTAAGAGGGGTAGAGAATTACACAGAAGATGATATAGCAAGTCATAGAGCTAAGTTAGAGGAGTTGCAGCTAAAACAGAAGATTATGGAAGAGCAAAACAAGAAGAGGAAAGAAATGTTGGCCAAAGCACTGGCTGATAGGTGAGCATATTTTTGATTCATTTCAATAATTCAGTTTCAGTTTTTTGTTAGATGACAAGTACCTAGCATTAAAAAAATAAAAGGGAAGTCTTTATTTAGCAGTGGTCTTCTGATTTAGTTTTGAATTATTTAGGACAGTTTTGAGCTTATTTAATGTAAAAAAATATATATAATTCTTTACAATTATGTATTTTTTTCTCAAAAAATGTTCGGCTTAAATTCAATCAATGACAAATATTACTATTTCCATAATGCACCATACGTTAGAGTATTACATATCAGTAAAATGGCTTTATGAATTTGAAATGAATCTTTGGTATCTTTATCTTTATCTCATAACATCAGTATTATTGAGAATATCTCGAGTACATCTTATCAGTTGTGTTTGTCGATTCAAACACGTACGTGAAATATTCGCTGTACAATTTTAAAATGATTTTATAAAAGTAATTTAATATAAAAATATGTACATGTGTGAAAATAATGAACAAATTTTACAATCTGATCACAAAAACGATATGGTATGTAAGCTACCAGTATTTTTCGTTAAATGTCGTAATACAACAATTACTACATGACTTGATGTCGACATATGGTGTAGGCGTTTGCAAAAACAACATTTCAATTTCTTTCCGTGATTTGTATGTATCATTTTTATATTTTGTGCATACAAAAAATCTGCACTATCAACTATGTTTTTTGCTAGAAATCTGAGTAAAAGGTTCAATAATGTTAAAAATATATATTGCAAAAACTTTTTGCTTTCATAATTTTGGCAGTAAATAATACCATATGATTGTTATTTCAGGACAAAACAAACTGCAGAAGAGGTGATGCGATTGGAGAAAATAAAGAAAGAGCTGCAAATTTTGGACGGACAATTCTCTCAAGATGTGGCTGTGTTGAGGAAGAAGATTGATCAAGCTTGTCTCACATACAGCGAGGCAGAGTGAGTATTTATTATTTGTATATGTTTAAATGATTTCTAAGCTGTTGTGTGCAACACATAATATAGAGTATATTATAGAATCAACCTTATTTACATAGGTATATTTTAAATACAAACTTGTGTATGGATTTTGCATACCAATATAATATAAAGTTTGGTTCAGTATGCGTAACATAAAGGCATTGAACCTCTGATTCTGTGTTCGATTCCCAGGTCAATCAGTCCACTTTGGGTGATATTCTAAGTTTGAAATGTCTGGTATCTACATGGTTACCCCATTTGTAACACTAGTGTAATCAAATTTGTAACATCTAGTGACGAAAATACGGTCGTCAAATTATGAGTGGCATTACCTATACCTTCGAATTTACAAACAATTTATATTTATTTATTGTTTTAAAAATTACTTTTTAATCTATTTCAGAAAACATTATCTCAAAGTGGAAAAGGAGTTTCTACAGGCAAAAATAAATTTACAAAAGGAAAAAGAAAAGAAGGAATTGCTTACAGAGCATTTGTGTGCTCTAATCACTCACAATGAAACCAGAAAAGCCCAGAAACTGGAGACTTTGATGCTCGAACTTGCCACGGATAAGAAACATGAACTCAGTGAATTCACTACTGATGATGAAACTCCGGTTATAATTGATGGAGTTGACGAGAAGACAGGAAAAATGGTGGAAATATCGCAGAGCTGAGAAAGTAATGTTTTACTTTTGAATTTATTTGTAACAGAGGTTATAATTATTCTTGTCAAACATTCTTTATTTGTATCTTTGAACATATTTTTTATCTTGGTAATATGTTACCATATTTTAAAAAAAGGGGTATACTCATTTTATCTTTTTGTAGGTGTTCATAGACAGTATTCTATTGGATGAAATAAAATAAATAAATTATAAATACACCCAAAAGTCATACTTAATCCTGACCCCAAATTAAGATCGAGTCTAGTGACGTGGGAATCAGAAACTACGAGAGACTTGGGTCTCACAAATACTCAGACCTGAAACAAATACGTGTGGACCACACAAATATCTGTCTCGGTGCGGGGATCGAACCCACGCTCTCACGTTTCACAGCCGGTGTGGAACCAACTGCGCCACGGAGGCTGTGTATAATATATTTGGTTACTCCAATACTTGATTATTTCGTTTGCCATCGATAAAACTTTTGATGTTTGTGAAGTACATAAAATAATAAAAACTCCAAATATAGTCGAAATACATTGTTCTGATCCTACCACGACACAATACTTAATTGATCTTAATTATTATAATTACATATGTGACTGCTACTACTCTCAATCGTATTCTCGATTGTAGAGTAGGCCCGTGCCCTGCAGTGGGACGTATATGGGCTGATACTGATACAGATATGTGACTGCTAGGTGTTTTATTTATTTATTTATTATAACATGAAGATATTAGACTTGTGTCGTGAGTATCAGGAACAATATAGGATTTAAGTTTTGCAACACTTACGCCAGAATACTGGAATGCAACTTAAATATAACTACGTTAATCCCGTTTAAATGTACTGGCTAAGAGCAACTTATTATTTGAATGGCGTTCCAGTATTTAGACATTACATAAAATAAATAAATGTGAGTCACACAAACTTTTGCCTCACCGGTAATCGAATCTGCGATCTCCCGTTTCGCAGCATTTCTTTATCAACTGTGTCAACGGAGCTTGCTCTAAATAGTTAACAAAACCAAGCATTTGATAATTTAATAATAATGGTTTCTAATGTTAATGTTACATTTGCCAGTGGTTGGCATTGAAATAAAACTATTAGCGGTCACCAGGTGAACTACGAAAGCTGAAAAGTAATCGAAAAGTAGGAAAGTTAAAAAATTTAAAATTAAACCAAATCTCCGATAAAGTCCGTAAATAATAGTTTTATTTCAAAATTTTAAGATATTTTCAAACTGCCAATATTTATATAGTATCAATTGGATTATTATGAATGACAAGAAAATGCACAATAAAAATAAAACATTGTTAATTGTACATAAGTAAATTCCATATGTAAATTATTGTTGTATCAGCTTTATCATGAGATTATTAACTATGTGCCTTACTTGTTTGTGCCTGTGTTGAGCCTTATCAAAAGTCGTGATAACGGTCGTGTCTAACATGACAATAACTAATTAATTGATGTTGTTAAAAATATAATCCAATTTATTAGGCCAGTCCTAGTATTAGTTAAACCAAATGTATATTTTAAAAATATTTTATGTATTTTTTAAATTGTCTACTTACTAAGGTAATTAAAAGCATTATTAATTTTAATATATTTTTTATTTTCTATTCTATTTGATTTTACAATTTTGATGATTTTCGTTGATGCTTAAAATTAATTTGCATTGACAAATTGGGAGTATATTTCTATACTCTTCGAATGCGTTACCCGACGTTTCGTTTCACGTATTCGCCATAATCTACATACATCGCATATATGATAGTTGACGAAATTAATTATACACTAACAACTTGGTGCGCGTCCGTCCTGCGAAAAGAAAAGAGAGGGGGCAACGACCTGGAGGATGTGAAACATGTATACTCGTCGTATTAACTACCCCCGTTCTTAACATGTATGAAGCTGGTGATATTTAAAGGACATCGTTTTTTGTTGACTTCATAATATAAATGTTACACCAAAGATTTTGCTAGTTTCAACAAATAGAAATCTGAAATTGGGCCATACGTTTAACTTAAAACCCTTCGCCCACACTATCTCTTTCCGTCCGACTGTCGGGCACCAAGTTGTAAATCTACAGCACGGAATTTGATTCCCGTGATTAATGCAGTACAAATTATGTACATAACAGTAGCTTTTACTGTCACACAATACACATAGCGTTTCTAAGGTGCGAAAACATTCGTAATAAATAAATAACACCCAACAGTCACATACATAGTCCTGACCCCACACTAAGATCGATTCTTGTGTCGTGGGTATCAGGAACTACGAGACTTTTCGGTCTCACAAACACCCAGACCCGGAAGAAATATTTGTGGGCCCCACAAACATTTATCTCGGTGCGGGGATCGAACCCGCGGCTTCTCGTTTCACAGGCGGCGTCTAACCAACTGTGCCACGGAGGCTGTCAATGTAATAGTACATGAATTTCGCGTATTTGGGATACATAGATAATAAATTTTAATTTCTGTTAGGTGATCCTGCGTTTTATGACATAGTAGGCATTTTACAGCCTCTACAGCAAATTAAAATGAAGTAGGCTGTTACACCTCTTTATGAATCTCATAATCAAAATGTTCTCTTAGTGAGGATACAATATTTTAATGGTTCTATTAAGGGTTCTATATCTACAAAAGTACCGAATGGTAAAATTAAATCGTTTGTACATATTGCTAATGGTTCTACTAAACGATTGGTGAAACTTGTCAGTGCTATGGTCTGTAGTCCTATTTAATTATTTATGATCCATAAGTGTTCGATTTCTTAAATAAAATATACCTTTGATACAAGAATTCCCTTCGCACTCAATTTTTTCAGCAGTATTTTGAAACACCATTAAAATATCTTTGTAAGATACCGACCGAATCCATTCTGGAACATTCTGTATTTTAATCGTATTTATAACGGTCCCGACGTTGTTGAAATTATTTACCAGGAGAATGTCTATCGGGACTTGGTAAAGAACATTCTCCTGCCTGTATGCTATCCCCAGTTCCAATAAGAATATTTCTTGCCATTCTCCTTCAGAATCGTTCGTATATTAGAGTCAGCGTTTATGAGTTCTTTTCTCTTGTCTCTTTCTATTCGTATGAGTTCCAAGCCTCGTTTGGCGGCGCAGTGGTATCTTTGACTGAGAGACGCTTCCGACCCTTTTATTCTGGGTATGTGTCCTGTATAGCCGGCTATTGGAGGGAATTCTGGTGATATCGTGTTTTCTGAAACATAGAAGATAATTTTTGGTATTGTTGGTTCATCAATTAGAGTTAAAACGCAAGCCAAATTGCAAATTGCTTCCTAAATATCGTAAATAGCCTATCCAATTTTACTCTGTCTTCGGCTAGTCGCCGTTTGTTTCTAGTAGCGGGTTTTTACATATCATCAACATACTTAGATCAATATCGTCATTACAAATCTATTTATTACTCATTCTGAAATCATATACACTTCTAAGAAGATTGACCAATCATAAAATGTACTTGATCACTCATTATGTCATAGCAATGATTTTTTTAATTGTTATACCTACATTTTTTTCATGTAGGTAATCATCTACATATTCCAACTAGTTACCAGATTACCTATCACTGACATATTACATCTGTGGAGAAGTAGAATCACTAATCAACTTACCTTTGTACTTATTAATTTCTCTAAATCTACTTAGGTCTCGTCGTATTTCATCCCTGGAGTGTACGGTTTCCATCTTAGGCGCGCTTCTAGATCTGACGTAGCTCTGGTTGAGGTCCGCCTTGCGTCGCATATCTCGCTGGTGCCCCCTGAAATTCGTCATGCAGTCGTCGGCCGTGCGCCCGTACGATTTACCGTAACTGTGGGTATTTAAATCATAGAATGAATTTGTGTTTTGTGTAATAAATTTGATGTTTGAAAGAATGATGTGTTCACACATCATTCTTCCAAACATCAAATTTCAGTTGAAATTCTTGGGTTTCTTTCATCATAAAACAAAGTTGAAGACTAATGGCTGTTGAGCTAAAATCAAAATTTCTGGCCTACAATTTCTCATTAAACGATAGTCTTCTCTGGTAGAAGAGCGTTGAGGGTTTCATTGAACTTCTAGAGGTAGTTAGTTGTTACTTGACTCGATCAGCTTTTATTTCTAGATACGGTGTGTATGCCAAACAGGCAGATCATAGAGCGCTTTGTAATGTAACCATTTTACCAACTAAGTAGGTATGTAACCTATATGTCACAAGCAAATAAATGTTTTTTTTTTGTATTAATTAATATTTACGTTTAATAAAATTTGCAGCAACAATAGTTGGAAATTCACTCACGTAAAGTTCATTCCAGGGACGTATCCCGTATAACCCGTCATGTACGCAGTCTGTCGGTTTCGCATGCCGTCGTACACGTCCCGCTGGGGTTTGTCGTACCGCCGAGTGTTGTCTAATTCGTAGTTGTCTCCTGGACGGTATTCCAAAGGTTTACTGGAAACAACATCAGTGTTTTCAGGTTTGGGTGGTCTGATTACCAGTAGAGTGCCAAAAGTATGATATTATACAGACCAAATAATAAATTCAAAAGCATCTATTGAGTGTCAAGTAGCCCCAATCCGAAGCTTTTGGTATCGGTGACAAAGAAATTTAGAAAGTCTCGCGACTTAGAAATACGAGACCATACCCTAGTCTTTATTATGTATTACCTAATGCTTATAAATGTAGATAAATTTCAGCTTACTTGAAGAGCCCTTTGGATCTTATTTCTCGTAGTATTTGTCTCGTATTGTCGCCGTAACATTTGCCGTATCGAAACTTGAGCATAGGACAGTGACCGGTATATCTGGAAAAACAAAGAGATCATTGCTAAACATAGGTTTCTCTTCATAGATTTCCATAATAATTTGCAAGAAAACCTACATCCAGTGACTTCTTTTGATCTGTACCGGGATGTAGTTAATTATACCTTGTATCATCTACTATTAATGTTTTTTTAAATTATTTTCTTTAATTTAGAGCAATAGTGGCATCCAAACAGGAAATTAAAGGGTAAAAGAAAGACGTAATAATTTACAAACAACATTTATTGATAAATATAACACCAAATCAAACAGGACAGTCTTCCAACAAGAAGCAGTATCCTGACGCAGGGTGTAGAACCAGCGGAAAGTCGCAGTCACATCGGGACCAGTTACAGATGATCCCCATGGATATAGCAACTGGTTCGTCACATGTTCTTTGAGAAGGGGTCGGCCGGCACTCGCTGTTTACTTGATGCATGTTCTCTGGACATTCTCCTACACCTGAAATATCCAGTGATAAAGCTGCGTTTAAAGAGACAATGCTGTAGTAATTGTGGTCTGTGGATTTGTATTGTTACGTTTAAAGCATGTCATATAACATAAATTATCTTCATATATAATTATTTGTCTTGGACTTCATCGATTTAATTAGAGATAAAGTGTCTAGCATTTAGAAATAGTAGCAGTTGCTACTTTAGATTAGTTACAACGAGAAAAATTTCGATGCATCCTTATTTAACAGTCATGTCTCTTAGACCTCTTTTTGTTGTTTTAATGGTTAAAACTTTTTTGATCGATGTACTCACAAGTTCCATTAAAATTAAGGCATCCAGGTGTCCCAACGCGCGCGTAGTAGGCAGTTTCAATCACTTTGATGAGACAGAATATTACGAGGACGCTTCGCATGTCGTGTGGACTTCACCAGACCAAAATGTCAAATGATAGCTGTTTGGGTTTATAGATTTCAAGCCAGCAGGATTTCCTTCCATTGTTCGATTCAAAACATGATAGTACGTTTCAATTTCCTGGTAAATGTTCTTCAGTTACATCGGAAGAAAGGTAATATTATCTAACTATGTATATGCAAAAGTGTGTTGTTTTGTTTATTCCACGCGGGAAAGGAGCAACGGATTGCCATAATCTTGGAGCTTGCTGCTCAGAAATCCATTTGTAATTTATGTTTTTTTATTTATTTGACATACATACACGGGTGTTTTGAAAGCCTCTGTTAAGCAGTTGGTAAGTCGCCGGCTGTGAATCGAGAGGCCGGGGGTTTGATCCCCGCACCGAAACAAATTGTGTGATTCACAGGTACCTATTTATTTTGGATCTGCGTGTTTTTGTGAACGTAATTTATTTTATAGTTTCACACCCACGATATAAGACTCGATATTAGTGTGGGTTCAGAATTAAGTAAGTATATGACTATCGTTTTTTTTTGTTATTGCATAGGACCGGCAATCGAGCAAACAGGTCATCTGATGGTAAACGATCTCTGCCGCCCATGAACATCCACAACTTTTGAGTAATACTTGTGTTATGGGCCCATCAAATAGGGAGGGGAGTGGTAAGGAAAAGCATGGGAAGACGAAAGGTGTATGTGTGTGTGCGACAGCCAACCTGTCGATTTTCATGAAACAGTGTTATCGCAACGGACGAGCCTGCGTGACTCTACCAAGCATTGCTTTGTAATTCAAGGTCATGTTTGGTATTGTCACTGTTCATGAGCAGTCGCATCGCTTACCATCAGGCGAACGGCAAGCATGTCTCGCCAATCACAGCATTAAAAAAGTTCATCTCGCAGGCCTATTGTACCCTTGAAAGGATCTAGAAATTATTTAACCTAAATATCTCTATACAATGCTAGTCCTTATGATATTTTGATAATTCACACAATACTTTAAAAAATCAGAGTTTTACTTTGGAACTCTATGCACCGTCTAGGCAGATCATGTCCAATTCGCGACCATCAGGCCACCACTTCTAAGTTATTCCATAAGAATAGCAACTAAGGAACTATTATATTTGTTGAACAAGTGTTTGGGAGTGAAACGGGAGGCTATGTTAGCTCCGAGTAAATCTGGGGGCGCGGCCGAGCCCCCTCCAAGTCGAGCTATAGGCCGTAACATCCTTTTCTCGAAGCAATTCAGACCATTTTCAACCCCCTATAACTTCGTTGTGGCTAAAGCATGAAGCCTGAATTTTCAGTTACTAAGCAGGCATTGTGTATACACGGTATATTTAAAATTTCATTCAATTTGAACCAGTAGTTTAAGAATTGTAACTAGTCAAACTTTCTTAATTTTGTCACTCACTGACTGACTGACCGATCATCAAAAGTCTAAGGCACTTCTAGCAGACATAGAACCTTCAAATTTAGAATATAATTAGTGTTTAGTGTCTAAAGTAAGGGAAAATTCAAACATTTCATAATTTGTGTCTAGTTTTCTAGATAGACCAACTGCGTGAATAACTTTGTAATCCCATGTAAATGTATAGGATTACAAAGTTACATTTGCAGTTAATGAATCATTGTACCCGTATATAATGGAATAATAATTGTAGATAGATATCTATATACATGAGGCATAACAGGAGGGGATATAGAGAGGGAAATGGTGTATTCAGCCCATGAAACTGTACAACATTCATCTAGAAAAACATGACGAAGAAAAACTTGTAAATAAATAGATTAAATAACTCGAAAATATCAATTACAAAGAAAGAAAGAACATTAATAATCAAATTCGCTATATTTGTGATAAATTGATACCTACAAAAATAAGAAAAATCCATAAGACAGAGGCTTTAAGAAAAATCATTTGTGATATTCTAGAAGTAAGAAGTACCGAAAAGGAAAAAAGTAGGACTCTACAAAAAGACGTGAGATCCCATCAAAAACATCCTGTAAAAAAATTCCAAGTCTCGCAGCTCAGGTTTTCTACCGCAAAAAGTTGTGAGACGCATGTAATACCAAGTCGATTAATTTATTTAGTCCTTAAGGGACCTTCTATATAAAGTTATTACGTTAGTTATTACCATATCAATATTAAAAATTCTTTACGTTTTAAAAAAATAGATCGACTTGGCCAGCAGCATTATGTATAAATTGTACGATACATTATGTTTTCATGCGATGGCCAAGACGATCCATTTATTTAAAACGTAAATAATTTTTAATATTGATATGGTAATAACTAACGTAATAACTTTATATAGAAGGTCCCTTAAGGACTAAATAAATTAATCGACTTGGTATTACATGCGTCTCACAACTTTTTGCGGTAGAAAACCTGAGCTGCGAGACTTGGAATTTTTTTACAGGATGTTTTTGATGGGATTGTTTATACAGCTAGCAAATTAATATTTAAATAAATAAATAGGTAGGTACCCCAACAGTCACATACACAGTCTTGACCCGACACTAAGATCAAGTCTTGTGTCGTGGGCATTAGGTACTGCGGAGAGACTTTTCCGCGGCGGCCTCTCGTTTCACAGCTGGCGTCTGACCAACTGCGCTACGGATTGTTTGTGTCGAGTCTGAGTGTAGTTTAGTAGCAGTAACTTTTCGTGGTTTCTGATATCCGCAACATACGATATGCATTCTTAACTAGGGGCAGTCCTATGCATGTGTGTAAATGGTACCTGTGTTTATTATTTATTTATTCATTAAGGCTATCTTGTATACCAGATACATGAAAAATACACAATACAACAGAAAAAGAAATGTACAATTGGCGGTCTTATTGCTCAAAGCAATTTCATCCAGACAACCATAGGATGGATAAACGATTGAGAACGGAGGTAGCTAAATGTATGTATTTACATAAAAATGAAACTGCAAGGATTTGCACAACGCATGTTTATTCGTAATTATAGTAACTTATCCACATTGTCGTCGATTTCGTCAACTTTGACGCGTTTGACGACTCCGTGCGGTCTCTTTCGACGGCTGCCTACTTTGCGAGATTTTACCCCTCCTTCAGGACAGTCTTCAAGGGGTATACAGTTCAATGTGCCTTCATCAAGTACCAATTCGCCATTGCAATCGCATCTTGACCAACCGCATGTGTAACCTTGACACAAAACATTTATTATGAATGTAAGCCAACAGATATCAAGTATGTGCCAACAGATATCATGTGAAATTAATAAATCGTTTTAGGGTCTATTTTTGGATTGATATCGGAAATAAACTAATCGATTCAAAGATTTATCGACAAGCCCTTGTAGTAATTGTTTCTGCTTCAGCCCATATACCTCCTACCGCAGTCTTCAGGGCACGAGCCTCCTCTAGTGTTCTCGTTGAGCGTAAGATTGTGAGGGATTGTTTTGATATTTGTTTAGCTGTCTTTATCAGTTTATTTTCAAGATCAATCTTAAGTAGAGATCAGGATTTAGATGGTCATCTGTCCATTCATCCCTCAGAACATAGCCTTGTAGTTAAATATGAACATGACATATACAGGGTATATCAAGACTGCTACCGAAAACGAAGCCGGGTGGTAGTCTAAGCGACTTCAGACACAATGCAACAGAAAAAGTTGCAAAAAAAAGCGACAATTTTTTTTTTGTTATTTTTTCCTATGGCCATATTTAGGTGGTAAATACATTTTTTCCTAAAATAATAGTGTATACCCTTTTATTTATAAATACTCTAAGGTATAAAAGAGTTTAAATTATTATTTTAGCAAAAACTATGGATTTACCACCCAAAAATGACGATATTTAAAAAATCATAAAAAATAATTGTCGCGTTTCTATGCGAAATTTTTAATTGCATTGTGTTTGTAGCCACTAAAACTACCACCCGGCTTCGTTTTCGGTAGCAGTCTTGAGATACCCGGTACGTTATGTTAAAGATTTGCACATAAAATAGAGAAGACTTAAGGCGAACAATATTTGTGTAATAAAATAGTACGGTATCGCACTGCAAATTATATTTATGTCGCTCTAATTTCTGGTTTTATACGCGATGACCTTTAGCTCATACTTCGATATTATTACTAAGCACTATACAATAAGCACTTGTATATTCTTCAAAAAGATTAAATTAATTTTTTTTTACCTATATCATCCCACTGCTGGGTTAAGGTCTCCCCTTGTCTCTCCACAATTCGCGCTCTAAGGAAATTTCAGGCCACGTAGGCTCTAAAGCATAAATCAATTAATATTTTACCAAGTTCATATACGAGCGGCGAATAGCAAGTCCTTTGCGAAATAGTGTTTCTGTCGCAACGAGTGTGGTATGCATGCATCCGACGTGGACAAAAATTGACACCTGCAAATATTAATTACACCATTAAAAACATTAAGTCTAAAGAATGTATTTGTATAAAGAGAGCCAATAGCTTCATGCTGCGATCTGCTAAGGCGTTTAACGAGGTATCTCAAGATGTAGGCATAGATCTATTCTGTAGCAAAGTTGCATTTTCGAGAAATGTTTTAACCAAACGTTATATTGATGCTCATGGCGATTAACTGGCTAGTTTTTAATTTTAGTGTTTTCATTTTTTATTAATGTTTTATATCTGTTCGATGTAAAATTCTGAGAGCATTATTATTTACTTTTGTTTAAATGTTTTTTTAGTATAATTATTTTAATTAATATCTATTATACTTAGTATGAGTAACTTAATTTTGTAATCCCTGTTAACCAACTTTAAAGAGACAATTAGATTTTGTAACCTATCTGCGGTAGCTCGTAAATTGCTATCTTCTGTATACAATTTGTATAATATATGTTTGTTTGCTATTGATAGCTGTGAGCCACCCAAATAAAATAAAAAATAAAAATAAGCTCATATACGTCTCACTGCAGTGCACAGGCCAACTCCACAATAGCGAGTACAACGATTGAGAGTGGTGAGGCCATAATATATTTTGCCACGATGAAATCGCTATGGTATGACGGTTTACTCGCGATACTTTCCTTCACCGTTACCTATAGTGCATGGTTTGCAATGGCATTGAATCAAAAAACATAAGACTCCGAAAAATCAGAGGTATGCTCTGAAATTTGAAACCACGACCACCACGGATATATGTTGAGAGCCGCATTTGGTTCGTTTACTAACAGGTCACCACGCACTTATTAGGTCACTAAAAATAAAAAATAAAACCTTTTTTGTAAATTATATACTTAATATATTAAAATAGCATGTTATTTAGATATGAATACGATGCAAACATGAATAGGTACTACACTTAACAAAATTGTATTTGATTTTGGGAGCAAAGGGTTGGTACCTAGAACCTACATGAAATTATCTAAATGTAGTCAATGTCTGTTTAATTACACTTTAAAATTACGAGAAAGTTACTTACAAGTCTTATTGAACAGCAGGCACTGTGTTCTGTCCTGAACCTGATATCCATAGGCGAGGCAGATGAAAGAAATCAGTACGATGACCTGTAGAGCCATTGTTTCCGTTCACAACTGCGATCCACACAAATACATTCACACGTACTTTTATAATTTTTCCTTCGTTTACTCGCTTGTTTTGTAAAGTGAGCTACTCAGCCGAGTTCACACGATTGTTTCGCACCTATTCTATGACATAATACAAACAAGAACTGGGCGATGGTAGTCAAACTTTCACGTAGAAACAAAAAAGTACTAATTATTTTGTTGATATCGAAGTTAGTGTAACAATCATTTTAAAATCAGCTTAAAGTGACAATGCTAATGAAGCCGATCTTTGAGTCAAAATAATAATTTCAATTGACAAAGTTGATTAATTATCCAATAAAATTTCAATAGATGCTGTGTAAATGATAGGTATTGGAATAGACCTATTTTAAATAAAAGGCTTTCAGATGGTAAAGATAATCTTAACTAATCAGACTGCCTCGGTGGCGTAGTTGTACTACGGTACGGTTATAAAGCTGAGGTCTTGGGTTCGAATCCCGGGTTGGGCAAAGTGATATTGGATTTTTCTATTCAGTATCAGCCCAGAGTCAGGAATTTGTGCCCGATATGGCGATAGGCTCGCCACCTATCACATAGTGGGACGGAACATACAAGGCGAAATGTGGGTGCCCTCGCACCTCTGCCTACGCCTTCTGGGAACAAGGCGTGAGTTTATGTATGTATGTAACGAATCATATAATTCATACGTAATAAGATATTGGCGAAAAACAGTTTGTGTCCAAACCTATCTAAATGCACGTCGCGTCGTAGATGCTTATGTACGTACCTATTCAAGAATGTCAATATATCAACATCATAAAATTCAATTTATTAGGTTACAAAACTGGATTAAATGTATTCAAAGCCTACAGTTTACGTTATTGAATAGTTTACAAACTTAACTCTAAACAAGACATGGTTCTAAACTATAGCCTGATTCGATGACTTTATAAACTTTATCATAAATGTCTTGATAGACAATACTTGCAAACTTCGACTAACGAGCTGTAATCACGAACATTTGGCCTATTTAGCATGTGAAATATAGGTGAGTAGGTGACTGTTACCTCATATACTTGGCTGTTGAGATAGGGAAATGTGCCTGGCACCGGGTGCCCCGGCGGCCTTACAGATAAGTTTACCTAATAGCAGAAGCCTACGTAATGGGAGACCTTCTAACTTTTTTAGAATTATTGCGTTGTGATTTCAGCGATTCAAGTTCAATTTGGTTCTAAAAATTTGGAACTTTGTCGATAAAGGTGGGAATTTTTACTAGTATTTTTGAGTCTATGTCTATGCAATGATGTGAGTTAATTGACTTTTCTTTAAGTTTCTTTCCTTGCTTCGTCTGCGATTGGCTTTAATGGCATGTATTCTAAGTGAGATCGTCGCCATTTTATTCTCATAAGCTCCGTTAATGGTTCTGCATCAAGTAGCGTATGAAAATAATAATGTGAATAGAAAATAAATAATGCTTTGTCTTCCTGAAACATCTGGCATCGTTAATTGGCACCGTGGTCAATTCTTTACTTTGAAATTTATACTGAACAGAAACTTAAAGGATTCCAGCAATCTGAATAAAACGAAGGTGGAACGAATCCAACAATTTAATTCTATACAATTACCGTGAATATATAATGAATGCCCATCGATTTCCTATCAAGGATTTACAATAGGCAGAATTAAGTTCGCATGTCCGAGCGGCGTATAACAAGCCTGATTCACTATCTCCTGCCAATATCAAATAGCCGTGGTTGCTTCCTATTTAACAAAATTTCAGTTTGTAACCGCTGTGCATCTATTGACCTAGTGTTGACATTAACATCTTGTACTGAACTTATGAATATATTTAGTGCTGTCGTAGCGCGATGTCACAATATAAATCTCAAAATGGTAGTAACTGCTACCGTTGTTTCCTATTATGATAACATAATTTATTAGGATGATAGTTGTTCAAATATGGTACCTTAGAATAATAGAAAACTTCAAGCTTCTTTTCAGGATGTGTCTTATGACATATAATATTTTGTTGACATCTTATCATTTTACTATTGATGGTTTGGTTTACAATACAATACAATACAAAAAACTCTTTATTGTAAACCAAATACAAAAACACACAAAATCGGACAAATTAAATATAAGACTCATGGTATTACAATGGGCGGCCTTATCGCTTAGAGCGATCTCTTCCAGACAACCTTTATATGGATAGTATCAGAAGAAGGTGGCGGTACACAATAAAGAAAATCTAGAGGATATTGCGGAAAGAATAAAATATTTACTAATACACGAATACTTAGATAAATACAAATATACTAATATATATATACTATAGGACATGGACCTGGCTGAGTCCTGACGGTTCTACGAGAAACGAGATAGATTTCATCTTGACGACGAATAGACGGATATTCAGAGATGTCTCTGTGATCAACAGGGTGAAAACCGGCAGTGATCACCGAATGGTTAGGGGCACACTGAATATCAATGTCCAATCGGAAAGGCGTCGCTTGATGAAATCTACGCTCCGACCTACTCGCGCCCATATCCAAAACCCCGAGAGCTTTCAACTCGAGCTGACAAATCGCTTTGATTGTCTAGGAGAAAACCTTGCAGTGGACGAGCTAAACAGCGGTTTGGTAGAAGCTGTCCATACGGTGGGATCTAAGTATTTTAGACCTCGCCGTAGAGATAGACCACAAAAGCTCTCGATCCACACTCTTGACCTCATGGCCGAACGTCGATCTTTAGCGCTGCAGTCTTCCGTTGACGCCGAAGCATATCGGCGGCTCAATAGACAGATCTGGAAGTCCTTGCGACACGATGTCCGTGCTCACAATACTGTGAGCATTAAGGAGACAATCGAGCGGAACGGAGGCTCCAAAGTGTTTGCAAGAGACTTGTCTATTGGGCAAAGCCAGTTGTCTAGGCTGAAGACGTAAGACGGCCACGTAGTATCGACGAGGGCAGAAGTATTAAGGGAGATCGAGAGGTTCTACGGACAGCTTTACACCTCGGTTGCCAAACCTGCTGTTAGCTCGGCCGAAGACCCGAGAGCCGAGTTGATCCGACACCTTAGCGATGATATCCCGGACATCAGCCTGTGTGAGATTGAGATGGCCCTGAAGCAACTTAAAAACAACAAGGCGCCGGGCGAGGACGGAATAACTTCAGAGCTTCTGAAAGCGGGCGGAATGCCGATACTGAAAGTCCTTCAGAGGCTCTTCAATTCCGTTCTCCTCGAGGGCTCAACGCCAGAGGCATGGAGCAGGAGCGTGGTGGTACTGTTCTTCAAAAAAGGTGATAACACTTTGCTGAAGAATTACAGGCCCATCTCGCTCCTGAGCCATGTCTATAAGTTGTTTTCGAGGGTCATCACAAATCGTCTCGAACGCAGGTTTGATGACTTCCAGCCTCCCGAACAAGCCGGTTTCCGAAAAGGCTTTAGTACCATAGACCACATCCATACACTTCGGCAAGTTATACAAAAAACCTAGGAATATAACTTGCCGCTTTGTTTAGCGTTTGTGGACTATGAGAAAGCCTTTGATTCGATCGAGACTTGGGCTGTGCTGCAGTCTCTCCAGCGGTGCCATATAGACTATCGGTACATCGAAGTGTTGAAGTGTATATACAACAACGCCACCATGTCGGTCCGAGTACAAGATCAGAGTACGAAGGCTATTCCACTACAGAGAGGCGTGAGACAGGGAGATGTCATATCTCCGAAACTGTTCACTGCCGCGCTGGAAAACGCCTTCAAGCTCTTGCGATGGAAAGGATTCGGCATCAACATCAACGGCGAGTATATCACTCACCTTCGGTTTGCCGACGATATTGTAGTCTTGGCAGAATCGCTGGAAGACCTTAGCACTATGCTCGAAGACCTCAATCGAGTCTCCCAACAGGTGGGTCTTAAAATGAACATGGACAAAACGAAGATCATGTCGAATGTCCATGTTGTGCCCACCCCCATCGGTGTTGGGGGCTCGACTCTTGAAGTTGTTGACGAATATGTCTATTTAGGACAAGTGGTCCGGTTAGGCAGGTCCAACTTCGAGAGAGAGGTCAATCGTCGAATCCAACTCGGTTGGGCAGCGTTCGGGAAACTACGCGACGTCTTCTCGTCCAAAATACCTCAGTGCCTTAAATCGAAAGTCTTCGATAGTTGTGTGTTGCCAGTGATGACTTACGGCACCGAGACGTGGCCTCTCACTATGGGCCTTATTCGGAAGCTCAAAGTCACTCAACGAGCTATGGAGAGGGCTATGCGGGGGGTTTCCCTACGAGATCGAATCAGAAATGAGGAGATCCGTAGGAGAACTAAAATAACCGACATAGCCCACCGGATTAGCAAGTTGAAGTGGCAATGGGCAGGGCACATAGCGCGGAGATCTGATGACCGATGGGGTCGGAAAGTGCTCGAATGGAGGCCGCGAAGCGGAAAGCGCAGCGTAGGACGTCCACCCACACGATGGTCCGACGACCTGGTAAAGGTCGCGGGACGTCGCTGGATGCAGGCTGCCTCCAACAGGTCTCTGTGGAAATCATTGGGGGAGGCCTATGTTCAGCAGTGGACTTCCTTTGGCTGATGGATGGATGATATATACTATAATATATTGAAGATAGAATAAACACACAAAAGTGAAAATATATATATACATACATAATATTAAGTAACATTACGAAGGTAGTGCTTTTTTAGCAAAACTTTAAAGTGACATGAAGATCTTGCACGCCTGATCTCTATCGGTAGTGCATTTCAAAGTCAAACTGCTTGCACAGTATAGGATAGTTGCGAAAACTGGGAAGAGTGCACGGGAGTTTGGAGTTGCAAGGAATTGGAAGAACGTAAGGATCTGGAATGAGTGTTATGCAGAAATTAGAAACGGTTTTTGAGGTAATGAGGAGCGGCAGGATTAAATAGTATACTGTACAAAAGTGACAAGATATGAGTATTCCGGCAAAGACGGATAGGTAACCAATTCAGCCTCTTACGATATTCAGATACATGATCGAATTTGCGTAGACCTAATACAAAAATTTTGTAAGCGTTCGAGTTTATTCAGCTGTTCTTCGGTTAGATCCAGATATGTAGCGTCAGCATAGTCTAGAATGGGAAGTAAGAGAGATTGTGCAAGCTCAATTTTGGTGACGAAGGCAGAAAATTACGCAGTCTCTATAAGTTGTAGGCGGAAGCATAGAGCTTACGGCTTATCTCAGCAAGGTGCGGCCTCCAAGACAAATTTCTGTCAAGAATAACCCCAAGATTTTTTACAGTGTCTGATATTGGAATGGGAATTCCGTTAAACAATATTTGTGGGAGATTAATCCAGTCAATCTTTGAGGTCATTCTCGAGCTGCCAATAATAATTGTATGTGTTTTTGCCGGATTAACTGTGAGACCATATGAATTACTCCAGTCAGTAATTTTACACAAGTCGTCATTGATGCTTCGTATGGCCGCAGAGAGATGCTCTAAGGCTGTTTGTGTGTATATTTGTAAATCATCTGCGTAAAGATGGTAGGAAGAAGACAATTGAAGGGAAATAGAATTAATGAAAAGCGAAAAACGGTTTACGCATTAGTGCTTCTATAAGACATGCTACTAGGTGCTACATTCGATCAAGGTCAATACGACGCAGACTGAACTTATCGCCATTCAAATTTCGCGTAACCCATATGATATTCATAAGTTGTAAGTAAGTTATATTAAATAACCTTTGGTAGAATATTTGGATACCTAAGTTCTAAGTAGATACATTAAATCCAGGCCCATTTACTTCCGCAACAGTGGTTGTGTAATCTTGGCTAAACTAGGCTTACTTTATTTAACCTTGGGTTGGAGTTAGTGACTTTGTTAGGGTATCTGTTTATCTAGCACTAAATTCAGTGTATCTATGTATACGTTTATTTGTGGATATCACTGATGAGTGATAATGCTAAATAGCCATTCTTATGCAGGTATAATATATTTAAAAAATATATAAATACTCAACTCACTGTTGCCTTTATTTGTGCGATTGCTTCATGAATAATTATTTGGAGAATGATACCCATGTAAATCTGGTTATTTTATTGACAATTTGCTTTAAACAAAGCTTATTGTTATACGCAAAGATTATAAGAAGAAACGCATATTATTTTGATTAGTATATAGCATAATTTGTGCTTTTTTGCATGGACATAAATATAAAGTTTTTAAATCATCTATTTATCATCTTTATCATAATAACATTGGACGAGCATGTACCGTACTTCTACCGTATGTTTGGTTTCCGTAAATAGTCAAATTTCTTATTCAAGAGGAAAAGCCATTAAACTCCCCTTGTCATACCCTGAGGGAGGCCAGTGTCACTGTCACTGGCTTTCCAGCCGGCACGTTGCAGATTGTGGCCGAGCTGGCTCTCTACCAAAACCTACGCATAATGAGTAAAAACCCTCGGTGACCGTCACATGCATTATAGGCACTACCGGATATCGCAGCGTTCAACCTTTCCAATTTACGTCCGGGTAACCGCCTAGTGCAAAACCCATGCTGGTGCTTCCATTGTGGGGGATTGGATGCCCCACACATACCACTGTTTTTGGACCCCCATTAGAGATGATTTAGATGTCCACAACAGAGACTAGGCCATGCGGTCTATCAGACATCTCGCAGTCCGTATAGGTGGTTGTTCCCGTAGTGTGCCTAACCATGGCCCCTTTAGGTCGCCGCTTCCGAGGGGAAGGCGATACAGTAGTAGAAACCTGAAGTACAGAGCAAGAGAATTCCGCCGTGCTATCATTGCTTTTGGTAAAGTATTGTTTAGTAATATTTTCTAAAAATAACCTGTGCACAAAGACTTCTTTAAGCCTTATAAAATAAAGCTGGTATTTTCATAATGATGAAAATTACTGGATAACTGAAATATTGGCCTTGAATAGGCATTTCAAGAGAATTTATTGTGGAAGTCTAAATAGGTAGTATTATTTTAACCTTCGGCCCCTTCGGAGCTTGCGTCGCGTTACATAAGTTATTAAATTTTTCATGAATGTTTGGCGTTTAATCGATCTATCGATGTTAAATTACAAGGTTAATATTAAAATAGAAAGGTATTATGTTTATTATAAATTTTGTATTTGTAGTATACTTAAATGAGTTCTTCTAAGTGTACGTATTCTTTTATATTGTAGGAGGACTACTACCCTATGGTTTCGCTTAATAATATGAATGAAAATCATATTGTAGAACAACTTTTTTGTTTAACCTGTATCAATTTCAATATTCGTTCACCTTTTTCTAATAGTATTCAGTATCAAATAATCCATCGAAAGCAATTGTCTTCACACTTTAAGAAAGTTGTTAATTGGAATCATTATCGAATATAGTAGGTATAATGTTTCAAGCGTAAAGAATTGGCAACCGTGAACCGTAACAACAAAATAAAAACAAATAAGTACAGGTGTGAAGGCGAGCGCGTGGAGTAATCACAATTTAACTTAGGTATATTTTAATATCACAGTTTTTTTAAAGCAATCTATGTCCAATTTGAAACAAGAAGTCGAGGGTTCGATCTTTGCATCCAGACAAATTATTGTGTGAGTCACAAATATGTGTAGGTATATATTTCAAGGTGTTGTGAGAACAAATATATTCATACTATTTGATACCTACTACAAAGCATTTTTCCATAAATAGTCGAACCGAATTTTCATTACAGTATGCCGATGCAGGAATCGAAAATGCGTTCTCTCATTTCTCATTCTGCTTTTCACTTAAGAGCGTATACACCTTGCGCGCAAAGTCAACTATAGGTATTTCTTCGTTAATTTCACGCACACATAAGCGACCAAAGCTGTGTGCGTAGAGCTGCCGCGTCGGCTCGCTATACAATCGGCTCAAAAAACTTTGATCCGTGCGCTTCAAATATTCAATTGAAATGTAACTGTTATATAATATCATAAAAATATTTTATTTGCATTATAAGTAGACAAATATTACTGTGCAAGCAAAGAATAATACAAATTTTGGATACTAATCATATTTTCGTTATTATTACATTGTTAAGTTGCATTCAAATCAGTGTTCAATCAGTATACACTACGGACGTTTTATTAATCATTTCGTGTTCGAAAACATAAAGTGTTAGGGGCCTTACAACCCCTTACAATTACGAAACATATTTAATTTTATATTACAATACATAACATAATTTAGCCTCGGAATTACATCCCATTATATTACCTGAAACATAATTTATACTCACTACAAAATCATTGTAGGTAATAAAAATAATTAAATATTTTACTACCAAAGTACTAAGATGTGGTAATCGCATTCCGCGCGTGGCTATTTTTACTACGCGCGGCATAATCGACTGCAGCCAGGCCGGAGCGACGAGCGATACGTCCTCCCTCTAGAAGGCCTTGCGGCGGTCTGATTTGATCCACGTCGGACAGCGTGTTTTATAGTGGTTTTTAAAATATTTGTAGAAAACATGAAAACTAATTTTGTTGAAATATAAAATGGTAATTTATTGAGAAGATGTTCTTCTATTGTAATATGCAATTGCTAAAAAAAATTATGTACGATAAGTTGGTGAAAAAAAATATGTTCATGACGAGAGTTTCTGAATAATTTCGCATTGTTTAAATATTTATTTTTCAGGAACTAAACACATAAAGATTATTTTTCTCAGCAAAATCCCTCCATAAGGGTCTTATTAGTCTGATAATATTTTTATTTTCATCTTATATTTAGTGGTTTCGGATATCTTAAGCTTCTAAATTGCCATTTAAAGCCTAAATAACGAAACTTGTGTTCAGTAATCCTTATAGTACTCACAAATTATCCATCAATCTATAATGTTTTCCACCAAAATCCCTAGATGACAACCTTTTCTAAAATTAGTACTAATTATTTTACCTTGAAATTGTTTATTGGTGGCTATTAACTCATTTGAAAAGTCCTGTTTTTAAGCCAAAAAGCGCGTGCAGGGTATAAACGCTCTTAACTACGACACTAAAATAGTTTTTTTTTTCTTAAGAATTAATTACAGGCCTTCACTTTAACATGACGACCTTCTACGTCATCGGCCGTAATATTGATTGAGGAATTAATTGATCACTGATAAAAGGTATAACATTAACTAATACTTACGTTCAGAGTTTTTTGTAATGACAAGCGATTATTTACAAAATTGTGTATTCTTTATTTTTCTACTGAAGTTAGGATATTACCATAAAGATCAGAGATTTATATTTTTAAAATGTGTAATTACTCCATTCACCTAGTTCTTTATTATACAGGGTATCTCAAGACTGCTACCGAAAACGAAGTCGGGTGGTAGTTTAAGCGACTTCCGACACAATGCAACAGAAAAAGTTGCAAAAAAAAGCGACAATTTTTTTTTTGTTATTTTTTTATTATGGCCGTATTTGGGAGGTAAATACATTTTTTCCTAAAATAATAGTGTATAACCTTTTATTTATTAGTAATCTAAGGTATAAAAGAGTTTAAATTATTATTTTAGCAAAAACTATAGATTTACCACCCAAAAATGACGATATTTAAAAAATCATAAAAAATAATTGTCGCGTCTCTATGCGAAATTTTTAATTGCATTGTGTTTGTAGCCACTAAAACTACCACCCGGCTTCGTTTTCGGTAGCAGTCTTGAGATACCCTGTATAATTGGATAAAAGGTTATCATCAATGCACGTCGCGATCTCTTTATCGATCGCAATTAGCAAGTTTTTTCTTCATTTCATTAGAAACGACTGTTAATTCGAAATAGTGAATTTTCTATTGATTAATTAAGAAAAAATATTGCAATTTTGAGTTGATGTTTTAAGATATTTTCAACGATAAGTATATTGACGATTTTATACTTAGACTGACTATATTTGATGACAAAAAAAACTTCGAGCAGTAGAGTATTTAGCACAGTTAATCTAGGTACAATTTCATTAATTAAAAGCTGCAATTAATAATTGTACTCTCTATCAAGCTGTCTTCTGGGTATTTCTTGAATCCGCTTTTTAGTTAAAATTTCGGTCGTTTCCCTGTAATTTAGTGTATTCCAATAGAGATAAGAATCAACAAAAGCAATATTCTTGAGTGATCGAAAAATATCTGAGAGGCGTTTTAGAATTTACCAAATCAATATTTTCTGCTTGATAAATTTACATCAATTTTGATTTACACCGGGCAAAATGAAATGAGCCAAAACGGCTTCAACAAATTATCTTAAACGAGCCACGAAAACCGATATCCCTTATCATATCAAACCGTTAGACGTTTCCATTTTCCGCTGACTAAGCATTTTCGTTCAAGGAAATAAATCAGAGTGTATCAACATAATATTTTGGCAGCATCGTGAAAGTATAAGGTTGATCGGCGATGCTCATTTATCAAAACTAAAGAACTTTCATTCGTCTGTTGCTTTTTTGCCCTACTTTTAGTATCTATGTCTCGGTCGACATGGATATATTTAGTCGAGATTATGACGATACAACTTCAATAAAGTACGTTTTATGGCGCGAACAGTATAAAAGTTATTACTTTATTCAATAACGGTAAATCGAGGTTTTGAAATAATGTATAGTGTATTGTTTGTCATTGGAACATATGTACACAATTTGAGCTATACCTAATTTTAGATTTCTACTAGGAGTATTATTTTATATCCTCCAATTCGTCAAATCTTTGGAATCTTAAACTGCAAATCCTTGATCCTTCAACAGTTTTCGTTCAATGATTAACTTTTCTTACTTTCGCATTCTTACTTGACAATATGAAGCCATTGCGTTTTTGGCCGATCTAAATGCCTTGACCCGGTTTTATTAAACACGAAGTTAAATACGACGAGTATATAATCTAAGTGAAATACTAACATATACATTATTCTTTTAAACTTACCGGATTCTGATTGCTAAAGCAATGCAGTGTGAATATTATAGACTGGCAAATGATGATTGATTGTTTAAAGATTATGTACCTATTCTTCGTTACGGTACAGGTTCCCTAGAACAATTTTCATAATGTATTACTAACAAGCTGATTTTTCGTGAGTAGTTTCCTTTCGACTAGACGCCCAACTTTTACCTTACAGTAAAGTTGGTAAAAGGTAGCTTAGTAGGGTAGCAAGGATAAAACATGTCGATTTGACGAATTTTTAAAATTTATTAGTAACCGAATTTTTCTTTGTTAATTATCGAGATAATTATCTAAATAACGTGAAAAAATAATTATCCTACAAAATATAAGGTTTTGTTAGGGAGTCCCCCCACTCCAACATGTATCATAAACAAGGTCATGGAAAATAATTACTAACCAGCTGATTTTTTTTATTTAGCTAACATTTGTATAGTTTACTACCCACAATGTCCTACAAATTGCGTGTAAATACACCAAGTGATTTCAAAATCAAAATAGTCTTTTTTCAAAAAGTCTTTTATAAAATCTTCTGAATCGTTGACTACTGCTTCCACCCCTTCGAAACGTATTGTAGCATCACAGCTACGACTTTGAATCGTTTCTTCGTGAAGATAAACTTCCATAACAACACAATTAATGTCTTCATTTTTTTGCATATAAAGTTACAATGGTTAATGTCTTATGATACAATCATGTCTATGATCCAACTGATACCTACTGATACCGTTTAGTCTAAATACTTATTTTCAAATCACTGTTCCGAATCGTCAGCGTAGCGTGCGGTATGAAAAATCCTTAATCGGTTACGAAACCTTGACGTTGAAATTGCAAAGTCACCCCAGCGACATGATATCCACATTTTATGATCAGAAAAACGATATTTTGTAAAGTATGAGTTTAGCTTTGACCGTCCTTGGAGGTTTTTGGTTTGATGTGGAATGCATGAAAATATGCTAATGATTTGTGATAGTTCATGGGTTTAAACTTAATAGGGCTCACTAAACTTGCTGATGTATGTGAACAAATCATGCTTATATTTGTGAACCTAAAAAGCAATACGATTAACATTGAAAGTGGAATTGGATAACAAATAGATGGTAACTTCCTTTTCTACTGATTGTAGACAGATTTTCCGCTTAGTTATAATTCAGATAGTTTTTGTTGCAGACATTCATTATTATCGTCCATTAACTTTCACATAAATTGAACAAACCGTTAACAATTAGCAAAATTTTGGGAATATCTATACAGAAGGTGGAATATTTGACGATACCGATTTTATTAAACTGTTGAATTAAATATTTTGGTAAAAAAACCATTGCAGTTGCATTCAAGTCAAAACAAATACATAAATTGTACGCACGATTTATTTGCGTTATTGCAACAGTTTTTATTGAAGCTATGACGATATTATGAAGGTTTTGAAATTATATATGGTAGTAGAATTCCAATAAGAATATCGCAAGGTAAAATATGAGCAAGGTATTTCATACGAAGGTTAGCATCAACAAACAGTGCAATATCGAAACGTGGGTATTATTTGATACGGTTTGCACACACTGATCTCGGTTGACCCACTGTCGGTGTCTGGATAGATCGAATTTAGCATTATATTGTAACGTTCAAGTTTCAATCGCCCGCCGTGCAATGGCTGCGAGTCACGAAAGGAAAGTCATCAAAATGTACTGTTATCGTTAACTTGCAAATATTTTCGTATTGTGCAAAATCGGACATAACTGCTCATCGCGAAATATTGGTAATATTGTGTCACAGAAACAGTGGTTTATGGATAAACGTTAGCCTTTTCTGTAGGTTCAATAGTATTGCAGTGCTGAACTTGACATTTCGAGGCTTCATTTTTTCGTTTTTAGAAATACTTAGATCAGTTTCGACATGAATGAAATAAGGATAAGCGTTTTCTCCTACCCTTGACAAAAATCTTATAGGAAAAATTTCACTTCAAACTCCAGAGGATGCAATGGTATTAAATATATTACAAATTAGTAAGTTTTGCCCAATCTTAGAAGATGACGATCAGGGAGAGACAACTTATGATATGTATGATCGTCCATGATCCAAGCGTAGTGACTGTTCATGGGCGGCAGTGATCACTAATCATCTGACGACTTATTTGTTCGATTGCAATAGAAAAATGCTTTCGGTCTCATAATTGTCAAGCACAAAATAAAGACTAAATTACCTTTCTGTATGGTCTTGGGAGGGCATTAGGATAAAGAAGGCCTTTGTCTAACAATGGACGGATGCAGACTGATGGATTAATGGATGGTTCGATACAACTTCCTATCAATGACTTACTCTTTTAAAGCTTGAAGAAATTAAACAGCTATAGATATTAACAATTTTTGACAGCTTCCGCGGCGCAGGCGGTTAGACGCCACCTGTGAAACGAGAGGCTGCGGGCTCGAACTTCGCACCGAGAGAAATGTTTGTGCGCCCCACAAATACTTCTTCCAAGTCTGGGTGTTACCGAAAAGTCTCTCGTAGTTCCTGATACCCACGACACGAGTTCGATCTTAGTGTGGGGTCAGGACTAGGTATGTGACTATTGGGTGTTAATTATTTATTAAGTACAATTATAATATTAATTCGAGAATTTATTTATTAAATAAAGACATAGAAAAGATGAGCATCGGTTAAATGGCCTATGTTTCAAAATCTTTGGTTATTTTGGTTCCATCGTCCATCGCGTGATAATGACTTAACCGAAACAGACAGAACTTTCACTCACCATGGCTGTGAAATAAAAATAGCGTAGAACCGAAGGTTAGTTAGGTTTTTTAATAATATGTAAGGGTTAGATTGATATTTATCAGATAAAACAAGGAAATAAATCATATTCGTCGTGTGGTTAAATCATATCGTGTGGTTAAATCATATCGTGTGGTTAAATCATATCGTGTGGTTAAATAAATCATATCGTGTGGTTTTTGATAGAACAGTATAGATTTATTTGAATCTTCAATCACAGAATTTGCTAGAAGGCAAAACATAGTTGAATATGGTACTCTTCGTGGGGTAGGCAGTAATGCTAATGCCACACTCAGTTCACAGTTTTATATTTCAAGATATGATAGAACCATATGGGGCTCACGCTGATTCTTTTTAAATAAATGCTGTTAAAATAATCCCTTAAAAAACTGCTATAAAATACGGTACTTCGTTAACCAAGGGTATAACAATATTTACAAAGTTTTTAGTTCATGGACAAAATGGAAAGACAAGTGGCTCATTTGCACAACTGGGCTATGCTTATGAATATTTAGTACACAAAAGCAGACTTTAAAGTATCTATGTAACCGAAAGTAGACTTTATTTTGATTAGCGTGCTTTAATTTTTTTATATTTTCATCTGCCATCATCTCTCACTTAATGGATGTGAAATGTTTCGGTTCATAATTTCAAGATTATCACCTGCCTAATATCAGCAGAGTAAATGCATTGTTGTATGCCGGTTTGAAGGACATTGTAGCCAGAGTAACTACTGGATATTGTGACTTAAAATGGTGACTTATGTCTCAGTGTAATTCTAAGCATTGGTATTTAGTATCCATGAGCGGCCATATCGCTTACCATCAGGCGAATGGAACAATCGTCTCTCCATTTATAGGAATACTATAAAAATACTTTTTAGGGAGTAAGTTTATATTGGACAGCCAAATCAACCTGAAAATCAAAACTGCAACCACACTTATCTTCGCTCATCTA
Organism: Hyles vespertilio; assembly: GCA_009982885.2. Classification (NCBI taxonomy): domain Eukaryota; kingdom Metazoa; phylum Arthropoda; class Insecta; order Lepidoptera; family Sphingidae; genus Hyles; species Hyles vespertilio. The sequence continues at coordinate 4,945,364 of CM042814.1, read as the reverse complement.
AATCCTTTCCTCAGCGCAAGAAATAAAATGACACAAACACATATGAAGGCACAAATGCTGCATTTTCCGTAGACTCATTGGTATTACAAAAGTATAATCTTATATCATTCGTTTTAGATTGGGTTGTGTACAAAGACAGTGCTCCGCAATAGAGCATTTAGAAAGTGGCTTCAAATAACGCAACGATTCATGGGAAACACCGAGTGCGTATAGCTTAGAAGTATTTATGTAATTGTTTTGGGTTAACAACGTGCCGCAAAGGTAACCATGGCAACAGAACTCGCGTAAATAAGGAAGCCTTAGGTAAATTAATTTGTTTCAATACACTTTAAGGACTTTGTCGAGTTAGTTTTGTGTTTTCAGTAGTATGCACTGTAATTTATTTTATTCGCATACCTATAACAGGAAAATAAGCACGAAATTAATGGATTGTAAACAATATTTTTTAAAATAGTTTACAATTTGGATTTGTGTAAGATATGGACATTAATCCAACTTATTATTTTTAATCTTATTTAATATTTCGTTTTATATTTAAATTATCACTAATGGCCTTATTAATTTGCCAACCAAAATTAATACCGACAAGGTTCTTAGTTTTTATATTGGATAAAAAATAAAACTGCTAATGAATTTTATATGCAATCTCATTCAAAGGCGGATCCAGCTTTTACGCCAGGGGGGGGGGGGGGTTGTCATGTTAGAACACTGGGTCCGATTTCAATACTCCAATTCGTAATAATGACTTTTTAAAATTTGTTCCAGGCGTGATTTGTGAACACACACATACTTTTTTACTTTATTTATCGACATACAAAGAATTAAATGTGCTTATAAATTGTATCAACAAGATAATTAATAATTTTTGTCAATCTGAGGCCACCCCAGGGAGGAGGGGGGGGTCATGACACCCATGACCTCCCTGGATCCGCCCTTGATCTCATTAAGTAATTATGGTAACAATTACGGTTTTTCTTATAGGTACGTCACAATTTTAAAAAGAAAAAATATAATTAAATCACATAAGAGTATCTATCATGTCCGTTAATTGGCGTGCCCAAAACCTTTGGACCAATTTATTAAATTGAGACTAGTTCATCTAAATCTAGATAGTCGTGCTGAATACTGACACTATATTCTAAGTATTTTGTTCAATGTTATTTAATTGTTGCAGACTTATTAAAGTTATCTCTTCATGTGAAATATTATAATTTTAAAATATTATTTTTATTATTGGAAATCTATTACCTACTACCTACTACATTACGCTTATTTGTAATTACAGAGTACAGACTATGTAATATATGTATATTGTATTTGTTCGTAGGTCACAAAAATACACCAAACCATTAATTTATTTAAAATCACGAGAGTTTTTTAGACACTAGATAATTAAATCATTTTGAAGTAAAAGAAAGAATGGTAATTAAGATACGGGAAAACAGTTGTTTTTAAATAATATTTAATTAAAATCATAGTACTTACCTACGCATTAGGAAAAATATGTTTGATATGCACATAATATTTTACAAATTATTTGTGTGACATGAATATGAATGCATAACTTATCATGATAATTAAGTTTTACATAAAATATTACTTAATAAAATTTTAGTGTTAATAAACAAAGTATCCTCGAAAGTTATTAAACTTTTTTACTTACCCAGGTATAAAACTTCCATTAGTTTGCGAAATATAATTATGTTTTTCCCGCGCGCTCACATCTACCCACATTTTTATTCAAACTGCGGTTTATTACAACGTAATAAATCCATGGCGTGATATGCACCGCGTTTACCCGGCAAGCGATCTCTAACGTGACTATCGACGCCAAATGAATGAAAGTTCTTTTACTATAAAGCTTAGGGCAAATACTCTAGTTACGAATACGAAATGCGCGCGCAAGTTATAACGCATTGTCTTGAAAAGTAATAAATATTGTAGCTTATTATAATATGTGGCTTTGGGACAAAACAAGTTTTGTTGTTTTACTGGACATTTCATTATCAGTGCAGCCTGCAAATTAAACAATAGCAATGAATCATTTCAAATAATGCACTTGCAGTCATATTTTTTTAATTATACTGTCGATCGATCTGAACCTTTTGGCCATTCTCTACGCGTATAAATTATGTGGAAAAAAACAGCTTACCTTTTTTACCTTGGCAACATTGAGACGCCGATGTCAAAATGAAAAAAAATAGTTTGTCTATGGCCAAAATTGTTGTGAGTCAGACGATTTATTTTCCGGTTTTGATTGTAATTCTCCTGTTTTTATCTCATATCGAATTAGTACAAATAATGTAAAATGGCTATAAATTTAGAAAAACACAAGGAGGCTTTGATCAGTGCATGGAAAGATGTGTTAGATGAGAAAACAGATACAAATTGGTGAGTACATCGAACCTCTGTATCGTCGACCTACTTGGTGGGGAAATTAAATAAACACGCGCGACTCATTAAAACAATGAATTTATGCACTCATATTCATCTCCTTATAAGTGTTGACAATGCACAGACACCTATGGGCCGCAAGTATTGCTTCCGCGCATTCCTTTTTCTTGCCCTTGCAAGTGCCTTAAATATTGAAAGTAAAATCACTGCATAATGCCTTTTGGTTACTCATTTATAACATTCGAGCATAATATCGCCGAACTGACTTTTTATTCAATTTCAACAACGTAACACCCGCACCTATAATTAATTACTAAGTTTCTTCATATATGAATTAAAATTACATCAAGCTCAAACTAATAAATTCTATGTTAAATGTGTATGTACATGTTTTTCTCTGTCGTGGTAAATAAATAAAAAGATTTACTCTATACAAAAGTAAAAAAATGAGGCTTATTTACAAGAATAACATTTTGTTCTGCTAAAATAATTTTAAATCAACAATAACCTAAACCAGATTCTGTTTTAATGACGGTACTTAGATAATAAAATTAGATCCATAAGTCAGTTCTTACATGGAAATGTTTAAACGGTATAATAGAAAAAACATTCTGTATGTTATTTCAAAGAATATTGAAGTCACAGGATGTGTCAGTAAAATTTAACCAACATAAAAAAAAGAAGGTTCTCAATTTAACTGTACTTTTACTAAACAGTATTTTTTACTTGATAAAAATAATAATATCATTCCGCATCTTTCATCCTATCTTGCAATATGATGGTTAGTGCCAGGGTCGCCTTTTTCAGTACAACCCTTATTATTTTATAAGGTCTTTAGAATCTTTGACTCAGTGACCAATAGTTACATTATATCTTTTTGAGAACATTAAGCTAGGCCAGTCTTTGGTCAGTTTCAAGGGTTAGGTACAGCAATGTGAGTGTATGAACCTTAAATTGTAATAATTTGTCTAATTAAAATGTTTATAAATTTATACACAAAATTGTGATGCTGTATAAAAGAATATATCATCATAATTACTTATATTGGAATTACAGTTGATTATTTTATTTATTTGATTAATATATTTTAAATCTTTTTACTTCTATAAGTTACTCTGTTATTTGTATATTAGCTTATAAAATTGTAATGTCTCTATATTCTATATTTAATAAGCAATCCACTACTTATGTTCTCAGCACCATGTTGGATGGAGATTTATCCTCCTTTGCATGCCTTTCCTTTAGAGTATAGATGTATAATAAAGACAGAGCTGAATTTCTCTAGGTTATTGTTATGGTTAAGTTGGTGTGTGGTTAATTATTTACGAGATTAAAATACACATTGCAATGTTTCCTGTTTAATGTTTTAAATTTGCCTGTTATGCATAACATTTATAGTTATATTTTTTGTTATCAGCTGTATAATTATAACATTGACTATAATTTCCTTTATTAATTTGCTTCTGAAACTCATTTTCATATCATTAACAACAAAACCACACTGCATAGTTTGTATATCAGACAACTAAATGTATTGTATGTATTAATGTGCTAGTATATTTGTTTTTTATTTATTATATTTTATTATTTAAATTTTATATTCAGTTTAGCGGCTGCGGGTTTGAATCCCAGGTCACACCTCGGACTTTGCAGTTATGTGTGTATTGATAGTCAATCGCTACTTAGTACTCGCTATAAAAATAAAGGAAAATATTGTGAGGGAACCAGAATACCATAGCACTTTGTTAGCATTAAGTACTATACAGTAAAAGCTCCTTATTCGCGCTTCCTTCATTCGCGTTTTCACTATTCGCGGATTAAAAAATTGTGACCCAATTCCTATATTCGCGGCTAGGCATTTCTTTATTCGCGGATCTAATCGGTACATAGTACATGCATATTAGTAAAAATAATTCAAATATGTATCCAACCAAAAATCCTTTGTAAACGGGCCGATAAATGGACTAATAAAAAAGTAAAATATACCTCTTATTACAACAATGTAACAAGTATGTTATTAAATGATATCGCCGCTGCATTGGATCGGCCTTTGACATAAACCGCCTTCGCCGCGGTCGGTGTTTTTGAGAATGAAATCAAGTAGAAATCTATTTAAAATAAAGAATTTAGACTTTAAAGCGGTTCTAGTTTTAGACAATACACCAGGTCATCCTCGCGAACTTGAAACTATGCATCCAAATATAAAAGTGACATTTTTACTTCCCAACACAACTGCTTTGCTTCAACCTATGGACCAAGGAATAATCCAGGCCTTTAAGCTCTATTACATTAGACGAACCTTCAAAATAATTTTGGATAATATGGAATGTGATCCTGATATGAATGTTATGGAATGCTGGAAGAAGTTTGACATAGCAAAATGCATCGTAATAAAATTGTGACATTGAAAGAACTGAAGCCATACACATTGAAATCATGCTGGAAAAATCTGTGGCCTGCTCTTACTGCGGAAAATGACGAAAAATCTATGGAAATTCAAACTTTGACTGCTAAAATAGCTGAAATTGCGAATGGAATAGGAGGAGATGGGTTCGAACAGATAGAATCAAGTGACATTCAAGAATTGCTTGAATCGCAAGATGAAGATTTGACTGAAACCGACTTGGAGGAAATGTTAAATGCACAGCCCACAGAAGAAGAGGCTTCAACAAACACTGGAAATGTGACATTTAATCTGAAAAATCTTAGTGAAGGTTTAATAATGGCAAATGAGCTTTGAGATTTCTTTATGAAAATTGATCCATCTATGGAACGAGGTCTTATTTTTAAGAGGCAAATTGTTAATGCCACTGCTGAATATCAGTTTGAACTGAAAGAGCTTTTAAAAACTGCCAAGCAAGAAAAAAATACAAAATTCTGTAAACCGTTGCCTAAGCCTGAAGATAATAATCAATAAGTATGGTCAAAAACTTCAATTAAATTGTTTTTTTTTTATATTGTTTTTTTTTTATTTTGTCACCAAGGAACGTATCCCCTATAATCCCATACAAAATACCATTCCATATACACGGTTTCTGTATTCGCGGCATATTTACGGAACCTATACCCCGCGAATAAAGAGCTTTTACTGTATTATTTAAAATCCACCCACCCACACTAGGCCAGGGTGGACTATAAGGCTTAACCACTTTCATTCATACTCTCGATAGTAGAGAAGGCCCATGTCTTACCGTTCTATGTATATGGGTTGATACAATACAGTATTCAGTTTAAAATCTTTAATTTTAGTGAAGGGCAATTTTTTTATTTCTTTTCCAGGGCCTTATTCGGCTACGATGGACTATCAAATGCCCTCAAATTCATCAGCAAAGGTGATGGAGGTCTGATAGAGCTGATTGATGACTTCAACAGCGGTAAAATCCAATATGCCTTCCTGAAAGTGGACATGCCCAGTGGGAGCATATGTAAATATGTCCTTATCAACTGGCAGGTACTTTGAACATTTTCTCTAGATAACAAAGGTAGGGTAAATGCCCTCTTTATTGACTACTGTGAGTTGACGAGATAAATGATTCTTTACATTATAATCTTACTGAGTCATTTGAGTATTGTACAGGGATGTTACAAAGTTTTATTGTTCCTAATTCCATAGTCATTGAGATTTACTAGAGGGGACACTGCAAACAAAATGGTCGTAACAAAACGAACAGTACCATACCATTCCATCTGTTTCTGTCTCTGTCATGGCTATGCAGTAATATCATCTTCGCTCTCGTTTTACTGGGTTCTCTTGCGCACGCACACGTGAATCCTGTACTAGCACAATTCGCGGAGATTTTGCTCTCGTAGTCTGCTCTAGTGTAATACCTAATGACCATATTTTTTTTTGCATTTTGTATTTTCTTTTGCTTGGCTGAGCGAGGAAAAAAGACAAATAAAAACTGGTATACCTACCTACAAGTATAACTTCATTGATATGATCTCATAGACTTTTCTTACTGTGTATATTGTTTATTAAATGAATTGAAAATTATTTGTAAGTCACATAATAATTCTCGTTAATTACTGCTGATGTCTGTTTAATAATGCCTAATGGCATGTTAAATTACCAATCATTGAATAAAAATAAACATCGTCAAACCAACCATCTGTTTAGGAACTATGATACCACAAACAAACAAACACAAGCTTAAAATGTATAACATCCCTGTTTTATGTGTAAAGGGTTACAATCCTGTAAACAAAAGACGCGCAGAAAGAAATTAACTTTTATAAACTGCAAAAATCTCAAGTTTTACGAATAAGTGTCCGTAAAAGTACATTTACCATACATTACAGAGCGAGATAAGATTGCCAAGCCCATTGTTACGCACATTACACTATTCTAAATATAATGTTGTTATCTCGACCATCCCGGAGTTATTCTGTCCAAGTTAATGATAATTTTTACGACATTATTAGTCAACGGTTATAATGATGTATGTTTTATGAGATATAAGGTCGGTAAATTATATTTTATGTGGGGAAAAGGACGATTGTCGGGACGATAGTCGGTAGCAATAGTGATTTTGCAGTCATGAAATATTGTTGCGTAACCCGTAGGGTAGACAGAAAATAAAAAAAGATAAACTAGTTGCTTTTTTATCGATAAATATATTAAGATAGGAAATAAGTAAGTGCATGGTGGCCTGTTGGTAAACGGACCAGACGTGGCTGCCAACATGTTCACGGTGGTCGCGGGTTCAAATACCATGCTGCATCTCTGACTTTTCCGAGTTTTGTGTGTATTGAAAGTCAATCACCACGCAATTTAACGATACAAGAAAACATCGTGAGGAAACCTTGCATAATTTGCTTGCATACTATAAAGAATTTGTAAGAATTTCTATGTTATGCAAAGTCCGCCAACTCGCACTAGGCCAGCGGGGTGGACTACTGTTATGTGTGTTTATTAATTTTATTTTTCTGCACATTTTTACATTGTTTATATCCAACTGCAAGCGAGACGGTAGAACCTAAATAAAAAAATATTATTTTTCGTATTAATTCATTAATCCCAAGCACAATAGATGGGTGCAATATATTAATTTACTATTGTTTATTGTGCATTGTTTGATGGATCGAAATACGAATTTACTCACGTACTCCTATGAACTGGTCACGCTGGGTCTCGTTATTTAATCATGCTGTTATATTATCAAAATTATTTAACCTTGTGTATTTTACTTTAAAACTTCAAGGAATGTTACCTTTCATATCTTATTAAATTACTTTAATAAAAAAAAGATTACGAAAATGTTGAATAAAAGTTATACATTGAGAAGATGATTATGCTATTTAAGTTTAAAACTTAGAACTGGTGTTTCGCGGGATTCGATGTAATAATCTTTTGCTATTCCATCTATTCTAACTATGAATAAAATAGCATACCAGTGTTTAGCCCAAAATCTATTTGGATAGGAAAAAGTATGGGGCATGTTGTTCCTATTTGTGTGAAATAAGAATGACACGCCACAAAATCATATTCATAATATAAATTAGCCATTGATTGATTTTTTCATGTCGTCATTACGTAGTTTATTATTAATTTAGCAATTATAAATGACTTATTGATTTAGAGACAACATGTATGATTCTCAGGATTGAAAAACCAATTTGTGAACATTTATAAATTTTGTAAATCTTATATGGAACACGAAACTTATAGCTTTTATAAATCTCATATGTGATCCTAAATTGATAATATTTGTTTCGAGCGTAGACAGAGACTTGCCTCCTATTATATCGTGGGAAGAAAATATCTTCGATAAATAATTACAGACATTCAATTTCGACAAATAAGTACAGACGAACGCTCATGGATAGTAGGAAAACCAAACGACGCTATGAATTACAAACAATTGCTTGGTATTTCACTGTGCTCGCTATCCTAAGACATAAGTTAGTAAGTAATAAATGTTAAGTCTCAATATGTCCAGTACTTACTTTGCCTACAATGTATGCCCTTTCTTTTTCCTACTCATATACCCATCCCATGGTTGTCTGGTAGAAATTGTCATAGAACGATAAGACCACCATTTTTGTACCTTGTTGTTTTGTATTGTCTCTAATACTGTTATTCTTTTGTTTCTGTGTACAGTAAAGAATTAAATAAATAAATATATAATGTCTATGGTATTCTAGGGTGAAGGTGCCCCAACAGTTAGGAAAGGAACATGTGCGAACCACATAAAGCAAGTAGCGAATTTCTTCACTGGTTTCCATCTAACTATGCACGCGCGGACGGAAGATGATCTTGACGAGAAATTGATACTGGACAAGTTGGCCAAGGCTGGCTCCGCGTTCAATTTCAAGTCTAGCAGGCCGGAGGAATTGCCTCCTAGTGGACCTGTCGGTACGGCGTATCAGAAAGTTAATCCAGGTATGTGTACTAATCCCTACTAATATTACGAGTATAAATGTGAATGTAAGTTTTTTTCAAGGGCGTCGCCAAGGGGGGCTGGTAGGGGCAGCTGCCCCAGACTAGAAACTAAAAAAAAAATTGCAAATGTAAAGCAACCAAAATCTATGACTTAGCTATACGGTATTTTTTTGCATATACCATACTATTGTACAATAATATTGTCCGTCTGGGGGCCGCCGTCAAAATTGTGTAAGTTGCAATCACATTTTTCTCATTCTCCATAATATTTGCCCCTTTCTAGACCATCGGCTGGCGACGCCCTTGGTTTGTTTGTTACGCTTTCACGCGAAAACTATTAAGTAGTTTCATCATCATCATGAAACTTTGTACACATATTCTTGGTGGTATTAGGAGTAACATAGGATACTTTTTATGAACAAAATTATATATTTTGTCGGAATTGAACATTTAGGCCGCCATTTTGAAAAGTGTGCACCTGAGCAGTGCCGGTTCGGACCGCTAGTGTAGCAATAAAGGAAGCGTGGTGAAAAAAGCTAAAAGAATTCTATGAGAACTTGAATGTTTGTGATGTTTACTCGCTATAGTCCACCATAGTGGACTAAAGACCCAGATCTATAATAAAATTGTAAAACACAATTTGTAGCTAATTGTTTTGCCTACAAATATGTTTATATAACCTAACCTAAACCTAAATTAAAAATTAAAGAAGTTATAAGCAAAAAAGGGAGTAAATTTTTATAAAATTTTTTATAAAAATTTACTTACTTGTTCTATAACTTTTTATAAAAAAGTCTCACTATTTGCTTTTTTTATTTTTATAAACCTTTTCTGTCCCACTACTTAGCAAAGGTCTCCCTCAACTCCTTCCACTTATCCCTATCAGTTGCTGATGCCATCCAAGTGCTGCTAAATTGGTCGAGATTTTCGCGCCACCTTTTCCGAAGCCTGCCGCGTGGCCTCTCTCCATCCTTAGGCACCCATTGAGTGGCAATTTTTTCCCACCTTTTCGGGTGCATCGGGGTGACGTGGCCCGCCCAATCCCACTTTAGTTTAGCCGATTTCTGTGCAACATTCTTGACTCTGGTTATGGAGCGCAAGGTGTTATTGGGCACTCTGTCCATGCGTGTTACGCCTAGCATGCTGGGCTCCATAGCTCTTTGACAAACCCCGAGCCTGGACCTCTGAAAAAACCAAGTTTTTGGTTTTCCATTTTTATTTTTTACAAAAAAAAATTAACGAAATTTTGTGAGAACCGACATTTTTATGTCCCAAATACGCTGTAATTTATTTGATTAAAAATATTTATTTATTATTTATTATTAAAAATATTTACTTATTTTGAATTAATATCGAAAAATCACCCTAATTTTCAATCGAAAATTCACCTGTCAAAATATAAGCTTTTTTCAAAAAGTTGATATGTCTTCTGTTCCTTGAAATCTCTACTTTCCGATGATGAAAAAAAAATATATGTTACTATGTCTTCTCAGAAAATGTAAAGCAAAGCTGCTATTTTTAGTTCATACACTTGCTTATCATCTGCCTTATTGCAGATGATCCATACTGATAATCTGAAAACACAAAATAGAATTAATAATACCTACCTTCACTATTTTATGGCGAGTATACCCCCATGAAAAAAATATATTAAAGAAATTAATGTGAAATTTATAAAAAATATATTAAAAAAGCAGCTTTGCTTTGCATTTTCTGAGAAGATTTACTATAGTAACATATATATTTTTTTCACCATCGAAAAGTAGAGATTTCAACGAACAGAAAACATACCAACTTTTTGAAAAAAGCTGATATTTTGACAGGTGAATTTTCGATTGAAAATTAGGGTGCTTATTCGATATTAATTCAAAATAAGGTGAAAAAATAAATATTTTTAATCAAATAAATTACAGCGTATTTGGGACATAAAAAGGTAAGTTTTCACCAAATTTCGTTATAAATATATTTTTTTTTTGTAAAAGATAAAAATATAAAACCAAAAACTTGTTTTTTTGAATTTTTCACATAAATTTTGAGGTTATGTGAAAAAAGTGTAGATACAAAAGTTTTAGATCTTTTTATTACCCACAACTTTGCCATTTGACTTGTTTCGATAGGACTTTTAGTTTTGCCGGAAATCGAGAAAAACCGTTTTTACCCTTAAAAACTCACCCCCATCCCCTTCCCGACCTCAGATCGCCCGTAACTTTTTTTTCCTAATATTCCCCTTCTTTTCTAATGGGTTTCATCCTACTATTATTTTTTTCACTTTTTATTATTTTTAAAGGATTCTACCCTGGTCTATAATGCCAGCCAAGTCTCAATTCTCATCCATCAATTAATTGTGATATCGCAACGCAAACTCGTTTGTTGTGGATATTTGGAATGCCGAGACAATAAAAACAAAAACGTTGTTTACAGTTTCATTATGCGAAAGTAAATAATAACAATTATTTCTCGTCATTTACACTCTCAACTTCTTAAAGTATTGTTCTATTGATTGGATATTTCCGTAAAATGACCAGTATATTAATGTCGCAATGTTACGAAGTGATAATGGCCAGGAAAGTCGCTGAAGAAATTAAAAGAAGGAAACATAGCTTGAGACGGGGTAAACTAAAATAATTTCATCTCGTTTATTTATCGCATTTCTTATCGGCAAGTCAAACCAAGCAATTAGCTTTGTGAGATTAATTGTATTTTTTTACCGTCTCTTAAAGATAAAAAATAAATTAAAGAAGGCTAAATTAACTTACTCCTAATTTGATGCCCATATTTGTAAGTTCAAATATTCTGATTTTTTAACTGTTGTTAGACAATAAGTAGGTATTTTTTAAGTGTAAGCGCGAGGCGATGAACTGCGGAGGTGTTATAATTGAAGTAGTTTGGTGAATCAAGACTTCACATTTAGTATGATATACCATATGATCAGCGGCGGCCTTAGGCGGTGGCGAACGGGGCAATCGCCCGGGGCCTCGCTTTTGCAGGGTCCTTGTGTAACAAGTCAAGAAAATTAAAAAAAAAATAACTACATTTTTTTTTCATTTAAAACTTTTTATTTTGAACAAAACCACTAGACCTACTTTCGCATAAAATACTTTTCACGAAAGACAAAGGGCGTCGCAAAGACCTGCAGCCCGGAGCCTCGTAATGGGTAAGGCCGCCGCTGCATATGATTATGCTCTTTGCTAGGGTTTCCACTAGGTGTCTTGGTTGGTTCTTAAAGATTGTTGTGTTTATTATTTTAATATTAATTCTGTAATAAACAGTAAACGAGTAAGATTTGATTGTCTAGTATCGATCCCTAAAACTAATAATGGTGTACATAGTTCATAATATTCAGTATTTTCATTTCAGTTCAAGAAATAAATTCAAAGGAAAGAGATCAGTTCTGGTTGAAAGAAGAACAAGAGGAGAAGAAAAGAGTAGAAGCGGAAAGGAAAAGGAGAGACGAGGTATTATAATAATTATTTAATAAGCAAAACTGATGTTTAATTCTAATAATACTTGAAGAAAAAAATTGTGTCTGCGAAATTTTTGGGATTGGACTGGTATCAGCACCGTTGAACAACTATTCTACCTGGCAAATGATAAAGAAGAATACAAAAAGTCGACATCCAATCTTCAACAATGAAGAGGCGTTCAAAGAAGAAAAATAATAATTTAAGGAAAGTTGTTCAACTGGCATTTAATTTTCAGGAGAAAAGGAAAGCCGAGGAAGAAGTCAAAAGAAGAGAACTAGAAGCGCGGAGAAGAGCGAAAACCGATTCAGAATCGTGAGTGTTTAGCTAAACTGAACTAATTAATCTGAATACTGCTACATTAGTCTAGATGTAATGTAGATTTTCTGCGTATTTAGTATCACTACATAGTATAAAACAAAGTCGTTTCCCGTTGCCTATCTGGTTCCTATTCCTGTCCTCATTAGAGATGTGGTTCTCCCGAGTATAACTGACAAAAGGTATATCTTGATCTGTTTGAAGGAATTTTCTTACTATTCGGCAAGTGTTTAGGATCACAGTTTTTGGAGGGCAATAAAGGTAAATTTTGGAAGACTGAGGTTCTGTAAAGAGTTGTGGAACTGTACAGGAATGACGCCGGTAGTTGATAACACTATTGGTATAATATTTGCTTTTTGAAGACGCGACATTCGACAAACTTCATCCTTAAGTTCTATGTATTTAGATAATTTTATTATTTCTCTTTATTTCTTTAAACGTATTTTTTTCTATTTTTACATATATAAATTATAAAAAATATACATATAAAAATATAAAAAATAATTTATTTACCCTCCGGTGGTGAAGCTCAAGACCCAAGCCACCGGCGGTTAGGGAGACAAAGTGAGGAACCGCCTCACAATGCATGCCGTGTCCAGTAATACTGCCTTCTGTATTTGGCTTTTGACCCAACAGCCAATTGAGAGTCTCTGTAGGTGTTGGTCGAGGCTCTTTGGTATCAACCCATGAGCAGAAACGACAATCGGGACTATAATTGTTGAATCGACATCCCACATGTCGGTAACCTCGTGTGCAAAATTTAAATTAGATAATTTTATTATTATTATGGTTTTTAATTGTTTTACTCGGATTTATTCCGGAAAATAAGGAATGATGTTCACGAGCCAAGCCAAGTGAGCATCAGAGGGATTTTCTTGGGCTGCAGCTAATCTTATAATATTGGAAGCGGGTAAATTTGATTCCATCTGTAAGAACTTTCGGACATGACAGCATGTATTGAGGATGGCCGCTTAGAAGGTTGATTTTGGGGGGGAGATTCAAAGATTTCAATGACTGGTGTAGCTGTTTGGGTATTACTCCTGTGGTGGAAATAACTATAGGTACTATAATAACTGTACGCAGGTGCCATAGTCGGGTAATTTCATCTTGTAACTCGGTGTACTTTGTCCATTTCTCTGCTGTTGTTGTCTGTGAGTTGTGTGTGTTTGGGATGGCTATGTCTGTGAGGTATCCGGTTTGGCTAATTTCATCCACTAACGTAATATCTGGCCTATTGTATATGATTGTGATCCAGGCCGGGTTGGGAGGCACCCAGTGAGGCTGTCGGTGTGAGCGCGAGCGAGGCGCTGCGTCGCCAGCGCTCGGCGGAGGCGCGGCAACTCATCGGCTCGTCCACGGCGCACGCGCGCGCGCTCTTCCAACACAACCTGGCGCAGGGACAGATGCACAACGCGAGGTAACTAGATTTACATGTCTTTTTATTTATTTATTGTTAAAGGATTGTAAACGAAAAATACAAACAAAAATTAACTTAAAAAAAAAGAAACACATAAAACAAATTATTTCTTAGGTTTACGCGAATGTACTCATTGAAATAAAACTATTATTTACGGATTTTTTCGCATCAGCCCGCACCGTCACCACAAAAGCTGTAAAGTAATCGAAACGTAGGAAAGTCAAAAATGTAAAAATCAAACCAAATCTGCATAAAAATCCGTAAATAATAGTTTTATTTCAATAAAACAAATTACTCACTGCGTGCTTCTTCAATTAAAAGAGATCTCATTATGCGTTACAATATTCGAATTAACATGAATATGAAAAATAATAAAAAATATCACAAAATATAGTAGGACTTAAGAAAAGAATAATAACAAAATCAAGTAAATATACAGTCTATAAAAATGAAAAATTTATGAAATTAATAAAGTTCAGCAAATTCTATGAAATAATTCTTAGCTTTTTCTTTATTTTTTGAGTTTAAATTCAGATTATTGGAAGGATTGGAAAAGACGTTGAAAGTGTTCAAATGTAATATCTAAACAAATAATGGCTAATTGAAGATTGTATGTCCTTCTGGAGCAAAGATACGCTGAATATGAACTTATTTTTTCAGATCGAACTCGACCCCAGAAAAACCAGTCCGCAGCTCAGTAATCGCGCAAAGGATCAACACTTTCTCTCAAGCGCAGTCACCACAATCCACATCGCCAGTCAAAACACCGACCAAACTGGAGCCCAAAGCACCAGACACACAAGAACAAACCAAAACAAGTCCCTTAAAGAACATAGACAAGATCAAAATGAGTCTAGAAAGCCCATCGCAGATACAATACGAACCAATAATAGACCCTTCAGACCTCAGCCCCAGCACGGAGAATGAACCAAGCTCATTCAGTGCAATAAATTACTCAGAGTATGTCCAAAATGAGAATAACTACAGGGAAATTGAACCGGACGCTTTGAAACAGAGTGAGCCTATGATCAAACAGAACATTCTAGAAAACGACATGTTTGACGCATCATACTCTAGTTCCAATGAGAATGATGATGATGACAGTGATAATAAGTTTAGTACGATCAAGCGGTCACCGTATAGTAAGAATAATATGGCTGATGAAAAAGACAGAGAGAGGGAGCTGAGTAGACAGAATACTGTTATTGAAAATGTTAATTATAAGAAGGAATCTAATGGTACTACGCTTGACGGTAAGTTTTTTTTTTACTTTTGGAGTATCCGCAGCTACACAATACAATAAAATGTAAAAGTTATAAAACAACTGAGGCCATTTAAGGATATACACGACTATGTCATACTTATATTGAAATGCAAATGTGAAAAAATGTATTCATAAAATCACACCTTCTACCCAAGAGGGGTAGGCAGAGGTTCTACCATAACACCCATGTTTCCCTTTGTGTTTCGTCCCGCGATTTGATGGGAAACACGACTATTGCCATATCTGGACCAGATTCCTGATTTCGGGCTGATTATGAATACAGAAATCCAGTATTAATTTGTCCGACTCGGGATTCCAACCCGATACCTCGATGTTGTAATTGTACCGTAGTACAACTAGGCCAGTGAGGCAGTCGTGTAGTAAAAATATTTGAGAGATAATGGAAAATTTTCCTTTAGGTGTAAAATATATAAGTAGCATACAAATTTTAATTAAATTTATATTTCAGACGTGTCCCCAGAAGGTTTAGAAGAAGAGGGCACAATATACGAGGATTTAAATGAAGATCCTGGTTTGTCTGCGAGAGCACTATATGATTACCAAGCTGGTATGTTTCTTAATATGTGTATTATAATATTTATTTCCCTCCATTCGTACTATAATTACGATTATTTAACGTTCATTTCCATTGCGTTAAAATAAAGCACTTTGTATAATATGTTTCAAAGTAATAAAATTATTTAACAGCCTCCGTGGCGTAGTACGTTAGACGCCGCTGGTTATGAAATGAGAGCTCGCGGGTTCGATTCCCGCACGGAGGCGAATGTTTATTAAGCCCACAAATATTTCTCTCGGATCTGGATGTGAGACTGAGAAGTCTCTCGTAGCTTCTGATATGACACAAGACTTAATTGATCTTAATGTGGGGTCACGACTATGAATATGACTGTTGGGTGTATTTATTTGTTTCTTGCCCGTTCTTCTCTAGTGAAAACCGCTTTCCGAACCGGATGGTAGATAAAAAAATGACAATCTAAATGATGTTGACAATTTTAATGGATTCAATAAATTATTTTCATTTTCATTTTAATTTGTCTTATTTTTTATTATTTGTATTTCAGCGGACGAATCAGAGATAACTTTCGATCCTGGCGACATTATCACCCACATCGAGCAGATAGACGCGGGCTGGTGGCAGGGGCTCGGTCCCCACGGGGACTTCGGTCTGTTCCCGGCCAACTACGTGGAACTTCTGCCAGCCAAACCACGCTAGACCATCGAAGATCTTTCTACAGAACAAATTCAGTCAAAACTTTGAACAGGACACAGCTAAGTAACTATACCCGGTTTTGTCAATACATTTTAACATGGCAGATAAATCTTTTAATATAGCAGATTATTTCATGCTCTATGTTGAATATATAACAGATATTACAATATTAAAATGTTCTGTATGAAAGTCATCACCAGTGAAATGATTTGGGTATAGGGATTGTGTGAGACTTATGTTTAACAACGGTGTTAGACTTGCTTGGTGACAAGTGGGCAGCTTTATTTTGGAACAGTGAAAATTTTAATACATAATTTATTTTGTTCTATTCAAATTAGATTGGTTAGTGGAAAAAAGTAAATAGTTCACAATCCCTTAGCAATTATCACTTTTGTCTTCGATTTACTGCAGCGCAGACATTACAAATAAACGTCACAAATCGATTTATAATCTGTGAATTATTCAGAGCAATGGCAACCCACAATCAAAAACCCTGATTTATAGACTGTGATTGTAAAAGAATTTTGTAGGTTTCTGTAGATTTTTGTAGTATTTCATTTTGGTATAATAATGTAGGTTTTTGATAGTATTGACTTGTTGTCATTGGCCTGAACGATGCAATATTTGTGCATAGACAATTTTTGTTACACTTTATACCTATTAGTTGTTAACGAATATTATCCAGCTTTTTTGTATTATCCTAGTAATATTTTATTATGCTTTATTTAACGTGACAAGCAGAGAAATATTGCCTAGAAATGCCTGATCTCAGATTGTAAATGAGGATAGAGACAAGTATATGAATTTTATATAAATAATTTTAATTGGGTGTTTGAAACTTTTAATTACTTCATAAATCATATCGAGCAACTTGTTACTCTGGTATTTAGTGCAACGCAAGCTATTTATTTATTTAAAACTACTGCTAATTGGAAAAATGTTGACTTGATTAAAATAATGCAGATTTAGAGAAATGAAGTACATAGCTAATAAGTATGTGTTGTTTGTGTAAATAACGAGGATAAAAAAATACAGTTAATTGAGAACCTCCTGTTTATTGAAGGCAGTTAATGATTAAAGAAAGCTTGTTAGGCGTTTTATTAATCAATTTTAAAAAGACAGTATTATGACATCATCTGGTTAAACTCTTTGTTTGTCACGTACGTATTCGATATGTAGACTTGTTACATCGAAATTATTTATTTACAATAATTTCATTGACTTAAATCAATTTATGGATGTGTTGTGAAAAATAATGTTTATCGTTCATTTTGTTCGCGTGGACTTGTAGGTTAATTTATTAATTTAAAACAATCGAAATTGCCGCGAGCTAGTCTCGTAAAGCGTTATTGCTTTTGATTTCCCAAAAAAAAAACAACCAAATTTTTAATGTTTTTGTGAATATGAGTAACATCATACAAACGGTTACTATTAGGTACTTTTATTAAGATTTCGCCAAATATGGTGCAAAATGAAAAAAAAAAAACAGATTTTTCGGTGCAAGAATCGATGTACATTTATCCGACTTTTATTTTATCCAATTATATAATCTTGTGTTGTTAATGTATTATCAACTATTAGACTGCTTTATTATTAGGTTCGACTGCATTACCTTTGCTTTTAGATGTACTTATACTTTTAATATTATTTTATATAATATCGGCTGTATGTAACCGTTTACTGTTAATTGTATTATTTTGAATTATGGACTATATAAGATTTTAATTTTAATATATGTTTTTATAAGCGCCATATTAATTTTAAAAGCGTATGATTGGGTGTATTGGTATCTTCGTATCCTTTCAGTGCCGACGTGTATGGAGACGCAATTTTTATAGACTTTTAATATTATAAAAATAATTCCCAGCTTTGTAATCTATAAAAATACATTTGAATCTATGGATTATATTAAATCGATAGATTGTGCTTTAATCTGTCGATTACGACGTAGTGCTCTTTGTATACGTCGGTGCTTAGATAAATCCCCAAATTGTGTCTTAGTAGTGCCAAAAGACATTTTTACCCAATGTTGTATTTGTATATCTTGTATTGTAATTAAATATATTAACACGATAACAATAATGGTCACAATATTTTACAACGTAAACTACACCCAAAGCGATGCATTTTTCTGTATTTCTAAATTAATATATTTTTATTTCAAACATTTTTATTATCGATCTAGTATTATGGGCTGTGTTAAGGCACCTCCTTATGAATTAAATTATTTACTACTACAGATAAAAGTGTATAAAAAAGAGATGAGAATTTTTTGGATTGATTTTACTTGCATTTGGTTTTATTTACTACTAGGAATAAGTTTCTAAGGAATAAGATACATAAAATATCAGTTTCGATTTTGGTGCCTTACGATATGCCACAATTCAACACCAGTCAGCAATTTTTAACTAGACATAGAAATAATTGTAGACATTAGTTTTACCATCACTAATTACTTCCATTTTACTATAATGTTTACGATATTGTTCTACCTATGGTATTTTCTGATACCTACACCGACTCGATCTTTATGTTGACTGGTGTTCATTATGCATTTATACGTTTTTTTTTGTCACAAATGCACATTATTTCTGTACAGTGTTACAGCCATAGAAATAAATTTTATTAGACGACAGCTAGAATATCACTATTGCACAGATTTTGGAATTATTTACTTGCAAAATATTAGGGTGAAGAGTGAATGTGCCCCAATTAGTAAATATTAAGACTAAGCTTTGCCTTTACCCTATACATGATAGAGTAAGAGATGTATTTTGGTATTAAGTTGATACTGTGTATGTTCTCTGATGTACGAACGTAGGTGGTTGCGCACGAGCAATTCATTCTATTTACGCATATTTTAAGTCTTGGGTGACAGGATTTTCTATCGAGGAAATTACTTCGAAAGCTTTTGAATAAATTTCATTTGAATAAAAAAAATATGGCATACATTTTATGAAACAGTATCATAGATTTAGTAGAATATGATATGCATTTGTTTATTGTCTATGGGGCTTTATAGTAATGAACAGAAATGGTTATCTAAAATACTTATTATAATGTTTTTTTCCCGTGTAACTAACTAGATTTGTTCTCGAAAGTTCGTGCTCAACAATCTGCGATAGTTCGTACGTGCGTACCTACCGGGTATCTCAAGACTGCTACCGAAAACGAAGCCGGGTGGTAGTTTTAGTGACTACAAACACAATGCAATTAAAAATTTCGCCTAGAAACGCGACAATTTTTTTTTATGATTTTTTAAATATCGTCATTTTTGGGTGGTAAATCCATAGTTTTTGCTAAAATAATAATTTAAACTCTTTTATACCTTAGAGTATTTATAAATAAAAGGGTATATACTATTATTTTAGGAAAAAATGTATTTACCACCCAAAAATGGCCATAGGAAAAAAAAAACAAAAAAAAATTGACGCTTTTTTTTGCAACTTTTTCTGTTGCATTGTGTCTGAAGTCGCTTAAACTACCACCCGGCTTCGTTTTCGGTAGCAGTCTTGATATACCCTGTATATACTTGCAATATAATTTTATGTGTATGGTGCTCCATAGTAACATAGGTTTACATTTGTATCCTATTTTCAAAATAAATCAAGTCCTAGATTCCAAATGAGGTGTTTTTTTTCAATCATAAAATTGAAGTTAATCTTCAAAGTACTAGGGCAACAGAGGTAGGAAAAAGTTTCGTTAAACCGTTCTCAGAGCAGTAAATGCAATAGTACGACGTGCGTGAGTGAAAAGAACGAACAGAATTGATGACATATATAATATTCTTAGTGAGGGTATGTAACTGTGGATAGATAGATAAACTGGGTCGAATCGCTTATCATCCGGAAAATTTCATAGTGTATTGTGTATGTGAAATTAACGTTGTATACAAGATTTATCATTAAAAACTACAAACTATCCCATAAACAATATCAGTACAAGATATCCCCAAAACACATATCTAAATCACCCTACACTTAAAAGTGCAACGACATGTCAATACACAGACGCGCGCGTGAGTCACGCCACGCCACAGCTGACTATGGAGCAGCGACCTTGAACTTACTTTGCGCCTATTTATCGGTATTATTACTCTAAATATTACCATATAACATTTTGATTTATTTAGAATTTTAGTGTGTTAGGATCATTTAAGTAAATGTAGTTGTTGGTAAGTTGTTATGATTTACATTTTAATTGAACATATTATTTTCATAACGTACCTACTATCTTAGAAAAAGCTGCATATGTTTTTATTTAAACCTTTTAATAAAGTCGAGAATAGACGACTTCGCTGTGGAAGGTCACGGATTCTTGCATGATTAGGAAGTCTGAACTTACCATGATCGAGTAGCCTCGGATAAGTCTTTAAAATAGTTCTTGTGCTGGGAACTCGTGGATTCATCATTCATGATACCATTCCTACGCAAAGACTGCAGATGTTCTGGATCTGCATACATCCTTCTTGCATGACCAAAGTTTTCATTGGATCGGACATAGCATGTCATCATTGCCACATACTCACTGTTCGTGTAATCACTCATTTTGACCTGCAAGAAACTAACCAATAACCAAAATAATTTCGTACAACGTCGCTCGGTACCGAATTTTGCACGACTAAGTTTGTGGCAACATCTCTGTTTGGCGTCGGCGGCGCGGGAGCGGGCGGCGCGGCGCGGCGGCACGCTTTGTACTTGCGCTTGCGGCGGCGCGGCGGTGAGGGCGGCGCAATCAAAAAATCGTCGCTTTTTTTGCAACATTTCCTGTTGCATTGTGTCTGAAGTCACTTAAACTACCACCCGGCTTCGTTTTCGGTAGCAGTCTTGATATACCCGGTATCTACCCGCAGTAACATACCGCTCACTAGAATAATGATCGATACAACGAGTTTTTCATATAGGCAATTCACATATATCATTGGACAACCGGTGATACAATTTTGCACTAAAATAAAATTTTGGCTCTTGGTAAAAATATTACAATTATAATAAACCTCGTAATTATCCTAATACTCCTGATACTCTATGTTTATATCATTTTCTCGTAGGTTTCTTTCCTAAAGTTTCACTTCTGCCATGTATGAATTGCACACGCTTTTTATTTTAAATATTAACTAAATGAAATACATTTTAAGTTTCTATATTTATATTAAAATATTTTTTCCGTAATCGCAACAAATCATTGTCATGTATTTAAAACAAACAAATCATAATAACTACATGGTACCTTCAGTATGTCAGAGTTGAATTTCGGAAAATATTCCATGTTTTGGCATAGATATTTTATTTACTATGTCGGGCACAACCTGGAACAAAAACAGTTTTATTTTATTTCTATGCCAATGTTCATTTTATTAACTTAATAATAAACTAAAAAGTGCCTCCGTAAAGCATTGGTAGCTAAAAATTTATTGATTTTATCCTGTATCCTGTACCATATACATACGTACTGTCTCCTTTACAGTACAATTGAGAGGGGTTAGGCCGTATACTCCATCAGGCTGGCCTAGTGTGGATTGACGGATTTTTACATGCCACTTACATCATATCATATATCACTTTTTCTGAATCGCTATAGCATGAGTATTTCCTGTCTTTTTTTTTTAATGGCCTGGCATAGTGGGGTTTTTCTTCAACATTATAGTGTGTGGTAATTGCTTATCGATATACACTTTACTCCGGAAAAGTCACAGGTGGTAAAGGATTTGAACCCTTTACCCTATAAATATACCGGGTATCTCAAGACTGCTACCGAAAACGAAGCCGGGTGGTAGTTTTAGTGGCTACAAACACAATGCAATTAAAAATTTCGCTTAGAAACGCGACAATTATTTTTTATGATTTTTTAAATATCGTCATTTTTGGGTGGTAAATCCATAGATTTTGCTAAAATAATAATTTAAACTCTCTTATATCTTAGAGTATTTATAAATTAAAGGGTATACACTATTATTTTAGGAAAAAATGTATTTACCACCAAAATATGGCAATAGGAAAAAAATTAAAAAAAAAAATTGTCGCTTTTTTTTGCAACTTTTTCTGTTGCATTGTGTCTGAAGTCGCTTAAACTACCACCCGGCTTCGTTTTCGGTAGCAGTCTTGATATACCCTGTATTGACATTCGCGTCTGGGGCCCTAAATATCACGCAATCTTCAAACTTTAACATAATGTAATTTTGTCAGCGTTATAGTATAAAATCTGAATGTTATATATGTTATTAATGCAACTATAAACAAATATTTCCTTAGTATTCAGACACTTTGGATGGTTCTTTCATATTGCCAGAAACATTGAAGCTCATAACTTCCAAAGCAACCACGATCGGAACTTCATTATAGCTGATTGTGTGATGCCTATGTCAGAGGCATGCGCACACAAACTTTCAGCTTTTATAAAATTACGAAGGTCTGGCCGCCACGGGCTCTTGGTCTATACGCCATACGTATGTAATATTTTTGACATGAATATATACGATTATTATATTGATACGATTTGTAGGATGTTTCCTTACTATGAAAATCGAAATTGCACAGGTACTGCACGTTGTTAATCGGAATAAACCGTCATTTGAGACATCAAATGAATATGATATGATCAAAAGTTGTTAAAGCGCTCGCGAGACACGAACTTGACGCGAGCGTATTACGAGAATACGAAAAAAGCGGTTTTGATCGAAACGTAACTGCAACTGCACCGCAACTGAATTTATCTAATTACGTCAATCGCCATACAGACTACTGCGGATTAACTTAAGAGCGTTTACACCTTGCGCGCAAAGTTAACTATAGGTATTTCTTCGTTAATTTCATGCACACATAAGCGACCAAAGCTGTGTGCGTAGAGCTGCCGCGTCGGCTCGCTATACAGTCAGCACAAACAACTTTGATCCGTGCGCTTCAAAATTCTAATATTCAATTGAAATATAACTTATGATTTATACCGGGTATCTCAAGACTGCTACCGAAAACGAAGCCGGGTGGTAGTTTTAGTGACTACAAACACAATGCAACTAAAAATTTCGCATAGAAACGCGACAATTATTTTTTATGATTTTTTAAACATCGTCATTTTTGGGTGGTAAATCCATAGTTTTTGCTAAAGTAATAGTTTAAACACTTTTATACCTTAGATTAGTTATAAATAAAAGGGTATACACTATTATTTTAGGAAAAAATGTATTTACCACCCAAATATGGCCATAGGAAAAAAATAACAAAAAAAAAATGACGCTCTTTTTTGCAACTTTTTCTGTTGCATTGTGTCTGAAGTAGCTTAAACTACCACCCGGCTTCGTTTTCGGTAGCAGTCTTGATATACCCTGTATATTGGTAATATAATATCATAAAAATATTTTATTTGCATTATAAGTAGACAAATATTACAATACAAATTTAGATACTGATAATATTTTCATTATTATTACATTGTTAAGTTGCATTCAAATCAGTGTTCAATCAGTAGATACTACATGTTGGAACACATAAATAGAGTTAGGGGCTTTACAGCCCCTTAAAATTACGAAATATATTTAATTTTATAATACAATACATAACATAATTTAGCCTCGGAATGACATCCCATTATATTATCTGAAACATAATTTATACTCACTACAAAATCATTGTAGGTAATAAAAAACAAAAAATATTTTACTACCAAAGTATTAAGATGTGGCATTCGCAGTCCACGCGTGGCTATTTTTACAACGCACGGCAAAAATCGACTGCAGCCAGGCCGGAGCGACGAGCGATACGTCCTCCCTCTAGAAGGCCTTGCGGCGGTCTGATTTAGAGATGTTAAAAAATAATCGATTTTTATTTTAATCGATTATTATTTTCTTATAATCGATTTTTTATAATCTATTTTTAAAATACTGTTAATCGATTTTTTATAAATCGATTATATAAATTATCCATAAAAATCGATTTTTATCAACAGCTCCATCTATGCGACGTACGAAAAAACTCGAAGTAAGTTTATACCAAGAAGCTTATACCCAAATGGAAATTGCATTCCGTATACATTAGATCCCAAACTTCAATGGGGTTCTCACATAGTCGCTCTAGCTAAAAAGCTGAGTGCCGCAGTCTTTGCGGTGGGTAAGATTCGCCAATTGACTGATGTTGATACAGCCCGATTGGTATATTTTGCCTACTTTCATAGTCTGATGAGTTATGGAATTTTACTGTGGGGTGGTGCTGCTGACATTAATACCATCTTTGCTCTCCAAAAGCGAGCTATAAGGTCAATTTATTCGCTTGGGTCCAGATATTCTCTTAGAGAAAAGTTTAAAGAGATAAATATAATGACATGAAAATTTAATTTATGTACATAGAAATAAAGAAAGTTTTCTTAAGATTAGCGATATTCACAACAAAAATACTAGGAATAAAAATAATCTAGCTACTCTTAAGACCAGACTCCACAAGATCAGCAAATCTTTTAAGGGTTACTGTATACACTTTTATAACAAAGTTCCCAGTCATATTAAAGCCTTATCTATTACTAAATTCAAAGCTACTATCAAGCAAAAATTATGCAATAAGGCATATTATAAAATTTCGGAATATTTAGACGATAACAAGGCTTGGGAATAGAATAAAATTAAATGAATGTGTAGTATCTCGGAGCGTAAGTCTTGGTGTGCTCTATAAAATACCATTTAAATTAAGTAACTTGTCAAATTTGCCATTGTTTTCCTATGTAAGTGATTGGGTATGTCATGCTCGCTAAAAGGTCTGTGCTTGCGGTGGCGTCGTGTGCCAGATCGGTCACTTCCCTGCAACATGGTTGAGGAGGCCGATGGCTGGCACATGCGTCATACTCGTGAACGGGTGCTGCTTGCGCAGACTGGTCTATCTGATTAGCTTACATTGTAATGGATTGATTGATGGATTACGTAAGGCTTTCGCAATTATTCACTGCTTTGGCGAAAAAGAGTATACTGATTCTTCGTTCTGGGCGACTTCACTTCACTCAGCCATAGTAATTGAAATATAATATTCATATCAAAAATATTTATTGTTTTTCAACATATTATTATTAAACTGCTCTGATTTAAACCAACTTGTAAATTTTGTTATAATTCACTACATTGTAAACTGGTTTTGAGAGAGAGCAACACTAGATTTTCTTGCCCGTTCTTCTCTAGTGAAAACAGCTTTCCGAACCGGGTGGTAGATAAAAAAATGACTGAGTGTAAATGATGTTGAACATTTTAATGGATTCAATAAATTATTTTCATTTCATTTCATTTTCATTTCATTTCATATATAAAAGTGAAGCACAAAAAAATGACCTTGAATGCAGTCGCTGTTGCCTGCTATCTTTTTCTTTAAGGTGACAATGAATGAAAATGACATTTTGTTTGGTTGTCTTGTTTTTCTTGGTTTGTACTGTTCAATATTATTATCATGTTATGAGTGAGTTATGACGTATCCGGTAGCATCTCTATTTAATCTGTCATCTGTGGACACAGATCACTTCCAATAGATACCGCATTACCATAGTTATGTTTTGAACCGAAAACGCCAACGAAGGGAACTGCGCGGGGGGTGGGCGTGTTGCAGCGCGGTCACGTGGACTGCACCGGAGAGATGAGGCATAAGTCGATAAATAAAAAAATGTATCGATAGTTCGATTTGCCAGTAAGTTCATGTGTTATGATCGCTTCTATAACTTAATTACCAACTTGTTAAATGTTTGATATTATTTTTTCACCGGCCTGATCTGATAAATTATACCAACCGGCAACCGCTAACTACGAATAAAATAGGATTAAGATTTATACTTTAGTAACGGTTTTATTTCTATTATTCACCGTGTATTTTTGTATACCATAATGGCGAAATACCCAAATTAAGTGTTGATATAAAAGATCAGATAAAAATATGAAATAGTAAATAACTAAACCTCACGCCCTAAAGGGCTTCAATAACTTATTCCGTTTCTTGAGTTCTGACGGCGGCTGTATTAAATGTAATATCGACAAGTGACGATGAAACTCACTTGACGAACTATGAATGTTTTTGAGATATACAGGGTATATCAAGACTGCTACCGAAAACGAAGCTGGGTGGTAGTTTAAGCGACTTCAGACACAATGCAACAGAAAAAGTTGCAAAAAAAGCGACAATTTTTTTTTGTTATTTTTTTCCTATGGCCATATTTGGGTGGTAAATACATTTTTTCCTAAAATAATAGTATATACCCTTTTATTTATAAATGCTCTTAGGTATAAAAGAGTTTAAATTATTATTTTAGCAAAAACTATGGATTTACCACCCAAAAATGACGATATTTAAAAAATCATAAAAAACAATTGTCGCGTTTCTAAGCAAAATTTTTAATTGCATTGTGTTTGTAGCCACTAAAACTACCACCCGGCTTCGTTTTCGGTAGCAGTCTTGAGATACCCGGTATACAACGTATGTTAAAATTAGTGCAATAGCTTGTGCTACTGATTCTCAATAAACTTAGTATACTAAAACTTATGATAAATACCCTCCCATTATATTTGAAAACGTATACAACTAGAGGGAAAAAAGGAAATTTAATTACGCCAAGGATAAAAATAAATAAAAAAATATTGTAAAAGTACCTTCTTAACAAATTTAACTATTTCAAATTACATAAAATAACGTAATTATGGTAATTTGCAATATTTATTTAAATCAATATATATTTTGTGACATTGTCATTTAATAAACTTAATTTACATTATTGTTTTACAATATCGATATTTCTGGGAATTATATTACAAACATGCGTCAAACACTAGAAGAACGCGTGATTTCGCCAAAAGAGATGGCTTATTACGGTTATTGCTATGCGAAAAAGAGACGGCTGATTCTCCATCCGAACTTGACTGTTTGACATTGATACATTAACCAGTATAAATTGAGCTCGCTCGGGACCAAATTAATGTAAAGAATATTAGTTATCGATGAAAACTTATTGCGTTTTTTTTAGATACTTTATTTTTTTGAGTTTTTTGCACACCATTTTATTGAACAAATCATTATTAACTGTAATATTATGTTTCCAAAATGTGATTTTCGCTAACGTGCGACGACATGTGCGGGTCCACTACTTGGACGACACTGATGACGCGACATTTGGCATCGGTTTATATCTATCTGATAACTTATATGTGTTGGGCGCAACCGCTGCCTTGCATTAGGTATCTATTGGGAGTGATCTGTGTCTGTGGAGCTTCTCACATATGAGAGACCTACCACTGCCTACCACCAATATTCGTTTTATATTTTAGTTTTTGAGACCATAACGGAGTCGTTAAGTTTGTTATAAGTATTTTATTTCATTACTAGTCAAATGTAAAATAGGAGTGGACATTGGTGACAATAATTACTTCTAATATTTTCATTGTTTAAACTTAAAGATTAACAAAAGATAATAATATGTTTTATATTATTGTTTTTGAGATTACAACGCAGACGTTTATTTCTTAAAGAGTTATATTTTAAAACTAGTCACATGTAAAATTATCATCATCATATCAGCCTATTGCTGTCCACTGTTGAATGTAGGCCTAAATATGAAATAGTACTGGACATTTACGGCATTTTTTTTAAATTTCATTAATATTTTAGTTTTTGAGACAATAAAGTTTTTATTTTATTGCGATGCTCATCATTTCATTTTTATTAAAATAAATGATTAATTGTACTGGAAATTAGTATCAATAAATAAACTTGGTTTCCTCGTTCCTTACCTTGAAAGTTTAAAGGAACATTCACTTTGATTTTTATTTGAATAAATTGTTAATATGAAAATGAGAATTATAATTGGAATATGAAAAGCATTTAGATTTATAAATAATAGAAAAATATCGTTTTTTTTTCGCAAAAAACGATTATTTTTCTATTATAATCGATTTTTAACAAATCGATTAATATTGAATAAAGAAAAATCGATTTTAATTTAATCGATTTTTTTCCAATAACCTCACATCTCTAGTCTGATTTGACTTTTGAGGCACGTCGGACAGCGTGTTTTATAGTGGTTTTTAAAATATTTGTAGAAAACATGAAATCTAATTTTGTTGAAATATAAAAATGATCATTTATTGATAAGATATTCTACTATTATAATATGCAATTGCTATAAAAAAAATTGTACGATAAGTTGGTGAAAAAAAAATATGTTCTTGACGAGAGTTTCTGAATAATTGCGTATTATTTAAATTTTTATTTTTCATGAACTGAACACAAAAAGATTATTTTTCTCAGCAAAATCCCTCCACAAGGGTCTTATTAGTCTGATAATATTTTTATTTTCATCTTATATTTAGTGATTTCGGATATCTTAAGTTTCTAAATTGCCATTTAAAGCCTAAATAACGAAACTTGTGTTCAGTAATCCTTATAGTACTCACAAATTATCCATCAATCTATAATGTTTTCCACCAAAATCCCTAGATTCATTAGTACTAATTATTTTTCCTTTAAATCGTTTATTGGTGGCTATTAACTCGTTTGAAAAGTCCTGTTTTTAAGCCTAAAAGCGCGCGGAAGGTATATACGCTCTTAAACCCAATTTCTTCACAAAAGCCTATGCCCAGCAGCGAGATATATTATTTTATTACTAAAAATAAAACTTGAATATACCTTGACTCGTATCTCTCTAGGCATGTAGTCATTGAAAAACTCGTAGAACTCGAAATGTGTTTTCACGATTTCCAATCGAGCCATTTCGTGTTTGAGCACATCGACTGCGTCTATAGGCGCCACATCGTGTCGCCTCAACTCTTTCGAGAAGTGATATATTGATTCTACTAGTTTCTCCGCTCGAATTCGGGCTTTGTAGTCATACCTATAAAAGACACAAAAAAAAAATGAAATAAATTATATCCAAGAGCCACAAATAATATATCGTATAAATTCTGATCCCACACTAAGATCAAGTCTAGCTGTGTGGCTATCAGGAAATATGAGAGACTTTTTGGCCTCACAAACATCTAGACTCGAATCAAAATACCAGTGGGTCACACTAATATTTGCCTTGGTGTGAGAATCAATCCTAGTCTGATGTTTCACAGCCAGTGTCTAATCAATTGCGCCACGGTATTGCAGATTATAAGTATATTTGTATAGCTTTAAAACTAAAACTCATATAAAACACTTACTTTGGCTCCAACTTCGTCTCCAAGAATTTGTACAGTCGCTTAGTTATCCACGAAGCATTGCTAGGTTGAAAGCGCTTTGGTGGTTTGTACTTCAAATCGTCTAATATTTCTTGAGGCAAGTCGTCCAGTGATATCAGCGCATTAATCTGTTTAGGCTTGGATTTCTTTTGGACTGGTTTCGTCACCCGCCGCGTAGAGAACATTGGTCTAGCAGGTACTTTGAAAGGATTGTTTTCTTTGGCTGAAGGTTTAAATAGATTTCTAACTTCCATTTCCTGCAATTAATATTTATAATAAGAGAATGTTATTCCGTGCTTTATATTTGATGGAATTCATTTTTGAATTAAAATGTGTAATTATAATTTTTAATAAAATGAATTAGGTTAGTAGATGCGATACGCAAAGACACTAAAAACACACTTAATAAAATTTCTGTCTAGACATTGGCCCAGTTTGACAGGTTGGGTTGTATGTTAATGCAGTAATGAAATGTAAATAAATAAACGGTTTATCGATCATAGAAAAAAACATGCATAAAGTATTTTATTATCGTAATATTATTACGATAAAGTCGGATTTGCTTTACGCTATAGAAACTCCAAATTGTGTATTTGTCCAATGTTTTTCATATCACACTTCTAGCGATTAACCTAATGAATGTTGACCGCAGCGTTTTTTTAAAATTGCAATGAATGGCGAATCGCCGGTCGCCTGATGGTAAGCTATGCGACCGCAAAAAAACAGTAGCAAAATCAAACAATACCTTGAATTAAAGTAAAGTAGTACCAATAGCATTAAATAGCTTATTATGACTTGGGACTCACCGTTTTTTGCCTTCTTTCCAAGTTCTTCTTTTGTATCTCTGCCAAGCACATTTCTAAAGTCGCCTGCCGCGTCCGTCTCGACAATTCATGATCCGAGGGTACCATACTGTCATCATCATAATCGCGATTGGACATTTCCGGATATTCTGTAGAATTAGCTTGAGGTAACGTGGTAATATCGGAGCGAGCATCCATATAGGTTTGTCGTTTAGCTGATTTCTCCATGACTAATGCCCGTAATGATTTGCGAGGCGTGAAATCTTTGCCGAACGTTTGACGTAGGGTTTTCCTAGTTGTTCTATGAGAGTCCCATCCTGAACCTTCGGCACTCGAGTCTCTAGCCCCATCTGATAGACCCGTGCTTTCTCTGGGAGGTGCCATACTGGGTCGTATATTTAACGGCCTGATCATACTCTTGCTCTTCCGTACACTGGTGTTTCGGCCTTGCGCCGTAAAGGAAATCGCTTGGTTGGTTTTGTCGTGTAATATTTCTTCTGGTGATTTTATATCGCTGGAGTTGGGTGTATCAGTCTCTTCAATGACATCTTCAGTTTGCTCTTGGCTTTTATTGTCCTCTTTGAATAAGCTTTCGTTTTGGTCTTCTAATTCACTTTCGTTTTGTTCGTCTGTTTCACTCGCATTATGTTCTTCAACTTCGGTCTCATTCATTTCTTCTTGACTTTCATTTTGGTCTCCTATATTACTCTCATTCTGTATTTCTTCACTTTCATTTTGGTCTTCTACCTCATTTACATCGCTTTCTTGACTTTCATTCTGTATTGCGTCTTGGCTTTCATTTTGTATTGCGTCTCGGCTTTCATTTTGTTCTTCCTCAGTCTCATTTTGTTCTTCTCTATTTTCATCTTGCTTTAATTGATTTTCGTCTTCTTCTTCTTCTTGAGTTTCATTTTGCTCTTCTTCTTGGCTTTTATTCTCAATTTCTTCTTGACTTTCGTTTTGAATTTCTTCGCTCTCGTTTTGTTTTTCAACTTCATTTTTATTTTGTTCTTCATCTTCGCTTTCATTTTGTTCTTCATATTCGCTTTCATTTTGTTCTTCAACTTCACTTTCATTTTTTTCATTCACTTCACTTTCATTTTGTTCCTCAGCTTCACTTGCGTTTTCTTCTTCTGCTTTGCTTTCATTATGTTCTATTTCTTCACTACCATTTAATTCTTCAGCTATATTATGATCTTGTTCCATGGCGCTTTCATTACGTTCTTCATCATTTTCATTTCCTTCATCATCACTATCATTTTCTTCTACTTCTTCAATCTCATCCAGTGCTTGTTCATTGTTGGTGTTTTGTACTTTTTGATGAGAATCATTGTTTTCATTTTCTAGATTTTCATCATCATTTACTTCTCCTGCTTGTTCTACGTCAGTATTATGAGATTCATTCTGTAATTGTTTACTAGTTTCTTCTGGCTCTGTATGTTTTTGTTCTACATTTGCGGTAAGTTTTGCGCTTTGATATTGCATATGAATTTCATCCACGCCTCCATTTTCTTGTTTTTTAATTTTAGGTTGATTATTTTTATCTTGTAGCCTATTGATTTGTGAATTTTGTTCAATTTTGTCAATACATTCGTCAGCTTCAGCGTCTACATTAGTCAGTTCTACCGCCTGTTTGCCCTCTTCGTAACCATCGTCTTTGTTTTGTTCATCAATATCCATGCTTTTATCATCTTCATTGAAAAACGTAATTTGTTTTGCAATAGCTTTACCAGACCCCTTAACAATCTCGTCTACTTCCATTTGTTCTTCACCCAACTTTTGTTGATTTGATTGATTTTGATCACTGACAGTTTTTTTATTTATTTCAACACCATATTCTTTGAATTCATGATTATCAACATCAGT
Organism: Hyles vespertilio; assembly: GCA_009982885.2. Classification (NCBI taxonomy): domain Eukaryota; kingdom Metazoa; phylum Arthropoda; class Insecta; order Lepidoptera; family Sphingidae; genus Hyles; species Hyles vespertilio. Next base: position 4,913,060 of record CM042814.1, on the reverse strand, counting down.
TTGTCCTAGATTGTTGATTTCTTTATCAGGACCACCTTGCTTAGAAATATCTTGACTATTAATTTTAGTTTGGTTACTTTGCTGGTCTGTGGAGACCAGCTCATTGTCTTTTAAAGTTTGTGATTCTTCTGTTTCATTGACATGGTTTTTAGTAGAAACATTTAATTTTTGTAATGATGTATCCTGTTCTTCTGTTGAATTACCTCTGTTTTGCGGTAAATTCGAGTCTCTTTTTAATGTGACGGTTTTGTTCTTGAGTGATTTGTTGTCATTTTGTAAAGTAACTACTTTCTGATCGTCACTTTCGTATTCTAACGTAAAATTGTTTTCCTCATTATCTAGATTATCATCACCCTCTTCATCCTTGTCATTATTTGGTTCACTCAGATTATCTATATTATTATCTTGGGATTTTTGCGCGTGTTTTTCAATGTTAAATGTTTTACTCTTTGAAATATTTTGCGTTGACTTTTCCAATGTATCATTTTTGTCGTTATTATTTCTTATGGATTTATTTTTTTGTGAGTTACGTTTATTTTTGCTAATGTTATTTTTCGACTTATTGCTGGAAATGTTGGGATCTTTATCTTTACTAGTGTTATTTTGCAAATTCTCTAACATAGCTTTTGATGCATTTCTGGTTGTCATGGATCTGTTCGTATCAAGCGATTTATCTTTAGCACTGGTAACATTTTTGGATTTATTTTTAGATGTTACGGATTTATTAGATTGTTTAGTTTTGTCTACAGTCACATTGCTGTTGGTACCAGTATCTGATTCCTTAGCTTCTGATAACTTGCTCAGTCTAGCTCTTTTCACAGGCGTAGCTGATACAGCTTCTTCTAGCTGTTCAGCAACCATTGTTGATGATGGTAACATCATCCAATCATCTAATTCTATATCAGTAGTAAAGCTAGATGCAGGTGAAGGTTCTCTTTTTCCTCGAGATATAGTACTCGTCCTGCTTTTTTGATCAGATTTCTTAGAGAAGCCATACGTTTTGGGTTGTACCTCGGAATTTCATCTTCACTTTCAGAAACAAAAAACTCATTTCTGGGTCTGTTGCTGAATATGTTTCTGACGTCATTTTTTGGTGGTTCCTTCATCTTTTCTTTGCTTTTGTCTGCATCCGTTTTGTTGAGAGAAGTATCAAGCACGGCAGCAGTGAAGATATTTTTGTTCTTTTGTTTGTCAGTATTAAAAAGTTCCCTTGGTCCAATATTCACACTCTTATTATGACCAGCATTGGATTTATGAAGTTTGGACAAAGTTTCCCTATTTTCAACAAGTTGACCAAATTTATTCTGTGGTTTATTTTCTTTTTGTTTGAATAGTTTATGTTGAGGCATGATAATGCTGTGTATTGATTCGTTATCACTGCTTTCTGGGAGATCCAAGTCGAAACTTTTCCTTTCTTGGCTGAAATAACAAACATAAGAGTCAATCCAATGACAATAATTAATAACAATACTGCATAGCACATATTTAATATTTAGTACCTACTGTCCAACCAGTAAATGTAATGTTACATACCTCAACACATCCATTTCCATCATGTCTTCAACTATATTGTTAGCTTCTGTGTTTGCTTTGTTGCTTTTAATAACTTCATTGACATCTCTGGAGTTTTCACCTAATTGCCTCCTCCAACTTTTACCTATAATTGGAGGAATATTGCATTAAGAAGTGATAATTAATAGTCCATAGTCTTTTCAACTATTTGACATTATTACTGAAATCTAGGTAAAATGACTACTGCAGGATATGTCCTGCAATCAACATATTAATGAAAACTTTAAATTAATTATGTATGCAGCACGTCAGTCCATAATACCATAAACTATAGGAGTGTAAAGGGGCAAATAACACCTCGAATCCATAACTGCCCTGCCTGCATGTAGAATACTCTGCTGGTTAACGTATGAGGCTCTGGCGACCGACTAGTGGCGGCATCACCACTTAAATATGCTGGAATTCTCTAAATACCCACAATATTGGTGGGTAGCATCTCTGATAGAGACATATTTCAGGTGCTGAAATCACCAACCCGCTTGTCAGGCGTGGTGACTAGAGCAAATTCCCTCTAAATGGCTGGACCCAAAAATTCAAGCCAGCCCCCATATTCTTGGCCACTATACCGGTTTAAATAATAGTGAGGTGGGGAGTGCTAAGAATTTCCAGGCCGTCGTTTACAATTAAACTGGTTTGTGCTAAGTACAACAGACTCTGAAAGTTAAAGTGCGAGTTGGCTTGTTGGTAAACGGATCAGACGCAGTTGCCATGTTCACGGTGGTCGGGGGTTCGAATGCTAGGAGGGATTCTCCATACCAGGGCGCTTTCTAAATATTCCTGTAGTATGTGAAGTCCGCCAACCTGTAATAAGCTAGCATGGTGGACTATACTTATATTTATCTAAACCCTCTCAATCTTACTCTCTATTGTGGTAGATGCCAATGCTTTGTGCCAGATGTATATGGGCTAATACAGTACAGACAGGTATGGTTAGATTAGTATGGGAAATAATTTAAAATGAAAGTTTTTTTTCATAAAGTGTGGTAATTATTTACAAAACTTGTTTTTAACGTGGATATCTTCTTAAACAGTTTTTTGTATATAATATATTATCTTTGAACTGTAAAACAGCAGATATAATGGGTAAGACAGTAAAGAGGATGGCATAATGGATGTAAAATATTTCTGCTATGAAAATGATAAACCTGACATTATCATTTTCATAGCAGACATAAAAAATCTGACAAGATAGGTATTGCCTTTTAAGTTTTATATGCTGTAACAATACATACAGCCTTAGAAATTTAGTTCTGCATTGGATGTTACAAGTTGAGCATGCCCAATCAGCTAGCTAAACAGGAAACAGTTAAGAAATAATATTATATACTTACCCTTAGGTTCTTCAATATCAGTAGTAACACTAAATGGGGGCGAAGGTTCTCTCTTTTTTCCAGATGTAGTACTACCCTTGCTTTTTCTGTCAGATTTCTTAGAGCCCAATACATTAGATTGTATTTCAGGAATTTCATCTTGACTTTCAGAAACAACACACTCAGAAAACATATTTTTTCTTTTCTTTGCAGATCTATTGCCGAATATGTTTCTGACTTCATTTTTTGGCGGTTCCTCAATCTTTTCTTTGCTTTTGTCCATAGCTGTTCTGTTAAGAGAAATATCAAGCAAGGCAGTGGGGAAGGCAGCTTTGCTCCTTTGTTTATTAGTATTAAAAAGTTCCCTTGGTCCAATATTCACACTCTTATCATGACCAGCATTGGTTTTATGAAGTTTGGGCAATGTTTCCCTATTTTCAATGAGTTGACCAAATTTAATTTGTTGTTTATTTTCTTTTCTTTTGAATAGTTTACGTTGAGGCATTATTATGCTGTGTATTGATTCATTGTCACTGCTCTCTGGGAGGTCCAGGTTGTAACTTTTCTTTTCTTGGCTGGAATAATAAACATAAGAGATAATTGAAGTCTTTGAAATAAAAGAAATAACAAACTGACAAGTTAAAACACAAAATGTAAACCAAATGACAACAATTTACAACATTTCCTAATGCACACCTAAAAATACAATTATCACGAAAACAATAATTGAATGACTTAGCCATATTTTTTTTAGCACAATTGATGAATAAATAATATTTTGTACTGCCCACCAGTATTGTGACTTACCTCAACACATCCATTTCCATTAAGTCTTCAACTATATTTTCAGTCTCTGTGCTTACTTTGTTGCTTTCAATAACTTCATTGACATCTCTTGAGGTTTCACCTAATTCCCTCCACCAACTTTTTCCTGTAATTTTCAGAATATGGCATAAATAAGCGATTATCAATTGTCTGTATGTAATCTATTCAATATATTTGTGTCATTATTTCCGAAATCTAGGTGGCTATGATTACTATGTTGTACATTAATTCAATTGAAGAATTAAAAAAAATCACTATCTATTGAGCTCAGGGCAGGCATGACATAGTAACACTTTGAAAAAGACAACTATGGGATATGTACTGCAATCAACATGTTAGTAAGAATGTATTATTTTATGTATGCAGCATGTCAGACCATAATACCTCAAACTATAAACTATAAAGCCTGATTATCATTCTAAAATCAATCTATTTTTAGTATCTGTATCTGTATCTGTATCAGCCCATATACGTCCCACTGCAGGGCACAGGCCTACTCTACAATCGAGAATACGATTGAGAGTGGTTAGGCCATATAGTCCACCATGCTGGCCTAGTGCGGGTTGGCGGACTTACATACCATAGAAATTCTTATGAATCCCTATGGTATGCAGGTTTCCTCACAATGTTTTCCTTCACCATTTTAGTGCGTGGTGATTGACTATCAATACACACATGACTCCGAAAAGTCAGAGGTGTGCCCTGGGATTCGAACCCGCGACCACATATATTTTTAGTATATTTCATAAAAAAAATGACTTGTAAGGAATAGCTAATCCGTTTATATCTGGTGTAACAAGATTTACAGCCTTAGAAATTTAGTTTTCCATTGCTAGTTGTAAGTTGAACATGCCCAATGAGCTGAACAGTAAATATATTGAAATTTACTTAAGAAATAAATAAACTTACGCTTAGGTTCTTCAATGTCAGTAGTATCAGGAAGCACTGACCGTCGACTTGGCATCGGAGACAGTGCAAATGAACTATTCTTCATGTTAATTACTGATGTGAGCCTGCCAGAGATATCAGACCGAGCTGGGGAGCCCACACTGCGTGGTCCTCGGGGCTTAAACCGTCGAGGTGTGGCAGCCGCGCCTTGAGAACGCGCCGGCGATGGTATTCTACTTGTCGGCATTGTTTATCTACAACAATAAAAATCATTGATATTTCAGAGAAAGTCATAGTGACTACATTAGGCCATCAAGGTATAAATCCTGTTCACATGAGAGACTGTTCATATTCTGCATTATGTTGAATAAGGGTAAATTAGCTTGAATAGTTACGACAAGAGGAGTAGGAGTGAAAATAAACAATTGTAATTTGATGTGATGTATTTCACAATTTATACTATTTTTAAGCTTTCAAATGATTAAAATAATCATTTATGGTGCATAGAACAACTTGTAGACATGAAATGTATGTATTGATATTTATAATTCCTAATAAACACTTTGTATTTGACATGATGGGTATTAAATGTATGTAAAGACATAATTATACTCCAATGAATACTTACTTTTTGTAATAGTAAGAAACCGACATAAACACGCACTCAATATTATATTTAGTAAGACAAAAATATTAATATTCGTTCATATTTTGGGCCTTACTTCCGATAAAAATAAAACCGTTATGTACTTCAAACAACTTCAAACGCTTCAAACTTTTCGTCAAGCTTTTCGTATTTTTTTTATTTAAAATTTTACGGCTATGGATACAAGTCCTTTTAGCCAATCCTTAACTATTACAAATCGTATGTTCGAATTATATACAATCATAAATCTACATACATTTACAACATCAACAACCTGTACAATTTTTCTACTGTACTACATATATATTTATACAACGGTTTATACATTAATAGATTCTTTAACATTTCGTTAACTGACGAAGGCTTATATGTTGATATTTCTAATAAATCCGAAATTAAAATTAAACGTATTAAATAAAATTTAGGGCAAGATAAAACAATATGGTCTAAGTCTGCTAGTTGTACGCCGCAATATTGGCAATGATCAGATGCTAATATTTTCATCCTAAACAGATGAGCTGGAGTCTGACAATGTCCAAATCTTAATCTATTTATTATAGTTATACATTTCCTTTCTTCAAATTGCATTTTATTATTATTAAACCATGGGCGGGCGGGTAGGTTATCTTGTAATGATGCATACCATTTTCCTTTACTTTTATTTTTTTCCTTCCAGTAGCACTCCCATCTAAATCTAGTTTTTTCTTTTAATGTCAGAAAATAATCTGTGTAGGGTATTTTCAGTGCATCATTATGGTCTTCATCCCAATGAGAATTAGCTGCTTTATCAGCTAATTCATTACCCTGGATTCCCGAATGGCCGGGTACCCATTCAATCCTAACCACCTTGCTCTTGTTCAAATTATACAATAATTCTTTTATATTATAAACTATATAGTTGGTTTTATAAGCCAAAGTTGAACCATATATAACGTGACCATACGTCCCGCTTTGGGCGGGACAGTCCCGCTTTCAGGAAGTCTGTCCCAGTGTCCCCAGCAAGGCCGACATCGTCCCGCCCTTGCAAACAGACCAAACAATAATTTAAAATGTATTTCTCGTTCGAAATGCTTTACCGAACTACTACTGAAAACTCGTATTATATCTAACAACACTTTCATAAAAACATCTTGACTTAATAAACTTTTCCACAATTATTATTGAGTACGTTATGTATCTGTCTGAAAGTAATGCACCTGTCGAAAGTTTTTTCTCACATTATCAAAATATGGACAAGTGATAAAACATAGGTGAGTGTCGCAGTAATGAAATTTATTTTGATTACAAAAATAAATATAAATAAATAATGTAGGCACTGATTTTCACACATCTAAAAACTAAACTTGATTGATCGACAAATACAAAAATATGATTTTTATTATTATTTTATGTTATTCAGTCTTCTATGATAAAACTTGTACAACACAAAAAAATATTTTAACTTATTATTATTATTTAATTCCACTGATGTCCCGCTCTGGCACAAAAAATAAATGGTCACGTTAACCATATATTGTTTTAATAACAGTTTGAGAGTCTGATAGAATAAGTATTCTGTCAACGTTACCTAAATCTCTCGTGTACATTAAGGCTCTATAAATTGCGTATGCTTCTGCTGTGAAAATACTACTCTCGTTATTAATTCTATAATTTTTACTTATTTTCTTATACGAGTCATAGAAAGCAGCACATACACGATCTAGGGTCTTTGAGCCATCAGTGTATATTTTATACCAGAGCACATTATTTATGTCATCTACGCTATCCCTTTCTTGAGTTGAATCTAACAAAGCATCGTATTTACAATTATATACAGGGTAAATACTAAACTTATTCATATTTACACTAAGCTTATTCATATGAGCCATTATAGTACCTACACAATTCAGGAATTTTGTTATACATTATATCAGAAGGACGAATGTAATCGTCTAATGAGGCATCACATAAATTTTCAGGCAATTTATCAGTATCTAATATTATTGAGCTGGTTTTGCATAAAGCTTTTAAACAAAACTTTTCCGCAAAGTGTAACCTTCTAATAGCCAGAGGAGGTACGCAGACCTCGGCCTCAAGTGCATGTATAGGCGTAGTTCTCATTGCCCCACTTATTATTCTCAATGCAATATTTTGAATAACATCTAATTTTTTTAACAATGAAGAGCCAGCACACATATAAGCTAAATAACTATAATCAAAATGACTCCTAATGATACTTTTATAGAGCACTAGCGGCCCGACCCAGCTTCGCCTGGGTGCATATATTTTTTGATTCCACTCCACACCAAATACATGTTATTTTTCGTATTAATCTCTTGTATACCTAAACTTGACATAGCTATCCTACTGTCTGGCTCAATCCCGTCTCATCCGTCTGTTCAGTCTCTTCCCGATCCGTCCCGTCCTTTCTCTTTTATTATCCATCCCGTCTTATAACGTGCATTTACATTTCGTCCTATCAAATCTGTCAGCTATCCCAGCCCTCTCCCGTACCTTCCACTCTATTATATCCCGTCTCTCCATATACATGTACATATAAAGATTGCCTTATGAAATTTTGACATTAAAAACTTTAGCGTTTTTTATTGTCCATCCAATATTACGTCCCTTATTTCAGCACCAAAATGCTGTTTTTCCTAATAATATTGCACGCCATTACTTTTTGTTAGTAATAAAGTAATAATAACCATTTAAAAAAAGAATTGGCCAAATTGGTCCAGGCGTTGTTGAGTTATGCGCTTACCAACACTTTTTGTGATTCATTTTTATATTATAGAAGAAGATATTATAGTCCACCCTGCTTGCTTAGTGCGAGTTGGCGGATTTTATTTCACGTAGAAATTAATCCGAAAAGTCAGAGGTGTGCCCTGGGATTTGAACCCGTGACCATCGTTAACTTGTTGGCAGTCGCGTCTATTACGTTACCATATACAAATTAATAAAACCTTCATACTGCCTTACCAGGTGACGTAAGTAATAGAACAAATATTTAAAAATATAAAACTGCATATCGTTTCATTATAATGTCTAGATACGGCATCAACGTACCAATATTTTTTTTATTCTTGAGTCTGAAAACAATACTAATGCGAAATTTAAATATGTCCCCCAGCGCATCTAAAAGTATAAATTCAAAAAACAATGTCGTTTATGAAAACGAAAAATTATAATTAGATATATTTTGGTATACTCCGGCAAAACGCTTCGATAGAGTATACTTTGTTTAAAACTGTTGCAATAATCTCAAAAAACAATGGGCGATTTTGGTAGATATGGACATCGTTTTAATTTACATTTAACAAAATTATGCGCAAGACGCCGTATCTAGATAATATTATATACACGATGTACACATTTTTTGAATTTTGTTCTATTTCGTCAGCCGTCAACGAAAGACAATGGAAAGATAGATCATTTTACGTTGGGTGGTAGTTGAAGCTGGACCGTCTTTTACGTCTCCCGTCAAATAAACAAAGATCATCCTATACTGGCTGGACGCATCACGCTTGAACGATACCCAAAAAAAAGGTTTTTAGTATCTTCCTCAGAAAATTTCCTATTTTTCTCACCCCTAAAACCTTCCCAGGACTTCCACGAATATTTCAAGACCAAAATCAGCCAAATTGGTCCAGGCGTTGTTGAATTATGCGGTTACCAACACATTTTGCGATTCATTTTTATATATAAGATTAATAAGGTTTTAGGATCTGAACCCCAGAATGTTCCTGGTTCCTAGGGATGAGCAAATGGAAAAAATATATCGATATTTATCGTATCGATATTTTTCAAATATATCGATATATATCACCCAAAAATATCGATATTTCGATATATCAATATTTTTTTCCCAATTTGCAATTATTTATAAAAATTGCCAAAATTATCGAAATTTCAAAGCAAATACACATCTGGCCTGTTTCAACATAAGATTTATTATTTTAAAAAAATATCGAATTGCTCGACATAAAAAAAAGAAACAAAATAAAAAAAACATTATCCAAACCAGCATTTGTCTGATATTGACATCAGGAGCACTCTTTGTTTGATGTGTTCCCCTGTTAATCTGCTCCTATCATTTGGCACAGCCAAATTTACCACTGAAGCTACTCTTTCAGATTACACTGAAGATGCTTGACAAATCAAATATTTTTGAGCGATATCCGAGGGAACCGGCGTGTAATGTTGACAATTTACCCAGAATTACATTGGATCAGATTTTCTTTCTAAAAGTGGTTGGTCCAAATACTGCTTCAGTTCATTGGGGACACAGCTACTGCTTTGAACCTCTGACGATTCATGCTCAGATTTAATAATTTCTCATGTCTGGACCAGATAGAGGACCCACCCATATTTTCTAAATTTACGAAATCGGATTATAACATAATGTGACGCATGAGCAGACAGCAAAGCTTAAAAAATATATCGATTTTGATATCTGAAAATAAATATCGAAAATTGATATATCGCGGGAAAAATATCGCTAATTTATATCGATATTTTTCTGAAAAAATATCGATATTTTGATATATCGATATTTTTTGCCCAAGCCTACTGGTTCCTGCCAAACTTCTCAAGATATTTAAATTTCTTGTTGCATTTTTACATATGTAATTTATATGGCTTTGAAATTTAAGCTTATTATCTATTATTACTCCTAAAAATTTCTTTTCTTTCACTTGAGGAATGGATAAATTATTATATTGAATATTGATCAAATCATCAGTACCAAATACAACAAGAGAACTTTTTCCGTATTAATATTTAATTTTAACTTATTACTGTAATATGAATTCAACTGACATAAAGCTAGATTTAAATTTTGTTGAGCAACCGAAATATTTCTGTCAATTGAGTAAACAACAATGTCATCTGCGAATTGTAATACTTTAACCTTAGATTATATACTCGTCTAGATGACACATCACACCTCACCGTACGGCTCAAAAAAGTCTACCAAATTTGGTAGACTCGCTTCTCACGTACGTCAGTGTCATTTGAACTACATATGGATAACGTGCTCCCGAAAAATAATTAATTATGCCGGTTTGTGCTGTCGAATTGTATCGCAATTGTGTGGGAAAACTGTATAATAATACCAATATCACTTTCTATCGGTAACATTATTGTTAAACCACTATTATTTGAAGAAAACATGAACTTTTAATTCATTATTTTGAAGATGAGTTTCATTGGCCAGTGTTGTCAATTTATTACTAGGAAGATTCGTTGAAACTATGGGAGAAACTATAAAACACAAATACCATTACATAATATTTCGATCAGAATAACAACAAGAAGAATGGCATTATTTATTTAATGAGTAAATAATACTTACCTACACGATATTAATGAAACCCACGACGACATGCACTTCATAGTAATTTTATTAATTCTTTGCCTTGCATGTGTATTACCATTCAAAATTTCACAAACGGGGTACTGCTATTGTCATCTTTGAAGAAACAGCGAGAACTTATTCAAGGTCCTAATAATATTTTTAGACTACGGATTCCGTACTGGCAAATTGCTGGAGAGACATTACACAGTGAAAACGAAAAGAAGACCATTCGTAGCCTCACATGACTTCAGTTGTGTGTTCCGAACATTTTACTTATGATGATTTATATTTTACATAAATACAGAAATCAGATAACAGCCCAGGCAATAAATCCAAAGAGTTAATTCTATTCGGAAACAAACACTAGGAGATGGGTTTAGATCTTTATTGTTTTTACTAAAATGCGTTATAAATATAATTAATAGTATGATTACTTTAAATAAAGAAAAATATTTTATTTAACCTATTTTGTATATCAAATAATGGGGAAAAGTTAAGTTAATAATCTGGAGTAGGCATCCCTAAACACACACACCTTGACAGTTGGATTACAATAATTACACGACCGGTACTCACACATATCAACGAAAGTGAGGACACTTTTAGCGCATCGTTTGTTGACATTGCTCAATCTAGACGAGTATATAATCTAAGACTTTAACGTTTTTCGTAAGATATTGTGAAATTTGAGAAGTATACAGGTTGTACAAGATAGGTGACAGAGATGCTCCTTGCATTAGGCCTTTACAAACAGAATATGGGCCTTGTAGTAGCCCATTAAATTTAACACGAAACGACCGATCGTTAAGGAAATTATGAATCCACTTTAACAATTTTCCGGGTAAACCCAATTCATACAATACCAGTATCAGTTGATTAATATCTACATTATCATATGCACCCTGAACATCAAGGAAGGCACAAACTGCAACAGATTTTGAAAGGAGACATTTTTTCATGTCTGTGATAAAGGTAACAAAACTTTCTGGAGCACTTTTACCTTTTCTGAAACCAAATTGGATATCTGGTAAAATATTGTAATGCTCTACATCAGTGATTCTCAACCTTTTTTTGTTGCGGCACATATTTAACGATGTCAAAATTTGGCGGCACACAAAGAGCGCCTTGAGACATATTCCTATTGCTATGCACGCCGCTTCATCACAATTTGGCACTAAGAAAAAACGCGTTGCAAAGCAAATAATAAAATAATTAATTTTTTTGTGGATTTAAATACATATTCATGTTAAAAATATTTTTCTTTTTAAATGATATAATTTAATAATATTAACATTATATATTTGCAAAATTTGGCGGCACACTTTTGAAATTTGGCGGCACACAAAAGTGCCGCGGCACAGTGGTTGAGAATCACTGCTCTACATAATAATCAAGTCTTATGCCCAAATACTGGAAAGCCAATTAACTTTTAACTCCGATTAACTAGCTCTAATGACCTGTTAAATTGATTCCAGTTAAATATAACTTCGATTAAACCACTTAAGAATTAAATATTTAATGGGGCATTATTCATCCGTATTCTCGAAAGCAACTTAAGAGTTTGACAGCTGTCAAACAGTCAAATTTTCAAGAATTTCTAGTTTTAAGCAGCCGTCGTCTTAAGGCCGCCTGCGACCACTCTTAACTTTATCAATTCTACATAAAATTTACTAAAATGACTCTCGCGTCGGTTTCATCGCTGTCTGATAACGATATAGCTTCATCAAGGCGAGTCAATCAAGAAAAAAATCAATGCTTTTGACAAATACAAAGAAGAAAACATTCAAACAAAGTGAGGTTCCGCCTGAAGAAAGAAACTGTTCTGCATCTGTGTTCCTTGCTGGAGGCAAAATAGAACCCACTACAAATAGAAGTCGATTGATAAAAACTTGCGACCAACTGTTACTTGCTTTATGATATTCTACGACAGGCAGTTACCAGAAGATTATTGGAGATGTATTTCATGTGGAACAGCCGACTGTACAACACAAAGTTGCAGCAGAGTTAGTTAAACTACAAAATCGTGGCATGAAAATTCCCAACTAACAACAACAATGCCATATTGCGAATGATTTCTATGCGATCGCAGGAGTGATTGAAGTTATAAATTTCATACATATAAGGATCAAATCTCCAGGTAATTTCTACTTATAATAATGTATACATAACTATTAAGCTTTTACATGTACACAAATATATGTTTTCTTATCCTATTTTAACTAAATGTGCTTCTAAAATGCCTAGCGTATTTTATATTGTGTAGTAATCATTTAGAGTATCCCTTTTTACTGTACATAATATTATATTATTAATCAAAGAATAGAATAATATATTATGCACAGTATAAAGGCACACTCTAAATGATTTCTACACAATAATTTATATATATATGCTTGTTGGAATCAAAACATTTAGCAGGTAATTGGCTCTTCCCCAGCCCACTGTACCCCATATAACCAAGCTCTCTAAATAGTTGTAGGGCTAAATATATAATATGATATAATTAATCATACAATGATTTGTACTGATTGTAGCTATTCAGTATATACTGGAACAATGTTCAACTACAATAGTAGTTCCTATAAAGAATTCAATTTTATGAATATATTTTTTCAATTTACATAAAATTATTTGTAGTTTGAAATAGGAATATTTGCTAGAGCTCTAATTTTTATTATCTTGTTTTTAGGAGGACCACAAGCAGAAACATTTAGAAACAGAAAAGGCCATTTTTCTATAAATGTGCAAGCAGTCTGCGACCCTAACTTGAGGATAAGAAACATTATAGGCCGATGGCCAGGCGCGGTGCATGATAGTAAAAATTTCAATGATTCTCCTTTATGTGCATTTCTGGAAAGGGGAGACTGAAGAAGCTTACAATCAAGACCATACTAAAACAAGAAACCCAGTGGAGAGGGTCTTTGGTTTTACAACAAAGATCTTCTTGTCTGCAAGTTGGGCTATAAGTTTTTGAAAATTAGCTTACTATTATAGAGGCATGTGCTGTGTTACATAATATAGCATGTTCCCAGAATGATCATATATTCTGAATCATTTCCACCAGCTCCACATAGTATAACCAATGAAAATGTTGCAACAAGGAATAATATAATAAAATACATATTTTAAACCGTACAGTGCATTTTATTGAATTACCATGGAATGAATACAAATAAAAATGAGTTATGTTTTATTGTAGTATATTTATTTTAATTACAGCATTAGTACATATTATATTTTTTTAATTATCTACATTTCTTTAGATCTGTCTTACATTTATATCTATATTCACAACACAAAATAATAACAATTATTTTAACATTAATTTAAAACTACATTAATAAATGTACTATTAAAAATGTACAATAAAAATATAATATGACATTTTTTAACAATGAAAATAGGTGAAATAAACAATTTATTTTATGTATTACATATTAATTAAAATTCATAACATTCTTCAACTTTGATTTAAAACACTGTTTTCTGATGCAAATATTTCTTCCTTGACACAATTTGTCTCATTCTTTTTTGTATATTTTTATATTACGTACTCATTTCAAAAGGGTGTGTATTGTCCAAATGATTTGTTGTATGCATGATTTCTATAGCGTTACCTGCAAAAGTGTTCAAGTTAAAGTATGTCATAATTTTATATATCTCTTTTTATTTTTTATATATATTTGTTGAGCTTACTTATTTAGTCTATAGCTGATATACATGGCACTATATATATGAGCCATATTTCTTGGACGGTCTTATTATATAGGTACACATTGAATATTTATGTACTCCACTCCAGCTCCTGAAACAAAGGATTATTTATAGTTATACACATTGTACCATACTTTATTTTCCATATTTATTACATAATACTACTATATGAGGAGGAGATAATATATAGGAGGCATAATATGAGAGAAGCCTATAGGTACCCAGCAGTGGGATCCTACAGGCTGTAGATGATGATGATGATTTAAAATGTGTGAATAATCGATTCATATTATATATTAAATAGTTAATTATCATATAAATTCGTTAAAACTTAGAGGAATACGTGTATACTTACCTGTTTATAATATCCAGCACAGCTTCTTTCTCATATCGTATTTATTTACATAGTCTTCTCCATTTGGTACTTAGGTGGTTCTGCAGCCGTTGTTTGGTATTTTATATACCTATTTATTGAAAAGATATTCCAAAAACTAACTTTAAAACCGAGTGCAATTGTAAACAATAAATAAAATAAACAAACATCATAATATTTTTAATAAACTCGCTACGGATATAGGGACATAAGTTTTTTCACCCACATGATTTTATTAACAGATTTTTAAAATAATAACATGGCAATATATAATATAGCTTTAAACATAATCGTAACAAAAGTAAAAACGTTACAATGATTCCTCATATTAAATATAAAGGGTTTTTCCAATTTAGGGAAATCATGTATGAAGAATAGTGCGTCAAATGGAACGTTTATATTTATACAATAAAAATTGTAACTGAAAACAAACTTTTCGTTAATCTGTGGAAATTTAGCTGGATGTTTGCTGAGTAGACCGATTTATGAGCTAAATGGCTATCCAGTATTTCATTTCGAAATTTAACAGAACCTCAAAATAACGTCATATCAAATGAGTCCGGTGGCTGAGTAGCTATCCAGTATTTGGGGGTTAATTTGATAATTTGTTCTGTTACTTTACCTATGCAAGAGGTTAATGATATGGGTCTATATGAATTGTAATCTTTAGGAGGTTTATCAGGTTTCAGAATTGGAATGATGCACTGAGCTTTCCAAGATTCAGGAATAATTTGATTAAGCCATAGCGAATTTAAAACCATTAATAATTTCTTTTTACAGTTGATAGGAAGTTTTCGTAAAAGGATATAAGGAATATTGTCTAGTCCTGGAGCCGAATCCTTTCTTGAATCTAATACTATACAAAGTTCCTTATATGTAAATTCTCTTAACAAAAAAGTATTAATTTTATTGTCATTATTTTTATCGAAAAATATATCATTACCCACTAAGCTACTGTTTGATCCATTACTAATTTTATTAATAAAATCAGGTTCATCTTGTTTAGGTTTAGTCATCACATTAATCCTTTTAAATCTACGGATGTAATTCCAAATTCTTGAAACAGGTGTGTATCTATCTAAGGATGAACATAGGGTTTTCCAACTATTACATTTTTGCTCACTAATAATTTTTTTCTTTTTTGCATCCAGTTTTTTATATTCAATAAACAGTTCCATTGTCATTGATGAGCTATATGCTAACAAAGCCATTTTTGATTTTTGTACAGCTTCTGCACATTCATCATTCCACCATGGTGCTGGGATTTTCCTATGGTTTGATGAAATATTACATTTGAAGATAGGTGTACATTGGTCCCTTAAATTGTATAATAATTCACAAAATTGATTATATTGTGAAAGAGGGTCAGAGTCTGAAGGATTAAATTCAGCAAATAATTTCTCAGCCTCAATCTCAAATTTAATCCAATCAGTTTTATGAAATAGATATTTCTGTATGTTATAATTTATTTGGTATTTACAGGGGGAGATCAGGATGTCAGTAAAGATAGGGAGGTGGTAACTTCCTAATGGATCTTCACCAACACTCCATTCACATAGTGGAGCTATGTCTGGGCTAACACAAGTGAGATCTATTGCTGATGGATTCCTATTTGGGGCCTGGACTGTTGTGGCTTTGCCATCATTTAACAAGCACAGATCAGCTTCATCCAGTAGGTTAAATAGCTGAGTACCCCTTGACTTTGTTGTTGCACACCCAAAAGCGATGTGGTGAGCATTAAAATCTCCTGTTATTAAGCAGGGTCTAGGTAAGGAATTAAATATATTTCTTAATTTATTTATTTTAAATCTACTACTTTTAGGTGGACAATACACAGTCAAAATGGATAAAGGACCAGTGTGAGTTTGAACTGAAATTGCAACTGATTGAATATCCTGGTAGAATGGGAGTTGTATGTTTTCATATTTAATATTATTTCTAATCAAAATACCAACACCACCATGATCATTTTTAGCATTTTTATAGATTAAATTATACCCTGGAAATTTCAGATTATGACAATTGTTTGTTTTTAACCAAGTTTCATTAAGCAGCAAAATGTCAATGTTAAATTCTGTTAATAAAGACATTACAAGTGGCCGTTTGTTATTAATACTCTGAATATTATGATGTACTATTCTTATAAATCTATCCATTATGTAAGTGTTTCAATAAAATTTCTTTAATTTTAATTGTAGTCTTAGGGGCGTCTTTATTGTTTCCTAATGAAATTAGGGTTTTAACTAATGCATTTATTATCCTATCATTATTAATTATTTCATTGGTTTCTTTAATAGAAGAAATATGTTTAAATTTGTTCAGTCCCGAATTTTGGAATTTTAAAGTATCATGCTTAGGTAAGGGAAGTGGAGGGAAATTCCTATTACTACTTGCATTATTAACAGAAGTGGCAGTTGTAGCAGCATAGGAAAGTTTTTTATGTTTCAATTTGGCTTCCTTCATTGGGCATGTTCTGGAAATAGCCAGATGAGGACCCCCACAGTTAACACATTTAATTTCCTCCTCATTAATGCATTCTTTGTAGGAATGCTCACCAGCACAGATCAAGCATACTTGTTTATTTTTACATATTCTGGCTGAATGATTGAATTTTAAACATTTAAAACATTGTACCTAATAAAGGTTTAATATATGGTTTAACTTTGAAGCGCCAGTGATCCAAGAAAATAAATTCAGGCAAGGTGTTACTAACAAATGTTATAGCTACCGTCTTCAAGGCTTGTCTTACTCCATTACTGTCCTTTTTGGTGAACCTTCTCACCGCTACCATTTCATATTCACATGTGAGTTTTCTGTAGAGTTCTTCATTGGAGATGTCGAAGGGAACAAACTGGATTACACCGATGACTTCCACTGAAGATGCTGGAATGTATGCTTTTATATTATGAGCTTCTAATTTGGCATTGTTGTTCAGAAAATCATTGGCTGAACTGGCTTGCTTAAAAACAATTTGAATTTTATGAGCATTTACTCTACTAATTTCATACTGTCCTTTAATGAATTCTCCTAAAATATTTAATATGAATATCGGATCTTTGTTTCCAATATATTCATTTTCGGTACTTTCTATAAATACTGGGAAGTTTGTATTGTTACAGTTATCAGTATACTGTCTCTTGTGACCAGGTTTGTAGTATGGTTTTAGCGCCAAAATCTCTTCTGCTGGATTACTAGCAGAAGT
Organism: Hyles vespertilio; assembly: GCA_009982885.2. Taxonomy (NCBI): domain Eukaryota; kingdom Metazoa; phylum Arthropoda; class Insecta; order Lepidoptera; family Sphingidae; genus Hyles; species Hyles vespertilio. The sequence continues at coordinate 4,895,192 of CM042814.1, read as the reverse complement.
AGTAGCAATCCGTTCATATTTTCTCTTCTTATTATCTTTTATTGGGTCTCCATCGCTATGGGTCCCCATTACTCCGGATAATTGCAGTATTTAAATTATTTTATTAAATTAAAAATTTTAAATAGTCCGCCTTGTTTGACTTCCCGCCAAAAAGTCCTCAAAGTTCAAACTTTTCGTTGTTGTCAGTGTTGACATTTGAAAGGCAGTGTTGCCAGTATTATAAAACTTGTGGTAGAAAGTGTGGTAGAAAGGGTTCTATTAAACGATGAAATATGTTCGGCTTTTTGGTCAGACTTCACGTTTTCATCAAATAATAGTTACGACGGTTTATTAAGCACGTTTACTCTTTTTCTAACGCGTTAAATATGCATGATCTGCATCGTATCAAATAATTTGACAAACACGTAAAATATAAACATTTTGATCGTTAACAGGGCTCTTTACACACAACTTCAGACACCCCAACTCACAGCCCCAGCTCAAAGAATAGACCACAAGCTCCAACTTAGCAATATTATTACAGTATATTCTTTAAAATTGTACTTCTTTAATTATAAATATTATACCTATATCCTTTCATTATGACATTAGTTACCTGTATATTAAATGAAGGCGCATAATATATTACTCCTTAGTCTGTGCATAATATTGTCGCCAGTGTTCGAACTTCGCTTATGAAAATTATCCTATTATATTTATTAACCCATATCACCCAACTCACAAGCGAGCCTTGCCTCGCCTGATACATAATCACAGATTACTTAGATCACTCACATAATCAAAGTAGCGCCTGCCCAATAACTGCAGCAATTTTGCTAAGCACTTGATCTTTGAGTTTGGGAGGCTCACTACTTTGTCTTTTGTGCCGGAACAATAGGTACTCTTCTAGCTGGCACTGACCTCATAAAAATGTTGGCCAATAATTTAGATATTTTAGATCTATTAAAAGATTAATTTTATTTCTTTCTTTTTATACCATTTTGAAGTCGGTTTATTTTTTTATTTCTACATAGTAACTGAAGTGAGCAAGTGACTCACCTGATAGAAACAGTCTTTATGTCTTACTAGCTGTGCCCGCGACTTCGTCCGCGTGGAATTAAACAAAAAAGTGAATTAGTTTATTTAGTATTTTTTTTGGTTTTTTCATTTTTATTTTAATTATCAACCTTTGTAACGAAACCATACCACGATCTAATTCTACGGTGGCGCCATCTCTTAGCGAGCGGCGGTAAACTCCCGTTACACATTTATTTTCAGTTTTTTGTATTAGCTTTATTGAAAAAATTCTTAATATACAATATTTTGTAAATGTGATATTGATTCGTTGGTGGGAGAAGTAGTGGGAGGCGCCCGACGTGAAGGCCCAGTGGTGGCATGCGCGTGAGCTGCGCGCGGGCATTGTAACATTACTTTATTTAATTCTAAAATAAAAGAATTTTTCTAAAATAAATGTACTCTAAGTTACTCCTTGTTATATCAGCTACCTGACAAAAAAGTCCCGTCAAAATCGGTCCAGTCATTTCAGACATTAGCCGGAACAAACAGACAGACAGACAGACAAAAATTTTTTAAAGATCATTTTCGGCACTGGTGTCGTGTATATGACGATATGTAGTAGGACATTTTTTTAAATTTTCACTTTAATTAAATAATAGTTAAAAAAAACTAAAATACACGCTTTAATAAGATATACAACTAAAAAAGTAAAAATAATTGATACTGAATTTAAGATAAGTAAATGGAGTAAAATACATATATTTTATTGTTACAAAGCGTGGGGTGTTTACAACAATTACTTATCATCCTGCACCCCACGCTTTGTAACAATAAAATATATGTATTTTACTCCATTTACTTATCTTAAATTCAGTATCAATTATTTTTACTTTTTTAGTTGTATATCTTATTAAAGCGTGTATTTTAGTTTTTTTTTAACTATTATTTAATTGTTTTGACTAAAAACATCCATCTACAGCTGTATTTCCAATCAATAACGCCATCTGTTGGTCAGTAGTAACATTTGACACTTGAAGAATACAATGTTAACACCATCTAGCGATGAATAGTGCAAACATGCATTATTGACGTGATCACGCCATCTATTAGTCAGTAGCAAATTATGTTCATCTATACGCCACCTAGTGGTCAGTAGCAATGGTCATCAATTATAAGAATAATGAATCCTGGCGAATCTAATCAGGATAATTATATATTTTAATCGAATTATTGTATTGTCATCGGTTTTTGACAAGTGTGCAAAATTTGAACGAAATCTGGCCGTTTAAAGTGGGTCAAAATCGCGCCCAAAGAAGTCGGTTACAAACAAACATACAAACATACAGGTGAAGCTAATAAAAAGCGTGTAAAAATAGACACTTCAATTTTATTTATACTCGTCAAAACAAAATAAGGGCCACTTAATTTTTTGCAGTTTGAGACAGATTTTTGGTACCCCGTGTTTTCGAATGAGATTTTTTATGGTCTTAAGTGCTTGAGTTAACGACGACGGTCAGGTATAGCCGATGTTGTTGTCAAGTGTGCAGTTAAAACGCTTTTTTAACAATATATTCCTAACTGCTTAGTTTCAAAAAAACCTTTGGAGATTGACGTTAGTTCAGCTTAGCCTCAGTCTATTGACTGCTGCAGTTGTTTTTGATAGTTTTGCGTATAGTTCGTTTATTTTTCTGTAAAATGCCACGATTTCGTTGCCATATGGACTCTAACACTGCTTCTAGAGCCGTAACGATGATCTCAGCTGGTAATTCTCAGCGTTCCGTGGCTTTAAAGCTGGGATATTTACGTAGAGCTGTCCAAAGCCTTTGCAACCGGTATCAAAAGAAGGGCAGTGTATCACGGCGTCGTGGCTCAGGAAGAGTTCGTACTACCGCCGCCCAAGAAGACCGTTATGTGCGACTTTGTGCACGTCGAAATCGGAATATTACAGCTCGCCTTCTACAAAATCGCTTACACCGGACTTCGGGTACCCTTGTCAGCGACCAAACAATAAGAAATCGTTTGCACGAAGACCACCAATTTGTAAAAAGGCCAGCAGCCCGGGCTAAACTGACCTAAGCTCACCGTGTAAACCGTTTAGATTTGCACGTCAACATTTGGAATTTGGTAAAAACTAATGGCGTAACGTGCTCTTCACGGATGAGTGTAAAGTGAAGTTTTTTAGGGATGATAGACAGGGACGAGTATGGAGAAGAAGTAGAGAACGTTTTTCAGATGTTTTTATTCATGAACGTGATAGATTTGTTGGACCCAATGTTATGGTCTGGGCCGGTATTAGCTTACAAGGTAAACCTGACCTTGTTTTTCTAAACCAGGGTACTGTGACAACACAAAGTTACATCGATCGAGTAGTCAGACTTCATATCATTCCATTTTCACAATCAGCCTCTGAAGGTTTCATCCTGATGCAGGACAATGCTCGACCGCACACAGCATGAGCAACTTTGGCGGTCCTAGACGAAGCCAATATCCAGGTTTTGGCGTGGCCTGCCAACAGTCCTGACCTGAATCCGATTGAACAACTCTGGGATCAATTCAAACGATGGGTTAAGGTAGCTCAAGAAGATGTGCATAGTCACCAGCAGCTAATAAACTTATTAAAAAGTTGTTGGAAAGAAATATCTGATGACAGAGTCAAAAATCTTGTGAGACATTGCTTTCAAGGCTTCAAGAATGCATTTCAAAAAGAGGGAGACTTACCCGATATGAGAATGTAAAAAAAAAACTGCTTGTTATATACCTATTAGTTAAAATTTTAATATTAATGTTAGGCATAAATTTCAAAAAAGATTTATAAAATACAAAATCTTACAAATACAATTAGTTTTTAATTAAATTGAATTTAAAATAATTTCATTTAATAAATAATAGTTTGTTTTATTATATATAGACAATTTCTAACCTTGAATCCTGATCAAAATGAATTAATGTCGAAAAATAGCGGTGGCCCTTATTTTGTTTTGACGAGTATATATGGATAGAAGATATATAGATAAAAACACACGTGTTAAAAATCCGTTTCTTATCTTTCAGACGAATTTGGTCTAATACGTGTTACTTTACTGTAAATATTCGACGAAATTTTATTTCGTTTGCAATATAAACATGAAATAAAAATAAAATAATTTATTGAATCCATTTATTTAAAATATTCAAAATCGTTTAGATTCATTCATTTTTTATCTACCACCCGGTTCGGAAAGCGGTTTTCACTAGAGAAGAACGGGAAAGAAACTCTATATGTGCCAAAACTCATTAACCTCCTAAGGCCTGGGATTTTGAAATATGTTTTCATATAAAAACCGAAATGGCTTCCTGTAGGACAAATTGACAATCAATCATTCAATCATCAATTGATAATCAATCACCACGCACTAAAACGGTGAAGGAAAACATCGTGAGGAAACCTGCATACCATAGCGATTTATAAGAATTTCTATGGTATGTAAGTCCGCCAACCCGCACTAGGCCAGCGTGGTGGACTATATGGCCTAACCACTCTCAATCGTATTCTCGATTGTAGAGTAGGCCCGTGCCCTGCAGTGGGACGTATATGGGCTTATACAGATACAGATACAGGACAAATTGACAGCCTTTGTTTAGACCTGACCATCTTGAACTTACAGTTGGTACTATGACCGAACGTTCTATCAAGAACATTATCGTTTTACGTAAATACACATCAACTTTGTACCTTTAGAAGAACATTCGGGCATAATTTGGTCACATAAATAGTAATTACCAGGACTTACAGATGATCACCATTTTGTTCTTTAGAAAGTCACCCAGGACTTAAGAGGTTAAAGCGCTTATTTTGGTATCAATAAATAATTAAGTTCACGATTACATCTTACATTGTCTAACTAAATTACTTAATACTATATTGATTTTATGAATGGTAAAAAAGACTTGGCTTAGGTATAATTTTCAGACTGGTTCATTGTCTTTTCTATCGGAAAAATGGTCAGGCTTAATTCTACAATATTAGACTTATGAAGATAAATAATAATAATAAAAAAATATAAGATTGTTAGAGTTTATTGTTGCAAATGTGTGCATTAGACATTTACCGCTAGTAGATTATTCAACTTTACCGCCGGTTTACCACCGGTAGGAAAAAAGGACATAGTATTAAAATAGAGTACAATTTATTTAAATTAAAATAAATAAGTAGGTAGTTCTTTTCTAATCCAATTCAGTGACATCTTCAAATGTTCTGCAATAAATTATTCTGAGATTCTGAAAATTCTGACGCTTTATTTCTGTCGTGTTGCCATTTGCTATTCATCACACAAAAAAATCTCTGTGAATGCTGACGTGGCGGGAACGGATAATAAAAACCGGCCGAGTGCGAATCGGACTTGCGCACGAAGGGTTCCCTACCATCATATATAAAAGAAACACTAAAAATCACTTTGTTCCTGTTTATGAAGATCGAGTTAAAATTTGCTTAAAAATTACGTTTTTTGTAGCCCCCCTTTAATATTAACGTTAGTTTTTATTTAATTATAGCTGTACCCGCGACTTCATCCGCGTGGAATTTAACAAAAACTTTATTTTTCTTAAATAAAATATTTTTTTTCTATAATAAATGTGGCCTAAGATACTCCTTATTATATCATCTACCTGACAATAAAAGTCCCGTCAAAATCGGTCCAACCATTTCAGAGATTAGCCGGAACAAACAGACAGACGGACAGACAAAAAAAATCTAAGGTCATTTTCGTTATAGGTATCGTGTATATAACGATATGTAGTTGATCATTTTTTTATTTTCATTTTACAAACAGACACTTCAATTTTATTTATATGTATAGAAGATTTATTTTGTAAGGTAATATACTACTAAATATTCATAGAATATTTTAAGCGTCTACCTGTAACCGTTATTATTACAGATCAAGAAAATACGAATAAACACGTTCATTGTATGGGGACCTCCTTAATGTTTCATTTTTTTTATTTTTACTATTTGTTGTTATAACGGCGACGGAAATACATAATATTAGAAAATTTCAGCTATTAGAGCTAATCGTTCATAAAACCCTATTATTAAGACTCCACTGTCTGTCTGTTTGTCACCAGGCTGTATCTTAAGACATACAGTGGAGTCTCAGTAATAGGCTTCAGTTTTTACCTTTTAGGTACGGAACCCTGAAAATGAAATTACTATAAAAAAGTACAAGACACTTGCAAGTCCACTATTTATCAGAGGACGTCCTGGTTGACTACAATATCAATGATAAAAACCGATTACATCATTATTATACAAAAGTAACATTCAACGCAAGATTTGATTTCGTTTGAGCGTTTATTTACATAGTTATCTTGATTAATTAGACAGTCGGGAGATAGAAGTGTTTGCCGGCAAAACACACCTTATAATATAAATTAGAAAATCACAGCACATGTTTATTACCACTGACCTATTTGTCGTAGTAAAATGGTTAAACAAAATGAATATAAAAATGATGAAAAAAATATGGACGATTCCGTGGTGTGTACTTAAATGTTTAATAACCAGGATTCTTTATTTTAAAAATGAATGTAATTTTACATTAAATGTGAATTCAGTGCTTGTGGAATTTTAAACATAATTTGTTCCAGGTTTCTAATAAATTTCCCGGTAAAGTTATAATTATAACACTGGCGGAGTTATGTGAACGGTTTTCTTATTCTGGTATGAGAGGTAAGTCTTATGAAGTTGATTTTATACGTAATAATTTTGTAATAATTATACTCATAAATTAGATAAGACTGGCGCTTAAAGGCCCGTTAAAAATCATAATTACGGTCTAATATAATTTATTATTTAAAATGTTTTTTTTTTGATAATGACGAAAATAACTTTTGTAAAAGGGTGTAAATAGTTATGAGAGAAAACTATACTAAACACAATAAATGAGAGAATTTAGTGAAAAATGCAGTGTGTTGCATTAATTAATTATAAAAACCCCAAATAAATGTAATGTCTACTATCGTACAAATATCGAATATCGTAAAAGCCTTAACTATAAATAAATTTAAATCTATTATAAAACGACAGTTGTGTAATAAGGCATACTATACAATTTCAGAATACTTAGAAGATAGTCAAGTTTGAGGGAACGTACTTTAAGTTTTTAAAAATTAAAATTAAAACAAAGTGAATAGGTGTGAGCAGAGTGAGATGCTCTCTTATATTAAACTCTTATAACAAAATACAAATCGTATCTATCCTATAATGCTTAATGCTAATGTTTTATCTAGACATAACATCCTTTCTTAAAATGCCAACGCAAGCTGTGTTGGTCGATCATGCGTTAACATTTACTATGGTAGGGGTGTGACAGGGTAACATAACTCCTCCCTCACCAAGAGCGGAATTACCTGAAGATTCTTGATTCTGGTAATTTCGCGTGAATGAACATAATCTTATTCTAGACTTATACAGAAAATAACCTAAAACACAAATTATAACTATCACGTACAGCAATAAGGATGCTAAACTCACTGAATTCACTTTTACCGAACTTTGATTTTCATCATTTTCACTAACACTATTTTGGGATTTCACTTTCAGCATGTACGCGAGGTGTTTCAGGTCGTCGAAGTTGGCTTCACGCATGTCCAGTGAGACGTTTTCAGCTACAGCTGGTGTCTGAAGTACAGGCAACGTAATCAGGGGTTTCAGTCGATATTGTATGATGTACAATATGAACGTCGTCCAGTGTTATTTCACAGTTTTCCTCCATTTTCAGGATGTATAAACCACGAAGCGAGGAGTGTGAGATTTCGTCACCACATTTTTCAGTTATTACTGTAGAGGTTTTCAGGTAGACGAGCCAGGTGTTGTATTTGACTCTCTGTATTTTCTTATCCTCTATGTCAACGGGGTGAACTATACAGTTGGTAAGATTTTCGCTCATTTTCATCAACTGTTCTACACAGGTTTCTTCGGAGTAGGGGACGATGTCGTCGTCGGTGCAGAGATACTCGCCGTCGTCAATCAGCTCGCAGGAGTGCGCGGCGGATAGGTATTTTAGCCCTTTCACCAGGAGATAAGGGTATTTGGGAACAATGGCGAGTGTTTTGTTATAAGAAATATTAAAAATAGGAAAATAATAAAGTTTAAAATAATTGTATATAACACATTATCTGTGAGAGGGATATCTAAAATGAATGTTATCTGGTTTCTCTTTACATAGGCTCTTACAGTAACCAACTTTTCGATTTTAACAATATTATTGACTGTTGGTTCATACATTAAATTATCAGTGTCATTTATAGTATGTAATATTGATAAGAATTCAGTTGAATTTATAATACATTGATGGAGAACTGAGACATTACTTAATGCTAGAGCGGTTTCAAGTTCATTTAAGATTATATATAGAGTTCTGAAGTTATCAGTGAAAATATTAAATGTAACAAGTACGTGGATAAAGTTAACCATATTCACATCTTTTGTAACAATTTTTTTTTGCTAGTTTTTCTATTTCAATTATCTTATTTTCCAAAATCTTTGTATTACTGTGTATTGTTTCAGTAGTATTAATAAAGTCACTTAACATTTTTGACAAAATAGTAACCTTTTGGTTAGTTAGACTCTGCTGATTATTTAATTGTGTAATTAAGGAATCGTATCTTTTTGCGTCTTCCGAATCTAAATTTCCTGTTACAAATTTAATGACAGAACCAAGAGGGTTAATTAGGCCTCTTTTAACACGTACATTAGGCATAAGTGGTTCGAATTTTTCAACAGTTTCATTACATAATTTATCAACTTGTTTTCTTAATCCAATAGAGTCGTTTGCAAAAATAGAGTTTGTATTTATAATATTAATGAATTGCTGATACTTAATTACATTATATCTCAATATTAGTTCTATCCCGCTTGTATCAATTACCTTGATAATTGTCCAACTATCCTTTCGTTTAAAAGCGTGTCCTAATTTGATAGGTAATATACCTGGGTTTCTTTCAACTTTTTCTAACTGAAGGCCCTGGTTGAGGGTTATCATCGTCGCTACTGCCAGGCAGCACCTGCGGAGGACGTTTAACATTTCTTAAAGGAACTTTAGTTTGTCTATTTCTTATCTGAACGGGTACTATGTTGCGTTCTATATCACCACTAACAACAGCTTTTCTATAGCGGGGCTTATCCTTGCTTTTCCTTGTATTAATATCTTTTGTAAAAACTACTTGTTCTGAATCTAAATCTATTTTGTCTTTATCTTTACCCTTGCTAATTATCTTTTCTTTATTTTTAAGCATCTTTTCTGATATATGTTTATAGAGAAATTTAGAACGTTTTACGTGATCTTTAAGTAACTGTTGCATATAGGCATTTTCAAAATCACCATCAAAAATTTTACTAGAGTCAGTATGACTAAACACTATTTCAAACGGAGTTAAACCTGTCGCGGAATGTATAGTATTATTATATGCCATAATACAATATATCATAATAGAAGCGGCATCAATGTAAATTTCAATAAGGGTAGAGTGAAATCTTTCCACAATGCCAGTTGAATTTGGATTATATGTTGTACAAATATGCAACTGTATTTTATAAAGTGAAGCTAATTCACGCATTAACTCATTATTAAATTCTGTTCCAGGATCACTGCTAATTTTTTTTGGAATACCATAGAATGAAAAATATTTGATAAGGGCTCTAACAACTTCACATGTTGATCTGTTACTTATTTCAAAAGCTTGGGCCAATTTGCTAAAAGCGTCTACAACGGTTAAGTAATGCTTGCCATCTATACTAAATATGTCTATGAAAAGTTCTTGAAAGGGGGCATCTTGTGTTTGAGTTAATTGTAGAGTGGGTTTAAGAGGGTTTGTGTCATACTTCCTCCTTTTACACAATTCACAATCATTAATAACAGCTGCTACTATTTCCTGCATATTTGGCCAATAATAATTTTGTTTTATTCTTAATATCGTTTCTTTAATACCTCTGTGACATGTCTTGCCTTCGTGGTGTTTAAGTACTACTGCCTTTTGTTCTTTTTCATCTTCCACATTTATCACGCGCTCTGTACATTCATATATATCTATCATACCTTGTTTAACAACAAACTAATTATAGTCCGGGAAAAATCTGATCTGTGTTGGGGATGCTCAAAATACATAAAGTATTTTATTTTAGGTTTTATGTATTCTTTTAAAAATTGTTTTATTAGTTCCAAATTATTAATCGGTATAAATACTTCTAATATTTTCTGTTTATTGTTTGAAATATCTTTAACTTGAATTTCATTTCTAAACCATTGATGAATTAAAATCTGATTGGGCTTAGTGTCTACTGCCTCGTTTAAAATAGGGATACCTTTTGATTCTAAGTCTTCTGCTGAATGAACGGTGTCGGTACCACTATCATCAGATCCTACGGGGTAGGGGTCTAAAGAGACAATTGATCTAGTAGCTGAGTCAGAAATGCTGATAGTCTTTGAACTATCTGAAATTGAAATTACATCAGTGTTATTGGGGGGTTGTTCCCTAGCTATTCTAGCAATTTGTTCAGTCAAATCGTTCAAATATGATGTTAAGTCCTTTTCTTTTTTGTCAACATTAACTGCCATAGAGTCAGTTTCGTCATCCGAATTTAATGCGTTAATTTTTATACGTGAAAGTGCGTCTGCGTTAGTATTTTGTTTTCCGTTTTTGTAAAGTATCTCAAAGTCATATTCCTGAAGTCTAAGTCGCCATCTTGTCAATTTACTATTAGGTTCCTTTAATGAGTAAAGCCAGGCAAGGGGTCTATGGTCTGTGTAAATCGTAAATCGACGTCCATAAAGGTATGGTCTGAAATGCTTTACCGCCCAGATAATAGCTAAAAGTTCACGTTCTATTGTACTATATCTACTCTCAGTTTCACTGAGCGCTCTACTAGCGTAAGCAACGGGTTTGTCATTACCAATGAGACCTTGTGATAGCACTGCTCCAAGGGCTACATTTGATGCGTCAGTTGTCAATATGAAAGGTTTGTTAAAGTCAGGATATTGCAAAAGCGGTACAGTAGTTAATAGTTCTTTACATTTTTGAAATGAGTCTATGTATTTTTGGTCAATTACTATTTTGTTACGTTTCTTTAAACAATTTGTGAGGGGTTGAGTAATTTTAGCAAAGTCCTTTATAAATCGTCTGTAATAGCCTACCAGTCCAAGAAAACTCTTAATTTCAGTCGTTGTTTTCGGCAGGGGAAAGTCAAGTACAGTTTTAATTTTATCATTGTTAGGTCGAAGTCCATCTTTTGTTATAGTATGCCCTAGGTAAAGCACCTCTTTTCTAAGAAATTCTGATTTGTCCAACTGTATTTTCAAATTTGTCTGTCTCAGTCTTTCAAATACGGCTCTTAGTTTTTGTATATGTTCATCTAAACTAGTCGAGAATATAATAATGTCATCTAGGTAAACAAGGCAATGTATACCTTGCAGTCCTCTTAAAATACTGTCCATGGCTCTTTGAAAGGTTGCCGGTGCCGTTTTAAGTCCTAACGGCATCCTAAGAAATTCAAAATGTCCGAATTGAGTACTAAAAGCGGTTTTTTGTCGGTCCTCCTCCTTGACTTCGATCTGATGATATCCTGATGCTAAGTCTAATGTGGTAAAGTATATGCTCTGTCCTAGTTTGTCAAAAAGGTCGGTAATGTTAGGTAAGGGGTACTTGTCATCAGTCGTTATTTCGTTAAGTCGTCTATAGTCAATCACCATTCGATACTTGGGCTTACCTGTAGCGTCTATTTTTTTTGGCATTAGGTGAATAGGTGCACTCCATGGTGAAAATGACTCCTGTATTACATTATTTTTCAAAAGTGAATCTACTTGAGCTTTAATTTCAGCGGCTTGAGCAGGAGGTTGCCTATATGGCTTAATATAGATGGGATCTTCGTTTTTAGTTCGAATAGAATGTTTAACCTGATTGGTAAAAGTTAGCGGAAAGTCCTCACAATAAAATATATCTTTATATTCCTTGCATAATCCATATATTTTCTTTCTTTCCTCCTCATTCATATGATCTAAACGTAATTTATTTTTTAAATTTTCCTCTTACATACTATCTATCTCTATCTTTCTTCCAACATGCATATTATTAACCTTCCATTCTGTACTACTATCAAAGATCATTACATTAAAAGGTTTATCTATTGTCAACTTCCATTCCTTATCTGAAGTATTCTGAATTATAGTGGATGCATATCCTCTTTCACACTTCACAATTGCACTTGGCATTCTTATATCCTTACTGAATTCTTTATACTCTAAAATTCCTTCACCTGAATATAAATCTGTAGGTAATTTAAGACGATGTTCAGTACGCGGTTGTAATATAAATTCATGATTATTACGACAATGATTAACTATGGGAATAGTGGTTGAATTTGTTCTTAAAACGTTATGTTTTAGATCGATAACTGCTCCAACTTTCGTTAACAGGTCATCACCAATAACACCATCATAACGTGAATCAACATTATATAAATAAAACTTTTGGAAAAAATTACTATTAAATGTCGGAAATAAAGGGATCTCCACGACTTCGCCGTGAGAGCTAGATGCGTGGGTGCTAATCACCTTAAATGGTTCATTACGGATTTCACTATAAAAATTTGCATACGCTTTATCTGGTTTTAAAAAAGATCTCATACTTCCGGTGTCTATCATAAATTTAGAATCTATTTCGGGAATGTAAACATACGGCAATTTCAAATTAGGGTCACAATTAATTTCTATCACTTCTTGGTTTTTTCTAAAGGGTTTAGATGAAAATTTTCCATCTGTTCAATAGTTTCAGGAATTTCAGTAATATCGGTTTCATTTACTTGGTCAGCGTTTTTAGAAAGCGGTTCAAAGTTTTCATTACCTACGTAATGAAAACTTTGAATTTGAATTCACAACTATCTTCCACTTGGGAATTACTTTTTTTTTTTTTTTTTTTTATTGCATTAAATGGCGAGACGAGCAAGCCGTTCGCCTGATGGTAAGCGATACGACCGCTCATGAACAGTAGCAACATTCCACTGCGCTCGCCATCCTGAGACATAAGATGTTAAGTCTCAATATGTCCAGTAGTTGCTCTGGCTACAATGTCCTTCAATCCGAAACACAACAGTGCATTTAAGCAGTGTTGTTTCACGGGAGAAATAGACATTGCGGTGGTACCTACCCAGATGGCCTCTCACATATGAGAGACCTACCACCAGTAAGTTATATTCATAATCTACAGGATAATATTCACTGTAATTATTTTCGTCATTGAATTCTAATTCATTTAATTTAAAACCTTCTTTTCTATAAAGTGGAGCCGTTCTCATTGAAACATCGGTATTCTGATTGTTATTATTAAAGTTAGGCTTATATCCAAAGGGTTATGAATTCATACCAAATTGCTGAGGTTTCATAATATTATTAGACGGATTGAAAGGGGGTCTATATCCTAACTGTGGGCGATAGCCAAATTGGGGACGATAACCAGATGGGGGACGGTAACCAAATTGAGGTCGATATCCCAGCTGTGGGGTAAAGCCAAGCTGCGGGCGATAACCGATCGCCTGTTGAGCTAATGGTCTCTGTTGCAAGAAAGCTGTCGTCTTTTGTTGTGGCATACTGATATTAAATTTATTAGAGGTAAATTGGGGTTTAAAACCTAAGTTTTGTGAATTTTGAACACCAAACTTAAATTGTGTGGGGCTAGATTGCAACTGTGGTTTACAAATGGGAGAATTCTGTAATTTATTCTGAGCTGAGTACTGTTCAAAGAAGTTAACCTCTTCTATAACGATACTAAGTGCTTGTTCTAAAGTGCGTGGTTTACTTAATCTCACAACTCGTAACATATTAATCGGTAAATTGTTCAAGAAAACTTTCAGACATTTATTGTTATAAATATTACTTTTACTCGGCGTGTCTAACTGATCTGGTGATTGATTTAATTTTGTAATCAATAATGATCTAACTGACTGAATTCGGTTACAAAACTCTAAATAACTTTCATTCTGTTTTAGTTTCAAAGATTCCAATTCAATAGCGATACATTCCTCAGTCCTAGCGTCACCAAAATGTTGTACTAATAATTCCTTGAAATCAATCCACGTATTAATATCATCGCGCTCACTGATAAGGGCAGCTGCATTGTCTACCAATCGACTCGTAATGGAATGCATAACATATATATTTTGCGCCGGACTTCCTTGGTATTTATTAATTACATATTCACATTTACGAAGAAACAAATTTAATTGTCTTTGATCACCACCAAATAATGGGATAAGTTTTAACATTTCATTTGGAATAAGAATTATTTGTTCCACTTTTTGCGGAACTGTTTCACCTTCCATTTTACAATTAAATACTTTTTAATACTTAACACAAAACACAAATATCTAATATGAGCTCGACTAAAATTATATTATTAATTACTCACAGAAATATACGAATTAATTATCAAATTACTTCAAAACGTTAACACTTTATTTATTTTATATATCACTTTTTATGCATTAATATTCTTTTCAACTTAAATCACTAATTAATACTAATAGAATGGTCACACAAAGTTATATGGGAAACCAGACAACAGTTATACGAAAAATGAATATTCCGATATAACAAAACACTAAATAATTAATAAATTTTTAATTGCATTGTGTTTGTAGCCACTAGAACTACCACCCGGCTTCGTTTTCGGTAGCAGTCTTGAGATACCCGGTATATATATATATTTCGGAGTGAACAGAAGGGTTTAGGATAGGTGAAGGCGGTCGTTCGTTATGTAAGTCTTCGTCTTGACTCATTTTAAGAGGTGAGTAATCAAACGTCGTTTTCACAGATAAACACAATTTATTAGTACTTTGTCACTGCACAATTATGACGTAACTACTGTAGAGCTTGCCGACGAGACTTCGAATGCCCTGTAGTGCGTCAGCGCGCTCCTTATATTGGTACGCTCCCCTCTACATTATTTCAAACTACCCAACTTACTAAAAATCAATATAATCAAATCAACAACTTATTTTGCATAATTTGAAAATCTATTATTTATGTTTACAATAAGAAGCTTAAATCATAATTATAATATCATTACAATTCTTAAATTTTCTAATCACTCCGACACGGCCATTCTGCAATACGGTCGCCTCTGACCGAAAAAGAAAACTGGAAATTCGGAGCCCTCTGTCCTCAACGAATTTCAACACAATTCGGAGGCCCCTGTCCTCAACGAATTTCAACACAATTCGGAGGCCCCTGTCCTCAACGAATTTTAACATAATTCGGAGGCCCCTGTCCTCAACGAATTTTAACATAATTCGGAGGCCCCTGTCCTCAACGAATTTCAACACAATGCGGAGGCCCCTGTCCTCAACGCATTGCAATATAATTCGAAGGCCCCTGTCCTCCATCAATTACAATAAGATTCGGAGGCTCCTGGCCTCAACGAGTTTCACCACAATTTTGAGAAGAATAGAAAGGAAACAATTAACTTATTTAAGAAAATCAATAATTACTTACAATGAAAGTAAAATCCAATATCTGTGCAACGATACTCCGACACGGTCATTCGTAAGACGCACACACTTTAACTAAATTTAATTATTTTTATGTATATCATTCGATTCTGTATTTCCCTGGTGTTCTGAAGCAGAAATGGTGTTTACTTGCTGATTACTTGGTTTTGGAGCTAATCGCAACTGATCATGTGCAACTTTCTTTGGTCTTCCTCTGTTTGCTAATTTCTTTACTTGGTAGCGATCATTGGGTAGCACCTTCCAAATTTCATAGGCTTCGGGGTATTTAAGATCAAGTCCGATTTGATTGCGAGGATTAGTCCTGAATAAAACTATGTCTCCTTTCTTAAATCTCTCAATTTTAGCCTTTCCTTTGTCGAATCTCAATTTATCATTTTTGCCCTTTGTTTGAATTTTGTTATGAATATAATTATCCAATTGTGCTCTGTCTACTGTCCCCTCTTCGTCGATTAAGGAAACTATTTCTGCTGGTACTGCGCCTTGTCTTCCAGTCAAGGCTTTCATTGGACTCACGTTTGTAGTCTTATGCTTGGTGCAGTTTATTGCTAGTTGTAAAGCATCCAGTCCTTTTCTCCAATTGTTTGTCTCGTAGTTACGAATTATAGTTAGTCCATTTTTGACTATGGCCATCACTCGTTCGACTTGGCCATTGGTTCGACTCACGCCTGGGGCTATAAAATGCTGATGGATTCCGAAGGCTTTGCAGAAATCTTCGAATTCAGCTTTGAAAGCCGTGTCTTGATCGCTTATGATTTGCCTTGGTGCTCCAAAAAGTGAAACAACAGCTTTAAGTGCATTTAACATAGATTTTGATGTTTTATCTGTTGCGTACGTCAAAGTAACAAATTTGTTGTAAGCATCTATGATAACGACAACGTATTCATGTTTGTTGTTTCTTTTTGTAAGATGTCCAGTCATGTCAATGTGAACAGTATCGAATGGAATCGGTTTCTTTTCTATGGGATGCATTTGAACTTGTCTAGATCCAGAAGCGCTTTTACTGGTTTGACATATGACGCAATTTTCGATGAATTTTTGTACTGTTGTGGACATCTCAGGAAAGCAATAATTTTCGCGGATTTTTGCTAAAGTCTTCTCCCATCCGGAATGTTTCAATGCCGTATGGTAGGCGTTAATAATGCTCCACTGATACGATTTAGGGATTATCTTTTTCCATTTCTTACTTCCAGGTACTTCTTCATCATATTTCCGTTGTAGCACTTGATCATGGAGACGATATTCTTCAATATTCTCACCGTTTTCCAACTGCTTAATGAGTTTAGCAAGGTCTTCATCTCGTCTTTGTTCGACCTTGAGCCATGTGTCCATATTTTGCGTTAAATTGATGCACTTTGCAGGATTTCTGCTAAAGAAATCGGCGTGTTTCATTCGATTACCCTGACGATATTCAATTGTAAAATCGAAATTTTGAAGATATGACCACCATCTGTGGATTCTTGGCAAGAGTTCGTGTTTTCGAGATGAACACTTTATGGCGTTGCAATCTGTAACTATTGTGAAGGTTCTTCCATAAAGATATTGTCTGAAGTGTTTAATTCCTCGCACAATAGCTAGGGTTTCAAGCTCGTATGAGTGGTAATGACTTTCGGGTGTCGTAGTTCTCATACTCATATAGCCCAATACGTTTTTTTTTTTTTTTTTTTATTGCAATGAATGGCGGGACGAGCAAGCCGTTCGCCTGATGGTAAGCGATACGACCGCTCATAAACAGTAGCAACATTCCACTGCGCTCGCCATCCTGAGACATAAGATGTTAAGTCTCAATATGTCCAGTAGTTGCTCTGGCTACAATGCCCTTCAATCCGAAACACAACAGTGCATTTAAGCACTACGTGTTGTTGTAAATTATTTATTTGTATTAAAATAGCTCCCAATCCAGTGCTACTGGCAGTATGGAGTTCAATTGGCCATTCTTCTCGAAAAATAATAAGAATGGGCGCTGAAGTTAGACGTCGAATGATATCAAGTCGAGCATTTTCACATTCAGGAGTCCATTCAAACTTGGCGTCCTTTTTAGTCAAGTTATACAGAGGAATCATCCTCTGTGAAAAAGATGGAACAAAGCGTCTGAAATAACCTGCTAGACCACAAAATTGGCGAACTTGTTTTGCATTTGTCGGTACTGGCGATTTTTCTAGAGCTTCGACCTTTCGTTGACTTGGTAGGACAGTGCCGTTAGATATCACGTTACCAAGATATTCAATAGATGTTTTAAAAAACGAACATTTCTTCACGTTGATTGAAAACCCTGCTCGAGTAAGTGCTGCTAGGACTTTGTCCAAAATTTCTAGGCCCTCAGAAAACTGCTTACATTTTATTAACACATCGTCCATGTAGATGAGGATATCGTCAAGCAAGGGTCGAAGTGCAGTCATTATTGCTTTCTGGAATACTGCTGGTGCGTTCATTAACCCAAACGGCATTCTCACATATTCGTAGAGACCATCTTGTGTGATAAAAGTTGTTTTTGAAATGGATTCTTCATTAATCGGTATTTGATAGAATCCTTGTGCCATATCGAGGCTGATGAAGTAGTTGGCATCCGAAAGTCGATCTATCTGATCCGATATTATTGGCAACGGATATTTTATAGGAACAGTATTTCTGTTCAGCTCTCGGTAGTCAGTGCACATCCGATCTTCGCCATTCTTTTTCTTCACAAGAATCACAGGACTTGCAAAATCAGAAGTACTTTCTCGTACTATGCCTTTGTCCATTAAGTCTTTGATTATGGCTTTTAATTTTTGTCGTTCCACGGGTGTCATACGATAGGCTCTTCGTGAAACAACTTTATTTGGATCCTTTAATTGAATATTTAAACTGCCAGTCGTTACTTTAGTCCTGGGGATTCCTTCTACAAAAGAGCCTTCATATTTCTTTAGTAGGCTCCTCAACTTTTGTTTTTCGTGATTATCTGTCAAATCAGTATGTAGGAAATACTCTTCCACAGTCCGGACGTTATGTATAATAGATTGTCTGAAGACTATTGCGCGTTCTTGAGTAATAAGGACATTCAATCCGGTACCTTTAACAATCTCTGCTCCGATAAGTATGTCGCATGGTAATTCGTGATCTTCAACAATGTGAAAAGCGATCTCGACAAATACGTTGTTGATGTTACATGTAACGATCACACGTAGACAAGATAATAAAGGGATACTATCGTTACCAATTCCCTTTAGTAGTACGGAACATTCTTCTCTCTTTCCCGGTAAACCGTAACCAAGTGACCGTCTTATCAGAGATCGAGAAGCGCCACTATCATACAAAGCAACTAAGCTTCGGCCATCAATATTAATTTCCATTGGTGTGAGTATTTCATTATCCACTTTCAATAAATTGGTCTTCTCTGCTTCATCTCCCATTTTCTTGAAACATGTAGACTCCATATGACCAATCTTGTTGCAATAACTACATTTAGGCTTACGATGATCGGCTGGTACGGTAGCCGAATTATGTCCATCATTGTTGTCAATATTCAACAAGGGTCTAAGATCGCCAGTTCTCAAGTTGCAGCTTGATTGCAAATGTCCTTGTTTGCCACACTTAAAACAGATCACAGTATCTTCTCGACCACTTCTAAATCTGGGGCGTTTAGATGGTGGTTCTCCGAATCTTGATTCACGAGGTTTGAAAGTTGAAGCGACAGATATTAACTCTGGGATACTTGTGCACTTACTGGACAAAAACCGTAATCTGAGGAACTCGTTGTCAATACACCCAATAACCGCTTCAACTGCGTCTGTTTCTTTGTTGCCATTTATCACTCGCTTCCAAATTTGCCAGGCTTTAGTGATAGATTCAACGGGGTTTGATGTATTGAATTTAAAACTTCGAAATTTCAGTATATCATTGCAATATCTTGATTCCGGCTCGAATGTTTGTATCAAAGCTTGTCGCATATCGCTCCATACTGGAGATTTTACTAGCCACGTATCTCCAAGAGATTTAGCTCTTCCTTGTAATAGACTAGCAATTTTATAACAGACTTCATAATCTGTTAAATTCCAATGCTTCTTTGCTTGATCAACGTGTTCACACCAATCTTGTATAGGTACATCTCCATCCGGGTCAAATGGTGCTATATAGATATCACTCAATCGTGGTCGCTGTGATGCAGCTGTTGTCTTGTTAAGAAAACCAGAAATAAATTCTTGATTCGCCTGTATACCAGCTTGGTTTTGCCTTGTTAGCGTTTCCAGTGCATTGACAAGTGCGAATAAGGTTTGCGAGTTTCCATCCATATTCTCTCCTCTTGAAGTGCCTGGGATCGTCCCGCTTCTGATTTCGGAGTGAACAGAAGGGTTTAGGATAGGTGAAGGCGGTCGTTCGTTATGTAAGTCTTCGTCTTGACTCATTTTAAGAGGTGAGTAATCAAACGTCGTTTTCACAGATAAACACAATTTATTAGTACTTTGTCACTGCACAATTATGACGTAACTACTGTAGAGCTTGCCGACGAGACTTGGAATGCCCTGTAGTGCGTCAGCGCGCTCCTTATATTGGTACGCTCCCCTCTACATTATTTCAAACTACCCAACTTACTAAAAATCAATATAATCAAATCAACAACTTATTTTGCATAATTTGAAAATCTATTATTTATGTTTACAATAAGAAGCTTAAATCATAATTATAATATCATTACAATTCTTAAATTTTCTAATCACTCCGACATATATATATATATATATATACATTTTTATTCGTTACGTTTATAGTATAATATATGTAGTAAAGTCACATTTTACTTTGTGTAGTTTATGTAAGTGTATACTTGTATTATATATATATATATATATATATATATATTTAACCCGCAAACAAATAGGCGTCCCCTGAAGGAAAAAGTGCATTTAAACTGGCGTCCACCTGCTTTGGGCGTCCGTATACCGGACGCCACTTTGGTGGCCGGTGCCACTTAGGTCCTTTTACTCCTGAGAGGCCGTAGGCAAAAAATCGACAGAAGCCAAAAAATCGCTTAAATGGCTGCAATAATATATTGAAAAGTTCACGGAGAATTCTCAGCGCAGGTTTGGCGCTGCTGTAGCGCGTATATCCACAGCCGTATATCTCAGATATTTTCTGACTACGGATTCGCGTATTTGGCATCCGCAGTTGCGACGTTGTCAGTCCGCTCATTAAATCTGTGACACTAGATGACATAATATTAAACACAATCAAAATAATATTTATCGTCCTAGATCAGGCACGCGGTGCGTTTGAATCGGCGTCCAATTATCTTAAGCTTTTGGAACTAACTTTTTTTTAAATGTATGTATGGTGAAGTTGACAAATTGTCAATTTGGCATACATTCACAAAAGTTTGCTTAACAACGGAGCAAACAACTTAACCTTTTTTAAATCTGAGATGTTTTAGTAAATAATAAATACTTACACCCCACCAGGAATATATATATAGTAATATATAATATAATATATATTAGACTGTCGTAAGCGCCGCCCACTTTCGTTGATTTAAAAGTAGCCCCTATTTCAATGACATTAGGTTGCTTTTTTGCCTGAAACCCGGAGAGCCGTATAATAATAGACCCCTATTTCAATCCCATTAGGGTTGCTTATTGCTTGAAATCCGAACGAACCGTGTTGCGGTTCCCGACAGTCTAAGGGTACCCCACAATACGATCAATTAAATGTTCTTTCGTGGTTATCAGGAAATATGAGATACTTTTGAACTCACAAACACCTAAACCCGAAACAAATATCGGGGCATATTAGCGTAGCAATTATGAACAATTTTGTTGTACTTTGAAGATATACGAACGCCGAATTGCTATATACGGACGCTCAATAGTATATACGGATGCCTATTATCTGTATACGGACGTTCAATAGCTATCTGGACGCACGATAGTCAACACTAAAGTGATGTCTTCTTTTAGTAAATTAATTATTTATCTTTAAATATTTTACTCTCTAGCTCCGACTGCCTCGATGGCGTAGTTCTACTACGGTACGGTTACAAAGCTGAGGTCTCGGGTTCAAATCCTGGGTTGGGCAAAGTGATATTGAATTTTTCTATTCATTATCAGCCCAGAGTCAGGAATTTGTGCCCGATATGGCGATAGGCTCGCCACCTATCACATTGTGGGACGGAACATACAAAGCGAAATGTGGGTATCCTGGCACCTCTGCCTACCCCTACTGGGATATAGGCGTGAGTTTACGTATGTATGTAAATATGTTATTGTTTTGAAAATTCAAGGGGAAATTATAGGATATTATGTTGTATACGGATGCCCAATAGCTATATACGGATGCGTAATAGCTGTATACGGACGTTCAATAGCTAATTTACAAACACTTTCGTCTTTGGGGAAGGACAGCTCATAAACAGTAGCAACATTCCTCTGCGCTCGCCATCCTAAGACATAAGATATTAACACTATTATTATTTTGAGGTAGGCAGCGACTTTGTTGTGCTGGTCCCCTGGCACTACGGAGGTCCATGAGCAGCGGTAGCCGCTTACCATCAGGCGGGCCGCTAGCTCGTCTGCCTACAAAGCAATAAAAAAAAAAAAAAAAAAAACTCCATATGTCCAGTAATTACTCTGGCTACAATGTCCTTCAAACAGAAACACAACAGTGCATTTACGCAGTGTTGTTTCACGGGCAAAATAGACATTGCGGTGGTACCTAATCAGGTGACTTCACATATGAGAGACCTGCCACCAGTAAAAATCCCTAACTTCGCATCTGAGACACTGTAATTTCTTCTTCGGGAGAAGGCTTTCTTAATCTCTGTGACTCATTACCAACCTAAAGGTTGGATGACCAGAAGTAGGTAAAATTCTTTTCTTTTATCTGATTAAAAACATTTTATTTAAATTCGTCTAATGAGTTTTGCGTGAAAGACGGACAAATATCTACCAATTAATACATTCACCTATGCTTATAACAATTATGGTAGGTATGAGATAGCTAAGGACTAACAAATACATTTTATATCAATATTGGACGTCCGTATATCTATGGAACTCACCAATATTGGAATAAATTAAATGATGAAACTGTGTAATACAAACAAGTGATAGTAAAAGAAAGAGACAAGTGACGAAGCTGGCAACGTCGCATTCTGAGGATGTCAAATTGTCGTTGCCTAGGGTAAATCAGGATCAATATATCCAGGATGCCTTTTATGTTTTACCATGGTTCGGGGTTCAAAAATGTTGCGGCCCGACTGCAAGAAGAATATCGCGAAAAATAAACTTATCGGAAAATAACGTACCCCACGGAGCTGGAAATCGAAAAACTAAGCACTATTCATCAAGACATGTAAAAAAATGTAAGAGGAACTGGGAGACGTCGTAATGATGCACTACATACTAGACGCCAAAAACACTTTAGGATGTAAATATATATATATATATATATATATATATATATATATATATATATATATATAGATATAGATATAAATAATGCCTATTTATAAAGCTTTTAGTTGTACATGATTTTCTTCCTTTCCTTTTTAATGACTATCTTCGATTTTCCTTCTCCTATTCATTCCAATCCATCCAAAGGTTGTCTGGAAGAGATCGCCGTTAGCGATAAGGCCGCCGTTTGTACGTACTTATGTTATAAGTTCCTTAGTTGTAAAATTATTTTATTAATTTTTGTGTACAATAAAGAATTATAAATAAAATAAATAAATAAATAAATAATAGGGTAAGGAAGGTGAAAAAGGCTTACTCACCAACCCGCCAGCGTCATCACGTTCCAGGACGATTACTTGACGAATTTATTTGGTTCGAGGATCCGCCTCGTGCGCGTCGCGATCGCGATCGAACAGATTTTTAGGCTCGAATATATACGAAAACGGTGGCACCTTTATAAGCAGATCCTACCGGCTGCGCCAGTCAAGTTTGAGGGAACGTACTTTAAGTTTTTAAAAATTAAAATTAAAACTAAGTGAATAGGTGTGAGCAGAGTGAGATGCTCTCTTATATTAAACTCTTATAACAAAATACAAATCGTATCTATCCTATAATGCTTAATGCTAATGTTTTATCTAGACATAACATCCTTTCTTAAAATGCCAACGCAAGCTGTGTTGGTCGATCATGCGTTAACATTTACTATGGTAGGGGTGTGACAGGGTAACATAACTAGATAGTAAGGCTTGGGAATAAAACATAACACTTAGCCGTACAGTATAATTATCAATTATTTATTATTATAAATTATTTATGAACTGCTCTAAATTGCAAATCCTGTATAATCACTGTATTGTAAACTTATTTTGAAAAGAGCAACGCTAGAGTTTCTTGCCCGTTCTTCTCTGGCGAAAACAGCCTTGTGAACCGGGTGGTAGTGAAAAAAAAAGTGAGTGAATCTAAACAATGTATGACATTTTATGGATTCAATAAATATTTTCATTTCATTTCATTTCATTTTTTTTGTATTGTATTGTATACGTCCCACTGCAGGGCACGGGCCTACTCTACAATCGAAAGTACGATTGAGAGTGGTTAGGCCATATAGTCCACCACGCTGGCCTAGTGCGGGTTGGCGGACTTACATACCATAGAAATTCTTATAAATCGCTATGGTATGCAGGTTTCCTCACGATGTTTTCCTTCACCGTTTTAGTGCGTGGTGATTGACTTTCATTTCATTACAAGATGTAAATTAAGAATGTGTATAGTCCCCATTTGGAATTAATAAGTAAAGCTTATTATGTTTTGTAATCTTTATTCAATGTTAATACCTATTGTTTTCAGCGTTTTTAACACTGTATTTGAGGAGTAAGCTCGGATACACAGACGATGGTGCTACAGAAATCTATCATTTATTCAGTACATTTATTTACGTATTTCCTATTGCCGGCGGGTTTTTGGCGGATAATTACCTTGGGAAGTTCAAGTACGTACTTTGTCTACTGCTTTGTCTTAACAAACAAATATTAAACTTAGCGCGCTGTAAACTGTAGTTTAGTTCTGTTTTAGCGTAATAATATGTGACTAATAATATAAAGTTAAATATGACGTAATATAAAAAAAATCTTTTTCTATAAATATCAGAGAACCAGTGAAGTTATTCTTTGTATTTTGAGAAACATCGTTTTAGGAGATTATAAAATGAATATGTTTGAAGTTTTTTTTTTATTGCAATGAATGGCGAGACGAGCAAGCCGTTCGCCTGATGGTAAGCGATACAACCGCTCATAAACAGTAGGAACGTTCCACTGCGCTCGCCATCCTGAGACATAAGATGTTAAGTCTCAATATGTCCAGTAGTTACTCTGGCTACAATGTCCTTCAATCCGAAACACAACATTGCATTTACGCAGTGTTGTTTCACGGGAGAAATAGACATTGCGGTGGTTGTTGTTGCGGACTTAGTCAACAATTTTATACTATATATACTTGAATAAATATTAAACAGCTATGAAGATTATGTATACTTAACTATACTAAACAGACTGTGATTTGGAAGCTACCTATTGCACTATAAATTAGCATGTTTTTGATACTCTTTTTCTTAAAGGAATTTTTGCAGGAAGTATGGAATATTCTTACAGCATATCTCAAGTAATTTAGTAGGTATGTGCATAAGACACTCCAGTCAAAGAAAAGTCGCTATTTTCACATATGACACGAATATAAATGCAATACCTGAGCAGAATGTAGGAAGGGTCAAGTTAGATAAAGGAAATGTTGCACACGTACGACAGTACAAATCTTCAGTGGGATTCCAAATTATTTCTTTGTAAAATTGATTTATTGTAGACTTTCGACAGCCTTCTTGAGTTTCTTGGTCTGATTTCTTGGCCTAGCAATCTGTTTTTTGCGGGTGTTTATGTAATTCGAGCATTTTAATTTTGTTTGATCGCGATTGGATTAGTGCAATCTCAACGATTTTTCCGATATTAATTCATATCAATATATAAAGGAATAAGTCTCTATAACCTTTTTAGTATTTTTAGTTCATAATTTTTCCCATATTCTTCATTTTAATTATTTTCTATACATGCTAGGATTTTGTAATCACAATACTTAATACAATATTATTTAAAACATACTTGGGTTGACAAAGTTTCGTTTGGGTGCCTCCATTGTCATTCGGATTTGTTTAATCGCAGTACTATCTTAGTTTAATTTGTTGTTGGTTTTCTTTTAGAACAATTCTGTACATGATGTTTGTGTACGCGGCGGGAAATATGTTGGTAGCACTGGCCGCCATACCGCAACTCGCTCTACCAGGACGGTACGTTTCATGTTTTGTCTTTGTTATTTTTGTGCGTATGCGATTTTAAACTGTATTTCTATGATGTAAGTACTAAAATAGATTTTTCAGGAGTGGAACTGATCGTGATCATGTGAAACGTAAAGACACTGGAGATATTTTTATGTTTATTTTATTATTTTATTTAAGAATTAATTAACACCAGCACATTGGTCTAGGACCTATGCCATTGATATTTAAACTGGTCTCTCTAGAATCTCAAGAGTTAATTAGTGGTCAACAAGGGATCCATGTTAGCAAAACAATTTTTTTTTAAATTCTTTAATGCAATGAATGGTGAAATGAGCATTTCGTTTCCCTGATGGTAAGCGATACGACTGCAACAAAGCCAAACAACACTTTGAATTACAAAGCAATGCTTGGCATTCCACTGCTCTCGCTAACCTGAGATATAAAATGTTAAGTCTCAATATGGCCAGTGGTTACTCTGGCTACAATATCACAATTATGTCAATAATGTCTGAATAATGCAAATCTTTTAAATTAAGTAGAACATCGAAATAATTGGAGTTCATGAATTTACAATATTAATTGGTATGAAGTGTATCTATAATAGAAATACATGACAAATTGTGTCCGAAACAAAGATTATGAGGACCTTTGGTTTAAGTACTGTATTTTATTATGTACTAAAGCTAGCAGACAAGGAAATCTATTTCGTGTGTTATCTAAAATGAACACGGTGTTCAGAGGAGAACATAATAGCGAAGTGACGACTGACTTGCACTTCGTATTCTGTATCTGTATCAGCCCATAATCAAGAGTACGATTAAGAGGGGTTTGGCCATTGGCCGTTTAGTCCAACACGGTGGCCTAGTGCGGGTTGCGAACTTTTAAACACCATAAAAATTCTTCCGAATTGCTGTGATATGCAGGTTTCCTCAAGAAGTTTTCCTTCAGCTTTATAATGCGTGGTGATTGACTATGAGTACATATGACTCCGAAAAGTCAGAGGTGTGGCCTGGGATTTGAACCTGTGCTCACCGTAAACATACTGGCAGCCGCGTTTGATCCGTTACCAATACGTCATCACCAAAAAGCTCCATCACGCACATATTACAGTGAATTTATTATGAACATATGATCATATTTTGACAACAGCATGATAATCATGCATTTGCGCACCAAAAGACCGTAGACGATATATACGAACTTTTTTTCTTTGTTCCCATTTTCAACACCCACCAATAGAAACAGAACAAATGTGAAAAATGTGCTATTGCTGCCAGTTCTTTTTTCTCAATCTGTATAGTTTAATTCTAGCCCTTTACAAATATGTTTCAATTGCATTTGTACGATACAAAACAGTCTCCAAACCCCAGTCGAGATAACTCAATTGTTATGAAGGTGAGCGGAGCACGTACTGTGTGGTCCTAATTAACTTTTAGCGAAATGAAACATTCGCCTTTAATATTTTATTCCACTCCTGCTTGGGTGAGTTTTATTTGAATAATTTAATTATAAGCGTTATGAGTGACGGATGAAATCCATTACCCAACCGCTACAAAATAAACGAGTTTTATTATAATTCGTGTAATTAACCCAAAAAGTTTTTAAACTTGTGTTCATTTTATTTTTGTAATGTTCTGGAATGAAAAAATTGATTCGTGTTAGGCTGTATGTACCAATTTGTTGTCGTGTAACTTTTATGAAAACATTTTATGACAATGAACTGGAGATTTGGCGGGAAAATCGTAGGAATAAAATAAAACCAGAGCTTTTTATGTATAGGCTATAGCCTATAGCCCTCGTTTTATTTTTATTAATTTGCTGCATTTTGAGTTTTGTTGCATACATAGGAAGGAATTTTATTTTATAGAGCTGTTTAAAGGTGGACACGTGAACTGGAGGTTAAACAAGCAAGTTCTATTTGGTTAATTCGACTTTGCTGGGCTCTATCAAAAGTTGTGGTAAGGTGGCTATATTTACAAACCATGTGAAGCCCTAATGAAAAAAACATTAAATTTTGTAGTGATTTTTAATTTATAATTTGTGAGTTTATATTTAATTTATAATTTTGTAGTCAATTATACTTAAACTATTCGACAGTTTATCACATAGAAAAAAAAATAGTTTAAAGCTGTTTAATTCCAGTTGAATTCGTTTTAAAACGATAATCTAAATATGCATTCGGTTATCAAAGGAATTTATAGCAATTTGTCATTAAATAATTTGTTCAATTTTCACTAATATAACTCATCTTTACGATCAAGAATATACCTACATTTACGAAGACTCAAATGTATGACAACGCTGTCTCCATATTATAAATTCTTTAAGATCAATATATAGGTCTTTTAATTTCCGTCCGTTTAGCAATTATCATACTTTCAGACTCTGCACTTTCATCGCTTTGTTCATGATTACAATAGGCGCTGGGGGCATAAAGCCTTGCGTCACAGCCTTCGGAGGAGATCAGTTCAAACTGCCTGAACAAGAGCACCACCTGGCGGTATACTTCAGTCTCCTGTACTTCAGTCTTTGCATGGGCAGTCTTGTCGCTAAGACCGTGTCTCCCATACTGCGGTCGGAAGTGCACTGCTTCGGGGATAAAGATTGTTATTCACTGGCTTTTGGAGCGCCTGGATTGGTTGTGCTTTTGTCTATAGGTAATTTTTATTTTATTTTTGTTTACTGAATAATATGTGTAAAATTACGGATTGACGTGTAGATTTACAAAAGTTAGCATCGTCTTAATGAGATTGAACGACCAAGGCGTCTTCGCAGGAAGAGGAAAAGAAATTGCAATGGAGCAGATCCGCATAATTGTTATGACTATTCTGCACACCATTCACTGCCTCTCCTGCCGCTTTTTCGTGCTAATATTATAATAAAAGTATATAATAAAAGGGCTTGAGATTTAATTTCAAGATCTGCTAGTCTGTTCACAGGATTTTATATTTTCATATTAGTTTCTAGAGACTTAAGTTACAGAAAAGTTAGAATAAACCTTAGAGTATTTATAAAGTAGAGGGAACGTTGGTACCACCGCTTTCTACACTCCTATTGGCTGATATTTTGAAAGTTTTAGTTACCAACAGAGTTTAAATCAATTTGTTATTAATAATTAATTTAATTTTCACTATTATATTTTCATTAAATATCTATCTACGTTTTCAAGATGAAAATGTATGATAACGCTCCTTCTATATTATAAATACTCTAAGATTTAAACCTATAAGAAGTGACTATGGATTACGGAATTCTACGCAGTCTTCGATGAATATTTACAGAGTACAACTCACTATTAAAATACTAGTAATTGTTTGAAGGGACACGTGGCAAGTAAATATTAAAATATTTGCGTATTAAATATTTGTTAGTTAAACCTCAGACCTTAAATAGACTTATATAACTATATTAATTATATAAATAAACAAAATCAATGATATAACCCACTTGATTTAACTTCAAATATGTCTCGCAAGTATAAAGATGGACAAATATACATACAGTAAATAAACTCAAAATTATCATGATAGCAGAGGTTAAACACGTCTATTTTGGATCTTGTGTTGTTTTTGTTCTCGTTTCATTTGTCCTGATGCTATTTACGGGGTGTGCAAATATTTTTGCAGTATTAGTTGATTGTTTTATCTTTAGTTTTCCTCAGATATTTGTTATGGAGTGCATACAAGAAGTACAACATAATAACTCTTAATTAAGAATAAGAACTAAGATATAGGAACTAAGCCTAGGTGGTGCAGTTGTACTATGGTATGATTGCAAAGCAAGTTACATTGGATTTTCTATTCATTATAGTTAGGAATTTGTGCCTGATATGGCGATAGGCTTGCCCCTATCCCATAGTCGTGTCGTATATTATATAATCCGGGTTGCACCTCTGCCTATTCTATGTATGTAAAAATATTATTTATTGATCTTACAGTGATATTCGTAAGTGCAAAAAAACCGATACGTAATGAAGAAGCCGGAAGGGAACGTGGTTCTTGACTTTGTGAAGTGTGTATCGGTAAGTTTTACATCATCTGGTTTTATTTCGTTTGTAAGTAAATTCTTTACTTTGACACTTTTACGAGGAACTTATAAACTCCATACTTTTTATATTTTATTTTAACATAACAATCATGCTTTTTTATGCACTTTTGTAGTCATTTTTTTATTGCTGCCGACTGATGGTAAGCGTTATAACTGCTCATAGACAGTAGCAAAACCAAGCAACACCATGAATTACAAAGCAATGCTTGCTATTTCACTGCGCTCTCCTTCCTGAGACATAAAATGTTAAGTCTCAATATGTCCAATCAACAATCTACTTTCTTATAATGATTTTTTGCTGATCCTAATATGAAATTATGCTAGATCTATAAATATAACGATATTGTATTACAAATAAAGCTATGAAAGTCGATTCAAAAGTTTATGATTCCATTCAACTCTACCATTATTTCTAAAATCACAAACGGGACAAATGTAAGTAAACAAATAAATACAGTGCATCTATAAGTTCAGTCTTCCTAATACTTTAAGCGGGAACAACGCCAGTAAATCATGAATAAGTCCCGACATTAATATCTGTGAGTTGGGCGTCCGTGTACAAACACGGCCATCCTTCTACTGCTTGTAATGTTAAGGAAGTGTCGTAAATTGTACGCGGAAATGGTTCTGTTACTGACAATGAGCGGTCGTATCGCTTACCATCAGGCAAAAGGCATGCTCGTCTTACCTTTAATAGCAATTTTATACTGTTTACAAAATCGGTTTAAGTTTTGACTTTTCTTTGTATTATTTGTAGCTAGGTATAAAGAACGCTCTATTGAAACGGGATAAAAATGAAAAGTATTCCCACTGGTTGGACAGCGCACAGCATCAATACGACAAAAGATTCATTAGGGACATCAAGAAAACACTGTCCATTCTTATGCTTTTCACCGTATTGCCAGTGTTCTGGGCATTGTTGGATCAGATGGTGAGTATTTATAATACAGGTCCAGCAAAGAAGCAATTCATTCATTTATAATTCCTTGGTTCGGTAAATAGGGCATTAGCTTCTCTCTCATCAGTCACAGGAAGTCCACTGCAGAACACAGGCCTCCGCCATTTATCTCCACGTCGAGCTGTTGGAAGCGATCTGCATACAGCGACTTTCTGCAATTAGCTTACTTTATAGTAATAATTACCGCCGCCCATGACCATTTATAATACTAAGATTGAGATGAGTTTTCGATCTCTCAAAATGAAAAAGCGACAGGAGAAAAGAGGGTAAAAGCGACAGGAGAAAAGGGTTATTAGTCCTCCTATAGTCTCATTCACTAGTCACTCAGAAACAGAAAAATGGGTGACAGGTCAGAATTATTGGGTCTCGGCAATCTTACCCATAGAACTCCATAGAATAAAACTCATTAGCAGAACAGTTTCTTTAAGTCAGATTTCTGTGAGATGATGGTACTACTCCAATCGAGCCAGCCTGTCGATATATTATATTATATATATATTATTTTAATCCTTGTCTACTGCAATAGTCCAGAGTTTGAAACATTAACTAATTTTCTAATGATCCGCCTAGAAATTCTAAATTGCTTAATTGGATTAAAAAGAAGTGGAATGGCGTGTTACCGCAAATTTGCAGGCATTACGTAATTAGTCCAATGAAAATTGGGTAGCACAATTATCAAGAGTGGGTGAGTGTTAAACATAATAATAAAAAGTAATTTAATGAAACGTTATTAATAATGTTGGGGTAAACGGCGTTTGAAGTGGGCTGACACATACTATAATTAGAAAAGTTAAATTGTTATGAGTAATTAAAAAAGTACAATTATTTTTCGGGTTTAATTTTCTTTGTTGGTGATGTTGATAGAGATAAGATAATCCCTATCATCCCATCCCTATATACAGGGTATATATTCTGTTTATATAACTAGTGACTTCAATCACAATGCAATTAAAAAAAATGCAAAAATCACGACGAATTATATTTGTTATTTCTTTATTAACGTCGTATTTGGGTTTACTAACTATGTATATGGGACAAAGTTTGTCCTAAGGTAATAGTGAACAGCCTTTTATTTTTAAAGGCGTTAGGCGCCAGGGGCATACCATTCAAATATTTTAATCTTTTTTTGCAAGAACCATGGATTCGACTCCCAGAAAAGATGATATTTAAAAAATCCCAAAAAAAATGGCGCTTTTCATTAAAACTACCACCAGGCTTAGTTTTCGGTCGTAGTCTCGATATACCCTGTATCTTTGGACTCCAAAAGTTAAAAGTGCTCTTACATTAATTCTTTCTAGATTTCAAATCCGTCTATAAATTGTGTTACCTGATCCCTCTGACTTGATCTCACGATAGTTAAAAAGTCCATAAAACTAAGACCGACCCACCTACTTCCGTTCGGTAAAAGTTTTGGGGTAACACGTAATTGGGTAACTTAATTACCCTATTTCCGTAAAGAATGATCGCACATTTGCCAGGGATCGGCCGTATTAGACATGATTTCCGTTCAAAGATTACACACGTGTGCTAAGACCTGTATATGTTAGTATGTAGTTATGTAGTATTTTATGAAATATTTAAACATTCAACTTTGTTTCGGACTAAAGAGCAACAAAGGTTACCGACATAGCCCATAGAATTAGCAAGTTGAAGTGACAGTGGGCCAGACACATGGCGCGTAGAACCAACCGATGGCCGTTGGGGCCGAAAGGTTTTAGAATGGAGGCCACGTATAGGCAAGCGAAATGTCGGACGCCCGCCTACAAGGTTCAGCTGTAGACTTCCTGTGGCTGGGATGTTGATGATGATGATGATAGAGTAACATCCTAGGGTTGACAAAGTTTTTGATGATACCGAGTAATAACATTCAGCGAGTCTATGAGAAAACCTAATTAGTCTTTAAAATAATACATTACTATACATTTCTGATATTTTAGGGATCACGATGGACACTGCAAGCAACTAAAATGGACGGTAGATTTGGATTTGTGACGGTCAAGCCAGACCAAATGCAAGTTCTGTCTCCCATATGCATCCTTATAATGATTCCACTAGCACAAAAGGTATTGTATCAGAAATGCTTTTCTTTATTCATAAACTTATAAAAAGCCCTGATAGAAAAACGCAAATAAAACATTTTTAACTTTTATTATGGGATCTTTTGCTTCAGGGACGTTAAGAGGCAGTTTATTCGAATGAGGCCATTTTGCGAATTCGAAAGTCGCAAAAAATATATATTGTGTTAGTTTTAAAAGTAGTACTGTTAATTACTTTATATGATACAAAACAGATAATTTAAAACAAAAAAATATACTGTAATATATGTTCGGTAAAATAATTAAAACATATTTCCAAATAAGAATTAAACTTCTTCAGAAGTGCGTGGTGGCCTGTTGGTAAACGGATTAGACGCGACTGCCAGCATGTTCACGGTGATCACGGGTTCGAATCCCAGGTACACCTCTGACTTTTCGGAGTCATGTGTACATTGATAGTCAATCACCACGCACTAAAACGGTGAAGGAAAATATCGTGAGAAAACCTGCATACAATAGCGATTTATAAAAAAAAATCTATGGTATGTAAGTCCATGAGCATAAGTATGTATTAACGAGCCATGGAGCGGGCTATGCTCGGTGTTTCCCTACGAGATCGAATCAGAAATGAGGAGATCCGTAGGAGAACCAAGGTTACCGACATAGCCCATAGGATTGGCAAGTTGAAGTGGCAGTGGGCCGGGCACATAGCTCGTAGAACCAATGGCCGTTGGGGCCGAAAGGTTCTCGAGTGGAGGCCACGTACAGGCAAGCGAAGTGTCGGACGCCCGCCTACAAGGTGGACGGACGATCTGACTAAGGTCGCAGGAAGTCGCTGGATGCAGGCCGCTTCCAACAGGTCATTGTGGAGATCCTTGGGGGAGGCCTATGTTCAGCAGTGGACTTCCTGTGGCTGATATGATGATGATGATGATGATGATGTAAGTCCGCCAACCCGCACCAGGCCAGCGTGGTGGACTATATGGCCTAACCACTCTCAATCGTACTCTCGATTGTAGTGTAGGCCCGTGCCTTACAGTGGGACGTATATGGGTTGATACTGATACAAAAAAATAGTACATTGAAGTTGTGAAATAAGATTAAACACCCTTAGAAATGAGAGAGGCTCACGATACAATTTACAAATTGAAGTTCTAGAATCATTTGTCTATTATTTTCAAAGGCATAATTATATTAGGGAATATAGGCCACATTTGTTTAATGTATTTAGTGTCTGATTAGTTATAGAGTTATTATATCCTATATAATAATATCCTACTATAATAATATTATGAAGGCGAAAGTTTGTATGTTTGTTACTTCTTCACGCTCAAACGGCTGGATCGATTTAGTTGAGTTGATCAATTTTGTATAGCTGGTATGGAGGTGGTTGATACACGTAATTAATGCATAAGTTTATACACCCAAAAACACGTTCCTTTGGGATGAGCAAGGAATGCGAATATGTATATTTGGTATTATTTTAAACTTAATGGGATGGAAAAAGAATATTAAATGATATATGGCTTGCATATCATGGATAATGGGAGACGATGGGAAGGAACAGGACGGGCAAAACCGTATAAAGGACGAGTAATTTTGAGTTCAAATATAAAAAAAGTTAGTTCACGTTATAATATGTCTCTTAAGAGACCTAGACTCAAAAAGTATTTGCATTCGGGCGAAACCGGGTCCGACCGCTAGTCTTGAAATAAATTCTCGAGGCTGATATACGAGCAACAATAATATGGCGTAGAGACGCGGGATTATTCAATTTGTCGATTTGAATGGGATATGTCAGTATTTCATTCATATTTTTAGAAATATATCGATACTGTATTCGTCTTAAACAGTTCGTAATTTATGTATATAGTAAATCAATTACTAAAAAATGCATAAATATATTTAGAAAACGCTAATGTGTAAATACGATATCAATCAGTGTTAAGAAGCTAAACTCATTTGCAAAAAAAACGGGCACCTAAGCAATGAACCATTTCAAATGTTACTATTGGTTTGTTTGATAATTATAGGTAGTTTTGCTTTCACAATTTTGTAAATTAATAAGCAAATAATTGTTTTCGTCAGTATTATCATAAAATTTTGATAAAATTTATGGGTTTTAATGCTAAAGTTCACTAGTAGTGTATGCTCGCTAGTAGTGCATATGCTCGTGAAGTAAAAGTAAACAAAGATTTTTGTTTCGTTTTTCTTTAATAAAGTAAAAGCAGATAAATGTTTAGTATCGAGTGTGACCCCCTCTAGCTGAAATCACAGCTTGAATTCGTCTGGGTATGCTAGCGAGGATATCCCGGATACTTGCTTGCGGAATACGTTCCCACTCCGTGGTAATCACATTCTTCAGCTCTCTGATGGTCTGCGGAGCCGGTTGTACTGATCTCACGCGTCGTTTCAGAACGTCCCAGACATGCTCTATAGGATTGAGCCTGGTTCTGGAAGAAAACCATGTATTCAACCACGGGATGATCGTTTTCTTGTGAGTCGCGCATTGAGAAATCGCAAGTCTCCGTATGTGGACCTTAAGAACAACCTCGAAGAAGTAAGAAATGTGCATATTAGTCTATGGACGGTCAGGAGGAGGCTTCTCGTGGCCAATATATGCAGTCATCGCCCGGCCCGCGGCCCTAAGTTACTCCGTGAGCACAGAGTTGCCAGGCTTAGGTTTGCTCGAAATTGTGAGTCATGGACTCAAGAAGACTGGAATAGGGTATCGTTCTCCGATGAAGCCAGGATATCTCTGTTCGGTGAAGATCGACGTCGGCGAGTGCTACGAAGACGAGGAGAACGCTTTGCAGAAGCTTGTTTTGAAGAAATCACACCTTATGGTGGGGGCTCTGTTATGTTTTGGGCAGGAATAAATTCAATGGATCGTACAGAGTTAGTCTTCATTGAAAACGGCTCACTGACTAGACATCGATACATAACGGAAGTTCTAATTCCTCATGCACAACCCGCATTGGCCGCTTTAGGCGAAGACTCAATTTTTATGGACGACAACGCTCGCGCCCACCGGTCTGGCGATGTGGAAGCGTATGTGCAAGAGGTCGGCATTCGTCGTTTGGATTGGCTAGCTCGAAGTCCCGACCTCAATCCTATAGAGCATGTCTGGGACATTCTGAAACGACGCGTGAGATCAGTACAACCGGCTCCGCAGACCATCAGAGAGCTGAAGAATGTGATTACCGCGGAGTGGGAACGTATTCCGCAAGCAAGTATCCGGGATATCCTCGCTAGCATACCCAGACGAATTCAAGCTGTGATTTCAGCTAGAGGGGGTCACACTCGATACTAAACATTTATCTGCTTTTACTTTATTAAAGAAAAAACAAACAAAATCTTTGTTAACTTTTACTTCACGAGCATATGCACTACTAGCGAGCATACACTACTAGTGAACTTTAGCATTAAAACCCATAAATTTTATCAACATTTTATGATAATAATGACGAAAACGATTATTTGCTTATTAATTTACAAAATTGTGAAAGTAAAACTTAAACTACCTATAATTATCAAACAAACCAATAGTAACATTTGAAATGGTTCATTGCTTAGGTGCCCTTTTTTTTTGCAAATGAGTTTATATTATACTTCGTTTTTACACCATTATCATACTATACTTTAAAAAATATTTTTAAAATTCCCTATGAAAAAAGATTACGCATGAAAGCCTAGTTTATATCTCACTGACTGACTGACCGATCATCAAAAGTCTAAGGCACTTCTAGCAGACATAGAACCTTCAAATTTAAAATTTTGATGGGATTTCTGTTTCTAGTGTACAAATAACCAGAGAAGTTTTGTAAAAGACTAAATCGAAACCAACTTTTACAACATTATATTTATATGTGATTCCGTATCACAATAAAAATATCTTACGGTTACAACTAGAACGAAAGCATGTTATTTTCTTTTATAATAAACGATAATATTCCCCGCGTTGTATATTATTAATGAAATCGAATAAATCAGGTCCAAATTAGGTCTCCGATCAACACAACTGACTTGAGTAATACAAGCGTGACGTGCTTGTATTATTATACTATATAATATATACTTGCAGAATTGCTGTTATCATTTCTCTGAAATGTATTTTATGCTCCCTAAGGCCCCATTCGCATGGGCACTATTTCACGGCTCTTAAAAAACATTGCAATGAAACAAATGTAAATTCATTAGTTTGTTCACACGATGGCGATTATAAAATGCGACGCTTTTGTAAAGAGCGCTGTCGGATTATCGACTTTGGACGTTAAATTTTCATTTCACATATACATAAATATTGGGACCGATAAAAAACCGTCAAAGTCGACGCCTTTGAAGCGCTCGTGTGAATGGGGTATTAGGGGTCCTTTTTGTGGCGAAGGCAAACTACGATTGTCACTTTTCAAAGACAGCTTGGAAAGTCAAGATACGCGTTTATAATCTGTGGCTGCTATGCCGTGTCCCTTGCCGTGTCCTTGTGGAATAATTTATTCTCTATGTTTAAGTTATGACCCTTGGAGATTATAAATTTGTTATTGTATAATTGTAGGATCAGCTTTTGGTGTTTCGTTTACTATTGTTTCTCATTTGTTAAGTAATATATTATTTTTAATATGTTCAATACGGGAAATCGAAAGTATCATGAGAAGTATAGACGATAAGAGATCTCCACTAAAATTTAAAATCTCAAATAATACAGATATAGAAAAATCAATGCGGATCTATGCAGACGGAATTTGAAATTACGAGTAGCTGATGATACGTTGAACAGTCCGGCTCTATTTTCACCAACTTTTATTTAGTTCCTACCTAGTACCTTTCGACACTTATCGGTCATAAAATTTTGCAATTTTTTTATCATTTGCCGGCTATCGTATATGTTGGAGGTTAAATATTTTTGCACCATGCTGTAATTACCATGTTTTGTCCTATGTTGCTAGTATGTACATCCTCTTAATAACATTAAAACTCAATTATAACTGCAAAAAAGATATCAAACTTGAAAAAAAATATAATTCGTAGTTGGCTGTTTGGCACTGTGAATTGGCGTTTTGACTGTGCTAAGATCATTTTACCTAAAAAGTCCTTATGTATTTCCTTGTCTATAATATTTTCCCATATTACATAGATCTTTGATCTTGTCTTAATATCTTTTCATTTCTATTTTTAACTTGCTAGTGACAAATCACTATCTATAATATATCACAAATATTGTATGAGCCCATGTAGATTCCACAGCACGGGTCTACTCTACAATCGAGAATACAATTGAGAGTGGCTAGGCCATATAGTCATTTTATTTTATTTATTTTAAGGGAATATACAGTGATACAATAAAATAACATTGAGAACAACTAAACATTAATTACATGTTTCTGCAAATAAAATATCACAAAATGTTTATTTTACAGTTTGTGTATCCATATCTGGAGAAGCGCAACATACTAAAGAGCCCTCTTCACAAACTGACCCTGGGGGGAGTGTTGGCCGGAGTGGCCTTTATAGCGTCTGGAGTGCTCGAGATTTACTTGAAGGTGAGTGGGGTGGGGAAAAATGGCAGTGTTCTAAAACTATAATATATGAAAAATCACGTGATTTTAATTACCATGATAGTTTGATTTGGTTATGTTAAGTATGTATAGTTAATAAAAGGTTTGTTACTTTAGCGATCTTTAAGAAAATATGTATGAAATACGTAATTTGAACCAGTTGTCAATTTGTCAATTTAGTGATGGATTACAATGATGTTTCATGATTGTTAAAATTGGAGTAGATATGAGTAGATACAATATTTTTGAGATGTATTTATAATGTTTTATTTAAATAGACTCTTCAGTTGGAAAGGTCGCGCCTAATTGACTATCTCAAACAAAAACAAAAGAAAGAATTGATTCAACAACTCAATCGCTTTGCTGATCAAAGAAATCGTTTCAAAGTGAAATTGGGTCTGAATTTTGATACGAAACAAAAATATTATCATTAAATGATGTATGCCCAAACTATTTCGAATCTCTATCCTCTACTCCGAAACAAGCTATGACAGTTATATTCACGTAATAGTCAAATATTTTTTTATTAATTACTTTGATCTATTGGGCAGGCCCGGCAGGCTCACGTAGAACATACAAAGAATATTTTTGCTTGATATTCCACTCAGGCAATGATTAATAATAAATATAAATAATTTTATGACTAAAACAAAAAAAAAAAACTAAATATAGTATCGAGTTCTGTATAATTTTAATGGGGGTAGGGATCAATGCATAAGACTGTTGGATGTTCTTTTTAGTCATTTAAAATACGCAATTTTAAATACCATACAATCCGAAAATTCTTGCAATTCTTTCTTATTTTATATCTCATGTTTTTTAAACAACAAATAATTCCTTTCAGACAACTTACCCCATTCTCCCCCAACCAGGTCACACACAATTGAGAATTTTCAACGGAAATCCTTGTTCGGTGTCAATAGAGAATATTGAGCATAACATAACGTACACGTTGCCTCCTCTTTCACACGTCACGAGGAATATTAGAGTTTACAATACTAGCTTGCAGTTCAAGTTAGGCGGAAGCTGTGTAGAGCCGAGAGAGGAAATATTTCTGTTAGAGGACAACAAAGCTGTGTCGTTTTATTTCGCTGATGATGTTTTGACTCGGTACATTGATAATGTTGAGAAGAGCAAGGCTGGATTTCCTCTTGTTAGGTAAGTTGTTCAATGATTGATTTTATATGTAAATATTTGGCAACTTTTTTTGCAGTCATTTTTTGTAAGGCAATTGATGTCTAAATATTATTATTATTATGTATACTCTTTATTGTACATATCTAGTTACATAGTGAATTAATATAACAAGTAAGAAATTAAACAGAATGTCTGACCATAAATAATAGAATGTGTTTACGTAGGGAGTTAAAAACTGCTTCAAATTGAGCACCATACTAACTCCGTCAGTAATTTTGCTATCAAAAAACAATAGGTTAAAAAATTAAATTGGTCTGTTTTCAATAAATATTGTTCTTTAAATTGGACGGAAATTTGTTTCAATGTGATTTTTACGTTTAATAATAGTGTACATTATACATACGTAAAAACACCTTACGACAAATTTCCGTCCATCAAACGAGATTGAGCTGGCTTGGTGCTCTGAAGACTTAATCCTTTACCGCACAGTAAGGCATCTTCTAAGCCATATATATTGTACATGCACGTCAGACTTGCAATATCCGATCTATTAATCCCTATCAAATATTCTTTGCTTTATTTTACGCTCAGTTCACGGTAGGTAAGGCAAAAAAGGAAATAATATAGGTAAATTACAATTAGACTAAAGAGAGAACGAGGATAAGTAATTAAATACTTATAAGTCTTAGATGTGTAGATACAACAATCATCATCATCATCATATCAGCCACAGGAAGTCCACCGCTGAACATAGGCCTCCCCCAAGGATCTCCACAATGACCTGTTGGAAGCGGCCTGCATCCAGCGACTTCCTGCGACCTTAGTCAGATCGTCCGTCCACCTTGTAGGCGGGCGTCCGACATTTCGCTTGCCTGTACGTGGCCTCCACTCGAGAACCTTTCGGCCCCAACGGCCATCGGTTCTACGAGCTATGTGCCCTATTATACAACAATAATGTTGACTTAAAGACCAGTATGGTAAAGTAAGCCCACTTGCATTCAATAAGCCTAAGAGCTAACGTTATTTAACGATAAATCCTGTAGAGGAAATAAAATAGAATATTCT
This sequence comes from Hyles vespertilio, assembly GCA_009982885.2. Classification (NCBI taxonomy): domain Eukaryota; kingdom Metazoa; phylum Arthropoda; class Insecta; order Lepidoptera; family Sphingidae; genus Hyles; species Hyles vespertilio. The sequence continues at coordinate 4,854,620 of CM042814.1, read as the reverse complement.
GGAACATTTTGCTTGCATTTACTTATATGTGGGTTCGTCGCAACTTTATTCCAATTTATTATTTACTAGCTGTGCCCACGACTTCGTCCGCGTGGAATTTAACAAAAAAAATTAATTAGTTTTTTCTTTAAAATAACTATTCTTAAATAAATGTAGTGTAAGTTTCTCCTTATTATATCAGATGCCTGACAATAAAAGTCCCGTCAAAATCGGCCCAGCCATTTCAGAGTTTAGTCGTTAGCTACAGCCGGACTTTCCAAAGTTACATTAATACACTGGACCTTATATAAGAACCTTTGTAACGAAACCATACCACGATCTAATTCTACGGTGGCGCCATCTCTTAGCGAGCGGCGGTAAACTCCCGTTACACATTTATTTTCAGTTTTTTGTATTAGCTTTATTGAAAAAATTCTTAATATACAATATTTTGTAAATGTGATATTGATTCGTTGGTGGGAGAAGTAGTGGGAGGCGCCCGACGTGAAGGCCCAGTGGTGGCATGCGCGTGAGCTGCGCGCGGGCATTGTAACATTACTTTATTTAATTCTAAAATAAAAGAATTTTTCTAAAATAAATATAGCCTAAGTTACTCCTTGTTATATCAGCTACCTGACAAAAAAATTCCCGTCAAAATCGGTCAAGCCATTTCAGAGATTAGCCAGAACAAACAGACAGACAGACAGACAGACAAAAATTTTTTAATGATCATTTTCGGCACCGGTATCGTGTATATAACGATATGTAGTTGGACATTTTTTTTATTTTCACTCTTAAAACAGACACTTCAATTTTATTTATATGTATAGATTAAATGTGGAACACATCACTATTTAATATGTCGTAACTAAATTGTGCCGGCGCTTTGGCCGTTTGTAACATTTGACATAACTGCACTTTTTAATTCGGTCGCGTAATCATATCCAACATAGCAATTTGACGTTTCATCAGTGAACATGAGCCGTCCTTAGCACATATTATTTGTCTCATTCTCTCCCATGATGTTGGCCCATTGGAAAAAAACAGGATAAGTATATGAGTATGTTTCAGACTCCTTCTATGCTTCAGTTATTATTCTGAGGTCTTACCCCCAAATACTGGATAGCTACTCAGCCACCGGACTCATTAGATATGCCGTTATTTTAAAGTTCCGTTAAATTTCGAAATGAAATACTGGATAGCCATTTAGCTCATAAATCGGTCTACTCAGCAAACATCCAGTTAAATTTCCAGATTAATGAAAAGTTTGTTTTCAGTTACAATTTTTATTGTATAAATATAAACGTTTCATTTGACGCAATATTCTTCATACATAATTACTCAAAATTGGAAATTTAACCCTTTATATTTAATCTGAGGAATCATTGACACGTTTTTACGTAGGTTACGATTATGTTTAAAGCTATATTAAATATTGCCAAGCTACTATTTAAAAAAATCGGTTGATAAAATCACGTGGGCGAAAAAACTTATGTCCCTATATCCAAAGCGAGTTGATTAAAAAAATTATGATGTTTGTTTTTATTATTTACTAGCGGCCCGGCCCAGCTTCGTCTGGGTGCATATATTTTTTGATTCAACTCCACACCAAATACATGTTATTTTTCGTATAAACTCTTGTATACCTAAACTTGACTTAATCCCGTCTCATCCGTCTGTTCAGTCTCTTCCCAATCCATCCCGTCCTTTCTCTTTATTATCCATCCCGTCTTATAAACGTGCATTTATATTTCTTCCTATCAAATCTGTCAGCTATCCCAGCCTTCTCCCGTACCTTCCACTCTATTATATCCCGTCTCTCCATATACATGTACATATAAAGATTGCCTTATGAAATTTTTGTGCAGCAGAAATCGTAATATTTTAATTTCACCACAACTTCAAAACCAAACGTCCAATTTTAATCATTCAAGACCAAATATTATCAACATAAACTGTACTTATTGATGAAATAATTTATTTTGATAAGGATTAATAGCATGAGTAAAATAAACGCGTTTAAATGTAGTCCAAAAAAAAATTCAAGATTGTTAAATAAAAATGTGGTTGTTGTGCCTCACTCGACATAGATATAGTATAGTGTGTCGCGGACTTTTTTGTAGATATTTATAAGATCTACAATTAATTATAACATTTTATGGTTCTATCTTTTGTAGTTTAGGCAGCGTACGCAAAATAAGTAACTTCTTTGGTTGATTTTTTTCAGTTTGTGTCCGAAAAATCCAAATATCTTACGGAACCCTATTTTTTTCCAAAATAAAATATATTCTATGTTACTCGTGGATAATGTAGCTTTCGAATGGTGAAAGAATTTTTAAAATCGGTCCAGTAGTTTTTGAGCCTATTACAACCAAACAAACAAACAAAGTTTTCCTCTTTATAATATTAGTGTAGATTTAAACTTTATTATACATTAGATATACCAGGTGTATCACGACTGCGACCGAAACCGAAGTCATTTGGTAGTTTTACAGCCGTTCTCTATAATCTATCTATCTTTAACAAGAGATTACATTGGATATTTCGATTCGTTTTACGTTTCAGTTAACAAAGAGAGGTATAAATATAGTGTATATACGTATACATATGTATCTAGGTAAGATAATTATTTACTTCTATCTTTGTTTAACGAAGCGTAGAATTGTACCGACATAGTACCGGTAGGTATTATAACTTGTTGTTAAAGATAGATAGGATATAGAGAATGGCCGTTAGTGACTACAGACATAACGCAAGTCAAAAAAGATAGGAGGATAGGTAAAATAATCTAAAAAAAAATCGTACCTTTTTTCCTGTGATTTTTGTTATTGTTCCGTGTCTGAAGTCAGTAAAACTATCACCTAGCTTCGTGTTCGGTTGCAGACAATCCAGACTACGGGTTTATCCATACCCGGTATAAAAAGAAGAAAAACATAACAAAAAAGGTACTACAAGTGGCGGTCTTATTGCCTCTTTATCCGTCTTTTGATAGGTCGTTGCGATATAGTTTGGTTACGTGTGGACATCACAATTTTTTTTTACACTGTCTAAAATACCTAATGAGCTCAATATAATCTCTCTAGACTATAATAATAATAAAATACACCCAACAGTGACATATGTACATAATCCTAGGCCCCAATCAATTAATTAAATCTGGTGCCGTGGGTATTAAAAACTACGAGAGACTTTTCAATCTCACAAACACGCAGACCCAAGATAAATATAATAGTGGGCCTCACAAACATTTGTCTTATTACGGGAATTGAACCCACAGCCTTTCGTATCAAATCCGGAGTCTAACCAAATGAGCCACGGAGGCTTGCATAAGAAGTATCCACCGGCAACACAGAACGGCAAGATATGGACTTTGAGACAAAGATAATTTTTAAAAGTTTTATTCATGATGCATCGTATTAACTGTTCTTTTATTCAAAAGAAAATTTCATTTGCAAGTAAAATTCATAAAATTGAATAAAGCATCGATATATGGTAATCAAACAGGAGTTAATAATTACAATGGAAATTTATTTCATGTATTCAATTTTTTGTAATTTTGAGACGATGGCAATTATTTTCTTCTACGTTATTCTTTTAAATCACATCATGATGCGGAACATACAAGGCAAAATGCGGGGGTCCTGGCACCTCAGCCTACCCTTTTTGGGAAAAAGGCGTGGGTTTATGTATGTATGTACGTTATTTTTATATATGTTAATAATTATTATCTTTAATTTAAGCTTTTATATTTTATGATTTGCTCTTTGCAAGTATCGATAGCTCATTGTAATTGTATTTATTAAAATAGATCTGTATTATATGGTAAAACCATTGCATAATATTCTTTGAGATTAATTAGATTTTATTAGTACCATGGAAATGTAGTTTAGCGAAATGAGATAAATTCTTACCGGCTCTCTAAAACAAGTTAAACTTCATTATCGAAAAGCTCGATCTAAATTAAATTTTACTCCATTTATAGTTGAAAGTGTAAAAACACTAATGAAGATTAATTAAGCTTTTGAACAAGCTTTCTCGGACTTTATTGCATGTTCTGAAAATTTATTTTTTATTTATTTTATTTATTTAAATGCTTTATTGTACACTAAGTTAACTTAATTACAGAACATTATATTATTACATAGTGGTACAAAAGGCGGTCGTATCGCTCGAGGCAATCTCTTACCGACTACCTTGGGATGGACAGTAAGAGATGGAAAAAAAGAGAGGGCAGTCAATAGTGTACCAAAAAAAAAAAAATTGAATAAAGAAAAAATAAATTAAATAAAATCATATATGCAAAAAACGTGACATACGAATATAATTACAAAATTAACAAACATAACATATACTAGATATATAAATAAATATATAAATACATGTATATACATATACAAGTGCACAGATATCATAATAATACATACAAATACATACTTATTATACAAACAATCAATCACTGGAGTAATGTAGTAGTTAAAGGGACAGGTAGTGTTCTTTAACCATTTTCTTAAAGGACACCAATGTTCGTGCCCGTCTCACTGCATCAGGAAGTGCATTCCATAATCGGACTGCTTGTACTGTAAAAGACTTGTCCATGAAAGTCGTAGAGTGCACGGGCATTCTCAACCTCAGGTTCTCCGACGATCTCAAGGATTTTGTATGTGAATCATGAAGGAACATAAAACGATCTTTAAGATAAGAGGGAGTTAAGGGATTAAACAAGATGTTGTAGAGAAGAAAAAGAATATGAGTATTCCGACGAAGTCGTATGGGTAACCACTTGAGCTTAACACGAAACTCGGAAACATGGTCATATTTGCGAAGGCCAAATATGAACCGTATGCAAAAATTTTGGAGACGCTCAAGTTTATTAAGTTGGTCCTCGGTAAGATCAAGATAGCTGACATCGGCATAATCAAGGATGGGGAGAAGAAGTGTTTGCGCAAGTGAAATCTTCGTGGCGACGGGTAGGAAATTGTGTAACCTTCGCAAAGAGCGAGCTGAAGCAAACAACTTTCTACTTAGCTCACGAAGCTGCGGGCCCCAGGTGAGGGATTTATCTAAATACAAACCTAAATTTTTTACAGTATCACTGTAAGGAATAATGATACCATCACAGTATATAGACGGTACAAGATCCCAGTCTAGTTTTGAAATCATTCTGGGGCTGCCGACAACAATGACCTGAGTTTTGGCAGGGTTAACCTGCAACCCATTAGCTTTGCTCCAGTTACAGATGCTTTGGATGTCAACATTAATTTCCGAAATTGCATCAGCTAGCCTATTCAGGGGCGCCCGAGTGTAGATTTGGAGATCATCTGCATAAAGGTGGTAGGAGGAGCGAAGATAATTAGTTATAGAGTTGATAAAAACAGCGAAGAGTAAAGGAGATAGCACGCCGCCCTGAGGGACGCCAGCATTCACAGTGCACCATGAGGAAAAACTTTCCTCAACACAGATACGTTGCCGACGTCCATACAGGTAACTTCGAAACCAATCAACTGCCATTGGAGATATGTTAAGAGAACTCAGAATGCCAAGTAATACATCGAAATCAACGGTGTTGAAAGCATTACTGAAGTCTAGCAACGCTAAGACTGTCAGCTTGCCCTCCTCCATACCTGACCTGAAATTTGAAATTTACTTATTTGTATAAAAATACTGTAGAGTAATCAAGTGTTTTTCTTTAATGACATGTTTTTTTTTTCATTAATAATAATTAGTATTAACATCAAAAATAAAAATGTATGAAAAAGTAAGAAATTACTAAGCGTTTTTTTAATTGGCTGCGGCTGTACCAACATAAGTATATTATTAATTTATTAACGAGAGAGAGAGAGATTAACGAGAAAGGCGCGTTTTCAGGCCATCGCATGATGTACAACGCAAATAGTAATTTTGAATAACTCGTGTGTAAATAGAATCCAGACATTGGAACCTCAATTTTCGTGGAAAATCGTCCGGAAATGTGTTCGTTTTGTTATCATTTGGACGAGGGTGTCGGGTCAGCGTCCAGATTGAATTCAGCTCGACTAATCTTTTCCGCTACATGCAGGATTTTACAAAAAACAAGTTCTGTAATGGCTGAGTTTTAATTAAATTTTTCGGCGGATGACTTAACCGATAAGCCCTTAATTTGGATACTGAATTTTGGGACTTGAATTTTTTTGACATGTGTACTTGATCATACGTTAAGCCCCACCAAAATAGAGGGTGACAGCCTTCTAGGCGCAGTTGGTTCGAAGTCAGTTGTAAAACAAGAGGTCGTGATTTCGAACCCTGCATCGAGGCAAATATTTGGGGTGAAGATGTCATCTACAAGTATTTGATTCTGGTGTAGTTGTTTGTGAGGCAGAAAAGTTTCTGATATATTAATAATCACGCCCCGACATTTTATATCTTAGTATGGGGATAGGACTGTGAATGTGAGTCTGTGTGTATCAATAGCTTGGCAAAAAACAGAATCTTTTTATTAAGGGGCGCTAAGATCGATTTTAATAAAATATGGCAATCCGATATACTACGACGGACAATGTTTAGATACTTGTTATTTTTATATATTGTGGTTAATAGTCTCTTTCCTTGTTTTAAATCATAAAACAAACAAGAACCATACGAAAATGTATAGAAATACCTACGTATAAAATTATTCAACGAACACACAATTACATTTTTAATAGTGTCGCAATAATTGCATTTAATGCCTACTGTAACCGTATCGTACTCTTTTTGCCAAATTGTATTTATTATTTTATGAATCTTTCAGATTCTTATCTCACAGTACAAACGTATCATTATTCAACGAGAAACGCAATGAGACAGAGGTCAGCGTATCTTCGGGAGTCTCCGCACAAATGGAGGTGTTTGTGTCCACGTACTCCGTGCTCGTCGGGGAGCAGACTGTTGGCTCGGGACTGCAGCTGCTGAGCGGCGGGGTGTACACTGTTGTCGTTGCTAATGCGACTGTAAGTGCTTGTAATATGGTTCATATTGTATTGTATTGTATCAATGATGGAGGTATTTGTGCCCACGTACTCCGTGCTCGTCGGGGAGCAGACTGTTGGCTCGGGACTGCAGCTGCTGAGCGGCGGGGTGTACACTGTTGTCGTTGCTAATGCGACTGTAAGTGCTTGTAATATGGTTCATATTGTATTGTATTGTATCAATGATGGAGGTATTTGTGCCCACGTACTCCGTGCTCGTCGGGGAGCAGACTGTTGGCTCGGGACTGCAGCTGCTGAGCGGCGGGGTGTACACTGTTGTCGTTGCTAATGCGACTGTAAGTGCTTGTAATATGGTTTATATTGTATTGTATTGTATCAATGATGGAGGTATTTGTGCCCACGTACTCCGTCTCGTCGGGGAGCAGACTGTTGGCTCGGGACTGCAGCTGCTGAGCGGCGGGGTGTACGCTGTTGTCTTTGCTAATGCGACTATAAGTGCTTGTAATAAGGTTCATATTTAATCAATGTGATTAATTTTTTCGTTTTTTAATTTTAATAGTTACATGAAGGTGTTAAAACAACGTTTGATTAATGGCAGAAGTTTTTATTACACTCAGAGCATCTAATAAAATAATTATAGTAATAGTTAACGTTTAAATATTTTTGTGTTACTTATCATTAAAATAATTTAAATAAATATCAGCTATTCTATCATAATTTTTATTGATGAAAAAGTGTTCTTCTTAAACCTATTAAAATATATTACATTTAATACAGACTTTTGGGTAAATTCAAGTAATCAATGAGTAATTAATCATGGTATTTATGTTATAATAAATGTCCTAGGGTTGTCACGACGGCATTAATAATTAATTTGATACAGCCCTGTAATTTATTTCAGAGTTCCAATTTGATTACGGTGACGCAGCCGAATTCAATCAGCATGATCCTTTTGTTGCCGCAGTTTATAATAATGTCAATAGCAGAGGTAAGACTACTTATAATAATAGTTTATGTAAACAACTTACATGCAATATTATTACCCGCCCAATTTAATACCCCAGTCCAGATACGTAGCGCAATTGTGCTCAGTCTACGCTCAATTGTAGCCATTCGTAGCAAACTGCGTATTTGTGCTACGCAAATTGGCACGCGTCGTAGCCATTCGTAGTAATCTAGTATGGCGTAGAACGTACTACGTGGACTCGGCGTAGCGTAATGCTTATTATTCATAACGCCTGTAGAGAATAGGCTTACTTTATTTATTGTACATTGAAATGTAAATTTTCTGCTCAAGTAAATAAGATAAGGCGTTGCTTTTGAATAACGGCTATTCTGCTTGAAATAACAAGTTATGTCTAGTATTCAGTTGTGGTGCGCGTTTTAACGTATTATGTTTGAGGATTTAATTACCACATGAATGAAATATACAGGGTATATCAAGACTGCTACCGAAAACGAAGCCGGGTGGTAGTTTAAGCGACTTCAGACACAATGCAACAGAAAAAGTTGCAAAAAAAAAGCGACAATTTTTTTTGTAATTTTTTCCTATTGCCATATTTTGGTGGTAAATACATTTTTTCCTAAAATAATAGTGTATACCCTTTAATTTATAAATACTCTAAGATATAAGAGAGTTTAAATTATTATTTAGCAAAATCTATGGATTTACCACCCAAAAATGACGATATTTAAAAAATCATAAAAAATAATTGTCGCGTTTCTAAGCGAAATTTTGAATTGCATTGTGTTTGTAGCCACTAAAACTACCACCCAGCTTCGTTTTCGGTAGCAGTCTTGAGATACCCGGTATGTTTGCTGCTTATTTTAAATATTTTCAATGTGGCATAAATATATATTTATGTGTAATAACATAACTTTACTACTTTATTAAGAAAATATTTAATTTAAATGTATTATTTTCTTTGTATCTTATAGTTTTATTCGTCAACCTTTCAGAAAATTGAATATTAGCTAAATTGTGGTACTATAATAAAAAAATAGAACTTAGGGTCGTATGGTTTACAGCGACTTTCCCGCCCACACACGCACCACTGCACCTCCTGAGAGCCAGCATTGACAGTAGCAAACAACAATTGTCACCGAGCTCCGGAGCACGGCGAGTCTCTTAAGGACACTAGCTGGTCTTTAATCCGCATAAAAATACTCATAAAGAAAAAACAAATAGGAGGTGTTGGAAACAAATAATTGTCCACTCGTATGGTTTACAGATTTTTGTAATTTCATGAGGCGATGATCAACCGCACTAGGCCAGCGTGGTTGACTATAAGGCCTAACCACTCTCAATCGTATTGTCGATTAGAAAAGGCATGTGCCCTGCAGTGGGACGTATATGGGCTGATACAGATGAGGCTATAGTAATCTACCGATGCATTTCAGGTATTATTCGCGGTGACAGGTAACGAGTTCGCGTTCAAAGAGTCCCCTGAGAGCATGACGGCGGTGATGACGTCAGTGTGGCTGCTCACCGAGGCAGTCGGCAACGTCATCATCATCGTCATCACTAGGCTCTTTGTTAATTATCCACAGGTACTCCCATGATACCTAGAGCTTCTGGCATACCCAAATATTTGTAGGTTTCCGTTACAGAGAGGAACCTGAGACTTACAGTCTCTGAGACTTGTATGCCATCAGAGACCGTAACCTCCCCTCGCTTCACATGGATAACCGTACATTTATCTACACCAAGCTCCATATTGATTGAGTTGCTAAATCTTTCAGTTATTCCACTCAATCAATTCGGTTTGTTTTGATGCTATCTGCATCATGCTCTACATGGATGACTTGAGATCATCCATGTAGAGCAAGTGAGAAATAGGCTCAGAACCTCTCCGCAGACGGTAGCCTAACCCTGAATCCAGCAACAGAGTACTGAGGGGAGTACTTTTTTATCCACTCTCAATTGTTACTTCACGATTGTAGAGGAGGCCCATGCCCTGCAGTGAGACGTATATGGGCTGATACAGATGATTTTTTTATTGCCTTTATAGATAGACGAGGTAGCGGCCCCCCTGATGGTAAGTGGCTACCGCTGCTCTTGGATCTTTGCAGTGCAAGGGGACCAGCACAACAAAGTCGTTGCCTACCTTAAGGAGAGTACTTTCTTGAAGCCTCGTTTGAAGAACTTTGTTTGTTTGTTATACTTTTCGCACTAGGGCATGGTGGTGGACTATATGGCCTAACCGCTCTCAATCGTACTCTCGGTTGTAAAAGAGGCAAGTGCCTTGCAGTAGGACGTATAATGGCTGATACAGTTACTTTGTTTGAGTGTAAAGATTTGTATATTTTGATATATTATAGATTTGGCAATCGAATAATTTGATTACTTAATGGAAAGGGAGCATTGTCTTGCTGAATTCATAAACATACATAATATTGGAGAGTTTTTATTTTTACGAATATATGAGACTATGAAACTTAACATAAAAGCCTAGCCTCTACAAAAATGTTTGTAGACCACAACATTTTTCTTTAGCACCGAAATCAAATTTCCGGCCCTGAAACAAACAAAAAATAACCAACACGAAAAAGTGTTTTTCATTAATCGACAATTTACTTTAAAAATTCATGTAAAATGATATATTTTCATTTGTCGACAATTTACTATAAATATTCATTTTTTATCTTTTTTCAGGAGACCCAATTCTTTATATACACAGGTCTTATGTTCGTCTCAATGGCTGTGTTCCACTACCTATCACGAGGGTATCAGTTAAGTTCTTCAGAAGAAACACGAAGGAAAGAGTGTCGGAGTAACAGCGAAGTGCTGTACTTGCAAGTCAAACAAGCTGAAGACTGTTTGGAGCACTGAATCATTACTAGAATCATTTGCATAATAATAATTAATAGTCCTAACAGGCCAATGTTAGTTAAAAAAATTACCATGCTATGTGTTCAGTTAAGTAAAGAAAAATAATGAAAATAATAATAACATTAAAGTTAATTATGACTTTAAAATTAGTGTAAAATATATGTTTGTTTTATTTTCACGATGAACCTGTGAAACTATCGTTATAAATGTTAAGCAAGAAGCAGTTTGGGAACTAGTGAAGATTATGATTTTTAGAAAATATAGAGATCAATTTAACTTTTTTTTATTGCAAATAATAAGACTAGCATGCCTTATGGTAAGTGACAACCGCTCATGGACAGTAGCAAAACTAAACAACACCATGAATTACAAAGCAATGCTTGGCGTTCCACTGCGCTCGCCATCCTGAGACATAAGATGTTAAGTCTTCATATGTCCATTAGTTACTGGTTACAATATCCAACAAACCGGAACTCAACAGTGCATTAACACTGCTGTTTGGCAGGATAAACAGACATTACGGCGGCCTCTCTTATGAGAGACTTACCACCAGTAGCTTAATTGTTATATAAATATGTTCTATTTACGAACCCAGTTCATTATTCTACATTCTCTAAAGCCAACACTACATGGCTAAACTTAATACCAGGTGTATAAACATTTTGCCTATACATAAAAAAGACTAGTATATTTACCCTTTCAGTAGTATCGGTTTCATAAAAAGGTTGAAGTTTGTTCGGCGCCACGGTCCGAGGCACAATAGGGTCACAATTGGGTAACCTGATTGCAAGGGGTTGGTGTCAGCATTGAATGTACCACGGTTTCATCTTACATTTTATTTTCTGTGTAAACCTTCAGCAAATTTAACTTTTCACATGATTAAAATTATTTGATACTTTAAAATCAAATTAGTTTACATGTTTAAAGAAAGTTCAACCCGTATTTTTTGTAATGCAGTAAATGGTGTGACGAGCATACCGTGCTCTGAGATTCAAACTCGAGACCACTAACCACTTCCATTTTACTATCAAATTGTATAGTTTTTTGAATTCATAAAAAATGTATCATATTGCTACTCTGGCGGAGTGCAGAGCTGAAACTATTGTGAAATTTTAGCCATCCTGTTTCTATTACGCTCGAAAACTTTTAGACTTTGTTGGGAATGTTCGTGCGTTATTAAATGGAAAATGAAAATAAAAATGTTATTTTTCCCTTTGGGTTGTGGCTTGTATATTAATTTTGCACTTGATATTTTGTTATTTCGTTAGGTTATTTTTGGAACGTATTGTAATACTTGGTGTAGTTATTTGGTGGTATTCTTATGGCAAAATCTGCGAAAGCAGCGGCTTTATAAGGTATTCCCAAAATCTGTTTACAACCCACCTTATATAATGTTAGTCATATAACCAAAATTTTTAATAAAAAATAAAAACCGACTTCAAAACAAAAAACCGCTAAAAACCAAAAAATAACTAAATAATAAGTACCACTGCAAAGCAAAAAATAATATTTGTTTCATGGAACTTGCGCTTGTTGATTAATTTGCTTAATGACTTGACTAGCCAACAAATCAAAATATATGCATAACATATCGAAGGCGGGTCGCCCAGTACCAAACATGTAGGACCTGTGCCTTATATTAGTTATTTTTTGGTTTTTAGCGGTTTTTTGTTTTGAAGTCGGTTTTTATTTTTTTATTAAAATTTTGGTTATTTTTATCTTTTTAGTGTTGATAGGAATCAAAATGAAGAAGATTTGGTCCCCACAAGGAATATGTTCTTTCCGATGATAATGAAATCGCTAAAATCGGTTAAATCCTGCCGAAGATATTAGAATTTACGTGTATTTTAATTTTATCACCTACCCCCCCTCACCCCCACCCCTTTTTTCCTCTCTCTCTGTAAATTAACTTTTATAATGAACCTAATGCAAAAAGAACCATTGGAATCCTACTTAATTTTAAGGAGTTCCCCTCTCCAGGTCCGAAGATATTGCTCAGATTTTCACCATATTTTTATGGGACCAAATGACAAGCATCAGCTTTTAATCAAAGAAAGAATGGTCGAAATCGGTTCACACAGTACAGAGAAACGAGGTAACAAACATAAAAAAAAAGCAACATACAGTCGAATTGAGAACCTCCTCCTTTTTTTGAAGTCGGTTAAAAATATATATAAAGCCGAAAGGGGGATGATACACTCATTATTATGAACAACTTATGGGGTTATCCCTGAAATCGCGAAAATAAAAACAAATCTGTTCCATACAATTTGCAGATTGAAACAATTATTTTTGTATGGAACAGCTGGTTTCTTTCGCGATTTCAGGGATTTTTATTTTATGAGCAAGAAAAAGTTCGCGCCAATCTTACTGGTGGTAGGTCTCTCATATGTGAGAGGCCATCTGGGTAGGTACCACCGCAATGTCTATTTCTCCCGTGAAACAACACTGCGTAAATGCACTGTTGTGTTTCGGATTGAAGGACATTGTAGCCAGATTAACTACTGGACATATTGAGACTTCTTATGTCTCAGGATGGCGAGCGCAGTGGAATGTTACTACTGTTTATGAGCGGTCGTATCGCTTACCATCAGGCGAACGGCTTGCTAGTCTCGTCATTAATTGCAATAAAAAAAAAACGGGATTATACCAGCGTGGTGGCCTATAAGGCCTACCCACTCTCAATCGTACTTAAGATTGTAGAGGAGGCCCGTGCCCTGCAGTGGGACGTTCATATATGGGCTGATACATATCATATACACAGCGGAGCGGCGTGCACAGGATTATGACACTGGGTATGCGGCGGAGTACTCGGTCACAAAAACTTTTTCTGTTATAGTTTTTTAGCATAGCCACAGCCACGCGACGGATCTCTAAGTCGGAAACCATGCCAACATAACAAGTTTTTTTTTTTTTTTTTGTAATGGCCTGGCATAGTGGCGGCATTGCACCTGATGGAAAGTGCCAATGCCGCCCAGGCAGAGTATCCATTGGCATCGGACGGCAGTCCCATGCCAATGGAAACAATTATGCCGGCCTGCTTAGGTGCCTCTTCACACCACGGCGGAAGGACCCAGGATTGTAGGAAGGAGGGAACACGCGCGCCGGCAAACAATTCCACAGCCTGACGGTGCGGCACAGAAACGAATTTGAGAACCGTTTGGTTCGCGCCGGGATGGTGTGGACCATAGATTTAGTATAAAACATAGATCGGCAATGTGAAAGAGATAGAATAATTTAACTCATATGTTAAAGCGAGATGCATGACATGATGCGACCATACGTTTACACAGAAGTATCCTGCAGTGACCCAGAGTCGAAATATGTCAAACTAAGCGAGCAACAAAATTCGCTTATTTTCATAATTTATTTAATTTTACAGTACTTGGTTATATTTATTAAACGTAGTTTATTATAGTGCATTGTGCAGTGCCAAGGTGTGGTTCATGCAGGCGTAAAAATCCGAAATAATTTAAGTTTTCACAGGTACCGGCCACTTTTGGACAATACTATTTTGTGACGATATTATAGAATTAAATGGAAATCTGTGTATACATATCGGTAGAAAAAGAATATAATATTTCATTACGTATAAAAAATAATATCAAATACGTGAATTTACAATAATTTCAACCAAAAGTTGCTAGGGATTGACTGACAGGTTCGATCAATAAAAGGCTGTCGATAAAATAGTCGATGACAACACATGTTTCCCTTCATTTTTATGGAGCTATAGTATGTTGTGATAGTGTGCATTCTTCTTCTTCTACCTGGCGTTATCCCGGCCATAATTCCCCTGCCCTTAGTATCGTATTCATTCTACAATATTAGTTATTACTTTACTTTTTCTCATTTTTTATATTTGTGGAATAGTTAATATAACACTTCATGTGTGTGATTAATGAATTAAGAACCTGTTTCAGTCTCTGCCAAGAGGCTGTCAATTTATATAATAGTAAAACAAGAACATATTCGATATTATTATAAAATATGCGATACTTCTATGCACAGTATGATCGTCCAAACCTTGAAGCAACATTATTCATTTATCATAACATTAGGTATAGGTTTAAAATTTATAATTCTCTTAGGAAAACATTAATTTAGGTGACGTGATCGAGAAAAGCTTCATAGTTTATTAAACTGTCTCTTTCTTCAGCCACAGGAATGCGACTAATGAACATAGGCCTTCCACAAGAATGTCTACATCAGTTTGTTGTAAGCTGCCTGCATCCAACGACTTCCTAGAAGCTCCTCCGTACACCTCCAACGCGGCCTAGCAGGCGTCCAACACTTCCCAATGTGTTACAAGTCAATTAATTGACTTAAATAAGCATTTTTTTAACTCTAGTACAAATATATAATAATATATATAGTATAATATTTTTATAGTAAAAATGTGTTTCTTAGACTTACGCCAATGTTACTCATTGAAAAAAACTAATAATCACGGATTTTGTTGCAGACTGAGTCCACCCTGTGACTACGAAAGTGTAAAGTAATCGAAACTTCGCGACGGGAAATTAAAAATGAAAAAAATAAACCGAAAATGCTAAAACTTCGTAAATTATAGTTTTATATTAATAAAAGGTTTTTTTGTTCTCAGTTTAATTAGTATATGTACTATGTATACATCACAATGAAAAAAATAATTTTGTTCAGGTGAACATACAAAACATCTCAAACAAAATGTTTTCAAATAATATGACAATTTATCTTTATTTATTTGTGTGTTTATCAATCTGTATTGAAATAAACACACCAATAAGTTTCTGTTAATATATAATAAAATGTCGCATATATCCATAACATTTTATTTCACAACTACAGGCCGACAGCTATATCGATATCGATATGATAGTATCGAAAGTGCATGGTACACCACTATATGTCAAGCACACATGTAAACTTCACGCACACAATCGTAAATCAGTTTTGGTCGCGCTCAAATGACACATTGCCGATCTATGTTCTATACTACATCTATGGTGTGGACCGTCAAGCTATGGCTTCGCAAGCCAGCACGCGTGGTTCTGGTTAGGAATGGAGAGGAGGGGAGCAAGTTGAACAATTCCTCAGAGCACTCACCGTGATACAGGCGGTAGAACACGCTTAGAGAGGCGACATCTCTCCGGAGTTGTAGCGACTCCAAGTTGCTCGTAACGTCTGCATCATTCACAATGCGGATGGCCCGCCGCTGCAATCCATCCAAGGCATCGAGCAGGTACTGGGCGGATCCATCCCAAAGGTGCGAGCAGTACTCCATACCCGGCCGGACCTGCGCTTTATATAAGCGGCAAAGCTGACCGGGCGTGAAAAACCGACGCACCCTGTTCAGGACTCCAACCCTGCGTGATGTGGCAGATATTACGCCCTCGATGTGATTCCTTGGATTGAGATCACAGCGGATATCCACACCAAGGATACACAGGTCATTCCGCACTGAGAGGGGAGTACCCTGCAGAATGGGGAGGGGAGAGAACGGGGATTTTTTGCACGTGAACGCACACACCTGGGTTTTCTTGGCATTGAACTCAACCATATTCCTGGAACCCCATGTAGAAATGAGATCCAAGGTCCGGTTGAGCTCAATGACAAGATCTTCGCGTCCCTTCACAGTTTCGACACGGCAACCTGGAGGCCCGCAGTGGTATCGCCCATGAATCGTGCTGTCATCTGCATAGCAATGAATGTTGCCAAGCGACAACATGTCATTGATATGCAGAATAAACAAGGTGGGCGACAGCACCGAGCCCTGAGGAACTCCGGCATTTACCGACATGAGCGCCGAAGCGTGTCCGTCTACGACTACACGTATTCTACGCCCATGCAGAAAGCCGGAAATCCACGAACACAGGTTGCCGGGTAGACCGTATGCCGGAAGCTTGGACAGAAGACCACGGTGCCAGACCCTTAAAGTCTTAGATGTACTACTATTCATGTCCATCTTCTACGGCAACGCAGACAAAACAGCGATCGATCGTCGCGGCGGAAGAAATTCTAATAAGTAAAATAAAAAAAAACTCACCTAGTCAGCTTTCAATTTTCACATATTCAAGGTTCCGGTTAGTTGAGATTACTATACCTATCCCGATGTAAATAAACGCAAGATTTCGGCCACCTCATTCATTCATTTGATAAACATACATTTTTAACACAAACCTCGCAATCAAATAACATTAAAAAAAATAAACAAACACACTAGTAAAAGCAAATGACTACAATTAATATCGAAACTTAGTAATAAACTGTTAAATGTACACACTTTCAAATGTTAAAATGAAAAATCCGTTGAGAAATCTATTTTTTTTTTTACAAAAATACTAGTATAAAATAGTAAACAATGCAAAAACTCATAAAAAAAGCAAAATGGCCCCCGCGAAACACAAAACATTTCTATTTAAACAAATAAAACCAAAAATAACCAAAAATGCATAATGTGCATAGGTGATTTATTAGATTCCAGCCTATTAATTTTACTCGGATTATAGGCAACGAACATTTACGATTACTTCCGACAACTGCCGAAATCCCGAGGCCTGCCGCAGGAGTAGCGGCTTTCAATATTCATGGGTGTGTGCGTTTGCGACTGCACGGACACCAAAATTACTACACACATGCAAACAAATGTAATGCGGGACGCGGCGGCATGACTTGGTTGATTAGGTACAATAATTTGATTTGCAGCGCCTCTTGCTTTTCGCGTGGCAACCATAATGTTTGCGTGATTGCAAATAGGTGCTAATTATAAAATATTAGGCGTTTTTAAGTTATTATATTTTGTTTATTCATTTATTTACTATAAATTAAAGACATCTAAAACGTACGAACGTTATAATAAAATATCTGTGAATGGCAAGTAAAGCACTGCATTTCTGCCTACAAGGAGTGCACGCCCCTGCATATACATCTTGTATCTATAAAAATATCGTACATTTATTAGATCAATGACAAAATTAATTCCACGTTTAATTCAAATTACGTAATCTACATTCAGATTCAGTTAATCAAACTAGCTTAACATAAATCTGTATTCAATATAGGGTTCTAGTTTATTAATTATTCCGATACTCCCTTTGACATTGAAATTAAAACTATCGCAACAGTTAACGACTTACCAAGAATATTCCGAGACACTTCTTGTATAATAAATATTTCTTACCGATAGTCGTTGCCCAACTTTTTCTACTTAGAGGATCTCAATTGTAGAGGAGACTCGTGCCCTGCAGTGGGATGTATGTGGGCTGATACAGTACAGTAAAGTTTTTTACTATGCTGATGATATAGCTTAATAAAACGTCAAAATAGATAGAGATAGAAATCTAAACAATTGTGTTTGTATTAAATAGGAATAGTAAGTTTTTTAAGTCCAGTATAGTTTGTGAAATTAAAGAGACACAAGAAAAACACGGGTTTACGTTTGCATAGCGCATAAAGTTGATTAAAGTTGAGTTTGCTTTGCCGAGGTGTTGCGACGTTGCAATAAAAGTATTCTTAAGTTTTTTGAATATTCTTAGTTCGTTCATTTATTAATGCTTTCAGGCGATATGTGGTTTTTAGGATGACTATTTTAAATATTACATTTTATTCCAGTGGCTTGTACGAATGTTGGTTAGTTAGAAATTTTTTAGTGACGTCAATTAAATCAATGAATATTTCGTATGACAGTCTCCGTGGCGCAATTGGTTGAACGCCGGGTGTGAACTGTGTGGACTATGAGTATGAATATAATATGGTTAATTCATGAATGTGAATTGTTGGATGTATTTAGAATTAGAATTTTATTAATTAGGATTAGATATATACGTGTTTCCCTTGTATTTATAACGTATATATATTCTTATCTCTTAGGTCTTCAAACTCCCCCACATTACATATTATCTTATACTAGCGGTCGGGCTCGGCTCCACCCGGGTGCATACACGTTTTAAAATGGCGGTCAAAATGTTTAATTCTGACTATCAGTTTAGAATATCGATCAATCGGACCACGAAAAACGAACAAAATTTCCTCGTATTTGCTAGAAATATCACTACTGCTTTCCTCCTATAGGTCATAGCGTGATGATATATAACCTATAGCCTTTTTCGATAAATGGACTACCCAACACTGAAAGAATCATTCAAATCGGACCAGAAGTTCCAGAGATTAGCGCGTTCAAACAAACAAACAAACTCTGCAGCTTTATAATATTAGTATAGATTACGGATGATCCATCGTACGTTTGGTTGTCTGGAAGAGATCGCTAATAGCGATAAGACATTGTTGTTACACTATTTCAAAAGAATGTAAACTGGTAATTTGTATGTAATATCTATTTATTATTTATTTATTTCGGGACTGTGCTCCAATTATAACCACTATTTTTGTTGTAGCTAGGCAAAAATAGCGGATGTTTACTTTTAAATACTGCAAAGACTCTTGTTACCGACGAGATATGTATATTTAATATGGATGACTATGTAGCGGAAAAAAACTTCATTAATTATCATAGATAATCACACTTATTGCTTGTGTAAGAATACCCGCCTTTTATGGTTAAAGAGGGAAGGAGAGAGAGAGAAAATATAGAGACAGTAAGCGATGGAAAGAGTCACTTTGACAATCACCACAATGTTAACAAAATCCCCACAAAATACCTATACTTTGTGTACTTATTTAAATGATCTGTCAGGATATATTCGATCCTCGCCTTTGTGTCGGCGTCTCGTCTTGTCTGCGTCATTACGAATAGCTTCGGCGCTCGTTTGTCCCGATTGCATTGCTTTGATCTCACATCGGATATTGGATGAAGAAATTGTATGTCTCTGACGGAAACCAAGTCCTTTTCTGAGCAATGTAGGTTTGTTATCCTTAATGAATTTTATTCTGTATCTGTATCAGTCCATATAGAGTATATCAAAACTGCTACTGATAACGAAGCCGGTTGCTTTGTGTCTGAATTCACTTAAACTACCACCTGCCTTTGCTTTCGGTAGCAGTCTTGATAAGTACCCTGTATAAGTCCAACAGTATGTCACGGGCCTCCTTTATAATCAAAACTACAATTGGGAGAGTTTAGGCCATACAGTCCACCACGCTGGCTTAGTGCGGGCTGGTGGGCTTACCTAACTTATTTGTATTAATGTAAAGAAAAAATAGTATCTAGTTTGGTATCGAATTTTAATAAAACACGTGTATCAAATACATTTCAGTTGGTAAAGCTAAATATAAATTCCACCATCATAAGTCTAGATTTTTTATTAAATAAATACAAAGCGAACATTAGCAGTGCCGTCACGCGCCTCTTGTTTATCAAAGGCTGCGAAAACAATTATTAAAATTTACATTTATCGCTTAAGTAATTTTTCATTTTTACGGTTCGAATGGCGAATAATAAATACTAAAAGTTACAAGCGCGGCTACATTAAATTAATTGCATACATTTATGTATATATATTTAAAGTGAGTGTTGGTTCAGTTAGCAGCGTTCGCGACTAACCAATCAAAGACGAAGGTGTAACGCACACACCTCTGTATATACATATTTGTAGATATCTCTCAACATATTTATAATAATAAATGAATACTTACTGTAAATGTAAAAATGCATCCCATCAAAAACATCCTGTAAAAAATACCAAGTCTCGCAGCTCAGTTTTTCTACCGCAAAAAGTTGTGAGATCCATGTAATACTAAGTAGGTTAATTTATTTAGTCCTTGCTTAAGGGACCTTCTGTATAAAGTTATTACGTAAGTGATTATCATATCAATATTAAAAATCCTTTACGTTTTAAATAAATAGATCGACTTGGCTATCGCATGAAAACATAATGTATTGTACAATTTATACATAATGCTACTGCCTATTTTTTCGGTACTTTTTACTTCTAGAATATCAATAATGATTTTTCTTAAAGCCTCTGTCTTATGGTTTTTTCTTATTTTTGTAGGTATCAGTTTATCAAAATTTAGCGGATTTGATCATTAGTGTTCTTTCTTTCATGGTAATTGATAATTTCGAGCTATTTAGTCTATTTATTTGCAAGTATTCCTTCGTCATATTTTTCTAGAGGAATGTTGTACAGTTTCATGGACTGAATACACCAGTTACCTCTCTATACCCTCCTCCTGTTATGCCTCATATATATAGATACCTATCTACAACTATTATTCCATTATATACGGGTACAATAATTCATTAGTTGCAAATGTAACTTTGTAATGCAACATTTATATGGGATTACAAAGTTATTCACGCAGTTGGTGTATCTAGAAAACTAGACAGAAATTATGAAATGTTTAAGCTTTCCCTTGATTAAGACACTAAACACTAATTATATTCTAAATATGAAGGTTCTATGTCTGTTAGTTAGTGAGTGACAGAATTAAGAAAGTTTAACAAGTTACAATTCTTAAACTACTGGTTCAAATTGAATGAAATTTTAAATATACAGTATTTACACAATGCCTTAGCCTTAGCATAGTAACTGAAAATTCAGGCTTCTTGCTTTAACCACAACGAAGTTATAGGGGGGTAGAAAATGGTCTGAATTGTTTCAAGAAAAGGATGGTACGACCGTGAAAAAAGCGTTTTTAGCTCGACTTGGAGGGGGAACGGCTGTGCCCCCAGATATCTACAAGAATTTCAGATATTTGAAAATGACCACTGACATACGTGAGAGGCCCCCTGGATAGGTATCACTGCAATGTCTATTTCCGCCAAACAGCAGAGTAAGTGCACTATTGTGTTCCGGTTTGTAGCTCATTCTAGCCAGAGTAAGTACAGGCATAATGAGACTTAACATCTTGTGTCGCAGGACGGCGAACGCAGTGGATTGCCAAACATTGCTACCGTCCACGAGCGGTTGTATTGCTTAACATCAGGCTACTGGCACGTTCGTCCCGCCATTCTTAGACACAATAATAACATAAATTTCACAAAATTGCTAGTTTATCTGAGGTCGACGTATGCTTTAATGTAAGTGGAGATACAAATACGCGACCACCAAAGAGACAAAGACAGCACTATATACCCAGAAATAGGTCCATTTTAGCTTAGAACTTACCGAAACATCAAAGCACTAATAGCGAATTCAGGGACAAAAGCGGTGTAATCAACTTGTCCGAACCTTTAGTAAAGGCCGCACTAATAACAGCGTAACGTTTCCAGCAAGCCGGAACAAAGGAGAAGTGTCAGCCCACTCGAAATTGTGATTATCAACATTTAAATTATGTAAACGTCTTATGAATGCGAATTATTTGAAATTGTGAATATTTTGATTCCGCGTGTAGGTACATAATTTAATACTCTACCTCGTAGATATCCTATTAACTATGTAAGTTAATGTTTCAAAATAATGTTGCACAAATTAACTAATTTCGTGGCATTTTCATAAAAATAATTTTCAAGATGTTTGAGACATCATATTGAGGACATATTGAGATGTAGCATCCTATTATATGTTTCAGGATGGCGAGCGCAGTGGAATGCCACATTGCTTGTAATAGATGGTGTTGTTTGGTTTTGCTACTGTCCATGAGTGGTCGTATCGCTTGCAATAAAAAATAAAAAGAAAAACTCTAAGATTATGTTTAGTTTAATGAATAAATAAATAAGACGACCCCAGATGTTTTATAAATTGATGAATTAAATATAACACTTTTCATAAACATACTTTTGCAATAAACAAAAACAAGTGAATTTAACTTTCTTGTCTGCTTCGAAGTCATATATTATTTAATAACATATTCTCGGAACAATCCAAACGCTTCAAAGTGGCTTTGGGGACGCCAGGTGAAATTCAATCATAACTTAGTGTTACATTGTTTTTTTACTAGATTATTAGTTGTGGTCAATTTATAAAATTGTTGTAAGCTCCTTAGGGACAGCGTTTGGAGGTTCGAAGTATTGACTGATCATCGGCATTATTTGAAAGTTTATTGTTCATATTATTCATTTTTGACAGCCTCTGTGGCGCTGTTGGTTAGGCGCCGACGGTGAAATGAGAAGCCGCAGACTCGATCCCCGAAATGAGACGAGTTTGTCCGATTTTGGTTTGGTTCGGTCTGGGTATTTCTGTGACCAAAAATCGTCTCGTAGTTCATGACACCCACGACGCATAACTTAATTAATGTTAATGTGGGGTCAGGACTGTGTATGTGAATGTTAGATATATTTATTTATTACTTATATACTGAAAAAAAAGTACGCTGCCCGTGGTCGGTCGCAGTTTGAAATTCTTATAAAGAACTCTCAGGTTTGCATTTGGCCTCACGAATGTTGTCTTTAAAGTTATATTACAAAATAATTAACTCACTCGTTCAATATATACATACTATATTTTTAAACAATAAAATCTAAAAATTGAAAGTCTAAAATACCCATTTGTTCAGAGTACCTTATATAGACTGTGCTTGTCCTATGTTCGAACATAGAGGGTGAAATGAACAGACCTATTTGTCTACGGTAGGTTTCTATTCTGTCGGCCAAAGTTATATTTTATTCGGTCGAAGCGTTTTTATCACTCATGGAATAAGGATGACAATCGTTTGGAGTGGAATTGGGTAAAAAAATAGATCACTTCCGGTAACATATTTGAACGGAACTAAACCGTGACGCGAAGTTATTGCGCCTTGTTTCCTTGCGGGGATTTTTGTGAAAATATTAATTGTGAAGTGTATTCGGAAGGTCAGTGAACTCTATAAATGTAACATAAAACCTTGAGCTTGCGGATATTTAGGTGGGTCGTTTATTTATTCTCTCTCATTTATTCATTCTTCATTCATTCTCGTTTATTCATTCTCTAGTTCACACAAACCACTTCTATGGAAGTACACCTTGTACGGGAACACTATGATAAGAGTAAAATCAGTTCGGGATTTAGGGGTGATTTTTAACACTAGGCTACATTTTCGCGAGCATATTGTTAAAATTTGTCAAAAGGCATTCAGAAATTTGGGTTTTTTGTTGCGTATGGTTCGTGTTTTTACAAATATTCATGCAATCATAGCCTTATATAACGCGTTAGTAAGGAGTGTGCTTGAGTGTAATGCAGTTATTTGGGCTCCATATAAGACTAAATACAGGGTATATCAAGACTGCTACCGAAAACGAAGCCGGGTGGTAGTCTAAGCGACTTCAGACACAATGCAACAGAAAAAGTTGCAAAAAAAAGCGACAATTTTTTTTTGTTATTTTTTTCCTATGGCCATATTTGGGTGGTAAATACATTTTTTCCTAAAATAATAGTGTATACCCTTTTATTTATAAATACTCTAAGGTATAAAAGAGTTTAAATTATTATTTTAGCAAAAACTATGGATTTACCACCCAAAAATGACGATATATAAAAAATCATAAAAATAATTGTCGCGTTTCTATGCGAAATTTTTAATTGCATTGTGTTTGTAGCCACTAAAACTACCACCCGGCTTCGTTTTCGGTAGCAGTCTTGAGATACCCGGTATAGTCTCATGCTGGAAAGAGTACAAAATAAATATATAAGGTTCTTATACATGAAGCAATATGGAGTATATCCCTATTACCCATTGATGTATCCAAATTTATTTATTTTGGGAATGGTTGGATATAGTGAATTACGGGTCAGGAGAGACTTTACGCTCATCTCGTATATATTTAAAATCTTTAGAAGTATGGTAGAAAACAGCACATTATTAGGGCAAATAGGGTTACTGGTTCCAAACAGATACGTTTGGAGACGGCGGCGACCACAGTTACTGGCGATACCGCGTGCTCGTACAAATATGCTTAAAGAGGCGCCTATAACTCGCGCTCTTCGAATACTTAACTTAATTGCACAGGAAACAGACTTATTCCATTGTTCCCTGAGTGAATTCACAAAAATAGCGATGAATATCATTTGTTATAAGACAAAATGAAACATAAAAAAATAAAAATTACTATGCTACACTACTGCATTAGGGTATCCTGTAAAAGTAGATGTAAGTTTGGAAATAAATAAATAAAATTTTGTGTAAATATTTGCATGAAAAAAGATTTTTCTAAAGCTAAGTATATGTTTTTTATATTTTTAATGTACTTGATACCCGTGATATAATACAGGGTATATCAAGACTGCTACCGAAAACGAAGCCGGGTGGTAGTTTAAGCTACTTCAGACACAATGCAACAGAAAAAGTTGCAAAAAAAAGCGACAATTTTTTTTTGTTATTTTTTTCCTATGGCCATATTTGGGTTGTAAATACATTTTTTCCTAAAATAATAGTGTATACCCTTTTATTTATAACTAATCTAAGGTATAAAAGTGTTTAAATCATTACTTTGGCAAAAACTATGGATTTACCACCCAAAAATGACGATGTTTAAAAAATCATAATAAATAATTGTCGCGTTTCTATGCGAAATTTTTAGTTGCATTGTGTTTGTAGTCACTAAAACTACCACCCAGCTTCGTTTTCGGTAGCAGTCTTGAGATACCCGGTATAATTCGTACTTGTTCTGTGTGTGATTTTTGAGAATATTTAATTATTTATTTACTCTGTAAGTATCTATTTATGAAGTGCGTGGTGGCCTGTTGGTAAACGGACTAGACGCGACTGCCAACATGATCACGGTGGTCGCGAGTTCGAATCCCAGGGCACACCTCTGACTTTTCGGAGTCATGTGTGTATCGATAGTCAATCACCACGCACTAAAAACGGTGAAGGAAAACATCGTGAGGAAACCTGCATACCATTGCGATTTATAAAAATTTCTATGGTATGTAAGTCCACCAACCCGCACTAGGCCAGCGTGGTGGACTATATGGCCTAACCACTCTCAATCGTACTGTCGATTGTAGAGTAGGCCCGTGCCCTGCAGTGGGACCTTCCTTCCGTCTCGACTGCGAAACGATGTGCACGTGCGCAAGATTTGTACAAAAAATAAATTTATTTTAAAGTGAGGTCCAGTACAATTTGAGCTACGTTGCAGTGGATTTGTTGGTGTGAAAGGGCTCCAAGTGATTCTGGTAATACTAATTGCTTTGTCGTCACAAAAGCGACCACATAAAGTGTGAACTGTACCTTAGTGGAAATATGTCTCGAATTCCAAGATCTCCACCGGCTCAAAACCTGCATCACACTTTATCCGATTCCGACGGCACCAAAATACAGGGTGGTAGTTCGGCCCCACCGTTTGTCTCACAAAGAAGCAAAAGGCAACGTGGTGCGAGTGAAGAGCAGCTATGCCTAAAGAATGAGATTAAGTCCTTGTTGGAGGAATGGTGGGATGCTGAGCTGAAATCAACACTTAATTTATTGGTGAGCGAAGTTTCGGAAATTAAGGAACAATACAATGCCATACGACTGTCAAATGATGAAATTCAAAAGTCACTTAATTTCTTCAATCAACAATACGAAGATATTTCGAAGAAAATAGAAGGACTAGAATCAGAACGAAAAGTTCAATCGGCACATATTGCTACATTGGAAACCAAACTGGAAGATATGCAGAGAAGGTCAAAGGCTGCAACCATAGAAATTAGAAACTTGCCGCCACCCTCCCAAACGGAAACAAAAACTGATCTATGCAATATCGTTTACAATACTTGTAAAATTTTGGACGTTAATATTCCGTCATCTGCTATAAGAGATATATACAGGTCAAAGACGAAACTCGGTAAGGGTACAATCACTGCTGAATTACATCCGTTCTTTTAAAAAATGACTGTTATCCAAGGAGCTAAGACCTATAATAAACTACACCCTAACCAGCGATTGAATTCAATGGATATAGGACTCAAAGGCCAGAAAACTCCTATTTATGTTTCTGAAGCACTTACAGCCAAGGGGAGCAGGCTGTTCTTCCTTGCTAGAGACTTCGCAAAAACCCAAGAATACAAATACTGTTGGACGAGTCATGGAAGAATATTCCTTAAGGAAAACAAATGGCGCACAGCATATTGAAATCCAGGATGAAACTCATCTCTCAGCTCTCAAAGGTCAAAAAGTGACTAGACCTAGGTATTATTTTTTGGAACTATTTATCAATTATTTTCAAAAGTTCTTTACAAATCCGAATATTGAGTACCCTCCCACTAACAACGGCTTTATTTATTTCTTCGTTGAACTATGAAACCTACACCAGATCCTTCAACTTATTTTCGTGTAACTATAAGTCAATGCTCGCTACCTTTTATAACTGCAGTATAAGGTCATATTCAGATTTTTCCAAAGTTAACAGCACAACCACCTTGTCCACTTTTATTATTGTTAAAATTCGATTTAATTAACAATAATAATATTGTAAACAATATAGATACCATAAAACCGGGAAAATCCTTTATAGAATACCCTGAACTATGCAATCAATTACTGCAGGCAGAACAAACATCGAAACATAGTTTAAAAATTATAACACAGAACATTAGGAGTATAACAAAAAACTTCGATGAGTTCTTTATACTTCTTACTAGATTGAATATACAATGTGATATATGTGTACTTACTGAGACGTGGAATGCAAGAACAACTAATTTCCCCTCTTTAACTAACTATGACATCCACTATACTAAAAACAACCATAATCAGAATGATGGTGTTGTTATATATACAAAACAAGATTTAAACTTGTTCTGTGACAGAAATTCCTACCGCGGATGCTACCTGTTTAGCTGTTATACTAGATAATCATACGGTTGTATTCGGTGTTTACAGATCATCATCTTATAGGAATATAAATAATTTTCTATCATCCCTTGATACTTTAATTGTTACTTACGCTTCCTATGCTAATATCGTCCTGATGGGGGATGTAAATATAGATATTAAATCAAATAGTGAAGACAATAACTCATTTGACTATTTAAATCTAACAGCAAGTCATGGTCTTTTGCCAGGGCATTCATATATAACAAGAAATAATAGTTGCATTGATCACGTAATGGTTAAATCGAAGTATCCAACTACTACATTAGTTATTAAGGCAAATGTAACAGACCATCACCCAGTATTTACTTGTGTTACTTTAAATAATAAAATCTTACGTTCAAAAAATACTAACTTTTCCAAGGTGAACTTTAAAGCTGTAGTTAATGACCTACAACATAGAAATTTTAACTCCATCTTACAATCTCAGGATGCAAACTGGACTGCTTCAGAACTGGTTAGAGTTTTGAATACAATTATCTTGAGCAACACTCTTATTCCTACTCACTCCTAGACGAACACATTGCTTAAAACCATGGATAACTCCTGGCTTGGTACGGTGCATAAGGAATCGTGATCGCATGCATCTAGGAAGTAAAAAAGAACCTAATAACATAATTCTGAATATAGCTTATAATCGGTACAAAAATTATTGCAATGATTTACTAAAACGTCTAAAAAGGAATTATGAAAAAGAACAACTTAACAAATATATGAAAAACCCTAAGATGAAATGGAAAATTATTGACAAGATAACTAATAGAGATAACAAGAAAAGTAGTCCCACAGTTCTTTTAAAATTAGGAGACACACCTGTAAAAGCACTTAACACAGTAAATAATTATTTTGCCAATATTGCATCTGAAATTGCTCACAACATCCCTCATCCTACTAGAACAATGTTATGTAGAAATTCGGAAACCTGGCAAGGTCCTGTTAAATCACTGGTTTTGTTGGATACAACAGAAATGGAAGTGGAGTCTATTTTAAAAAACCTTAAAATTGACTGTGCTGTCGGGTGGGATAACATCTCCACCAAGATACTTAAAATGTCTAAAGATAAGATTGTACCTATTATGACGCACATCGCTAACTTATGTATGCATAGTGGCATTTTCCCCGATGTAGTTCCAAATTTCTATTATCCACCCTATATACAAATCGGGCAATAGAGACTGTATAAACAACTACCGCCCAATAGCTGTATTACCTGCCTTATCAAAAATATTAGAAAAAATTATGAACACTAGACTTTTATCCTATTTAGAAAAAGAAAAAATTATATCAGAAAACCAATATGGATTTAGAGCAGGTAGGTCTACAGAACAGGCAGTATCAGCACTTAGTAATTTTGTTGCTACCAAAATAGACAGTAATCAGAAATGTATCGGAATATTTTTGGACTTAGCAAAAGCTTTCGTCACAGTATCTCCTGACATTCTAATTGAGAAAATGAATAAGATTGGTATAAGAGGAAACGCTCTTGATTTGTTTAAAAACTATCTTGAGAATAGACTTCAAAGGGTTCAAATAGAAAGTCATTATAGCAGTGATATTACGATAAATTACGGGGTACCACAAGGTAGCGTATTGGGACCCACCTTGTTTATAATCTATATAAATGAGCTGTGTAAGATTGCGTTGGATAATTGCAAAATTTTTACCTTTGCGGACGACACAGCTCTTGTTTTTTACAGTGAAACTTGGGAACAAACAAAATCTTTTGCCGAAAAAGGTTTAATGCAAGTAGTCCAATGTTTAAATCAAAACTTGCTTTCCATAAACATTTCTAAAACAAAATACTTAACATTTTCTAATACTAAGCAAAAATAGCATGATGGATATAACATAAAAATTCAAGTACACACCTGTGAAAACAAATTTTTGAATAACTGTGAATGTAACTGCCGTTATTTAGATCGAGTTGGAACTATTAAATACTTAGGAGTCATCTTAGATGAGAGGCTGTCTTGGTGCCCTCATATTCAATTATTGACTGAAAGAACTAGACGGCTGATTTACATATTCAAAAAAATAAGATATATCGCGGATAACGACCTCATAAAAACGGTATACTTTGGTACAGTCGATATTGTCTTATTGTATAACATCTTGGGGTGGTGCTAGTAAAACCCACTTAATAAAATTAGAAATAGCTCAGAGAATATTGCTGAAAGTTATGACTTGCAAGCCTCGTAGATATCCCACATTTAGCTTATACTCTGAATGCGATGTTCTAAGTGTTAGACAACTTTTTATTATGAAATTGATTTTGTCACAACACCGGAAATTATTGTATGACTCTAAATTAACTGCTTGACAAAGAAATAAAGTCTGCCCCTCCCAAACCTACAAAACATTTTTTATAAATAGATTTCAGTGTTACTTAGGACCTTTCCTCTACAACAAAATTAATAAAATCCTCCAAATCTATTCTCTCAATTACTATAATTGTAAAGAACGCGTGACCGCATGGTTGAAGACAAAATCATACGATGAAATAGAAAATCTTTTTAAAGTTGTTCGTTAAATTAAAGTAATAAGTATTGTTTAAGTATAAAAATAGCCCCTTGGAAATGTATTATTATAAAGTGCTTAAAATTTTAAATCTAATTTAATTAAATTTATATTTCGGTTTATCTCCGTTATTTCTTAGGAGTCAGTTTCTTTACGTTTGTTTCAGTTTGCTTGAGTGCCGTGTGCGACACTAGTGTAAAATGTATTCACACACCTTTCTTTACTTAGATTTACTATTGTTATTAATATGATTATTTTTTTAAATTACAAATGAAAAGATCTGTTATAACGTTTAATTTAAGTCTATTACTAGTACATCGATATAAATCGAGGTAATCTGCTTGACGAAGGATTTACTTTTGTGTACACTTATATTTTTTACTTTTGTTTTGTATTGTAAATTGAATGTTGTTAAATGAATGGGCATACTGTGTTCCCAAAACGATGAGAAGAAGGAACAAAGTTTCGAAACTAAATTGCTTATGTTCGCAGTTTCAGTGGTGTGCCTTATGTTATACTGTTATATTTTAAAGACGACGGTAGGCGATAGTGAAATGTGTGATCTGCGTGGACACTTTTAACGCGCACAATAGTTGTTTAAATTGTGTCTTTGGAAGAAACTAACGTCTAAAATACAGGCTAGGCCTAGTTTAGACGTTAGTGTAAATCTTATGATGTAGTAATGTGTATCAGCCGCGTAGTGTACTTTGTAGCTAATTACAAATATAAGTATTTGTTGCTTTTAATTGTTCAACGATGTAGTGACAATCTAAATGTCCTGTTTATGTGGAAACATGTAAATTGTAATATGAATGCTAGTGTCATGTACATAGGTATCTCATAAGGTTATAACGGGTATATCAAGACTGCTACCGAAAACGAAGCCGGGTGGTAGTTTAAGCGACTTCAGACACAATGCAACAGAAAAATTTGCAAAAAAAAGCGACAATTTTTTTTTGACGTGACAACGTCTTAAATTAGGTTGCGGCTGGGAGTCACTTATGAAAAAGTGTAACGCCCGGTAACGTAACGGTGCGCGCGCAGCACTAGAGAATTATTTTCAGTTTCACCCACTTTTTCCAAAATTGTCCCATAGCCCCCCCCCTGCCTTCCCCCACCCTTATTCCGAAATAGTGCCTATTAGCCTCCCCACGAAACCTACCCCCCCCTCCCCTACCCCCACCCCGAAAATTTACCTCACCCCCAATCCTATCTCGGCCAACATAGGTCGTAGACCCACCGAGTTTGGTATCCTCGGAACCGTCTTGGTGAGGGCTACAAATTGACCCCGCCAGAAATCCCAAATTACGCAAAAAATTACCCCCCCAAAAAAAAATATTTTACCTCCAAAAAATTAATTTAAGTTAGCCTCCCCACGAAACCTTCCTCCCCCCCCCTCCCTTACCCCCACCCCGAAAATTTACCTCACCCCCCCCCCAATCCTATCTCGGCCAATATAGATCGTAGACCCACCGAGTTTGGTATCTTTGGAACCGGCTCGGTGAGCTCTACAGATTGGCCCCAACCAAATCCCCAAATTCCTCCCTCTCTCCCCTAAAATATTTGTCCAGGCATACTCCGTCATTTCTTAAAGTAAACCCCCCGTGTTTGGAGTCAGAGGAATCGTCTTGACGAGCTCGACAATCGAGAGCAGGCAAAATACGATTTTTCTTATTGACGTGACAACGTCTTAAATTAGGTTGCGGCTGGGAGTCACTTATGAAAAAGTGTAACGCCCGGTAACGTAACGGTGCGCGCGCAGCACTAGAGAATTAGGCGCATTGAATCGGCGCATGCTTGTGTCTCTGTCTTTGTCTTTCTCGAACGTTCTTGGCGTTGGAAAAACAAGAAAGCGTCACAATACAAGTTCACACGTGTGGTTAAAGTATCGTCAGCTGTGTCTGTAGTGAAAATATGGAGTGCTTAGATTCGTCATTACATGTACAATGTTTTAGTAAACAAAATATATTTCTATAGTTAAAATTTGTGCAATTCTTATTTTCATTCAATTCCTTGTTCCTATTGTGCAATTTAATTATATTCATATCAATAAATATTCTACCGAGAAAAGA
Source organism: Hyles vespertilio (assembly GCA_009982885.2). Taxonomy (NCBI): domain Eukaryota; kingdom Metazoa; phylum Arthropoda; class Insecta; order Lepidoptera; family Sphingidae; genus Hyles; species Hyles vespertilio. The sequence continues at coordinate 4,822,626 of CM042814.1, read as the reverse complement.
CGTTGTCACGTAAAATCTTCGCCCGTAAAACCGACTTTACAGGCAACCATTTTTTTGTTATTTTTTTCCTATGACCATATTTGGGTGGTAAATACATTTTTTCCTAAAATAATAGCGTATACCCTTTTATGTATAAATAATCTAAGGTATAAAAGTGTTTAAATTATTATTTTAGCAAAAACTATGGATTTACCACCCAAAAATGAGGATATTTAAAAAATCATAAAAAATCATTACCGCGTTTCTTCGCGAAATTTTTTGTTGCATTGTGTTTGTAGTCACTAAAACTACCACCCGGCTTCGTTTTCGGTAGCAGTCTTGAGATACCTGGTATAGTGTATTTTGTATGTGTTAAATAAATATTTTATTATTATTATTTTATTATTATTACCTATATGGGCTGATACAGATACAGATTTACTCTATATTGCACATAATTGGCATTAAAGAAAAACAATTATGGCAACACTATTAAAGATGTCATTGTGTTCGTTGCATGTAAAAATTTTGCAGCAATGCACACACAAAATGATTTATTTCTTGACATACTTGTTTATTTCCATATTCAATAGGTTTGTAAACATATCCAAAGGCTTATCTATACACCATAATTTCAATACTATTACGTCGATACCATAAAGGATAAAGGATACAGTTACATGTTCGGTTATATAAAAAAACATTTTGTTTACGCTCATCTCACTTTAATCACACGCTAGAGGGGATACACCCTTTTATTTTCCTTCACCAATACTATTAGCAGATATATTTCCAATGTATTTTGTTACAGGCCGCAGGGTCTCACCATTTTCTTGGTTGTATGTATGTAGCTCTTTCTTATTCAGCCCAAAATTCACCTATTTTTCCTAACATGAAAATATAAATGTAATAATTATAAATTCATATACAAATTGTCCTTGTACCTCGATATACTTAGTAATTAATGGTATATACGCAAGGTACAATAAATTTCGTTCTCGCATAGGCTTGCACTAGTATCTCAAAGTAACTTATGTAGTGTAATATATATGATATTTTTATTTTATGTAGTCTATGTGTGTTTAATGAAAATGTATGTTTGCATTCCTCATACTTTTTGTGACCAACCTTTTCTTTCTAGCTTCTTTTCAATCAAGTCCATCCAATAATTATTTGGAAGAAATCGCGGTAAGCGATGAGACCGCCAATTGTCACCTGTATACTCGTATAACCAAGTTGTCTTATTTTTTATGTATGAAATGTATAGTATGATCTAGGAAAATTATATGAGATTTTTAATAAAATAATAATAATCACTAAATTACCTAATTTCAGTGTGGAGATGCTTGTGGGAAGCCTATCTTCAGCAGTAGACTTCCTGTGACTGAAGAGAGAGAGAGAGAGAGAAACAGAGAGAGATTGCATAGCCTCGAAACTAGAAATTCATGGCTTATGGCTATACATGCGGCTACTAGTATACTGAGGTGACAGCGAGTAAATTACAACATTGTTGACACTTTACACGCTATCATTCACAAGCACATATAATCATATCGTGATTACCATTTTAATAACTATACACGCCGACTTCGCTAGATGGAACAGTATCCTCTTATTAAAGCTCTTGCAAAACGTGAATTAATATCCCACTTACAAACATCAACAAAGCCTTCATAAAGCAGATTGCCGACAATCTTTTAATACACAATCTATTATCTCCTTTGTCGGACGACACTACACTCTGATTAGTTAATATCCTTTCAGGAAATTTTATTACGAGCGCCTTAAAGGTAAATCTGCTGTAAGCTGGCAGCTTAAAACTCAATATCATTCAGTTTGGTAGATCATTGTTGTGATAAAAGATAAACGCTGTCTTTTGAAGTGGGCTCAATGGTTTTGGTATTTTTTATCGTGAAAGCTGCGAGATAAATTGGATTCTTTTGCGGTGTAGCGTTGCTAAATGCGTTTTTTGTTTCTGCTATGTTTATATGAGGTATTAAGCTGTAAAAGGTAAGTATGCTGTCATTTATATATGAGGTACTAAATAAGGTGCGATAAGCTAATATTTACAATAATTGTACCCGAGATTTTTACCGTCTTATGATAAGATAGTAAACGAGCTTCTAAGTGGTATGTGATTTTTTATTCTTTTATAAATTGATTAGCTTGATTAGATTTTGTTGACCTAAGTTACTATTCGCTTTGAGGAAGAATGGTAGAATAATTTCCATAATTAACATTATCCGTCCGTTCTTTTCGGTTTCACCAAAGTGGTCACTGTCTTAGTAGAAGTATAATAACATTCGCGCTACGTTTAGTAAAAATATGACTAACTTTCTCTCGCAAAAAAATATAGAAGCTCCGAATAACCAATATAAAAAATAAAGTATATTACTGTATGGCCTTTAAAAAACACAGCGTAAAATAAAAGCCAGAGGATTCATTAGAACACCGAATTAACATTCACAGTACACGATTTATTAAAAATTATCGCTGCATTTTTCCGCAGTAAAATATTCATGAGATTCATATGTAAAGGGAAATCTGTGTAATGGTGTCGTGTCCTGTTAGAATTGCAAATTACCGCTTATCATTCATTTATTCTTTGCACTAACAGTTTTTAGTAATCTGCTACGGTTAAGTGATCGCTGAATGAAGTAGAAACGTACTTATTTGGATTTAAGTAGATTGCATGTTGGAAATATATTTTGAAAAATTGTAAAACAAAATGTTAATTAGTTACAGATCGTTTTTAATTGCTTTTGAAAATATTATCGGACCCTATCGGCCTTATAGACAGCTTATAAATCTAACCTATTTATAGCTTACTAATATTTTGTTTTCCTCGCTTAAACTGAATTGAAAAGTCCTTTGAAAGGGAGTAAACATTTGATAACTAAAATCTTTTTAAAGACTGTGTAATGCTAAGGCCGTATAGTTTACTTAGCGGCTCCATAAATTGTGTGAAATAAATTTTGGTATTGAAACTTGGAAAAAATAATAGTAATCGCATATAGAATTTAACAAAACTGTAATCTCATAAATCATCTTATCTATTATCGTGTTCAATATAGATTTAATGTTGTTTACAAATTGACTACCGAAAAAACATTGAGCGGAATAAAGTTGGGCCAATTTACACTAAAAGTAATTATCTAGTGAACGTGGAAAAGGCGTGAGGCAATATTGATCGCGGCCCCAACAAACATATCGTTAGCGAAAAAGTTTTTTAAGTTATTGCATAGCTTCTATCGCGGGCCTTGAGCGTGGAGACCGAATCCAGAAATTCCGTAACGAAAATAACCTAAGTCCGACCGAAATTTAAATTTAATATTTTTATTTTGATTCAAATATGTACCAGTACTTTTAAATGCGAATTGCAAAGCTATTGCGTGATTAATTGTAATCTAACCTCTTTCGATATTTAGTTTTGCCATCTATTGATGAATAGCAGAACTTTTAATGACTTTTTGAAATATCACGCTTGTCTCTTTAGTTCAGCAAATCGCTTCTAGGTGGCATTGGTTGTATCGGCGTTACTGCGCATGCGTAATCCCCCTCTTCGCCCCGCAATCTGGTGACTCATGCCTGCTTAGAGTGTCGGCGTTAGGGCACCTCCTCCTTGTATTTACTTCATGGTACGACTCTACGAAGCTCGCACGTACAACAGTGAATATCTGTACAATTAATATCAAAGAAAAACAAAGGAAAAAAATACTGCATAAATAAAATAAATACATAAATAATTATATTTACATAACTTGATAAAAAATGCTATGCAATAGCTTTACCGCGGCAGTCTCCGAGTGCCACACGTCTTTTTTTTTTACTGAATTTAATAGGATTCGTGGCGTATCAAATATATTGGGAATTGAAAATTAAATATTATAATCGCTATAAATTTTGGCCGATATAAACGCGGCTATATTGGCGCGATTGTTCGTGACGTCACGATTATACAAGTTCGATGTCAACAGCAATGTTTGGTTCAATATATTATTACCAGAAAATAAGGAAAGTGAGTGAATATCGACTTAATTACGATAGAAAAGCTCAAAAAAACCATATTACAAATATTGTTTCGTTCCTATATCCCCAAAAAAACAAACACTGCACCTGACAAAGTATATTTCCTTATGCCGAAAGGTGAAAATCGAAGAATAAAGTGGTGCAAGGCTATGAGAAGAGACAATGTATCGAGTTTGAGCTGTTTATATTGTGAAGACCATTTCGATGTAAGTTAGGATATTAAAATTAAGTACATATTAAATATCATTCTTACGTTTACCTACCTACTTGTTTTGTTTACAAACCTCTACAAAAACATAACCTAGTTTACGAAAAGTCGTCAAGATATTATTAAGAATTCTTATATCCTTATGTATGTTTGAGTGTAAGTAGTATTACTGATGAATAAAAACATCTATTTTTTTTATTGCATTGAACTTCTAGAGGAGCAAGCCGTTCGTCTAATGGTAGGCAATAGGACTGCTCATAAACAGTAGGAAAACCAAACAACATCTTGAATTACAAAGCAATGCTTGGCATTCCATTACGCTCGCTATCCTAAGACATAACATGTTAAGTCTCAATATGTCCAGTAGTTACTCTGGCTACAATGTCTTTCAATCCAAAACACAACAGTGAATTTACACTGTTGTTTGACGGGAGAAATAGACACTGCGGTGGTACCTACCCAGATGGTATCTCACATATGAGAAATCTACCACCAGTAAAGAAGAATTAATAAGTATTAGAGTAAGAGGCAAGTTCGAGACTAGTTTTATTAATCTTTCTATTATTTCTGGGTTTCACATCAAAGAGGATACAGAAAATTATATTAAATATAAAATAATGGCATTAATTCTCTTCACAATGAATTAATACTGTGAACACATAAAACAATTCAATTGATACAAAAAAAAAAAAAACAGTGACACAATATAAAAACAATCATTCCTCAGAAAAAAAACCATACAAATAGCTTGTTCACAGCAGACCTCTCGTGTAAACGTGACGTCACGTTTTCAGCCACCAATAGTGTTGCTCTTTTTGATGATTAAATTTCACTATAAAAACAAAACAAATTTTAAAAATTATTGTATAGTGTGTTTTCGGTAGCAATAAAGATTACAAAAAAATATATTTTGTCCATATTTAAGTTACGTGCATATTCCCCATTAATTAAAATTGAGAACCTACTGGTTTTATCGCGGGATCTTAATCCACTGTTTTTAAAAACGCGCTACATACATAATACGAGTATTTAAGAGCGTTTATACCTTCTGCGCGCTTTTTGGCATAAAAACAGGACTTTTCAAACGAGTTAAGAGCGTTTATACCCTGCACGCGCTTTTTGGCTTAAAAACAGGACTTTTCAAATGAGTTAATAGCCACCAATAAACAATTTAAAGGAAAAATAATTAGTACTAACTTTAGAAAAGGTTGTCATCTAGGGATTTTGGTGGAAAACATTATAGATTGATGGATAATTTGTGAGTACTATAAGGATTACTGAACACAAGTTTCGTTAGGCTTTAAATGGCAATTTAGAAGCTTAAGATATCCGAAACCACTAAATATAAGATGAAAATAAAAATATTATCAGACTAATAAGACCCTTATGGAGGGATTTTGCTGAGAAAAATAATCGTTTTGTGTTTAGTTCCTGAAAAATAAAAATTTAAACAATGCGAAATTATTCAGAAACTCTCGTCAAGAACATATTTTTTTTCACCAACTTATCGCACATAATTTTTCATAGCAATTGCATATTACAATAGAAGAACATCTTATCAATAAATTACAATTTTTATATTTCAACAAAATTAGTTTTCATGTTTTCTACAAATATTTTAAAAGCCACTATAAAACACGCTGTCCGACGTGGATCAAATCAGACCGCCGCAAGGCCTTCTAGAGGGAGGACATATCGCTCGTCGCTCCGGCCTAGCTGCAGTCGTTTTTTGCCGTACGTAGTAAAAATAGCCACGCGCGGACTGCGATTACCACATCTTAGTACATTGGTGGTAAAATATTTAATTATTTTATTACCTACAATGATTTTGTAGTGAGTATAAATTATGTTTCAGGTAATATAATGGGATGTAATTCCGAGGCTAAATTATGTTATGTATTGTAATATAAAATTAAATATATTTCGTAATTGTAAGGGGTTGTAAGGCCTCTAACACTATTTATGTGTTCGAACACGAAATGATTAATAAAACGTCCGTAGTGTATACTAATTGAACACTGATTTGAATGCAACTTAACAATGTAATAATAACGAAAATATGATTAGTATCCAAAATTTGTATTATTCTTTGCTTGCACAGTAATATTTGTCTACTTATAATGCAAATAAAATATTTTTATGATATCATGGTACAGTTACATTTCAATTGAATATTTGAAGCGCACGGATCAAAGTTGTTTGAGCCGATTGTATAGCGAGCCGACGCGGCAGCTCTACGCACACAGCTTTGGTCGCTTACGTGTGCGTGAAATTAACGAAGAAATACCTATAGTTGACTTTGCGCGTAAGGTGTATACGCTCTTAATAGCCACCAATAAACAATTTAAAGGAAAAATAATTAGTATTCATTTTAGAAAAGGTTTTCATCTAGGGATTTTGGTGGAAAACATTATAGATTGATATATAATTTGTGAGTACTATAAGGATTACTGAACACAAGTTTCGTTATTTAGGCTTTAAATGGCAATTTAGAAGCTTAAGATATCCGAAATCACTAAATATAAGATGAAAATTAAAATATTATCAGACTAATAAGACCCTTATGGAGGGATTTTGCTGAGAAAAATAATCTTTTTGTGTTTAGTTCCTAAAAAATAAAAATTTAAGCAATGCGAAATTATTCAGAAACTGTCGTCAAGAACATATTTTTTTCACCAACTTATCGCACATAATTTTTTATAGCAATTACATATTATAATAGAAGAACATCTAATCAACAAATTACCATTTTTATATTTCAACAAAATGAATTTTCATGTTTTCTACAAATATTTTAAAAACCACTATAAAACACGCTGTCCGACCTGCATCAAATTAGACCGCCGCAAGGCCTTCTAGAGGGAGGACGTATCGCTTGTTGCTCCGGTCTGGCTGCAGTCGATTTTTGCCGTGCGTAGTAAAAATAGCCATGCGCGGACTGCGATTGCCACATCTTAGTATTTTGGTAGTAAAATATTTAATTTTTTATATTACCTGCAATGATTTTGTAGTGAGTATAAATTATGTTCCAGATAATATAATGGGATGTAATTCCGAGGCTAAATTATGTAATGTATTGTAATATAAAATTAAATATATTTCGTAATTGTAAGGGGTTGTAAGGCCCCTAACTCTATTCATGTGTTCGAACAGTAGTATTATCTACTGATTGAACACTGATTTGAATGCAACTTAACAATGTAATAATAACGAAAATATGATTAGTATCTAAATTTGTATTGTTCATTGCTTGCACAGTAATATTTTTCTACTTATAATGCAAATAAAATATTTTTATGATATTATATTATTATGACTTCAAAATTTCTGTATTAGATTCATATTTGGACTACGCAAATATGATCATGTCTCTGAGTTTCGTGCTAAGCTCAAGTGGTTACCTATACGCTTTCGTCGGAATACTCACGTTCTCTCACTCCTTTATAATATTTTGTTTAATCCTCTCACCCCATCTTATCTTAAAGAACGTTTCACTTTTCTCCATGACTCACATTCGAGGTCCCTGAGGTCGTCAGAGAACCTTAAGCTGAGAATGCCCGTACACACAACGACATTTACTGATAAATCGTTTGCTGTTGAAGCTGTCCGATTATGGAACGCGCTTCCTGTTGTGGTTCGACGGGCACAAACCTTGTCATCTTTTAAAAAGCTGGTGAAAGCACACTACCTTTCTCACTAAACAGATAAAGCATGGCATTATTTCCTCTTTTCGGATATATTTTTAATTTGTAGTATAATTATAAATTATTATAGATGTTTATGTAATTATTTAAAATTGTATGTATGTATATATTATATGAAGTATGAGTATTTATTATGTCATTTATATGTATTTTTTATGATTATCTATTTGATAATGTATATCTATTGGAGCTTAACTTATCTTTGTTTTACACTGCCCTTTCTTTTTCCTTCTTTTATATCCATCCAAAGGTTGTCTGGTAGAGATCGCTTATTAGCGATAAGACCGCCTTTTGTACTTTTATAGATGTTATTTCCTTATATTGTTATGTTCTTTTGTATGTGTACAATAAAGATTAAATAAATAAAATAAAATATATTACCATTATATAAATCATAAGTTAAATTTCAATTGAATATTAGAATTTTGAAGCGCACGGATCAAAGTTGGTTAAGCTGACTGTATAGCGAGCCGACGCGGCAGCTCTACACACACAGCTTTGGTCGCTTATGTGTGCGTGAAATTAACGAAGAAATACCTATAGGTGACTTTGCGCGCAAGGTGTAAACGCTCTTAAATGCATTAAAGAAGAACCACTTGTTTTTAGTTTAGTATAGCAATGTCAACCAAAAACGCTACAAAAATCATCTTATTCTATTAAAAATCTCCACTATTATTTCGTTTCGTATTAAATGTCTTTTACAAAATAAAAAGCTGCTGTGAAATATAATCTAGAAATTCCAGTACAAATGTAGCCGAGGTCTATAAATTCGCGGCGAGATTAGCTGACAAGACGCTTCACCGGGTGCTGAGAGAAAATGTCTTATTTCTTTCCAATTGTGGATATACCTCTTCACTCGTGGAAACTTATTTCACTCTTATTCAGCTTTATATTTTATAACCTTACTGTGTTTGGAAAATAAGAATAATTTTGTTTGAAATCAGGAATCAAACGCCGGTATATCTTGAAATTACAACATTTACTAAAATCCAAATGCAATACAAAACATTGAGCGCGTTTTATGATAACTCTGACTTAAAGTGAGTCTTTCTGATTGGCGGGCTTTTGTTTGAATGATTTTTTTAAGATTGTGGCTCTATGCAATAGTTTTCCAGTCTTACGGCCTTATGCAAACACGCCCATTAAATAGTTTGATATTAACTAATAATTATAAACAATATTTAGACAATAAATTAAGACACATAAAGTCACAAATTATGTCCTATTAATAATCAATATTTAATGATTGTTAACAATATGTTCTCTATTCTATTCCGTATATACTTTTTTAGTCAAGTACGAGTAAAGTGTTATCTACAATTAAAGCCAAGGTATATGGTTGAGGTTTTGTAAACTATGACATGCTATAATTATTCCGACCTAGTGAGTTTATTTTTCACTGTTTAATATTATAAGCCTGTAGATAAAATGTAATTTAATAAGTAAGAAATGAAGCAGCTTTGTTTTAATTTATTTTTGCGTTTTATAATAAATTTTATAAACACCATAAAGCAAAATCGGGATTTATTGGTAAAAATCTCACTGTATCAAAATAAAAAAAAATTTAGGGATACTAAAACTTTTTTTTGTTGCACAGGACCGGCAAACAAGCAAACAGGTCAGCTGATGGTAAGTGATGACTGTCGCCTGTGAAAATCCACAATGGTTGGATCATAGATAAACCGAGAGGGGAGCGGGAAATAAAAAGGATAGGCAAATATAAAACGCGACAGCAAACCTGTCGCTTCACGTCGATTTTCTGTGAGGCAGTGGTACTTCCTCAGACTAGGCTGCCAATTCATGCTGAGTCATAACACAGCGGGCTCTACCTGTTTTGTTCATAGACATTCGAAACTATTAATTAGCCGATAATAGTAAGAAAATGACCTAACAATAATATATCTATACACATTTATGTAGGATTTTGATGTTATGAAGAAAGATGAGTAGAATGAAACTTTAGGGGAATAACTTATATGGAACGTAGTTTGTGTGAAAGACATAACCAATGAAAGTACATAAGACGGAAAGAGTTAGAGGAGGAATGATCAAGACGTCAAAGTACTGAAGGATGGAATAGGAGAAAGCTGAATGGAAGACGATAGAAGATGAACGACACAAGACGTAAAGACAATAAAAAAGAGCTTATTATATCGAAGATTACACAGGTCTACAAAATTTAACTTTTTGTTTATCTGTAAAATAAATGCTTTATTATTTTACTAATTTGGGGTCACTGAATACGAAAATATAAACCAAATTTGAAAGTTAGCTCTTATTTTAAAATTATGGCTGGTATCGAAATATATGACGTAAGAGTAAAATTTCATAGAATATAAATCGATTCTTTTTAAAAAAATACATTTTCTTTACTTTTTCATAAACTTTTTACATGAAACTGAGTATTTTAAAATATTTCCCAAGTATTTAACCTTTACTATTCAATAATTTCTCTTTTTTTCGTTTTCCTTTTGGAATTATCTTTACGAAAACCTTAAACAAAGTTCTAGCAGTAGTCCGCTAGCATTGACGCATTCTATCGACCGTTGTATTTCTTTTCCATTGTCAATAAGTCTTGGTGAAATCGTTCACCATGTTCGTCAGTCATATCACCGCAGTTAGGAGGAAAAAATCGAGGTGAGAATGAAGAAAGTGAATTTTTGGGGACATATTGCGACCCATTTGCTGATACTTTTGCAGAAGATTGTTCACAAGCTCGTGGTAATTTTCAAATCTCCTATTGCCCAAAAAATCATGAACTACTACTGCTCTAAAAGATTCCCATGCCTCTTTTTCGATGCCCTGTGAAATCTGATCAAAGTTTTGTTCCTTAAGAATCTCTCATATTTGAGGTCCGACGAAAACTCCCCCTTTTATTTTGGCGCCGCATAGATGTCGAAATTCACTTCGCAAGTAATCAATTACTTGCAAAGTGGGTGCGAAAAAAGGTGGACCAACCTTCAAAGGTTGGTCAACCTTTGTTGAGAGGATTAACCAAGGTCTTCATTAATCCAAATTTCATATGCGATGGAGGGAGAAAATTTTTATGAGGATCGACTAGGGGAGTATATTTAACGTTATTTTCTTTAGGGCACAGACTTTGTCTTCAAGTCCAATCTTTTTTAAAGTAATGTAACGATCTAGCCCGACTATCCCACCCACACAAGAAGCACCAGCACTTGGTGTAGCCCATTTGCAGACCCAACAAACCGTAGTTTTTGCAAATTGTAGTTTTTGCAACAGAAATTTGTCGAAAATGAGAAATAACTTTTAAAATTTCGCGTTTTAACAAACAAATGAAACGCTAATACTATAAGACACATGAAACGAAAGCATAATAATAAAATTAACGCGGATACACTCACAAAATTATTTGAAATCTCATAATATAAAGTGACATCCACCAAGTTACCCGGTATTATCTTAAATATAGCATAAATTAATAATAAGAGCTAACTATTAATTTTAAGTTCTATATTTAGATTAAGGGGGTCGAATACTAAAGATGTATAGCAGTTTTAAGTAAAAGGCAATTTTCATGTTGGCCAGTGTTATTTGAATAATCTGTGTTTGATTTGACTCGAGACGGAATTATTTTCACATAATATAATAAATTAAAAGTTGGAACTGATATTACATAAACGCTACAGAATTTCCTTTGAGTAATTTGTTACCGTTAATACAGCTGAACCAGGAAACCATTTCTATACTGGAAATTGGCCAAAGAGCTGTCGAACTTCAAGTGGTTTTTAAACAACTAAGCCTTGCCAGCCACATGTATTTTCTATGATGCTAGAATTATTTCGATATTCCAAATTTTAGTTTTCTTGCCAAAGAGTTGTGTTTAGTAGCAAATATGTCAATCTGTTTTGTTTTGTTGTTGAAGTTCAGCCAAAATTCTAACAGGACTAGTTCCGAATATTGGTATTAAAAGCATTATTAATTTTTGTTTTTATTATCACTTAAAATAAAGTAAAAAATAGTACTATAGTCTCGCAAAACCAATTGCTTGGTTAGTTATCACAAACGAACGGTAACACTTATCTCTTTCCAATAGTAAAAACATTCGTTAAGAAATACAAGTGATTACGGAGTCTCGTTTCGAGCTTGATTGCAATAATGTCGCGTGCACACTCCATAATATTTTATTTAATCATGTTTATTTGGAGCACAATTCATTTTAACAATGTTTGAAGTGGTACATCCTTTGTAAATATGGAAGTATTATTTTATACAAATCATAGCTATAGGTTTTTTGAGGTCGGGTTATATGATTGTGTGTTTTCCTTGTCTCTCTGTATTATTTTTTTATCAGTCCATATATGTACGTCTCACTGCTGGGCACGGGCTTACTCTACAATCGAGATTGAGTGAGAGTGTTTAGGCTAGATATAATCCACCACTATTTTATTCATGTAGAAATAGATAAATTATGAGAGCTTTTCTAGATATTATATATTGATTGAAGGTAAGTTATTTATGTGGGTTATATAATAAAGTGTACAATGAAGTTCTGTCTTCCTCTTTCTGTGCGCACTGTCTCTGTCTGTACTATTTAACGGATTTTAATGAAAAAAGCAATATATAGAGTGATTGATTGATATGATGTCTTAACAAATATATTTTTGTGCGCTTAAATTGGAAACGCTGGCTAAACCTTACGAGATATATCAAATATTAAGGTACTACGGAATCAGACACGTAAAAAGGTCGATAAATAAGTCCGTGATGGTAATAGCTACTCGAGTTTAGGTATAAAAGAGTTTGTTCGAAAAGTGACATCTATTAAATACTAGCGGCCCGACCCGGCTTCGCTTGGGTGCAAATGCAGATTCCAGTCCATATTTTATTTAAAATTAACATGACAGCCGTTGTCTAAACTGCTTATCCAATTCCAATCTCATCCTGTACCTATTCTTCTCTCCCATTTTATCTCCCTTATATTTATTTATCACTAGCTGACCCCGCCACGCTTCGCTTTGCCTTGGTTATCATAGGATTCATATTATATTCAATTATTTAGCATAATAACTTAACAACTCGTGTGCCTACACTTGACGTAGCTATCCCACTGTCCTGCTAAATCCCGTCTTAGCCCGTCTGTTCAGTCACTTCTTCGCGGCCCTAAGTTACTCCGTGAGCACAGAGGTGCCAGGCTTAGGTTTGCTCGAAATTGTGAGTCATGGACTCAAGAAGTCTGGAATAGGGTATTGTTCTCCGATGAAGCCAGGATATCTCTGTTCGGTGAAGATCGACGTCGGCGAGTGCTAGGAAGACGAGGAGAACGCTTTGCAGAGGCTTATTTTAAAGAAATCACACCTTATGGTGGGGGCTCTGTTCTGTTTTGGGCAGGAATAAATTCAATGGAGAGTTAGTCTTCATTGAAAACGGCTCACTGACTGGACAATGATACATAACGGAAGTTCTAATTCCTCATGCACAACCCGCATTGGCCGCTTTAGGCGAAGACTCAATTTTTATAGACGACAACGCTCGCGCCCACCGGTCTGGCGATGTGGAAGCGTATGTGCAAGAGGTCGGTATTCGTCGTTTGGATTGGCCAGCTCGAAGTCCCGACCTGTCATGACCTGACCATGTCTGGGACGTTCTGAAACGACGCGTGAGATCAGTACTACCGGCTCCGCAGACCATCAGAGAGCTGAAGAATGTGATTACCGCGGACTGGGAACGTATTCCGCAAGCAAGTATCCGGGATATCCTTGCTAGCATACCCAGACGAATTCAAGCTGTGATTTCAGCTAGAGGGGGTCACACTCGATACTAAACATTTATCTGCTTTTACTTTATTAAAGAAAAAACAAACAAAAATCATTGTTAACTTTTACTTCACGAGTATATGCACTACTAGCTCGCTTCTTCACTACTGTGTGCGTACAACTTATTATTTTGTTTGTTGTAGCTCTCTTCTACGGTAAAAATTGTTTCATCTGAAAAAAGAATTTCCCGATAATTTTTTGCCGCGTACCGCTTCAACAAAGCGCGGCATCTCTTCAGTCTCAGGTCCATTAGACGAGCATTCAAACGATGTCCTGTTTTTCTTCGATATGCCCGAAGCCCTAAGTCTTCATTTAACACCCTTTTCACCGTGGTTCTGCTTAACCCCATCTGAAGGGCCAACAGTTTCTGCTTACATTTGGGATTTCTTTGAATTCGTGCCTTCACAGCTTTTAACACTGCTGGAGTCCTAACAGACCGAGGGCGTCCACTTCTAGACCTGTCATCTACACTAGAGTCTTCATTGTATCGTTTGATGGTACGATAAACGAATCTTTTGGTTATATTCAAAATTTTCAGTATGTCAAAAATTTGAATTGGCGCGTAACCGCAACGATGCAACGCAATAACTGCAACACGGTCTTCTTTAAGCGTCCACTCCATATTTAAAAATGAGTAAAATTCTAAAAAGTATACATTTTTATTTTCATGAATAATTCGAAATTCGAATTCAATAAACTTTTTTGTGGCCAGCATTCTAAAAGAAAAGTTTTTACTGTGACAATACTTATGACCTGACTGTGTATATACACATATTATGTAGATTAATATTTAAAACGTATACCATTGAGTTATAAAACTCCTAAACTGTGGCATAAATGGCAATCCATTAAAGCTATCCCAACGCCTCGGTGGCGTAGTTGTACTACTGTACGGTTACAAAGCTGAGGTCTCGGGTTCGAATCCCGGGTTGGGCAAAGTGATATTGGATTTTTCTATTCATTATCAGCCCAGAGTCAGGAATTTGTGCCCGATATGGCGATAGACTCGCCACCTATCACATCGTGGGACGGAACATACAAGGCGAAATGTGGGTGTCCTGGCACCTCTGCCTACCCCTTCTGGGAAAAAGGCGTGAGTTTATGTATGTATGTATACATAAGGTTATTTATTTATTTAATTTTTTATTGTACACAGTAAAAAGAAATAACAGTTTAGGGACAGTATAAAACAACAAAGTACAAATGGCGGTCTTATCGCTCTAAGGCAATTTCTACCAGACAACCATGGGATGGATATATGAGTAGGAAAAAAGGCAGTGTAAAATAAAGACAAATGAAATGAAAACATACA
This sequence comes from Hyles vespertilio, assembly GCA_009982885.2. Taxonomy (NCBI): domain Eukaryota; kingdom Metazoa; phylum Arthropoda; class Insecta; order Lepidoptera; family Sphingidae; genus Hyles; species Hyles vespertilio. Next base: position 4,807,617 of record CM042814.1, on the reverse strand, counting down.
AAAACATATTATATATACATACACACAAGTATAATAAATTACTATAATTAGTAAGGTTAATAAATTACTATAATTTGGATAACACGATGATAATTTTGATCACGCAAGCGAAGCTCTGGACAAATTGGTAGAAAATTACGTTTTCAATTCATTTATTTTCGGAATGTCTGATGTCTTTTTTGCAATCAAAATCAATCCGTCGGAATAATATCCTTTGAATAGAAAAACTAATACAAATTGCATTAAGCGTTGATTTATCTGTTTTACGGTCCATCGCCTTTACTCAATAGGAGCCTAATGATATTTTTTAACATACTAAAAATTCACTATAGTTAAATTTCATTTAAAATATTGTACTGAAAAGCAAAATCTTTTTAAATTATCAATATTATTGAATAAAAGGTGACCGTGCCAGCGGGTAAGGAATTGTGATTCCGAGAAACTATTACGTATGGCAATTATTTATTTATAAAATAAATTATCAATCGACTTCAAACAAGGTTTTTTTTCTTTAAGTATCTGTATCAGCCCATATAAGTCCCACTGCAAGGCTGATTGAGAGTGGTTAGGGTATATAGTCCACCACGTTGGCCTAGTACGTGTTGGCATTTTTTAATATATTTTTGATATTGAATCAGTGTGTTGACAATAAATATATCGTGCAGCTTTCAGAGTGGTAGATCCATATCGTAGATGCCATGGACTACTTTAAGGATGGGCTGATTAAACCGCACGCAAATAACAGTGAAAGCTTTTGTTATTTTGTCTGGGGAATGAGATTGTCGGAGGAATTATCCCCTTCCCTCATCTCGTTCGTTTTTCTTTACCATTCCGAGTTTGAAATCCTGGCAATACGGTGATATAAGTGTAGCAGATATCCGTATGGTGATGAGATATGCTCTGTGGCGCAGTTGGTTAGACTCCAACTGTGAAACGAAAGGTCGGGCTGGGCGGCCCGGGCTCGAACCCCGCACCGAGATAAATATTTGTGTGATCCACAGGCATTTGTTTCGGTTCCAGGTGTTCGTAAGAATGAACAATCTCTAGTATTTTCTGATACTCATGACACACGACTCGATCTTAGTGTCAGATCGGGAGTCAGGACTATAGGTGTGACGACTAGGTGTAAAAATTAAATCAGAAATTGAATTATAATTAAAAAAAAAGTTGTTGGGGATACTCATTATAGATTTAAGATTTAAACTAATGCTCAATGGTAGTACAGTTAGATGGTTCAAATATTAATTATCAAGACAATAGTTGTCATAAAAAATATTGAAATGTCTAATAGATCATATATAACACACACAATCTAATCGCGCCAAAAACAAGTAGCATCGCTAATCGTAATCTTATTTTCCAAAACTATTAAGTCATGATCTCATTACATTTTGAACACGGAAGAAATCAATGTCTTTTCTTACACGTAATACAACCTGAAAAAAGAGACTCGATATTGAAATGTAGCCTTACCGACCTTCCTATTTCTAGATGTCTCGTCACTTGCTCTCAGCTTAAGAGCTGTGCATTACTTGAATTTTATATATTAAAATACCATTTTGAAGTGCGTGGTGGCCTGTTGGTAAACGGACCAGACGCGGCTGCCAACATATTCACGGTGGTCGCGGGTTCGAATCCCAGGGCACACCTCTGACTTTTCGGAGTCATGTGTGTATTGATAGTCAATCACCACGCACTAAAACGGTGAAGGAAAACATCGTGAGGAAACCTGCATACCATAGCGATTCATAAGAATTTATATGGTATGTAAGTCCGCCAACCCGCACTAGGCCAGCGTGGTGGACTATATGGCCTAACCACTCTCAATCGTACTGTCGATTGTAGAGTAGGCCCGTGCCCTGCAGTGGGACGTATATGGGCTGATCCAGATCCAGATCCAAAATACCATTTAAACCCAGTATTATGTTACTTTTCTTTATAAAATTAATTAATGTATTTTGTGTAGTTAAATTATAGTTTAAAAAACAAAACAAAAAACACGCTTTCATAAAACATTCATTTAAAAAGGAAAAAATAATTAATAGTGAGTTTAAGATAATTGTTTTTTTAGTTGGAGTTTTTTTTGTCCTGCACAAGTACGCAAGATTTTGAGTCAATTCGACGTTTTGATGTGCTCGAAAATCGACTTTAACGATTCCGTTACATACATACCTACTTACATACATACAGGCGATGTTAATAAAAGCGTATTAATAAAAAACAGGAAGAATATTAAATTGAAAGTCACCATTGCAGTATTGCCCACGCAGTGCTGCAGCGGACAGCTCTATTGCTGGCGCAATATTTGTAATTTAATTGTCGTCTATTAATACTGTAATTTATTGTGTATATTTAGTCTTTTACTTTACTGTTTTACTTTATTATTATAATTGTGTTAGAATTAAATATTTTATACGTATTTTGATACGTAGATGAAAATCTCTATTCCATGCTATAAAAGAAAATACAATCAAAATCAAAATCTGGCGGTAGAATATTGGATCTGCCCGATAGCGATCGGAGTACACGACTATAGAAAACAAGCGACAAGCGAGTTTGGTTTTACCCTCAGTATATTTGGTTTCGTACGACAGCATAGTTATTGTGAATATTCTATTGAGACTACTACACCCATCATCATTCGCAATGCAAACACTTTATCATACCCGCATGCAAAGAAGACAATAAAGATTAATAAAAAAAATAAAAACCAACTTCAAAACAAAAATCCACTAAAAACCAAAAAATAATAACTACTTACCACTCCAAAGCAAAAAATAATATTTATTTCATGGAACTCGTGCATGTTGATTAATTTGCTTAATGACTTGACTAGCCAACAAATCAAAATATATGCGTAACATATCGAAGGCGGGTCGCCAAGTACCAAACATGTAGGACCTATGCCTTATATTAATTTAAATATCTATTGTTTGGTACTAGGCGACCCGCCTTCAATATGTTACGCATATATTTTGATTTGTTGGCTAGTCAAGTCATTAAGCAAATTAATCAACATGCACGAGTTCCATGAAATAAATATTATTTTTTTGCTTTGGAGTGGTAAGTAGTTATTATTTTTTGGTTTTTAGTGGATTTTTGTTTTGAAGTCGGTTTTTTATTTTTTTTATTAAAAAATTGAGTTATTTTTATCTTTTTAGTGTTGATAGGCATTTAAATGAAGAAGATTTGGTCCCCACAAGGAATATGTTCTTTCCGATGACAATGAAATCGCTAAAATCGGCTAAAAGCTGCCAAAGATATTAGAATATTCACATGTTTACTATTTTTGCTCCCCCCCCCCTCCCTTCGCGCCTACCCCTTTTTCCCTCAACCATTGTAGCCTAGCTTTTTTACTGAACCCAATGCAAAAAGAACCGTTGAAATCCTATTAAATTTTGAGGAGTTCTACTCTCCAGGTCCGAACATGATAATCAGATCTTAATGTTGTGTTCCTGGGATCAACCTGTTAATACGTTCTTTCCAATGAAAAATAAATCACTAAAATCGGTTATAAGCTGCTGAAGATATTAGTATTTACGTGTATTTTAACGTTAACACCCCCCCCCCCCTCCCCCTTTCTCCCTCCCTCACTGTAGCTTAACTTTTATAATAAACCTAATGCAAAAAGAACCATTGGAATCCTACTAAATTTTGAAGAGTTCTATTCTCCAGGTCCGAACATAATCATCAGATCTTCATGTTGTATTCCTGGGATCAACCTGTCAATACGTTTTTTCCAATGAAAAATAAATCACTAAAATCGGTTTAAAGCTGCCGAAGATATTAGAATTTACGTGTATTTTAATTTTATCACCCATTCCCCCCTCACCCACACCCCTTTTTCCCTCTCTCACTGTAACTTAACTTTTCTAGTGAACGTAATGCAAAAAGAACCATTGCAATTCTCCTTAATTTTAAGGAGTTCCCCTCTCCAGGTCCGAAGATATTCATCAGATCTTCACCATATTTTTATGGGACCAAACGACAAGCACCAGCTTTCAATCAAAGAAAGAATGATTGAAATCGGTTCACACAGTACAGAGAAACGAGGTAACAAACATAAAAAAAAAGCAACATACAGTCGAATTGAGAACCTCCTCCTTTTTTTGAAGTCGGTTAAAAAGTGGTTATAATTTAGCATGAATGCTGTCTCATAGGTCAACGTGAAGCTCAGCTGTCTTGTTTCGTTTGGTAAGTGACATTGTCTGATGCCCAATCCGGATCCTTACCTCTTCCTATCCTTTTTCCTTCCCGCTGTTTTCTTAATTTGATGGGCCGGCAACACATGCATGATCCAAGCGTTATCGATGTTCATGAGCGGCAATGTATCACGTTAGATCGTATTCGGATCATGGCAATAAAAAAAATACAATTTTATGCACTATTTATTTATTCATTTACTTAAATCTTTATTGTACACAAACATAACAACAACTTAACTATACAGAAATAATAATTAAAAAGAGTACAAATGGCGTTCTTATAGCTCTACAGCAATATCTTACAGACAACCATGGGATGGATTTAAATGAAAGAGAGAGAGAGAGAGAGCAGCGTAACAAATAAAGAATTTCTTAAAGCCAAATAAAACTAATTAAACATAACTGCAATATGTTTTCTTATTCAATTAGATTATAGTTCTAAGAACGATATATTAACAAGCAATTATTAGTAAATTCTCAATAACTTTAACAATAACCTTTGACGTTGTTTGTTTGTAAACATTGTACGCGAGATTGAATCCTTCTGTTTACGTTTGATTAACAAGTTCAGTATTAACTATTCAACTAGATTAATAAGTAGGAACTTGCTTTCAGAAAGTTGTTTACGGACTTCGGCCTACTGCTTTGAAAAAATAAACAGATTTAGCTTATCTCGTTGTTTACTGACCTAGTTAATTAAATCTTGTAGTTACATATAAGCTGGAAGGCATTGCTGCGGTAAATATATTTATAAAAAATGTAACAGTGCTGCCATCCCAGCAGTGCTGGGAATCCTGCAAGCATGTTGCAATTATGTTGTATTTCTATATTCTGGTTGTAATTAATTAATACAACGTAAATAATTGTGCACACTTTATTATGGAATATGACTCACATACCTCAAACCAAAGACAATGACACATTATTATATCTATAGACCTTAAAGCGGGGAAAAGTGTTGCCCTCCTTGTACAACCACATATTCAATGAAACAATTATCCAACAAAATCCATGCTAAATCAAATGCATTTCTAACATAAAGGTATTTTACGAAACAGTGCTTAATCGCGGTAGATACGAACATACAAAAGGTGGAGAATACAATTAATGGCAGCCTTGCCTGCAGACACAAAGCTTGATGTTAGTATACAATAAATTGTTCCGCGCACAGTGTTACATCAACGCCATTTTCTATTCTGTAGGAATTCATTCGTTCAGTGTAAAAAATTTAAGACGCGCTAACATTGCTCGTGGCAATCTTATTTCTCTTAATTATTTTCATTGTTGTTTTTAATTAAAAGTTGCGGATTAATTTTAATATTCATGTTGCCTTTAGGATCGAATACTTTTTAATAACACATAATTAGTAAACGGAGAAGCAGCCTACCTAATACATTTTATTTTATTTTTCAGCAAAGTGATTGCTCTAATAGTAGACAATTAGGAAGTAGAGCCATGATGTTTTCAATCTTATCTGAGTTTGGACCTATGTAAACCTCACTAACAATAAAGACGCAACAAAATTGTTTCACTTCACTTTTCCTATACTGGATAGGTATATTTTACACAATAGATACACCGTTTTAATATTTATGGTCCACAAATAATATAATTTAATTTGACTAACGTAAATAATGTATTTCTTTGACAAATAAATTACCATAAAGTAAAAACTAATACTTTAAATAAAATATGAATAAAAACTAAATAAATAAATAAAACTAATTATAAACAAAAACCAAATTAATTTAAAAATAAATAAATTTAATAAATAAATAGACAAAAGCAAGAACTTAAAATAAGTAATACTAAGTATAGGAAATATATTGTAAATAGAGATTAAGTTCTAATAATAATAACTCTTTATTATAACACCATATACAAAAGATAAACAAAAGACAAAAACAAAAGAAAAAAGAAGAAAACAATAGTTATAGAAAAATAAAGTTGGTGATATAACTGGCGGTCTTATCGCTTTAAGCGATCTCTTCCAGACAACCGGTTGGTAAAGGAAAGATCCAATGGTTATGGACGGTGCTTATTATTAACAATAAACTTACATACAATATAAATATATAAATACCGATATAAACGAATAAATGCAAGATATGATACACTTAAATACAATATAATACATAAACATACATATATACATAACAATAATAGTGAATGACGATAAATCTATTGCGAAAGGTAGAAAGCTTTCACCCTTGATTTAAATATTTCCAGCGAGGACGATCGCTTAGTTGTAAGAGGCAAAGCGTTCCACAGCCGCACTGCCTCAACAGTAAAGGAACGGTCATAAAATGACGTCCTATGTGCTGGAAACTGCAACATCAGATTCTCTGATGACCTAAGACAATGTGAATTAGCAGTATGTAGGAAGTTAAAACGTTCCTGAAGGTAGCGCGGAGAAGAGGGATTAAACAGAACACTGTAGAGAAGAGACAGGATATGAGCATTTCGGCGATGACGTATAGGGAGCCACTTGAGCCTGTTACGATATTCAGAAACATGGTCATATTTGCGCAAACCAAATATAAACCTGATACAAAAATTTTGAAGGCGTTCAAGCTTATTTAGCTGGGCCTCAGTAAGATCGAGATAGCTGGTATCGGCATAGTCGAGAATAGGGAGCAAGAGAGCTTGTGCAAGCGCAATCTTAGTGGTAGTCGGAAGAAAATTACGCAATCTACGCAACGAACCAGCAGAGGCAAACAATTTACGACTAACTGCCACTATTTGAGGGCCCCAAGTTAAACTGCGATCGAAAATAACACCAAGATTTTTCACAGTGTCGCTAAACGGGACCACAACCCCTTCTAGCAGCACGTGAGGCAAAGGAGACCAGTCGATCTTGCAGATAGTTCTTGGGCTTCCTATAATAATGGCTTGTGTTTTTGTTGGGTTCAATTTAAGGCCATATGCTTTACTCCACTCGGATATTGCATGAAGGTCGCTATTCATCAGACGAATAGAGTCATTCAGCTGGTCGAGCGGAGATTGACGATAAAGTTGAAGGTCGTCTGCATAAAGGTGGTAGGAGGAAGAAAGATTACAAGAAATTGAATTAATAAACACTGAGAAAAGAAGGGGAGATAGGACGCCACCCTGAGGAACACCGGCAGATGTGTTGCACCACGAGGAAACCGAATCCCCTAGGCGAACACACTGACGGCGACCAAACAGGTAACTATGAAACCATTCAATCACACTTGGAGATATGTTGAAGGAGCGAAGTATAGCTATGAGAATGTCAAAATCAACCGTGTTAAATGCATTGCTAAAGTCTAGGAGTGTCAGCACAGTTAACTGACTGTTTTCCATCCCCAGACGAATGTCGTCGGTGATTTTGACAAGTGCAGTAACTGTGCTGTGCCCAGGACGAAAGCCGGATTGAAGGGGATTGAGGAGATCATGTTTGGCGAGGAATGAGCTTAACTGGTTATAGACCAGACGCTCGAGGACTTTAGAAAGAAAAGGAAGAATGGATATTGGACGATATTCCGAAAAAGATTTAGGGTTAGGTTTTTTTTGGTAAAGGAATAATCTGTGCTTCCTTCCAGGAGCAAGGAAACACAGCATTGGAGATGGAATAATTTAGTATATGACAAAGGACAGGAAGAACGGAATCTAGGATGGGAAGAAGCATATTGCGGCTGATGCTATCCATCCCAACTGCATTAGATGCTATTGAGACGATACTCCTCCGAACATCACAAGTAGTAAATTGACGAAACACAAATGTAGAAAGGCCAGGAGTAGAACTTTGTGAAAGGTAATTAATAGTGGATGCTTTAACTGCATCATCAATATGTGAAGTACAGGAAAAGTGCTGGTTTAACAAATTAATGTCCAAATTGTTTGGAATAGTCTCTTTACGAGGTTTACCAACTCCTATTGACCTCAGGAACTTCCAGACTTTAGCCGAGTCCTCGACTTGAACAGAATTATGAATATGGCGTCGTTGAGCGTCCCTACACACCATATTGCAGCGATTTCTAATTTTAGCGTAACGTGCCTTGTTTGCCTCTGTTGGATGCAACTTATATCTCCTTTTGGCTGCAGACTTCTTACACTGGAGGTCTTTGATGTCTTTTGTGAAGTTCTATGTGTATTGACTTGTCATAAGAGCTCCTTAATTGCCTACGTGACCAATAAATACATTTCATTTCATTTCAGAGACAGATTTCGATATATACTCGATATAATTTATCCAGATTATGTAGGCCATACACACTACGGTCTACCGGAGAGGTCATCTGTGCAGGTATACCTGCGCAGGTAGACCGAACACTGATACCGTGTATGGGAACGTTACGGTGTACCGGAGCGGTCTTCAGTTCTTTTTGCGATGGCATCGAATGAGGACGACTGTTTCCTTGACGTCATTTACACTGCACGTTTATTACATGTACTCAATGCACAATAATCATGGCACAAAACATAGTTTCTGTTCACTACAGTAGCTCGTAGCAACTTCACTACAAGAAAATACAATAAAATCTATCGAGGCATTACACAATACTTGTGAACAGAAGTTGTTGTATACATAATACAAGCATGGCGGCCGGCGGCGCAGACGCCACCCCAGAGCGATAGGCGACCGCGGGGTGTGTAAGGTTTGCGCGAGGGGTGCTAATGTCATACAATGGTATAAGCATAGATAGCATAAAGGATCTCAAATGTTTAAAGGGACCGTGGACGTTAATCGGCCATGCTAGAAAACAACTGATGCGACGCGACGTGCGCAGGCGACCGGAGTACAGGCACACACGCACAGGTACGCCCTACGGTGTCACTCGAAAGAATTGATTTTCGATTCTGCGCCGGTCGCCTGCACAGGCCCAAAAAACTGCACAGGTCTATTCCCACACACATTTCGGTATACCTGCGCAGGAATACCTGCACAGGTGGACCTTTCCGGTCGACCTTAGCATGTATGGCAGCCATTATTCGTTTTATTTATTTATTTTATTGTTATTGTACACACAATATGCACCAAAAGAAAAACAAAACAATTACAGTTTTATTTAAAGTAAGTACAATAGGTGGTTTTCCGTTTCCGGCATCAGAACTGTCAACACCGCAGGGATAAACTCCGAGTGAAATTAAGTGAAATAAAATAGTTAACGTAATTTCTAGTCGCTAGTATCCGTCAATACAGTACTGGGACCTCTTGGAATTGACTAAAACAAACAGTGAAGTGCGATTACTGGAATCCATCGTAAAACTACAACCACAATATCAACTATCGGATTGGAGGTTAGAAAAGTCGAAAACAACGAATTGTTACTCAGTGACACTTGTCATAAACGTCAAGATATCTGACATATTAAACAGTGTTGCCAATTGTGAAAATATTATAGCCATATTCTACTATTGCGTTATGTTACACGTAGACAATAAATATAAGATGGAAGGTCAATTTCAAATATTATTTGAAAAAATTAAATTAGAGATGCAAAGTCAAAATGCTGAATTAAAGGAGTCTATAACAAATAGTATTATGGAAAAAATGGATGATAAACTAAACCCTATAATAGAGGAAAATAAGAACTTGAAAATTAAAGTAGAAAAACTGGAAAAAGAAATAGATTATCTCAAGAGGTCTGAGAAAAACAATAATATTGTAGTATTCGGCTTAGAAGAAAACGAAAAATCTGCTTACGAGCTAATACAAAAGCTCAAAGAAACCTTCAATCAAGATTTAAATATTAAAATTGAAGAATACGACATCAACAAAATTTTCCGCTTGGGAAATAGAGAGAGAGAAAGTAACAAACCGAGACCGATACTATGCTCGTTTACAAACAACTGGTAAAAGACTGAAATTATGAAAAATAAAAAGAACCTAAAAACTATACTCATTGCAGAAGATTACTCAAAGGATGTGTTACAAAAAAGAAAGGAGCTGTAAGCCAAGTTAACTGAAGAGAGACAAAAGGCCAATATAGCATATCTGAAATATGATAAACTTATTGTTAAAGAGAACAACTACAGCCAAGAGAAAAGGAAAAGGGAAATATCCGCTTCACCCTCTTCAGGTAACAATCAACCAAAAAAGCAACAAACCGAAAACGCAATGAAGACTAACAGGTCAAATGCTTTTGATTTAATGCGAAATAGATCCAGCTCCTTATCGAACATGCCTAGTACTAATAAAAACCAATAGCAATTAAAGAACAGCCAGCGGAAACCAAAGCCAACCAACGAAACAGCCAATAAAGAAACAAAAAAACAACCAACTCCCCCAAGCCGACTGGTCCTCGAGGGGGAAAGCGACCACAACCCTCCAACATCTAAAGACAATAAACACCCAAAATCAGTAGAAAGGGATGGAAAAGGTTGGAGGAGGCCTTTGCCGACTGGCAAACAGATCTAGGAAAGATAACCAAACAACAAATATTAGACTAAATTTAAGCATAATCTTTAAAACTTAAGAATTTCATGTTAACATAACAAATGCAATGTACTAAAGTGATCTGAATAAAAGGCTATATAAAAAAATAAACAATAGGTGGCTTTAACCTATTAGGCAATCTCTTAGACGTTGTGTTTGAAGTAAGGGAAGAAGAGAAAAATGCCAGTCATTAGTGTGTAGTAACAAAAATATATAATTCATCTGTCCAACGATCCATGATAGTGCTAAAAATAAGAAAAATGTCATCACAATCACCGCTCAAATGTCAGGTAAAGCCGGTTCACGGCCAAAAATAGATTATTAAAATAACTTTTTGTTTGGTGTTAAAAAAGTCTCTTCAAACATAGGTCGCTGCTTTTTTTGGCAAAGGTTCTATAAACGATATTTTAAGCAAATTTAAGTTTGCTTATCACTCTTTTAATAGAGTCGGTATGCGTCTAATCCGTCTAAGACAGGGTTTCCTTACCTGGGGTCCGTGGACCCCTGGGGGTCCGCGGACCGTTCTCAGGGGGTCCGCAGACAACATAAAAATTAAGACAACTAGAAGCAGATTTAAGGCTCCAACTGAGCAACAATGACCCAAATATTACAACTTTGACCGCAAAACCGCAACATCAACCATCACATTTTTACAATAATTTACATACATACATAAACTCACGCCTTTTTCCTAGAAGGAGTAGGCAGTGGTGCCAGGACACCCACATTTCACCTTGTATGTTCTGTCCCACGATGTGATAGGTGGGGATCCTATCACTATATCGGGCACAACACTCTGCGCTAATAAAATGAATAGAAAAATCCAATATCACTTTGCCCAATCCGGTATTTCAACCCGAGACCTCAGCTTTGTAACCGTACCCTAGTACAACTACGCCACCGAGACAGACAAAGAAAATAAAAAAAGTAAAATAATTTATGTAAGTAATATATCCATGGTTTTTTTTTGCAATTAAAAGTACGTGAGTGATTTTTTTTTCGTATTATTTATAGGGGTCCGCTAATCATAATAAAGTGGCGCTAGGGGTCCGCACTAGAAAAAGGTTGGGAAACCCTGGTCTAAGAACTCGCTAGCTTGTACGAATTTTGTATCGAAATATCAATAGGGCCCTACTATATTCATCCGAAACGAAGTTCGAAACTTCGGACGATCGAAGTTTTTTATACGATACGAATGTATATATTCTGTAAAAGTTCGAATTTGTATAATGTATATCGTAACCATAAGGCTATCGTTACGAACATAAGTCAATAACGACCATAAGTATATGTAGGTACATTCCTATCGTAATATAAACTTCGATCATCCGAAGTTTCGAACTTCGTTTCGGATTAATATAGTAGGGCCCGTGATCTTATTGTGGCTTAAACCTTGTTTGTGAGATTCAATACCTATGCAACGCAAACAGCACCGTGTGTTCATAGGTTCGTATTCAGTTTGCTTTAGTTTCGTATTGAATGAATGAATATCGGCTAAAAGGGTCATATTGAACCATATCGAGTAGTGCTAGATTCATAGATTGCAAGGGGCCGCTTGGGCACTTGGGCACAATTATTTCATGCTTTCTGCTTTCTTTAAATTCACCTAGCATACTCTATTGACAGCCTCCGTGGCGCAGTCAGTTAGACGCCGCTTGTGAAACGAGAGGCCGCGGGTTCGATCCCTACACCGGGAGTAATATTTATGTGGCTCACAAATATTTCTTACGGATCTGGGTGTTTGTGAGACTAAAAAATCTCTCGTACTCTTTGATACCCACGACACAAGACTCGATCTTAGCGTGCGGTCAGGACTATGTATGTGACTGTGGGGTGTTATTATTATTCTTGTATAATGATTTTTTATAGCTGAAATTCATGGTGCATAAAAATAAAATTGACAGATTAAAAAGGAAAAAAAAGATTTTTTTTACATTTTAAAAATACTTTACTTGATTTTTTCATACATTAGTTAGCGAAAGATAAAGATTCAATAAGTGCTATCGAAAGTTTAACGAGTAAGTTTCTGCTTCGATATGTGATTACAGGTGAGTCAATTGCATACCAGACACAAAATTAAATTCAGGCAACTGACATGAGTTTTTAAAGCAAAAAGCCCTCCCATGTGTCGGTGGCGTAGTTGTGCAATTGTACGGTAGCAAAGCTGAGGTCTTGTGTTCGAATCCCGAATATGGCTCGGTGATATTGGATTTTTCTAGTTATTGTCAGCTCCGAATCACGTAGGATGCAACATGCGAGGCGAAATGTGGAAAAAAAGGCTTGAGTTTATGTTCGTACACTAAATGGAAATAGTGCCTAAAAATTGGAAAAAGAATTGTTTTCGCTGGATAAATAAGGTAATGGGAAAAAGTCCTCCCAAATATACAAAACTTTCACCTTATAAAGTCTATCTAGACTATACGAATATAATAATTAAAGTAATGTTGACAAATTGTTCTAGTCCTGTGTTACGTAATTTTCGCCTAGAGCGTAGAATCGACAAGCTTTGTACGCTGTTAGCTTCGCATATAGGATATTATAAATTTGTTCCCCTATCTGCCACCTACCTTGTGGCGCAGCTCGTGTACGCGACACAAATTATATTCATGTGATAGTACGTTCATGTAGAAGTTAGAGATAATATAGTTTTAATTATGTGATAGTTATTGCACGATATAAACATTTTTGGTAAATCAGACATAGTAGGAAGAGTAGCAGAATGGTATTCATGTTACGCGTAAGATAATAAGTATAGTCTGTCAGGACTTGTAATGAATGTAATATGTATAAGAATACATACAATTAATATACAATTACAAAAATATACAATTTATTTTATTAAACAACTTATTACAAACACATGCTATAAATAAATTTTATAATAGAAATCAGAAAACGAGTTAGCAAAAATAACAATTTACTTCCATTTATCTACGTCAATACAATCAATGTTAAATTTACAAATAATTTGTATATATCAAATTTTATACAAATTCAATATAAAATAGCTAACTATAACATTCGTCTTCAAAGTTTAATACACAAGCTTTAATTAATTGTTGTGGGCCAGGAGAAATATAAACGAAATAAAAAATGGTTAATGTTTGCGAAAGGAGAAAAACTATAATTCAAAAGCTGTACCAATATTGGTCGATATAAATCATCTAAACAGATAAGCATAACTTTGAAAGTATCAAAAGCATTTGTAATGTACAGTACTGCATACTGAAATTCTTATTACTTGGGATTTACTATTTATACTCCGGCACGAAGTTCGAATGTTCGTAATAAAAGTTTTCCACTTCTTAAAATCAATACTATTCTCTATGAAAATTATTATTCATTTCGAAATAAGTCAAGATTACTACTTACGATAAAGGATTCGAACACATTGTAAAGCATTTGGGCATATTCGTACAGTTTACGTACGGTGTTTTGCATTCCCCCTGACCATTTGTTGCATTTTGTGGTCTGTTGGCTTCGCGTCACAGATTTAGGTCACTTCGACCCGGCTCCTTCTTGTGAGCGAGAAATTTAAACACTTACTTAAATGTCAATGAGCGACATTTACAAGAAACAGAGCATAAAAGTGTTTGCTTGAGCGGCTATTAAGATTGTTTGTTTCGGGCTCTCGAGAGACGTTTTATTATCAAAGTAATAACGATAGCAAGATTAAACGGACACTTAGGAAGTATATTGCTCTCCTGATTATTTTAATATTAAAATATTACCGGGTGATTTAGTTACACAAAATGCAGATTTAATAACATTTATTATATAAATACACCCAGCAGTCACATTTTTAGTCCTGACCCCACAATAAGATCGAGTCTTGTGTCGTGGTTATCAGAAACTACGAGAGACTTATCGGCCTCACAAACACCCAGACCCGAAACAAATACCCGTGGATCATCATCATCATCATATCAGCCACAGGAAGTCCGCTGCTGAACATAGGCCTCCCCTAATGATCTCCACAATGACCTGTTGGAAGCGGCCTGCATCCAGCGACTTCCTGCGACCTTAGTCAGATCGTCCGTCCACCTTGTAGGCGGGCGTCCGACACTTCGCTTGCCTGTACGTGGCCTCCACTCGAGAACCTTTCGGCCCCAACGGCCATCGGTTCTACGAGCAATGTGCCCGTGGATCCCACAAATATTTGTCTCGGTGCGGAGATCGAACCCGAGGCCTCACGTTTCATAGCCGGCGTCTGACCAACTGCGTCACGGAGGCTTGTCTTATTGAACTATTATTTTTGTTTTAGAATTATTTTCTTTTGATTGATAACTCATTTTTTTTTGTTTGGAATTTCTTAGGATTATACAAAGTTGGTCAATGCTGTTATTCCTTAAAGACTCATTTATTAATGGTTCTTATTCACGTGTCATTAGGTTTTTCGAAGATACCCCAGTACTATAATATGTATTATGATTTTTATCAACATTTGTTTAACTAATTTACTAAAACAAGGTAATATATTATTTAGTGCTAATGCATCACAAAACAATTATCGTTTCCCTCGCATTATTGATGAGGTTTTGTCGCTCACCGCAAACTGCAAACACCGCTATTTATCCAAAACCATATTCAAATACTTTAACCACATTTAAACTTTAATTAAAGTGATCGAAACAGTTAATGGTTTTTAGATATAAAAACCTTTCAATTATAGATAGTGACTAATGCAACCATTGCTTGGCAATTGAAGGTATTGTTTGTTTTTTTTTTTTCATTTTTCATGTGCGGTCGTAATGCTTACCACCAAACAAACGACATGCTAGTCTCGCCGAGGGTCGCAAAAACAAACGACTAAACCCAAAACGCGCTACGCTTTTCTGGGCTACTATGGCTTCTCCGTCAATGTGTACTGTGTTTTCTATCCAGGTGAACATTTAAAACGAAATTGGGTCTAACCAACTTTGCGATAGATTACAATGCATCCCATTTTGCAATATGCGTTTGTCTTTATTCAAATTTTTTCAAACAGCGTACAGGATGAGATTTAAATACATTAAAACCAGCATGAAAAATGTGAATTCAGTGATATGAAAGAATGAAATGTCAGCGAGCACGGCGTGAGGGAAAATAATGAGTATATACATTTTTCACTCGCGGACAAGACGTGACCAGAGTTCCAGTGATGCACTCTCGTATAGAAACTCTTCATTTAAATATCCGTATATTCTTTCACCTATAAGAAATTACATTTTATTGTACACAAATGTAGGTATTTTTTATTATTTTATTTATGTTATTTTGAATTCCCAACGAAGATAATTAATAACATTTAACTGTATATATACATATCTATCCTTCTGCGTGCATCTTCAATGACAGGAGAGTACAGCTTGCAAGGAGTTTGTTAACAACATCAATATTAGCACAATAATAACAATTTCAATAAGAGTATGGAAGTCCAGTCTCCTACTGAATGAGACAAAAGGTATCTTTAATAAAATAATTACATAAAAAAGAAATATCTTTAACAATGTGGAATAATTACAAAGAGTACTAATAATACAATATAGTTATAATGCAGTAGATGTTACAATGAGTACAAACATGGTTTTACCTAAACAATAACCTGCAATATACAGGGTATATCAAGACTGCTACCGAAAACGAAGCCGGGTGGTAGTTTTAGTGGCTACAAACACAATGCAATTAAAAATTTCGCTTAGAAACGCGACAATTATTTTTTATGATTTTTTAAATATCGTCATTTTTGGGTGGTAAATCCATAGATTTTGCTAAAATAATAATTTAAACTCTGTTATATCTTAGAGTATTTATTAATTAAAGGGTATACACTATTATTTTAGGAAAAAATGTATTTACCACCAAAATATGGCAATAGGAAAAAAATTACAAAAAAAAAATTGTCGCTTTTTTTTGCAACTTTTTCTGTTGCATTGTGTCTGAAGTCGCTTAAACTACCACCCGTCTTCGTTTTCGGTAGCAGTCTTGATATACCCTGTATATTTAAGAATTTTATGTGTATTTATATACTTTTTTTTGTATTGTATCAGCCCATATACGTCCCACTGCAGGGCACGGGCCTACTCTACAATCGAAAGTACGATTGAGAGTGGTTAGGCCATATAGTCCACCACGCTGGCCTAGTGCGGGTTGGCGGACTTACATACCATAGAAATTCTTATAAATCGCTATGGTATGCAGGTTTCCTCACGATGTTTTCCTTCACCGTTTTAGTGCGTGGTGATTGACTGTCAATACACACATGATTCCGAAAAGTCAGAGGTGTGCCCTGGGATTTGAACCCACGACCACCGTGAACATGTTGGCAGCCGCGTCTAGTCCGTTTACCAACAGGCCACCACGCACTTCTATATATATATTTATATACTATATATATTTATATACTAATATTTATTAATTAAACTTAATATAATTTTAAGGACGTGGTGGCCTGTTAGTAAACGGACTAGACGCGCCTGCCAACATGTTCACGGCGGTCGCGGGTTCGAATCCCAGGGCACACCTCTGACTTTTCATGAGTCATGTGTGTATTGATAGTCAATCACCACGCACTAAAACGGTGAAGGAAAACATCGTGAGGAAACCTGCATACCATAGCGATTTATAAAAAATTATATGGTATGTAAGTCCGCCAACCCGCACTAGGCCAGCGTGGTGGACTATATGGCCTAACCACTCTCAATCGTACTCGATTGTAGAGTAGGCCCGTGCCCTGCAGTGGGACGTATATGGGCTGATACAGATACAGATACAGATAATTTTCAGTTTTATTTTATACGCCTAACATGCTCTCTCTATGTAACACCCAAAGGTTGACTGGTAGAGAATGCCTCAGGCATTAAGTCCGCCTTTATACAATTTATGTATATAAAGCATTTAATAAAATAATTAAAAACCTATAGCTTGTGTTCCGGAAACACTACGTGTTTTTTTATTAACTAAGTTTGTTTTTTTTTTTTATGTATACTTCAAAGTACGAGTAAACTTTTATTCGCATGGACTACTTGGCCATGTGTTCGTAAATGTTACCGCATATTATTATCGATGTTTATCTCAAAACATTCCAAAGAGACCTGTTGGAAGTGGTCGGTTTGATGTTATAAGTGCGGAATCGTTTTGTTAGTATTCTTTTTGCAAATACCGTGCCATCAGGGTTAGCTTGAGCGAAGATAATATATAGTCCTGTCAATTTACGTCTGAGGATGGGAGAAATAATCACAAAATTCAACAGTTTGGGGATTATGAAGGATCGACAGGGTGGTGTATTCTGTAATATATAACTCCGAAGGTATTGGCATTACCAGAAAAAATTTGTTCATAATTAAAAGATCTACACTTTAGTAATCGGTAAAATTTAATAAAATTGAACAGTTGGAGAGGAAATGGCGAAAAAATAAAAAAAGGGAGGAATAAAAGTAAAATTTTTGGGGAAACAATAAATTGAAAAATATTTATGATAAAAAAGTTTCGGATAAAAAGTTAGTAAATTTAATTTAAAAGAGAAAAGGTCTCTACATTTTTTTGCCTAACACTAACCGATCACGAGACATCGAATTAAAAGCGTTTTCATCGAAATGACTTTGAGCTGACCTCGCCAGATTCCCTCAAAGTGGAATATATGCTCAAAATACACCGATCATCGACATATATCGATCCTGTACAATCCCCAAACTGTGGAATTTTGTTATTATTTCTTTTGGTAATTTGACTGGACTAATAAGACAGATTTATTAATGAAATACGAAAATATGGACGGTTTCGAGCAATTATTTTGGAAAAAAAAGTACTAAGGGGTTAAACTTGTATATTTAAATTAATGAACAGATTTTTATTTGTCGGCCAATAATTTAACCCTATTTTAGCCCTTTTGCTTGTCAAAACCAACATTGAGTTATATATACACGAAAATATTTTTATACCAACGTGGGTTATTTTAGTAGGCACGCATTTCTTGTACAAAGGGTATAATGTACCTAAAGTGAGAGGGGTGAATGTAGGTCTCCGTTTGATTGATTGCTGAGGTTGAGCACCGCGCGGCACTTTGATCCAAGTTGTAACACTTTGTACCCTTCTTTGATATTATTAATATTGTAGGTGTTTGCGTTTGTCGTTTGCGTTGTGTAGGGTTATGATTCTAAAAATAAATTATAATAGGTACCTTAGAGAGGGTGTAGGCAGGTACTTTGCTAGCTCTTATACTATAAAAATTCCTGCTATAGTGCATACTTTTACATTTTAAATCTTTTTTCAATTTTGAATACGATAAAAATCAACCTTTTGCTCAAGATTTTTTGTATTGTTGTTGGCATCGTTTCGTTTATTTTTTAAAATTTGTCTCATTAAATTTTTGTTATGTTTAATTTTTTTCTTCTTTGTTTTTAATTGCATTTCCTATAATTTAAAATTACAATGTTCATTCTTAAAATTATGTACATTATTTAGTGTATGATATGTGCAGTCTTGGTTGGAGACAAATAAATATATAAATGTTCTATGCTTTATGGTCTCCCCCTGCTAGGTTTGCTCAATATTATGATTAAAATGATGCGTTGTTATCGGCTAGCAATACATTATACATGATTCCGAAAAGAAGAAATATGCAATAGATTTAAACTAATATCACAGCTCTTCCTATTCGGTCCTTTACTAACAAACCACTTAATCTTAATCCACGAATAATCTTACATTACATCTTAACTTGGCATATAAATTCATTATTCATGACAGTGTCTATAAAACAAAATGTGAATATTGCAAGACTGGATATTTATGTGAAAACTTCAGCCGCAGGCGACGAATGCAGTGCTATCAAAGTTTTTATTTAAAGTAGCTAAAGTTTCTAGCGTATTAAAACTATGCTTCAATTGTATGTTTGTTTTATGCCATATAAAAATTTAAGGCCCTCTTTTATTACCTAGAAAGCGAAGTCATACGTTATAACTTATGACCTCAGGTTATGAGTTGAAAATACTTTAGTGTTATCTTTTCTTTTAAGTTCTTATTACGATCCAAAATTATTATGACGATCCAAAAAAGTTGCTTAACTGACCTTTTAAACTTAATGCGAATACTCAACGTCCTGGTTTCGAGGGGGAATGCGTTCTATAGGAGTATGGACTGAATAGGCAAAGAAGAATATATGAAGTCTGAGTTGTGAGAAGGACAATGAAGAAGAAATTTTTTAGTTGAGTGAAGGTTTCTCTTAAAAACAAATTCTTTTTTTATAAATCATCAACAAGATAATTTAATATACTGTATTGTATCAGCTCATTTACATTCCACTGCAGGGTACTGGCCTCCTCTACAATCGAGAGTATTTTTCTTAATTGTAGTAAGATTTCACGTAAAAATTGCAATTTGAAAATTGTAAATTAAACATTGTCTTTTCTTTACTAATGATTATTTATTGCTATACAAGTTTCAAAATACTTTATAATAATAATGCATGTTCCCATCTGGTTTTAGATACAATATTAATTTATAAAATTGAATAGACCGACCCAGACATTACACAGATCAAATAATAGAAAATTCAAAACAAAGAACATGAAAAGATCCATTGACCTTGAATTTGTAGGTGGCGAAAACTTATTCCGCTCGTCGGTATAAATCAGTAATAACACCAAGATAAATAATTCGAGAACGCAAACATTGAATCGTGAATAACAAGCGTATTTGACCGCAGAATTGCTCTGTTTGCGTCCAATAAAATGATAGATAAATAATGACGACATACCGAATTCATATTCCGTCGTTTAATGCGCGAATTAATGTGAATGTACGGAGGATTATTAAAAATTGCACGACACGTGTTCCAGCCGCATAGTTCGTTCATTTAAATACTTTGCTTTGGCTTGATTTAACCAGAATGAATGGGCGGTGTGAGAATTATTTTAATAATTTATTTTGTAGGTGCAAATGGGAGTTGATTAAATTATATATTTAAATGATTATGTAACGCGAACATACTTCCCGGGGTTAACACCGGGTTACATATTTATGCGTGGTTAGGAACGCACCGGTCCTCCGTCCCGCTCTAACGCTCCCGCCGGCGGCGCGGGAGTCGCCCAGTCGCGCCAGGACTACAAGCGCGAGAGGCCGCCCAAGCGCGTCGCGAGTCATTTTGTTATATTTGCTTGTGCATGTTTGTTACTGACCCGCATTGTTACCCTGTGTACTATCTAACATGTTTGTGGACTTTAATATATTCTTTACTCTTGGAATCTTGTTTTGCTACACCAGGAAAACATTAGCGTAGATCCCGCTAATGTGGCGCCCAACTTGCGGCCGAATCCATGAAGCATCACATAGGGCGAGTCCATTCTACGCGCCATCTTGGGCGAGTCCATTCTACCCGCCATCTTGGGCGAGTCCATTTTTTTTACGCGCCACGCGGTCGGCGCGCTTTTAACTTAGAAAACTGATCTATTCGATAACTCGCCTGCTGGAAGCGCACCGTTTTTACACGGATCAAAATGCCACCAAAGAGACGAGGAGATCAAAATGAAGATGACCATTCCGACGACGAGAAGCCCGTCCAAACCTCGACGCCGTCCACGATCGTCATGTCTGAAGACATGCTTCGAAACCTTTTACGGCGTGAGGGAAACCTGTCGAAGTGCACGGCGCGCTTCGGCGGCTCACCGGCAAGTGCCGAGGAAGTGGACGCGTTCATAGACGCCGTCGAGATCTTCAAAGAATGCACGTGCGTCAGCGACGAGCATGCCCTGAGGGGGCTACCTATGTTGCTGGTCGGCAATGCCGCCATTTGGTGGCAAGGTGTGAAGTCGTCCGTCGCGTCGTGGAGCGACGCGCTGCAGCGTCTACGAGGGATGTACGGCGCGCCGCGTCCCGCGTACAAGATCTTCACGGACATTTTCGAGAGAAGACAAGATAGTGAAAGAGCTGATGTGTTTGTGTGCAAAGTGCGTGCGTTATTGGCAATGTTGCCATACGACCTAGTCGAGGTCATGAAATTGGACATTATTTATGGATTGTTAAGCTATAAAATAAGAGAAAGAGTGTCTCACGACGCGGTTGTCGACCTCGAGCAACTCATCGTCAAGGTAAGGGCAGTGGAGGAGTCTTGGGCGGAGGTAAGTGCATCTTCCATAAGTCCCAATACCACGCATATGAATAACCTTACCCAGAGTCCCTCGAATTTATCGCGTGTTAACCCGTGTGTCGGCCCCGGCAATATTAACCCTAAAATGGTCACGTATAGTAACGTTAACCCTTCCGTGCCGGCGTCGAACAACTTTGATATAGTAAAGAAAGGGGATTTGGCGAGTGCAACCTCTGACAACCACCCGCGGACGCCAAGGGTCGATGATGGCAAACGCACACGACCGAAATGCAATTATTGCAAACTTTTTGGGCATACAATTAGTGATTGTCGTAAGAAAAATTTTAAATACAGTAGCAATGTTTTAAGTACATCAGACAGTAATACGCAAGTACGGTGTTATGGTTGTGGTCAATTAGGCGTTACACGGTCTAAGTGTGATAATTGTAGGGGTACCCAAAGTACCAGAACCTCCGATTTTCAAAGCATTCAAATCAGTAATAGTGGTGAAGACGCACGCCCTTTAGTAAAAGTCAATGTGTTAGGACATGAAGGGGTTGCCATTTTAGACACTGGAGCAACGCACTCTATTGCGGGTCCTATGCTGTACCGTATTCTTAGAGACGCTGGCGTTAATTTCAGACAAGGGTCACGTTGTTTAACCCTTGATGACGGCTCACAGCAGATGCACGCCGTGTTGGAATGCGATGTCCCCGTTACACTCGAGAGATCCAGCATACTCACCACTTTTATTGTACTCCCTGAAGCAGAAACGCGGACACTATTAGGCAGGGATTTCATCACAAAAGCAAAGATCATACTAGATATACCTCAGAAACGTTGGGGTTTTAATCGTGATATGCGACTTTGGTATCCCTTTATCACTCAGTATTCGTTACCTGTCACTGAGACGTTGGAGATGATGAAAGTATCCTCTTCCATGGTGACCCTGAGGGGTGATGAAGGAACTAATTTGACATCAAGCCAGAAGGCTCAACTGGACGCCTTGCTCAGAAAAAGAGCGCACCTTTTCGCGAAGAAAGGAGTACCAACCGATTTTGCATCGCACCGCATAAAAACTGATGTGAATCAGGAGCCCATTGCTTCACCGCCATACCGTTTGTCACAAGGGAAGAAGGAACTCCTTGTTCAGGAATTGCAAAAGCTCCTAGATGACGACGTGATAGAAGAATGCGAATCTCCATGGGCTGCCAATGTCGTCCTCGTCACGAAGAAGGATGGTGGCGTACGGCTCTGCGTGGATTATAGGAAGTTGAACGCCGTGACCGAAGCAGACCGTTATCCTCTGCCTCGCATCGAGGATGTATTACACGCTGCCAAAAACACCAACTACATGACAACATGTGACCTTCGATCAGGGTACTACCAGATAGCTGTAGAACCCGAGGATCGGGATAAGACGGCGTTTGTAACTCCTGTTGGTACTTACAGATTTAAACGGATGCCTATGGGATTGCGAAACTCCGGAGCTACTTTCCAAAGGCTCATGGACCGATTTAAAACCGGTAAAGATTTGGCAGGCATCAGCCTATTGACGTACCTGGACGACGTAATCGTCCTCTCTGAGTCTTTCTCGCAACACTTGGCCGATTTGAATGCGGTATTTGACAGACTCGAAATGTACAAGCTTCGAATAAATCGCGAGAAAAATTATTTCGCGCGAGAATCTGTGAAATTTCTGGGACATGTCATTGTCCCTGGAGGATTGAAACCAGATCCTGAGATAACGTCAGCCATATCTGCTATGAGTCCACCAAAGACTGCGAAGCAACTGAAGACATTCTTGCAAACGTCCAGCTGGTTCCGGCGATTTATACCAAACTACGCCGATGTTGCCAGACCCCTGACGACTCTTCTCAAGAAAGACAGCAAGTGGACATGGTCATCGACGCAGCAAGTTGCTTTTGAGCATATTAAGAAGCTCCTTGTTACAGCTCCAATCCTTCGTCAGGCGGACGAGTCAAAGCCATTCACATTGAGGACTGATAGCAGTGGTTATTGCCTTGGAGCTGTTTTACTACAGGGGGAGGGTCCAGATGAACGGCCCGTGGAATATGCCAGCCAACTTTTGAATAGCGCGGAAAGGAACTATAACACTACCGAGAGAGAGGCCCTTGCAGTGGTCTGGGCCGTAACAAAATTCCGCGGCTACATCGAAGGGTCGGAGGTGGTAATAAAGAGCGATCATCAGCCACTGCGATGGCTTATGACCATCAAATCACCAAGCGGCCGACTGGCAAGATGGGCCCTCACGCTTCAAGAATATAATTTGAGGATCGAATATACTCCTGGCAAAGCTAACGCAATAGCGGATACTCTTTCCAGGCCACTTAGTACAGAAGACCCGGAATGTGACGTCCGGTACGCCGAAGTGGACTTGCCGTCGAGAGACCCCAAGGAGGTTCGAGAAAACCAACTCAAGGATCCCGAGGTCCGTAAGATTGTTGACGACCTTGAATCTGACCACGATCCATTTAGGGGGAGAGTGTGGGCAGATCGGGGGTACGTTATTTCCGACGGCGTGCTATACAGATACGCACCAGAAGAGACGGAAGAGGAAACTGCATGCTTAGTAGTACCAGAGCAAGAAAGACCACGAGTATTAGCCGAATATCACGATGCCCCCACAGCTGGGCATTTCGGAGTTGAAAGGACCCTTAACAGAATTAGATCAAAGTATTATTGGCCTGGCATGAGGCAAACCGTTACTACGCACATCAAAAAGTGTGTTGAGTGCCAGAGGTACAAGGCTGACAATAGGAAACCAGCTGGCCTACTGCAGACTCCAGCGACGAACCGACGGTTTGAAGTTATGGCTGTAGATCTTTTTGGCCCTTTGCCAGAGAAATCCTAGGAAAATATCATGTGTCACAATTGACTCCGTACATTGGGGAGGTCCAGTTACCCCTCAATGAGAAGCATAGGCGTGGTAGGCCGAGAAAACATTAGCTAACCTAGACGCGGGGCGCGTTGTCTAGGTTAGAGGGGGAGGATGTAACGCGAACATACTTCCCGGGGTTAACACCGGGTTACATATTTATGCGTGGTTAGGAACGCACCGGTCCTCCGTCCCGCTCTAACGCTCCCGCCGGCGGCGCGGGAGTCGCCCAGTCGCGCCAGGACTACAAGCGCGAGAGGCCGCCCAAGCGCGTCGCGAGTCATTTTGTTATATTTGCTTGTGCATGTTTGTTACTGATCCGCATTGTTACCCTGTGTACTAACTAACATGTTTGTGGACTTTAATATATTCTTTACTCTTGGAATCGTGTTTTGCTACACCAGGAAAACATTAGCGTAGATCCCGCTAAAATTATGATTTTGATAATCGTGCGTTAGCCGACTGATCAGTTGAGAGGGGACCAAAGCGTGATTCCAGGATTACAACCACATATTATACAGGGTATATCAAGACTGCTACCGAAAACGAAGCCGGGTGGTAGTTTAAGCGACTTCAGACACAATGCAACAGAAAAAGTAGCAAAAAAAAGCGACAATTTTTTTTTTGTAATTTTTTTCCTATTGCCATATTTTGGTGGTAAATACGTTTTTTCCTAAAATAATAGTGTATACCCTTTAATTTATAAATACTCTAAGATATAAGAGAGTTTAAATGATTATTTTAGCAAAAACTATGGATTTACCACCCAAAAATGACGATATTTAAAAAATCATAAAAAATAATTGTCGCGTTTCTATGCGAAATTTTTAATTGCATTGTGTTTGTAGCCACTAAAACTACCACCCGGCTTCGTTTTCGGTAGCAGTCTTGAGATACCCGGTATATGTACTATTTTTTTATATGTTTCTTACTGATAATAGCTTTCTTTTAACATTCAAAGGGAAGCATCTTGAGTAAACTGTTTGTATACGTTTTCAAAGCAATCCATGCTTTGTCTTCACTGGGCTATTCGTATTTGGCCGTATTTTTTTTAGATTAGACTAGATTTAGTGGTACACTTCCGCCATTTAACAATTAGATTTAAACTAATTACAAGATAATTTCCCGTTCTCGCCAGAACGTGGCGCCAGAATCGAAATAATTGTTTTCAATATTTTTCATGTACAAAGTCGCACCCCTATGGGTAAGTGATTCCTGATGCCTGTGAACATCTTAGATACTTGGATAAATCAATATATTGCCGGGCCACCAAATCGGGAAGGGAGCAGGAAGGAAAAAGGATGGAAAGAGGAAATGGATGTTGGGCATCCAGCAATATCACTAACCGAGCGATACGCGATGTTTCACGTCGATGTGAGACAGTGATACAATCCCGGACGAGCCTGCCCATTTATGCTGTCATGACTGACTACAGCGTGGCTCTACCACTCGTAATCATAAACTCTTTCTACATGATCTAAGGCGGGCAACGCACTTAAGATATTTTATTGAAAACTTCCTACCAAGTTGATAGAACCCTTGCTGTTGTTTAGTTATGAAACATTACAACTAATGAAGTTGCCAAAATCACCAAGAAATATTAATAATAGATTTGACCTCAACCTTGAAATCCCAGACTATGATTTCGTAATTCAAAAATTGCCTGCTTCATATCACAAAGACAGCTTTTCAAACTATAATAAATACGTTAGATTCAATCATAAATATAATAAATTGCGAATAAACTGACCATGAGTATGATTTGCTGTTGTGTACTGATGATTCATAACATCTGGAATATTTTTTGAAACTGATGAAACGAAGGAATAATTTAAAAAACTAATTGAATTTGATAAATTCCAGGCACAAAAAATTGGACTTGTGCCATTTTTATCCCGATTGTATATTTATTTGCATAAATAATCTGGAAAATAGAATCTCCGGTATTGTTATTTTTATTATAATGTATGAAAGCCAGTTATTTATTGACCGTCAATCGTCGATGCGAGTGGTTCGCATCTTGATACTTTGCATAAAAATATTGGCACTTTCACAGTCATATGTGTATTCTTAGTAAAATACACACTAACGTTGAAGTAAATCTTTGCATGGATATTTGTATACCATGGAGTTCATGAAAATAATTTATGTCAATCTGCACTGAACCAGCGTAGTGGACGTAACCTTGCGCTTTTTAATAGTATAAGGCTTCCATTCTCTGCAGATGGACATATATGAGCTAATAATAATGATTTGTTTATTTCATATTCTATATTATAAACAGGTATTATGATAACTGTATATTTTTATAAATGCACATTCCAATTCTTTTTTAATACACTAAAACTTCTAGGGGATACATTTTGTAGATAGAAAGCGGCGTAATCGCTGAGAAAACTATCCTGTGTAGCGTCTACCGCTGCAACTCCCAAGAGTCGGAATTGCACAGAACAGAAGCTGTTTAAATGTCTGGGAATACTCGCCTTGAACCACAGAGAATTTCATCAAAAAGTAAATGAACGGAAGAAATAAAGAGGAATTACATTGGTTCATCTAACTTTCAAGACTATTTTTCGCCGGTCGATTCTTTATTTAGATAGAACTGAATTTAGACGCATTGTGGGTAATCATTTCGTGCATTATATATACAAATGAACAGTTAGTAATTTCGATCTTTTTCGCTCCCTTCAGCTATAGAAAGTCCACTGTTGAACGCAGGCCAATGATAGACTGATGACTAGCAGTATTATATCAACCCGCCTGCCAAGTATGGCGAATATCCACACGAATATATTATGAGGACAGCAATGTTTCAGTATTCAAATATTTGATGTAACACTAGTATTATTCGTCCATATAATAGATTGTTCAAGATACGGTGGGACGCAAGGAGTCTTTCCAAACATTCGTCATTTATGTATTTTGGCCCGTGCCACTGTCTATTTCTCGCACTTAACATCAGTGTAAACGCACTGTTGTGTTTTGGATTGGAGGAAGTTGTAGCCAGAGTAACTACTGGACAAATTGAGACTTAATATCTTATATCTCAGGACGGCGAGCGCAGTAGAATGTAGTAATTCAAGGTGTTGTTTGGTTTTGCTACTGTTCATGAGCGGTCGCATCGCTTACCATCAGGCGAACGGAACGCTCGTCTAGCCAATCACTGCAATAAAAAATATATATAAAAAACTCCAACCAAACGTGTGAAGGGTAGAAATTCGCAACAATTTAGAGTGTAACAAGTATTTTCTTTGTAACTCATATAATTAAACGCTACCTAAGTGAAACAGTAACTAGTTATTAGACGAGCAAGTTGTTTACTAAACTACGTTTAAACTGAGCCGTGTTGCAAACAATATTAGTGAAAGTGTTAATGCCAATCATCAAAGTTACGTTTACACACTTTAGGCCAGAAAGAACTGTTCTATTTTATTTAGTTTAAACTCTTTAGGCTAGAAAGAGTTGTTCTATTTTATTTATTTAATACTTTATTGTACACAAAAACATAAAAATGACAAAATTATATGAAAAAAAAAAATGTATGCACTAGTGGCGGTCTTGTTGCTTGAAGCAATCTCTGCAACCAGGCAACCATGGGATGGATAAAAGAGAACGAACGAAAGTGTTATATTATACAGGGTATATCAAGATTGCTACAGAAAATGAAACCGCGTGGAAGTTTTAGTGACTACAAACATAACTGAAAATTTAGCGAAGAAACGCGACATTTTATTATGATTTTTTAAATATCATATTTGTTTGGCAAACACAGTTTTTTGCGAAAATAATAATTAAAACCCTTGCGTATTACAGCGTCTTTAAAAATAAAAGGGTGTGCACTATTATTTATTTTAGAAAAAGCTATGTATTTGCAACTCAAATACGACGACAGGAAGAACAAAGTTGCTTTTTTTAACAATTTTTAGTGATAAATTTACTATTATATACAGAGATAAATGCGCAACTCTACTTTAGATATTTTTTGTCGTGTTTTCCACATCAAATACGCCAAAATTCATATAAATTGTTTTTAATATCAACATTAATTATAATATCAACATATAAATCATATTTATTGGTTTAGTGGCACTCTACCGCCATTGAACAATTCCATTTAAACTTACACTATAATTTTTCGTTCTCACAAGAACGTGGCGCTAGAACCGAAATAATAATTTTCAATGTAATATTTACCACATTATCGCAATATTAAAATTTTGTATATTTTTTAATTACAAAGCCGTGAAGCTAAACTAAAGCTATTTACACACGAGATAATAAAACTCATGCTAAAGACACGCTTTGTCTTCCTTTTGTTTGTAGCCACGTTCTTATAATTGTGCCTCGTTAAGTTCCATTTATTTCCTGTTCATTAGCAAGTCGTTCATAATGGCGGTTTATAAAATATTCTCTTTCATTTCCACAATAATATATTTTGTTCACTAAGCAAAGCTTTTAAACATACAATGATGAGGATATGAAACTAGATAAAATTGCTAGATTAACTTGCTAATGCAAATTATGTCATAACGACTTTGAAAGGTTTAATTACATTAATCTTCGAAAAAATATTCCTACCTTAATCAAATAATGTCAATCTTTTGAGGTACCAATGATATAGTAACTTCTCATATACGTATATTGGTTGCGCCATTTTATCATTAACCGCAAAAAAAAGTAATTTTATTATATTTAAACTTCCGCTGTCATTTTTCTAAAATCAAATCAAAATGCATGTTAAGTTGCACGGCATGCTTTCCTTCCCGCATCCCTTTCCCGCACTACCGCAACAGCAAGGTGTGAGCGAGACCGCATCGCCGCCCGCGCTAACCTGGCCCAACAAGCAAAATATCGTTTCCACAAACCGCCGCTCGAGGGCGCCATAAATACTTTTTTCTTCTTGCGCGCGCGCCTTCGGAGTGAGAAGTTAATTATTTTACCGCTCCGCATATTAATGTGTTATTAAGTGATTATCGGTGTCTTGTCGTATTATTGGTGCTTGTAACTATTCCGTGTATAGTTAATCAAAGAAACAGTAAATTTCCGCCAAGCAGCAGACGAGCCGCCAACTACAACACCGCCGCTGACGCTACAAGGTATGTGCATATCCATTCCTTGTAGAACTGCCTAGTGAACCATTTTTTCCTGAAGGCAGTTCATCCCGCCCTCCGAGTGTGCCGTGCAACCCGCAAAATACAGTCCACTAAAATTTATTTACCGCCACCATTATATTTTGGTCCAATTCGAACCGAATTTGAATCGCGATCGAACTACTCTGGTTCATTCGCATTATCCGCACGTTTGCATTACGCATTACGCATATTTAAAACCGCTATTTCATAGTTTTAGGACTTAATTTTGTCCAATTCATTCGCATTTCTTCGGACGCCATTTTGGGTCCAACCGCGCTAAAATAATAACAATCTTACCGCATCGTAAATAATTACATTAACATTCCCTTTTAAAGACTATTTTGAGGACTATTACCATATTTTATATAAACTACTTATATTATTTTCGCATTTGTTATTGATTATTCCGCATATATAATTTCCAGAAACAATTTGTTATTGTTACATCGCGCGTAATAAAGGAATCACGCTATTTCATGTTATATTACAAAATATAACATGACTCTGTATAAAGTTTAATTTATATTTCACATTATTTTGCTTATTTTCAATCTTTACATTTTATAAATTTACGTAAGGGTATTCTATTCTCCATCGTACCGCACCGCTTACATTGTTGTTTATTTTATTGTACCTATCACATTAACGCATCATGCCAGAAAACAAGTTAATTCGTTTAAATGCTAAGCGGGAATGTATGTTCATGCGCATGCAGTCGATAGCTGACAAAACTAATAATTTAACCAATGATATTGCACAGGAATATTTTTATTGTGAGTTGGAGTTAATTGAGAAATTACGCTCAGATTTTGAAAACGTATTAGACGAAATAAACGATATAGAATTAAAGTTAAAGCCCACGTATACTGTTAATTACCAACCGCTCATTGCATTCGACGACTTATATTGCAAAGTCAAACGCGCCGCGAAAACTTACATATGGCGACGCAGCCCGATGTAAAGTGTAATAATAATTATAATTCATATCGACCCAAGTTACCGCGCATTGAACTACCCGAGTTTAATGGCGATGTTAAATCATGGCCCTTATTTTATGCCACATTTAAGACAATGGTACACAATAATCCTATGTTAGAAGACTTGGATAAATTACATTACCTTACTTGCAAACTCAAGGGCAAGGCTCAAGCTGTAATCGCTGGCATAAGCCCATGCGCCGAAAACTATTCTCTTATATTAACCGCATTAATCGATAAATACGAGAACAAACGTTTACTTGCAAGTTCGTATTTAGATCAGATCTTTGATTTTAAACCATTTCATTCGGCAAGTGTAAATAACCTTGAACTATTTCTTGATAAGTTTGCTACCTCAGTTTCCGCATTAAATAATTAAAATTTGATAATCTTTCTGAACTTATATTTCTTTATGTAGCATTAAATAAAGTTGATTCAGACACCGCGCATGCCTTTGAACTAGATAATAGAGGTTGTGATATCCCATCATTCGATTCATTAGTTACTTTCATACGCGATCGAATGAAAATATTCCAAAACACATCCAGCACAAACGAATTAAATAAAAAAGTTTCCGATCGTCGCACAGATGTGCCTTTAAAAGCATTTAAAATCTACACATAGTTACATAAATACCGCGTCAGTAATTCCGCAAAATAATTGTTCGCTATGTCATACGCAGCATGAACACTTGTTCAACTGTTCGGGCTTTAAAACACTAACACCTAGTGACCGCTTTAAATTCGTTAAGTCTAATTCCTTTTGTGTCAATTGTTTAAGTACTAGACATCGCTCATTTCATTGCAATTCTAAAATGCATTGTCGTAAATGTCAAATGAAACATCATACTATGTTACATTTTGATAATTTCAATACCGCATCTAGAGTGAACCCAGTAGGGTTACCTTTTGTGGGTACCGCCGCGCCGCGCACTAGCGTAGCCCCGCGTGAGTACAATATCGGGCGGCCGCACGCCCCAGCTCCGCAGCCCGCGCCCGCGCCGCCGCGCTCGCCCTACACGGTACCTTCGCCTGCGCCGGTGCCGCGCTCGGACACCGCGCATGGTGCGAAGGACGTTTCTCTGTGCACACTTTCGCACAATATTATTTCATCGCAAGCACCTAGTACTGTTTTACTCGCTACCGCGCGTGTTATTGTTTTTGACGCTTTTGGTAAGGAACATTATGTTCGTGCGTTACTAGACAGCGCATCGCAAAGTAATTTTATTACTAGCTCATGTTGTGACCGTTTAGGATTAATTTGTCGTAAAGGTCAAATATGTTCTGTTAAAGGTATAGGAGGTTCCGCTAAAATTACACAAGGTTCCGTAAATATTAAATTCTTTTCTCGCTTTAATAAAAATATTAATTTCGACATGGAGTCGTTAGTAGTAGACAAGGTGACCGAAGTATTGCCGACGGTTTCGGTTGACATTTCGCAGTTTAATAATTTTAAAAATTTGCCTTTGGCCGACGATACTTACGCCGTCCCAGGTGAGATAGACCTGTTGGTTGGCGGTTCTATATTCCCACACCTTTTATTGTCCCACAAGGTTCAAGGACAAACCGCACGCGTCGCGCCACACGCATTAGAAACCGTATTGGGATACGTGATAGTAGGTTCCGCGCCCGCTTTTAGTAATTCCTTCGCAACAGTCTCATACTGCTGTGCAGTTGTGTCTTTAGATTCCGCGATCCGCAAATTCTGGGAATTGGAAGAAGTGGTTGTTCCACCGATTTTAAGCCCAGATGATAAGGAGTGTGAAGATATATACTCTCACACTACCACCCGCGAGTATGATGGTCGTTATACCGTCGCTCTACCATTTAAAGGTGATGTTTATACCCTTGGAAATTCCCGCCGATTAGCTGAGAAGTGTTTTTCTTTGTTTAGAAAGGAAAATGCAGGCTCTGCCTAAATTAAAGCAGGCTTATGATGACGTCATAGCTGAATATCTCGAGAAGGGTTATATTTCTATCGCACCTCCGGACACGGAGGAAACTATTTCCGCTCCGTCTTATATTATACCGCATCATGGTGTCATTAGGGAGGATAAACTGACTTCCAAGTTACGCGTTGTTCTTAACGGTAGTGCTAAGACGAGTACGTCAGTTTCTCTTAACGATATTCTCCATAGTGGACCTAATTTACAAGGTGACTTGTTTAATATTATTCTTAATTTTCGTTTATTTTCCATTGCATTGTCAGCGGACATAAGGCAGATGTTTCTTTGCATCAATGTTCGTGAATGCGACCGCAGATTTCAACGCATTTTGTATCGTTTCGCACCTGAGCAACCGCTACAGGTTTATCAGTTTAACCGCGTATGTTTCGGCCTTACATCGAGTCCATTTCACGCTTTAAGGACAATAAGGCAACTCGCATTAGATGAAGGAGATTCTTTTCCCAAGGCCAAGGAGGCTCTTGAGGATGGTTTATATATGGACGATTTTGTTTACTGCGTCGATAGTGAAGACGAAGCTGTGTCCACAGCTGTTCAAGTTATTTCTCTTATGAAGGCTGGACGGTTCGACCTTGTAAAGTGGACGAGTAATTCGCAAGCTGTTTTAAATTCTATTCCGCCCACGCATCGCCTTTCATCAGTAAAGGAGTTCGATCCATCTGACACGCATAAGGTTCTGGGTCTGTGTTGGTCACCCAGCTCCGATTTATTTAGTTTAAAAATTTGTACAACCGATGAAAAATGTACAAAACGCACCATATTATCCTGTGTTGCACGATTGTGGGATCTGATGGGGTTTGTAGCTCCAGTTATTCTATACGCGAAGCTCCTCATCAAGGAACTTTGGTTAATTAATTGTGGTTGGGATGATGTTCCGCCCGAG
Source organism: Hyles vespertilio (assembly GCA_009982885.2). Taxonomy (NCBI): domain Eukaryota; kingdom Metazoa; phylum Arthropoda; class Insecta; order Lepidoptera; family Sphingidae; genus Hyles; species Hyles vespertilio. Next base: position 4,774,090 of record CM042814.1, on the reverse strand, counting down.
AAAATTGTTAAGTTATGGCAGCGTTACAGGGAAGAACTTCCTATTCTTGAACAACTTAAGATACCACGTTATGTGGACATTCGACCCACTAGCGTTGTCAACATTCTTGCCTTCGCTGATGCTAGCGAAAAGGCTTATGGCGCCGTTGTATATTTTCACGTCGAAAATGACCATGTTAACACGGTCCATCTTATTAGTGCCAAGTCCAAGGTTGCTCCTCGCAAAGTTGTTTCTCTCGCACGGCTTGAACTTTGTGCCACATTAGTTCTTGCTAAATTAGTTAATAATATCATTGTTGCTTGTAATAAACGTCATAAAATCAATAAAATATACGCATTCTCAGATTCCACTGTTTCTTTATGTTGGATCCACTCGTCGCCACACAGGTGGGATACCTTCGTAGCTAATAGAGTTTCGAAGATTCAATCTTTAATTTCACCGCAAAACTTTTATCATGTGCCCGGTGTTGACAACCCAGCGGATTGCCTATCTCGGGGACTTACTCCCGCACAAATTATAAATCACCCGCTTTGGTTCATGGTCCGTCCTGGACATCGTCTTGTCCATCGGAATGGCCCATTACCGCCTTTGAACCTAGCTTGGTTTCAGAGCCACCAGAAGAAAAGAAACACGCTTTAGTTGCGTCGATTCCAAATGAAGAATCGCCTATTATTGCGTTGAGTTCTCGTTTTTCTTCTTGGTGCAAGTTTTTGCGTAGTGTTGTTTATGTATACCGCTTTATGAAATTATTACCCCAGGGAGGGAATATATCTGCAGCCGATTTAATTTTCGCCGAGAACATAGTTCTTCGAGAATTGCAAAATTTATATTTCCGCGATGAGTTTAGAAAATTACAAAGTGGAAGGAATTGTAGTCGCATGTTCCAACGACTCAAACCATTCTTGCAGGATGGTCTTATTCGAGTCGGTGGTCGTTTAATCCGCTCCGATTTATGTTTCGATCAAAAACACCCTATAGTTTTACCGCGCAAGCATCATATTTTGAATTTGCTTGTTGATTATCACCATAAAGTTAATTGTCACGCTGGTCCTGATCTTCTTATGTCTCTCTTAAGGCAGAAGTACTGGATACTCTCTGCCCGCAGTTTAATTAGAAACAGGGTACATAACTGTCTCCCTTGTTTTCGCCTTCGCCCGAAACAAATATTTCCGGAGATGGCGGAACACAGATCGTGCCGAGTGGTTGAATCCGCGAAGCCATTTATTCATACGGGTACTGATTACGCAGGTCCATTTAAAGTCACTTCGGAGGTAATTGGGAAGCCAACATTAAAAGTTTAAAAACACATTTATTTCGCGTAATAGGTGATCAAATTCTTTCATTTGAGGAGTTGAGTACTGTACTCGCTCAAGTAGAAGCCGTGATGAATTCACGACCTTTATATAGAACTTTGTCCAGTGATCCTTCTGAGCCGCTGGCATTGACCCCCGCTCATTTTTTAAATTATACCCCGCTTAAATACCTTCCCGCTAAAGACGTTGACGAAAGTAGGATTTCCGCACTCACCCGCCACGACTTGTTGGACAAATTAGTCCAGTCGTTTTGGAAGCGATGGAGGTCAGAATATCTGCATACGTTACAGTCGCGTGACAAATAGAACACTCCATCTAATCCTATACAAGTAGGAACCGTTGTGGTTTTAAAGACGGACAACGCTCCTCCCCTTCACTGGCCTCTCGGTCTAGTAGAAGAAGTTTTCCCGGCGACAAACGGTGTGACTCGTGTCGTCCGCGTTAAAACGGCAACTGGGTCGTATTTACGCCCTGTTGTACGTGTATGTCCTTTACCTAATCAGTAAATTGTAACTCCGCGCCTAAAATATTAGTTAATGTTACCGCGTCTTAAAAATTGTCATAAAATTTATTAACTTTATAGTTTCGTATTATATTATTATATTAAAGTTGTTCGTTTTATTATTCAGCATCCGCGTATTTATGTTTAATTATTTTGAAGCCGTCCCTTCAAGCCCGGGGGGAATGGTTGCGCCATTTTATCATTAACCGCAAAAAAAAGTAATTTTATTATATTTAAACTTCCGCTGTCATTTTTCTAAAATCAAATCAAAATGCATGTTAAGTTGCACGGCATGCTTTCCTTCCCGCATCCCTTTCCCGCACTACCGCAACAGCAAGGTGTGAGCGAGACCGCATCGCCGCCCGCGCTACCCTGGCCCAACAAGCAAAATATCGTTTCCACAAACCGCCGCTCGAGGGCGCCATAAAATACTGTTTTCTTCTTGCGCGCGCGCCTTCGGAGTGAGAAGTTAATTATTTTACCGCTCCGCATATTAATGTGTTATTAAGTGATTATCGGTGTCTTGTCGTATTATTGGTGCTTGTACTATTCAGTGTATAGTTAATCAAAGAAACAGTAAATTTCCGCCAAGCAGCAGACGAGCCGCCAACTACAACACTGCCGCTGACGCTACAAGGTATGTGCATATCCATTCCTTGTAGAACTGCCTAGTGAACCAATTTTTCCTGAAGGCAGTTCATCCCGCCCTCCGAGTGTGCCGTGCAACCCGCAAAATACAGTCCACAAAATTTATTATCATCCGCGCCACCATATATTAAAACTTTAAAAGACTTTATCACGTACATGCTATGGGTGGAAAGGCGCGCTTTAAAATCAGTCAGCTGTTAAAGTATTCAAACCAGCCTAATAATTCGGGAATCGAATTTAGAATCTAGCGCTATAATACTTTCACATATTTCATCCATATGTCTTCCAAAATATAGAATCATTAGGTCACTTTATTATCTTGAGGTTTATGCTGCAAAAAGCGGCACAAAACCCATACATGAAACTACGTGATTCTTTCATAAGTCACGTTTTTCTATAACTGTCCGTAACGTATTTATCGTCAACAATATTTTTTCCTCTGTCACACGCTCCAAAATATGTGCATAGTTACGCTCGGTTGAAATTGAATTTGTGTTTTGTTTTTGTGTCGTGTTGAGGCTGTTTCATTTTAGTTTCATAGACTTTTCTTTTTTAGTGGGCCAGCTTTGTCTTTGTTACGGTTTTCAGTAATTGTTTACTGATTCGAATTTTTTTGAGATAACTGTTCAGCAAAGTTTTGTTTGTGCTTACCCTGAAATGGTTGAGGCAGCGTGTAGAGGCTTTGGACCATTAAGTAATGGGTTGGATTCCTAGGTTAGGTAATTAAATGCATGTAAGTTTCAAGAAATCTTATAGGATTTGCTCGGGATTCGATTGTCTGGTATGAATGTGAGAGGTGTACCCAGGTGGGTAGGTACGATCGCAATGTCTATTTATCTCGCCAAAGCAGTGTAAATGCATTGTTGTGTACCGGTTTAAAGGAAATTATAGAAAGAGTAAATATATAAATAATATAAATAAATAAATACAACCTACAGTCCTGACCCCACACTAATATCGAGTCTTGTGTCGTGGGTATCAGGAAGTTACGAGAGACTTTTCGGTCTCACAAACACCCAGACCCGAAACAAATACCTGTGTAACTAGTAACTACTAGATATAATGAGACGTAATACTGGATATAATGACTCTTATGTTTCGGGATGGAGAGCATAGTGGAACGCCAGGCATTGCTTTGTGATTCACTGATGTTGTTTCTTCTCTTGTCATATCTTGGATTAGAAATAAGCCGGGGAAAATATGAAAATTCTATAATTAATCATGTTGCATTGACGTCACCTGAATATTGTATACGGCAAGTAAAAAAATATCAATATTATGCGTCGTTACCGCAACATTGTAGCTTAATTTAACAAAACCAATGCTATCTTTATTGCATTACTTACTGCAGATTGCATTTTGTATGCGAAGCCACTACGTTCCATTGCATTATATTTGCAGTCTTATATTCTAACAAAATTTTATTATCGCAATGGTACACAATTTTCTTTTATGAGCTAGTTTAGAAAACCGGAATTGGACAGCTGGTTACATTTTATAACTGTAATTTCGGATATAAATATTGATTTCACGAGGCAGTCAAGTAAACCTTCCATTGCTCTCTCTTAAAAATTCTAGAGGGTAAGTATTAGAAGAGGTTCGTAACTTTTGGCTTCCATACTTATGTAGGCCGCTAGAAATTATTAGATGCCGCTTCCAATGAAAGCTGTGGAAATCTTATCACATGACAGTAGGGTATATCTTCCTTAGCTATGGCAAATAAAATCGTAAATGGGGTTACGTACTAGAAAGAAAGGAAGGAAATAAAGGCTGCAAGAAGTTACTGGTTGCAGGCCGCTTTCAATGAAAACTGTGGAAATATTTGGGGAGGGTTTCTTCTACTGTCACTGTAACTATACAGGATATATCAAGACTGCTACCGAAAACGAAGCCGGGTGGTAGTTTAGGCTACTTCAGACACAATGCAACAGAAAAAGTTGCAAAAAAAAGCGACAATTTCTTTTTTGGTATTTTTTTCCTATGGGCATATTTGGGTGGTAAATACATTTTTTCCTAAAATAATAGTGTATACCCTTTTATTTATAACTAATCTAAGGTATAAAAGTGTTTAAATTATTACTTTAGCAAAAACTATGAATTTACCACCCAAAAATGACGTTGTTTAAAAAATCATAAAAATAATTGTCGCGTTTCTATGCGAATTTTTTAGTTGCATTGTATTCGTAGTCACTAAAACTACCACCCGGCTTCGTTTTCGGTAGCAGTCTTGAGATACCCTGTATAATGCAGGTGAAAATGAGTTCAGTACAGTTCAGACATTATATTTGATAACTTCGTGAAGAAACCGATATGTAACGTCCGCTAACGCGCACTAGGCCAGCGTGGTGTACTATATGGCCTAATCACTCTTAATGGTACTCTTAATTTTAGAGAAGGCTCGTGCCCTGCAGTGCGACGTACGTGGGCTGATATAGTTCCGTACAGTTCATAGTTTATATAGCTTTACTGGTAATAGGTCTCTCATATGTCGCCTGGGTTGATACCATCGCAATATCTATTTCTTCTGCCAAACACCAGTTTAAGAGCACTTTTGTGTTTCGGTTTGAAGGGCATTGTAGCCCATAACTTCTGGATATATTGAGTCTTAACATCTTATGTCTCAGGATGGTGAGCGCAGTGGAACTTCAAGCATTGTTACTATCCATGAGCTATCGTATCGCTTACCATCAAGCGAATGGTATACTCGTTTCCCAATTTACGGCACTAAAATATAAAAATAGTAATTTTCTCCATATTTTATCGTTCTATTTACTCATTTTGTATGAAATTTTCGTATAATACGAGGTTAATGTTTAATTACAATTAAGGCAATATGTCCAACTCTCTAGGGGCTTATCACGCTCATAAGACGAGGGTCGGCCACAACGTCATAACTCGGCCAGATATGATATACTCATGATTTATTGTTTATTTTACTGCTGAGTTAATTTATAATTGCAAAACGTTTGCGGAGATTGTGAAAATTATATTACAATTAATTAAATTAATTTTTAACCAATTTATGTGTAGGTTAAATTTACTACATAATGGAAGATATTTTTATTTGTAACCTACGTTATGTACTTATTAGTTCCAATTGTGTTTCCAATAAATAAACATGTCATTTTATTCTAAAATTCAAAACCGAAATAGTTGGCTTGTTTGCTGATATTCGCTATTCAAGTTATTAATTTTGCATCGGCAAATTGAGGTCAGAATTAATTGTAATATTTGATGGCTTAAAACGTGTACATATTTTTGTGCACTGCCACTCATTGACGTGGTTCAAGTAATTAAATAAATAATTGTATCATTGGATATGTGTGCACCTAATGACTGTTGCGTGCATAATATTAGGGCTCACAAATAATTGATCTGTTGCAGTTAATCGAGCCCAACAATAATAAAATCGAATCGAAACTAATTAATAGACGTAAGTTTTGATTATTCGCCAGTCTTTATGTGTTTTTTGGTCCATTTATTGATGTCTTTACAAATCTTTACAAATATGAAGAAGCATCTTAGCAGGCCGGCATATTTGTGTCGATTGGCATGAGACTGCAGTCAGATGCCAATCGATTCTCTTCCTGGACGACATTTGCGCTTACCATCAGTTGCAGTGTGGTTACCATGCTGGTCTAGAATTAAAAAAAAACTTCAGGAAAAGCGTATATTCAGAATTAGATGTCATGTGGTTAAAGTTTGGAAGACAGCGTCTTTTTTTGAGAACAAGAACGAAATTATCATTAATTAAAAATCATATAAATTGGGGCCTTTAAAGTGACCAAGAAAAATACTGTCATTATCTATATTCCTCCCACACTTTTATGTTTAACTGGGGTCGAGACAAAGTGATTTAAAATAGGGCTTACATTTAAATTTGTATGCATTACGGCGCGTCGAGCAGGAATTCTTTTTGATTCAGTTGGAAGTTTTCCGCCTTTTGTGGCCTTAATATGAGAAATAGTGTACCTGTTTTAATTTGCACTAATGAGTTTATTGTACGTAGGTTTTAGGTGGGCTTATATGATATTGATATAAAAAGGAGATGTTAGTCTATTCTATATGAATTAAACATGATAAAAACGTAGGTGTAACACGTGATCCGTTTAAAACCTTTTTGTATTCAGCCACAGAAAATTCATTGCTGAAAATTGGCCTCCGAGATTACCCATAGCAACCAGTCCGAAGCGGCTTCTTAATTAACTTTTTAATTTAACACATTTTGTTTTCTTTGGCCGTTATTTTGTTAGCTCGACGAAATCTTTGATCAAGTTTATTTTTGTTTTTATTTTACATTGTTTGATCTCAGAATCCACTATTCCGCGAAATAATTTCAACAGACAGATTCAAAAGATTACAGTTCCTAGTAAATTACAAGAGATAAGCCGGAAAACTGACTATTCATTATCCCGGATTCATTCCATATCGCATTTTGAGTCGTTTGCCGGATTATAAATACATTTGAAATGACAATGAGTTGGAAATAAAAAATCCTACACCGGGTATTAATGTAAGCCGTAATTCGCTCGAATCAAAACTTAAGTGGTTATTTAGTTAAATTACAGAAATAATTTTATTAAATTGCCAGGGCTTTGGGAAAACAAAAGTTATATCTAATGAAAACCTAATCTTTGTTTTTTAGGGTAGTAGCATTTTGGATCGAGCAGTCTAAAGACTCCGAGAGTCCTTAATATTAAGTAAATGAAATGAAATGAAAATATTTATTGAACCCATAACATGTCATACATTATTTAGATTCAGTCACTTTCTTTTTCACTACAACCTGGAACCTGGTTCACAAGCCTATTTTCGCCAGAGAAGAACGGACAAGAAACTTTAGCATTGCACTTTTCAAAAATTACTTTCCAATACATATAAGCGTCATAGTTTAGTTCAATTCAGAGCAGTTCATTTAATAATTTATGATAATAATTGAAGTCGCCCAGAGTAGTGTTTCTTTTCATTGCTAGAATGGCGAAACGAGCATGCCGTTTGCCTGATGGTAACCGATAGGACTCATTCACTCATGAACAGTAGCAAAACCAAACAACACCTTGAATGGAAAAACGATGCCTGGCATCCCACTGCAGCTCGAAATGTTTAGTCTATTGACTCTCAATAGACAAACATCTTATGTCTAAGGATACATTAAAAACATATTTATGTCCAGTGGTTAATCTGGCTACAACGTCCTTCAACAATGCGTTTATACTGCTGTTTGGTGGGAGAAATAGACATTCCGGTGGTACCTAGCCAGGCGGTCTCTCACACATGAGAGACCTACCACCAGGTGTGGAGTGGAATCAAAATATGGCATAGTAAAAAATATACTAGGTACTAATATAAAAACGGCTCACTTGCTTCTATGAAAATATTTGTTAAAGCATCCAAGAGTACCTTATATCATGCGAAACGTGTAAAACAGAGGCATTAAAGTTATGACTCGTATTTATATTTAGGCCAGCAAGATAGTGGCCGTAAAAGGGTATAAGGGCAGTTTATCATTTTATCTCACTACCCTAGGGCTTGAAACGAATTATGTTATAGTAATAATTAGCTTTAATAATTGTCTCAGTAGCGCAGTTATACTAATAGGCTATTGTAACGCTGTCGTGTAGGGTTCGAATCCCAGGTCGGGCAAATTGATATTGAGATTTTTCATTTTTTTCATTTATTGTTAAGGAGCAACAATCACATTTTTCTAATAAATAAACTGAAATAGGGTTTGAAAATTAAGTTAAAGCGCATCTAACCAACCAACCCCGTTGCCCTCGAATTAAATATTAGTCATATAAAGCTAGGTTAACAGCCCGGGGTCGAGAATATCTGACCAATATGGCGATGGCTCGCCCCCTATTGCATCGCGAGAGGGAACAGACAAGGCAAAACATGGGTGTCTTAATAGCACCTCTGTCTACACTCTCTCGGAAAAAGCGTGAGTTTAATTATGTCATCATCATCAGCCTATTCGCGTCCACTGCTGGACATAGGCCTCTCCTATGGCACGACACTGGGCTCGATCTTTAGCCCAAAGTCTCCAACCGTTACCAGCTATCTTTCGTATATCATCACTCCACCTCGTTGGAGGGCGTCCTACACTACGCTTGCCGAGGCGTGGTCTCCATTCGAGAACACGTCTACCCCAACGGTTGTCGGTTCTCCGACAAATGTGACCAGTCCACTGCTACTTCAACTTAAATATGTAATGAACTTTAATTATTTAAAAATTTTAATAATAAATTCTTAAATATTGACTTTAAAATTATTTCCAAGTTAATTACAGGCTTTTTTGCTTTGATTGAAATAACAAAGAAATAATGTATAATGTTTAGGGATTCCTATTATCGACGGGGCTGAATATTTTTATGTTTTTAATTAAATTTATCATTGGTGCAACAATGCAAATGAAGCAAAAAGTCATAAAAAACTGACGTCATTAACCAGCATTCCAACTCGAAGTAAAATTTTCAAAATGGCCGCCGAAAAGCCTTAATGAAGGCTGATTTTTCCAAACGAGATTATTAGCGCGCCGTCATAAAGTATCACTAACTTCGAGCGCAACCCTTTGCGAGTGACAAAGGAAGTACCGCCAAATTGCGATCCTTATTAACTGCAGCTGAGTGATTATGACGTCATTCAAACTTTGAGGTCTTAATGGAGGCTTGTTAAATCAACGGGAAATTGGCCAGATATAATAAACTTGAGATTATGGGAAGAATTTTGAACTGACATCGGAAAGTAATTTTATGTAATTCTAAACAAATATTATTCATGTTATACCGGGTTATTTAAATCTGAATATTCAAATTTTTTATTTTTAGTTGCATTGTCTGGATTTACTACCACCAGACTTTGTTTTCGCTTGCACACTGGATATACCTTGTAAATACATACATAAAGTTACGCCTTCTTTCCAGAAGGGGTAGGCAGAGGTGCCAGGACACCCTCATAATAATCAACAAATAAAAATAACTTCTGCGTTTATTAAGCTTAAATTTAAGAAAATATTAACAGGGTTTTGGTTCTCTGGCTGTTAGTAATGTTGTTTGTTAATCTATCGTATTATTTCTGTGTGTGTGCTGTATATTATGTTTTTTATAAATAATTTTCCTATTGCTATTTGTTAATATTGTGGATGCTTTTTGATATATTTTCTATTTTCTATCTGCGGGAACATGTAATTAGTGTATAGTTGTTCTCAATGTTTTGTTATAGTATCACTGTATGTTTCCTTAAAATAAATAAAATAAAATAAAATAATATGGTGTATATACATATAAAACGCTCTTTGCATTAATTTATTTGCACAGTCTACTCGACACGGATGCTCTTTTGGCAAACTTCGCGCTGCGAGCCGAGTGTTTACTGAGACGATGACCAACTAGCGAACTGAACTGGGTTAGCAAGCTTGTTCATTTCTGACTCCGATTGCAGTTATTTAGTTGGATATAAATAGTTGTGTCAGATTTTCTGTTGAATAATTTATGGGAAATTATTAAGAATCTATATGAAGACTTTATGGCCTGACCACTCTCAATTTTGTTCTCGATTGTAGAGGAGGCCGTTGCCTTGAAGTAGGATGTATATGGGTTGATAAGTGATCAGTGTCGACCATGAACATCTCCAAAACTTAGATCATGGATATCTCGCCAGCTCATTAAATCGGGAGCAGGAAGGGAAAAGGGAAATAAAATGGTATTGGGCATCCAGCAATCTCACTCAATGCGACATCAATCGTTTTACATTGATTTCCTGTGATACAGTGGTACCAAGCCAGACGAGCCTGCCCATCCATGTTGAGCCATGACTGACAACAGTGTGGCTCTACCACTTCCAAAATACTTTATTTAGTCGTTCCGACGCAACAAGTCTTTATAACCAAAGCGTCATCGCAGTAATCGGTTTACTTACCAAGTTAATTTACCATGTTCATTAAAAGACCGTGGCAAAATTTTATCGGTTACTAAATCAAGAACTTATTAGTTGATCGGTAATGACCAATAAAGTAGGTTAAGCGGCAATAAAAGCTACCACGGCGAATGGAATTAGCCGTTAAACAATTATAGCCCAACCTGCTAGTTGTTATTAAGAATATAAAGTTCTATTTAAATTGTCAGACTGGCTTGGTGGTACTAGATTTTGACTGTTTTGAATTGAGGCTTTAAGTAAGCACCAATCGGAAAAAAAACACAGATAAGTTATATCCACAGCTGTATGATAAATAATTTTAATATATTCTATTTTTATATTAGGTAATTTAAAGTAAGATTTTAAATCAGGTAACATTTTTTAGTCATTCCGAAATTTTACTAATCGCGACGTGATGGAAAATGGTCTGGCTATAGAGATGTATGTTTCAGAAAAAGTATTTAATGTCCCTATTTTTGTCCACATTATAAAAAAGAATTTCATATTTATAATCTCCATGTACTAGAAAGAATATACAAATATTTTTCAGCCGGTACTTTATAAGAAATTTTGCACTGCTTTTAAACCTTAATCTGCGCGCAGTATCTGCAGAGGTCAGGTTATTTTAAGCTGACGGCTGACGACTCGCGAGGCGCTAACACGTCGCGGACAGTAAGCCAGTCTTGTGCTTCTACACGGTGTGCTGACGTCAGCTATATGCAAGCGTAAGTAATCTCATGTTTGTTTACTGTCAGGTTATTTTGAACTGATGGCCGATGACGAGGCGCTTACATGTCGTGGACTGTCAGCCTGACTTATACTGTCATGTTCTGATATCAGCAAGATCGGTATTTTAATTATTTATCGGCGAGTAATCCTTCGATGATTGTGGCAGGTTTCGTTACTGACATGAGATCTTCATTGGAACTATTAGACCAAGAGCCCGTGGCGGCCAGACCTTCGTAATTTTATAAAAGCTGAAAATTTGTGTGCGCATGCCTCTAACATAGGCATCGCACAATTAGCTATAATGAAGTTCCGAACATGGTTACTTTGGAAGTTATAAACTTCAATTTTTCTGGCAAGATGAAAGAACCATCAAAAGTGTCTGAATACCAAGGAAATATTTGTTTATAGTTGCCTTAATAACATACTTGAAATTCAGCTTTTATAATATAACGCTGACAAAATTACATAATGTTAAAGTTTGAAGATAGCGTAATATTTAATAAGATGTAAGTTTTTCGGCGTTATAGTATAACAGCTGAATTTTATATATGTTATTAAGGCAATTATAAACAAATATTTCCTTGGTATTCAGACACTTTTGATGGTTCTTTCATCTTGCCAGAAACATTGAAGCTCATAACTTCCAAAGCAACCACGATCGGAACTTCATAATAGCTGATTGTGTGATGCCTACGTCAGAGGCATGCGCAGACAAACTTTCAGCTTTTATAAAATTACGAAGGTCTGGCGGCCATGGCTCTTGATCTATATATTTAATTGTCCTATGTTTAAATACATGAATGGCTTATATATCTACACACTATTTCATTGAATCTATATTTCTCGAAAAAAAAATATATTTTCAAAACTCATCTAATTAACTCATTACTCCTAAATTTACTCAGGCGCATATTTATTTCGACTTAGCCGTTATGTATTCTTTTCTGCAGGACAATTTATTTATAATTGATTTAAAACTACATTTTGAACTTTTTTTTGTCTTCTTGGTATTATTGGTTCTTGTATCAAAGTATTTCATTTTCAACTTATTTTAAACGTAGAATGTTATATTTAAGCTATCACCAGCAAAAATTATTTAGCCCATCTCAACCTTGAAAATTCCAGTACAACAATTTATGATCCACTAGCACCTGATTAAATTCCATTTCACGTTATTTCAATGCTTTTTAGTAATAAATACGCATCACTGAACATTTACAGTTTAAAAGTATCTAAATTATACGAATTTCGAATAAAATTTCAAAGCGACATTCCCATTTTGAAATACCTATCGCAGTAATTTTCAATAACACTTTCATTAAAATACACAGCGTCGGAAAAAATATTTTGGCACCATCGCAAACAAAGAGCGAAGACCCAAGAAGAATTAAAAACAACGAGAGAAAACCTCAACATCTGGATTGTCCTAAAGAATATTGAAAGTATTTAAAAGTCTGTAAATCTGCATTCAACCATCATGATGAACTATAAGGTGGACTAACTCATTGATATACTAGAGGGGACACTACAAACAAAATGATTGTTACAAAAATGAACGGTACCTTAATGTTCATTTTTGTTTCTGCCTCTGTCATGCTTATGCAGTCGCATCATCTTATCTCTCGTTCATTTCGTTCCCGTATGTATGCATACGGTTATACTGTACTGTATCAGCTCATACACGTCCCACTGCAGGGTCTAGTCTTCAACAATCGAGATTACGATTGAGAGTGGTTAGACCATATAGTCCACCACCTCGTCGTCAATTTCCTATAGACGCACTTCAACGGAGAAGGAAAACAAAACATCGCTTATCCTGTACCAGCAGAATACACAGAGATTTTGAATTCGATGTCCGCTGTAGTGTATTATCACAATTGTCTGGAGTTTGCATTTGGGAATCCTTGCAAGCACATACTTCATACGAGGTAATGCCAATGCGCTTTAAATTATTTGTAGTCATATTCATCCCCTGCTTGGTAAAACATTTAATGACCAATTGAATTGAAGTCCAATTTTCAACATCAATAAATGTGCAGCGATGCGATGTTCATTCAGAGCTTACCGATGACATATGTTTTACTGTTCAATGAAATTTCATAGTTATAGGCTTCATTGATAATTTGATTGATTAAATTAGTATTATTCAGTACTGATGTGGAATTATGTGCCGTTGAACTGGTAATTATAGATTTTTGTAGTCTATGTTTTAGTTCGTTTGTGCATAAATAAATCTGTTGTTTTGTTTATGCACAAACACAGATGTCACATTTGTCGAAAAACCGACAACCGCTGGAGCAGACGTGTTCTTGAGTGGAGACCGCGTCTTGGCAAGCGTAGTGTAGGACGCCCACCGGCTAGGTGGAGTGACGATTTGCGAAAGGTCGCTGGCAGATGCTGGATGCGACAAGCCGAAGAAAGGGTAAAATGGCGCAATTTGGAGCAGGCTTATGTCCAGCAGTGGACAACAGTTTAGGCTGATGATGATGATGATGAAACAAATCTAGTGGTTTCTAGATGTTATATACCAATAAATATATATCATTTTTTTAAGCTTATTAAATAAAAATTATGGCTCATAAAGTATAGTAAGTCCAACAACAATTTTAACGTCATTTTCCGATTCGATCTTTCTATTTGAGAAATAAATATTCCGATATAAATTTAATAGCTATTAGCTAGCCTAAGGGCCTATTTTGCGGTGTACTGAACGGCAATGTCCATAATATAGCTACGTTAACTCAGCTGCATTGAGACGCCGAGATGCTCTTTAAGACAATATGGCGTCATTACCTTGCCTTAATTTCACTCAAATGAGCTGTTGTGTATTAAAAGGTCAGATGGAATGAGATTTATACATTTTATAAGTTAGTTAGTTTTGCACTAAAGTTACGTTAAAGTACATACATAAACTCACGCCTTTTTCCTAGAAGGGGTAGGCAGAGGTTTCCTAGGACACCTACATACGTTTCGCCTTGTGTATTTCATCTCACGATGTGATAGGGGGTGGGTCTATCGCCATATTGGGCACAAATTTCTAACTCCGAGCTGATAGTGAACAAAAAAATCGGATATAAATTTGCCTGATCTAGGATTCAAACCCGAGACCTCAGCCGAGACCGAAGCTTAAGATAGAGTGAAATGGTGCAATTTGCAAGAAGCCTATGTCCAGTCGTGGACAAAAAAGGCTTGATGACAATGGTGATAATTTTCAAAGCTTAAACAGCTTTTTCTATCCTGAATTAAAGTCTAAAATTGCCGAATTCCTCAACATACTACAAAATTATTGAACATAATAGGCATACAGATGCATTTCAACACGTTTATGTACTCAGTAACATGAAAATAGGTGATTGCGTCCGTAACTGAATTAACACAATATTAATGGCTCCATTAGTGAAATGTTTGACAGCAAACGTTCAGTTCGAGTTTCAGTTTAGGAGGGTCGACTCGTTAGTGCCTGCTAAATGTATCAACCATTTGCGAAAGGACGTGTAATTTAGAACCATTTTCTCTTAATATTCCATCGTATAAAATGTTTTTTTTTTCGTGAATTTTAATTGCCTAAATGATGAAGTAATTGAGCATACTATTATTGCATACTCTATGAAAATTATACAGCTTTTGCTGTTACTAGGGGTCACTATATGTTTTCTTATATATCGTCTTATTTTCTTTTTGAGTATATTAGGAAAGTAAGTAATTTTATGTAATTTTAAAGTCGAAACAATTGTTGTAATAACTTTCTATTAGGCAAAGAATACAATTTTAAATTAAGAACATTTTGAATTTAGAAATTGGTATTCTATTTACGAGTGTAGTGACGTAATCGCTCCCGAGTGAAGTCTGGCCGGGTTGCTAGTACTATCGCGCTAGAACATTTGTAGGAAAATAGTTTGCCGCCATATCCGGCGCCATGTCCGCTGTTACAATGGCTGCCGGAGTCGAGGGAACTTAACCGGCCTCTTCAGCTGTCGAAAGCGAAACTCGTTGGCGATTTTTATATTTTATTGTAGTGAATTTAGTGTTTTTTTTGTACAAGTATATTAACACGTGCTTTGCCAACGTGGACAGGGAACAACAGCGAAATTTCCCTAAATTTCTTTAGGCCAAGCAATAATCAGAGTTCTGTTAAAATTCATCAATTTTTATATGATTATGTACATATATCATATGTCATCATACATATGGTTTTATTGTTTCATGTTATAAAGTATCGCATAATTGTGTCAAGGCAAGGTCAGATAAAGCGCGAGGTGGCCTGTTGGTAAATGCACCAGACGCGGCTGCCAACATATGCCAGGTGGTCGCGGGTTCGAATCCCAGGTCACACATCTCACTTTTTGGAGTAATGTGTATATTGATAGGCAATCACCACGTACTATAACAGTGAAGGAAAACATCGTGTGGAGACTTGCATTCAATAGTGATTTGTAAGAATTTCTTTAGTATTTAGAGTCCGCCAACCAGCACTAGGCCAGCGTAGGTGGACTATATGAACTAACCATTCTTAATCATAGTCTTGATTGTAAAGAACGCCCGTGCTCTACAGTGGGACGTATATGGGCTGATACAGGTGTCAATGTTGAGCCGTGTAGTCATTTTAGTTGAAATTTTTGCTAGAATGGATTCATTTTTGGATGTAATTTTGTTTTATTGTGCTAGGTTGTTTATGCCTAATCTTTATAAGAACACTAAAAATATCTTTGCGTCCAGTATTAAAACATACTTGGAAATATGTCACATTATTGTAAAATTTTAAATGTTTATCATATATCTCCTTAGTTTTATGCAAGTTAAAAGATGTATACAAATGACTTACATCAGATATCTTTCATAAAAAATGAAAATATAGCAGATTAAATATTTAGTATGCAGTTTTCAATGTATTTATATTACTAGTCTCGATGCAGAATTTTCACGTTGGCTCGAGTTTGCCGTGTAATTTATAACTGAAACGCGGGAGGCTGCCAAGGAGATTTGATTTGGATCAGACAGTTTATTCAATGATAGCCCATTAAAGTTGCAGGTTGTATGCAAACGAGATGTTTTTTCCGAAGTTTTCACTAATTTAAGTTGTATGTAAAATGTTTGTGAAAAAAATATTTGTTAAGTCTTCTACTTTTTGGTCTTTAGTTATTTATTACCGCAAGTATTTTCTGTGATCGAATATAATTCTTTTAAGGTATTATATTATCGAATATAATTCACTAGGTATAAATTGTAAATAATGAATTTATTTGAATTTAAAATTATTGAGAATTGAGAACATATAAATCGAAAATGTGCCATTATGTTAATTTGCCATTATATCGAAAGGATTATAAATTATTCTTATTCACGAAAGTACGCAAAAGTGTTCGGTTGGTAAAGTGTAAATCAATAAAAAAATGGCATAAATATAATCCATAAAAGGCTGTCGATTCACGATTACCTGTCAAAACGTCGCTGTACGGGTTAGAACAAAGTAAACCCAGGAAATTTCCGATACAGCGCGTTCAGTCGGAAACACAAAAATAATTGCCTTCAATCCCGTCGCAGGTGACGCGCATGCGTGGACCGCACTCCGCGCATGCCAGCACCCGAGTGAGCCTCAAAACTCTGCCAAAAACAAAATATATTTTAGTGTTCCATTTTCAAATAGTTTTTTTTTAATAACCATGGTGTTGTGTAAGGAATATCGTGTAATGCCAAGTTTCACGTGAGTAAACCAACCTTCTTTGTGCACGAGGAATAAATAACCTTAAAATTGTCCGTGAGTGTTTGTAATTGATTTTATTGTTTTCTTTTAGGGGATTATGTGGGAGGGCCTACTGTTTGTGTTGTCTTGATCCTATTTATGTGTACGTGTGTCTAATTTAGTGGATGTATGTGATGTTTTATTAGTTTTAACTTGAAAGGTCGTGTGAGTGATACACGTGTTATCGCTACATAGCTATAGCTACGCACGCTCACTATTAGAAACTCCGTCAATGATTTGCTGTGAGATATTTTATATGGGAATTGAATAAAAATCTTGAATGTAAGTGGCCTATGAATCATATTATTTATTTATAACAAAAAAATATTGCCATTGTGATGCACTTTTCAGCCCTCAAATATGTCTCTAGCTTTCCAAAATTTGCATATCAATACTTACATTTTTACAAGTTTTTTCTGAGAATAAATTAGTAAATAATATTTAATTTGTATAATTTACCAGGTAAGATAAAGATTCATTAATCAAGATCTATAAATATTTTTGTATAACAAATAGTTAATATTACATTGATGTAATTAAACACACGTGGACTTATAAATAGCATCTTATTACCGTAACACGTTTAATTATGAATAGTCTAATACAATTTTAATTTATCGACCATGCTGCCGTTATAAATGTTTTCTTTATAATAACATTCATCAAAGTCAACCGCACCCTTGAGCAATTATTCTTCTCCGCCCTCCAAACCCAGACAGGGCTTATTTTTTGCATTTTAAGTATTAAAATTTAGTTTATAACGCAAACAAATTAAATTATAATATTTTATTCAAAGTCTCTGTTCAATCAGTTGTAGTTTGATTGTTTTAAAGTCAATTTAGACCAATTGAAAGTTCACGAAAATTTTATAGGATCATATTTAAAGTTTTATTACGGCCAAACAAGGTTGCTGCGGTATAATATTACCAGTTGAATAGCTGATTTTTCCAATATAAAAAAAAATAATTCAAATATGATTAACATCTATAATGTATATACCTCTACTTGATATTTAACCTTTGATACGTCAGGCCTAAAATACTGTTACAAATATATTCAAATTTAAAAGTCTTCTTGATTCAATTCAGTTAGATTATCACTACGGAAATCTACTTTTTATCCATGTTTTATTTCTAATGTCAGTTTTAAACATTTAAAGTATTAGAATAGTTACTATACATGAAAAAAAAAATACAATACTGTATTCATTTATAAAGAAAAACACGAAGACAATTGTTCGCTGCAAAACGAAATAATATACAATTTCCGAACAAACCGCGGAGTATCCTTTTATGGTTGTAATTAATTAAACGTAACTTGCTTGTTTTTGCCTTCCCACTTACACACTGTGAGGTAGAAAGAGAAGGCAATAATGTCAGAGGTTAGCGACTTTAGGAAATTTTGAATGCGAATTTAATGTGAAGCGGCAACAGATGAAAGTTTACTACTCAGTTTTACAAATATTTGGGAACGTTTGACCATACATGGACGGGGGTTGGTACAATGACATTATAAAATTACAAGTTAATCAGAATATTGAAATAAAATTAGTTTTTACGGATTTGATCGCGGATTTGGTTTGATTTTTACATTGTTCAACTTCCCGACCTTTCAATGTGTAACATTCACGTAAATCTAAAAAACCATAATCAAACACAATACTTTAAAATTGTTCAATTAGACGTCACATCAGAACTTAATATAATTTGTAATTTTTGTAGAGAACTCTCCGATGCTGGTTGCCAAAGCCATGTTTTAAATACCACAAAAGTTAATTGTCTACTAATAAAAAACTAATAAAGATAATTTTAAAACCCATTTTAGCTATCGTATATTTATCTTCTTTACTCATACTGAATTCAGATATTGTTAGAAAGGGATAAAACATTCTAAATTAGGTTGTAAAACTCTCGATGAATCAGTATGAAAATTCAAGCTGACTTGATCAAAACTTTCGTTTTACAAGAGATATTGTAAGACGTCGTTAGTCTACCACTAAAATGTTATCAAGTGCCTCCATGTTACATTAACGTTCGTCGGGATCAAAGACAAGAGACGACACCCATTTCATTGTACTAAAATAGTGGTTCTCAAAGCGAGTGATAATATCCCCTTATGTACGTTGAACGTCTTTAAGGGGCAGTAGAAAGCCACAGAGAAAATCAAGGGGCACTACGGTTACACAGAGTTGACAAAAGACAATTTTATTTATGAAAATGCTTGTTTGATCGACTCTTCTGATGAATTTATTTTTGACTTCCTTATGTTTCGAAAGTTTCCAAGCCCTTCCATAACGTACTAAGGTGTTGGTCGATAAGTTAAAAATTTAGTTTTTTAAACTTTAAATGCGTTGTAAACAATAAAATCATATCAATGATAGCCTCCGTCCAGTATTTAGTAAGACGCTGGCTGTAAAACCAGAGATCGCGGGTTTGATGCACCGAGACAATTTTTTGCGTTATCCACAGATATTTATTTCGAGTCTGGGTGTTTGTGAGACTGACATAACTTTCGTAGTTTCTAATATACACGACACAAGACTAGGTCCTAGTGCGGAGTCAGGACTATTTATGTGACTGTTAGGTGAATTTATTATTATACATTTATTTATTTATTATCTCGAATAATGAAAAGTAGAGTGTGCTTTAAATTTTCAATCTTAAAGGGGGCTCTAAACAAGTTTGGGAATCGGTATACTAAAGGCTTGAGTTCTAAATATAACCTTTGCGTGACGCGTGAACATACGAAGTTGGGTAATTAGTTTCCATGCGTGTATTTTTGGCCTCTCACATAATGGGTTTAATTTACGAAACATATATGAACATGATAGACTTGTTATAAAAATTTCAGCAGTGCTGCACGGTTGTTTTGACTTGTGGAAAACGAATAATATAACGATTACGAAAATTAATAAAACTAACGAAAAATAATTAAATTGAATAATAGTAAATAATATTATAACGTTACTCATACTAACAGTCAGCCTCCGAGGCAGTTGGTTAGATGCCGACTGTGAAACGAGAGGCTGCGGGTTCGATCCGCGCACTGAGAAAAATGTTTGTGTCAACTACAAGCATTTGTTTCGAGAATGGGTATTAACAGAACAAAATGTATGTGGGAATAGTTCCGTCTCGGGTCAAATCAAACGAGGATCGTTTCGATAATCTTCAGTTTATTATCGTATAATAAATTCGTCTTTATATACTTCGTCCTCTATTCAGTCGTCATCTACGTATTATGTCGTCTTCCAGACTGTTCTCTCTTATTACGTCCTTCAACATCTTAATCATTCATTCTCTAACTCTTTCCGTCTTAAGTACTTTCATTAGTTATCTCTTTCACAAAATCTACGTTCCATATCAGTCATTCGTCTAATGTTTCATTCTACTCATCTTTCTTCATACATAACATTCCAATCCTACAACTATATTAAAGTTCCTGATACCCACGACACAAGACTCGATCTTTGTGTGGGATCGGGACTGTGTATTTGACTGGTGGGTGATTTTTACATATATACATACATAGTCGTTACGCCTGAATCTTATAGGGGTAGGTAGATATCTCTACTTTACTGGATCTCTAAGGCAACGGCTACTTGTAAAATATCGTTTTGGCTCAGCGTGTCTTACAAAATAAATCATTCTTAGTGCTCTGAAGAATAGTTTGATCTTGACTCATTCCCTCAATTAACAAAACTAAGAGATGGCTTACAAAATTTTAAGTCATACCGAAAGTTTTAGATTTGTTTCTCGGTCACATTTTGCTACCAAGAAAGAACAATTAAGTCTGTATTATTGTTCACTGGTTTGTGAATATTGTCCTCGGTATATATATATAGACATTGTTGTACTTACTGTCAATACGATGTGTAGCGTGAAGTTTGCATACCTGTAGACAAATATTTTTTTAAGAAACTATTAATTATTACACACGACACAGACATTCTTAAATATAAGTTTATTTAAATTAATAAATCACGTTAGTTTATGTTTCATCTATCTTTTATCTGGGGGCACGGCAGTGCCTCCTCCAAGTCGAGCGAAAAAGCGGCACAGTCGTACCATCCTTTTCTCGAAGCAATTCAGATCATTTTCAACCCCCCATAACTTCGTTGTGGTTAAAGCAAGAAGGTTAAATTTTCAGTTACTAAGCAGGCATTATGTAAACACGGTATATTTAAAATTTCATTCAATTTGAACCAGTAGTTTAAGAATTGTAACTTGTCAAACTTTCTTAATTTTGTCACTCACTGACTGACTGACCGATCATCAAAAGTCTAGGGCACTTCTAGCAGACATAGAACCTTCAAATTTAGAATATAATTAGTGTTTAGTGCCCAAATTAAGGGAAAATTTAAACATTTCATAATTTCTGTCTAATTTTCTAGATACACCAACTGCATGAATAACTTTGTAATCCCATATAAATTCATAGGATTATAAAATTACATTTGCAGTTAATGAATCATTGTACCCGTATATAATTGAATAATAGTTGTAGATAGGAATCAATATATATATATATATATATATGTGTATACGAGGCATAACAGGAGAGGGGTATAGAGAGGGAAAGGGTGTATTCCGCCCATGAGAGTGTACAACATTCCTCTAGAAAAACATGACGAAGAAAAACTTAAAACAAATAAATAGACTAAATAGCTCGAAAATATCAATTACATGAAAGAAAGAAAACTAATAATCAAATCCGCTATATTTGTGATAAATTGATACCTACAAAAATAAGAAAAAACCATGAGACAGAGGCTTTAAGAAAAGTCGTTATATATATTCTAGAAGTAAAAAGTACCGAAAAGGAAAAGAGTAGAACTCTACAAAAAGACGCGAGATCCCATCAAAAACATCCTGTAAAAAAATTCCAAGTCTCGCAGCTCAGTTTTTCTACCGCAAAAAGTTGTGAGATCCATGTAATACCAAGTCGATTAATTTATTTAGTCCTTGCTTAAGAGACCTTCTGAATAAAGTTGTAACGTAACTTATTATCATATCAATATTAAATTTTTTTTACGTTTTAAATAAATAGATCGACTTGGCCAGCAGCATTACGTATAAATTATACGATACATTATGTTTTCATGCGATGGTATTTTTTTACAGGATGTTTTTGATGAGATTGGGGTGTGCGAAACCTGGAACTACAATTAAAATAAATCTATTTAACGCATTGTTAGAGATTCGTTTTCATATAAACGTAACAAGCATTTACTTTAGTAATTGTACAGTATTAACATGTTCAATGTACTAAAATTTAAATTAACAAAAAATAAATAATTTATAATTTTGACAATCAAGCAGGTGCGGCAATCTTCGGGTGCCAGAATATCGTAGACGGCTCGTAAAGGAATATCAGAAATATAAAAAAAAGAACACCAGATTCAAAACACAACAATGCGACAGTACTGGTAGCCTAACTGTCATAGTGCACAACTGTTTAAAAGAAAAAAAGGCTATCAAAGAGGTTCCTGTACAAAAGGGTGAAAATTACTTCCGCGGCTGGCACCTGCCATTCCGCTTTATTGTGTACGTGAACACGCATAACTAGGCCTGTCCGACGGTTGCGGTTAGCCTATCTCGCACACGGAATGTTTTGGGACAATGTTTTTTTTTTCTCTGTGGAAAATAATTTTGCGGCCAGTGCGCTTTTGGCTGTATGACAGATTTCTTTGCTTTTTTATTTTTTGTTCATGAGTTTTTGTCTTTTTTTTTGCATATTCTCAACTATTTTGGTTGATAGTTGTATTTATTATACTCGTATTATCCATATTAGTGCAAAGTTGCATTTGGTTATAACTTAATTTTACACAAGTTAAAAAAATTACAATTCAAAAATGCACTTCTGCCGTATTCAGGATACATTTTATTTATTTCCTGGTTAGTTTTATTGGGGTTATCACAGAGTAATTATTACTCTTCAATAACAGTTTACTAACTTAAAATTAAGCTAAATAAAATATACCTAATTTTAATTAATTCCCTAAACCTCCGATATGAACTACAAAATAAAACCAAAATAAATCCAGTTTAGATCCACGTCAAAATAAGTCAGGTGTTCATTGCGGTTCTAAATGTTTCAGGTAGAATAATTTCAATGTAGCCGAATTGTTTATTCAGTAGGTATAAAATATTGGTTTAATATCTAAAAATAATCGCGTGATAAAACATAACAGGCAATAATACCTTGAACTTACTGCAAATACTCTTTAGGGAAACATTTGCCGAATAGTGTAATTTTTATACATTTGTATATAAATTCGCCTGTATATTATACCGGGTATATCAAGAGTGCTACCGAAAATGAAGCCGGGTGGTAGTTTTAGTGACTACAAACACAATGTTACTAAAAAAATTGCAAAGAAACGCAACTATTTTTTTTTATTATTTTTAAGTATCGTTGAGTTCGGGTGGTAAATCCATAGTTATTGCTAAAATAATAATTTAAAGCCTTGAGTACCATAGCGTCTTTCAAAATAAAAGGGTGTGTACACTATCATTAAAGAAAAAACTATGTATTTACCACCTTAATACGACGATAGAAAAAAAATAACAAAAAAAAACTTGTCACAATATTTGCACAAAATTTAGTTGCATTGTGTCTGAAGACACTAAAACTACCACCCGGCTTCGTTTTCGGTAGCAGTCTTGATATACCCGGTATAAGAGTAATAGATTAGTCCGTGGTGGTCTGTTGGTAACCGGATGAAACGTGGTTGCCAATATGCTGACAGTGGTCGCGGGTTCAAATCCCAGGGCACATCTCTGAGTCGGACCTCCTCAGATGACATGACCTCGGAGTCATGTGTGTATTGATAGTCAATCATCAAGCACTTTAACGGTGAAGAACAACCTGATGAGGAAACCTGGATACCATAGCAATTTGTAAGGGATTTCTACGGTATGTTAAGTCCGCCAACGCGTAAACGGCCAGTGCGGTGGACTATATGGCATTGACTCCTCTACATTTTTATCTCAATTGCAGATGAGGCCAGAGTCCTGAAGTGGGAAATATATGGCCTTGAAAACGATTTAGAGGGGCTAAATCGTTTTCCAGATTGTAGTAGAAAATGTCGTACATTGGGACGTCCATGGGCTGATATAATACAAACGTTGCTGGTTATAGGATTTTTTTTTATTGCAATGAATGGCGAGACGAGCAAGCCGTTCGCCTGATGGTAAGCGATACGACCGCTCATAAACAGTAGCAACATTCCACTGCGCTCGCCATCCTAGAGACATAAGATGTTAAGTCAATATGTCCAGTAGTTACTCTGGCTACAATGTCCTTTAATCCGAAACACAACAGTGCATTTACATTGCTGTTTCACGGGAGAAATAGACATTGCGGTGGTACCTACCCAGATGGCCTCTCACATATGAGAGACCTTCCACCAGTATTACTGTAAACAGTAAACTTTATCGCCCGGAGAGCTATGACGCCGCACAAGTCGTACTATGATAATGAATTTTACTAGTGTGTCGCCGTTCGCAGTCAGTCAATGTAATCGTGCAACTGATTTTGAGTACTGAATTACTGTTTCTTGCGAGAGATCACATTTTTGACAGCCTCCGTGGCGCAGTCGGTAAGACGCCGCCTGTGAAACGAGAGGCCTCGGGTTCGATCCCCGCACCGAGAAAAAAGGTTTGTGCGGCCCACAAATATTTCTTCCGGGTCTAGGTGTTTGTGAGACCGAGAAGTCTCTCTTAGTTCTTGTTCCCACGACACAAGACTCGATCTTAGTGTGAGGTCAGAACTATGTATGTGACTGTTGTGCGTTATTTATTTATTTATTTATCTGACTATGAAAAAAAATGTTAATATTTATTCATCGTGAATTTTAATATCTCAAATATTACAAAGTATTACTATGTGACCTAGACATAGAAGGCGAGACCAATTGGATGCCTATTGGAAGGATTGGTTATATAAAGCTCTTGACATAGATGCATGGAAGGCGGAAGGGAGGATTTGGCCTGCAAAGGGACACTACAGGCACGTTATAATAATACATAATTAAACAGTCTATGTACATGAATTCCTTTCGGATTCTTAAATTCAATAAAATGTTTTTCTAACTTTCCATGAAACAAGTAATATAACAAATCAATACAGTACGTTTATTAAAGTTGGCAATAATGTGTCAATCCGTTACTAAAGCCTTAGAAAGCCTTTAACGTCCAAACATATCGAAATTAAATTTGTTTCAAAAGTTGATTGAAAATATAAAAGATAATTTTACTTCAATAAAAGCGGGTTTTAGAAAATCTTGTGATATAGTAATAGAAGTTCTTAGCTGTCAGAACTTTCTTCCAATATAACATGTTATTTCAAGATGAATCTCTTAATAAATCTATTGTTATTTTCATCCAAAAATGTCCACGTGCTTCAGAAATATATGTAGTTTTATAACTGTTTATGCGATTTTTATGGTACTTATTTGATTCTAATATTAATAGTCGTATTTAAAATCAATATGAAACATTATATATTTTTTTAATTTTTTTAAGGCATGGATTGCTCATTCATTACAGATGGCCAGGCCAGGACATTCAGACGAGGGCGTCCTATTTTTTTTAAATAATACGATTATTTATGAATTTTATCACGGATTTGTTCAAATTTTTACATTTTTGACTTCCCGACCCATGTTTCGATTACTTTACACCTCCCGTGGATGCGGGGCGGACTCAAGTTCCTTAAAATTAAACCAAATCCGCGATAAAAACCTAATAGTTTTATTTAAATGTTGCGTAAATCTAAGAAACCGTTCTGTTTACTATTCTATTTAAATTCATTATTTTTAAGTTAAAGACCAATTTTCTATTCATAGACAGTTTTAAAACTTATTATATAGTAATCCAATGTTTTGTCTTTTTCGTTCAAACTGAATTTAAAAGTCGTTCGAAGGGGACAAATAATCAATAACTTATTAATTAATTGAAAAATGTCCGCTATTGTGTATGCCACAATTAATAAACCTCGAACTTATTTGAATTTTTAAACCCATTCTGTTTTGAAAATGGAATACCGTGTAATCTTTTCGAGTAGTGTTTGTAATACGGCGTCGCAACGCAGCTGTGATAGGTTACTTTGGAGCGCGTCCAATTCTGCATGCTATTCGGAATATCGCGTCCCCTTATGTAGATTCTGCGCTGATTTTTTCCTTATCTCGACTAAAACGCGTTTTGTTTACAGTCTCAATGCATGCGAGTTTTTAAAATGAAAAAGGAACACGGTTCAAAGAATTTTTAGAAATAAAACGTGAGTTTAAATATGAGTTCAACAATTATGTCTATTGCAGACGCTTTTGCGCCTTTTTTTAAATTTAATTAAAAGTATGTTTTTGTTATAGTTATTTAAATATTTTATTAAAATAGATGCCTTAAAGTTTATGACGCGTGAATGTTTTGCTATTATTATAAAACTGTACTATTATTTTTGGAAACTATTCAAAATAGTTTACAAACTGTAGTTTTTTTTTGTTTTTGATTGTAATTAAATATGGTTTCTATGCATTATGTCTCTTCTATGATTATATTGCTTGTGAAGTAGGACCAAGACATCTAAAAAGTATTTTTTTAAGTGAAACTTCTTAATTGACGTATGGGAGAAATTTTATAGCAATGTTAAATTGTAACGTTTTTCCAAGCGTTTTTTCCGTTTCGCGCCTTATTCCATGAAAATAAAATCCTTTTGCTTAAACTTTATTTAACCAATTTCTGTAAAGTTGTAATTCATAGTAGGATATTTAAAAAAAAATGATGTCGTAAAGAAGTTTCATTTCTTACGAGTGTACCTAATACACACATTTTTTGTTCATCTTGTAAAATTAAATTTGCAAACACAACGACATGCACACGTGCTGCAAATAACAAGTATTTGTACATTTTAAAAATAGCTCATCATAACAGTGGTAGCATTGCTATTCAAACATATTGCGCGGTTAGCTCTTTGCCAAAGTGTCACGGTCGCCAAATGCTACTCGTACATGAATTAATATAAACTAACTTAAAAAATTAAAAAGTCAAAGAAATAAAAATATATGGTTTTTATAACCATATGAGCTTATAACTTAGAAATATGAGTTAGTGCTCAATTCTTTATTTATGTGTTTAACGTGAATACGCTGCAGTTTTGAAATTTTTAATTATACTCTCCTGTCGATTTATATAAATACGAATAAATAAAATACGTTAACTAAATAAAACCATCCAACAGTCATATACATAGTCCTGACCCCACACTAAGATCGAGTCTTGTGTCATGGACATCAGGAATTACGAGTAATTCTCCAACAAACAAAACAAATTCTCCGTTAAACTTCCTTTTAGCAAACCGGTACAAATAGACCTCACCGATATACAATTTCGATATCACTTTTGGGACGTGACAAAATTCATTTTATCACAGTTTACGATGCCTCAAGATGCCAATTCAATATGTTTCCAGTTTCATAAATTACATCTTTAGCAATATTGGATATCTCTATTTACAGAAATGTTATTGCTTGTATATTGTTATCCAGTCAAATCCAATTTGCATTCAGTTATAAGCTTTTGCTGTATGTGTTATTAAAATATCTATGACTCTAAAAATACAAAATAAATGTATTTGTATATTAATCTGGGGGCGCGGCCGAGCCCCCTCCAAGTCGAGCTATAGGCCGTAACACCCTTTTCTCGAAGCAATTCAGACCATTTTCAACCCCCTATAACTTCGTTGTGGCTAAAGCATGAAGCCTGAATTTTCAGTTACTAAGCAGCCATTGTGTAAACACGGCATATTTAAAATTTCATTCAATTTGAACCAGTAGTTTAAGAATTGTAACTAGTCAAACTTTCTTAGTTTTGTCACTCACTGACTGACCGATCATCAAAAGTCTAAGGCACTTCTAGCAGACATAGAACCTTCAAATTTAGAATATAATTAGTGTTTAGTGTCTAAAGTAAGGAAAAATTCAAACATTTCATAATTTGTGTCTAGTTTTCTAGATAGACTAACTGCGTGAATAACTTTGTAATCCCATATAAATATATAGGATTACAAAGTTACATTTGCAGTTAATGAATCATTGTACCCGTATATAATGGAATGGAATAATAGTTGTAGATAGATATCTATATACATGAGGCATAACATGAGGGGATATAGAGAGGGAAATGGTGTATTCAGCCCATGAAACTGTACAACATTCCTCTAGAAAAACATGACGAAGAAAAACTTGCAAATAAATAGATTAAATAACTCGAAAATATCAATTACAATGAAAGAAAGAACATTAATAATCAAATCCGCTATATTTGTGATAAATTGATACCTATAAAAATAAGAAAAATCCATAAGACAGAGGCTTTAAGAAAAATCGTTAGTGATATTCTAGAAGTAAGAAGTACCGAAAAGGAAAAAAGTAGGACTCTACAAAAAGACGTGAGATCTCATCAAAAACATCCTGTAAAAAAATTCCAATTCTCGCAGCTCAGGTTTTCTACCGCAAAAAGTTGTGAGATGCATGTAATACCAAGTCGATTAATTTATTTAGTCCTTAAGGGACCTTCTATATGAAGTTATTACGTTAGTTATTACCATATCAATATTAAAAATTCTTTACGTTTTAAATAAATAGATCGACTTGGCCAGCAGCATTATGTATAAATTGTACGATACATTATGTTTTCATGGGATGGCCAAGTCGATCCATTTATTTAAAACGTAAAGAATTTTTAATATTGATATGGTAATAACTAACGTAATAACTTCATATAGAAGGTCCCTTAAGGACTAAATAAATTAATCGACTTGGTATTACATGCATCTCACTACTTTTTGCGGTAGAAAACCTGAGCTGCGAGACTTGGAATTTTTTTACAGGATGTTTTTGATGAGATACATATAACACGTATTTCTATTATTCTTTTTTTCATTCTCTGCAGTACTCCATTAATTCTAATTAAATTAATCCAGTTCATCCAAAGGTTGCCTGGATGGTATCCCTGGTAGCGATTAGCCGCCGTTGTAACCATGTCATGTGTAATGGTTTTTATTTTGTTTTATTGTTTACTTTTTTTAAATTTTGGTGTACAGTAAAGTATATAAATAAAATATTATAAATAAAGCAGATTCTTTTACGTTTTTTACGGCCGTTCTCTATGTCCTATCTATCTTTAACTAGAGATTTCATTAGATATTTCCATACAGTTTGTGTTTCAATAAACAAAGATATAATAGAGGGATATAAATATGGTGCACATGTTTAAAGATAGCTAGGTAAGACAAACCTATATTTCAATCTTAGTTAATTAAAGTGTAGAATTGTACCGACATAGTAATGGTATTTATTTTAACCTCTTGTTAAAGATAGTTAGGATATAGAGAACGGCCGTTACACTCCACTTTTGTTTGTTAGATCCCAGTGCGATAAGACCTCAATTTGCATAATAGTGTTTAGTTGAAATGAATGAATACTTTTTGTGTAGTGTAATACAGGCTCGGCCGCACAGTTATAATAAGGACGTTTACTCTCGCTCGTAGGCTTGTGGTGCGAGATAGTGAACTGTATGTGTTATGTCTATGCCTGTTAGTCTGTATATTTGTTTAGTTTATGTAACTATAATCTGTCTGTACCGGCCCATATACGTCCCACTGCAGGACACGGGCCTCCTCTACAATAGAAGGTGTGATTGCGAGTAGTTAGGCCATATAGTCCACCACGCTAGCCTAGAGCGGGTT
This sequence comes from Hyles vespertilio, assembly GCA_009982885.2. Lineage (NCBI taxonomy): Eukaryota > Metazoa > Arthropoda > Insecta > Lepidoptera > Sphingidae > Hyles > Hyles vespertilio. Next base: position 4,744,503 of record CM042814.1, on the reverse strand, counting down.
GGCGGACTTTACATACCATAGAAATGGTTATGGTATGCGGGTTTCCTCACGTTATAGTGCGTGATGAGTGATTACACAGGTCTGCGATGAAAAAGTTTTTTAAATAAATTCATCCGAAACATGTAGATATTGGTCTGTATATAGTAAATTTATACTGTGTTTTAATGTATCAAGTCACATTTTTTTGCATGTAAATATTTAGTTCGTAAAATCGGTAAATTCGTTTTTTTTAGATGCAGGATCTATATTTTTATTCTATACTCTATGAGCATTTTAATCTATTGCTATTAACCTGTAGCACTAGAGAATATTGCCATTTCCAATTAATATCACCACCTTGTTATTTTTGAAGCCTTAGCATGCTCTACATTTCTCCTATTGCTAATTACCCTCCACCAGAATTTGTAAACATAAAACTGACCATATAACCATTTATCACAACTAAAATAAAACACATAAAATTGATTGTTTAGCGTCTTCTTTGAATAGGATCGTAAAAAACTCACTCTTTCATAGACTACACGAAATCTTATAAAAATGTTAGCCGGTCGGCTTTGTGAATCACTATTGGAAATCGCAAAATTTTGCTTTTTTATATAACTTGTGAAATGTTATTACCAACATCACCTGATATTTGTGATTACTATTGCTATTTATTCCTATACTACTACTCGTAACATGTCTTTCTTCCTGTATGAAAAGTAACAAAAAAAGTTTTATGTTTTTTATTATTTAAACCGTGAAAAAAAAAGTGTAATAAAATATTATTTTATTAAATATGTAACTATGGCCCCTTGAATGGCCTCCTTTTGAATGGAAGATTGGATATACCTAGTCAGGTCATAAATTCTGTCACATGTTTAATATAAAATAATTGAAACAAGTTTATTCATTATGTAACCATTTATATACCAAAATGAACTTAACAAAACATAGATTCTTATGACACTAAAGTTTATTCAAAATGACCTCCGTGATTTTGAATACAGGCCTTCAATCTGCGCGGCCAGTTGTCTATCGCAGCACGAACGAGGTCCATGTCAATATCGGCGGCTGCCTTAATCAAGGATGTCTTGAGTGACTCCAAATTGGGATGAGGCTTTGAGCACGCCTTTTTCTCCAAGTGTTGCCATATCTTGAAATAAAACTATTATTTACGGATTTTATCGCAAATTTAGTTTAATTTTTTACATTTTTGGGGCGGACTGAGGTATTAGACGTCCGCTCTGCGACTGTTACAATTAAACTACCCTTATTTTGCAATTATTAATTTAAAAAATAATTTTAAATATTTTAAATATCTAGTCTGTGTTTGCGATCCGATCTACGCAGAAGGAGCTCACAGTGTCTTGAGGTCTGGCAGATGGTCTTTTGGGTTCCGATTTAATTAAATGTAGTATTGGATCCCATGCTTGTGCAAGCTTCAAGTCATCTTCTCTATTGAAATTTGGATGTTTTTTAATTTAAATAGCCTCGCGAAACATCCTGGGCAGGAAACGGTGTTCTTTCCGCATTTTGTGTTGTGTTGTGATTTCCGCAGTATAATTAAAAAAAAAGTATTATTTCCGTCAATATAATTTACATTTGTGAGTTACCTACTTTGTTCTATTTTGTGCATGCTGAACTAGCCTGTAAGAGATTGTTACGCTTAAATCCTAACAGACCGAGGGCGGCCGCTTCTTGACCTGTCATCTACACTAGAGTCTTCATTGTATCGTTTGATGGTACGATAAACGAATCTTTTGGTTATATTCAAATTTTTCAGCATGTCAAAAATTTGAATTGGCACGTAACCGCAACGATGCAACGCAATAACTGCAACACGGTATTCTTTAAGCGTCCACTCCATATTTAAAAATGAGTAAAATTCTAAAAAGTATTCATTTTTATTTTCATGAACAATTCGAAATTTGAATTCAATAAACTTTTTTGTGGCCAGCATTCTAAAAGAAAAGTTTTTACTGTGTGACAATACTTATGACCTGACTGTGTATGTATACATCATTACGCTTTGTTAATCAAAATAAATTTCTATAATCGTAAAAGTTACTCGTCTCGAATGTTCGAATATGTGAATAAACTTTATAACGATCACAAAATGTGAATGTATTAAAACTTTTCCATTTTCACCAAACAAAATCAACATTTACCAAATATAATTTTCACGTTCATCCTTGTTTTGTTATATATTTTTATTGCTTTGAATGGTGAGACGAGCGTGCCAATAGTCTGTTGGTAAGCGATACGACCGTTCATAGGCAGTAGCAAAACCAAACAACACCATGAATTACAAAGTAATGCTTGGCATTTCAATGAGCTCGCCATCTTGAGACATTTTGATATACCGGGTATATCAAGACTGCTACCGAAAACGAAGCCGGGTGATAGTTTAAGCGACTTCAGACACAATGCAACAGAAAAAGTTGCAAAAAAAAGCGACAAATTTTTTTTGTTATTTTTTTCCTATGGCCATATTTGGGTGGTAAATACATTTTTTCCTAAAATAATAGTGTATATCCTTTTATTTATAAATACTCTAAGGTATAAAAGAATTTAAATTATTATTTTAGCAAAAACTATGGATTTTCCACCCAAAATTGACGATATTTAAAAAATCATAAAAAATAATTGTCGCGTTTCTATGCGAAATTTTTAATTGCATTGTGTTTGTAGCCACTAAAACTACCACCCGGCTTCGTTTTCGGTAGCAGTCTTGAGATACCCTGTATGTATGTTCGATTTTTTTATGAGTTGTTGTTATATAATACAGTAGGTAATTAAATGTGTTAAACAGGAACGATTTAAAATTTGTCTATTACTTATATAATGTACTATCAGCCCATATACGTCCAATTGCAGTGCATAAATCTCCTTTACAATCGAGAGTACGATTGAGAGTGGATAGTCCATATATGCCATATTGGTCTTGTAGTATATTATGTACTAGCTGTGCCCGCGACTTCGTCTGGTAGAGTTTAAAAAAAAAGTTAATTAGTTTTTTTAAGTTATTTTTTTAAATAAATATTTTTTTCTAAAACAAATGTAGCCCCGTCAAAATCGATCCAGCCATTTCAGAGATTAGCCGGAACAAACAGACAGACAGACAGACAAAAAAATTCTAATGTCATTTTCGTTATAGGTAAAACCTAATTTCTACATAGACTTGTCGCATAGTCAAATGACGAATAAAGTATAAACAACCTTAGAAACTCCTCTTCCATCCATGCTCCCTCCTCACACACACACAAACACACACACACACACACACACACACACACACACACACACACACACACACACACACACACACACACACTAACACACAAATACACTCGCATACAATATAATAACATACTGTATACTGTATACACCCTAACACACAATAATACATATATATTCATACTAGTTATATTTTTTTATTTTTGTTTATTTTCTTTGGCTTATACTCGTATTGTAATTTTGTGTTATATATTCCTTTTCAATCAATTGTTTTGATTGTACCTTATACACAGATTGTACACGTTTATGGGAAGGAACTGTTCTCCTATAATACAAGGTTTACTTAGTTAGGGGACAGGGCTACAATGAATTGTAATCAAAAATTTGTGTCTAATAAAATACTTTTATTATTGTTATTTATTATTATGTATAGATATACAATGTCGTAAACGTGCATACTTTCAGAGAACTCGCAATTAATTTGATAAAGTTGCGTAAAATGTAACCGAGCGAAATCCCCAAATAAACATTTATTGTTCGCTCAAAAATATTACCCAGCGTTTATTGAAACTTGCGATGTTAATGTAAAATGTTGTTTTGTTACAGTTCGCAAACGTAAATCGGAACGCGGGGCTCGTAAAACCGACATTATAAAGCGAAGAGTTTACACCGAATCGTCTTCGTTTTACAACGGAAGAAACCAGCCATGGACGAGATTTATATGAATTATACCTTATTGGGTTTGAATGTTTCGGAAAAATTTGGAAACGGCACGCCGGGCTTCCTACCTCCACCCCACAGTGATTACATGAACATAATCGACAACAAAGGTGTTCAGGCCGTGTTTTGCGTCATTTACACCATCATTTTCGTCTTGGGGCTGCTCGGGAACATTCTAGTCTGCTTCGTCGTGATAAGGAACAAAGCCATGCAAACCGTCACAAACCTCTTCATCAGCAACTTGGCTTTGTCTGACATTCTGCTTTGTATTTTCGCCGTTCCCTTCACGCCGCTTTACTCGTTCAGAGGCACGTGGAGCTGGGGATCCCTCTTATGCCACATAATGCCTTTCGCACAAGGGTGCAGCGTATACATATCTACATTAACACTTATGTCTATAGCCATTGACAGATTCTTTGTGATAATCTACCCGTTTCGACCGCGGATGAAAATTGAGACTTGCATCACCGTGATAATAATGATATGGACGTTTTCCGTGACAGTGACGACGCCCTACGCAATATTCATGACGTATTACGACTTCGAAGTTGGGAGATTTTGCGAAGAGTCATGGCCTTCGGAGAAATTGAGGCGTATTTTCGGCTCTGTGACATCCGTGTTGCAATTTGTCCTCCCTTTCATCGTAATTGCTTTTTGTTACACTTGTGTCAGTTTCAAGTTGAATGACAGGGCTAAAGCGAAAGCTGCCAGCAAAAACTCACGGAAGGAGGAGTTGGACAAAAATAGAAAACGACGCACAAATCAAATGCTCATTGCGATGGTAACGATATTCGGACTGTCGTGGCTGCCTCTGAACGTGATCAACTTATGTAACGATTACTACATGTACGCGATTCATTTGAAGTACTACTTCTTGATATTCTTCATATGTCACGTGATCGCGATGTCGTCGACCTGCTACAACCCGTTCATTTACGCGTGGATGAACGAGAACTTCCGCAAAGAGTTCAAGCAATTGATACCTTGCATTGACTCCTCCGCTCAAATGAGGGGTAATATACCGATGGAGCAGCTTGGCGTCGGCACGGAGAAGACGTTCAATGGGAATACGACAACCGATAGCTATTTAGGTTCGAGTTCACAAAGGGGCGCGTCATTCCGACATAAAAGGAAACCGAGTGCCGCCGCCGACGTAGAAAAGAGCGGTGTAGAATTAAACGAAGATTTATTGACTGTGGATGTGAAACATTGCCACATTTCGACGAGTTACAACCTGCGCAGGGAGTCGGTGAAGCTGAGACTCATCAATGAGGAGTCGTTTGACAGCGCACCAAGTCAGAGCCAATTCTAACAGATGGTGTCACGGGTGAGATTGACTGTGTATTTTTTAAATCGTTTCCTTAGTTTATATTGACAATTGATTGATGCAATAGTTAAATCTCCCTATTCACAAATATTTACATGACATACAAATATTAATTTTGGATAGATAGATAGGTTGTCTGATATTTAGTTTAAATTTGTATTGTACTAGAACTGAACTGAACAACTTATTGACTGTTTTTATATTTGTATACTTTTTATAAGTAAAATGCAAAATCTACTGGCTATTTTCTATGGCACGAAGCTCATGAAAATTAGAAAATTTGATTTTAAAGAAGTGTTCCAATGACTGTTTATATTTAAAGATAATTGATAATGCCTACCCATGAACAAATAATAATGTGCCCGGAAAACAAACCAACAAAAGCATAAATCCGTTACTAAATACAAATATAAATTAAACCTTCGCAGACTCCAGTTATGGTTCCACATTTTACCTTTGTCCGACGATAAATGTATACCGGGTATATCAAGACTGCTACCGAAAACGAAGCCGGGTGGTAGTTTTAGTGGCTACAAACACAATGCAATTAAAAATTTCGCATAGAAACGCGACAATTATTTTTTATGATTTTTTAAATATCGTCGTTTTTGGGTGGTAAATCCATAGTTTTTGCTAAAATAATAATTTAAACTCTTTTATACCTTAGAGTATTTATAAATAAAAGGGCATACACTATTATTTTTGGAAAAAATGTATTTACCACCCAAATATGGCCATAGGAAAAAAATAACAAAAAAATTTGTCGCTTTTTTTTTTGCAACTTTTTCTGTTGCATTGTGTCTGAAGTCGCTTAAACTACCACCCGGCTTCGTTTTCGGTAGCAGTCTTGATATACCCTGTATATTTACCATAAATAAACCTTTAAAGATAAGATCAACAAGGGTCCAGGATCAGATTAATAAACTTGCGCAATATTTCTCTCCCCAGGTGCGGCATTGGAAACGTTCCCAGTTATGAAGCGATAGATAAGTGGAGAGTACCCGATATTTTTGGAATATTTTATTTTGTATAACAAACCATCTTTACTGACACAACTGAACTTCATTACGCTTATAAATTTACTAACCTTTTAGATGTAATGTTGCGTTCACCGTTTTGGGTATTCGCACAATTTAGGAAAATCGTTTGCACTGCCAAGGTTGGTAGCGTCGTGAGATTTACATGAGATTCCGTAGTAGTAAGTAGTGGATATGTAAGGTATTTACGTACAAATTCTATCGATCTAGCGTTGGCGCTGTTCGCGTAACCTCATTGCTTAATAGCATGAATTCATGAATTAAGATCTTGTTTTGTTTGTTGTGTTTTGCTATTAAGGAAATGCATTTTAGTGTTCTGAGGTTTGAATAAATAACTATGAATTGCCACGTCTGTATCCAATGGGTGTTGGTAGAGACTAGATATGTGCAATTTATTTACCTTTACATTTTTGTATATAGATTTGTTTTTTAACTATTTATTATAGTGTGTCTGGTGCACATGCCATTTTCAATTTACCGCCAAATCGTCAAACAAATGACAGTCGAATGAAATATATACTCAATAATATTGGTAAAGAGTTATATTTTTAATTTAAAATAATTTTATAATATAATGTTGTTAAGTGGCCAGTTCTAAAAATTCCGTATATATTATTCTGTATTTTTTATGTCGATAGAAATTGAACGTAAAATTCTAAGTGCAAGAATTAGAGACATAAATCCGATCACAGATCCCCTCCTAGTCCTTAATATATAAAACGTGATTATTACACATAAATATTATCCTAAGATCTTATGAATTTGCCCTAGAATAGTATTGACCTTTTTAAAAAGATATTAGTATGAAAATTGATATATCAACAAAATTAATAATATTGACATAAATTTAATGAAATACATTTTCTTATACTACTTACTTAAAATGTGTAATACATATTATACTCGTATCATTACAATTCTTAATATTCGTATTGTAAGTTAAAGTAGATTATGTTAACATCTAAAAAAAAAAGATTTAAATCTATGAAATTGAACGGTCTGTTTTTCGAAATTCATTTATTCAACATTCAAAGTAATCTTGATTCTTCAATGAATTGAAGTTACGTATCAAAATAAACGAATAAAAAATAGTATGCCGTGAATACCCGGGCTAATACAATAAATGAGTTAAGCTCAACAAATACTATTGAAACATCCCATGACAAATTAGATTGCACTATTTTCTATGAACTTTACTACGAACATTCCACGCATTGTAACATCGCGAGTTTGCAGTGTGGTTCTAGAATAGTATAATACAATCTGATTTAACCTAACACGTGTTGGGTCGCGAGGCATTTTAACAGTACCTTTACATTTTCGAAAAACATGCTATTCAATGGAAAAATAAAATAAACATTGTTGAAATCCAAAGTGACGTCATATGATATGATGTCAATAGTATTCCAAATTTGAATTCATGTGTCATAAAATTCTATTATTCACATTTTAATTTCCCTCAGTTTTACCAAAATGAATTTTAAACAAATATTATGTTACCATCTCTTACAATTGGATCATGAGAATAAAATAGACTTTAAGTTATTGAATTGTTAAAATCTTCCAAAAGAGAGAAACAATATTTTTTATTAATCTAAATAATAATTTTATTTAAATTAACAAAAATGAACAGAAATTGATTGTCTATCATATGACTTTAATTGTGTGATTAGTATGAAAAAATATATTATAATATGATTTAGATTTTAAGATATCAAATTTTTAATGTGAGTCAATGCTAAGCAATACATTTTTAAATAAAATCCATAGGAATTGTTAGTGTTTTGGATGAATTTGTTATGAAGATGTCGTTCGGAATATAAAAATGCGAATTTTGTGGTATAGAAAATCACTATTTAAAATAAATTAAGGCTGTGTCGTGACAGATTACGTCATTCGTGACGCTGAAAAATAGGGCTGTCAATGATTTATGTTGTAAAATAGGGCCGTCAGCAATGAGAATTTTGGGGTATATTTGTATCTATGTTTCCAACATCTGCGTGTGTACTGGGCCGAATGAAACGTGTGCCTGATGGCATTCGCGCGACTCTGTGTTTCAAATGTGTCAGATGTGTCCCTTTCCGGAAAATAGAGCTTTGAAGTGGTCAGGTCACGTCGTCCGGACCCGACTGTGAGTAGGGCTGCCACTTTAAAGTAAAATCGTACATTTATCAGCGATATAAAAGGACATTGTGAAAACAACGTTTTCCTTTAATACTCTGTTTCTTGTCAGAAATCATAATATGATTTATCTGATTGAATTTAAATAATATTACAAATGCATGATTAAAAAATATACATCCCAACGCCTTGAAACATGTTATGTCATTCAAAAAGAGGAAAATATAATGTGTTATTTCAACTATAATATCGGATGTACTAGAAAGTGACAACCCTATCTGTTTTTGATATCAGAACGCACGAGAACCCTAAAGTAGTGTTACACGAGTGAAGTAACGTAGAAGGCACTGAAAATGTTTGTACCAACGTGTGTAGAATAAGTTCGTTAAGAATCAGGCATACAGTTTTAAAACGGTTTTAATCTATTGTTAAGTATAATCGATTATAGGAAGTTCAATGGAGATATAAATACTCTATTTTAGCGTATATTTCATTTAGATTAATTCTACATCATGTATGTGGGATCGATTGTAAGACGTTCTAACGTGTATATCTTAGAGTGGTTTGATGAATTATTTCCTGACTTTGATGAAATTATAGAATGGGTATGGGAACTCTAGTAAAAAATTATGATTCCAATTGATCCTTAAAACTATAGGATCTGCATTCCCCGACTAAATAATCAACTTTTAAACTCACAACCGTCACTAGATGTTTTAAAACTCGCATAAGCTAGTATAGTATTAACTTTAGCCCAAGAATCGTTTATTTTGAATAGCAATATTCACGACTTTAATATTAAACACATGCACTTCGGCCTAACTTGACAATTATGGTATGGCAAACCACTGATTTTAAAAGTAAAAAAAAATTAACAAAATAATCGATTCGATGCTAAAGCCTTGGACTAGAATTAATTAATTAATTCCTTGGTCATCCGAATTTATTAATAAGGCCCTTTGAGTATTTCATAACGCAATGAAACTCATCCCTGACTTCTGTTGATCAAAAGCATAATAATAATAAAAAAACAAACATAATAATAATACAAAAAATATTAATTTATTATTTATTGAGATAGACTCAAAAAATTAAGTCCTTATATTTTGATTAATCAGACTACAATGAATGGTAATAAAATCAAGATCTATTCTAATAATTAATTAAATACTGAGAGAAATATCAGCCATGAAAGATACTTTAAGATAAATACAATTGACAAAAAATAGAATAGAAAATATTATAAGGGTTTTAATTTAAAGCCTACGAAATGTACATATTTTTACAATACATATTCCATTTAAAATATTAATAGTAGACATAGCTTTTAAACAATTTCCAATTCGTGAAATTAGATATATATATTTTTAACCAAATCAAATATTTTTATTTGCAGAATACAGGTTACAGACATTGCTACAAATATTGCGAAGATACAAAGTTTAATTTATATTGTCGACTTATTTATTTCATGGGACTCCAATATTATCGTTGATAAATCAACACAGTGTTTCATTGAATAATTTTTGGGCTATCTACTGCATTTAGATTTTCTGAGATCTTCCTTATTATGGAGCACACATACTGAATTGTATAAGCTTAATTATGTCATAAATGAAGAGTGATTTTCTGTTTGTTTAGATGTGGGAAGAAATCTTCGGAAGTCGGAATTGGTTTTAATGAAATTTGATTTACGTGTAGATACCTTATACCTTCACAGAGGCTTTTTAATTTCAACTTTCAACTTTTTAGAGTCTGACACGTAATTACGATGTAAAACCAAAAATCTAATTTATTTCTTATGCTTAAAGAAATATGAGTAATATCGAGTAATTAGTTCTACCAAAAATAATCATGTTATTTAATAAAAATAGCATTAGGTCACAGGTTCTAATCAGGACTAACGGTTTCTTTGATATTAAAATATTACCTACATTTAAATAGATTTAATAGAGGATTTGAGATACATTGTCTAAAACGCTGGCGTTTACCAAATTGATAGTAATTCTTAGGAATAAAATGCAATAATTTTTAATATATTAGATAAAGTTCTTTATCATACAGTGATCCAAATAATGTAAATAATATTTTATTCTATTTTGTATCAATATGAGAATAATAGATGTAATTACGAATGACTGAAGAGTTTTGGTTTCGATTATGAAAATAACTTGCAATTCAATATGTAATTTTGTACAAAAGTTAAAGTTAGAAGGTTTTCTATTTAAAGGATAGGATGCTAATTATTATATAAATATGGATAGAATTGTAGAAAAATTATTGTTTATTCTTCACTAAATTTCGCACGGATTACCAATTATAAACCATCAAAATATATGTTTTTGATTTCCAAAGACACGGCCAAATGAAAACCTTAATATTGCGTACAATATAAAATTAATATTTAATTTGTTGTTCTTAAAATATACATAATTACTAAGTAGTCATTGCCCGAGTAGTAATATTAAGACTATATGAATAATTAATCCATTTCTTATTTAGACATTTAGATAATAATTTGCCTGTATGTGACTTAAGCAACAATTTTTATCCTCCATTGATGTAAGAAAGATATCTAAATGAGACCATTACTGGTACAGACCATTTTATATTATTTTTTTACGTAGAGACTATCCTGCTTCCACCCACCATTATGGCTTTTTTAAATCAAGGACTGCCAGTTGTACGCGTTTAACGCAACTTAATAAAATAAAAGAAATATGGGAGTTGGAAAAAAATACCTAGTACAAAGTGGCTTTCAACAAAGAACTAGGTAACTAGACACGTAGCTACGTGAAAATAAATTATTCCAACAAATAGTTACCCCTTTCCATGAATTTAGTACAATAGTGAATTTCCCGGTGTTCATAAACGCTTTGTGGTTAGGTTTGGTGGCAATTTTCTTATTCCGCGAAACGGTTGCAGGCAACTAGACTTAATAAAACACAGGAAAGTGCATCCTTCATAGGATAATTATGTGGGGTGACTTGGCACATAGCCATAATAGTTTTTCGCAGCATATAAATGTTTATTTTAATTTAATTCGTGCAAATGTGATGTTAGGAAATGCTTAGTAATTAATAGTTTCTTTAAAAAAATATTCATTTTGATTTTTATTGTTCTGGAATTCATAAACAGTTTTTTTGCATAAATGCATTTAAGGTGAAGTATTTTTAATTTTGTGTTTAATTTTTTTGTTTTGTAATTCCGTTTATTGTCCATTTAATACATTTTTGTAAAGAGTACAGCAAAATAATAACGCACTATGTAATTTAGGAGAATCAAAAAGATACAAAGTGTATGTTTTCAAGCAAGGACAACTTCATAATTAAACAAATATTATAACATAGACCAATGGACGTCGAAATAATTTATTTCATACATAAATAAATTTTATGTTAGTTTCTAGTAATTTCACATACAATATCTATAGAAGCTAAACTCACGGAAATCATTTGTTACAAGTTTCAAACGCTGGTAACAAACGATGTACCTACTACACAGAAACACGTGATGTACTTCGGAAGTTAAACAATATGCTATTGTACGATTTCTAGTAACAAAACTTTAATTAACTTATGTTTTAGTACGTACATAGGAAATTATGTTATAGTTAATTTATGTAATAGTTGATTGGAAATGGATATTCAATTCATGCAGTTTTATTTGTTCCAATATTTAATTATAATTATAGACAAATATCACGAACATAATTTCTTATTTTAGTTTAAATTAATTGCTAAGGTGTGGTATATTTATTTTACTATTAACTCATAATATAAGAATGGATATAGTTTAAACTTACATTAAGATTTTTTAGACTATTATTTATGAATAAATATAAATGATATTATGAAGTGGTAAAAATTGGCTATATGGTCAACATGATATTATGGCTCAATGGCACTTGTTTTGTATGAATGGGATCCAGGTTCGATTGCCAGCCCGGGAAATAATATTGATCAGTTTTCCAATTAAAAAATCACATATTATATTAGTTGATTTGAAGTTGATATAAGAACATGATCCATACTACATTTATAAGAAGGGAATATAATTAAATACCGGTTGAAATGGAATATCGTCTTCGTAAAATTAATATTTGAAAAGTCCTGTAGAATTGAAATCGTAGTAATGGAATATTAAATATAGTTCATTGAAAAAACTTGGCCCCAAATGATATGTTACATCTGTACTTAAATGGAAATTGTAACTAAAGCTATTGTTGTACCATTATAATAAGTTACAGGTTTTATGACGAAATATTAATACGAGGTCTGTACTCTATCCATTAAGAAATTATACTACAGGGGACACTTCAAACAAAATGTTCGTATTAAGCATGAACGGTACCGAACCACTTTTTCTGTTTCTGTCTTTATCACGCCTACGCAGTAAATAATCTTCGCTCTCACTTCACTGGGTTTCCGTGTGCATACGAGAATCTTGTATCAGCACAATGCGCACAGATTTTGTTCACGATGTCCGCTCTAGAATCTCTATCGTGTCATCTAGCGCTACATTTGTGAGTATTCCTACTATAGGTTATTTCCTGCGAATCATTGTTGGAATCAATGTTTGTCTTTATTTTGACATGTCGAAAATCTAACCTAAATATTACCGGTGTGAAATTTCCACCATACGATCGAAATATTAGGAGCCTGTTACTGTATTTCAAATTTAAAGATAAGACGATAAGGTCTATAATTCCATGGCGTATCGTTTTGATTCTGAGATAGTTTACCAGTTTCTACGCGTACAAAAAAAAACGATATAACTTATTTAAATGGTACATCGATATTTAAATAAATAAATCATAGGCATTATTCTCAGAGCCATAATGTAGTTGTTTGTATCTCCATACCCACTACCTCAATTCACGCCTGCCTTTCTGTGAAGCCTTTTAAAATTTACATAAATACCTAGATCATAATGTAAAATAATTTAGTGTATTATAGATTTTAAGATTATTCCAAAAATTCCGACGCACAATTTGACGTCACATTCAACTCTAAATATTATTTAAACAAAAGTAGTATTATTTTGTAGTAATTATTTAATTAGTTTTTTTTGTTATTTGAAATTGTAACTTAGTATTTGTCCCGATGGAAAACATAACACCAAAATTTCCCCGTAGTATCTTTTGTAAATGCTCAGTTTCCATTACCATAGGTAAAGATAATAATTTTTATTGGTAATGGGAACTACTTTGACCTTTTTATAGTAACAATAGTAATATACAAACATTTTTTAAAACAAAATACATTATTTATTTAGTACTCAGCAATCGCTTTGCCTCTTCGCATAAGAATAAAACATTTCTACCCTATAAATGCAGCCAGCAATAAGTTTACTCGAGACTTAAACTAATCCAAAAACGTTATTTTAACGTCTATTCACTATGCATTTTGGCAGAAAGCCCGATTCGCCAAGCGTATGCCCCACTTGTTTTTTTTTGCATGTTATGCATGGCACCCTTTATCGCCGGATAAGACGGAACCAGTCAGCTGTAAAGTGAATGGTGGGCTTTAACTATAAATATGCATTCCAAGCTGTCATTTTTGAAATTCGAACGTTTTTTTGTCTATGGTTCAGTACTCGATGTTTTGGTGTTTTGTGAAATATTTGTGTGTCAAATAATTATTGTATACTTAATAATAATTAAACCGATTGTTTTATTTATTGTAAATCATAATTTGGTTGTAAAAAAAAAGCCCAAAAATAAAGATAGTTTCTATTATATGATGTGTGAGCATATTATTATGTACAAAATGACATTATAAAATTGAACTTTATTTTCGAGTACCTAATGTTGAAATTCATATGCAATATGTTTAATTATGTAGTGTTGGCAATTAAGATTGTTTGTAACGTTTTAAACATTTACCTCATGTGACATATTATTATGTTTTAAATGAGTGTTAATTGTACCCTTTGTTTATAAATGAATAAATTAAATGTCTTACAATTCTATTGTTTCTTATTTAAACATTAAAAAAAAGGGACTTACTTACTGTATAAGTAAGTAAACCAAGAGGTAAAGGTACTAAGTCTAAAATCGTTCCCTCCTCCCAATTATATTTACAGATATTTATTAAATCTAAATTTATTTAGTTTATTGTAAAGCAAATCTTAAAACTAAATAAATTACATTCAGAATAAACTACCCGATAACTTTTCAATATTAGATATTTTAGGATTAATTAATTTCATTGAAGAATCAATGTTTATTAAATTCGCCTGATTGTAAGTGATACGACCGCTCATGGACAGTGGCAAAATCAAACAACACCTCGAATTACAAAGCAATGCATGGCATTCCACTGCGTTCGCCATTCTGAGACATAAGATGTTAAGTCACAATATGTCCAGTAGTTACTCTGGCTACAATATCCTTAATATGTACTTAACTGGCAGGTGCAAGTTTCCTCAGTTTGCCAAAGAGTCACCGGTGCCCTTCGTGTTCTATATCGCCTTAAGAGCGTTTACACCACAGAATATTAAACTAACAGAAGTCAAGCTCCATACAAAGCGCGCTAAATCGCTAAATCAACGCACACATTGACAGCGTTCACCGACACGATATTTCAAACCAGTCGAGACTAGTGCGAGCGCGAGTGTCACCCGCTTCGCGCACGCAAATAGTGAGATGTTTTGTGCAAAGATGGAGCAAATGAATTAAAGTTATTACACTTTTATAAACAACACCAGATTATAATAATTGAATATAAATTTCATTAAAAAAAGCATATATTATACAAAAACAATAAAAAAACTTAGAATAATGACATACACATTCTCAGCGAGTTCATAAATAAAATTAAAATTCATTTATTGTATTATTGTGTTTTATATGTATTTTTTTAAAACTTCAATCAAACGATACGAGTGCTATTAACACGATACGTGTTTTCGCATAAGCCAGAGTTAACAACCCTTGCGCGAACGGCGAGCGTAGTGTGAGTGTGGCAACAAAAGTGAAGTACATACACAAGTTTGACTTCTGTTAGTATTCTGTGGTTTACACCTTGCGCGCAAAGTCAACTATAGGTATTTCTTCGTTAATTTCACGCACACATAAGCGATCAAAGCTGTGTGCGTAAAGCTGCCGCGTCGGTTCGCTATACAGTCAGCTCAACCAACTTTGATCCGTGCGCGTCAACATTCTCATATTCAATTGAAATGTAACTGATGATTTATATATTGGTAATATAATATCATAAAAATATTTTATTTGCATTATAAGTAGACAAATATTTCTGTGCAAGCAATAAACAATACAAATTTAGATACTAATCATATTTGCGTTATTATTACATTGTTAAGTTGCATTCAAATCAGTAGACACTACGGACGTTTTATTAATCATTTCGTGTTCGAACACATGAATAGAGTTAGGGGCCTTACGACCCCTTACAATTACGAAATATATTTAATTTTATATTGCAATACATAACATAATTTAGCCTCGGAATTACATCCCATTATATTATCTGAAACATAATTTATACTCACTACAAAATCATTGTAGGTAATAAAAAAATAAAACTAATATTTTACTACCAAAGTACTAAGATGTGGCAATCGCAGTCCGCGCGTGGCTATTTTTACTACGCACGGCAAAAATCGACTGCAGCCAGGCCGGAGCGACGAGCGATACGTCCTCCCTCTAGAAGGCCTTGCGGCGGTCTAATTTGATGCAGGTCGGACAGCGTGTTTTATAGTGGTTTTTAAAATATTTGTAGAAAACATGAAAATTCATTTTGTTGAAATATAAAAATGTTAATTTATTGATTAGATATTCTTCTATTATAATATGCAATTGCTATAAAAAATTATGTACGATAAGTTGGTGAAAAAAAATATGTTCTTGACGAGAGTTTCTGAATAATTTCGCATTGCTTAAATTTTTATTTTTTAGGAACTAAACACAAAAATATTATTTTTCTCAGCAAAATCCCTCCATAAGGGTCTTGTTAGTCTGATAATATTTTAATTTTCATCTTATATTTAGTGATTTCGGATATCTTAAGCTTCTAAATTGCCATTTAAAGCCTAAATAACGAAACTTGTGTTCAGTAATCCTTATAGTACTCACAAATTATCCATCAATCTATGTATAATGTTTTCCACCAAAATTCCTAGATGACAACCTTTTCTAAAATGAGTACTAATTATTTTTCCTTTAAATTGTTTATTGGTGGCTATTAACTCGTTTGAAAAGTCCTGTTTTTAAGCCAAAAAGCGCGTGGAAGGTATAAACGCTCTTAAAAACATTCTTTCCTCTAAGACGAAATTGATGCTTGTGCAGACCTTAATCTCCCCACTGATCGACTATGGTAACGTGTGCTATTTCGACCTGAATGCAGATCTTCTTAACAAACTGGACCGTCTTCTCAATAACTGCATTCGATTCATATTTAACCTTCGCAAATATGACCATGTATCTTCACATCGCACTGAACTAAAATGGTCACCAATTTGTCAACGGCGAAATTTGCGTGCCCTTACAACTCTTTTCAGTATTGTAACGTCTCCTACACCACTTTCTTATTTCATTACCCACTTCCAGTTTCTTGGCGCTAGTCATGAGCGTAATCTTCACTCCTCAAATAACCTTCTTTTAAAGTGTCCCCCTATCATTCTAATTTTCTACATTCTTCCTTCTTCATACAATCTATTCTTCTTTTAAATGCGCTCCCTCTCGAAATCAGGACGCCCATGAACCGTTTTGTGTTTAAAAAGAAGGTTCGGGATTTGTTGCTGGACAGAGTGGCTGAATCATCACAGTAGTGTGTCATCGTATGTATTGTTATATATTTATTTATGTATATATATATTATAGCCAACATGTTCACGGTGGTCGCGGGTTCAAATCCCAGGGCACACCTCTGACTTTTCGGAGTCATGTGTGTATTGATAGTCAATCACCACGCACTAAAACGGTGAAGGAAAACATCGTGAGGAAACCTGCATACCATAGCGATTCATAAGAATTTATATGGTATGTAAGTCCGCCAACCCGCACTAGGCCAGCGTGGTGGACTATATGGCCTAACCACTCTCAATCGTATTCTCGATTGTAGAGTAGGCCCGTGCCCTGCAGTGGGACGTATATGGGCTGATACAGATACAGATACAAACAGATATTATAGTCATGTATATTTTAACATATAGTTTTACATAGTATGTAAGTGTGTAAGTGTATACTTATTTATATATTTGTGTATATATAATATTATGTATTTATATAGGAATAAAACAACAACTAATCAAATAAACATATGTACCCCTACCTCTGTCATCTCAGCACCATCTCAAGGTAGACTGGTAGAGAATGCCTCTGGCATTAAGTCCGCCTATGTACAATATATTTGTATATAAAGTAAAATAAAAAAAAATATCCTTTAACTGCGACATGTCAGTAGCGTATTTATACTGATGTTTTTGCTAGGAGAAATAAACATTGCCACCATATATATGTAACATAACCTACCACTAGAGTAGGGTATTTGAGTTATTTGACGATTTTTGGTATTATTTTGCTTACCAACATAAATACGTTAAAAAATAATGCCTTGCTGTCAAAAAAGTATTTAAGGAGCTTGTAACATTAGGCAAATATTAATATTTAAAATTAAAGAGTAGGGGTGTAGTGGGGACATCTTGCTGTCTCTTTCACAACCGCACACTGTAATGTATATTAACCCTAGTGACGTCACTATCTTGAATTTGAATTTTTTTTCTGTTACTCTCACTACAAGATTTAAAACGTTTCAACTTGTTTCATTCTGAATGGATTTATAAATTTGTTTGTTTGTTAGACTATAGATATGGATACGTTTTGATAAATACGATAAAGAAATTGGAGCCAAATACCCTATTGTGCATATTAATTAAGCGAAACTTAAAAGCTCGTAAAACAAAATTAGATGTTTAGATCAGAATTTTTTGCTTAGGGCTCGTATCTCCGTTATTCCGATTAGTCAGTCCGCTCCAATGCATTCGAAGTATATAAATTATTAATAAATACACCCAACAGTCACATACATAGCCCATGTGTGGAGTTACCACACTAAGATCGTGTCTTGTGCCGCGGGTATCAGGAACTAAGAGAGACTTTTCAGTCTCAAAAACACCCAAATATCTGTGGATCACTCAAATTTTGGTCTCGGTGCGGGGATCGAACCCGTGGCCTTTGGTCTCACAGCCAGCGTCTGACCAACTGCGCCACGGACACAATCAAAGATGTATATAAAAAAAAAGAATGAAACAAGATTACTATGTCCTAGTAAATCACATTAATTCTAATTTACAACCACGCGACAAACCCAGTTACCATCTAATTTAGCAAATGTGTTGTTTTTTGTAGTATAAATAACATCGCTGTGATTTTAAAACAAGAGTCTCCTAACCAATACAGTTTACTTTCCGTTCAAACTTTACAACGTTTCCATTCGCATACGAAAACGCTAAACCTGCATTTTACAACCGAATGCAAGTTGCATTCATCGATTAAGCATTACAAAGTAAAGCGAACAAGTTTAAAAGGAATATCTTGGCTCTCAATTCCCAACTTCGCTTTAGCTGTTTCGATTTTAAATCAGTCCAGCTTAACCTTTTATCTGGATATGTAGTATATTTTGTCTTGTTGTTTGTAACTAAAAGGAACCAGTTTTTAGTCGCAAATTTTATATATGGTTCACTGGTGGTAGGTCTCTCAAATTTGAAAAGCCATCTGGGTGTATATAATTTTTAAATATATTATTTGGAATAAAAAAAAATGCAATGAAAGGCGAGTGGAGCATACCGTTCACTTGATGGTAAGAACAAACACCTTGATTTACAAAGGATTTTTGCATTCCACTGCGCTTATTATCCTGAGATATTAGAGAGACGCAACGTCTCAATATGTCCACTAGTTACACTGGCTACAATATCCTTCAACCAAAACACAACAGTGCATTTACACTACTGTTTGGTGGGAACAATAGATATTGCGGTGGTAGTTGCCCAGGCGGTATCTCACATATGAGAGACCTTCCACCAGTACTCAGAAATATAAAGGTTAATTTAAGCTGAAACTCAAGCGCTGTGCTATTCATATTGCTATCGCATATTATGATTCGTTGTAGCAGCACCCGATTTAATTTTGATGTTCTGACGTTGACCTTTCCATCCTTTGATGTGAATACATACATATTATGCCATAATATATTATCTCTAATATGAAACAAAAAGAATCCTAGGCAGCGTTGCATTTAATTCCAGAACATTCTATTAATATCGGATGTGGACGCACAAAGTTCCACGGTACAACTAGTTTGTAATTATGGCTTTGCGGCGCTTTGCGGCGCGTGCATAACACATACTTGTACTAAGCCCCACGTGTTTTGGACTTGCCAACCCTGGGAATATTCCGAGACATTTCTGATTTTGTTTCCAAATACTATACGGGTACATATGAATTGACTCCTTTGAAATTTAGAATCACAACATCTTGTTATTTTCATCGTCAGCCCATCTGCGTCCACTGCTGGAAATAGGCCTCTGCTATGTTATGCCACTGGGCTCGATCTTCAGCCCGTCTCCAACCGCTACCAGCCATCTTTCGAAAATCATCACTCCACCTCCACCTGGTGGGCGTCCGTTTATTTTAGTACTATACTATTCTAATTACTGTACTAGTTGCGTATTTGGGTGTATACGAATAATGTTCCAGAATAGGCAGATTGTTCATGTCAGTTTTCCGAAGACGATATCAGGGACAGAGCGAAATGGAGAAGAAAAACGAAGAAAGATGACTCCACTACTCTGTGGGAAAAATAGCTTGGAAGAGAGAGAGAGGGAGAAAGAAAGGCAGATGGCCAAATTCATGAGAAGCTTTTAGAAGAACATGCTTCCATTCCTTTCGTATCAACCCATTCAGTAAACAACAGCCGTAACTAAGCTGTATTATATCACTGTAACTTGTTGCACGAAAAAAGAAAATATAGTAATTCTGGAAATTATTTTGTCACAGTTAGCAAGTCTTTCACGCGATTCCGCGCTCTATATTACGAGGAATGCTTATATCCAGCCGCGTATGCATATCTGAAAAAACCTATAACGTTCGAAAGAGACAACTAGAGTATTTATACGAGTGCGAGCGAGATAAATAATTTATCACTGGTTTTCCAAGTTTAAATGTTGCTGAAAAACGTAGTGGTACGTTTTTATTGTGTTACATTGGATGTGCTTAGTTGAATGGGATGCAATAAGCAAAATGCTTCGAGTAAGCACAATAGTATAAGTACTTGAGAACGATTCAAGACATAAAGGTTTTTCTGTCTGGCTTCGAATATATATTTTTTGCCTACTCTGTATTATAGGTTCTCAGGAAAGATACTTTAAATTTCAAATGTAAGAAAAGTTAAAAAAGGGTTAATATTAGGTTGTATGTATGTATGTATCAGCCCATATACGTCCCACTGCAGGGCACGGGCCTACTCTACAATCGAGAATACGATTGAGAGTGCTTAGGCCATATAGTCCACCACGCTGGCCTAGTGCGGGTTGGCGGACTTACATACCATAGAAATTCTTATGAATCGCTATGGTATGCAGGTTTCCTCACGATGTTTTCCTTCACCGTTTTAGTGCGTGGTGATTGACTATCAAAATCAAAACACACATGACTCCGAAAAGTCAGAGGTGTGCCCTGGGATTCGAACCCGCGACCACCGTGAACATGTTGGCAGCCGCGTCTAGTCCGTTTACCAACAGGCCACCACGCACAAATGTCAAAAATAATATAATGCTGTAACATTTAATTGAATAATATAAAGTCACCATTTCAATTGAGTAATATTGTTTAAGTATTAAATTATGGGTTTAATTCATCGGACGATCCTACCGGTTCACTTTGAGTTTTTTTTTGTATTTGCGTTTTTAACATATGACGCCGATACACTCGCCTTTTATCACATCGTGGGACGTAACACACAATGTTATACGTGGGTGTCCTGTTATTTTGCCTACCCCATTTATGAAAATGCGTGAGTGTAAGTATGTTAGTATGTAACAAAATAAACATTATGCCTCTTATTAGCCTCAGACTCCCGGCAATTGTGGAACATTTCATACAATTATTATACACTGACACAAAAATCCAGGAACATTAATTATGCCTTGTGTTCCTCAAGCTTCTATGTGGAGGCGTAATACTTCACTCTCAGGATATAGAATGAAAAATAATACCCACTTTGTCATCCCGTTGGTGATAAATGGATATTGCAACAAAGCATACTGCACGGATCTTTATTCACGTTCTGATGATGTTCTATTGTTTTATTTATAAACTCAGTGCAGAAACTGTTTTACAAAGGCTTTATTATTTATGTCTGTTTCTATACCAAATTATGAAATAAAAATATTTAACAACAGCTGCAAAAGAGGAGGTTTTTAAGTATTATTTAATAAATAAATACAAGTAGAATACAGTAAACTGTACAGTATTGTATCAGCCCATAAATGTCTCAGAAATCACAACCCATTTTTGTGTTGTGGGTTCAAAAAGACGAGAGGTTTTTTAGGTCCCATGAAACTCTCAATTAAGGTAACATTTATGATATATATTACATTGTATGTGACTGTTGGGTGTTATTTATTTGTTTATTTATTTATAGAATATTTTTATATTTATCGCGTTGTAGGAATATATTAAGCGGTCTTTTATTTCATAGATGGCTTCAAATAAATTGCTCTACGCTAGATTACAGCTCTTTCCCTATATAGAAGACAATTCCCAGTTTCTAGTAGATTTAATGTTTTTACTTCGTCTTTACTTGTTATTACTGGTCACATACTGGCTAGCTCAATGTTAGTTTTAAAATAAAAGTCACTCTTGTAACAAAGAATCGAACATTATGACTATCATAAATATTAATTTCTGTAGAAAATGTTTTCGGATTTTTTATTTTCTCTTCTTTCTTTCTAGATACTATAAGATTGATTTGCTATAAATAAATGAAACGATTGTAATAAATTTACTCAATATAAAAATTGGATTACAAAATTTGGCAGTTGATAAGTAAGGGGTCAATGCCCCGTTTGATTTAAGGATATTACAATAAATGTGCTATAAATTATGAAGTACCACATTCGAAGCTGCCAAGATCTGTTTATGGCTTGCTAATCTTGCAAATGTACTTGTCAATTTTTATGGTTTTGCGTATCGGAGTAACGACTGAATACTCGATAGTATTACTTTATCTGAATTTACATGCCAGAAATATTAAATGGACAAATATACATAAATAACAATAATACATTAATAAGTATTCATTTCCAATAAATTTGTACATCAATTATAATTATGTAAACAAAGCTGATATCAAAAGTATCTCAAATAATATAAAAAGTTAGAATACTGTAGGCCGTTAAGGCTGCACCCCTTATTGTTTAATAATATGATTTTTTTACATATGTACATGAATTCACACCTTTTTCTAGAAGGGCAGAGGTGCCTTCTAGGCAGAGGTACAAGTATACTCAAATTCGCCTTGTATTTTCCGTCTTACGATGTGATTTGGAAGCATATCGCCATGTCCAGTATAAATTCTTGAATCCGGGACGATAATGAATAGAAAAAACCCAAATCACTTTGCCCGACCTGGGATTCGAACGCATTGTAACCGTACCACAGTACAACTACGCCACCGGGGTGAGCTTATTCATTTCAATAATGTGCATACTGCAAAGTTGTGACACTAACGCCCAAATACTGGAAAGCAACTTAAATATAACTTGCGCTTAACTACGTTAATCCCGATTAAATGTACTGGCTAAGTGGCCGTGCGCTGTTCAATCAATCCAATCCATTAGCCAAAGGAAGTCCACTGCTGAACATAGGCCTCCCCCAATGATTTCCACAGAGACCTGGTGGAGGCAGCCTGCATCCAGCGACGTCCCGCGACCTTTACCAGGTCGTCGGACCATCTTGTGGGTGGACATCCTACGCTGCGCTTTCCGCTACGTGGCCTCCATTCCAGCACTTTCCGACCCCATCGGTCATCAGATCTCCGCGCTATGTGCCCTGCCCATTGCCACTTCAACTTGCTAATCCGGTGGGCTATGTCGGTTATTTTAGTCCTCCTACGGATCTCCTCATTTCTGATTCGATCTCGTAGGGAAACGGCGTGCGCTGTTAAGAGCAACTTATTATTTGAATGGCGTTCCAGTATTCGGGCGTAAAGAATGTATTGCATAATCCTCACAGCAGACATTACGGTAGCTGAAGCGATATGACAAGTAGGTAAACATGCACCAAACAATATCATCACAAGTACATATTACTTTTTCACTGAGACGCTACAAACGAGCGTGTTGAATATAAAATTATAAAGATTCCGCAAATAGGGCAATATTTTAAAATTTATATTTCATGTGAAATAGAAGGAAAGGAGATTAATAAGCCTACATTTTATAATAATTAGGCTTTTGAAATTAGATTGAATAGAAATTGTGGTAACATATTTAACGAGTTTGGAGCAATGATATGCCGACGGACAGTACTATTAATCATCATCCATATGCTAATAGCTACAGTAACATAGTAAGTATGCTGATGGTGGGTCAACGTCAGAACAGCAAAATTTAATCGGGTGTTGCTACAACGAATCATACTATGCGATAGCGATATGAATAGCAACGCGCTTGAATTAAGCTTTTTATATTTGTGAGTACTGGTGGTAGGGCTCTCATATGTGAGGCCACCTGGGTAGGTATTTCTCCCACTAAACAGCAGTGTTAAGTAAGCATTGCTTCGTAATTTCGTAGTGTTGTTTGGTTTTCCTACTGCACCTGAGCGGTCGTATTGCTTACCATGCAAGCGAGCGAGCAAGCGAATGCCGAATGGCAATGCTTATCTAGCCGTTCATTGCGACAGAAAAAATAGCTTAAAACGCTTGCTTGCTATGAAGCGAAAAGTCGCAGTTTAGATCCTCCACGAGAAAAATATTGAAGTGATCCACTTATACGGTAAGAGCCCGTGGCGGCCAGAATTTCGCCATTTTATAAAACCAGCAAAGGCATCACACGATCAGCTATGATGAAGTTTGGATCGATTTGACGAGCATGCCGTTCACCTAATGTTAAGTAATCCGACCAATCAGGTGGTCTCTCACAAATATAAAAACGCGGCGTCAAAACGCCCGTGTACACAATTCCACTCGCGTCATTCTCATCAATCATACAACAGAGATGCAATGAGTCAGCCGTTCTCGGATGTTTTCCGTTCGCCCGTCATGCATTTTGCGGGCCTCGTGAACTTTGCCGGGACACGAATGAACCCACTTGTATTTTCTAGGTTGCTTAACAACCCTATTTGGTGTAATTAATCTTTAAGCGTTTAATCGTGGTAATTAATTATGCATTAAGTATATTTTTGGGTGTCGAAGTACCTACTTCTTTAGTATGCTGTAATTTCATTATCCAGTGTTGAAAATACTTATGTTCCATTTGCGTAACAACTCTTTTTAGTGTAATTTAATTAATTGTTCATTAAGTATATTTTTGGGTGTCGAAATAAATTGCCTACTACTTTATTATGCTGTTATTTAATTACTCTGTGCTCAAAATACTTATGTCCCATTATTTATTGTTTCTTCGTTTGCATCTTACTTCCCAAAATAAATAAATAGAATAAGACAATAAGATTTCATAGTTGTTGTTTTTTTATAAACTTCATTGATTGTTCGATTTATATTTCTAATAAAAAATAGCTTGAAGAATATATCAGAGTATAAAGAATTGCGGATGAATGTATCACTCAAAGTCAACAGCTCCTCCACAATAGATCTTTTGATATTGTTACTGAAGTATCATAAATTATGAACATTATTTCACTGTATTCATTTATAAGCTATGACAAATCGTGAAATAGCTCAACCTTCTGAATTTGTATGAACTGTCTCGGTAGCTTAGTTGTACCAGGGTTACAAAGGTGAGGTCTCGGGCTCGAGTCCCGGGTTGAGCAAAGTGATATTGGATTTTTCTATTTATTATCAGCCGAGAATCAGGAATTTGTGCCTGATATCGATATACCGATCACATCGTGGAAAAGAACATATAAGGCGAGATGTGGGTGTCCTGGCACCTCAGCCTACCCCTTCTGGGAAAAAGACTTGAGTTTTTGTATGTATGTACTGAATTTGTTATACTTTGAAGTCACAAAGAGACTAATAGGTAAAATAACAGCTTGATGTTAGTTCCTTATTTTTAAAATATATAATTTCACAGTAAATATACTTAATGCCAATAAATGTTTATCAAACTGCTGTCAAAATAATTCTTATCCTAACAAAGTCGTGAAATGGGGACCTCTAGGGAATATTTCCGTCGCTCGTTTGCCGGAAAATTGAAAAGTCAGTTTACGACCGCCCTAAATGTTCCAATACTCGTAGAATAGGCGAATAAGACTAATAAATTAATCAAATACGCTCTATTTTAATTAAAGTTTGTTTTGGAGTAAAAATAGAATTGAATTTAACATCTAAGTTCTAACAGATAATTAGCTATGTGACAGATTATAAAAAGTTTTCATAACAAGTTGAAGCAAGTTGCCGCATAAATTATTCAGGCCGCGCTCTCCGCTCATATTGGATGGACTGAACTCGCTGGCAAGTAGCCAGAGGCTGTTAAATCAACACTAGATTAAACGTGGCACTTTAAATAGTTTTAGGTGCAATTCTTGATACTTTTTTTATGAAAATCGATCGGAGTTAAGTGCTTTACGCAAGATTTACCTTGTCTTGTTTGATTGACCTTTACAATCAAACAAGACAAGGTAAATCTTGCGTAAAGCACTTAACTCCGATCGATATAACTTTAGTTAAATCATGTATTTTGACCCCCTAATCACGAATATCAATAATAAATTGGTGCGAACGCCATTTTGAATACGAAAAAAGAAGTTGAACCTCGGTAGTCGGCAGAACCTTAAAACCGGTTGGCACGAAGAGAGGCGTAAAAGTGATTAAAGGTGGTGGAGATTGAGCCCCTGATTATTATGTTATAACTTACTACAAGGTAATCCATTTTTTATATACGGTAATCCGTTTTCAAAATCTACGAAAATTTATTTCTAACCTCAAAGCACAAACTTACCTGTTAAGTAAAATATATATGACATGATATTCATTAACAATTTTGATTAATGTTTTGTTAATGTTTTTGGTGAAGTTGTCGCATCTGGAATAGACAACTTAAATTAAATTGTTGTTTGTTGTTTTACGCATATATTATTTTGTTCAAAAGGAAGTCAGTGTATCCATTTTATGGTGAAAATAGGTCGAATCTCTCTCAAAATCGACTTAGGGTACCCTGGCTTCACGTAGTCTTTTGGCTAGTCTATAGTGTATATAAAAGCCGAAGGCGCGGAGGTTAGCATAGATGCCTATTCTTTGTTACGCAAGGGCGAAGGGGCTGACGTCACAGAAAGTTGTGTTTACAATAAGTATTTGAGATTAGGTTTCTTTATTTCAGTGTTCTCAAGAATAGTATGTTACCTTTTCATAGGCATAGTACCGGGAAATGGGGTACATTAAGGGAACAGGAAGATAGGATTAAAGGGGCAGTAGCCTCCAAAATGTTAATCATGAAGGTAGTTAAAGCTACAATGTTAATTATTTAGCAAAATGAAAATCCATTAATTTTGTCAAAATCAGAAACAAAAAGCCTGCCTACCGTGATCTACCGTGAATGATATCATATTAAATGAACACAATCTATTCATGCGATATTAATAGACACAGTAATGTTATTGCCGTCCATTAAAGCCAGGCTATTGTTGTAAATATAGTTGAGTATAGGCTATTTGGCGCACTGTGAGCTCCCCCACGCCAACCGAGCCACATTTTATTTAAATCTATATGGATATTGAATGTCTATCTTCGGAATAATGCATTGATGCTATTGTCGTGTGATTGTCACGAGCAGTTCATATGTAAAAGTTTTGTTGATTACTTACATATATCTAGCTATATTGAAGGATAGCTCTTAGTTCAATATTTTCTCACCCGCCTTGAATGCGGAGGGAGATGGGCGGCGTTTATAGGTTCTGAGCCGAAAAGTTCTTTATTCAATTTTTAAATCGATTTGATTATGTTTTTAGCTACACAAATGTCCTATAAGTTGGTCGGTTCATATCTTGCACTCTAAAACTCAAAATATTCACATTTATAAAAAGCTGATAATAAAATCTTCTGTAAAGTTACGGTAACCTGGTTGAGGATTATACGCAGCTGTCTACATGTTCACGGTGGTTGCGGGTTGAAATTCAAGGATATACCTCTGAGTTTCCGGAGCCAATTGTCACTAGTTATTAACCACGAAGGCAAACATTACGAGTACCTAATTCCTCTCAAACTTACTTTCGATTATAGAGGTCGCCCGTGTCATGCAGTTGTACGTATATTGACTGATACAAATATAGAAACTGTACTACCTACATGATACATCGTTAATCATCAAAAGCATGTACATACACGAAGTACCATCAATATTGCTTATTTGTTCTCAGTTCACACAATGAATTAAGGTCGCTTTGATCGCCAGTCGTCTGAAGACCTCTACGAGAATTAATTGCTAAGGACAGTCATGCGTTTTCCAGTTGAAACTTCAGAGCGTTATTGAAGTCAACTTGGACTTGGAATTTATGACTTTAGTTCCTTAAAGAACTTTGATGGTTGATTAAGAAACTAATAGGAATTATCGTAGTTTTAGGAAAGTATGTAATTTATTTACTTGGTTGATGTGTCGTTTCGTACTTATAGATTTAGGACGGAGTGATTTCTTTGCACCTGATGGCTGATAGTATTATTAGATTACTTTGCAATATAAATATTCTAGTAAACCATACGTAGTGTAGGACGCCCTCCAACAAGATGGAGCGTTATTCGTAGGATGGCTGGTAGCAGTAGGAGACGATCTGAAGATCGATCCCAGTGGCGTGCCATAGGAGGCCTTTATCTAGAAGTAGGCGCGTAAGGATTGATGATGATATTCTGTCTAGAAGACGGTTTTTTTTCCGATCGATACAATTATGCCGGTCAACCCAAAAGTGCATATACTCAGGTCTATCTTGAAACAAGAGTTATTACTTTCGATTGAAATGTAGAATACTAGTCAATGATCGTATTCCACCCTGTAAAACCAATTGAAATATGCTTCTTTTTTGTTATCTGGAGTACTATCTGAAAAGTGAATTTGTAATTTTCAATTCATTATTAACGAAGTCAGGAATGTGTGTCCAATATGGCGACAGTTAGGACTATCACATCACAGGATGGTTAAGACGAAATGTGGGTTATCAGAGTCCTGATTGTTACCAGAACCTCTGCTTACCCCTTCTGAGAAATAGCGTGAGTGTATATACGTGTGTATGTATCGGGATTAAGATGGATTTACCCCAGTGAGGTCGATCCCTCATTATTATAGGTTTTACAACCTCCAGGCCTACTCCAAACTTTGTAAAGACAAAGACGAAACTCATTGCTATTCCTTGTTTATTTGCAAACGTTTTTACGTCGTGAATAAAGCAGCACGCCATTTGGTAACCTCAAGAGCGCCGTCAACTACAAAGTTGAATAGTTCCAGTTTATTACTGTTGTAACAAACATCCCATGCATATGAAAACAGTTGGCGGACAAAGTCACGTAATGTCTATTATACTTATCACTCCTTATCACTCACGCCTGTGTTCCTATAGGGTTATATAGAGATGTTACCAGCTTCCCCCAGTTTCTTTTGTGTTGTAGTCGAATTCGTAAATGTAAAACAAAGGAGGTTCTATTTATGACGAGTCTATTATGATTGTTAATTCTGGATTCGGTGTCTATTGGAAATACATATTCTGCATAATCTAGTTTAGATTCCTTTTTATTTGTAAAAATGCAGATGATGACTAATGTTATGAACCAAAACATGTTCATGTTTTTTATATTGTTTGTTTTTCGTCAGTTATTTTTGTTTCTTGTTATAGTCACAATAATATTATAGGTATAATACTGGGCTAGGTCATGGTATGAAATAATTATATTATAATATTATATAATATTCTCTAATATGATCATATGATTGCGAGACCGAAAAAAGTTTAAGTTTTTAACATATTCACGAACTAATGTCCGTTGTAATATGTTACATGCAAGCTCAACATCGTGTTGAGGTAAATTACGGCATCAATAAGTCATATGTAATTTTACAAACTAAAAATCTCCGAGGTATTAACTGAATAGCCCTAAAATTGAACCATCAATTTCACGATTGAACCCATAAACACTACAGCTGATCATTGCGCACCTACAAAGTTGCGTTTGTACAAACCTCACGTTTTAGAATAAAACAAGCTGTTGTTTTACAGCGCAGTTTAGTGGTCTATCGGGACGTACAATTTACGATGAACCGGTGCGGTACGATAAACGCAGGATGAATCTTTCGAGGTGCACGGTTCAGTGACCTCACTGCATTTTTCTAGAAATGCGGAGAATACGTCTTACTTGGAAAGTACCTACAAGTTCGATATCTTCAAGATTTCTTTTGCAAGGAATGCTGAATGATTTCGAGATGCCAAGCATTTTTGGTCCACTAAAATTGGTTTAGAAATATTGAAATCTATGAACCTATGTAACCTAGTTAACCTGTGTAATAAATACTTTGATTACTTATATTTTTTACCCCACCCATTATTTACCTTTACTTCAATTTCCTTTTATTATTATTGTATATCTTTAAAATTATTTAGCTCTTATGACAATTATGTAGTGTATAGTTGATAAGGTACATTGGGGTTGCCGTGTCCGTTTGAATAAAAAAACACTAAAAAGCGAAAAAAAAAAACTATGAATTTGTAAATATTGTGTGAAAAATTGGTCTAAAAGGGTAATTTCACCTTTTTTTATTGCAACTAATGATGAGACGGGTATGCTATTCGCTTGATTGTAACCGACATGACCATTCATGAACAGTAGCAAAACCAAACAACACCATGAAATAAAGCAATGCTTGGGATTCTCAGGATGAGAAGCAGAGTTGTTACCAGGAAATCTACTTTCACCTTTTATGTTCCGTCCCACAATGTGACAGGTAGGGAGCCTATCACCATATCGCGCATAAATAACTCCAGAATGATAATTATTAAAAATCCAATATCACATTGCCCGACCTAGAATTCGAACGCGAGATTTCAGCTTTGTAACCATAACGTAGCACAACTACGCCACTGCGGCGGTCAGTAATTTATCTGTGTTGTTAGCAAACCTCGGGCTGTCCTATTTTTTCCCTTTTCTCGTATAATCATTCCATGATTGTCTGTAAGAGATTGCTTCGAGCAGTAAGACTGCCATTTGTATTTTTTTTTGCATCTTTTCCTTTTATTTCTAGCAATGGTAAGTATACGATCAAGGAATATCAATAAAATAAATGTTTTCGCTTAGGATAAGCATACCTATTCAATATTGAAAAGCCGTATTTTGGGCTCCTGTAGCCCCAAAATCTACGGCCAAACCGTTCTTAGTAAAATTGTCGATTGTCAAGAAATCAGAGTTCAACCCGAGTGCAATGGCATTTTTATAGGATTATTATTACTTCAAGAACGTGAAAAGAAAATTTATTTGATCAGGTGTCCGCTTAAATTTAGCTTACAATTTAATAAAATGTCAATAAATTTTGATTCCTTTAATGCGTGGTGACCTGTTAGTAACGGACCTGATACGACCGATAACATGTTCACGATGATGGCGGGTTCAAATCCCTGGGCACACCTCTGACTTTTCGGAGTCATGTGTGTATTAAGTCAATTACCATGCCTTAAATGGCGAAGGATAATATAGTGAGAAAACCTGCATACCACAGCGATTTGTATGAATTTATATGGTCTGTAATGTCCAACCCGCACTAGGCCAGCATGGCCTATCCACTCTCAATTGTACTCTCGATTGTGGAGGAGACCGTGCCCTGCAGTGGGACTTATTTATTTGGGGTAATACATATTCAGAGATTTTTCTTTAATACAGCCAGGTCAAATAATAAGCACTAAGCCTCTACATTCCACTGACATTCTCAGAATATAAGACCTTTAAAATTATTTGAGTAAAACTACTTTCTACTGTATGAGACGTTGATAAGTCGGGAGGCGGGACATATTGATCTTTGGGTCCGGAAGACAATTATTTGTTCGGTTATAAAGCCTTCGGTAATTAATTGAGTCGTTGTCTCTTTCAGTTTATTGGCTGTCGTATAACTTTCCATTTAGGATGTAAAATAATTGTTCTAAATTAATACAGCTAAATTGCAAGTTCAGAGAAATGGTCCGGCTATTTTAGTGTATTGATTTAAATAATTTTGATGTTTTTAAAATGTCAATAAAAATATCAGATATTCTTTTTATGAATAAAACAACAACATTTTATTTCTTGTCATTTGATTTTTTTTCTGGTAATACAGCTATGTATCATTGAATCATTTAAATAACCAGTTACTTTACAGTTTCAATACGATATATAGGTATAAATGGAGGTTCATTTTCACCAGTACTAAATACGATAGATTGATATAAAGAAATCCTATGATCTTTACCCTTTATGAATCGTGGTGTATGTTTTAGTCCGAATCCATACAATATTTCGTAATAAAGTGTTTTCACGTGGAAACTGTGCTGTGTTTACAAGGTTCGCTTTTGTTTTGAAATAGAATTCTAAAGAAGATATTGTGAAGTTTTCTTTATTAAAACTTTGGTGAACTTGCGAAAGGAATATTGCTGGTACAAACAACAATAACCAAAGGGAACTTTTGTTTACAATATCGTAACAGTTTTTATTCCATTTGCCTGAATTTCTAGCTTTCGAGAAGAATGTAGGTGAATAAAACCTTACATTTACATGTATATCGGGTTCGATTCCCTCACCGAGACAAATATTTGTGTATCTGTATCTGTGTCAGCCCATATTCGTCCCACTGCAGGGCACGGGCCTCCTCTACAATCGAGAGTACGATTGAGAGTGGTTAGGCCATATAGTCCACCACGCTGGCCTAGTGCGGGTTGGCGGACTTACATACCATAGAAATTATTATAAATCGCTATGGTATGCAGGTTTCCTCACGATGTTTTCCTTCACCGTTTTAGTGCGTGGTGATTGACTATCAATACACACATGACTCCGAAAAGTCAGAGGTGTGCCCTGGGATTCGAACCCGCGACCACCGTGAACATGTTGGCAGTCGCGTCTAGTCCGTTTACCAACAGGCCACCACGCACTTATTATAATATTTGTGTGAGCCACAGGAATTTGTTTCAGGTTTAGGTGTTTATGAGACCAAAAAGACTCTCGTAGTTCCTAATACCCACTATAGAGGACTTAATTGATCTCAATGTGGAGTCAGGACTATGTATGTGACTGTTGGGTGTATTTATTTTAATTTTCCAGAAAGTTTTATGTATGATATTTATGCCTTATATTTATTAAAATTCAGAGAGGTTGAGAGGCTATAGTAACACGTATGTACTAAAGTGGAAATAAAATTAATTTCCAGACGATTAAACTCATGTAAAATTTCTAAATGTCAGACTCAAGGTTAAAAAATAAATCGCTATATAAATCTGTGACCAATATCGAAATTTGAGAACACCAGATGTTGGGAAAGTTTCATAGTTTCACGAATTGTTACTGTAACTGTATCAGCCCATATACGTCCCACTGCAGGGCACGGGCCTACTCTACAATCGAGAATACGATTGAGAGTGGTTAGGCCATATAGTCCACCACGCTGGCCTAGTGCGGGTTGGCGGACTTACATACCATAGGAATTCTTATAAATCGCTATCGTTTTCCTTCACCGTTTTAGTGCGTGGTGATTGATTATCAATACACACATGACTCCGAAAAGTCAGAGGTGTGCCCTGGGATTCGAACCCGCGACCACCGTGAACATGTGGGCAGCCGCGTCTAGTCCGTTTACCAACAGGCCACCACGCACTTACATGAATACTTCACGAATTGGTTGACAATAAAAAGTAGACGACAGGTGCTTTCTGCTTATTGGGTTCCTTTAAAAAATAATAATTTATTTGAACGACCTTGTTTATGACAGTGTTTTTTTGTTTGAAATAAAACTACTATTTACGGACTTTATCGTGGATTTGGTTTAATTCTACTGGCGGTAGTTCTTTCATATTTGAGAGGCCGCCTGGTTAGGTACCACATTGTCTATTTTTCCCATCAAACAGCAGTGTGAATGCGCTGTTGTGTTTCGGATTGAAAGACATTGTAGGCAGAGTAACTACTGGATTTATTGACACTTGAGATGTTGTCTTAGGCTCAGTATGGCGAGCGCAGTGGAATGCCAAGCATTGCTTTCTAATTCAAGTTGCAGTTTGGTTTTGCTACTGTTAATGAGCAGTCGTATTTCTTACCATCAGGAGAACGGCATGCTCGTCCCGCCATACATAACAAAAAAAAAACATTTTTTTAACTTTTTTTAACTTCCCGACGTTCCGATTACTTAACAGCTTTCGTGGTCACGTGGGCGGAGTATTATGGAGAGTTAATACGTATATACAATCACTATACTTCTTTCGACAATATGCCTGAAAAAGAAAACAAAAAGTTCACAAAATCCCGCGTCAATTAAGTCGGACCAATCAATTGGTTAGGTAGAAGTTTTACATTTCGTTGAACCAATGAAAGTTTTAACATCAGCTGTTTTGTTCAAAGTTACGAATTTTTAGGTCACTGTTTTCCTATTAACTTTCGGGTATCGGGACTTTTTCTATTAGTTTTTAATTAGGCTTCTTCATGTATGCTCTTTTATTTTTGCTGCTAATTATGAATCTTTACTTTTTATACTGTATTTACCTGCTAGTGGTGTAGCACGTGCTATGCCAATTTTCCAGGAATATTAATCATGGTTTTACGTAATGGGGAGCAAATGAATTGACTCGCTGCCAATGGCGGATCCAGGGGGAGGTCATAGAGGTCATGGCCCTTCCTTGGGCTGGCTCCAGATTGACATAATTTATCTATTAGCTTGTTGATAAAGTTAATAATACGAGTAAGTACAATAATATTTTTGTATGTCGATAAATAACGTAAAAAATTGTGTTTTTGTTAAAATCACGGCCGTAACGAACTTTAAAAAATCATTATCACGAATTCGAGTATTGAAACCGTACCCAGTGTTCTGACAAGAACTGTATGACCCTACCCTTGGCTTGAAAGTTGGATCCACCCTTGCTTGCTAACCAATTGTTTGTGGTGAACACTGTCTAAAATTAACTCCAACACTAAATTATTATGTTATATTTATTGTATGTATATGTGGTATGTGGAGACTGTCCCGCCCTCACACCCACCACTGCAACTCCTGTAAGCCAGGATCAACAGTGGCACGCAATGCAATGACACCGAGCATTGAAGCTCGGCGAGTCTCCGGGAATGTCTAACTTGTCTTTAACCCGCAACGAAATCAATCAGAAAGTTAAATTAATAGGAGGAGTTGGAAATAAATTATTGTCCACTTCCCTCCGTGCAAAGCGGGTGACAAAACGATGAAATAAAGAGGTAAATAACCTCGCAAAAAGACTTTTACAGCCGGAGAAGCCAGCTGTAAAGCACCACGGATCAAATCCTTATTACATTTAAATGGGACCTAATATGTGAGCTGTTACACTTGATTCCAGTAATAGGTATGGCAAAAACGCCGGAAAGCACGGAAATTCGTCCTAGTCTCTACAAGGTCCGTGTAGTATACAACTCCAGATGATATTTGCATACTATCCAGCATGGTTTTACGCTCATTCTGCCAAAGACTACACTCCCAAAGTATATGATGCGCGGATTGTTCATATTCGGAATTTGCTGTTGAACATGGGCACGCAGGCGATTCCACAAGCTTAAAAGAGTATAGTTTAGACTTAAAGTTACCATGGCCCGTGAGGAACTGTGATACGCAATAATCGACATCTAGCCATGTCTTCGTCAAACGATCACGCACGCAAGGAAAATATTGGTATAAATGCCGTCCCTTCAAAGATACCTCCCATCTATTTTGCCATTCATCTAATAGTTCGCTATATACCATAGGAAGCGGTTTAAATAATCTGTCGACTTTTAAGAGTTCACGTGCAGTTAAAAAACTTTGATCCATATTCTCCTTAGTAGAGTAATACATGGCGGCGCGACGTTGCACCTCCAGATCGACTGGAAGTACACCCGCCAGGACAGGCAAAGCTTCGGTACTAACAGTTCTATATGCCTTGCACAAGAATATCAACGCCAAACGTTGGCTCTGGAGCAGTTTTCTTCGCACAGCACCGATAGTAGCCCTATCAGCCCATACGGGAGATCCATAACAAATACATCCTAAGTAAGTTGCTCCATAGATAGATATGTGGTATGTATGTATATATATATGTATATATATATATATATATATATATATATATATATATATATATATATATATACATATATATATACATACATACCACATATCTATCTATGGAGCAACTTTATATATTATGATATTATTTATGTCTCCGTGCTTGCTTTGTCCTTTATTTTACACTGCCCTTTCTTTTTTTGTGCACATTATATATCCATCCCATGGTTGTCTGGTATAAATTGCCTTAAAGCGATAACTTATAAAATTTTACGAAAAATTATCATTTCTAACACGTTTAGTGCGTTAGGATATTTATCCGGTCTCTAATAAGATTTTCAGGCAGTGTAGCGTATAAATATATTATACTACTACGTATTAAGAAATTTACGAGATCTAGTAGGTCTCTAAAACACTGTTTAAAAGTCCTTTGAAAACGTTGCCGCAGCGAACGTGTTACGGTGGCTAAGATGAAATGGTCTGGAGATACTTAACAATGAAGCTTATCCATTAGATCTGTTATTAGCTGGGACAGACCGTGAAATTGTGGGGCCCTGGGCCTGGGTCCACTAATTATTCAACTAATTTTATTGCGTCAAAAGCTGTTTTGCAGAGTGATGTAGGTTTATTGTACAGAAAACATAGGAAAATAAAACGTATTACTTATTTGAATACAATTTACCCATTTTTTCCTTATTATTTAGCGTTGTTTTATGATGTCGTTAAAATGAACATATTAAGAAGTTAGGCCTGGAGCTTTTGTATCTACGGGGCTGTCAGCTGTGGACCAAAAAACCTTTAGGCAGATCCGGCTAAGGTTATAAGGATTAAAACATTTCGCGTATCTGAAAATCACGTGCCATTCATCCCTATACAATTATAACTTATAGACTAACTTGTAATGATGGACATTGGCGCTTGGTATCCGCCGAAAATATTTAAGAACCTTGCTGACGAGATAACGTAATCAATATTTGAATTGAGAATTATTCATTCGTTTTTTTATTTGTTTCATGTATAATTTGCGTCTGTGTCAATGTTTATTTATGGAGAAATTATCTCGTTTGTATATCCTTGAGCGTTACGTAGAACGTTGTACTAACTCCATACGTAGCTGTTTTCAGGAATTTGTTTGGAATTTGTTATGGTTCCCTGTTCATTTTATTATTAAAGTTAAATACGATCGCTTTTAATAGCTTACTCAAGTGGGAGACGTTAACTTCTAATGCAGATAGAACAATACCTCTATCTATCTTTACATCAAATTTTTTTTCAGATAAAATTGTGCGGTATTTTTGCCGTGAAAAAAGGCGGAGCGGTGGCGGAATTATATATATTATACAGTCCAGCGGCAGGGGTAAGCATAGGATAATTTATCCTTACTAATATTATAAAGGTGAAAGTTTGTATGTATGTATGGATGTTTGTTACTCTTTCATGAAAAAACGGCTCAACAGATTTTGATGAAATTTGGTATAGTGATAGCTGACACCCTGGATTAACACATAGGCTACTTTTTATCCCGAAAAATGTAGTGTTCCCGTGGGATGAGTCAGGAAACCAAATATACATATTTTCTACTCTTTCAAATTCAAATTGTTGGCACGGGATGTCCTCTCCTACGGAAGGGAAATATAGTCGACGGCACGCGGGAAATATAGTTAGTAGACACGCGAAATAATATGTTCTTGATGTGGATTGGACTCAAAAACTATCTGCACCCGGGCGAAGCCGGGCCCGACAGCTAGTTATTTAATATTTAGTTCATTATCAAACACACGTAGATCCTAGGCTTGAGACTACGACAGGATCGCGGAAAATTAAACAGTATGTTTAATTTATTTTCCTAATTTTGGTTCCTTGTCTATAATTTCATTATTATTCTATTGAAATATAAGACTATGTTTTTTTTGTAATATATCGTATGTGTTTTCACACGTTTAATCATAAAAAGACTCATTATACCTCAGCATAAAATATTTACTCGTTGCCTTGGACATATTATTTATGCGGAACCATACTTTACAATACGCGTTGCTCTTGTCAGCTTAATATCAATATGCGAGGCACGCACTACCTTCATTTTATGTTGCGCTGAAGCGCCGCCACCTACTTACAAACTCTCGTAATAATACGAGCAAATTATAATACATTGATTTTCAAAAGAATCTAAATATTGAAAGAAGCAAAAGTTTATATTGGAATATGAAAATAAGGTACATGTACTGAACTAATATAAATAAAATAAATAAATACTCCCAACAGTCACATACATGGTCCTGACCCCACACTAAAATCGAATCTTGTTTCGTGGGTTTAAGAATTTACGAGACTTTTCGGTCTCATAAACACCCAGACCTGAAACAAATACCTGTGGTTCACACAAATATTTGTTTCGAAGCGGGAATTGAACCCGCGCACAACCGGCGTCCAGCCAACTGCGCCACGAAGGCTGTTAGTATAAAGTTTTCCGATAGAAATTGCCTTTGAGCCGTCACGCTGCCATTTATTATTTGTACATTATCTGTATTTACAGTAATATTTATGGTAAAATAAAATTAATGATACAGGTATATCGCAATTATTTGATGACAATATGTATCTAACTAATCTATATTTTGCGAGACTAACATAAATGTCTTCCACTAAGCTTTGCTTTGAAATACAATTTACGCTGTACTATTTTACTAACCATTGAGGTTTCAAAACTATTAGATTCAAAGAAAGATACCCAATGTCTTAATCTACTGAATAATTCACAAAATACTGAAAGGACCCGAGAATTGAAATAGAAAAGTAATTTGCAATTTAGTCCGAAATCCATTTGGATTACGTTGAAAATATTGGATTGTCTGTATTTAGATATGAATCTGACATTCAAAGTGAGTTTAGATGGGTGATAACACTTCATTCAGCGCTTTGGGGTTTTCTCGGATTAATGTACATTCTTGATGATTTCACCGCAGATAATTATTTTAATCTCAGGACTTGACTTAAGCCCCATTTACACGAAGTGAGTTTCTCACGGCGAGAATTGTATGACATTATACGTATATATATAGTATAATACAGGGTATATCAAGACTGCTACTGAAAACGAAGCTGGGTGGTAGTTTTAGTGTCGTCGTGTAAGCACGAGGCAACTAAAATTTTGAAAAAAGTAGCGACGATTTGTTTCTTAATTTGTTTTCTTATCATCGTATTTGGTTGGTAAATACTTATTTTTTTAAATAATATTGTACACTCTTTCATTTTTAAGACGCTATGGTATGCAAAGGTTTAAAACACCCAAACACGACGTTATAAAAAATATTCGTCGCTTTTGTTTGCCAAATTGTTAGTTGCGTTGTGTTTCTAGTCACTAAAACTACAACTCAGCTTCGTTTTCGGTGGCAGTCTTAATATCATCCATCCATCAGCCAAAGGAAGTCCACTGTTGAACATAGGCCTCCCCCAATGATTTCCACAGAGACCTGTTGGAGGCAGCCTGCATCCAGCGACGTCCCGCGAACTTTACCAGGTCGTCTGGCCACCTTGTGGGTGGACGTCCCACGCTGCGCTTTCCGCTACGTGGCCTCCATTCGAGCACTTTCCGACCCCATCGGTCATCAGATCTCCGCGCCATGTGCCCTGCCCATTGCCACTTCAACTTGCTAATCCGGTGGGCTATGTCGGTTATTTTAGTTTTCCTACGGATCTCCTCATTTCTGATTCGATCTCGTAGGGAAACCCCGAGCATAGCCCTCTCCATAGCTCGTTGAGTGACTTTGAGCTTCCTTATAAGGCCCATAGTGAGAGGCCACGTCTCGCCGTAAGTCATCACTGTCAACACACAACTATCGAAGACTTTCGATTTAAGGCACTGAGGTATTTTGGACGAGAAGACGTCGCGTAGTTTCCCGAACGCTGCCCAACCGAGTTGGATTCGACGATTGACCTCTCTCTCGAAGTTGGACCTGCCTAACCGGACCACTTGTCCTAAATAGACATATTCGTCAACAACTTCAAGAGTCGAGCCCCCAACACCGATGGGGGTGGGTACAACATGGACATTCGACATCTCAATATACCAGCGACAGTCTTTATATACCCTGTATAAATCCGACCGCGTTTGGTCTTGGCGACAGTTATTTATCTTTTCTACTGTTGAAAGTCATGTCTCCGATGTGGTCTTAGGTGACAGACATAACCAATCTTTGCCATAAATTTTCAGTTACTAAGACTACGCATTAGCACCCTTTTGGCATAATTATATTTAAAGATCTGAAGTGGTCAGGCCCATGCCATTGTCACATAACATAATCGCAATAGATTACTGTGTTCCTACTAGTGTTTACACGATGTAACTTTTTATATCCTATCCTATCCTATACATACAAATACATATAAATAAAATTGAAGTGTCTGTTTTAAGAGTGAAAATAAAAAAATATGTCCTACTACATATCGTTATATACACGATACCTGTGCCGAAAGTGATATTTAATTTTTTTTGTCTGTCTGTCTGTTTGTCTGTCTGTTTGTTCCGGCTAATCTCTGAAATGGCTGGACCGAGTTTGACGGGACTTTTTTTGTCAGGTAGCTGATATAACAAGGAGTAACTTAGGCTACATTTAGTTTAGAAAAGTTACTTTCTGTCTGTTTGTTCCGGCTAGTCTCTGAAATGGCTGGACCGATTTTGACGGGACTTTTTTTGTCAGGTAGCTGATATAACAAGGAGTAACTTAGGCTATATTTATTTTAGAAAAATTAAGTAATATTGAAATGCCCACGCGCAGCTCACGCGCATGCCACCACTGGGCCGTCACGTCGGGCGCCTCCCACCACTTCTCCCACCAACGAATCAATATCACATTTACAAAATATTGTATATAAAGACATTTTTCAATAAAGCTAATACAAATAACTGAAAATAAATGTGTAACGGGAGTTTACCGCCGCTCGCTAACAGATGGCGCCACCGTAGAATTAGATCGCGGTAAGGTTGATAACTTAGAGTATATACATATAGAGGGAGCGCTGTCATACATTTGTGTTTTAAAAAACGTAGATATTTTCTTGGTCGTAATATTGGTAGCATTGCTGCATTAGGGTTGCCGGTTAACATATTTTCCCCAACTGTATCAAAATTTAATTACGTTTTTTGGTCCCAATAACAATATCGATACATAATATTTTTAAAGAATGAAAAATTGTGGCGACTATTTTAACACGTTTATCTATAATTCCGAATACGTTTTCACTGCGAATACGAAGTAATTTTACCTGTGCGTTATTACACAATAGCATTGCAATATTGAAAATGCTTGGTGGTGAAATGGTAAATGTTTTAGTCCCTATGCTTCGATAGCCGAGCTTCGTTCGTATTCGGTATTGAAAATCGTGGCCGCCATTTTGAAGTTTTTACTTATTGTACCGATTTATCTCAGAATCAGTATCTGGGGGTATCTCGGCACCAATATGCCAAATTCATAGTAAGGTTTAAAAAAAATGTGGCCGCCATTTAGAATTTTTTATTTATTGAACCATTTGCTCTCAAAATCAACATCTGACGTTATGTCAACACCAATAAGCCAAATACATAAACAGATTTAAAAAACTGGCCGCAATTTTCAACTTTTTAGTCATTGAATCAATTGCTCTCAAAATCAACATCTGAGGATATCTCGGCAGTCGGCACCAATAAACCAAATTTATAAGTAGATTAAAAAACTGTGGTCGCCATTTTGAACTTTTTATTTATTAAACCGATTGCTCTCAAATTAATATCTGAGGTGGTCTCGGTACCAATAAGCCACATTTATAGGTAAAGTATTGAAATGAAATGAAAATATTTATGATATATTTTTTAATAAATATAATAAATATTTTCATTTCATTTCAATACTTTATTGAAAGTATTGTGGCTGCCATTGCTCTCAGAATCAAAATCGAAGGTTCTCTCTCTGTCTCCCTCTCCCTCTCTCTCTCTCTCTTCAGCCATAAAAAGCCATAGGAAGTCCACTGTTGAACATAGGCCTCCCCAAGGATCTCCACATTGACCTGTTGGATGTGGCCTGCATCCAGCGACTTCCTGAAACCTTAATCAGGTCGACCGTCTACATTGTTGGTTCACTATGATTTAAAAATTAAAAATGTATTCTCATCATATTAATTATAATAAAAATATTTTGTAGCTATCCAACAGTCTTCTAAACGACTCCTTCTTATAATATTAACGCTTTGGCGTCTTATTTTTCGATCCAGGGGTATCCTAAAAATCATTATATAGATTTGGCTGTTTACATATCTTTAACAGATAGATATTGATTTTGAGAGCAATCGGGTTAAAAACAAAAAAGTTCAAAATGGTGGCCAAAATATACAATTCTGTCTATGAATTTAAGTTACCGGTACACGGGGACGGCCGTTAAATATTAAATATATACCTCCTACCAGAATTCGCTCTAAAGCTCTAAAATTTAAATGGCAGCCAATATTCACAATCCGGATTAAAGTCAGACAGATTTAAAAATTATGTCCAATTATATAAGATCAGAGAACTACAAAATATTTAAATTACAAGTCATTTTTAGTCACAAACTTAGTAAATTTTAACTCATTGTCATATTAAATAAATGGTAGCAATAATTTTATTTTGTCGGTTTAATATAACGTAAACAATTAACCAGGATATCAAGTTAACAATTTTTTATAAATTTGCAACACTGAAAAATATGTCTATAGAAAGCGCGCAAATTCTATTTTTTTTAGTAAAATTTCGTCGATTATATCTCCCGATATATTAATAAATATGCAATGTTACCTATGGTAGCTAATTATATACTTATTAATTATGCGTTCAGTAGAATTTGGGCACAATTTAATGACGCTAAATGGTATTTTAAGATTTTTCTTTCTAGAAGATTTCATGTGTACCCCACGCTGTCTGAATCCATACTGATTGGCGGGAAAAAAAAGGTGGCCCCGGCACCACCATTTTTATCTACGTTTTTCAAGTACCAGCACTCCCTCTATATGTATATACTCTAAGGTTGATAATAATTAAAATAAAAATGCAAAAACCAAAAAAAAAAAACTAAATAAACTAATTAACTTTTTAGTTAAATTCCACGCAGACGAAGTCGCGGGCACAGCTAGTCTATTCTAAATTTGAGGCGACAAACTCTCCTCATGTAAATAGGGCTTTAGTGAACACTTATAACAAGTTTGATAAAGGTTTATTT
This sequence comes from Hyles vespertilio, assembly GCA_009982885.2. Classification (NCBI taxonomy): domain Eukaryota; kingdom Metazoa; phylum Arthropoda; class Insecta; order Lepidoptera; family Sphingidae; genus Hyles; species Hyles vespertilio. Next base: position 4,701,436 of record CM042814.1, on the reverse strand, counting down.
CAATATTTTAGTTTTAAACGAATAAAATTTTTCGATGAGAGGCCATAATCATTCTTAGATCAACACAGATTTCTCAAGATATTAACAGATTTGTTGAAAAGGCTTAAGCCATATTCTACCACTTTGGCCTGTTGCGGTTTGGTGAAGTTATAGTGAAAAAATAGAAATAGCGGTCTTATGACAGTGAGGCATTTTCCGTCAGACTACCATGGGATGGATATGTGAGTAGGAAAAAGAAAGGGCAGTATAAAAATAAGGCTGAAAGTTACTATACTATATAAATTCTTGTAAATGTATGCAGGTTTCCCCACTATGTTTTCCTTCATCGTTTTAGTACATGGTGATCAACTATCAATACACACATTATTTCGAAATATCAGAGGCATGCTTTGGGAACTGAACCCCCGACTAGCGTCTCGGCAGCCACGGCCAGTCCATTGTTAACAGACTACCACGCCTTATTTATTTATATATATTTCTTGCTGGCTTATTCTACCACAGGAAAAGCAAATTTACGTTTCTTAATTAACAAAAATCACAAACAACATCTCAGCGAAGAAAGAATAGAACATGTATAATTTTCTAATACTGTAATTTCACAATATATTGTATTGCTTATTAAAAATAAATGTATTTAAATATGTCTTCAAAATAACTACACTGTTGCTCAACAACATTTCTTGTATAAAATTAAATATTCCAGGGTAATAAAAGGACCATTCATGGAAGATATCCCTGGAAACCAATTAGCGAACTATACTAACTCTCGAAATACAATTCCACAAACAAATCTAAAGATTTTTATTCTCTGATTCTGAATGGCAAAAATGAAAGATAAATGAGCATAAATCTCGAAGTTATAGGGAGGAATCCCGGCTTTATTATTAAAAAGTTTGGTGTTTTTGTTCCTGGTATAATTACGAGGGTATTGATTGCAGCAGGTGAACGACCTGCGTTACCAACTTGTATTATTATTAATTGTACGTTTTTTTGAATTGAATAGTGGGAATTATATTAAAACTTTATAATATAAAAGCATCTGGAGAATACCGTTGACATTCTTGTAATTTTCCGCTATTTTTGAGCTAAATATATATGTAATTTTTTTTGGTTAATCAGTTGTTGTCATAATCAGTTGTTGTATAGAGCCTGACTCCTCTCAACGGTGCTTATGATTGTAGAAGAGGCCCCTGTAGTGGGACGTATAAGGGACAGCCAGGCAGTGGTTGCAGTCATTATACTAAATTAAAATTTTTACACAATTATTATTTACCTTTTTTTATCTATATTGACAGCCTCTGTGGCGTGGCGTGTGAGACGCCGGGTGTGAAACGTGAGGCTGTGGGTTCGATCCTCGCACCGAGATAAGTATTTGTGCGATCTACAGGCATTTGTTTCGGGTGTGTGTGTTTATTTAATTATTTTAGAGTTACCAAAAGAAGATACATTATTCACTACAAATATACCTAACGAACAAATAATAAAAACAAATTTAAATGTTCCTCCGTAAACAGGCAACTACAGCATACAATGAATGACTTACATATTGATTATGGTATTAAAACAATACTTAAACCTATAGTAATGTTACAACAACAGAAATACTCGTAGATTATACAACCAGTAGAATAAAGACAGCAAATAATTATAATTAAAAGTAGAAACAAAAAGTAAAAAGAATAAAAATAATAATAATAAAAAAAATGTGACTTTTTCATCCACAAATTAAAAGAATTTACAACCAGTGTGACTTAATTTTATTTTTAAAAGAATATAATTGATTATAGAAAATATGCAAATCCAGTGTTCGTGGGTAGGTAGTTATAAAGTTTGTGAGATCGGAGAGTTTCTTGTAATTTCTGATACCCACGACACTATACTCTATCTTAGTTTGGGGTCAAGACTATGTATGTGACTGTTTTTTTTATTAGATCTATATGATCGATATAATAAATAAAAAAAAATAAAAACTAACTTTAAATTCAGTAAAGTAGTTAAGAAAAAATGTTGCTTTTAATATTCTAGATAAACGTCTTCTGTGTCAGACTGCATTATCACAATGTAAAAATACAATACAATGTCACCAAAATGGATAAGGTGTCAAGAGTTTAATTTATTGGTTTGGATTCAAATTGATTGATCGCTGACGTCGACAAATGTTGATGTCGGGACAGTGAAAAGTGACATCGTTCCTTTAAAATATATCGAGGACAATGAACTCAAATTGTTAGTATTACAGCCACACGTAGCGGGTAAAACAGCTGTGCAACAATAGAACAGTGTTATTGCCGCATCGAGTCAATTTTTGAGAGATCCGCAAACATTTGTATTGGGTCTATGTTGTGGAACGGTAAAGTGCATTGGATGTTTTTGTAACTGGCTCGAAAAATGGCTTCAATGTGCCTAACATATGGCACATTGTATTCATTTTTCGAGCAAAGTGCAGTTGAGACAGAGACAGAGTTTCAACCAGCTTGTCCGTTTTCAAACTTTTAAAAAATAGGTATGTTGACTCATATAAAAAAATCCTGTAATTATTACACACCAAAGAAATGTCTTTTAAAACTTAATATAACATTTTAGGAATCTAATTGTTCAAATTAAAAATATTTTGTTGTGTGCAGCTATGACCCGTCATATTAGCATACAACAGTTTAGGATACAAAATATAGATATTATATTTTTTTTAAATAAAAATAACCTATTAATATAGTGATGCAGTTGCAGTTGGTTAAACGACGGCTGTGAAACAAGGGACTGGGGGTTCGATTCCCGCAGCGAAACATATATTTGAGTCAGATATTTGTTTCGAGTCTAGGTGTTTGTGAGACCGAAACATCTCTCCTAGTTCCTGATACCCACGACACAAGACTCGATCTTAGTGTGAGATCAAGACTATGCATGTGGATTTTGGTTATATATATAATATCCATCCATCACATCACATTGGGACAGCTTAGTAAATCTAAAAATATCCCATGGTTTTGCATTAGACAAATCACAGAATAGCCAATTCCGCCATTCACCATACGGAACATAATGACACTCTCTTGCCCTTTTTATCTCTAGTACTCTTGAGCTAGGTGTAGGTGTAATAGGGGCGAACAAAGCTCTCTTTAGTCTGAGCCGTTCGAACAATATAGACCCTGGTGGTGAGGTCAAGAGGTCTCAAACTAGTCGGTGCATGAGATTAATTCATATTACGCAAGGCGTTTGAAATGCTTGAACGGTTTCAGTGAGATTCGGCCTCGTGACATTTAGATTCTACACAGTGGAATAGCTGATATTATTTGTAAAATGTGGAAGGCAGAAGGAAACACAAATGCTAAAATGTATCCATGCATTGACGCTTTAAAAATAATATAAATAAGCCTATATACATCCCACCCTAAAGCACGAGTCTCCTCTGTATTCGAGAGACCTCTGAATAATAAGAAATAACATAGGAAAATTATTGGTGCGTCGATTGACTTCGTCATAAATTGACGACAGCAGATTATAATTGATGTATCACGAGGAAAAGCTTAAAGCGATGAGCAATCCTGTCCATTTAAAAATTGCAATAAAATACAATACAATACAAAGCGGTTTGGGTCAAACGAACCAAGAAGGTATTATTATAAATCATATTATACCAAGTGATATATAATTTTTGTCTAGTTTATTTTAATAATTTGTCAGTCAATATGTGCGTGTGCGGTGACCTTTTGGTAAATTGGACTAGACGCGGCTGACAAATATTCACACCGTGGTCGCAGGTTCAAATCCAAGATCCTTTCACTTTTCGGAGTCACGTGTGGATTAAAAGTCAATCACACGCACTATAACAGTGAAGGAAAACATCTTGAGAAAACTGAATATCATAGCGATTTGTATGAATTTCTATGGTACGTAAAGTCTATCAAGTTGCACTTAGCCAGCGTGTTGGACTATATGGCTCTCGTAACGATACTTTTGATTGTAAAGGAGGCCCATGCCCTGCAGTGGGACGTATATGGGCTGAAATCTCAATTTATCGTAGTCTTGCATGGTAGACTAGGACAAAACTCCTCGCCATCATAGATCGGTCGTATCCAGTAGTGGAATATAACATAAGTATAGGTAATACTATAATGTTTGTTAAAGAGATTACCGCTGCGAATGGATATCTATTTACCGTACGGCATGTTGATTTGTTTGTGCAGATCGGAAATTGCGATTCAATTTGTTTGTTAATTAAGAGATACGGAATTCATTTGCGATTTCGCAAAATTACACATCAAATAATAAGCTAATTAATGATGATGAAATTAAATTGTATATCTATGAAATGTTTTATCACATTGATTAATTTAGCTGTAGTGCAATCGGCTCAGTCACTGGCTGTGAAATTATTGTGAATTGGCGAGTATAATCCCCTGCTTTGAGGGATTTTTTGATCGTCCCAAAAATATAAATTTAATGGTTTCAGTGTAAAAATGTAGAAGTTTGGTGGTGTCTGAAATCCATGGCATCAGATTCAATATTAGCTGTGGATTATGTGTTAAAGGGGTAGGTACATACATGGGTATGTAGGGGGTAGGTACATAAATAAATAAATAAAAAATATACATAGTCAAATCTAGGGTTGATGATTGACAGCAGGATAACAAACTAAATTGTAAATAATAATAAATTTATTAAGGAGGATCGAAAATCAATGTATTATGGTTTTATTATGTAATTTTAATTATATGTCACCATCAAAAGAATCATTTGGGTATCACCATCATTATGTTTTTTTTCACATATTTATGCAATTTATGTTTCCTTTGTACCAATTTGATTTATGACATTTGATGAAAATTAGAAATTGTCGCAACGTTTTAACGCACTTAATTTTGGGCTTCAGTGTATTCTTAGTTTTTATTATAGTTTTAACATTTATTAATATGTATAATGCTGATACTGAAAAAAATAATAATCGAAAATGGCTTTATCGAGTTGATCAGTTTTGTTTAACTCGTAATCGATTTTTTTTTTGCTCAAATCGTAGTATATGCCTCGTTTGAGGAAAATATTGAAGTGGTCCCCAACTTCCAATACTTGAGTCTTTCTTTCTCTCTAAGTTTCTCCAAACTTTCAGGACAATTTTTAATTTTTCTCTTCGCTTTCTGTCATACTCCTTTTTCTCCAGCTTTGCTTCTGCAGCAGTTGATTTTCTACTTTTCGACATTATAGATGTTCAGGGTACTGAAACTAATCAAACAAACATAAGTTTTCTAAATTTATTAGAAAATAAATCATTTCTGGTGAGACTTGGTAGGCCTTGGAGTATTGCTCCAATCACACTGTTACAAAACGGTGAGGGAATAATACTTTTTTTAAGGACAAATTTTGAATTATATTTTAAAATATTTCCATTCGCATTGGGAAACTATGAACTCATATAGGTATAGTCAATACTATCCTATTTAAGTAAAAAATATGATAATAAACAATTTCCTAGGAATTTTACGTTTTAAGTTAATGATTGTCTTCAAATTTAGCGCTTGGGACGTAGTGAGGGAATGATTTTCAGGGTACTTTGGACATATTTTTGCTGTTTATCATATAAAAAATAAATTTGTTTCATACATTCGTTGATCTAGCACAGTCCTATTATTAAAAAAAAAACTTTTCATAATTGACGATCCTGGTTTATAAAAATGATCAAGGACATCAATTTCGATTTTTTTTGAGAATCAGCCGTATTTGGACATTTTATTGCCTCTATTAGAGTTAAAAAAAATGTATCACATCATTTTCAAATAAAGAAATAAAAAACGATTGTCAAATGTTTTAAAGTGTCGTGCCAACTTTTCGTGAGAATTTTTTCCGTCTAGCACCCTTTCACAACGCGCGATAAGGAACTTCGTTCCAATAAATAACACCCAACAGTCACATACATAGTCCTGACCCCACACTAAGATCGAGAGTCTTGTGTCGTGGGTATCAGGAACTACGAGAGACTTCTCGGTCTCACAAACAACCAGACCCGGAAGAAATATTTGTGGGCCACACAAACATTCTCACGGTGCGGGGATCGAACCCGCAGCCTCTCGTTTCACAGGCGGTGTCTAACCAACTGCGCCACGGAGGCTGTCAATATACTTACATAGTTTGAGAGAATGTAATTCAAGGTGTTGTTTGGTTTTGCTACTGTTTATGAGCAGTCGTATCGCCTACCCTCAAGCGAACGGCATGCTCATATCGCCGTTCATTGCAATAAAAAAAAATCAACCACTGATACAACTGCCAATATATTTACGGTGGTCGCGGGTTCGAATCTCAGGGCACACCTCTGACTTAACGCCGAGCTGAAAATGAGTAGAAAAATCGAATATAATTTTGCCCGACCCGGGATTCGAACCCGAGACTTCAGGTTTGCAATCATACCGTAGTACCAGCAGCAGTGGAGGAATAAATGAATACACTCATGCAATATATTAATGTCTTTGTTCTCTCAGAGATCGTTATGAATCCAATTTTTAAAAGGGAGCACTTTCATTAAGTGAATGAACCAATTACTTATACCATTAAAATTAACAGGTTGTCGATGCGTAATTATCGTTGCGTGTACATTGCCCGATAATTAATGAAACACAGCCGATTATTGTGAATATAACCAGCATTGGATTGCATAGTAACGAGTTTATTCACTATAAACAGTATCACGTTTGTAGTCAATGAATTTTATAATTGACGGCCCAGAGTTACTTCCGCGTTTTATATTTTCTTCAAAGGTTTTTTTCAACTACCTAGGCGTAAATCGTTTCATTTTATATAAATTAGATTTTATATGAGGTCTTTATGTAAAATCCAATTTGGATGGTTCCAATTTGGATTGGTGGTGAATTAAAACTTGATTGTTTAACCATTTTAAATATATTTTGCCATATTCATAGATATTTTCAAACCTATTTTAGCTATCGAGTGTTTTTTCTTCTTCGCTCAGACTGAACTCAAAAACCGTTCGAAAGGACCGAAACATTAGATAATTAAAAAAATGTTTTAAAACTGTCTACGAGTCATGCCGATAAACTATAGACGGAATTAGGAGCAACGCTTATTAATTTCATACATGTTTTATCATATAAAACAAGATTTACTGTGAAATGAAAAGACGTAGGCAATTAAATATAACTTTGGCACAAGGGCGGATCCAGCTTTTACGCCAGGGGGGGGGGGGGTGGGGTCATATAGTGCATGTTAGAACACTGGGTCCCATTTCAATACTACAATTCGTAATGAATTTTTGAAGTTTGTTACAGGTGATTTGTGAAAATACACATACTTTTTTACTTTATTTATCGACATACAAAGAATTAAATGTGCTTATAAATTTTATCAACGAGATAATTAAGAAATTTTGTCAATCTGGGGCCAGCCCAGGTGGGGGGTCATGACCCCATGACCTCCCCCTTGGATCCGCCCTTGCTTTGGCAAGACACTACAATAACAAAGCTTATAAATCAAATAACGCAATACAATAACGAGTATCTATACAGATATCTAATTGGCAACATTTCTAGGACTCAAGGACATAATGGAAAAAAATCAAGGGGTCTTCCATATAAAAAAATAGACAATACCCGGTGACTAGAGACAACCACTTTTCGATTATTTTTTTTTATTTCATTGAATGGCGAGACGAGCTAGCCGTTCGCCTGATGGTAAGCGATATGACCGCTCATAAACAGTAGCAACATTCCATTTGCTCGCCATCCTGAGACATAAGATGTTAAGTCTCAAAATGTCCAGTAGTTGCTCTGGCTACAATGTCCTTCAATCCGAAACACAACAGTGCATTTAAGCAGTGTTGTTTCACGGGAGAAATAGACATTGCGGTGGTACCTACCCAGATGGCATCTCACATATGAGAGACCTACCACCAGTAAAATTACACCGATTTATCCACCTACAAGCTGAATTATAAAACATCTATACGAGTGAAGTCACAGGATAAACTAGTACATAAATATTGAGGAGTCGATAAAGTCCAATAATTGTATCCATCAAAATTATGCCTTATTATAATATTCTACTATAATAATGCAGACGAGTTTTTTGACATTGCGATGGTTCATTATTTTTTGTATCTAGGACTAATGGTGCGGACTCGACGTTTTGTTAGAGAAATAAAAGAAATCTCGACGGGTTTTTATTGGGGATAGAAAAAAAATTAAGTACATGAGTACTGGATAATTCGCCTTGAGAGGACGAATGATAATAAAATACATCAACTGTTACTTAGAAATTTTATAGTAAGGCAAAGTTCCATAATAGTATCATAAACAGTGACTTATACTTAAAAGAATGAGACCCAACAGAAATATTTCCTGGTTACAGAATTGTTTCAAGGCGGGATCTAGCCCGCGATGTTACGATTTAAAGACCTATGTTGACCACTTGCGCCACAAAGCGTGCCAAATTTCTTGTACTCAGCAGCAAGAGAAATAGTCAACCCATCTCTTAGTCGTTGCTGTTAAATCTACTTTTATAGAAATGAACGTCCAGACGAGCATCAATTTGCCTTATGCTAAGCAATACGATCGAATAGGGGTAAACACAGCAGCAACACCAAACAACATAATGAACTATAAAGCAATACTTGGAATTCTACTACGCTTGCCATCTTGAGACATAAGATGTTAAGTTTTAATATCTCCAGTGGTTACTCTGAAATAATAAACATACCACTTTAGTTTACTATTTTTTAAGTGTTTTGTAAGCGTCTTTTATTTTGGGTTACAATAAAGCATATAAATAAATAAAATAACATCCAATAGCCACATACTGCTCTTGACAGCCTCCGTGGCGCAGTTGGTTAGACGCCGCTTGTGAAACGAGAGGCCGCGGGTTCGATCCCCGCACCGAGAGAAATGTTTGTGCAGCCCACAAATATTTCTTCCGGATCTGGGTGTTTGTAAGACCGAAAAGTCTCTCGTAGTTCCTGATACCCACGACACAAGACTCTCGATCTTAGTGTGGGGTCAGGACTATGTATGTGACTGTTGGGTGTTATTTAGTTATTTACTCGGACTCACAAACACCCAGACACGGAAGAAATATTTGTAGGCCGCACAAATTTTCTATCGGTGCGGAGATCGAACCCGCGACCTTGAATTAAAAATTAATGCTAAATTACCTACAAATCACGTAATCAATGTAAAAGCCTCTTACCTGGACATTGACTCACACTTCGCTTTGATCTTAGCAATGTGTTCGTTCAATACCGTGACTATTGGAGCGTGGACTTCATTCGACTGTACTTGGAAGTCGATTTTGCAAACTCACTTTCGAGGAGCTAAGCTATTTCTTTGTTACAGGGGACGATGTGCATACCTTAGAGATTTTATGAGAATTTCTTTGCGTCAACGTACATCAAGTTGAAATTATATGTTCTATGGCCTTAGCACTTTGTCCTAATTTTCAGTCCTCAAAGTTCAACATATTTACCTATGATTGTATGAAGCTACACTGTCAGTCTGTACGTTTTCAATAAAATTATAATTAAGACATAATTAATTTTTGCATGAACATTTTACTTGATTAAAGTAATATTTTAAACTAACGAATAAAGGCTAATATAAAAATGTGAGACTAATTTATAGTCTTAAAAAGCATAAGATTTTCAAACACATTTTACAAAAAAATAATTTAATAAATAAACCTTATATTATTATCGCCTTTTGATAAAAGTGTCTTTAATTTTAAATGGCAACATTAAATAAGGAAATTATTTAATTTTTGATCCTTTTAAGAAGCGGGTGCTTTGTTGATGTCTTGAGCTTGAAGATCTAACGTTTCTGTGTGATTTAACAGATTCACATACGAGTTGGGTGGTTTATAAATTAAGGTGTGTGTATGTGTGTAATGTTTAGGTAATAAAATATAAGTATGTTCGGTTTAAATTGGAAGACAAGGACAAGTTCAGAGAACAGAATGTTAGGCGCTGAAGGCAAGCAAACTCTCAAAGCCTCCTTTGAGAGAGATGCCCATTAATAACGGTAAAAAACATTAATGATCCCAATCCCGATACTGGTTTAACTATACCATTTTATGGTTTGTTTTTAAAGTTTTCTCGTTTTATCCCAGGCGACAGATTTGTATAAAATAAAGTAATTATCATTAATGGATAGATGGGGATCTATAATTTGTATGGGGATACAAAACATTCTTATTGGACTTCATTTCTGTAAGAAGTCTAAGACCTAATCCTCAATTATGTTTAGTAGTATCAGCCCATATACGTCCCACTGCAGGGCACGGGCCTACTCCACAATCGAGAGTACGATTGAGAGTGATTTGGCCATATAGTCCACCACGCTGGCCTAGTGCGGGTTGGCGGACTTACATACCATATTTTTTTTTATAAATCGCTATGGTATGCAGGTTTCCTCACGATGTTTTCCTTCACCGTTTTAGTGCGTGGTGATTGGCTATCATTACACACATGAATCCCAAAAGTCAGAGGTGTGTCCCTGGGTTTCGAACCCGCGACCACCGTGAACATGTTGGCAGCCGCGTCTAGTCCGTTTACCAACAGGCAACCACGCACTTCAATTATGTTTATATTTATTGAAAATGTATATTTTTCCATACACAAAAAAGTAGGATTCATCATGGCACAACAATCTTTGCACCGATACAAAGTTTTGAAGTAAAATGGGCAATCTACTTTAGGATACAATTCTTGTTCTCGTTCCCTCACTGTTGAGGTTTGCGACCCCGTACAATCATTCTCCACTGGACGCATTCGCGAGCATTTTCATCGGAAAAATTAATAACGTTTTTCTTGAAACTGAATCCCAAAGGGTTAAAATAAGAACAAATGTTTCGTAGAAAGCGTTAGAAGATTCTTTGATGGGCTTTATATCATAAGTAGCGATATCAAACTTTTAGCTTTGTTATTGACGGGTACTTTAAAAATTACTTAAAAGGATTTTCTCAGAATTATTAAACATAATATTTGTTAATGATTTTTTATATTTTGTTTATATCTATGGTACAAAATCAAACACTATGTAATATTTTACTAAAAGTACACGTTTTTCAGTCAAAGAAAAACCCATATATATGCCATTCTCTGGCATATAAAATATACATGCACAATCATGCACACCTGGCGTTGGCAAAGTTTATAATGCGCGTTGGTCGATAAATAAAAACTAAACAGAGAACCGGGCACAAATTTCAGTCGCAGACTTATTAAGTGACATTATTAAAACGGAAAATCTCTCAAATATTGGATTATGGAAACTCATGCGCGAACTCTTAGATCAACAGGGAATTTGATCCTAGAGATTCCCAAGCACAGCACATCATTTCTAAGCAAGTCCTTTACAGTTCATGCTGCTCGCTTGTGGAACGAATTACCATTGTCTGTCAGACAAGCTAAGACATTACCAAGATTTAAGAGACTTGTTAAGATACATTATCTCTCACTGCAGTAACGTATTCATCATCATCATCATATCAGCCACAGGAAGTCCACTGCTGAACATAGGCCTCCCCCAATGATCTCCACAATGACATGTTGGAAGCGGCCTGCATCCAGCGACACTTCGCTTGCCTGTACGTGGCCTCCACTCGAGAACCTTTCAGGCCCCACGGCCATCGGTTCTACGAGCTATGTGCCCGGCCCACTGCCACTTCAATTTGCCAATCCTATGGGCTATGTCGGTAACCTTGGTTCTCCTACGGATCTCCTCATTTCTGATTCGATCTCGTAGGGAAACACCGAGCATAGCCCGCTCCATGGCTCGTTGAGTGACTTTGAGCCTTTTAATGAGGCCCACAGTGAGAGGCCACGTCTCGGTGCCGTATGTCATCACTGGTAACACACAACTATCGAAGACTTTCGATTTTAGGCACTGAGGTATTTTGGACGAGAAGACGTCGCGAAGTTTCCTGAACGCTGCCCAACCGAGTTGGATACGCCGATTGACCTCTCTCTCGAAGTTGGACCTGCCTAACCGGACCACTTGTCCTAAATAGACATATTCGTCTACAACTTCGAGAGTCGAGCCCCCAACTCCAATGGGGGTGGGCACAACATGGATATTCGACATGATCTTCGTTTTATCCATGTTCATTTTAAGACCCACCTGTTGGGAAACTCGATTAAGGTCTTCGAGCATAGTGCTATGGTCTTCCAGCGATTCTGCCAAGACTACAATATCGTCGGCAAATCGAAGGTGAGTAATATACTCGCCGTTGATGTTGATGCCGAATCCTTTCCACTGCAAGAGCTTGAAGGCATTTTCCAGCGCGGCAGTGAACAGTTTCGGAGATATGACATCTCCCTGTCTCACGCCTCTCTGTAGTGGAATAGCCTTCATGCTCTGATCCTGTACTCGGACCGACATGGTGGCGTTGTTGTATATACACCTCAACACTTCGATGTACCGATAGTCTATGTGGCACCGCTGAAGAGACTGTAGCACAGCCCAGGTCTCGATCGAATCAAAGGCTTTCTCATAGTCCACAAATGCTAAACAAAGCGGCAAGTTATACTCCTCGGTTTTTTGTATAACCTGCCGTAGCATATGAATATGGTCTATGGTACTAAAGCCTTTTCGGAAACCGGCTTGTTCGGGAGGCTGGAAGTCATCAAACTTGCCTTCGAGACGATTTGTGATGACCCTTGAAAACAACTTATAGACATGGCTCAGGAGCGAGATGGGCCTGTAGTTCTTCAGCAAAGTGTTATCACCTTTTTTGAAGAACAGTACCACCACGCCCCTGCTCCATGCCTCCGGCGTTGAGCCCTCGAGGAGAACGGAATTGAAGAGCCTCTGAAGGACTTTCAGTATCGGCGCTTCCGCCCGCTTTCAGAAGCTCTGAAGTGATTCCGTCCTCACCCGGCGCCTTGTTGTTTTTAAGTTGTTTGAGGGCCATCTCAATCTCAAACAGGCTGATGTCCGGGATATCATCGCTAAAGTGTCGGATTAACTCGGCTCTCGGGTCTTCGGCCGAGCTAACTGTAGGTTCGGCAACCGAGGTGTAAAGCTGTCCGTAGAACCTTTCGATCTCTCTTAATACCTCTGCCCTAGTCGATACCACGCGGCCATCATCCGTTTTCAGCCTAGACCACTGGCTTTGCCCAATAGACAAGTCTCTTGCAAACACTTTGGAGCCTCCGTTCCGCTCAATTGTCTCCTTAATACTCACAGTATTGTGAGCACGGACATCGTGTCGCAAGGACTTCCAGATTCGTCTATTGAGCCGCCGATATGCTTCGGCGTCAACGGAAGACTGCAGCGTCAAAGATCGACGTTCGGCCATGAGGTCAAGAGTCTGGATCGAGAGTTTTTGTGGTCTATCTCTACGGCGAGGTCTAAAATACTTAGATCCCACCGTATGGACAGCTTCTACCAAACCGCTGTTTAACTCGTCCACTGCAAGGTTTTCTTTTAGACAATCAAAGCGATTTGTCAACTCGAGTTGAAAGCTCTCGGGGTCTTGGACATGGGCGCGAGTAGGTCGGAGCGTAGACTTCATCAAGCGGCGCCTTTCTAATTGGACGTTGATATTCAATGTGTCCCTAACCATTCGGTGATCACTACCGGTTTTCATCCTGTTGATCACAGATGACATCACTGAACATCCGTCTATTCGTCGTCAAGATGAAATCTATCTCATTTCTCGTAGAACCGTCAGGACTCAACCAGGTCCATTTCCTGTGAGGCGGCTACTGGAAAAAAGAGTTCATCGCGAAGAGTCCCTCTTTTTCCAGAAAGTCGGCCAGCCTCTGACCCCTGAGGTTCCGTTGCCCATGTCCAAATTGCCCCACTTTCAACTCTGCATCGCTTCTCTTGCCCAACTTTGCGTTGAAGTCCCCCATAACAACATTGAAGTAGGTTTTGGAAGTATGTATGGCCCGACTTATAAATAATAAATAAATAAATAACACCCAACAGTCACATACATAGTCCTGACCCCACACTAAGATCGAGTCTTGTGTCGTGGGTATCAGGAACTACGAGAGACTTTTCGGTCTCACAAACACCCAGACCTGGAAGAAATATTTGTGGGCCGCACAAACATTTCTCTCGGTGCGGGGATCGAACCCGCGGCCTCTCGTTTCACAGGCGGCGTCTAACCAACTGCGCCACGGAGGCTGTCATCATACATCTCCTCTACTTCTTCATCTGGGTGTGTCGAGGTCGGCGCGTATACCTGTATGACCTTCAACGAATATCTTTTTGATATTCTGAGTATAAGGTATACTACCCTGCTCGACACACTTGCGATGGATACGATGTTGTTGATGAGAGACCTGTGGACGAGAAATCCGACACCTCCTCGGGACTGTTGGTCGGCCCCCCGGTAGAAGAGCAGGTTACCAGACTACAGGGTTATCATATCCTCCCCGATTCGTCGGACTTCCGATAACCCCAGAATATCCCAGTGTAACCCGCTCAATTCTTCTTCCAGTTCGACAATCTTCTCGTCTGTCCTCAAAGTGCGTATGTTGTGTGTTACCAGGGCCAGTCGTTGTCGGGGGTGGTAGCCGGGGCCAACCCGGGGATTCTTAGCACCCCTTGCCCCACCGTAACCATGGCTGCTACCATCGCCAGGAATAGTGGGGCTGCCGGGGACTGGGGGCCTGGTCAATTTTTGTGTCGCCATTGAGGGGTATTTGCCAATACTCGCCACGCTTGGTAGGCGGGTTGGCGAGCGCAGGAGGGGACTCGCGCTGACGATGCTGCTGCCCATCATCAGCGGGGGAAAGGAAATAGGGTTTGTGAGTAGAGGATATAATGGGAAAGGAGAGTATGGCCTGTAGGAGTGGATACTGCAGTCATGGAAGGGAATGTTTGTAGTGACTGCAGTAGCTCGGGGGGCCGAGGTCGCGTACTCGTAGCACCTATTCTAGGACAGGCCTAACGTATTATCCTGTTATATTTTTATTTATTTATTTTTTGCTCCTCTACTTAAATCGTCATTATAGTTAGCTCAGTATATATTAGTGTGTATGTATGTTTGTATGTATTTATATTATGTAAATTAATATAATATAGCATGTACATCAATTATTCTTATTTATTATTATTATTCTCTCACTATTTGCACTACCCTATATTTCAATTTCACAATAATCCAGTCCATCCAAAGGTTGCCTGGAAGAGATCGCAGCTAGCGATAAGGCCGCCTATTGTAACCATGCCTTTAGTTTTTAAGTACTTGTATGTGTCTTTCATTTTGGTGTACAATAAAGCATATAAATAAAATTAAAAAAATACTTCTAATTCTAAAATTACTACCCAGGATTTTATCATTTTCAGTCGTCATGAAAAACTTCTTAAACACACTGCCTGTCTCGGTGGCTTAGTTGTACTACGGTGTGATTAAAAGCTGAAGTCCCAGGTTGAAATTCCGGGTCGAGCGAAATGATTTTTCAGTTCATTATCACCCCGGAGTTAGGAATTTGTGCCCGATATGGCGTTCCGCTCGCCCCCCCTATCACATCATGGCACAGAACATATACGGCAAAATATGGGACTCCGGGCTCCTCAGTTCTGCCTACCCCTTCTGGAAAAAAGGCGTGAGTTTATGTATATGTATGTATAAAAAACTCACATAAATTGGATTATCCGACCGTGCAGTTGAACCCAGGATTCTCATTCTCATTTTCAGTCATCAAAACACAAATATTGAACATAGTATAGGCTAAAATCCAAATTATTTCCAACTATCGATACATCTGACTACCCACTACCAAGATAATTGCTGACATAGCAACAGCTTTGACAGGCTATAGAAATGTCCTGGTTGACGACGGAACAATTAAGCCAATAGCTACATTTCGGTAGTTCTGTCAGTTACAATCGACGTGTAAACGCTAAACAATTCATGTTACAGAGCAACAATGGAGCGCGACTGTCGCCTGCACACTCATTGCGACGTTCCTGTTGATGATGGGGGATTCAATGCTCTTAATCAATTGATTATTATATTTCGAGTAAGTTGAAGATATAAACTTAAAGAAATAATTAGTCTGCTTTTGCTAGCGAGCTGGCTACAATCAAAATAATAATAGTATGATACTTAATTAAAACACCAAATATCCACACAATATAGAACATAAATAAACAGATTTGATGAACCAATAAGCGGCCTTATTGCTAAGAGAGATCTCTTCAAGACAATAATTCTAGCAGGAAAAATAATAAAAATAGAAGACATAGGCGGTGCTTTAAATTGAAATAAACTTACATACACAATACATAGATAAATATTCCAAAAATCAAAATAGACCTTATAGAATTGAGAAATATTTTCTTCTGTTTTTCTTTTTCCGTCCAAATGTAGTTAAACATGATTTGATAACGTTAAAGCTAATAAAAGTCAGTTTTTAGAAAATTAAATAAAATTATAAATGTACGAAGACAATCAGGTAATCAAATCCCATCAAAAACATCCTGTAAAAAAATTCCAAGTCTCGCAGCTCGGTTTTCTACCGCAAAAAGTTGTGAGATCCATGTAGGTAATACCAAGTCAATTAATATATTTAGTACTTGCTTAAAGGACGTTCTGTATAATGTTATTACGTAAGTTATCAATATTAAAAGTTCTTTACGTTGTAAATAAATACATCGACTTGGCCATCGCATGAAAACATAATGTATCGTACAATTTATACATAATGCTACTGACCAAGTCGATCTATTTTTTTAATGAAGAACAAAGGATTCTTCATTAATAAATATCCAGTATGTGTACACATAAAGAACAGCCTTAAATCTCACCATCTATTTCCATAATCCTCTAAAACTAAATTGTCTCGAGTCTGAGCAATTAAATTTCTGAATGGAATACGATCGCGTTTGCGGCTTGTTGAAGTCTCTCCGCACTTCACGAGACGCTGTGTCTTGTGTAGACAAATAGAATCGAAATAGAACTTATTTGTTCTCAACTCCTATTTGTTTTCATTCTGATTAATTTGCGGTATGGTGACAGATTAGTGTCTTATTCCGAAGTAAGCGTAATAATTTATGTGTATACTATTTATTTTAAACCTCAGTAGTTTATTGTTGGTTCTGACAATACCATGAAACCTCATCATGAGACATAGGATGTTAAGGGATTGACCCTTAACATCTTATGTCCAGTAGTTATTCTGGCTACAATGTATTTCAAACCGGAACATAACAGTATATTTACTTATTTTCTTCTTAAATGTGACCATGATAAAGTGATTGTTGTGCCGACTATATTTTCCATTTTGTGGTATTCACATGATTTGTTTGAATCAGAAAAACACATTTAAAGTTGATGAATGAATAAATACACCCAACAGTCATATACACAGTCCTGATCCCATATAAAGATTAATTAAGTCTCATATCGGGTGTGTCAGAAACTACGAGAGACTTTACCGTCTCATAAACACTCAGACCCTAGACACATACATGTGGGCCTCACAAATATTTGTCTCGGCGCGGGAATCGAACTAGCAGACTCTTGTTTCACAGTCGGCGTCTTACACACTGCGCCACGAAGCCTGTCTGGATGAAATTGTATAAAAATAAAATGACTACTGGCCTCACTTAGGAATCGAAGTCTGAACCCAGGACCTTATGATTTAAACGTTAAAACTGCCACTATATAACCGTTTTAACATTTCCCATGAATTTAAACTGAACGTCCACATAAACTAGTTTTAAAGAGAGATTCCCCGTATTCAGCGTCATTTAACGTTCAATGAGGCGATGTTGTACAATTTATAACGTTAGACTTTTGAAACGCAATTCCACTGAATATACATACATAATATACATACATAAACTCACGCCTTTTTACCAGAAGGCAGAAAGGCAAAGGTGTCGCAGGTGTACTGCGGCATGATTTCAACGCTGAGATCTCTGGTTCGAATCCCAGGTCAGAGAAAGTTGTATTGGATATTTCTATTATCATCCCAAAATCATCAATTTGTACTCGATATGGTTCATATAACATTGTCAGACGGAAAATATAAGTCGAAACATGGTCTTGGTTGCATCTCTGCCTTATTAGGAAAAGGCGTGAGTATAATATGTATGTACTAAGTATTTTTAATGTAAAAATAATCGGATAGTATCGAATGAAGTGAACATAACAAGAGTATATGAAATAAAGTTATTAGTTGGGACACTGATTTGATACGAATAGTGACTGGTACAAGACGCATCACGTTCACACCCCGGGGCTGAATCTGAAATGTGTATCCCCTATACACTCGACTCGTGTGTATCGACTCGTGTGTGTACCACTGTACTACTCAAAATACATACATGAGTATTTTATAGATTAGGCGTAAAGCAATAGGGATAAAGGAATGTTTAATAATTTTTGAAATCTCTTTTATGCTGTAGATAAAACCAAAAATAATAATTTTACGAAAAAATACGCTAATTTCATTAAAATAAAATGTAAATTTATAGTTTGCAAAATTTTCGATAAATAATTCCAATCAATTTGTAGGCGTGAAAAAAACCACGAAGGGTCGCGTCGTGCTTCGTGTTGCGAATGAGAAACAAATTAAAAAACTCGAATCTGTCGAGGCAATTAAATCGGCGGGATTACGTCTCGAAAAACCCAAGGGGCGCCGCCCCCGTATCCTCGTTAAGGATGTGCCATCCTCTATGGAAGACCGCGCTTTTATTACCGCACTGTATCGTCAAAATATCAAGGACGAATTGCCAATAAAGGAGGATGATTTCATTAAATCCATTAAAATAGTTCGTAGACGTAATTTAGATAACGGTCGTAAATGGATTGGCATTGAGTTAGATTCAGAGATAAGGAAACATCTGGCGGACACAAAAGAGAAATTATTTATTGACTGGGCCACCTGTCGATTCATTGACGACTTAGAAATAGTGCGTTGTATGAATTGTCAATACTATGGGCATGTGCAAAAGTTCTGTACAGTAAAAACACCTACGTGTGCCGTCTGTGCTGAAGCACACGAGACTAAGGCGTGTCCGCACAGTTCAGACACAGATTTTAAGCCAGTATGCGCACCTTGCAAGCGCTTTAAAAACCCCACGATCATCGCTGTGGGTCTCAGGAGTGTCCAACATACAACTACAAACTCCAACAACTATTTCTCTCGACCCAGTACTAACACAATATGAATAACTTTACCATCGGACAGTTAAACCTCCATAATGATAGGGTAGCAACGTCGGAATTAGATACGTTAATTCGCGAGTATAAGTTAAATATCGTACTAGTACAGGAGCAATATCAACATGCGCGTATATCTAGTAAGGTCGTACAACTTGATAGCAACTCACGAGCAGGTATTTTTGTGTCGGGTTCAAATCTTACCGTAACCTCTGTGCGTAATCTTATGACGTCACACTGTGCTGTCGCTGAGGTGTCTAGTCCGATTTGTAAGGTTTATGTTGTGAGCTGTTATTTTCAATACTCAGATCCTGTGGGTCCTCACCTGTGTCACCTCCGCTATGTCTTGCGGTCCCTCGCTGGACAAAAAATTATTATAGGTGCTGACGTTAATGCGTCATCTGTCCTTTGGTATGGCAAATATCGCTCCACCAATGATATATTATACAAATACGACGTAGATATCGCACTAGCACTTCAAAAGTGAGGCGTTCAAATTCGGGCAATTGGTGTAATTTCATCTAGTCGCATAGCAACGGCGACAGAGGGAAGACCTCAGTGCTGTCAACATAATTTATTTCGAAAATATTGTCTTAAGTGTCGAATTGTGTGTTTTAAAAGTGGTAAAACAATGGTGCAAAAATACGAAACTAAATGGGACCTACACACCATACGTAAGTATATAAAAACCACACAAAATTTAATTTTTATTTTAAATTAGTATACACCGCCTTCAATTGTGTAAGAAGGATCGCGTAATACAAAGATTGTGAAGTGCGATAGGGACGAAAAGCGTACGTCATAGATTAACAAGTCAGAAGCGAAACCGATCATACAGAAAATTGACGATGAAAGTTTGAATGGATTTGGATAGTTGTATATTTATTTCTAATTTAATCACATTTAAAACAATTAAGTTATTTGTTATTAATTATTTTCATAATCAATTCAAATAACTTAATCCAAACACGAACATTACAAAATACATTAGCTGCCTCATTATATATTTTGAATAACTATATTTACATATAACATTAATTAAAGTTTCCAGATTTCCACGTGATGAGCTTTTGAGACGTAAATGGATATGCACTAAGCACAGCTCGGACAAAAGAGAAGATCGTGACTGGATGCCTTTAAAACTGATTAATATTGGTTTAGCACATTTAATTATGAATAAAAATATACAACTACGAAAATATATAAATATATCCACCTAAAAAAAACCTGCACCATCGGTTGTAGTATCGGTTGTTTACTAGTGGCAGGTCGCTCATACGTTACCACCATGTGTAGGTACCACCGCAATGTCTATTTCCCCCGCCACACGGCAGTTTAAATGCCATGTTATGTTCCGATCCAAAGGACATTCTCGCCCGAGTAATCGCTGTACTTATACTTAAGATCTTATGTCTCGGAATGGCGAGCACAGTGAATGCCAAGCATTGCTTTGTAATTTCAGGTGTCTTGGTTTCGCTTATGTCCACGAGCGGTCGTATCACTTGTCATCATTACAACAAAAAAAAAAAATTAATAAGATATCGATTTTTCAGTGCATGCTTACCATAAACTTATATAAGAAACGGCAATCAATTATTATTTTTTTTATTTTATCAAAGTTATGTGCAAATAAAAATATATTTGTATCAGGATAGCGTACCACAGGTAGACTTATGTAGCAACCTCAAAGTTAATATATTATATACTTATAAAACCAAATAGGTAGTTTTATTTATCGTCACCCTTCTGTTTCTATCGCTTCGATTCTATGTTTGGATAGAGCAATGCTATCTCTTTTCGTCTCGTACTTTCTGTATGATCTGTTTCATTCACTAAAATTGTCATAAAGTATTAACAAATGAGTATGTATATGCATAGCAGTACAGTTTTTAAACGTCACGCAGTATGAATATGCGTCATCTTTATTAAAACATCATTGCGCTCCACTGATACCGAGCGACGTTGCGCTGTAGAAGATTTCATTGCAGAGATGAATCTCGAAATACACAACACCCCCGATGCACCACCTACTTACAGTAGCCCTATGGGCGAATCTTCTATTGACGTCACACTTTCTAGTGGAGACGTCCGTATTGATAGGTGGCGCGTCCTACCGGACGCGTCGTGTAGTGACCATCGCCTGATTGTGTACGAGTTCTTGCCTAGATTGACGCAGGGCCGGACCTACATAATAATTTTAATTTTAAATATAAATCCCGAGGCGCAGACTGGGATTTATTTAGCTCGCTATTTGCTCGGCATGCTGGGGACTTCACTCGCAATGATCTGTCAGCTGAAACCTGTGCGGAGATTATGTCGGACACGTTTACATATTGCGCAGACGTTACCATCGGTCGAGGTTCCATCACTAACGCTCGGAGGTGTGATTGGTGGAATGATTTACTAGTCCAACTACGTCGGACTTTTCGCAGAGCGCGTAGGCGTTTTAATGGGCTTAAGAGACGTTCTGTCACAGGGGAAGCAATTACATCTGCTTTAAATAAACTGAGAGTTGCCAGATCGCATTATAAAGCGGCCGTCCAAAAATCTAAGGGTAATTTATTACGAAAAGTTGTGGCTCGGTTAGATAGTGAGGGTCCGTGGTCTCCTTTATACCATGAATTCAAAGCGAATAGGTCAATCAATTTGGCATATATTGAGAATTTAAAAATTGACAACAACTACACCACTGGTATTGAGGAGACAACGGACGCTCTGTTACAATCGTTAATTCCGGATGATAATGTTGAAAATGACACAGAATA
Source organism: Hyles vespertilio (assembly GCA_009982885.2). Classification (NCBI taxonomy): domain Eukaryota; kingdom Metazoa; phylum Arthropoda; class Insecta; order Lepidoptera; family Sphingidae; genus Hyles; species Hyles vespertilio. The sequence continues at coordinate 4,679,552 of CM042814.1, read as the reverse complement.
CCACAAGCAGATTAGGATGTGGGCCGGGGAACTGCCGAACTCTTCGGATTCAAATCTGTCGTCGTTTGATGAATTTAGTAAAATCGTACGATCTTTGCCCCTAAACAAGGCTTCCGGTGACGATAAAATATCGAACAAAATGATTAAAGAGGCGTGTAAATCGGCAGGCGATGCGTTACTTACTGTTTATAACAGATGCATTGCTGAAGGGGTATTTCCGCGAGTATGGCGTACCGGTTTCATTCGGATAATACCCAAGAGTGGCGATAAACCTCCACATGATCCTAAGTCGTATAGACCTATTACACTCTTGCCGTCGCTAGGTAAACTTTTAGAGCGTCTTATCGTCCCTCGATTGCTACCGGACGGACCAAAATTTCACGAAAATCAGTTCGGTTTTACTACGGGTAAGTCAACTATCGACGCGGCAATTTCGGTTAGAAGAGCGGTAAGTACATCGGTGTGTAAATATGTACTCGGTATTTTTCTGGACATCTCCGGTGCTTTCGACAACGCTTGGTGGCCAATGCTGCTTCTTAAGTTGAAATTACGAGGTTGCTTTAAAAATATATATTCACTTATTTACTCGTATTTCTCGCATGGAACAACAAAACTTAAACTTGGACACTATGCCGTGTCGAAACCACTGACGATAGGTTGTCCACAAGGCTCGGTCTTAGGTCCTTATTTGTGGAATTTAGGCTTCGACGATTTTCTTACAATCCCCTTACCGTCGGGGTGTTCTTTGACCGGATATGCGGACGATGGCCTCTTGCTTATAGAGTCAAACAGTAGGTCGGGATTAGAAAATATGGCAGACGCGTGTTTAAAATTAATATGTGATTGGGGACATCGAAATCGCTTACAGTTTGCACCACATAAAACGTTCCAATTACTTCTAAAAGGAACTTTAAAATCACCGCCGCAAATTAAATTTAATAGTATCACTGTAAAGAAAAAAGAATCGGTTTGTTATCTCGGTTTAATTTTGGAAAGGAATTTTTCCTTTCTGGAACATATTAAGAACGTCGGGGAAAAGTCGAAAAGGAACTTTTTTGCTTTGACAAGAATATCGAAATCAACGTGGGGGCTATCTTTCAATACACTAAAAATCATCTATGGAGCAACTTACTTAGGATGTATTTGTTATGGATCTCCCTTATGGGCTGATAGGGCTACTATCGGTGCTGTGCGAAGAAAACTGCTCCAGAGCCAACGTTTGGCGTTGATATTCTTGTGCAAGGCATATAGAACTGTTAGTACCGAAGCTTTGCCTGTCCTGGCGGGTGTACTTCCAGTCGATCTGGAGGTGCAACGTCGCGCCGCCATGTATTACTCTACTAAGGAGAATATGGATCAAAGATTTTTAACTGCACGTGAACTCTTAAAAGTCGACAGATTATTTAAACCGCTTCCTATGGTATATAGCGAACTATTAGATGAATGGCAAAATAGATGGGAGGTATCTTTGAAGGGACGGCATTTATACCAATATTTTCCTTGCGTGCGTGATCGTTTGACGAAGACATGGCTAGATGTCGATTATTGCGTATCACAGTTCCTCACGGGCCATGGTAACTTTAAGTCTAAACTATACTCTTTTAAGCTTGTGGAATCGCCTGCGTGCCCATGTTCAACAGCAAATTGCGAATATGAACAATCCGCGCATCATATACTTTGGGAGTGTAGTCTTTGGCAGAATGAGCGTAAAACCATGCTGGATAGTATGCAAATATCATCTGGAGTTGTATACTACACGGACCTTGTAGAGACTAGGACGAATTTCCGTGCTTTCCGGCGTTTTTGCCATACCTATTACTGGAATCAAGTGTAACAGCTCACATATTAGGTCCCATTTAAATGTAATAAGGATTTGATCCGTGGTGCTTTACAGCTGGCTTCTCCGGCTGTAAAAGTCTTTTTGCGAGGTTATTTACCTCTTTATTTCATCGTTTTGTCACCCGCTTTGCACGGAGGGAAGTGGACAATAATTTATTTCCAACTCCTCCTATTAATTTAACTTTCTGATTGATTTCGTTGCGGGTTAAAGACAAGTTAGACATTCCCGGAGACTCGCCGAGCTTCAATGCTCGGTGTCATTACATTGCGTGCCACTGTTGATCCTGGCTTACAGGAGTTGCAGTGGTGGGTGTGAGGGCGGGACAGTCTCCAAATAATTCCAATCAAGATTGTAATCAAGGTCACAGAACTTCGACTGAAACTCGCTTTCTATCAAAATCAAGTTTTTTTTTATGAAACTTATCGTAAACAGTTTAATCATAAACAGTAGCAACATTCCACTGCGCTCGCCATCTTGAGACATAAGATGTTAAGTCTCAATATTTTATATTTTATATTTTTGACAGCCTCCGTGGCGCAGTTGTTTAGACGCCGCCTGTGAAACGAGAGGCCGCGGGTTCGATCCCCGCACCGAGAGAAATGTTTGTGCGGCCCACAAATATTTCTTCCGGGTCTGGGTGTTTGTGAGACCGAAAAGTCTCTCGTAGTTCCTGATACCCACGACACAAGACTCGATCTTAGTGTGGGGTTAGGACTATGTATGTGACTGTTGGGTGTTATTTATTTATTAATATGTCCAGTAGTTACTCTGGCTACAATGTCCTTCAATCCGAAAACACAACAGTGCATTTATGTTTTATTTTATTTATATACGCTTTATTGTACACCAAATGAAAGACGCATACAAAATACTTGAAAACTTAAGTCATGGTTACAATAAGCGGTCTTATCGCTAGCTGCGATCTCTTCCAGGCAACCATTGGATGGACTGCATTATTGTGAATAGCTAGAGAATAACAATTATGATAGTAATTGATGTACATGCTATATTATATTAATTTACATAATATAAATACATACTAATATATAGTATAGATAGAGAGTAATAATTTACCACGTACGGGCAAGCGAAATGTCGGACGCCCGCCAACAAGGTGGACGGACGACCTGACTAAAATTGCAGGAAGTCGCTGGATGCAGGCCGCTTCCAACAGGTCAATGCGGGGATCCTTCCTTTCACTTAATTTCTGAGGAATTATAAGGTTCTCAAAATGTGATATTATGTCTATTATTTATAATCACTGGCATAAATGCAAGAAAAAAAGAAATTTAAATTAGAAGAAAACATTTGTGTTGCTGAAGGAAGTTTTTTCGTTTCTTTCTCACAGATGTTACTCATTTGGAAACAGTGGTAATATAATTTATGGTAAAGAGCATAAATAAGATTATATTTTGATTTTGACTCGGCTTTTTCTGTCTCCCGTAAATCATTTTTGAAATGTTTAGGCAGGCATAAATCTTCCATACATGCAACATTAGTATAAATGCAAAAGTTTGTGTGTTTGTTACGCTCAAACCCCTAGACCAATTTTGTTGAAATTTGACATGGAGCTAGCTGACACCCTGGATTAACACATAGGCTACATATAATCCCAAAAATATAGTGCTCCCGTGGGATGTGCAAAGAATTCAAATATATTCGATACTCCTTCAAACTGAATGAAATGGGATGGGCGGAGTAAAGGGCCGCGGTAATGTTGAATTTAAATATGTTAACTAATTATCACGCGAAATAGTTTCCACGTTTCTAAAGTGGAGTCAATAAGTATCTACCCCCAGGCGAAGCTGGGACGGGCCGCTAGTAGTAGCTAGTAGCTAGTAGTATAGAATAGTAATTTATTGCAGATATATAAATCCAAATTTAATAATACATGCATGCATACGAAATGAGTTTAAGCAGAAAATACGCGGGCACCTGCGGAGCGCACATGTGTCTGGATCTCTCGAGCTACGTGCCGCTTCATTTGTTACGTGGTGAGCCTGTTTACCGCCTGTTTTTCTGCTAATATATCCAATGCAATTCACAACGACATAAAAAATAAATATTTTAAGTCAGCGTGGATGGCTAAATCCAAAGCTATGACGAATAGCGAAAAATTTTGAAAGGAGTCACGAGCCCGAATTTTATGGAAACTACATACAACTACATACTTAGATTTTTGGTAAATCAATATGTCAAGCAATGAATTGAACACGAAGACTTTGAAAATAAATAAATATAATGACTGTGATAGTAACACCATTCAATAATGTTGCTCATAGGATCAAATTCTATAAAGTTTTAACATATGCGAAAATTGTGTTGTTTTGATGCCACTCGTGAAACAAGATGAATAGCATAATTACCTATATTACTTTTAAATTAGTCTTAAGATGTGCGTTGGCTATCGTACGCGTGGCTCATAATGACGGTTATGAATGTTTATGAGGTGATCGTTGCAACAATCTACCCACTCAGATAGTTTATATTTTTCTTATTACTAATTACGGTTGTTGATCGCTGATTATTGTATTATTTTATTTTATATGCATTGTCTTTTTTTAAAGTTTAGTTTATCTTTATTGTGCCAATAATAAAAACTATTATTATTATTATTGTCCAATTTTGGATTTCTCAGCTTTTAGCTGGTTTATGTAAGGGAGCTTAAGTGCGGGTAATACCAAGCACTTTAAGCCTCTATTGAAAGTCAGCAGGTGAGTTTAAAAATCGTCGTACTATACTACATGTGTCTAAAATAATGGATTTTTGCAATCGAATATACAAATTTTTATTTAGATTCAGTTTTTTTATGGCATCATGCAGAGATTTGGGAACTATTCCGGTTGATAATATTACTATAAGTATTGTGGTTGCTTTATCTTGGTGCCACATATCTTTGATTTCGTCTGTAAGTGGTATATGTTTTTGTATTTTTTCATTATGTTTCTTTCTTAAGTTTTCGGTGTTAGGAACTGTTATATCTATAAGATAAGTTATCTTGGAGTCTTTCAACGTAAGTGCGATGTCCGGTCTGTTGCAAGCTATAGTTTTATCTGTTATTATATCGCGGTCCCAATACAGCTTAACTTGACTATTTTCTATGACGCTTTTTGGATTATATATGTAATATGGTGTGTATTCATTAATAAGTTTATATTTAAGAGCAATTTGTAGGTGTATTTGTTTAGCTACGTTATTGTGTCTATTTATATATTCTTTACTTGCTAGTATTTGGCACCCTCCGGTTATATGTTCTATTGTTTCTTTGGTCTGATGGCATAATCTACATTGATCGTTTTCTATTATGCTATCTTTTATTATGTATTTGGCATAGTTACGTGTCTTGATTACATGGTCTTGGATTGCTAGAATGAAACCTTCGGTTTCTGCAAAAATATTTCCTGTGGTGAGCCATTTATTTGATGCTATTTTATCTACGTGGTCTTGGTTTAGTTGGTGGATATGTTTTCCGTGTAGCGCTTTTTGCTTCCATTTACCTATCTTGTCTTCATCGGAGATTATTTTTTGTATCGGATTATAGTCACTTTTATTAAAATATAGAGGTGTTCCGGATGTTGCCATACTCATTATTGCCTTATGGAGAGGACTGGTGTTAGATTTCGCTTGGAAATAACTACGCAGGTTGGTTATTTGGGAGTAGCTTAGATTCTTAAGATCAATGAAGCCGCGGCCACCTATATTACGTTTTAATGTGAATCGTTCTATTGCAGAGTGTATATGATGGATGTTGTGTTTATGGGCTAGTGATCGGGTGGTAGTATTTAGTGCATCTAGGTCTGTATCTGTCCATTGTATTATTCCAAACGAATATGTTAGCAAGGGCACGGCATATGCATTAATAGCTTTTACTTTATTTCTAGCTGATAATTGTGTTTTAAATATTTTATTTACCCTATTTATACCGGGTATCTCAAGACTGCTACCGAAAACGAAGCTGGGTGGTAGTTTTAGTGACTACAAACACAATGCAACTAAAAATTTCGCAAAGAAACGCGACAATGATTTTTTATGATTTTTTAAATAACGTCATTTTTGGGTGGTAAATCCATAGTTTTTGCTAAAATAATAATTTAAACACTTTTATATCTTAGATTATTTATAAATAAAAGGGTATACACTATTATTTTAGGAAAAAATGTATTTACCACCGAAATATGGTCACAGGAAAAAAATAACAAAAAAAAAATGTTGCTCTTTTTTGCAACTTTTTCTGTTGCATTGTGTCTGAAGCCGCTTTAACTACCACCCGGCTTCGTTTTCGGTAGCAGTCTTGATATACCCTGTATACTTCTGCCTGAGCTCTTTTTTATTTCCTGATGATTTATACCTACACTCTGAGAAAATCCTAAGTATTTATAAGTGTCTTTAAACTGCATACCATCAATATTATTATCGGTTAATGTTAGTTTGTATGGATGTGTTTCTTTGTGTTTTCCTTTAATTATACTGTTTATTTTACATTTTTCGATACCAAAGTTCATCTTAATGTCGTGGCTGAAGGCCTCGGTAGCAATGAGTAGATGATCTATATGTTCCCTAGTTGCTGCATACAGCTTGATGTCATCCATGTATAATAAATGACAGATTTTTATTTTATTTGTTCTATCTATTGTATACCCTAAACTGGTTCTATTTAATATATGTGATAAGGGGTTTATTGCTAAACAGAACCAGAGAGGACTTAACGAATCCCCTTGGAATATTCCTCGTGATATTTTAATAGGTTCAGATTTTTGATATCCTGTTTGAGTTTCTATATTCAGTGCGGTGCTCCACGTATTCATTAAACATGTTAACAGGTTTATTATATTTTTATTTATCTTATATAAATTTAAAATCTGTAATAACCATGAATGAGGGACGCTATCAAAAGCTTTTTGATAGTCAATATAGGCGTAAAAAAGATTTCGATGTTTTTGTCTAACCTGATTATGTATTTCAGTATCTATTACAAGTTGTTCTTTGCAACGCATGGATCCCTTACAACAACCTTTCTGTTCTTCCGGTATGATATTGTACTGTATCAGCCCATATACGTCCCACTGTAGGGCACGGGCCTCCTCTACAATCGAGAGTACGATTGAGAGTGGTTAGGCCATATAGTCCACCACGCTGGCCTAGTGCGGGTTGGCGGACTTACATACCATAGAAATTTTAGAAATCGCTATGGTATGCAGGTTTCCTCACGATGTTTTCCTTCACCGTATGATATTGAAATTACCTAAATGGATCGTTATTTTATGAGATATAATAGAGGTTAACAATTTATACAGGGTAGGTAAACACGTGATATATTATTATTATTATTATTACATGACAAACTAATGAAAAGTGGTCATTTCGGACATGTATGAAGGAAATGCTAACATGGCACAATAAGTGTCTTTAAAAATAGCACCCATACAACAAAACCTACAGAGAACCGATCTATTTTATAATCGAACTCTGAAGTTCCATTTCTCAGTTTCGTTACATAATCTCTAAACCAACAAATTTAGGCTATTTATTAGATTAGACCAGGCTTCAAGTTTTCAGTAACAAGCCACTTGAAAGGCATCAAACTTTCTCCATTGCAAACTTCGCACAACAATTACTGCAAATTAATCTCTAGAATTAAATAAATTGATTCATTTTTCGTGGATGTAAAATACGACTAGTTCGCGGAACCTCAATTCAAAACAAGTTCCATTTAATAGATTTCTCAAATTGTCGAGGAAAATTTATAAAATCGTCTTTTTGTTCAGCGTACTTGGCTTAATCCAATTGGTGTAAGTTTTGCATATGAAAATGTGCTGTTTTTGCCCTGGAGTAGGTTTTGACATTGATACGCTCCCCCATCTCGAGATGGATATTAACTCATAATGGTTGCCACAAAATACATGTGTGCCTATATTTTTGGGGATAAAATTTGAGCATTTATATCACTACACAGTATAAAACAAAGTCGCTTTCTCTGTCCCTATGTCCCTTTGTATGCTTAAAATATCTTTAAAACTACGCAACGGATTTTGATGCGGTTTAAATAGATATAGTGATTCAAGAGGAAGGTTTATATGTATAATACGTACCTATATATTATTGTACAGAAATCTATTTGTACCCGGGCGAAGCTGGGCCGGGCCGCTAGTTAAGATATAAGTTGGAGTAAGCGGTTTATGGAGTGGAGACCGCGTCTTGACAAACGTAGCGTGGGACGACCTCTGGCCAGATAGCGAGACGACTTGCATAAGAGGGCCGGCAGCGACTGGATGCATAATGCAGCAGACCGGGCTCTGTGGTGTACCTTGGGAGAAGTCTAAGTCTAGTGGTGAACTGCAACGGGCTGATAATGTATGTTAAGTATAAATCGATCCATCCACCAAAATGTTAAATTACATCGATATAGAAATCTCGTTTCAATACTACTTCGCTCTAAAATTGCAGTCTAAATTTTATTTGTAGTTGTCTGATGGCAAGCGGTACAACCGCTGATGGACAGTAGCAAAAATTTACTACAACGTTAATTACAAAGTTAACAAACCAATTACAAAATGCTTGGCATTGTACTGCGCTCCTGAGACATAAGATGTTAAATCACAATATGTCCAGCAGTTACTCTGGCTACAATGTCCTTTAAACCAGAACCCAACAGTGCATTTAAACTGCTATTTTGTGACAAAAATAGACATTGTGGTGGTACATACCCTGACGGCCCCTTACATACGAGATACCTACCAGTAAACCGAAAGAGCTAAATTACTAAATTATATAATTTATGGTAAGTGTGGAGTTTTCCACGTCATTGTAATTTTCTTTTTTGAAAAATATACTTTTTTCAAACCATGATAAAAATCCTTCTAACACCTATCCGTGATAACTTAATTTCAAATGCAAGAATATATGTACAGTAAAAATACAGACAGAAAGATAAGACACCGCACGTGGCGTGTGTGAATCAATTCGCGGAACATTATGAAGACACATGGGGCCGTTTGTAACGGCGTCTGGAACGCTTTAGAATATGCGTCTTACTAAGGCTTTAACTAGAAAGTCCAGATTTCGAACTGGATTTGTTACAGTTAGACCAACTTCAGAAAAGAGATTGTATTTTTTTTTTGTTTTACGTAATGACTGAAGAAATGGATACATAAAGATAAAGGGACAAGTTTTAATATATGCATCGATTATACCATAAAAAACCAGGTGAGCCTGGAGACACGTTTTAATACATACATCGATTCTACCAGAAAAACAGGTAAGCCCCGGCCTGTTAAAGACGATTAATTTAGAATTTAGTTTGAAGAGGGTTTCGTCACATTTACGTAAGCGAATCGCAGTTGAGTTTATCAAATTTATGGACTAATAATTAAATATATAAATAAAACAAAGCTGTTACTTTAATCACATTAAACAATAAAACTAAATCACATTATACTATGCACCAATTGTAAGTCTCATAATTTCGTAGCAGTCTGCTACGGTTCGTAGCACCGCTACAATTTGTAGCAATTTCGTAGTATTTCATCCACTACAGTTAATGACGAAAGAATGGAGTGGAAAGTTGAAGTATTATGGCGGAAAAGAGTTTTCATTTAACTTGAATATTCTTCAGTAGATTTTAACTATACAGTTTTAAGAAGATCTTATACGTCATTTGGAATATTTATTATAACTAGTGGTCGCCCAGTGGTCGTAATTCGACCAAATCAAGAAGAAAAAAAGTGTTTACCTGTATTATGATGTTGTTATTCTGATCATTCGTGCACATTTAAATGTACGTATCTCTCAAAATCACTTATTTATCCTGAAGTATATGCAATTACTGAAATCGTAAACTACAATAATTGCTTTGAACCAGCAATAGCAAATTATATTTTTTTTGTACCTGAATGTTGTTATTGCAGATTGCTGCTACAGAACTGTCCGTGTACATTTAAATGTATCTTACTGCTACACAATTTGTATAAGTGCTCAGTATTTCACGTAGTATTCGTCAAATAAAACTTTTCTGTTTGACATTCAATAAAACCACAGTATACAAACATTTCTGTTTGACATTCAACTATGTCTTAAACAAAAGAAACAATTTGACCACAGAGTATGTATACGTATACAAATACTTGTGTATGCGTGTGTCAAATGCATGCTGGTTTGTGTAATGTTTTATTTATTGATTTAATGTACTTTTTATGCATTATTATTAAAAAAAATTATATTAAATGAGGCAAATAAAACTTTTTTTTATGTCTATGTCAGAACTCTATGTCTATGGACAAAATGAAAAACAAAAGAAACAATTTGACGGGTACAAATACTTGTGTATGCATGTGTGTGTGAAATGCATAGTAGTGTGTGTAATGTTTTATTTTTTGATTTAATGTACTTTATAAGCATTATTATTGAAAAATATTAGCGTTCTGCACTTCTCCTACACATAAACTATAAGTGTGCCAAATTTTATGCTCCTGCGTCCGCGCAATTTTCGTTAAAAGGGGTCCAAAGTTTTTGCATCACGTATTAATATATAGATATACAAAGGAAAGTATATTGTAAGGTTTTTCATTATGTGATTTATGGTCAGAATAGAATGGTCATTTTGAGAATTTATTTATGACGAATATTAAAATAATAGTCATGAAAATTGGAAATGGTAATTATCAACTAAGTTTACGTTACACGCTAATTATGTTGTTCATGCATTTGAGAACAATTACGAATAACTGAACTAATGCGAGAATTTCCGATTTCCAAATGGTTCAATGATTTTGACAAGACCACATTTTGCGCGTTTAGCTGTTAGTCTATATAATTATGTATTTAAAAAAATGTACTAGTATTCTGCAAAAAAATTGAAATATTTACACGAATTTTGCGTGTGAGATTTCATACAATTGTTTTTTTTTTTCATTTATTTGGTTCACAAAACTGGTTACAAACAAATGACATTCCTTAAAAACAACCATACAGTAGAGCACACAAAATATTTGCAACCTTCTAGAAGTGAACGCGACATGCATAAATTAGTAGTTAATATTAACAAAAATAATAGATATAGGAATGAAAATCTAGAATGAAAGGACGCGGTACAAATCGGGGCTGAAATCGCGACGGATAGCCACCGGGGCTTACCTCTTCGAGGTGCCCGGGCCTGAGTCGGAGGCGAGGGCCGACTCCCTCATCGCCAAAGTGAGGGAGTACTTCGCGGGTCGGGGGAGGACGTACGTGTCTCCCGGCCCGTGAAGACTGCTGAACTGCGGGTCTCGGGGCTGGACGCATCGGCCACCCCCGAGGCAGTCGCAACGGCCATCGCCCGTCTCGGCGAGTGCTCCCCCGACGACGTCAAAGTCGGGGAGATTCGCGACGAGCGCTCGGGCCTGGGCGCGGTGTGGCTCCGCTGTCCGGCGAAGGCAGCGGAGAAGGTGGTGAAGGCAGGACGCGTCCTTGTGGGTTGGGTGGCAGCGGCAGTGCGGCTGCTTGAGGCCCGGCCCCTACGCTGCTACCGATGCCTATATAAGGGGCATGTGCGGGTTCAATGCACCGGCGAGTGCGACCGTAGCGGGCTCTGCTACCGCTGCGGTCATCCGGGCCATAAAGCCCGGGAATGTTCTGCGGACCCGCACTGCGCAATCTGTGCGGATGCAGGAAAACCCGCGGACCACCGGGTGGGCGGCAAAGCCTGCGCTGCCTCCTCGGTCCCGCACCGTACTCAACGCGGTGTGGGAGCCGAGGTTGCGATGCGGCCGCAACCGCCCCGCCCTGAGGCGATGGAGATCGCCCATACATAGATGGACTTAAATTTCCTCCAGGCGAACATCAACCACTGCCAAGGAGCACAGCACATGCTCGAACAGTCCCTGGCGCAGTGGTTGATTCACGTGGCTGTGGTCGCTGAGCCATACTCTGTCCCTGCCCGCGACGACTGGGCAGGGGACCTTGATGGCTCGGTGGCCGTCTTCACCCAGGGCGCCGCCGGCTCTCCGCCCTTCGAAAAAGTAGCGAAGGGTGCGGGATGCGTGGCGGTCCTGGTGGGAGGGGTGTGGATAGTGGGAGTCTATTTCTCTCCCAACAGGTCCCAGGCGGAATTCGAGAGTTTCCTCGCACGCCTGGGGGCCCTGGTACAGCATGACAGCCAGCCTCGCCCCGTGCTTGTAGCCGGCGACTTCAACGCCAAATCATCGGCTTGGGGTTCGTCGGTGACCGACACGCGGGGCGAGGCCCTGGAGGAATGGGCGATTTCCATCGGGTTGGTCGTCCTGAATCGGGGGTCGGAGAACACGTGCGTGCGGCACAACGGCGGTTCGGTGGTGGACGTCACGTTCGCCACCCCGGCCCTTGCCCGCCGTGTTCGGGACTGGAGGGTTTTGGTTGAGGAGGAGACGCTGTCCGATCATCTCTACATTCGGTTCAGCGTCTCATCCTCCCAGGTCTCCACCCGCCAGTCCGGTGGTGGTCCGACTGCCCGATTCACGGGCGGCCGACGTTGGGCCGCGAAGCGCCTCGATGTGGAGGCCGCGAAGGAAGCTGCCATTGTTCAGGCGTGGCTCCCCGTGCCGGACGGGCCGGTGCGGGTCGAGCAAGAGGCGGAATGGTACGGGGTGGCGATGTCGCGCGTCTGCGACGCGGCCATGCCCCGGGTCACCCGCCTCCCAGCGAAGCGCCAGGTGTACTGGTGGTCGGCCGAGCTCACAGAGCTGCGCGCGGCTTGCCAGTTCGCGCGCCGCCGACTCGCCAGGCACCGTCGTCGTCGGACCCGTAGACCCGGCGACGACGAGCAAGAGCGGCACCTTCTCGACCTCCACAGAGAGGCGAAGAGAGCGCTGCGGGTGGCCATCGCGCAAGCGAAGGCCGCGGCGAACGAAGAGTTCCGGAGGTCTCTGGACAGAGATCCATGGGGGCGTCCGTACCGTGTGGCGATGCGGAAATTCCGCCCATGGGCGCCCCCTCTGACACAGAGTCTCCGGATCGATCTTGTCGAGGACGTCGTCGCGGCCTTGTTTCCGGCCACCGAGGAGTTCACTCCTCCACCGATGGCGCCACATCCACCGGCGCCATCGTCGTTGGTCTCGGTAAGGGATATCCCGGAGGTTTCGCCGCAAGAGCTAGAGGCGGCAGTGCTTCGGCTGCGGAGCAAGAACTCGGCCCCGGGGCTCGATGGGGTGCCCGGTCGTGTCTGGGTGCTGGCCGTCGAATCGCTGGGTACGAGGCTCCGCGGCCTTTTCTCCGCGTGCCTTGAGCAGGGCATCTTCCTGTTGCGGTGGAAGACGGGCAAGCTTGTCCTGCTCCGCAAGGAGGGGCGACCCGCAGATTCGCCCTCGGCCTACCGGCCGATCGTGTTGCTCGACGAGGTGTGCAAGCTCTTCGAGCGCATAGTCCACGCGCGCCTCGTCGAGCATTTGGAGGGTACGGGCCCGGATTTGGCGGACTGCCAGTTCGGGTTCCGGCGGGGCCGGTCGACGGTCCACGCGATTTTGCGGGTGAAGGCACAAGCGGAGCGTGCGGTGTCCCGGGGTAGGGTCGTGGTGGCGGTGTCTCTCGACATCGCCAACGCGTTCAACACCATGCCCTGGGCCTGCATCGAAGAAGCACTGTGGTACCACGAAGTGCCGCCCTACCTTCGGCGTCTGGTGCACTCGTACCTTTCTGACAGGTACGTTGTGTATCCGGGCGCCGACGGGTGGCACCGTAGGGAAGTGTCGTGCGGTGTTCCACAGGGCTCGGTTCTTGGGCCGCTCCTGTGGAACATCGGCTACGACTGGGTGTTTCGTGGTACCAACCTTCGGGGCGTCGTCTGCTATGCAGATGACACGTTGGTGACAGCGACGGCCAGGACGTTCCAGAGGTCCGCCCTGCTCGCCTCATTCGGTACTGGACTGGTGGTGGGCAGGATTCGGCGACTGGGCCTCACGGTGGCCCTGAATAAGACCGAGGCCGTGTGTTTCCACGGTCCTCGGTGTGGGCCTCCGCCTGGGGCCCACATCACAGTGGAGGACGTGCGGATTCCCGTCGGCTCGAGGATGAAACACCTCGGTCTCGTCCTCGACAGTCGATGGGATTTCCGCGCGCATTTTGCGGAGTTGTCGCCGAAGCTGGTGAGGGCGGCAGGTGCACTGGGGCGCCTGCTGCCCAACACTGGTGGTCCTGGCATCCCTTGCCGAAACCTTTATGCTGGAGTCGTGCGGTCCATGGCCCTCTACGGGTGTCCCGTTTGGGCCGGGTCCCTGGGCGATCGCTGCGTCCGCCTGCTGCATCGTCCGCAGCGCATGGTGGCGCAGCGAATAATCAGGGGCTACCGCACGGTCTCGCACGAGGCGGCCTGCGTATTGGCGGGAACTCTGCCCTGGGTGCTGGACGCGAAGACCCTCTCGTCGGCTTTCTTCCGGCGAGAGGAGGCGTCCGGGCGTGGGCAGAGGTTGGTTCCACAAGAGGTCGAGGCCATGTTGGCCTCCCTCCGCAGGTCTGCTGTGGAGGAGTGGCGTTCCAGGCTGGAGAACCCTAGTGCTGGTACGAGGACCGTCGCGGCAGTGCGACCTGTCCTCGAGCAGTGGCTGGACAGGCGCCACGGCGCGCCGACATACCGGCTGACGCAGGTGCTCACCGGGCACGGCTGCTTCGGTGCGTACCTGTGTCGCATAGCCGGAGCGGAGGAGTCCGCCGTGTGCCACCATTGTGGCAACTGCCGTGAGGACACGGCCCAGCACACGCTGGAGGAGTGCCCAGCCTGGGACGAGGAGCGCAGCGCTCTCGTCGCGGTCGTGGGAAGCGACCTTTCGCTGCCGGCCGTGGTCGCCGCCATGGTCGGCAGCCGGAGTTCGTGGCGGGCCATGCTCTCCTTCTGCGAACGTGTCATGTCGCAGAAGGAGAGCGCCGAGCGGGATCGGGAGCAGACCGATCCCGCTCGTCGCCACAGGAGACGCAGGAGGCGCCGGGACAACAACTAACCCGGCGCCGCAGAGGCCACGCGGGGCCGCCGTCCCTACCTTGGCGGCCCCCGAGACGTGACGCTTCAAGCGTCTCGTGCCGCGTCGCTAAGCGGCGGTGCACATGACGCGGTCCTGGCGCGTCCGCTCAACGGTAACCCGGGGCCGTCTCTGAAGTGCACCCATGGTGGCCGACGCGGGGTTTTTAGTCGGTATTTCGGCGCGTATTGTGGTACCGTGTGGACCCGACCCAGTGGCCGCCCGTCCACATCCACGGGCGGTACATCTCGCTGGGTTCGGAAGGCGCCGGTGAGTCCGACACACCCTCGCCCCTTCGGGGGTGGGATGGTCCGTAAAGGGATTTTCCCCGCGAGAAAAAAAAAAAAAAAAAAAAAAAAATCGTTTTGTACAGGGGAAGAGCGAAGGTTTTTCGATTTAGTAAGCGGCTGCTAGGACGAAATACGTTAAGTTTAAGACGTTGCAACATATCAGGACAGCTAACGTAAGAATTGACAAGCTTGTATAAGAACATTACGTCGGCAACTGTTCTACGCTTCTGAAGAGTTGTAAGGTTCTAATAGGTTAGACATGAGTTGTAGGATAGTAGTTTATTACATTTAACATCAATAAAAGTTAAGTGGTAAAGGAATCTCTTTTGAACCCTCTCTAATATGTCTGAATGGACTTGATATCGAGGGTTCCATATTGGACTGCAATATTCCAGTATACTACGAATTAGACAGTTATAAATTATAATTGATAATTTAGGGTCATGAAAACATTTCATCTGTCTAGAGACGAACCCGGTGAGTTTTGATGTTTTATTAACTATGTGAGAAATGTGATGTCTAAAAGAGAGCGTGTGATCCACTATCACCCCAAGATCCCGTATCTGCAAGACTTCAGTTAAAGGTATATCGTTGATATAATAACATGCTGGCAGAGGCATTCTTTTACGGCTGAATTTGATGTGGTAACATTTGTCTACATTTAATGTCATACCATTTAACTTACACCACTCTATTAACCAGATAAGATCTTTTTGAAGTTTGTAAACATCTTCATGACTGGATACAGGGCGGTATATTTTGAGGTCGTCAGCATAAAGTTTGAACTTGGAAGTGAGATTAAAGACCAGATCATTGATAAAAATTATAAAAAATAAAGGTCCAAGGTGCGATCCCTGAGGAACACCTGATGGAACGACTCTGGGCGACGATTTGAAATCATGCATCGAGACCAGCTGAGACCTGTTCCGAAGATAGGATTCACACCAGCGAAGGAGAGAGCCATGTATGCCCATATGTTCTAATTTCTGTACAAGAATTTTGTGGTTCACCAAATCAAAAGCCTTTTTAAAGTCGGTATAGACAGCATGGACCTCACCCCCGCTGTCCAAAACGTCAGTAATATCCGAAATGTATCCCATTAAATTTGATGTGGTGGATCTGGAGGGAAGAAATCCGTGCTGGTCTATAGATATCATGTGTTTCACATGTGCGAGAATCTTTTTTTGGACTAAAGATTCGAACACCTTGCCTGCTGTGGAAAGTAGGGAGATAGGACGGTAATTACTGACATCCTGGAGAGAACCCTTCTTATGGATGGGTGTCAAGTGTGCTATTTTCCAAAGCGATGGAAAAACACCGGTAGCCAATGATTTATTATAAATAAGATATAAGGGAAAGCTTAATTCGCGCGCGCACTCCTTGAAGAAAATTTGAGGTATAAGATCAGGGCCCGGACTTTTGTTGCAGTCTAAAGAAATTAATCGTCTCTGAACTTCGGCTACGGAAACTTTGCAACTGGCAAATGAGGGAAAGCTGTGAGCTAGAGGAAAGACGGAATTTATATTGTTTATGTGCGGAGCCTGACAATACACGGAATGAAAATAATCCGCGAAAATATCACAAACGGATTGTCCTCCAGTGGCATGTATGTTGCGAAAGAACACCTCATTAGGTACCGTGCTATTATTGCGTCGGAACCCATTACAAATTCTCCAAAATTGTTTTGGGTTTTTACGTAGTAAAGTAGATGTATGTTTCTTATAGCTGATAAAAGCTTCTCTTATCATAATATCGCAACGCGATCTTAATAAATCAAAAGTTAATTTATCCATTGCATTTTTGTATCGTTTGTAACGAGAATGATACTTGGCTTTTTCTTTAAGAGCCTTAATAAGGTATTTAGGGTACCAAAGAGGGTACTTACTGTTACGCGAAAGTCTAACTGGTGCGTGTTTGCGTATTATCTCATCTAAAGTTTTGTAAAACCAATCGACACTCTCATCCGGACTTAGGTCGGCTCTAGCCAAATAAGTCCAGTCAGTAGATTTTAAGTCTGCCCGTAAGTCAACATAATTAATTTTAGCAAAGTTAAATGATTCTGGTGACAATGGCCTAATTAATAAAGCGATCCGTGAAAAGGTTTTCAAGAGTGCTAGTAGTTGATATATGAGATTGATGAGAGTTACACGGATCGTGAACTGCAGTCCATTTGATGCCTCCAAGATTGAAATTTTTGTGACCTACTGTTATGTCTGTAAGAAAGTATAAATAAGTAACTTGTTTATGTAATAATAATTATTAAATAGATAGAACAGCACATGCAGGACTGATTTCTTATTAAAAAACTCGTAATTATGTCTTTGGCGTCAATAAATAAGACAGATTTGTGTCTTACATTTATCTCAATGCGGGGAATGAACCCGCGGTCTCTCGTATCACAGCCGACGTTTAAACTAAATACACCACTGACCAGTAAAATAAAATATGACAACAAAACCCTGTCCGATCTAAAACACGCATTTGGGTATCTCAATTATAGTATTAAAAATATTCGTAACATCCGTATCAGCCCATATACGTCCCACTGCAGGGCACGAGCCTACTCTACAATCAAGAGTACGATTGAGAGTGGTTAGGCCATATAGTCCACCACGCTGGCCTAGTGCGGGTTGGCGGATTTACATACCATAGAAATTTTTATAAATCACCATGGTATGCAGGTTTCCTCACGATGTTTTCCTTCACCGTTTTAGTGCGTGGTGATTGACTATCAATACACACATGACTCCGAAAAGTCAGAGGTGTGCCCTGGGATTCGAACCCGCGACCACCGTGAATATGTTAACGGACTAGACGCGACTGCCAACATGTTCACGGTGGTCGCGGGGTCGAATCCTAGAACACACCTTTGACTTTTCGGAGGCATGTTGTATTTATAGTCAACCGCCACGCACTAAAACGGTAAAGGAAAACATCGTGGGAAAACATGCATATCCAGTGGCGTAACAATAGGGTGGCAGAGTGCGCAAAATGCCACGGGCCCCCGGCCTTAGGGGCCCCCGGCCCGGCAGAACCCTGGCCCGACAGAGTCTCAGGCCCGACAGGGCCCCGGTTTGATAGGGCCTCGGGCCCAAACCCGACTGGGTGTAAGCAGAGAATAATGTAAATCAATAACGAAATTAATTAATACAATAATGACAAACATTTCACGATAATATTTGATTTAAATGTTTTGTTTCATTACAGTATAATATTAGTTGGAAATCAATAAATTACAATTTAATGAATATTAAGGTAATAGTTTCCAAATAAATATAAACATGTCTTGTTAAAGAAACTATTTCAGTGGTAGCGAAGACCGAAAGAGAAAGAAGAGTCTGAAGCAATAAATAAAAGGTTACCTAAAATAAGTCAATACTTTGGGAACCAATTCATTGATGAAAAGACGAGTAAACAGAGTCCCAGAAACGAACGAATGAATGAAACCTAAAAATTCCATTATAGCAAATCTCGGCGATAAGAAATATTCAGACTCAAAACAATCACAATCAAGTACGAACAAAAATAAAATTGAACCATATTTATAGGAGTGGAAGATATTAAATCTCCATAATATGTTACACACACGTGTAATTTAAAAAAATTAAATTCGATGTGAAACTATTTGTGATTGAGAAAAGTCACTGTGAGCCCAATAGCTCTTTTTATGAGACAGTGACAATAAATTAATGAAATAATAAACGAACGTAGAAATCGACAGTCAGTTCAACAGATGCTGCATGACCTGGCTTCAGCCTCACTGCGAATAGATCATAAAATTAACTTCGACAAAACCAAAGTAATGATCAACCACCACCTTGATCAAACCTTTTGCTGTTTGTGGCCACCAGCTGGAAGTTGTTTCAGAATATGCCTACCTGGGGCCGACCCCGAAGGTAGAAACAACTTTGAGAAAGACGCTACGAGGAGGTTCCAGCTGGGCTGGGCAGCATTTGGTAAACTACGTCCAGTCTTCACGTCACCTTTACCACAAAGCTAGAAAACAAAGGTTTCAACCAGTGCGTCTTACCTGCCATAACCTACGGTGCTGAGACTTGGACACTCACAGTACGACTGCTCAACCAGCTCAAGGTTGCTCAGCAAGCTATGGAGCATGCTATGCTCGGTATCTCTTTGAAGGATAAGATAAGTAATGAGCTTATCCGTCCGAGAACCTAAGTTATAAACAGCAAACAAGATTAGCAAGCTGAAGTAGGCGGTGCGCTGGCCACATCTATCGAAAAACCGATAACCTATGGGGTTTAAATATTTTTGAGAGGAGACCGCGTCTTGGCTAATGTAGTGTAGGACGCCCTCCAGCTAGGTGGAGTAACGATTTACAAAAGGTCGCTGCCTGATGCTGGATGCGACAAGCTGACGACACGGTGAAATGGCGCAATTTGGAAGAAGACTATGTCCAACAGTAGAGAAAAAATGGATCAAGATGAATAAATTTCGGCCTCTCGATGTGCGGAAAGCCAATGGTCCGGATGGGATACTGGTTGTGGTTCTAAGAGCTTGTGCAGCGGAGCTGTCTCCTACATTGACTCGTCTCTTTCGAGCGTCCTACCACACAGGAGTTGTGCCTGAATCTTGGACGGAGGCCAATGAAAGCGATCAGTGAAATCGATCCCCAGAAAGGTTATTGGTAGGTTATTGGTAGGGTCTGACCAATCACGGTCAGACCCTACCAATTAACGCCCAATCACTATAACCTCAGTGACTTGTAAGGTTATGGAGCGGATCATAAACGCTCAATTGATCCTGCTACCTGGAGGATCACTCGTTAATCAGTGACAGACAACACGGATTCCGTCAAAACCAATCAACGGGTGATCTTCTAGCATTTGTTCTACATCGCTGGGGTGAGGCGATTAGACCGGCGTAGCGAGGCTCTTGCTGTGAGCCTCGATATAGCCAAGGAGTTGCATAGGGTCTGGCATCGTGGTCTTCTTTCTAAGCTTCCGGCATACGGTCTGCCCGACAACCTGTATTTATGGATTTCCGGTTTTCTGCATGGGCGTAGAATACGTGTCGTCGTCGATGAACATGCTTCGGCGCTCATGTCGGTAAATGCCGGAGTTCCTCAAGGCTCGGTGCTGTCGCCCACCCAGTTTATTCTGCATATCAATGATACGTTAGACAACTTAGAGTCGCTATAACTGCGACGAAATTTCATGAAATGATTTATGTTCAAAATCCGATGATAAATATGAAACCATCATTAAAAAAGTCTGTACTGTACTGTATAATCTCATATTAACTAAGTGCGTGGCTATATCTAGTGCAGACTGGCGGACTTAGAAATTGTTACAAATCGCTATGGTATGCAGGTTTCCTCACGATGTTTTCCTTCACCGTCATAGTGCGTGGTGATGGAATACCAATACACGTATGATTCCAAAAAGTCAGATGTGTGCCCTGGGATTTGATCCCGAGACGAGCATGAACATGTTGGCGACCGCGTCTGGTCCGCTTACAAATAGGCCACGTTAAAAAAAGATTCATAAAAACGAAATTACAATGTTAAGTTTTTTTTACATATACGAAGGGCCCCATTTGATGAAATTTGCCACGGGCCCCCGATGGGTTAGTTACGCCACTGTGCATATCATAGCAATTTATAAGACTTTCCATGGTATGTAAGTTTGCCAACCCGCACTAGGCCAGCGCGATGGACTATATCGCCTAACCACTCTCAATCGTACTGTCGTTTGCAAAGAAGACCCGTACCCTGCAGTGGGACGTTTATGGGCTGATGCAGAGTGTAACAACATAATAGATATTATAACTAAACACAAATTCACTCAACATAAATTTAACTAACCGTCGCACTTGACGACAGTAATCCAGTAATGCGCAATGAAAAACCCGCTTTTGAAGCAACTTTGCTTGTTATGCGACGCTTGTAAGGATAATCGCTTCAAAGGAATTGTTACTACGTCACTTTCAAGTTGTAGGCTTGTGTAAATGTAGTATGCTCTGATTATTGCAAACTCCAAGTATTTCAGGAATTTGCTGAAGTTTGTAATTTTATAAGTTTAGATGAAGTTTAGCCTCATTTTTCCTCGGTTTTTATTACTGGAAAGTTGAGCGAAATTGGTTCATTAATCAATGTACGAGATCATTAATTTTTCGATCTAAACTCAATTTTCAAGCATTATTTGCTGTTGGTGTGATTTATAGTTTTAAAAGATTTTAACATTGGAATACCTAGGTAGAAATGTCTGGGAGTACTTTCAAGAATACTACTATACCGCATAAAGCGAGTGGTTAACTAACTAAGGCCCCATTTACACGATAAGAGTTTCTCGTCGCTTCGAATACGATTGTAGTAGCATAAAAAATTACATCGTGTAAACATTTGTCAAACACGATAATTTTTTGGCAGGTATCATCATCATCATTATCATCATCATCAGCCCGATGCAGTCCACTGCTGGACATAGGCCTCTCCCAAAGTACGCCACAGAGCGTTTTTCTCTATTTAATGCATTATTGGAGATATGTTTTCTTAACATTAACAACAATCATTTATACGCGTAATCTAATATTATTATGTTCAATATAATAAAATGTGTGTGACTGCCTCAGTAGCGTAGTTGTACTATAATAAAGCTACCAAGCTGAGGTCTCTGGTTCGAATCCCGGGTTGGGCACAGTGATATTGGATTTTTCTATTCATTATCAGCCCAGAGTCAGGAATTTGTGCCCGATATGGCGATAGGCTCGCCACCTATCACAATATGGTGGGACGGAAAATACAAGGCGAAATGTGGGTGCCCTGGCACCTCTGCCTACCCCTTCTGGGAAAAAGGCGTGAGTTTATGTATATATACAATACAATGTGAAAAAGGAAAAACTGTTCCTAATATGCTGACAACCACACATTTGCTAAACCTCCATAGATTATTTATCTTTAATATATCTTATATCCTTCCGTGACACGATCATGAATAATTAAAATTCAACGCGAGTGAAGCCAGCCAGTTATAATATGCCTAAACAAAGCGTTCCGTAATAGCAGGTTTATTAATTAACGTGTGCATTTGTAATTCAAATCATGATGTCGAAATTCAACGCACAAATCCTGCCACAACGCCTAATATCTGCGCGATCTGAATGATGCGAATTCTTTTGAATGAACCGTGATTCGGATAAATGTTTATGGTGGTTGGGTGAATGTTAGTGGAATGTTATGTAGTTGTAATGTAGGTGAATTTAAAAAAAATGCACATATTAGACGGGTGAAATATTATGGTTTCCTAAATTGCCCTTCACTAGAATATCAGAAAAAATGGCTATAGTGAAGATAAATGAACTTATGCCAGCAAGTGCACATCAAAGTGCCAACCCGCACTAGGCCAGCGTGGTGAACTATACGCCTTAATCAATCCTAATCGTACTCCCGATTGTCAGGAGACTCATACCTTGCAGTGGGACGTAAGTGGACTGATACAGATACAGTTAAGTACCAAAAGTCAAAGGAAATACAGGGTAAATCAAGACTGCTACCGAAAACGAAGTCGGGTGGTAGTTTAAGCGACTTCAGACACAATGCAAACAGAAAAAGGTGCAAAAAAAAGCGACAATATTTTTTTGTTATTTTTTTCCTATGACCATATTTGGGTGGTAAATACATTTTTTTCCTAAAATAATAGTGTATACCCTTTTATTTATAAATAATCCAAGGTATAAAAGTGTTTAAATTATTATTTTAGCAAAAACTATGGATTTACCACTCAAAAATGACGAAATTTAAAAAAACATAAAAAATAATTGTCGCGTTTCTTTTCGAAATTTTTGGTTGCATTGTGTTTGTAGTCACTAAAACTACCACCCGGCTTCGTTTTCGGTAGCAGTCTTGAGATACCCGGTATAACTTGAATAAAATAAAAATCAGTATTAGCGAATTCTACCTGCAACTCGATATCTACCTGCAGTTACATATCTTGCCACCAAGCCTAGGGATATGATGTCATCAGCTAGTATAAGAAGAAGGTGCTGAGCAGTAATTTTTTAAATAATAAATGTTACCAAAAATCCTTAAAACTTAAACATTTATTTGGTAGGATTATCGCACTGCCAACATGCCGACATGACAGCTGATCATATTCGCAATGAGCACGAAGTCCGTTTTATCTTAATAAGATTTTAATGACAGTCGACAGATAACATTTTAATAAGCTTCATTTGACTCAGGTGCTATTTTATTATTCATGCCTTGTCATTTTGGTAATTTTATAAAATTGGCCTCTATAAATTTCTCATTTTGTTCAGACTACTTAATAAGGATGAAAACTCAATCATAACAAAGCATCAAAATGGAATGGGAACCTATTTATATAACGGGTGAAATACGAATAATATTTCTTTATTTTAGGTTATATTTTATTGTAACTGTAACAGCCCATATTACACTGCAGTGCAAGGCTTTCTTTACCATCGAGAGTACGATTGAAAGTGGTTAGGCCATATTATAGTCCACCATGCGGAGCTTAATATACTTTATTATTTTAAACCGCCTTGCCGGCATAGTTGTATTGCGAAATGATTACAAAGCTGAGCCCTCGGGTTCGAATGTGGGGTGAGGTGAAGTTGTAGGTAGTGGATTTTTCAATTTATTATCAGCCCGGTGCTAGGAATTTGTGTCCTAGGTATATGGCAATAGGCTCGCCCCCTATCACATCGTGGGACTGAAAATACACGGTAAAATGTGGGTATCCTGGCATCTCTGCCTGCCCTTTTTGTGAAAAAGGCGTGAGTTTATGTATGTATTAAATTTCGCATGAGATACAAATAAAGATTTCTTTGAATAATAAAATTAACCTTTTTTATTCCCTCAATAGAGTGCAATTTCCAATGGCAAGCATACTTCCTAATTGTTTCAATTTTAATTGACATTTTGGAGTGGGCACTCCAAAGACGTTAGTTACCAAATACTAGCTTGTTATATGGGTTTTAATAACATTAACTACTATTATACGTAGACAAGACAGCTTGAAGTTCTCTTCAGTTTAAACTGAAGCAGAATTGTTACTAATTAACTGTCAATAATAATTGAACGGTGAATCATGTCGTCGTTTTAAAGATCTATTATTATTTTATGTGTGAACCGAAAGGATCTAGATTCGAATCTGGGGTAGAGCATTGCACTTTGTTTTTTCGTTTCGGTAAGATATCTATATCCAAAATCAAGCAGACAAAGAATGTTGTCCAAATCGCTTTTTACAAATAAACAAGTTAGAAAAGTTTCGTATTTTGTTTTGGGTATAAAATAAGTTCGATAGTTGTGTGTTACCAGTGATGACATACGGCACCGAGAAGTGGCCTTTCACTGTGGGCCTCATTAAAAGGCTCAAAGTTACTCAACGAGCCATGGAGCGGGCAATGCTCGGTGTTTCCCTACGAGATCGAATCAGAAATGAGGAGATCCTTAGGAGAACCAAGATTACCGACATAGTCCATAGGATTGGCAAGTTGAAGTGGCAGTGGGCCGGGCAAATAGCTCGTAGAACCGATGGCCGTTGGGGCCGAAAGGTTCTCGAGTGGAGGCCACGTACAGGCAAGCGAAATGTTGGACGCCCGCCTACAAGGTGGACGGACGATCTAAGGTAGCAGGAAGTCGCTGGATGCAGGCCGCTTCCAACAGGTCATTGTGGAGATCCTTGGGGGAGGCCTATGTTCAGCAGTGGACTTCCTGTGGCTGATATGACGATGATCATGATGATAAGCAAAGTATATATTTTTTGCAATGAATGACAAGATGTGAATGCCATTCGCTTGATGGTAAGCGATACGAGTGCTCATGAACAGTAGCAAAACCAAATAGCACCTCGAATTACAAAGCAATGCTTGGTATTCCACATGCATTCCATCCTATGACATAAGATGTTGAATCTCAATATGTCTAGTAGTAACTCTGGCTACAATCTCCTTTAAACAGTGCAATTGCATTGCTGTTTGGCGAAAGAAATTGACATCGCGACTACATACCCACGGCCTTTTACATATTAGAGACCCACCAGTAAAATTGACTTACGTAAGAAGCTCACGTTTTCTAGTTCAGCCTGTGGACAATAGAGCAGACTGGCATAATTTTGCACATGTTTTGAATTCGTTGGACCGGGAATCAAACTCAGGTGCTTAAAGTTAACAGACTGCCGAACCAATATGATGAGAAGTCGGTATCTTTGCTCGATATTATTGTAACTACCCCCGTTATTCGAAACTGTTGAATCGGAAGAGATAATGTATATGAGGGAATTGCTCTTTATGTTAAACCCGCAACTAAAATTGAAAAGGGATCTTTTATTATGTTGAATAAGTTAATAAGATGTAATAGCGGCCCAGCTGCTTTCAATATTTTTTCAGTGTCGTACAGTGAAATTATTTTAGTAGTTCTATTAGCATGTCATACTAACAATATCATATATACTTTTTAATAATGTGTGTACAGTGTGAACATTCCTGTTGTAGGTTAAATCCATACTATTTCTATTAACTGATATGTTACTGGCACTCTGTCTACTCGTCTATACTTGTTTACATTATGAATAAATATCTTTCGCTTGTAACCACGTCTTTGACTATACAAGAATTATGTATGCACTGTACTCATATTTTGGTACTTTGAGCCGTGGTCCCATGATTTTCGCTACAGAAAGTCCACTGCTGAACATAGGCCTCCCCCAAAGATCTCCACATCGATCTGTTGGAAGCTTGCATCCAGCGACTTCCTGCAACCTTAGTAATAATAAAATAATACATTTTGTGTTCCCATTTATTATATTTTTGTATTATTTTAAATATCATGTTTCGTTTCTACATTTTATATGCCAACCTTGCTGATATAAGCTTCCTTATTCCATATTCACTAAGGTTAAATATCACCCATAAATTCAATCGACTAGTTTCCGTACACAACATAATGTTTCCTAGTTTTAAATAAACCCCGCTATATCGTTTGCTTACAAAGGATTCTAAAATTTACTGCTGCAACGTTGCTATTACCAAAATCTACTGAGCCACTGCATGCGTTGAAAAATACATTAATACCCGTTTTAGTTTTATCAGGAATATTTTATGGGGGAACAACTCGCTTAAATATTCGTGGAATGTTACACAGTGTCGTAGTTTTATTACAAACTAGCTGTCGGGCCCGGCTTCGCCCGGGTGCAGATAGTTTTTGAGTCCAATCCACATCAAGAACATATTATTTCACTTGTCTACTAACTATATTTCCCGCGTGCCGTCGACTATATTTCCCTTCCGTAGGAGAGGACATCCCGTGCCAACAATTTGAATTTGAAAGAGTAGAAAATATGTATATTTGGTTTCCTGACTCATCCCACGGGAACACTACATTTTTCGGGATAAAAAGTAGCCTATGTGTTAATCCAGGGTGTCAGCTATCACTATACCAAATTTCATCAAAGAAATATGTATATTTGGTTTCCTGACTCATCCCACGGGAACACTACATTTTTCGGGATAAAAAGTAGCCTATGTGTTAATCCAGGGTGTCAGCTATCACTATACCAAATTTCATCAAAGAAATATGTATATTTGGTTTCCTGACTCATCCCACGGGAACACTACATTTTTCGGGATAAAAAGTAGCCTATGTGTTAATCCAGGGTGTCAGCTATCACTATACCAAATTTCATCAAAATCTGTTGAGCCGTTTTTTCATGAAAGAGTAACAAACATCCATACATCCATACATCCATACATCCATACTTACAAACTTTCACCTTTATAATATAAGTAAGGATTAAATCATATTAAAAATTAAGCTAGTAAGTAACTACATACATACATATTTAAACTCACTTTTTATCTCAGAAGGGGTAGGCAGAGGTGCAACCAGTACACCCACATTTCTATATGTCCACCCTACGGAAATATCGGAACAAATCCTTATTCCAGTCTCATAATGAATATAAAAATCGTTCTGCCCGACCCTGCCCGACCAGAACCCGAGACCTTAGCTTTGCATACCCTAATATAACTGCGCGACCGAGTCAGTAAGCCAGTAATTACGAAGTGATTTTTTAATGTATTTACCAACGTATATTTATGTTGAGCAGGGTTGGATGGTCCTGTGGCGGGTGGCAAGAAGGGAAGAGTCCGCCGTGTGTCACCATTGTGACAACTGCCCGGAAGACACAGCCCAGCACACTCTCTCGGAGTGTTCAGCTTGGGAAGAGGAGCGCGCAGCTCTCCGAGCAGCCATCGGAGAGGACCTCTCACTCTCAGCCGTGATTCCTTCCATGGTTGAGAGTAGGAGGTCATGGCAGGCCATGCTTACCTTCTGTGAGATCATCATCTCACAGAAGGAGAGCGCGGGGCGGGATCGTGAGCGGAACGATCCCACCCGCCGCCGCCAACCGAGAAGGAGGCGCCGGGTGAATGACAATGGCTGACCCGGCGCCCCGCCCAGTGGTCAAGGGGCGCCAGAATTCCACCACGGTATCTCCTGCCTGTCGTAAGAGGCGACTAAAAGGGGTCATCGGGGTCGCTAAGCACACAGCGGGGGCTGTGTGCTCACGTCGGGAGTGACCCCGAGATGGGCGGCAGAACGTGTGGCCTCGTGTCTGTCGCGGACGCCCATCTCACCATGGGCGTCCGAAGTAGGGAAAGAGGGGGCATCTGCGCCCTCCCAACATGTGAGGAGCCATATTTGGCAGTGCGCCGGGTGACACGGCGAGTTAAATGGGCGCCATTCGCCTGTCCACATCGCCTGTCACCCATAACGCGCGTGATAGCCACCGAGAGGTTTTAGTCGGTATGCCGGCAAAAGATCTTTTTAGATCTCGGTAGGGACCCAGCCTGATAACAGGCTGGAAGGCCGGAGACCCCGACACGCCCCTTCCGATCTCCCCCGAGTGTCGGAAGGAAGGCTAAAGGAGCTTTACTCTCGTTAAAAAAAAAAAAAAAAAAAAAAAGGGTTGGATAAAACATACGTATCAATGAGATAGATTATATTTAACAGTAAAAGTTTGTATTCATTTTCTTATAATTTTAATATAAATATTACGGAGCTACCGATTGCAACCCAGAAATGCTATCACCACACCAATGGCATATAATAATATGTAAATAACATAGCAGTGAAAATTTCATTAATTGAAAAACACACAAATCTGACTTACGAATTGAACCCGATGCCTCTCGATTTAAAATTCACCAACCCATTGAATAATCATTGGGCACCAACATTCATTCCACGATCGAGTCGTGAAAAATTAACATAGACAAGTTTGCTTACAATTAACAACCGGTATCAGTAATTGGATTGCATTCGCTCTCGTAATGTTTGAGATTTCAACTGAACACAATGATTACATTGACTTTATTACCAAACAGCAACCGTATGTCAATGTTTGTAAACCGTGCACGGATTTGTTTATGCGCAAAAAAAAAAACACATTCATTCATTCAATCGAACAAAAAGGTCATTATCCCGAACTCGTGTTGTTTTTGGTTTTAATATACCGGGTATCTCAAGACTGCTACCGAAAACGAAGCCGGGTGGTAGTTTTAGTGGCTACAAACACAATGCAACTAAAATTTTCGCATAGAAACGTGACAATTATTTTTTATGATTTTTAAATATCGTCATTTTTGGGTGGTAAATCCATAGTTTTTGCTAAAATAATAATTTAAACTCTCTTATATCTTAGAGTATTTATAAATTAAAGGGTATACACTATTATTTTAGGAAAAAAATTATTTACCACCAAAATATGGCAATAGGAAAAAAAATTCAAAAAAAAAATTGTCGCTTATTTTTGCAACTTTTTCTGTTGCATTGTGTCTAAAGTCGCTTAAACTACCACCCTGCTTCATTTTCGGTAGCAGTCTTGATATACCCTGTATGTATATGTAAAATCACAAATTTCTTATAAAACTAGTAACATGAACTTCACATTGAAATAAACTATTATAAACTATGTAAAAATACTTAATATTAATATATTTTTGGCGGGGCTTGTTACCAAATAAATTTGGATCTGAGTGGTGAGTGAGCATGGAATTACTCTCTATGACAGTCGGATCTTTAATTTTCTTCATTACGGAATCTATCAATCATTTTATGAGTTATCCGAAATAGATTTATGTCCTCGGCTGGGCGATATAATTGTCCCCTATCACATTCACAAACGTTCCCTTATCCAAATATGCTCAGTGCATGTACATCTACTTACCTCTCGGGGTTAATTCAATAGCTTATCCACAAATACAGATTTTTACAAATGTAAAAGAAATTCATAATCGTAGTTCGGTAGGTGATCCGTAGTTTCGCCGGTAGTTCGTGTGGGGGTGTAACTCAGTGGTAGAGTGTCTGCTTCGCATGCTGAAAGTCCTGGGTTCAAGTCCCAGCACCTCCAGAGTAGGAGTCGTTTTGACTTTCAAGTTTTATGTAAATTCTTTTTTTATGTGTTTCATTGATATCTTTTTCAAAATATTTTAAAAGAAAATATACGCAAAAACTTACTAACTCTATTTTTACGGTCTAATTACACTGTATTTATAAGAAGCTTATAAATACAGTGTAAATATAAATATATAATAATATAAATCAATTTGGTATGCAGGTTTCCTCGCGATATTTTCGTTCACCGTTTTAGTCCGTGGTGATTGACTATCAATACACACATGACTCCGAAAAGTTAGAGGTGTGCCCTGGGATTCGAACCCGCGAATATATTTCTTTTTTAAATTAGTAGAAATAAAAATTTAAAAAAAACTGATGTCGCTGTAATGGTTTGTTTATTTTACATTGCGGGTTTACAAAGTGTCATGTTACAATGATGATAAGCATAAACGAATGTTGTTTACCGTTTATATTATGATAGTTATATATTTTAATTTCAGTGTAAAACAAGATATATATGGTTATGCATATATTTTCTATTTTTTATGAAATAAAAATATTTAATAATGTCAAAATATATGAATAATTCCAGGAATTGCATAAACAATTCAATTTCAACCCTCATTTCTTAAAATGATTTGGTTTTTATTTATTTCATAATATCACACAAAGAAATTTTCGTCATAATTTTGTAAAATATTGAAAATGTTATTAGGGAGAATGGATAGAATAAGTGATTCCGGTTATATAATATTTTTGCAAGTTTTTGAAGTTGGGATTAAATTTAGCACACCATAAAATTATAACAAGCGTCGAAGATCGTTTCTTCAAATAAAACCATATTACATACACACACACAAACAGAAACGTGCACCTTTTTCCCAGGAAGGTTAGGTAGAGATATTACCAGGACACCTACGGTATAATCACAAACAAAATAAACTTCAGTAGATAATTAAAAAACAAACAATATAAAATAAGCCATGAAACGCTCCGTGGGAGGTGTAGATTTTACCTATTCAATTAACAAACTAAAATTCGGTTTTTCAAAGAGAAATCCTTGATCACGAACCTACATTATGCCACCACAGTTTGTACGAAGAATTAGTAAAACTGAAAGGTTTTGTGCAAACTTCACTCGTGTGTACCTAAAGTATTTTGCTTCATCACTTTGGCAAATTGGGGTCATCGGGCATAAAGTCCGTTTGCTTTGGAAAATTGGATGGACTTATTAAGTGATTTAATTTAATTTAGAGGATTTTAGCTTAAGGTAATGCTTTGATAGATTCCGTGGCGCAGTTTATTAGATACCGTTTCTGAAACATGAGAGTAGACAAATATTTGTTCACCTCACAATCTTTGTCTTGGGTGTGGATGTTTGTGAGACAGAAAAGTCTCTCGTATTTTCTGATACCCACGACAGAACTTGATCTTAGTGTGGGGTTTGTTTGGGGGACTTTGTATGTGACTATTGGGTTTATTTGTTCATTTTTATTTAGCGTGATCGGAGGCCTTATGCGTAATATGACTCTCTTATAAAGAATGAATAAAATATTTAATCTGTCTTCACCTATTATACATACATAAACTCACGCCTATATCCCAGAAGGGGTAGGCAGAGGTGCCAGGACACCCACATTTCGCCTTGTATGTTCCGACCCACAATGTGATAGGTGGCGAGCCTATCGCCATATCGGACACAAATTCCTGACTCTGGACTGATAAATGAATAGAAAAATCCAATATCACTTTGCCCAACCCGGGATTCGAACCCGAGACCTCAGCTTTGTAACCGTACCGTAGTACAACTACGCCACCGAGGCAGTCTTCACCTATTATATTATGAGTAAATCGAAAGAGATATTGTAATTTCGGGTGTATGAAGCGCATCTCTAATATTTCATCTACAAAATTATTAAAAAAAATCTCTTTTTGTATCGATTAATGAAGAAATACTATAATAATGCATAAAATATTACTTCGGAATGCTTCAGTGATACCAAAAGTATTTTATCCTACTCAATTTACACCGACGGTGTTGGGTACAGCCAGGCTTTGTATTTGTAAAGAAGCCTTCTTATTTCTCCAAAATAAAAATAATATAGTATGACAAAATATAATTCAATAATGGTTAGGAAAGCGACTTCATAGGCAGTCAAAGGCGTAACCCAATATTAGGCTCTAGGCAATTATCGATAATAATATTCTACTTGTCGTCGTTCAGGCTGACCTAGTTTGAATGCCTTATAAATAATCAATGTTTTGTGGCGACAATCTACTGACTTGTGGGGACTTACTTTTTATAATTTAAAATTGAACTAAGAAATAAATACCAATAATATTATTTTATATTATAAATAATATTATT
This sequence comes from Hyles vespertilio, assembly GCA_009982885.2. Lineage (NCBI taxonomy): Eukaryota > Metazoa > Arthropoda > Insecta > Lepidoptera > Sphingidae > Hyles > Hyles vespertilio. The sequence goes on along the minus strand of CM042814.1, from coordinate 4,647,715 downwards.
TTATTACTAATATTATTTTATAATTTATTAATTTTATTATTAATATTATTTTAATATTATTTTATTATATATGTATGTATTTATGCTATTTATTATGTATGTTATGATGATGTAATTTGTTTTTTTTTTAGTTATTATGAATATTATTTAGTGTCCTCTCTTTTAATTATTTATTTTACACTGCCCTCTCTTTCTCCTTCTCTTTAAACCCATCCCATGGTTGTCTGTAAGACATTGCTTTAAGCGATAAGACCGCCATTTGTACTTTTTTATATTTTTAGTTTCTGATTATTGTATTTGTTTTTTATGTGTACAATAAAGATTTAAATAAATAAATTAATTACCAAAAAAATTTTAAGGACCCTTTTTTATTATAATATTTGATTATTTGATTGTTGTGAATTGACAAATATGAGGTCAAGTAATTTTATTAAGAATTGAATTTAGATTTTTTTATAAAAGAGAAATTTGAAAATATTTTTTAGAATAAACGATTTCTTTTGAAAAAAATATTACTTGGCAACATCTATAAATCTTTGTACATCAGGATAATAATGTATTCTCCTTAAATTATTTATAAAATAACCGCAAAAGTTTCAATAACCATGTTGTTGATTTCATTTATTAATTTTAAGTAATTAAGTTAATTAGATTTCTTAATAAAGTAGTTAATTTTTTTCATCCATGAAACTTGGAGGTTATTTGACTTAAAAAGAAACATTAAAAGGAAATCAAAAAGTCAATAGAGGTAGCATTGTGATGATAATTTAATAAATACTTAACATCAACTTAATTGCATTTATTTGTTATATTTTATTTTATTTGGACCCCACACATGCTTACTTTCATATATATAATAAACATACAAGTAACCGACACAATGCTTATAAAGCTTGCTTAATGCTTAACTTTGTAAGTGACCACAGCATGTAATACAATGATACACAAACAATAAATTCAAATAATTAAATAATATTATAATATTGTAAAGTGTAAAAAAATATATTACAGCAGCTATAACAACCTCTAGATATTTATTTATATTTAAAATACGTATAAATACTTATGTACTATAAGTATTACATATAAATACATTTTATTACGTGTAATTATGTTATATTTAGTTACATTTTTGATTTTTATTGTTTCATTTACGCCTTAGATTTCACTTTTTAACTCCTGTTTATATTTTCATCCATAAGGCCGCCACTTGTACTATTATTTATATGGTGTAATATCTTGAAAGCATTTATGTACAGTACAACAAAGGATGAAATAAATACAGTGATCATATAGGAGTTGCAATATAACAAGAGCAGTTCAGTTCAGTTCAGTTAAACTGACTTAAGTGAAGTCACCCAAACCGCGGAATCGGCACACTGTCTTACAAAATCAATAACGGAAAAAAAGAAAAACGCAGAGTAATTAAATATTATGATTATAAGCAGACTAGTCTACACAAGCAGCGTATATACGAGTAGCTATATCCCGCGAATGACGCCCGGCCCGCCCTGTGGTTACACTAATGAGAGATCGCATTTAGAATGCGGTATACCTGCGAGCAAGCAGATGCAATTTTGACGGTAAAATCAACACGTAAACGCCGCGTGAAGCTTTTGTGGTATGACGGCTTTTTAGTGTGTGTTTGATTGACAAAAAAATGAGTTTTGTGTTTTAGTTGTAAATTGGAATTGTAGGGCTATATTGTAATTGAAGTCAAATGGAAAACTGTCTACATAGAGAAGAGTATTTGTCAAATCGATATCTGTGGTGTGCTTGAAGCTAAACTTTGAGATGTGGAGTAAAACGTATAATATGTTTGGCTGCATACACATAGCATATTTTAGCGCTCATAATTCGCAACCTAATCATTAGAATCACATAGGGGTTTATATATATATGTTTTGATGGAAAAATAGTAGTAATAGACAAAATGTTAAATTCAGATATTGTTTTGACATCGATGGTATGCCAATCGACACAGTTATGTTGATCTCTTTAAATCAGGGGGTTGAACTCGAAATGTGACCTACTAGCGTATACCTACGAAAAGGTTTCTACCTTCATGTGCAGTGGTCGCAATGCAGTCAAATATGCATATAATGTAAACGTATGTAACAACAAAAGAACTTAATACCATATTGAAGGCTGTCAATGCATCTCTATATGTTAACGTGTTGCAGATGTTCATGATTGGCGTTGGTCACTTACCATAAGATGAAACTCTTCTCTTTTGCCCTCTATATTTAAAACAACCTTCATAAACTTGAGCTGAAATGTTCACCAATACATTTAATGTATTAAATAAATAAAAAAATCTAAATGTACCGTTATAATTTACTCAACAATATTAAATAATTGAATTATAGATAATTGAAAGGAACTTGATAAGGGCATGACTTTCCTACTGCAACTCCGATATAAAGGCTTCATTGTAAAAGTTTCATTCGCACGCTATCGGTGCAAATGTCAGAGGAAATGTTAAACCACTTCGATTTATTAATAGTTAGAAATAGCCGCGGTGTTTATGGAACCTTTGAATAATGTTATATGATGCATGTTAAAGAACAATATTTAACACTTTTTTATAACAATTCAATAATATAATTTTATATTTTTTGTGAAATTTCAAGATTACTTAAGTGAAGGTTACTTAAGTTCATATATATCTTCACTTTAAATTGTCAATTTCAGTTTAAGCATTCTGTGAAGTTTAGGGTTTTAATCAAAACTCAGAAAAACTCGCTTGCTCGTTGTGATATTTTTTCGCAAAATTATAATATGATTTAACTGATATTCTTTTATGAATGATGCTTATGTAGATTTTCTGCAGATTTAGAAATTACAGTTAATGAGATGTTTTAAAATAGATTATCAGCTCGAATAAGTAAGACCGTCTCGGTGGCGTAGTTGTACTATGGTACGGTTACAAAGCGGAGAGCTCGAGTTCGAATCCCGGGTTCGGCAAAATGGTATTGGATTTTTTTCTAATATTTTTTTAACTGTCCCTGCATTATTACAACGCTGGGCTGATGGTAAACGCGAATGCTGTCCAGGCAGAGTATCGAATGGCATCAGACGACAGTCCCAAGACATTTAATACAATTATGCCGGCCTGCTGAGATGCCTCTTCACACTACAGCGTAAGAAGACAGGATCATAGGAAGGAGGGAACACGCGTGACGGCAAACAATTCCACAGCTTGATGGTGCGACACATAAAAGTATTTGCAAATCGTTTGGTTTTGACCATCAAGCTATGGCTTCGCAAGCCAGCACGCGTGGTTCTGTTTAGTAATGGCGACGAGGGGATTACATTAAACAAATCTTCAGAGCATTCACCGTGATACAGAAATTAACAGCCCAGAGTCAGGAATTTGTGCCCGATTTGGCGATAAGCTCGCCACCCATCACATCGTGGGACGGAACATACAAGACGAAATGTGGGTGTCCCGGTACCTCTGCCTACCCCTGCTGAGAAAAAGGCGAGAGTTTATTTATGTATGTATAAGTAAGGCACTTCAAGGATTCAAAGGTGTGTGTCCTGGGGCCAATTTCCGACCAGCATTTTAGCAGCCCTATCTTTTTCTAGTATTTAAACACTTCATCGTAAAGGTAAGCAAATAAATTTAAATAGAGCTACAAATTTTAACGCACGTAGGTCATTTAAGATTTAGTTTGTACTTGTTGCTGAAGCAGTATCTATTTTGACATAATATGAAATGGGTTACTTTTTGTGTATGTGGTGAAAGGAAATGTCATCGCCAACGCGTTTAATATAAATGGCAAAGGAGATGTTTTATCTTGGGCCGTTTGTGTACGTCTAATACAAAATCTAGAAAAATATGTGGAATTCAAATAAAATACATTTAGATTTCTTGGACAACAGGGGGCTTTATACAAAAATGTGATTGTTTTAGTACAGAAGCAATATTTTCTTCGATAATCTGTCCTCCATGATGCCTAATTGTCATTTCGTTCAAAAATGCGCGAACCCATTATCTTTAACTTGATATGTCTTATTTTTAAAAACCCCCTCCAAATTATAATTATTGTCTATATTTCTTGTTCTATATTCTTCGCTTTTTAAAAGACGATATATGTTGTTAAAGAAGTCACTTTTATTATTTTATTTATATTACATGATTTTAGTTTAAGAACGAAAATGTTTAACTTGACAGCAATTGCAAAACTCTGTGTTATCTGTCTACGTCTGTGGCCGTAATTCGTATTATTTTTTATTATTCGCATACATTTCGCAAATGTTCACCTGGCTTTGTTTTATGGATTCTGATTATCGCAGATGATATGTCTTGACGTTTAAACGTAATTACTAGTTCGTATTTTGGTGAGTAAACATGTATAGTATTTACAATGCCACATGCAAGTAATACTTTTATGTTTTTCTATGTTCATATTTCTCTTCTAACACACAATTCTGCTTTTCAGCACATCAAAAGTGGCGCTTTGCTTGAATTACACTTCTGCAATTGTTGTGAAATGGTTGAATTGCACTTCTGCAATCAAAAATTGAAATGGATTCTATCATTCCACAGAATCTTAGTAACTACATGGGATGCCAATTCACTCTCGTGTAGAGTATTTCAAAACGTTTTATTGCTGAAATGGCAGAACAAGAAGTAAGTATTCTATTTTCTTCATTAATTTGGGAAATGTATGTTTTATGCCAATTAATCAAGGTCAATACAAAGTATGGAGTATTACAAAAGTATTCATGTTAGAGCTGAATTGCATTGTGTCCACAGGATACTAGTACATAAATATGTAAGAAGTGATATTTTATATATTGTTGTTTAAATTGTTAAATGAATTACATTTTCTTTTATTTCCCTCTCAGATGATCTTGTGTTATGTATAATATATTATATTATTATTATTTCCATAATAACAACACTATGTCTGATGGTAAGCACAAATGCCGTCCAGGCGGAATATCTAATGGCATCAGACGACTGTCCCAAGACATTTCATACAATTATCCGGCTGGACTGCTGCGATTCCTCTTTAAACAATAGCGGAAAGACCTGGGATCATAGGAAGGAGGGAACACATGTGACTGCAAAGAGTTATTTATTCATCATAATTGTTCGATATCTTCAATATTAAATTTTTTTTATTTTGTTTTAGTTATCAGAACAAGCAATTATCTGTACAAACTGCTGGCTGCAAATAAATCAAGCTGTAGACAATGAGCAAGATTTTATTCCAACTCCGCCGTAAGAAGATTGTATCAATCTCGATTCTTTTGGACATATATAACACCCACAAGTGCTTCATGTTGAAAGGAACATAGCTGGACACTGGACAGTGGGTTGCTGTACTCATACCATGATCATACTGTGGTATTTAGCCTTTAGGTTGGGCTAGGCAATAGTACAATATGGGAGCACCGGCATTGTTCCTAGATGTTGTGACTGGAGATTATTTTTAGGCGAATATAAATAAAAAATATAAAGCAAGATCTGGTTGTACTTTATTGTCCTTAAGTTTTGTTTGATTTTAGTTTTCTTTCATCAATTACTCCTACTTTTTCCTTATGTGTGCTCAGAAATAACCAGTTAGAATTAATGTCAAATACATTATTTGAAAAATAATATCTTAGACATTAGGATAGTATTATTTTTAAGTATGCAGAAGTCTAATATACCAAAGTATATTAGACTTCTAGGGGTAGACCAAATATAATGTTTAAAATGTTAGCTTGTACAGAAATGATTGCTAGTAAGTTCTTTTACTAGACATTAAGGTATAGAAATAAACATGGCTGCTATCAGATTCGATTCCATTTTTATAGCGTATTCATTTGTATGGACTACAATAACTAAGAGCTTACTAAGTGCGTATGCCTAATAATAAAATGATTATTTATTCATATGCACATAGGGCACACTTCTGACTTTTCGGAGTCATGTGTGTATTGATAGTCAATCACCACGCACCAAAACGGTGAAGGAAAACATCGTGAGGAAACCTGCATACCATAGCGATTCATAAGAATTTCTATGGTATGTAAGTCCGCCAACCCGCACTAGGCCAGCGTGGTGGACTATATGGCCTAATCACTCTCAATCGTATTCTTGATTGTAGAGTAGGCCCGTGCCCTGCAGTGGGACGTATATGGGCTGATACAGATGCTAGCAGTCGCGACAAGTGATCAGTCTGTGCCGTGCTGTATCTCATGCCTAGCAGATTTTTATTGTGGATTATTTAAATAGGTTGTTTAGCAGGTATTATGCACCGCACTTACGGCCAGATATAGGTACACTTTCTTAACATTAAATAACTATAAACATGACGAGATTCTGACAGACTTGTTGCAATTTATTGTATAGACATTATGTTATATTATATTAGATGATCAATAAAGTATGATACTAATTCCGTTGACGTAAAAACATTTACGAGTTATATAGAGTACAGTAATTTATAGCACAGACGACTAAAAATAATATTTAATTTATAGGAAAACGAATTACGACTTCATATTTCATAAATGTCAAGTTTTGACATCGGTGGTCAAACATGCCGTTTTAGACGCCATATTGTCCCCTTGTAGTGTTGCTGTTCTTGGCTTGGTATTTATTTTTGTATAAAGCTAATATGCAACGTATAATAGTATTTCATACAGAAATCGAATGCCAATTTCACTAAGTAAATTTGGTGTAATGTACTACAAACGGCCCAAGGTCCATACATTTCTGGCCCATCTCCTTTACTCGGAATAATTATTAAAATTAAGCCTGCTGGGAATATTGAAAATAAGCGTTTTTGTTATTAAATAATATAGAAATAATTATTAATCTTCTAAATGTTAATGTTCCAAATAGGCCCTATAAGAACCATGGAGCAACTGACAATAATTACTTATCCTATCTGGTACTTACGACTCAAGACATCATTTTCAGAACTTTGTGAATGACTATATGGTTTTTTTTATTTAAATGAATGGCGAGACGAGCTTTCCGTTCGCCTGATGGTCAACGATACGACCGATCATAAAAAGTAGCAAAACTAACTACACCTTGAGTTACGGAGGAATGCTTGGTATTTCACTGCGGTCGCGATCCTGAGACATAAGACGTTAAGTCTCAATATGACCAGTATTTACTCTGGCTATAATGGCCTTCAATCTGAAACACAACAGTGCATTTACACTGATGCTTGGCGGTAGAAATAGATATTACGGGGTCATCTAACCAGGCGGCGTCCCACATATGTGAGTCCTACCACCAGTATGGGTGTATATTTATTTACTTTTTAAGCACATTGACCTTTGTATCCACTTATTATTTAATGCTACTGTTAAATCATAAATCCCTATCTACACAAATTGAATAAAGCAACACATTTATGAAAATATAACGCGAAAAGCATTTTTTCACATAAACGTGACGACTTAACTGGAGTTCATTCTTTATTTATAAAAGCATTATCTGGTAAAATATCGTTTTCTCTTACTCCATCTTTCATCTTACACAATGAACTGACAGCTAAGGCTTTTGTTATTTCATGAAAATCTCATACCATCCTTCCCGCATTCGCACTATTTTAGTGTTATGAATTGATTGATTACCGTTATTTTAGGAGTATTTTTTCACCTGGCTATGTGCATTTCAATAACTCAATCAAATGAAAACACATGACACAAAAGCTGTGACAAAAACAATTATAATGGTTTCTTAGATTGACGCGAATGTTACACATTCGAATAAAATATTTTTTACGGATTTTATCGCAAAATTAAACTTTATTCACGATAAAATTAGTTCTATTTCATATTTGTTTATTCCAAAAACTTCACGGGTTGGTAATGTGAGATCTAAAATTATCTTCGAATTATGGTATTACCATGATAGAAATATTTATATTACTGTGAGATTAACTATTTGTATCTGTTGTGTGTATTAATTAATATATTTAAAGTAACCTATTTAACCCAATTTCCAATCCCATATCAAAACCCTATAATCGACCTAAAACAAAACAATAAGCTGATATTAAGGCGGGCAATTTTGCCCTAAATATAAAATTGTAAACGCAAAAACGGGACATGTCCGGGATTGTCCATTTTGTATCCAAAGAGGTTGTCGGAGGTCGAAACTAATTCCGGGACCCCGTCGGGTCGCGCGTCATAAAACTCTCATTTGGCCACCCATACAAATTACTGTTGTATAATATCTTTTTTGCTTTAGTCGCTGAAATCCGACAAGAATAAGGCTGCTTTGTTTAAACAGTATAATATAAAAATAATGGTACTTAACGTATTTAAAAAAAAACTGTTAATGGGCAAGTTAAGTAGACGCGGTTACTCGTATTATTTATTTCCAATTTATGTAAATTATATATTATAAGTGGACTTAATACCTGAGACATTTCCTACCAGTAGAACCACTGGTATAGTATTGTATCTCTATCTGTACAGATACATAATACATAAGTATACTCCAAGAAGTATAATTACTACTTATCACATTGAGACTTAACATCTTATACGTCAAGCGTTGCTTTATAATTCAAGGTGTTTGGTTTTGCCACTGTTCATGAGTCGTCATAATATCGCTTACTATCAGGCGAACGGCATGCTCGTTTCGCTATTCACTGAATTAAAAAACATACAAAGATTGCTATATTATGTTGCTATCTGTCTAAACAAGCTTAAATAAAGCCGGGTGCTGACTCACTTAACACGTAACTTGCATGATACAGTAACGAAGTAATGTGAACGCGTATGCAGCCTAACCTTTACAAAGAGTACCCTGAAATCGTAGGTTCACTGTGAGCTGTACACGTAACTCTCGCAGTAGGTTTGCGAACCACGTACACACATTATTTTTTAGGATTACATGCATGGCAACGGTTACGGTGACAGCGCGTGAATACCCCGCTTTACGCATACTGAAAATCTTATCCCTGGGGGTTACTCTATACTCCAACACGAATTACGAATGTTCAGACGTTGAACACCAATATATAATAAACTAGCGGCCCGGCCCTGCATCGCCCGGTTACAAATAGATTTCTCTACAATAATATTTACGTATTATACATATAAACCTTCCTCTTGAATCACTCTATCTATTTAAAAAAACCGCATAAAAATTTGTTGCGTAGTTTTGAAGATTTAAGCATACAAAGGGACATAGGGACAGAGAAAGCGACTTTGTTTTATACTGTGTAGTGAAGTTTACCACTATGAACAATCAATACTATTCGCTATAAAACCTATCATATACTTCGAACATAATTTAAGATTACGTCGTACGATACAGCATTCGAAGATTTTGTAAAGTACTTCGAACATATTCGTCGTCGTGTTGGACTACAGAGTAATCCCCATGTAACGTAGCAATGCATAATAAAAGTTACTTTCGAATATTTTTGTAATCTTCCACATTTCTGTGGTAAATAAATTATATTAAAATTCCATCAAAACATTGTCCCGCTCCGAACACTGATGTCTCTTTAATAACATTCCGAACGTTACTGAAATTCGTTCATTAAAATGTAAGAAGGAATTTGCTTCTCTAATGCTTTTAAATCAATCAAATTGATATCTTTAAATTAAAATTCAGAATCAATTTGATATTGGCGTCTTTAAATTTAACATTTAGAACTTAATTACACAAAAGATTAGGTTATACTTTTAAATTGTTTGGAAATAATCAGTGTTTTTTTATTATACGTTTATATGTTATATACATCAACACAATACACATTCTTAATCCTTACTAATATTATAAAGGTGAAAGTTTGTATGTATGTATGGATGTTTGTTACTCTTTCATGAAAAAACGGCTCAACAGATTTTGATGAAATTTGGTATAGTGATAGCTGACACCCTGGATTAACACATAGGCTACTTTTTATCCCGAAAAATGTAGTGTTCCCGTGGGATGAGTCAGGAAACCAAATATACATATTTTCTACTCTTTCAAATTCAAATTGTTGGCACGGGATGTCCTCTCCTACGGAAGGGAAATATAGTCGACGGCACGCGGGAAATATAGTTAGTAGACACGCGAAATAATATGTTCTTGATGTGGATTGGACTCAAAAACTATCTGCACCCGGGCGAAGCCGGGCCCGACAGCTAGTATTAAATAAAACCAAAAAATGAAAATTTAGTTATGTTTCATAATAATCTTATTTTTTAAATATCTTGGTAATTAAAACGAATCAAGGATTATAAATATTATAGAATTCGAACTAATATTAATTTGAATATAATATTTCGTATAGTCATATAGTACGCTATTTTTAGCCTACAAAATACCCGTTTTCCGCGAAATACCAGCTCATTATGTGACGACATGTCTGAGCTTACCGAAGCAAGCCTTGGTTACAAACTAGTTTAATATATTTGCATAAAACATCGTCCAATAAGGTCAGAATTTGGTCAGCCGACCCCCAAGCCCTGTGATGTCAATTTTATTGGTTTTTTCGGCGAGTGCTTAGAATTTCAAATATCCGCTGGACTAAAATTTAATTACGACTTATTATTACTTTGTTTTCAACATTCAGTAAACAGTTTCAAGTTACGTAATAAAAAGACTATTCACTGAATTGAGATCGTACTTTGATGTCTTTTTAAATATATTTTTGGTGTAACATAATGGAAATGAAAAGAAATGTATTTGAAATGAAATGTATTTATTGGTCACGTAGGCAATTAAAGAGCAAGTATGACAAGTCAATACACATATAACTTCTAATCTCTATCTATATATATAAAAATGAAACCCGTTTCGCGTTGTCACGACTCACGGCATCACGTGTGAACGGCTGAACCGATTTCGATAATTCTTTTTTAAAATGTTTGTGGAAGTCCAAGGATGGCTCTTACGGCGAGAAAAAAATCGAATAATTGCCGGAGAAACCCTAAAAACAGCCCTTTTCTTTTTCCCATACAAACGTTTTCTAACTAAAACGTAAAGTCAATTTGAGCTTTATTGCTATTGTATAAAGTTCATATTAAATTACAAGCACTCACTGTTGTTTAAACAATGTAGGTATGTTCCTAACGTCAAAGAGTCAATTTGCACTTTATTACCGCTAAACAAAGTTCAAATTCAATCATATCTATCAAAACAGTGTGCGTGATTTTCCCATACAAAATGTTCATGGGTTTGTAACTGTCAAACATTTAATTTTCACCCTGTCGATATGGTAAACTCTTCCCTCATATTAAAGAACGTATTTAAATAAAGGTTTCGAATCGACAACACAATATTCGATTAATGGCGTATTTTAGATTTTAAAGATGTAAAATATTGACAGTAGTGAAAATGGATTGACATTTTATTTGATTGTAATTGTTTATGCATGCGTTCAGAAATTTATTTTGTATAAACTAATGAGAATATATCAAGCTACATTAATATAGGACTTTGGTGGTTATAAGTGTAGGTATTAGAATAAGCACTCACTTCCAGGAACTAACTATTGTATATTTTGTAAATTAACACTTAATACATTCACAGACAGAGTAAAATTATAATTATGCGCCTCGGAGCGAGATGTGCTCGTGACGAGAGATGGCAGACTGTCTTCTTCATCCAAATAAACCGACCCTTTTATAGGACTACCCGAATGAGGATCGGTGGGGATAAATCTTCCAGAAAATATATTTAAGCCATAAAATAGGGTCTATCCTTTCAACTAAAAATTAAGGTCGGCCCAAACATCTGGGCTATTGTCCAAACAGAAAGGTTTACCCAAACATGTGTACTATTGTCTAAAAACATAAATTTGTTGCAAAGGATTACCGCCACTAAAGAACTTAACTATAATAATACAGTTTTATTGCCCTGGCATGAACGGGTCATTACAATTAGGAAACAATAATTTAGAACAGCATCTTTTTAACTAATATTATACAATAAGGTACACAAAAAATTCTTACTTAAATAAAACGACTCGCAGATGTTTTATGGTTAAACATCTGCAGTCATATTTTAAAATGAAATGCGTGTTTAAATAATGTTCAAATTACAACTAATAAGCGTGTTATTTTAAAAGCTAATATAAGTTGGCGTATTGCAACCGCTTTAAAAGCTATATCTAAGTTGGCGTATTGCAACCGCCACAGGACAATGAAATAAATAATGTTCACACGTAATGGTAGATTTACATGTTGGCTGAGGCTGGGCCAACGTCTACCAATTCCAAGCTATTAACTATGAAAAACATAATGCCAAACACTCCGTTTACACGCTGCCGTTGATCGAGGCTGGCTGAGGTTGGCCAAGCGTGTAAATGCAGCATAAGAAGTTATACTTACTCCTTTTCAAGATAGAATGCCATTTTTATCACGAATTTTTACAGTGGCCTTTCCTTCGCTATAATTCACTGATAGAAATGTACATCGTATCGGAGTGAGATAGGTTATCGATACATATAAATAAATTGAAGTGTCTGTTTGTAAAGTGAAAATAAAAAAAAAATGTCCAACTACATATCGTTATATACACGATACCTATAACGAAAATGACCTTAGAATTTTTTTGTCTGTCTGTCTGTCCGTCTGTCTGTCTGTCTGTTTGTTCCAGCTAATCTCTGAAATGGCTGGACCGATTTTGACGGTACTTTTTTTGTCAAGTAGCTGATATAACAAGGAGTAACTTAGGCTACATTTATTTTAGAAAAATAAAGTAATGTTGCAATGCCCAAGTACTGTCCAGTAGCGCGCGCAGCTCACGCGCATGCCACCACTGGGCCATCACGTTGGGCGCCTCCCACCACTTCTCCCACCAACGATTCAATAATTAAAATAAAAATGCAAAAACCAAAAAAAAAAAAAACTAAATTAACTAATTAACTTTTTTGTTAAATTCCACGCGGACGAAGTCGCGGGCACAGCTAGTTGAGGATAAAAAAAGCCTGGGATTAGGTGTTCTCTTGCACATTGCAACGTCTTGGGGCCCTGAACTATTCGCTTAGTACACCACCTTTAAATAATTAAAAATATCAAACATTTTGAACTAATTGATTAACTTAATTGTATATTGGTTAATTTTTGAGTTCAAAATTTTGATATTTTTAATTATTTAAATTAGGTGGTGTACTAAGCGAATAGTTCCTTTGTGACCTTTATTTAAATACGTTCTTTAATTTGAGGGAAGAGTTTATACCATATCGACAGGGTGAAAATTAAATGTTTGACAGTTACAAACCCATGAACATTTTGTATGGGAAAATCACGCACACTGTTTTGATAGATATGATTGAATTTGAACTTTGTTTAGCGGTAATAAAGTGCAAATTGACTCTTTGACGTTAGGAACATACCTACATTGTTTAAACAACAGTGAGTGCTTGTAATTTAATATGAACTTTATACAATAGCAATAAAGCTCAAATTGACTTTACGTTTTAGTTAGAAAACGTTTGTATGGGAAAAAGAAAAGGGCTGTTTTTAGGGTTTTTTCCGGCAATTATTCGATTTTTTCTCGCCGTAAGAGCCATCCTTGGACTTCCACAAACATTTTAAAAAAAGAATTATCGAAATCGGTTCAGCCGTTCACACGTGATGCCGTGACAACGCGAAACGGGTTTCATTTTTACATATATAGATATATTCCTTAATATTATAATAACGCCTAGTCATAAGTTTGTTTTTATATGTGTCCTAAATAGTTTGTACGGTAGCTGTGTTATCCAATTGGGAAGTTATTATAAAATTTAATACAACTATCCAAGAAAGATTTTGTTGACTTTTCTAGTCTAAACGAGGGTATTGCTAGTTTATTTTTATTCCGCGTATTAATAGTGTGGGTGTCACTGACCTTATTAAACTTGTTAATATTTTTACGAACGTGCATTATATTCTGAAGGATGTATTCAGATAACACGATTAGTATATTGCTTTCCTTAAAAACAGATCGCAAAGAATCGCGGCTCCATAGATTATAAATAGCGCGGACTACTCTTTTTTGTAAGATGAATATGGACTCGATATCAGCCGCTGATCCCCATAAAATAATGCCGTACGACATTATACTATGAAAATAAGCAAAATATACCAATCTAGCCGTTGCAACGTTAGTTAGTTTTCTTATTTTCGGACCGCGAACGCTGCGCTGCTAAGTTTAGCTGATAATCTCTCAATTTGTGGACCCCATTGTAATTTTTTATCTAGAGTGATCCCTAAAAAAATTGTGGAATTGGCTAAATTTAGAATTTCTGAATTTAATTCAATACGCGTGTTTACGCTTGCCACGTTCAGTAATGCAAAACGGACGCATTTAGTCTTACTAGCATTTAATAGTAGATTATTAGCAGAAAACCAACCCGAAATTAAATTAAGAATATTGTTAGATGTATCTAGATTATCGTCTTTCCGACTAACTTTAAATATGATAGGGTGTCGTCAGCGAATAAAACTATGTCTGACCACTTTTGAACCATGCAAGGAAGATCATTTATGTAAACTACGAATAAAAAGGGGCTCAGAAATGATGGAGTAGAATTACGAGGAAATGTTGTCTGCTGTAATTGTTTATTTTATTTTTTATTTTATTAAGCTTCATATACAAATGTATACAAGGCGGACTTAATGCCTGTGGCATTTTCTCCCAGTCGACCTTTAGGTGATGCAGAGATGAGCAGAAGCAGGTGTATGAATACTTAATTAAGAGATAAGAGAAAAGAAAAAAAAAAGAACATAATTATACAAGTAATTACAAAAGTTAATACATATATTATTATACGATATACAATAAACTATATACAAACAAACATATAAACTATATACAATACTATACATACATATATATACAAATTACTATTGAGAGGATTCTGCAACTTCTTTGAGCAGCATTTCACGGACCTTCATTTTAAATCTGAGACGATTAGTTGTTTATTTCTTGATATTTATTTGTTACGTTACATATTTGTAACTCATCTGTTATCACCGTGCCAAAATTACAAACATGTCACAACATTCTCTGTATTGATCCAACCAAAATATATTGGGCTTTGAGATCAGTCTTTTACTGGTGTGTCATATTTGAGAGGCCGCCTTGGCAGGTGCTACCGCATTTTCTATTTCTCTCGCCAAATAGCATTGTAAATGCACCGTCGTGTTTCTGTTTGAAGGGCATTGTAGCTAGATTAACTACTGGACTTGTTGAGACATACCATCTGATATCCCAGGATGACGAGCGCAGTGGAATGCCAAGCATTGCTTTGTAATTCAAGGTGTTATTTGATTTTGCTACTGTTCATGAGCGGATGTATAGCTTACCATCAGGCGAACGGCATGTTCGTCTCGCCATTCTATGCAATAAAAAAAGACTGTGTAATAGATTTTAACCACGCTGGTATAATCATGTCTGTCAACGAGAAATACTTTTCTCTAGGCGGTAAATGTTTTACTAGTATGCAGCAGATAAAGTCGAATATTAAAAGACAACAAAAACATCAATCGTATTGTATACATAAATGCAAATCAAATAAAAGTTTCGCAAAAGAGTTAAGTTCAGTTACTTCAATCTCGTCACGAATATTGATTTAGCGTTCATTTCTGCGAACTAATACGAAATAATACGTTCAAATATTTATACGTATTTCCTTACAATAATCATGTTTGTAAAGGCTCACAATTCCATATTTTTCTATGAATTTTCTATTGTGAGATATGGCTCGGGATTTTACAAATGGCTATGCATTTATTAGTTTTCATATAAATACGAGTATAGTAGGAGATTTTAAATTGCTTCCATTTATATAGACTTCTATTGTTTATAACACATTTTACATAGACAACAAAGTATAGCCAGTTCCCTAGATTTACCTTTAATACTTCTCAAAACAATAAGATGGGTTACCTTAGGGGATATCGGTTTTTTCGGTCATAGATAGTATACAAAATCAAACAACACCACGAATAACAAACCAATGCTTGATATTCCATTGCGCTTGCCATCCTGAGACATAAGATGTTAAGTCTCAATATGTCCAGTTGTTACAAAGACAACATTAATTTAAAATAATAAAAGAAAAGGCTAAACGCAATATACGAGTACACTTTCTTCACATACAAGTTCAAACTCAAAGAAATCAACTGAAGTAAAACTCGTGACTATTATTCTTACTGTAGATAAATTTACACAGTCTGAATGTACAATTCATTAGAAATTTAAATAGATATTAGAGAGGTATAATATATGTAGTTTGGCTAAGAAACCACTAGATAACATTCTCAACTTTGCAGACTGAGAATTGGCGCGTATGGCATATGCGGAGATTGGTTTCATGTACACTTTGCAAATGGTTTTAGTTAATCATAATAGTAAAGTTTCTACGCTTTTTGGTGTGAATGTGTATCTGTATCAGCCCATATACGTCCCACTACAGGGCACGGGCCTCTTCTACAATCGAGAGTACTATTGAGGGTATAGTTAGGCCCTATAGTCCACCACGCAGGCCTAGTGCGGGTTGGCGGACTTACATTTTGGTGTGAATATACGAATTGTATTTTAGTGCCGGATCCAGACTAAGTATGTATACCATATAGTTCAGCATACAGAATGAATGAACATTTATCAGCAATGAATTGAATATTATAATTTTTCCCCATTTCAACACAATCCGGGCCCCCAATAAAACAAAGAGTATACTCAGAAGGGCAATTTGCATGAATGGCGCAGTTACGCCTATCCCAGATGTCGTTAAGGGAATAAAAGGAATTCTACATGGCGCGTAAAACAATTACCTGGAGTGGAGTAAGGTAATTGATAAAAATTAACACCTTTACGTCCAAGCTTTGTTTTCTGGTTTTGGCTGTAAGTTGGTGGTTTGGCTTTATGATGTTCTATTGTTTGTTTATTATAGCGACGAATAAATGATGCAGGGACGAAAAGCAAAGTATTAATGATACTTTTATATGTTTCTACAGTAAAATCTGCTTAAAACTGGATTTATAGACCAAACCAAGATCTTAAGAAAACGTGGATCACTGAGATGGGTTCCCGTCTGTAGACCCCTTATGCCTACCGCGCAATAAGCAAAACGAATGTTACTATTTTTTTACATCTTCCATAAATGCGAAGGAGGTAAAACAACGTAACAATTCAAACAGCAAACAGTATAAAATCAAACTTACTTACCAGCACTGCAACTGAAGGGGATGTCTACTGTAGCACTAAACACCACTTACTCACCACATAGTCCACAACACTAGGACCACTCAGCATACCGAGGTAATCACTTATGCACCGAATACACGACACTAGCAATGTTCTGGACAACAGCACTAACCATCACATACACACCAAAGGAGAAATTCCATTCATAGAATCGGTAAGAAATATTGTTGCTCCCGACACTGATACTGCTTCAAATTCATGAAAGCATTTTTATGGTTTGTCCTTAAACGTTTTCCTGTTTTGTCTCGGATGATAGATTTTTAGAAAATAAAGTAATTAGCATCACATTGTACATTTTGCTCCCAGAGAAGAAAAAAAATTGACTTCAAGTTAATTTCTTCTATAACTCCGGGCTTGGGTTGCAATAATGTTTATATTTATTGATAATATCTATTTTTCCCTACACAAAAAAGTAGTTTTCATAGAGGCACAAAAATTTTCGCACCAATACTGTTCCATAGTAAAATGGCCATTCTCCTATTCTACAACACTAGTAGGACTATACAGCATAACATCACTTTACACATACACTTCACCCCTACAGCATATCACTGATAAACTAGATTATTCACATCACTAGATAAAAACGTTCAAAACACCAACATAAAGGCTGCGCGCTCGGAACCGTACACGACACTGAACAATCGTCGTATTGAGATGTCAAAACAGAACCGACTACCCTCCGGTAAGTTTATAAATTGATTTTTTTAAAACCGTCATAAATATGATATAGGTAATCGAAAGGTAACTTGTATTAATATATAAATTGTAATTTGAATGCCGTAAATGAGTATTCCTTTGAAAAAAATCCAACAAACATTATAGTAAATACTAATATAGAAATTAATATAATCAATATTATAAAAATATTTAGTACATAAATTTTATGTAATGTTCTAATATGTGCATTGACTTGTCATATAAGCTATTTAATTGCCTACATGACTAACAAACGAATTTCATTTCATTCAATTTTTACCTATCTCCTCATGAATAGAGGCATGAGTTTATATGCATAATTACATTATATCCTAAGGCCATCGCCGACCACTGCTGCACATATATCACAGTGATTATGTTTATAGTTTGGTGGTTATAAGTGTAGGTATTAGAATAAGCACTCACTTCCAGGAACTAACTATTGTATATTTTGTAAATTAACACTTAATACATTCACAGACAGAGTAAAATTATAATTATGCGACTCGGAGCGAGATGTGCTCGTGACGAGAGATGGCAGACTGTCTTTTTCCATCCAAATAAACCGACCCTTTTAAAGGACTACCCGAATGAGGATCAGTGGGGATAAATCTTCCAGAAAATATATTTAAGCCATAAAATAGGGTCTATCCTTTCAACTAAAAATTAAGGTCGGCCTAAACATCTGGGCTATTGTCCAAATAGAAAGGTTTACCCAAACATGTGTACTATTGTCTAAAAAACATAAATTTGTTGCAAAGGATTTCCGCCACTAAAGAACTTAACTATAATAATACAGTTTTATTGCCCCGGCATGAACGGGTCATTACAATTAGGAAACAATAATTTAGAACAGCATCTTTTAACTAATATTATACAATAAGGTACACAAAAATTCTTACTTAAATAAAACGACTCGCAGATGTTTTATGGTTAAACATCTGCAGTCATATTTTAAAATGAAATGCGTGTTTAAATAATGTTCAAATTACAACTAATAAGCGTGTTATTTTAAAAGCTAAATCTAAGTTGGCGTATTGCTACCGCCACAATAGGAATGTTTACTGAATATGCCGGGCTATATGGCCACTTTGCCGCGTCAATATTACTGCTAAAATTACACGTCCAGCGATTATAATATCTAAGTTGGCTAAAGTCGATTTCACGTAACGACATTTCGGGATCAGTTCGCCTGCAGCCAAAACTAAATGAGCTCGTCTAATGATTAAGGAAAATGGGTTTCAGCGCTCTTTGTATGCACAGATTGTGCTTGAGAGGAAAGTTTAACTCAAGCCAATTTTGGTGTAAATGTGGCAAATGTGACCGTAAAATGGTAATCTTGCTTTGCTTCAATGGTGGTAGGTCTCTCATATGTGAGAGGCTGCCTGGGTGGGTACCACCGCAATGTCTATTTCTCCCGTCAAACAGCAGTTCAAATGCACTGTTGTGTTTCGGATTGAAGGACATTGTAGCCAGAGTAACTACTGGACATATTGAGACTTAACATTTTATGTCTCAGGATGGCGAGCGCAGTGGAATGCCAAGCATTGCTTTGTAATTCAAGGTGTTGTTTGGTTTTGCTACTGTTCATGAGCGGTCGCATCGCTTACCATCATGCGAACGGCATGCTCGTCTCGCCATTAAATGCAATAAATAAATAATAATTAAGAAATATTACACATTATTTTTACATTAGAATTTTACACTAAATATATGTATATTCAGTAAAATATATAAAGTAAATTTAAAATATATTAAGTATAAGAAACCATTTTTTTTTCTTTATATGGTAAGACGAACATGCTGTTCGCCCGATAGAAAGCGATACGACCTATACAGTAGCAAAACCAAACGATACCATGGATTATAAAATAATATGTCTATATATTATACTCTGTCCCATCTTATCTGGTTGAGTTTGAAAAAGTACAAAATATATGCATTCCTTGCTAATCCCACGGGAATATTACATTCTGTCGGAATAAAAAAAATATGTGTGTTGTGTGTTACCTCCATACCAAATTCAGTCAGTCATTCACCAAAATCAGTCCATCAGCACATCTTGTAGCGTGAAGAAGTGACGAACATATGAAATGAAATGAAATGAAATGAAAATAATTTATTGAATCCATTAAAATGTTCAACATCGTTTAGATTCAGTCATTTTTTTTATCTAAAAACTTTCGCCTTTATAAGTAGGAAAAAGAATGAGCAACAGATTGACTCGTGTAATTTTATAAAAACTGGAAGCCAAATTGAGTGAAAAAGTTATCGTACGTGCTTCCCGGCAGTTGATTGCGTCACGGCTTTCTTAAAAAATATATCGGTAGGAAAAATTCGATTACGGTTTGATGTAAATATGTGATTTGACACATGACGAAGTTCTTTTTATATCATGCGCCCTTCAGCTAAACAAGATATTTTCCATACACACGTAATCGTCACGATGGTATTCCAAAGGGGTAGGCAGAGACTATAGACCGCCACTTTTTTCGATCCTGACATATTACTTTCACATCATCCATTTTCATTAACTCTTCATGCATTCTCGTCGGTCCAGGCTACTTACGACCTTAACCTTAATATTTTCCAGGTTGTAAGCAATGAACGAAAGCCATAAAGTTCATAAACAAGTGGGTATTTGTTGGAAAACAAGGAACTCAAGATTATAAGCTTAACAACGTTTATTCACCGGTAAAGATATTACAGTGGTCAGGGATGCTCCTATCTAGTGGTCATGGCCTGTCCTAGTATAGGTGCTACGAGTACGCGACCTCGGCCCCCGAGCTACTGCAGTGACCTTAACTTCCCGTCCGTGACTGCAGTATCCACTCCCTCAGGCCATACTCTCCTTTCCTATAACATCCTCTACGCACAAATCCTATTTCCTTTCCCGGTTAATGGCGGGCAGCAGCGTCATTAACGTCAGTCCCCTACTGCGCTCGCCAACCCGCCTGCCAAGCGTGGCGAGTAACGGCAAATACCCCCACAATGGCGACACAAATAGAGACCAGGCCCCCAGTCCCCGGCAGCCCCACTATTCCTGGCTATGGTAGCGGTCATGGTTACGGTGGGGCAGGGGGTGCTAAGAATCCCCGGGTTGGCCCCGGCTACCACCCCCCCCGACGACGACTGGCCCTGGTAACACACAACGTACGCACATTGAGGACAGACGAGAAGATTGTCGAACTGGAAGAAGAATTGAGCAGGTTACACTGGGACATTCTGGGGTTATCGGAAGTCCGAAGAATCGGGGAGGATACGATAACCCTGAAGTCTGGTAACCTGCTCTTCTACCGGGGGGACGACCAACAGTCCCGAGGAGGTGACGGATTTCTCGTCCACAAGTCTCTCATCAACAACATCGTATCCATCGAAAGTGTGTCGAGCAGGGTAGTATACCTTATACTCAGAATATCTAAAAGATATTCGTTGAAGGTCATACAGGTATACGCGCCGACCTCGACACACCCAGATGAAGAAGTAGAGGAAATGTATGAGGACATAAGTCGGGCCATACATACTTCCAAAACCTACTTCAATGTTGTTATGGGAGACTTCAACGCAAAGTTGGGCAAGGGAAGCGATGCAGAGTTGAAAGTGGGGCAATTTGGACATGGGCAACGGAACCCCAGGGGTCAGAGGCTGGCCGACTTTCTGGAGAAAGAGGGACTCTTTGCGATGAACTCTTTCTTCCAGAAGCCGCCTCACAGGAAATGGACCTGGTTGAGTCCTGACGGTTCTACGAGAAACGAGATAGATTTCATCTTGACGACGAATAGACGGATATTCAGAGATGTCTCTGTGATCAACAGGGTGAAAACCGGCAGTGATCACCGAATGGTTAGGGGCACCCTGAATATCAATGTCCAATCGGAAAGGCGTCGCTTGATGAAATCTACGCTCCGACCTACTCGCGCCCATATCCAAAACCCCGAGAGCTTTCAACTCGAGCTGACAAATCGCTTTGATTGTCTAGGAGAAAACCTTGCAGTGGACGAGCTAAACAGCGGTTTGGTAGAAGCTGTCCATACGGTGGGATCTAAGTATTTTAGACCTCGCCGTAGAGATAGACCACAAAAACTCTCGATCCACACTCTTGACCTCATGGCCGAACGTCGATCTTTGACGCTGCAGTCTTCCGTTGACGCCGAAGCATATCGGCGGCTCAATAGACAGATCTGGAAGTCCTTGCGACACGATGTCCGTGCTCACAATACTGTGAGCATTAAGGAGACAATCGAGCGGAACGGAGGCTCCAAAGTGTTTGCAAGAGACTTGTCTATTGGGCAAAGCCAGTTGTCTAGGCTGAAGACGGAGGACGGCCGCGTAGTATCGACGAGGGCAGAGGTATTAAGGGAGATCGAGAGGTTCTACGGACAGCTTTACACCTCGGTTGCCAAACCTGCTGCTAGCTCGGCCGAAGACCCGAGAGCCGAGTTGATCCGACACTTTAGCGATGATATCCCGGACATCAGCCTGTGTGAGATTGAGATGGCCCTGAAGCAACTTAAAAACAACAAGGCGCCGGGCGAGGACGGAATAACTTCAGAGCTTCTGAAAGCGGGCGGAACGCCGATACTGAAAGTCCTTCAGAAGCTCTTCAATTCCGTTCTCCTCGAGGGCTCAACGCCAGAGGCATGGAGCAGGAGCGTGGTGGTACTGTTCTTCAAAAAAGGTGATAACACTTTGCTGAAGAATTACAGGCCCATCTCGCTCCTGAGCCATGTCTATAAGTTGTTTTCGAGGGTCATCACAAATCGTCTCGAACGCAGGTTTGATGACTTCCAGCCTCCCGAACAAGCCGGTTTTCGAAAAGGCTTTAGTACCATAGACCACATCCATACGCTTCGGCAAGTTATACAAAAACCGAGGAATATAACTTGCCGCTTTGTTTAGCGTTTGTGGACTATGAGAAAGCCTTTGATTCGATCGAGACTTGGGCTGTGCTACAGTCTCTCCAGCGGTGCCATATCGACTATCGGTACATCGAAGCGTTGAAGTGTATATACAACAACGCCACCATGTCGGTCCGAGTACAGGATCAGAGTACGAAGGCTATTCCACTACAGAGAGGCGTGAGACAGGGAGATGTCATATCTCCGAAACTGTTCACTGCCGCGCTGGAAAACGCCTTCAAGCTCTTGCAATGGAAAGGATTCGGCATCAACATCAACGGCGAGTATATCACTCACCTTCGGTTTGCCGACGATATTGTAGTCTTGGCAGAATCGCTGGAAGACCTTAGCACTATGCTCGAAGACCTCAATCGAGTCTCCCAACAGGTGGGTCTTAAAATGAACATGGACAAAACGAAGATCATGTCGAATGTCCATGTTGTGCCCACTCCCATCGGTGTTGGGGGCTCGACTCTCGAAGTTGTTGACGAATATGTCTATTTAGGACAAGTGGTCCGGTTAGGCAGGTCCAACTTCGAGAGAGAGGTCAATCGTCGAATCCAACTCGGTTGGGCAGCGTTCGGGAAACTACGCGACGTCTTCTCGTCCAAAATACCTCAGTGCCTTAAATCGAAAGTCTTCGATAGTTGTGTGTTGCCAGTGATGACTTACGGCACCGAGACGTGGCCTCTCACTATGGGCCTTATTAGGAAGCTCAAAGTCACTCAACGAGCTATGGAGAGGGCTATGCTCGGGGTTTCCCTACGAGATCGAATCAGAAATGAGGAGATCCGTAGGAGAACTAAAGTAACCGACATAGCCCACCGGATTAGCAAGTTGAAGTGGCAATGGGCAGGGCACATAGCGCGGAGATCTGATGACCGATGGGGTCGGAAAGTGCTCGAATGGAGGCCGCGTAGCGGAAAGCGCAGCGTAGGACGTCCACCCACAAGATGGTCCGACGACCTGGTAAAGGTCGCGGGACGTCGCTGGACACAGGCTGCCTCCAACAGGTCTCTGTGGAAATCATTGGGGGAGGCCTATGTTCAGCAGTGGACTTCCTTTGGCTGATGGATGGATGATGGATGAAGATATTACAATAATCAGTAAAAAAGCTGACATGACAAGTAAAAAACATAAGCGCCACAATTGGCCAGAAGACACCACTCGATATTCATATACAGGGTATATCAAGACTGCTACCGAAAACGAAGCCGGGTGGTAGTTTAAACGACTTCAGACACAATGCAATAGAAAATTTTGCAAAAGAAAAGCGACAATTTTTTTTGTAGTTTTTTTCTTATGGCCATATTTGGGTGGTAAATACATTTTTTTCCTAAAACAATAGTGTATACGCTTTTATTTATAAATACTGTAAGGTATAAAACAGTTTAAATTATTATTTTAGCAAAAACTATGGATTTACCACCCAAAAATGACGATATTTAAAAAATCATTAAAAATTAATGTCGCGTTTCCTTGCGAAATTTTTAGTTGCATTGTGTTTGTAGTCACTAAAACTACCACCCGGCTTCATTTTCGGTAGCAGTCTTGATATACCCGGTAGAATCTATTTAGTACAATTTATTTGATGTTTAGTATTCCAACAGTATTCATAGTGCTTCATACAGGAACTCCCATTGTTGTTCCTAATGCGTGCTGCAGTTACCATGACCCAGTTTAACGATGTAGGTTTTTAACACGCTTTTATTAGCTTCACCTGTATGTTTGTATGTATGTATGTAACCGACTCCTTTGAGCTTTGTTTTGCCCGACTTAGAATGATCAGAGTTAATTCATACTTTGAATACTTATCCAGGACCGATGACAACGCAATCATTTAGAAAGTATGTGACCGTATCTTATCCAAAAACGTAAAAAAAATCTTTTTGAATAAATAAATTAAAAGTGGGTAATTTGCGCGCAGCTGTCTTTCTTTGCTAAGACACCCGTAGATAATGTTTGTAGTGCAAGCAATTAAATTATAGTTTAAAAGACTAAAAAACACGCTTGCATAAAATATACAATTAAAAACTAAAAAATAGTTGATAAAGAGTTTAAGATTCGAAAGAAAATACATACATTTTCTTGCTATAAAGCGTGGGGTGTTTACAACAATTACTTATCCTACAGCACCCCACGCTTTATAGCAAGAAAATGTGTGTATTTTACTCCATTTTCTTTTGAATTTTAAACTCATTATCAATTATTTTTTAGTTTTTTGTTGGATCTTTTATTATTAGGTTGGCTTATATTGAATCATGTAGGAACTGAAGGCCTTTCCAAAATACCAATACAAAATCCTTACAACTATGCTCTAATAGAAAAAGAACACGTAGGTTCAGCAAAAGCAAACACTGTAGAAGCTAAGTCATTACAGAGAAAAGAGAGAAAATGTTCATTGGTGGAGGTGAACAACCTTTAACAATGTGACTTGATTTAAAGAAGAACAAAAAACCTTAAATATGAGGAGACATTCAGGAAAGTAAGAATTGATAGGTCTTTATGAATCTTATAACAATTCTATTGTTGAAAAATTAACGTCGCGTTTCTTTGCGAAATTCTTAGTTGCATTGTGTTTGTAGTCACTAAGACTACCACCCGGTTTCGTTTTCGGTAGCAGTTTTGATATACCCGGTATATTATTCTCCTGGGTCCTTCCGCCGTGGTGTGAAGAGGCATCTTAGCAGGCCGGCATAATTGTTTCCATTGGCATGGGACTGCCGTCCGATGCCAATGGATACTCTGCCTGGGCGGTATTGGCACTTACCATCAGGTGCAATGCCACCACTATGCCAGGCCATTATAAATATATATATATATATATATATATATATGATAAATAGGAGCAATATGTTGGTCGGATTAAAAGGAAGTGATAATTCAACAATAGAATTGTTATAAGATTCATAAAGACCTATCAATTCTTACTTTCCTGAATGTCTCCTCATATTTAAGGTTTTTTGTTCTTCTTTAAATCAAGTCACATTGTTAAAGGTTGTTCACCTCCACCAATGAACATTTTCTCTCTTTTCTCTGTAATGACTTAGCTTCTACAGTGTTTGCTTTTGCTGAACCTACGTGTTCTTTTTCTATTAGAGCATAGTTGTAAGGATTTTGTATTGGTATTTTGGAAAGGCCTTCAGTTCCTACATGATTCAATATAAGCCAACCTAATAATAAAAGATCCAACAAAAAACTAAAAAATAATTGATAATGAGTTTAAAATTCAAAAGAAAATGGAGTAAAATACACACATTTTCTTGCTATAAAGCGTGGGGTGCTGTAGGATAAGTAATTGTTGTAAACACCCCACGCTTTATAGCAAGAAAATGTATGTATTTTCTTTCGAATCTTAAACTCTTTATCAACTATTTTTTTAGTTTTTAATTGTATATTTTATGCAAGCGTGTTTTTTAGTCTTTTAAACTATAATTTAATTGCTTGCACTACAAACATTATCTACGGGTGTCTTAGCAAAGAAAGACAGCTGCGCGCAAATTACCCACTTTTAATTTATTTATTCAAAAAAGATTTTTTTTACGTTTTTGGATAAGATACGGTCACATACTTTCTAAATGATTGCGTTGTCATCGGTCCTGGATAAGTATTCAAAGTATGAATTAACTCTGATCATTCTAAGTAGGGCAAAACAAAGCTCAAAGGAGTCGGTTACATACATACATACAAACATACAGGTGAAGCTAATAAAAGCGTGTTAAAAACCTACATCGTTAAACTGGGTCATGGTAACTGCAGCACGCATTAGGAACAACAATGGGAGTTCCTGTATGAAGCACTAAGAATACTGTTGGAATACTAAACATCAAATAAATTGTACTAAATAGATTCTACCGGGTATATCAAGACTGCTACCGAAAATGAAGCCGGGTGGTAGTTTTAGTGACTACAAACACAATGCAACTAAAAATTTCGCAAGGAAACGCGACATTAATTTTTAATGATTTTTTAAATATCGTCATTTTTGGGTGGTAAATCCATAGTTTTTGCTAAAATAATAATTTAAACTGTTTTATACCTTACAGTATTTATAAATAAAAGCGTATACACTATTGTTTTAGGAAAAAAATTTATTTACCACCCAAATATGGCCATAAGAAAAAAACTACAAAAAAAATTGTCGCTTTTTTTTTGCAAAATTTTCTATTGCATTGTGTCTGAAGTCGTTTAAACTACCACCCGGCTTCGTTTTCGGTAGCAGTCTTGATATACCCTGTATATGAATATCGAGTGGTGTCTTCTGGCCAATTGTGGCGCTTATGTTTTTTACTTGTCATGTCAGCTTTTTTACTGATTATTGTAATATCTTTACCGGTGAATAAACGTTGTTAAGCTTATAATCTTGAGTTCCTTGTTTTCCAACAAATACCCACTTGTTTATGAACTTTATGGCTTTCGTTCATTGCTTACAACCTGGAAAATATTAAGGTTAAGGTCGTAAGTAGCCTGGACCGACGAGAATGCATGAAGAGTTAATGAAAATGGATGATGTGAAAGTAATATGTCAGGATCGAAAAAAGTGGCGGTCTATAGTCTCTGCCCTTTGGAATACCATCGTGACGATTACGTGTGTATGGAAAATATCTTGTTTAGCTGAAGGGCGCATGATATAAAAAGAACTTCGTCATGTGTCAAATCACATATTTACATCAAACCGTAATCGAATTTTTCCTACCGATATATTTTTTAAGAAAGCCGTGACGCAATCAACTGCCGGGAAGCACGTACGATAACTTTTTCACTCAATTTGGCTTCCAGTTTTTATAAAATTACACGAGTCAATCTGTTGCTCATTCTTTTTCCTACTTATAAAGGCGAAAGTTTTTAGATAAAAAAAATGACTGAATCTAAACGATGTTGAACATTTTAATGGATTCAATAAATTATTTTCATTTCATTTCATTTCATTTCATATGTTCGTCACTTCTTCACGCTACAAGATGTGCTGATGGACTGATTTTGGTGAATGACTGACTGAATTTGGTATGGAGGTAACACACAACACACATATTTTTTTTATTCCGACAGAATGTAATATTCCCGTGGGATTAGCAAGGAATGCATATATTTTGTACTTTTTCAAACTCAACCAGATAAGATGGGACAGAGTATAATATATAGACATATTATTTTATAATCCATGGTATCGTTTGGTTTTGCTACTGTATAGGTCGTATCGCTTTCTATCGGGCGAACAGCATGTTCGTCTTACCATATAAAGAAAAAAAAATGGTTTCTTATACTTAATATATTTTAAATTTACTTTATATATTTTACTGAATATACATATATTTAGTGTAAAATTCTAATGTAAAAATAATGTGTAATATTTCTTAATTATTATTTATTTATTGCATTTAATGGCGAGACGAGCATGCCG
Organism: Hyles vespertilio; assembly: GCA_009982885.2. Taxonomy (NCBI): domain Eukaryota; kingdom Metazoa; phylum Arthropoda; class Insecta; order Lepidoptera; family Sphingidae; genus Hyles; species Hyles vespertilio. Next base: position 4,619,550 of record CM042814.1, on the reverse strand, counting down.
TTCGCATGATGGTAAGCGATGCGACCGCTCATGAACAGTAGCAAAACCAAACAACACCTTGAATTACAAAGCAATGCTTGGCATTCCACTGCGCTCGCCATCCTGAGACATAAAATGTTAAGTCTCAATATGTCCAGTAGTTACTCTGGCTACAATGTCCTTCAATCCGAAACACAACAGTGCATTTGAACTGCTGTTTGACGGGAGAAATAGACATTGCGGTGGTACCCACCCAGGCAGCCTCTCACATATGAGAGACCTACCACCATTGAAGCAAAGCAAGATTACCATTTTACGGTCACATTTGCCACATTTACACCAAAATTGGCTTGAGTTAAACTTTCCTCTCAAGCACAATCTGTGCATACAAAGAGCGCTGAAACCCATTTTCCTTAATCATTAGACGAGCTCATTTAGTTTTGGCTGCAGGCGAACTGATCCCGAAATGTCGTTACGTGAAATCGACTTTAGCCAACTTAGATATTATAATCGCTGGACGTGTAATTTTAGCAGTAATATTGACGCGGCAAAGTGGCCATATAGCCCGGCATATTCAGTAAACATTCCTATTGTGGCGGTAGCAATACGCCAACTTAGATTTAGCTTTTAAAATAACACGCTTATTAGTTGTAATTTGAACATTATTTAAACACGCATTTCATTTTAAAATATGACTGCAGATGTTTAACCATAAAACATCTGCGAGTCGTTTTATTTAAGTAAGAATTTTTGTGTACCTTATTGTATAATATTAGTTAAAAGATGCTGTTCTAAATTATTGTTTCCTAATTGTAATGACCCGTTCATGCCGGGGCAATAAAACTGTATTATTATAGTTAAGTTCTTTAGTGGCGGAAATCCTTTGCAACAAATTTATGTTTTTTAGACAATAGTACACATGTTTGGGTAAACCTTTCTATTTGGACAATAGCCCAGATGTTTAGGCCGACCTTAATTTTTAGTTGAAAGGATAGACCCTATTTTATGGCTTAAATATATTTTCTGGAAGATTTATCCCCACTGATCCTCATTCGGGTAGTCCTTTAAAAGGGTCGGTTTATTTGGATGGAAAAAGACAGTCTGCCATCTCTCGTCACGAGCACATCTCGCTCCGAGTCGCATAATTATAATTTTACTCTGTCTGTGAATGTATTAAGTGTTAATTTACAAAATATACAATAGTTAGTTCCTGGAAGTGAGTGCTTATTCTAATACCTACACTTATAACCACCAAACTATAAACATAATCACTGTGATATATGTGCAGCAGTGGTCGGCGATGGCCTTAGGATATAATGTAATTATGCATATAAACTCATGCCTCTATTCATGAGGAGATAGGTAAAAATTGAATGAAATGAAATTCGTTTGTTAGTCATGTAGGCAATTAAATAGCTTATATGACAAGTCAATGCACATATTAGAACATTACATAAAATTTATGTACTAAATATTTTTATAATATTGATTATATTAATTTCTATATTAGTATTTACTATAATGTTTGTTGGATTTTTTTCAAAGGAATACTCATTTACGGCATTCAAATTACAATTTATATATTAATACAAGTTACCTTTCGATTACCTATATCATATTTATGACGGTTTTAAAAAAATCAATTTATAAACTTACCGGAGGGTAGTCGGTTCTGTTTTGACATCTCAATACGACGATTGTTCAGTGTCGTGTACGGTTCCGAGCGCGCAGCCTTTATGTTGGTGTTTTGAACGTTTTTATCTAGTGATGTGAATAATCTAGTTTATCAGTGATATGCTGTAGGGGTGAAGTGTATGTGTAAAGTGATGTTATGCTGTATAGTCCTACTAGTGTTGTAGAATAGGAGAATGGCCATTTTACTATGGAACAGTATTGGTGCGAAAATTTTTGTGCCTCTATGAAAACTACTTTTTTGTGTAGGGAAAAATAGATATTATCAATAAATATAAACATTATTGCAACCCAAGCCCGGAGTTATAGAAGAAATTAACTTGAAGTCAATTTTTTTTCTTCTCTGGGAGCAAAATGTACAATGTGATGCTAATTACTTTATTTTCTAAAAATCTATCATCCGAGACAAAACAGGAAAACGTTTAAGGACAAACCATAAAAATGCTTTCATGAATTTGAAGCAGTATCAGTGTCGGGAGCAACAATATTTCTTACCGATTCTATGAATGAAAAAAATTTATTTACCACCCAAATATGGCCATAGGAAAAAAAAATACAAAAAAAATTGAGGCTTTTTTTTGCTAAATTTTCTATTGCATTGTGTCTGAAGTTGCTTAAACAACCACCCGGCTTCGTTTTCGGTAGCAGTCTTGATATACCCTTTATATACTCATGTATGTATATATATCATACCTCTATATATAAGCCGTGTGTCATGTCTATGCATTTATTATGACAATTTGTGCCAGGCCAGCTACGGCTAACCGACCTAGTTAATCAAATGCTCCTCCCAGCATAGAATTGTGCCACGGCTTATGTCTTACGCCAGCATAGATGATGTACTTTACCATCAGATCTCGAACGTGAGATTAACTCATCTGATAGTTGACAACCTATTTGGCGTAGTTAGCTGAAACTCGATGTGATACGTCGGTACCCTTCCCGACATACGTTTGTGTGTTATTCATATATTTTAGGGTCTGAATTTTGTTACATCAAAAAGCTTTTGGAGTCTTTCCCGCACTCACACCCATCACTGCAACTCCTGTAAGCCAGTATTAACATAGGTATGAATTTTAATGACTGATGAATGAGCCTCTGGCAATTTTTAACTTGTCTTAACACGCAAGTCGCAACGAAATTAATCTTGAAGTTAAATAAGGAGGAGTTGGTAAATATTGTTGTCCAATTCCCTCCGTAATAAAGCGGGTGACAAATCAATGGACTAAACAAGGAAATAACCTCTGATAAAGACTTTCCAATCAAAAAGTCTTATGTACTTTTTGATTTATGTTTTTTTATAACATAGACGAAATTTACTTCGAGAACACTTGTAAACCATATTATTTTTTAATTTACGGAAGTTTTTTTTATAAGATATCGCATTTGCAAAAGTTGAATACACTTTTTGGAATGACCAACTAATAACATTAGGATCATTGCAATTTCCTTATAATTTCTATACAAATAATATTTGCACCAAGTAACTGTAGAGAAACAATGGTAAGGTTTAAATAAGTGTTGACGAAAATTGGATTTTCGTTACGAGCACGACGGTTTACTGCCAGTGGCTTTAGATTATGTGGCACGCATCCCTCTGTGTTTTCAATTTATTCTCAATTCTATGTAATGTTTACCGTTTTATAGATTTAGTTATATTTCATATGAGCTTCGGGATCGTCATGTTTTCACTCTCAATCGTAGTCTTGATCTTAAAGGAGGCCCGTGCCCTGAAATTGGTTGTGTACGGTCTCATATGATACGATACGATTCTTTCAGTGTATCATAAAATAATTAAAGCTCCTTTAATAGACAAATTAAAACGCTTAGATATAAATTGGAACTCATCACGAATATTATTTATTTAAATATTTTTTTGTGCGTCATATACATAAATTGCATAAAGGCGGACTTAATGCCTGAGGCATTCTCTACCAGTCAACCTTTGGGTGTTGCCAAGAGAGAGCATCGTAGGTGTATAAAATAAAACTGAAAATTATATTAAGTTTAATTAATAAACATTACTATATACATACAAACACATATTTATATACATATATATATACACATATAATGTATATAATATAATGTAAATGGAAAGTGATAAATACGCACTAAAGTGATTCTGCCAGGCGATCAAGTAAAAGTTGCTTAACTGACATTTTCCGATTTATCGAATAGTCGAGCACATATGTTTTAAAGCACATATGAAATGTTGGGAACAATACTAAAATAGTGAAGTTATACAAAATTAGTGACACAATTAATAGAAAACTACGACAGTCTTTCTGTTTTCACTGTACCAAAACCCGACAAAAATACACAGATTTGTCAAATATCAGTGTCTGGGAACCGATCCCGCATCCTCATATTTCACAGTTGACCTACTAGGCCATTTTAATCCTTACAGAAAAAAACGAAATCCTATAGACACAAATCCATAAAATGGTTGCTTGAACATCGGCACGTGTCAGTTCAATCGTAAGACACCGTTAAGGGTAAATCAATCAAGCATTGTGGTGGTGTTTGCCCTCCTTTGTTTAAGGCCGCCCGCATACTATCAATGTTCGCTGAGGAATTATGTCAATATCAGCTTGTTTTATGGAAGAGAACTGTTCAGTCTTGTGTGCAAGGCGAACGTATGTGCGGTTGTGATTTGTGACGATTCAATGCGATTTAGCAGGCATTTGGAATTTTATTACATCAGTGGGCATAGCTTTAGTATATTAGTTTGTAATGCAAAGTGGTTTAATAAGTATTGCTTTATGGAATAAAAAAGGGAATGAGAATCTTACTAGATTAGCCAAGATTGCAATCGCTTTAAGTAACTTGTGGATTGTCTTAGACCTAAGGCTATCCTACAGGTCGATGCAACCTCTTCGTTACTCCGCCTATGACTACTACAGAATGTCTCTACCATATTTTTTTATTGCTATGAATGGCGAAATGAGCTTGCCATTCGTTTAATGGTAACCAATATGACAGCTCACGAAAAGTAGCAAAACCACATACACCTTGAATTACAAAGTAATGGTATTCTACTGCGCTTGCCATCCTGAGACATAAGATGTTAAGTCTCAATATGTCCAGTATCTACCTAAAATATCTATTTTTCTGTCAATAAACACATATTTAATTCGTACCAAGCTAGCTTCGAAAATTACTCATTACAACTTATCAAACCGAAGTATAAGCATTATCTTGAGACTAATAACAGAGGGTATACAGTCAGCCTAAGCATATTCACGGTCGAATATCACACCTCATGTGGAGTGAGGTTTGATACAAAGGTTGGTAATTTCCACACGGCTGGTCCCCGATGGTGTATAGAGTAGCGGTCCCAAGTTCAATAGGTTTTGAGAAACTTTTTTAATAATGGATACTGAAAGGTCCTGCGTCATGATTAATCTAATCTCATAATAATCTAATTAAATAATCTAGGAATGGAGAAGTTCCCTCGGAAAAATAATCTACATAAATGATATCATATGGTTTGTGAATTGCAAGATCGTAAGTTTCAATCCCAGGTCGGATACTCTATTTTGTGCATCTTTGGAATTATTTTTAATTGGCCTTACACTTTAAGTTGTCACTTCCTGGGATGAAATAGGCCTATAGCTTGTCATTACCTGTAATGGGACTCTGTATATAAAAAGTGATATTTTTACCGATCCCCTACGTGATACACACGTGATTATAACATATGATAATGAAAATAACTTATTTAAACTATCAAAATGTTCATTTTAGATTGAAATTGATATGAAATTTTAGTTTTTAATGTTCTGCCCTCTACTCGGTTCTAAAAGCCATTTTTACTAGAGAAGAACTGGCACGAAACTCTTAGTGTTGTTCTTTTCAGAACATGTTTACAATAATGCGAGAATTACAACAGCTAAAAATTGGTTTATCCGCAGTCAAGTCTCATTCAGCAAGAATTCAGTCACGCATTTTTTCTACAAACCAAATTAAGTGTTTCTAAATAAAAATAGTAAAAGTTAAATAAACAGAATAAAAGTGAATAAATAGAATAAAAGGTATGCACCTTTAAAAAGCATACTTTCGTGAATGCAACGTCGGTATGGAAATGTTGTACGCTCGGTTACTTTATTTAATTAAAATAAGTTCTAAATTCATTCAAAAGTATCAAGGTTTAACTCAGAGCTTCGCCGTTTTTGAATATATTCGCTGGGCGATATTAATGGGATTTAAATAACTATAAATTTCATACGAAATCCCGGAATCTGGTATAAATATTAAGGTAGACAAAATTGACTTGAAATGTAATATTTACCTAGACACGATATGAAACCCATTACATATTCGATAAACAAAATTTAAAAATTTGAGGGAAATTATAAGATATTTAAAAAATATATACGTTATTTTCAAACTTCAAAAAGTACTACTTTTTATATTGCTGTGAATGACGAGTCCAGCATACCATTCGCTTAATGGTATGATGCGACCGCTCATGGACAGAATTACAAAGCAATGCTTGGCATTCCACTGCGCACGCCATCCTGAGACATAAGATGATAAGTTGTATGTCCCGTAGTTACTCTGGCTATAATGTCCTGCAAACCGGAACACAACATTGCAATTACAATACTGGGAGAAATAGATATTACGGTGGTAACACAGGCGGCCTCTCAGATATGAGATAATATCCACTTTTTAGGAATTTTTCTATAAATAAAAAAGAAATGACATGACGAGATAAAAGTAGATATCGTTCGAATTGAACATATTAATAATATACACCTTTTTTTCATTCTGAACGAAAAAGTTCGTAAAGAAGAAATATTCGTATTAGAGCTTCGATCAAATATACACTACATTATAAATAATGGCCTAAAAACGGCAAAAGAAATTAGATCACAAATAAGCGTGTGTTCTTATTGGATTTTAGTATGGTCCAAAACATAACAAATCTTAATTTAAAGGAATAAGGTTCATTGTTACCTGAAGTTGATTATAATTTAAGACTTTTTGCTACATCTTATAGTTAGAAATTCAAATGTATAAGTACAAGCAGCCTCTACCACTTTTGGCTTGTGATTTTGTTCCGGAACCTATATCTATATATATAAAAATGAAACCCATTTCGCGTTGTCACGGCATCACGTGTGAACGGCGGAAACCGATTTCGATAATTCTTTTTTTAAAATGTTTGTGGTAGTCCAAGGATGGTTTTTACGGCGAGAAAATTTCGAATAATTGCCGGAAAAGCCCTAAAAACAGCCCTTTTCTTTACCCCATACAAACGTTTTCTAACTAAAACGTTGAGTCAATTTGAGCTTTATTGCTATTGTATAAAGTTCATATTAAATTACAAGCACTCACTGTTGTTTAAACAATGTAGGTATGTTCCTAACGTCAAAGAGTCAATTTGCACTTTATTACCGCTAAACAAAGTTCAAATTCAATCATATCTATCAAAACAGTGTGCGTGATTTTCCCATACAAAATGTTCATGGGTTTGTAACTGTCAAACATTTAATTTTCACCCTGTCGATATGGTAAACTCTTCCCTCAAATTAAAGAACGTATTTAAATAAAGGTTTCGAAACGACAACACAATATTCGATTAATGGCGTATTTTAGATTTTAAAGATGTATAATATTGACAGTAGTGAAAATGGATTGACATTTTATTTGATTGTAATTGTTTATGCATGCGTACAGAAATTTATTTTGTATAAACTAAGGAGAATATATCAAGCTACATTAATATAGGACAATGAAATAAATAATGTTCACACGTAATGGTAGATTTAAGCTATTAACTATGAAAAACATAATGCCAGCCGAGCCAAACACTCCGTTTACACGCTGCCGTTGGTCGAGGCTGGCTGAGGTTCGCCAAGCGTGTAAATGCAGCATAAGAAGTTATACTTACTCCTTTTCAAGATCGAATCCCATTTTTACCACGAATTTTTACAGTGACCTTTCCTTCGCTATAATTCACTGATAGAAATGTACATCGTATCGGAGTGAGATAGGTTATATTATACCTAAAGGGGGTAAAAAAGGGTTGAAATGTTATGTCTAAGAAAATCGAAACCACTGAAGTTATGTCTATGAAATTTTATATTTCAACTCTTTATTACTAACAAAAAGTAATGGCGTGCAATATTTTTTGGAAAAACAGCATTTTGGTGCTGAAGTAAGGGAAGGAATATTGGATGGACAATAAAAAACGCAAAAGTTTTTAATGTCAAAATTTCATAAGGCAATCTTTATATGTATATGTATATGGACGTATATGGAGAGAAGGGACATAAAGTAAAATAGAATGGAAGGTACGGGAGAGGGCTGGGATAGATGGCAGATTTGTAGTATATATTTGATCGAAGTATTTGAATCATTATAATATGTATGCATAAGATTATAAATTATATTTTTTTAAACGTTTGGATGGTCACAAGATGGTCCGACGACCTGTTAAAGGTCGCGGGAAGTCGCTGGATGCAGGCTGCCTCCAACAGGTCTCTGTGGAAATCATTGGGGGAGGCCTGTGTTCAGCAGTGGACTTCCTTTGGCTGATGGATGGATGGATTAAACGTTTTTATTTTATTTATGTATTGAGTAAAAAGTGAATTAAACGTGGTATGGCTAGCTATAATTCTCAACCAACTGTATATAGCAGAGTGGCGCAGTGGAAGCGTGCTGGGCCCATAACCCAGAGGTCCATGGATCGAAACCACGCTCTGCTATTCTGGTTCACAAGCCTGATTAGCTTTTTTATGTTTATTTAAAAACGTTTTGTATATGATTTGTAATATGATTAAGATTTTTTTATTTGTTTTTTGACCGGTTTGCTTGTATGTTAATACAGTACTAATATGTTGTGGCGGTTGCAATACGCCAACTTAGATTTAGCTTTTAAAATAACACGTTTATTATTTGTAATTTGAACATTATTTAAACACGTATTTCATTTTAAAATATGACTGCAGATGTTTAACCATAAAACATCTGCGAGTCGTTTTACTAAAATAAGAATTGTTGTGTACCCTATTGTATAATATTAGTTAAAAAGATGCTGTTCTAAATTATTGTTTCCTAATTGTAATGGCCCGTTCATGCCGGGGCAATAAAACTGTATTATTATAGTTAAGTTCTTTAGTGGCGGAAATCTTTAGCAACAAATTTATGTTTTTTAGACAATAGTACACATGTTTGGGTAAACCTTTCTGTTTGGACAATAGCCCAGATGTTTGGGCCGACCTTAATTTTTAGTTGAAAGGATAGACCCTATTTTATGGTTTAAATATATTTTCTGGAAGATTTATCCCCACCGATCCTCATTCGGGTAGTCCTATAAAAGGGTCGGATTATTTGGATGAGGGAGGACAGTCTGCCATCTCTCGTCACGAGCACATCTCGCTCCGAGTCGCATAATTATAATTATACTCTGTCTGTGAATGTATTAAGTGTTAATTTACAAAATATACAATAGTTAGTTCCTGGAAGTGAGTGCTTATTCTAATACCTACACTTATAACCACCAAAGTGGTGACCCCGAATCAAAAAGAGTGATTTGAGTGTAGTGTATTAAAGTTAAATTGTAGTACGCGAGTTTTCCGTGGAAGAGACACTGTTTTTGAATAATATAGAAAAAGTGAGCAGTATAATGAACACCGGAAGCGTTAGCGAACAATCTGCCCCGGAGGTTGCGTCGTGTTCTCCACACATACCAGAGTGCAAATCGAATGACTTAGAAGTTTGGTTCGCCATAGCAGAAGCTGCGTTTGACGTTTGTTACGAGATTGCTTTGCTACGTCGAGAAATCAACGATCCCACTTCACGTGCGCGAGTGCGAGATAGAAACAGATCACGATCTCGCTCACGTTCCAGAAGCCGCGGTCCACGTCCACGTGATTTGTGTTGGTATCACTGGCGGTTTGATACGAAGGCAACAAAATGTGTTCCACCATGCAGCAAGGCTACGGGAAACGCTCCGGGCAGTCGTTAATGACGGCTAACGACTCCTGCCCTAAGAAATCACGCCGTTTATTCGTCTGTGACCGAGCCACAAAATCCAATTCCTCGTGGACACCGGAGCTGACATCTGCGTGTTTCCTCGTCATCGTATCCAAGGCCCGCATAAAAAGTCAAACTACGAGCTTTCTGCAGCCAACGGGACAGTGATCGCTACATATGGAATTGCTAATTTAACGTGGCCTAAGACGAGATTTCACTTGGAGGTTCATAATAGCCGATGTCTCCAAGCCAATCTTAGGTGCTGATTTTTTGGCATATTATGGACTCCTACCAGATCTGCAACGTAGACGTTTGATAGACTCCTCCACCCTGCTTACCTACAAAGCGGAGATAACAGAGTGTCAGGAACCAAGCATCAAAGTCATTAATGGCTCATCACCATACCATGAGCTTCTGCAGGAGTTCCCAGATATTATTCGTCCGGATGGCGCACCTAAAACAGTAAGCCACAGCACAAAACACCACATCATTACGACTCCAGGCCCACCAATTGCGCACAAACCCCGTCGTCTTGCTCCAGACAAGTTGGCCGCCGCTAAAAGGGAATTCGAGGCGATGTTGCGACTAGGATTGTGTCAGCCATCAAAAAGTCCATGGGCTTCTCCACTACACATGGTTCCCAAGAAAGGAGATGAGTGGAGACCATGTGGAGACTATCGGGCACTCAATAGTCGGACAGAACCCGATAAATACCCAGTACGACACATCCAGGACTTTGCACAAGGACGGGAAGAACATTTTCTCCACTCTTGACTTAGTAAGAGCATTCCATCAAATACCAGTCGCAGAGGAAGACATACCTAAGACAGCCATCATTACTCCATTCGGACTCTTCGAGTTTATGTACATGACTTTTGGATTACGTAACACAGCCCAAACCTTCCAGCGCTTCATGGACGAAGTGCTACTGGGATTGGACTTTTGTTACGTGTACATTGATGATATTTTAATTGCATCATCATCACATGAAGAGCACCTCAAGCATTTGAAAATTGTTTTTAATCGTCTTAAGAAATATGGCGTCGTCATCAACCCCAGCAAGTGCATCTTTGGTCAGAAAGAAGTTCGTTTCCTGGGATATATGGTAACTGCAACTGGTACTCAACCATTTCCAGACAGAGTTGTCGATATACAACGGTTTAAATTACCAGACACAGTCAAAAAGCTACGTGGATTTCTCGGTATGATTAATTTTTACCGTAGGTTCATACCAGGTGCAGCCGCAACTCAAGCACCGCTTAACGACCTACTCCAGGGGAACCTTAAAGGAAATGCTCCTGTGCCCTGGACACCAGATACTACAAAGGCTTTCGACGCGTGCAAGGAGAGTCTCGCGGAGGCTACCTTGCTTGCTCATCCTCAGCCCGACGCACAGTTAGCATTAATGTGTGATGCATCGGACTACGCCGTCGGCGCAGCGCTGCAGCAGTTTGTGGATAATCATTGGCAACCGCTGGGCTTCTTCTCGAAGAAATTGAGCCCCACCAAGCAGAAATATGCAGCTTATGACCGCGAACTCCTAGCTATATATCTTGCTGTTAAACACTTCAGACACATGATAGAAGCGAAAAAGTTCACTATTTATACTTATCATAAGCCCATTACCTTCGCATTTCGGAAGAAATCAGACCAATGCTCACCACGCCAATTTCGACACTTAGATTTCATCAGCCAGTTTTCAACGGATATTCGTCACATTGCTGGAAAAGATAACCCTGTCGCTGATGCATTGTCTCGTGTAGAAGAGCTCGAAACAACTCTAGACTTCAAGGCACTCGCTGACTCGCAGGCGGACGACGAAGAACTTCGAAAATTGCTAAAAGAAAATACGTCTTTGCAATTGAAACGTATACTGATTTCAGGCACGGATATCCCCGTAACCTGTGACGTATTTACACAAGCTGTTCGACCATTCATCACCACGCCGTTTAGGAGAATTGCATTTAACACCGTCCATCGACTTTCGCATCCCGGAATCAATGCTACGGTCAAACTTATGACCCAGCGTTATATTTGGCCGTCAATAAACTCCGATTGCAGAAAATGGGCTCGCAGCTGCATCGATTGTCAACGTGCGAAGATCTCAAGACATGTATCTGCCCCTGTTGGATCATTTTCTCCACCGACATCCAGATTTGAGCATATCCATATAGACACAATCGTAATGTCTATATCTGAAGGTTACAGGTACTGTCTCACAATGATAGATCGTTTCACTCGTTGGCCAGAAGCAATACCACTCCAAGACCAGGAAGCAACAACGGTGGCTAAAGCATTCTACAACCATTGGATCTCACGCTTTGGCAGACCATTAAGGATCACATCTGACCGTGGTAAACAGTTCGAGTCGCACCTGTTCAGGCACCTCAATCAACTGGCAGGCACGACGCATTTCAAGACTACGGCTTATCATCCGGCGTCCAACGGTATGGTGGAACGTTTTCATCGTCAGCTGAAGGCGGCTATAAAATGTCATCAGGATACACGGTGGACTGAAATTCTCCCTACCGTGCTGCTGGGAATCCGAGCTGCTTGGAAGGAAGATTTAGAGGCTACGGTCGCCGAGATGGTATATAGTCAGCCACTGCGGATTCCAGGAGAGTTTTTGGTGCAACAGACGACAATCACCAACAGTAATAGTGCAACGGACTTTGTGAAACAGCTACGGCAACACTTTCAAGAGCTGCGACCGACTTCAGTATCTTGGCATGGCGAGAAAAGAACTTTCATTTTTTAAAGACCTCAGCACCACTGACCAAGTCTTCGTGCGCCGCGAGGGTCCAAAAGTGCCCCTACAGAGTCCTTACGAGGGCCCTTTCAAGGTTGTCATGCGAGGGGAGAAGACGTTTGTTGTTAACGTCCGCGGTCGTGACGTTACAATTTCCATTGACCGTCTTAAACCAGCCTATGTGTTAGCTGACCCTGAAAACACTTCAGCTGACGACGAACATCAAGCACCAAGGCAACGGACAACTCAAGACACTGAAGATGTACATCTCGAAACCGATGCACACCAGCGAACAAGGTCCGGAAGGCACGTCCGCTTCCCGGACTATTTCCAAAGTGGATTTTCGTGAACTGTCATTCACTGGTAGGGGGGTGCTGTGGCGGTTGCAATACGCCAACTTAGATTTAGCTTTTAAAATAACACGCTTATTATTTGTAATTTGAACATTATTTAAACACGTATTTCATTTTAAAATATGACTGCAGATGTTTAAAGAAGAATGTTTTTAAAGAAGAGATCAGTCGACTCTAATCTTCTCATCATAACTGACTACATCTCATCCAGGCTTGATCGCGGCATACAAGTGGATGTCCTTTACTTTGACTTTCAAAAAGCGTTTGATAGGGTTAATAATGACAAGCTGCTGGAGAAGTTATCTGCTGTGGGTTTATCTCCAAGCATCCTCAGATTATTCGCTGACTACCTGCGAGATCGCCAACAATATGTGCGTCATGGTATATATGAGTCCCAGCCCTATCACACGCGTTCTGGAGTCAGTCAGGGATCAATACTTGGACCGCTTTTGTTATATTAATGGTTAATGACTTGCCCTCAATAGTCAAATATGCGAAATGTTTGCTCTATGGAGATGACATCAAACTTTTCCTTGAAATTAGATCGGAAGAAGACTGCCTTCTACTTCAGCAAGATATAAATTCAATTTACCGCTGGAGTATTGAGAATAAATTAGAGTTTAATCCTTCTAAGTGCTTCCAGATGACTTTTGGTCGTATGCGATGCCCAATCGCATTTAATTATAAGCTTGGTACCAGTGAAATTCTGCGGGTGTCTACAATAAAGGATCTTGGTGTCACATTTGACCATAAATTAACTTTCCATGACCATATTGTAACGACAGTTAAAGAATCTTATCAACGCTTGGGCTTTATACTTTGCACCTCGCATGATTTTCGCAACATAAACATAGTGAAATTAATTTTTAGTGCACTAGTTCGCAGCAAGCTTGAAGCGAGTGCTTGTGTCTGGCATCCCTATGAGAGCACATACACCCTTTTACTCGAAAAGGTCCAAAAGGCCTTTTTGAGATACCTATATAAACGTGTGCACACATATTATCCGCTCATGTATCCTACGAAATATCTACTGGGTTGCCTTGGTTATAATTCTTTAGAGGTTAGAAGATGGAAAGACCAATTAACAACCATGTGCAAGGTTCTAAGGGGTATGGTTGATGCTCCCGACCTGAATGGTGAATTATGTAAACTGTTTGTACCTAATAATTACTGCCGCGGCCGGAAACATAGATTATTCACAGTTCCTACGTGTCGTACCGTGGCTCGTGCCAGGTCCCCAATACCGCGAACTCTCACCGCACTCAATGCTCTCCTGAATAGTGCACCACACTGTGATTTATTTGCAGATGAATGGAAGGTGATCATGTCGGAATGTTTGTGCTACTGTGAAGCGAATGCGTGATGTATGTATGTATCTTTGTCTACATGATATTTTGATATGTAAAGTTTTTCTTTTATATGGCTACATTTTTTTTTTTCATTAAATTTTTATATTTTATAACTTAGATATAAGTCAAATATTTTGTTTTATGTTCTCATTATTTAAATATTTTTTTTTTATATAGAATATTTTTAAATTGTTATTAATTAGTGTAATTGGTGTCAACCGTACTAATTTAATAAAATAAATAAATAAATAAATAAAATAATTAACCATAAAACATCTGCGAGTCGTTTTACTAAAATTTTTGTGTACCCTATTGTATAATATTAGTTAAAAAGATGCTGTTCTAAATTATTGTTTCCTAATTGTAAGCGCCCGTTCATGCCGGGGCAATAAAACTGTATTATTATAGTTAAGTTCTTTAGTGGCGGAAATCTTTAGCAACAAATTTATGTTTTTTAGACAATAGTACACATGTTTGGGTAAACCTTTCTGTTTGGACAATAGCCCAGATGTTTGGGCCGACCTTAATTTTTAGTTGAAAGGAAACGTAAATAAATAAAGGGTTTACCTATCTATAAATAAATAAACCAAGCGTAAAATTATTTTAAAGATAATCTCAGAATGGCTCAACGTACAATTTGGGATGCTTCCAGGGTCCGTTCAGTCAGGGATCCATTGCTTTCATTTAATTTATTTCTCTTTGTTTCGTATGTATTTCTTTTAATATTTTATGTATCATTTTTAAAAAGAAACAAAAAGTTTATGCGTGGGCGAACCGCATTCGTCGCTTTAGGAAGTGGTGGCATTGATTCCAGCAGAATCGTCCTTTCCAAAGTGACCAATAGAGGGTGTATAGTAAGTGTGTGTATTATTTATTTATTTGTATTCTTTTTTGTACACCAAATAAATTTTAAACTTAACTAATATTTAACATAAGAGTACAAATGGTAGTCGTATCGCTCAAGGCAATCTCTTACCGACTACCATGGGATGGACATAAGAGAAGGAAAATAAAGAGAGGGCAGGCAGTCTAAAGTGCACTTTTAGGATAAAGCATAATGAAGAATAAGTCAGATAATAATATAATAGCCAAATTCAGGGTAGAATGACGGAATAAAAAGACTGATAAATCGGACGAGTTCGAAATTCAAAAAACGAAGAAAATAAAGTAGATCCCAAAAGTTCCACAAAATCTTTATTTTTTGCCAATTGCTTAAAAAAAATGTTTATGTTTATTTTTGGTAGTAACACACAAGACTTATTGTAAATAAATGCGTGTTTTTATTTAAAATGCTGGAACCAACCCTAGGTGTAGGGGTGATTGTAACTAATTCCACTGTTTCTAATTGGTCATTTTTAGCGCGTAGAGCAGAATGGCGCAGTGGGGCGTGCTGGGCGCATAACCCAGAGGTTCGTGGATTGAAACCACGATCTATTATAAATACTGCGTGATAATGACATATTATGGTATTTAATACGGTATACAACTGAACCCACATTTTTTTCATCACACCAGGTGACATAGTACATAAATTGAAAAAAAAAACGAGATTTTTTTGGAAATAAACATAAATTTTCACAAGGCAGCATATTTTGTTTGTTAAAGCATTGTAGAGACATGGTTCATAACATTAATTCATGAATTTCGTCAATTGCCAGAGTGAAATTTGATTCACTTGAACGTTGTATGCCAAGCGTAAATTCGACTGAAGATGCGAAGAGCAGAGTGGCGCAGTGGAAGCGTGCTGGGCCCATAACCCAGAGGTCCGTGGATCGAAACCACGCTCTGCTAAAGATACACTTTTTGTAATAAAATATTTTATAAATGATTGAATTAAGTTTATTTCTTAATTTAAATTTCCCATGCAAAATTAGTCAAGAAGATTAGTCACAAGAAGACTGGTCAATTCCTGCCATCTGTCACGTGTCATATACATTTGCAAGAACCGGACTTATATAAAAAAGATTGCGACTGCGGCCTGTCCTATATCGGCCAAATCAAGCGAAGCATATAAACCCACGTAAAAGAACACATAGCTGAAGTTCAACACAAATGCTCAACGAAGTTTGCAGTTGCTGAACACACAGAGGAAGGTTCCAAGTGAATTTTCTTTCGCCAGCCCCAAGTCCTGCTAAAGAACACCTTTTCCTGCCTAGGATATATCGCGAGGCTATAAATTAAAAAAAAAATACATCAAAATTTCAATAGATAAGTTGGGTAAAAGTTTCCACAAGCGTGGAATCACACTCACATTTATTTAAATCGGAACCCAAAAGACCAACTTTCAGACCTTAAGACACAGTGAACTCCTTCCGCATGGATCGGATCGTAAAAATCAAGTAACTTTTTAATTTAATAATTGCTAAATAAGGGAAGTTAAATAGTAACAGACTAACAGACACTGAGCGAATGACTAATACCTCAGTTCACCCTGTGACCACGAAAACAGTAGAGTACTTGAAACGTCGTGAAATTAAAAAAATGTGAAAATTAAAAAAAATAAATCAATCAATACTGTTACTAAGATCGAATTAGATAAATCGTTTGACGTTTCATACCTTTCATCTTTGTTCAGGCGTAACTCAGACAACTTCAGTAACATTTTCTGTGAAACCACAATTCCATGGTTTTATTTATTGTTTTGTTAATGTTATTGTTTGGTTTTGCTACTGTGGTATCGAAGGCGTATTGAGGCGAACGGTATAATCGTCTCGGCATTCATTGCAATTAAAGAAAAACATCATAGCAGTAGAACAAGCTTTCCTTCGGCCACGTGAAGCGTATCAATTTAGCGTAGCAACATCTAGTTAGACCTTAATATGTCCGTTAAATCAGTATTGCTTGGCAACACACGGAAGCACTATCTGTATCTGTATCAGCCCACATACATCCTTCTGTAGGGCACAGTCCTTCTCGACAATCGAGATTACGAGTACTAGTTAGAGGGGTTGGCGATATAGTCCATCACGCTAGCTCAGTGGTTGGCAGATTTTACATACTATAGAAAACACTATTCACACTAAACACATTACACTAAATAATATTTATGTCAAAATAAGTAGACAACCACCAAGTCCTAAGGTGTGTTGATTAATGTAGGAATGTTTTCCCTCACACTACATTACAAACAACTCCGATCTACAATACGGCACGGATAGCGGATCAACTTTAACAATTACATACACGTACAATATCTAACGAACAGGGTCAGGTTCAGGTGTTTTTGGAGAGATCGGAATTAAGCTGGAGATGACAATTAGGTTTCCAAGCAACACTTCTGTGTGTAAATAAGTAAATAAATGTATTCTTCTACAAATCCGATTAAATAACAATGCGCAAATATATATTTGCACAATAATTGATGGTAGGTTTCTTATAAGTGTGTGTGAGAGATCACCTAGGTAGGACCACAGCAATGTCTGTATTTCCCGCCAAACAGCTTTGAAAATTTACTGTTGTGTTTCGGTTTGAAGATATTGTAGCTAGAGGAATGCCAAGCATCGCTTTGTAATTAATGGTATTGTTTGATTTTGCTGCTGCCATTAAGAGAGATCATATCCCTTACCATCAGATGCATGACATTCTAGTCTGGTCATTCATCGTAATTTAAAAAATTACTAGGGGTCAACTGAATCGCCTAAAGTGCGTCCCTGCAAGGTTTAGTTTAAGTTAATAATAACGGCTTCCACACAATACTACTGGACAACTGTTGCGGATCAAGTTAAACAATTAGCATTGTACCTGTATACACGGCTTGCAATACCTACACAAGGAGGCAAAACTCAGGAGTACTAACAGAGTAGCAAAAAAAATTGAAAAATATACGTACATACATAAACTCACGCCCTTTTTCCAGAAGGGACAGCCCGACGTGCTACTAGGATACCCACATTTCGCCTTCGCCTTCCCACGACGTGATAGGGGTGAGCTTATCGCCACATCGGGCACAAATTCCTGACTCTGGGCTGATAATGAATAGAAAATTCCAATATAATTTTTCCCGACTCAGGATTCGAACCCAAGACTTCAGCTTTGTAACCGCAACGTACCGCACCGTAGTACCACTGCACCACCGAGACAGACGAGGTAGACAAAAAAATTATAAATACAATGTAATAGAATATTTAAGTTGCTACGTGATTTAGATTCATAGGTGTGGATGTAGCGTTTAGTATCTGTGGATCGCCAAGTTTTGAGTTCGAATTTCTAGTCGGGTCTATCATTTCTTGTATGTTTTTTGTTTTGAGAAATCATGCATGATTTGCCCGAGAACGTTTGTGGTTGTCATTACGATAGTTACACTTTTTACGACATCTCTGGATAGAACTAAGCACAGCAAACTGTAATGGATGAATCAATCTCTTTAACCCTTGGGAACAAACGCGTTTGTTTATTTGTGGGTATTTACTGTTCTCTCCAGACGTCTAGATCCAACAATCACTTAACCAAAGACCGGCAAAGCACGATTCCCTACGGTATAAAAGGTATTGCAGCCAGTAATCACGAGAGCAGCTTGACAGTTTATAGATCGTATGCTTTAAAAACAACAGAGTTAGAAATAAAGGTACACTCTTAAGATTCTAAATCCATATCTGCGTCGCAACAAAGATCTCGTTGAAAAAGTGATTTGTTCAATTAAGCAGTTTGAATTTGGAAGCCAATGAAACATTTGATATGAAAACTTATCTTCTTTTCCTAAATTTATTTAAGATTAAATTGGAGTCGACGTAGGCAATTACTGTGTATTATGGGATTATAGATTTCACATGTCATTAAAGAATCTACAAATGAAAATATTTTAGCATTATCGTCGCGTGAACACTTATTAATGTTGGAATGTTCATTGGTTGTCATTGCGTGATGGTTACAATCAGCCTGATAACCTGGTCGATCAAAACGTATATATACAACATCTCAAAAAACCTCTTTTAATAAAATTCTAGATCATCCATCCATCCATCCATCAGCCAAAGGAAGTCCACTGCTGAACATAGGCCTCCCCCAATGATTTCCACAGAGACCTGTTGGAGGCAGCCTGCATCCAGCGACGTCCCGCGACCTTTACCAGATCGTCTGACCACCTTGTGGGTGGACGTCCCACGCTGCGCTTTCCGCTACGTGGCCTCCATTCGAGCACTTTCCGACCCCATCGGTCATCAGATCTCCGCGCTATGTGCCCTGCCCATTGCCACTTCAACTTGCTAATTCGGTGGGCTATGTCGGTTATTTTAGTTCTCCTACGGATATAGACCTTAGCACTATGCTCGAAGACCTCAATCGAGTCTCCCAACAGGTGGGTCTTAAAATAAACATGGACAAAACGAAGATCATGTTGAATGTCTATGTTGTGCCCACCCCCATCGGTGTTAGGGGCTCGACTCTTGAAGTTGTTGACGAATATGTCTATTTAGGACAAGCGGTCCGGTTAGGCAGGTCCAACTTCGAGAGAGAGGTCAATCGTCGAATTCAACTCGGTTGGGCAGCGTTCGGGAAACTACGCGACGTCTTCTCGTCCATAATTCCTCAGTGCCTTAAATCGAAAGTCTTCGATAGTTGTGTGTTGCCAGTGATGACTTACGGAACCGAGACGTGGCCTCTCACTATGGGCCTTATTAGGAAGCTCAAAGTCACTTAACGAGCTATGGAGAGGGCTATGCTCGGGGTTTTCCTACGAGATCGAATCAGAAATGAGGAGATCCGTAGGAGAACTAAAATTCTACATAATTATATCAAAATCTATCCATTTCAAATGCATATAGATTTTAATCTATTAAATAATTCAACAACGAACCTTTCAACCTATTGTATGGATTACGTAGTTTATTTTACATAACTGCTAATGTCCAGACTATTTCAATAACGATGCCATTGTAATCCTATTATTGGATGACATTAATGAATTTAATCGTCATAATGATGTGAACCTTCGCGGTTTTCGTTCAATTTATTTATATTTCGAATTTTGAACGCAAATTTTGAATATTATAGACATTGGGATTCTAAATTCAAATTTATATAAAGTACGAAGAAAAATTACTGCCGACGTGCATTTTGGTATCTAAATTATTGTCATATTAAAAATAATAATAAAGGATAACATATTTATCGTAAGTAATACGAATACGATTGTTAGCAATCTATACTAATATTATAAAGCTGCAGAGTTTGTTTGTTTGTTTGAACGCGCTAATCTCTGGAACTTCTGGTCCGATTTGAATGATTCTTTCAGTGTTGGGTAGTCCATTTGTTGAGAAAGGCTATAGGCTATATATCATCACGCTATGACCTATAGGAGGAAAGCAGTAGTGATATTTCTAACAAATACGAGGAAATTTTGTTCGTTTTTCGTGGTCCGATTGGTCGATATTCTAAACTGATAGTCAGAATTAAACATTTTGACCACCATTTTAAAACGTGTATGCACCCGGGCGGAGCCGGGCCCGACCGCTAGTATAATATAAGATTCCTTATTTTTTAATTTATTTTAGTAAGGACATTCTTTTCATATTATGTAAAACGTTTTTTTTACATAGAACACATTAATGATGTTCGATAACACCTTTGTCAATCGGAAAGAACCATCCGTTGACTACTTTGCTCATAATAATAAATAATTAATAATAATTTGTTTATTTAACCAAGATGGGACATGTTACAAACTAAGATTAACTTGACAATTTAACAAAATACCAAAATAAGAATATTTGTCGGTGATCTCCACACTAGGTTCGGGACCTGTTTTGTGAAGATCTAGTTCCAGTATGATTATAATTTATTTTTGATGTGATTAAAAGTGGAATGAGTGAATACATGATACTATTGGTAATAAGGAAATGAGAATTCAATAAGTCGTATGGCACTTATGTGGCTAAAACAGGTTTATATTATTGTGTTTAGGAGGATGTATGATATTGATGAATAATTTATTGGCCTATTTTATATTGTTTCAGTTTGTATTAAGATATTTTTCTAGAAAACTGTGAATAGTATATGTAATTTAAATGAGAATTGGCTTATCTATGAGATAACACATATGTTAACAAATAACTCTGAGTACGTCTTCAACTTCTTGGTAATTTAATGGTAGTAGCCAGGTTTTTATCTTTAATTTCACATCACTGATATGGATGTCTTTATTTAGATTACACGATTTAATGGCAGTATTATATATGTGAAGGTGAAGAAATCTACTGAAACTAATGAAAACTATTAATATTACTTGATTAACTGGAACTAAGCTGATGGAATTAAATTAATAGACGGAACGATATAATCAGACATGCATATATTCACAGACCAGAGACAAGAAGGAAATTAAAAAAAAAAGTTAACCATAGATTAATTCATATGTCATGTGGATGCGTTCACAATTCCAACAGAAACGCTTTCCAAACGAAGTTTGTAGGCGCGGTGTTGTGATGTAGTTTGTGTGTGAGCCTGTTTTCTTATGTTTGTAGCAATGTATGTTTTGGTGTACGTGTAATATAGTTGTAAAGATAAAAAGTTACCGAACACTAAGCATGTTAGTTTCTTCATATAATAGGTGCGTGTTACATCGCTCAATGATACATCGCAATTGTTTTATAGAAAGTTATATTTTGTCTTGTGTCGAGTGTATAACAAACTAACATGGCCTAAAACTACTGAAGTACTTTATTAAATTCACAAAAATCATATTTGGAAAAAATCTGAATCTGCAGTATACAGTTTCAAAGTTTACTTTTCAACCACTGCACCGTGTTGCCTATTGAAATACTAATTTCATTGCGGGAATACTAAATGCCATAGTCAGACATCTCATGAAACTTGAATGCTTTAGTACATAAATCTCAAACGTCTTGATAGACAGAGAAATGGGTTAACTTAATTTAGAACCTGTAATCTTGTTGTGGTGTATTATTGTATGCATGTAGCCTGGGCGGGTGAATTATTTGGGTCCGGCAGATGAGCAAACAGGTTACCTGATGGTAAGTGATCACTGCCGCCCATGAACATCCACAATTCTTGGACCATGAATGGTTTCGGCCTCCCGAATCGGACGGAGAGCGGGAAGGAAAAAGGATGGTTGGAGGGAAAGAGTATTAGGCACACGACAATCTCACCAAACGACGATTTGCTGTGAGATAGTGGTACTGTCTCGGACGAGCCTGTCCATTCATGCTGAGTGACTGGCAACAGCGTCGCCTTTTTTTATTGCACTATATGCCGAGACGAGCATGCCGTTCGCCTGATGGTAAGCAATACGACCGCTCATGAACAGTAGCAAAACCAAACAACCCATTGAATTACAAAGCAATACTTGGCATTCCACTGCGCTCGCCATCCTGAGACATAAGATGTTAAGTCTCCATATATTTAGAAGTTATTCTGGCTACAATGTCCTTCAAACAGAAACACAACAGTGCATTTACACTGCTGTTTGACGAGAGAAATCGACACTGCGGTGGTATATGAGAGACAAACCACCAGTAACTAGCTCTACCACTTCCGAGCAAGTGACATTGTTGCAAGTCTAAATAGTTTACTTATGCTTGTATCTGTTTATGTATGTAAACACCTATTGAATGACATTGCACTTTTCCCGCCCTCACACCCGCCACTGTAACTCCTGTCAGCCAGGATCAACAGTGGCACACAAAGATATGACACCGAGCTCCGGAGCTCGGCGAGTCTCTCAGGGACACTAGCTTGTCTTTAACGCATCAAAATTAATCAGAAAGAAAAAACAAAAGGAGGAGTTGGAAACAAATAGCTGTCCACTTCCCTCCGCAGCAAAGCGGGTGACAAAAAATATTGAGTCGAGAGGTATGTATCCTCTTATATAAAGATACACAACTGGAGAAGCCAGATGTATTAAGCACCACGGGATAAACAAATTACATGGGTCCTATAGTTTGAGCTGCTACATTTGACATTGCACTTACCATCAGATACTTACCACCTACAGGTGATAGGTCTCTCATATGTGAGAGGCCGACTGGGTAGGTACCGGCGCAATGTCTATTTCTCCCACTAAACAACAGTGTAAATGCACTGTTGTGTTTCGGGTTGAAGGAAATAGTAGCCAGAGTAACTATTGAGACTTAACATTTTATGTCTCAGAATGGCGAGCGCAGTGAAATACCAGGCATTGCTTTGTAATTAAAGGTGTTGTTTGGTTTTGATTCTGTTCATCTGTCGTATCGCTTACTATCAGAGGAACGGCGTTTTCGCCTTGCCATTCATAGCAATAAAAATATATGTCAAGCAACAGGTAAGAACAGGATTCATCATCATCATCATCTCCGCCACAGGAAGTCCACTGCTGAACATAGGCCTCCCTCAAGGATCTCCACAATGACATGTAGGAACAGGATTAAAACTTTATAAAAATTAATAATTTCATCATTATTACAGTATTTTTAAACGAGGTTGGTATAAAATATGCATGTGACATATTATATGAGTGTTTTCAATTTCATTCATATTTCCTTTCAAATATTTGAAAGGCTTTTTGAGCGCGGTAACCGGGTAAGCCCTTTCTTATGAATAAATTCTTATTGTTCCGTAATGTAATTTTATGGTTTCTTTATATTGGAATATTTAAGAAGCTGTTTGAGACGTGAACGCAAATTGGAGGATATGTTTGATGGTTATATTTGGAAGTTTTATAACAACTTAATATATAAATAAATAATAATTTTTTGGGCGTTTTGCTATCTTTACAGCTTTAAGCTGATTTTAGAGTCACGCTGACCGCGCGCTGACCGTCAGCGCTAACAGTTGAAATGTATGAGCTTCTAAGGAGCGTTTTAGAATAACGCGTAGTTGTCAACGCTGACCCCCGACTGAAAGCTACGCGCTGACGGTCAGCGCGCAGTCAGCGTGACTCTAAAACCAGCCTTAGTGTTTATCACGGGCGGACTGAGGTATTAGTCATCCGATCAGTTACTGTCTTCAGTTAAATCTGAGATAAAATCCATAGATAATAGTTTTATTTCAATGTGTAACATTCACGTAAATCTAAGAAATGAAAACCGGTCAAGTGTGAGCCGGACTCTCACTCCGATGGTTCCGTACCATAAGAAGGATATCGATTTTTTTTTTCTTTATGTGTACTATAAAAAACGTTTTTTATGCCAAATTTCAAGATTCTAGGTCAACTGGAGTATCCTTTAGCTTTAGATTACTTTTGACATGCGGAACCCTAACAATGAGAAAATGTTAAACGATCAGTGCATGTACTTAATTTGTATGCTCGCCCAAGTATGTATAAAAATCGGATTAAATACGCTTATCAGTAAGCGATTTTATGTAATTCTATGAGAAATAATGTACCCCTAAACCTTAAGCGAGACAAGAAAATATATGTATTTGCAACTTTATAACCTGAAAAAATCAATATATCTATTTCGCGAACAGCTTTACCAAGCCTCGTCTTAGTTAACGTCTTATTTGAGCAAATTCGGAGTTCACGCATATATTTGTTTGGCAAAAGCGAGATTCCATGTTTTCAATTACGTTAAACGCTTTAGGGGTTTTATTTGGATGTTATTGACTTCGCGTCTCCGCCGACATGCGGATTGGCGTATTGATGTTTGTCGCTACGGGCAATTACTTTCTGAATTTTAATATGAAATCCAATATGTGTTGTGTTATTTTACGTGTAAATCTTCACCCCGTATACATTTAAAATGGTCGACTAATGAGGTACTAAATTCATTTTTATAATATTAAATTGAGACTTACGGTTTCTTATATAAATTGTTTTTCCCAGTATAAACTCGAAATAGGTGACTAATCGGTTACTCGAGTCATTTTTATTATTTTAAACTACAATGGTTACTATTATCTGAAATCTGACGTAAGAAGATGTAGGCCAAGAGCTAGTTAGAAATTTGTACACTTATGATTTATAGCATGCTAAGAGAAATGTTTTAATTTTGGCATGCAATTTTTCTACGCTTATTTTTTGATTGGTATCATAGTTTCCATACATCAAACATTCTCGAATAAAATGGAGAGAAGAACTAGCTAGATAGACGCTAGATGTGGGACGCTTCCAACATGTCTCTAGAAACCCTTGTTCGCCTTTATTCGCGCGTAGAACTCCTCTGTTTGGAGTGAGAGAGATAGAGAATATTTGTATATGCCACAAGTATTACGCATACAAAAACAGTTACATGAAATAGTGGTAAATTGCGTTATGCTGGCCTTCGTACCACAAGTGTATTATGGAAAATGTTTAGTGACAAGATCAAAAGGTAGTTTTCCTGCTAATCGCATTTGTTAAGATCACCATCGCCCGACTACCTTCACCTAGCTTGTCATATGCCCTTAAAATGGTGCTTAAATGTGAAATTTATGTAAGACTAACAGTCGTGCCCGGCTTCGCTGTGCTGATAGTTATTGAGTCCAGTCCACGTCATTGACATACACGCGTACTAACTGTTTTAAATTTAAATTCAATATCACCGCCGTCGACTATACTGATTTTTCCGTCCCGTTATTTTCCATTCTGGCCTATCTCATTCTGTCCTATGATCTCCTGTCCCGTTTCACTAAGATTAATTTGAAATAGAACATGTTTTTAGGGGTAAAATGTAGCCTGTGTGTTAATCAAGGGTATATTCCTACACCCACCGAATTCCATCAAAATTGTCAAGACGTTTTTGAATGAAAAAGTAACATCCATACTTACGAACTGTCAAAATTATAATATTAGTAAGGATATCGGTTATAATAAGTAATTACATGAGCATTGCAATTAGTACTCTATTTTATGGCGAAAACAATATTTTTCTCTACGGAAGCCCGATTTCAACTGTAAGCGCACCATGGCTGATGATAATGATGAATTAATCGTTCAATGTAATTAAATAAAATAAATAGGCGTTCAAGTTTCCTTAAATATCGAAATTCTTTAATAAAATATTGAATCAAAGGCTACTCGATCTTATTAACTAATCACCACAAGTGACCGAAACAAAATTGACCAACATGTGCCATTTTAGCACCCCTGTATAACACGTTTATATCCACGGTCGGGCCGACTTAACTCGATAATACAGGCAATCTATCGAGCCAATATCTTTTGGGCGGGACACCATTAATATTCATTCCTGCTTTGTTTTGTAAACATTCGTTTATAATTAGTCTGGAGATAGACAGCTCACGGCCTCGTTCGGCTTAAAGACATTTATTCTCACAAGAAAGGAGAATGCCCATTTTACAATGATACTTAGTATCAGTGTGAAGATTGTTGTCCCTCAATGAAACGTATTTTTTTGTGCAGGGAAAAAATATATCTACACTAATATTATAAAGAGGAAAGATTTGTATTTTTGTATGTAACGAATAAACTCAAAAAGTACTGGACCGATTTTAATAATTCTTTTTTTATTAGAAAGCTACATTATCACTGAGTAACATAGGCTATATTTAGTACTAGATTTCTATAGAAATCTTTAGAAATTCCTATTAAAACCAACCGAAGGAGTAAAAAAATTAGCCATAAAATGTCTTTCATCGCATACGCTGCGAAGAGTATTAATGATAATATTATAAATATGAATGATTCAAGAGGAAGGTTTATGTGTATAATTCGTGCACATTATTATAGAGAAATCTACATGCACCCGGGCGAAGCTGGGCCGGGCCGCTAGTTTTCAATAAATATAAACATAATTTAGATGTCGCGGACTTCAAATTCTCCGTTAATCATAATTACTGATTATTTTTCAAATCTGTCGACCGGGATATAACAGAAAAATGTTTTAGGCCAAAGCATAAGAAATTGCATACTTAGTTTTAAGCAGTATCAATATCGGGATCAATGATATTTTTTTCCGATACTATAAATGGGCGCTCTCCTTTACATTTCACTTAAAATGAGATACAAAAAAGTTAATAACAAAAAAAAACTGACTTTCAGTCCATGGGTCTTGCTAAGACCTAAGATTAAATAAATAGATCGACTTGGACAATAGCATTATGTATAAATTGTACGATACATTATGTTTTCAGGCGATGGCCAAGTCGATCTATTTATTTTAAACGTAAAGAATTTTTGATATTGATATGATAATAACTTACGTAATAATTTTATAGAGAGGTCCCTTAAGCACGGACTAAATAAATTAATCGACTTGGTATTGTACATGGATCTCACAACTTTTTGCGGTAGAAAACCTGAGCTGCGAGACTTGGAATTTTTTTACAGGATGTTTTTGATGGGTTAATTATAGCAATAGCATCATTCATATTACCCAAAGACTTTTAGGTTGGTGTAACTTAAAACTTTTTGAGTTGGTGTTGTGTTGGATAAAAGACCATAATTATTAGCATTCTAGAAGCAGTTGTGGGGAGACCCCACAATACATTAAATACACTTATCCATTCATAACATTACACATACACATTCATACATCACACTTTCACTATATTAAAATAATATTAATCAACATACACACATACAGTCCTCACACCGATTTATTATAGCGAAACAAGCGATAACGGTCGGCCAGCTGATCGTTCGAACAATAGGGCAACTCAGGTAGTCGTCGTGCGACACACCGTTGTCTTTTCCGCTTTTGCTATCGCTTTGCGCCACGTACCGCTAACCGCTACATACCGTACGCCTGTACATATAGTGTATTGGTGTTGTACTTAAGACTGTCGCCTTTTCCATCCTTCTTTAGTTTGTAGTTTTTAGTATAGTGTGTAGATTAAGTGGTGTAGTGCTAAGACGCTTTGTATGTTGCCATTTATTGTGACTGTTCTTCTTGTGTGTTGTGCTGTGAAATAAACGTTAGAACATTGCAACGTTTGATTTCTCCTTGCGCTGCATCCGTAGTCACTGGCTCGTTACACGAGACAGTGTCAACCGACACTACTGTCATTCACCACCTACCGCACATAGGTGCTTACACCACACCACTGACCGCTACATAATTGGTGACCCCGACAAGGAATACATCATGAGCGACAGCAGCGATTCAGACATAACCGTGAGACAACGTCAGGAAGACGACAAGGTAACCCGCCGGGTTAAAAAAGTGTGCACGCCCGTTAAACCAGAGACAATAACGGCCGAAATTTTCAAACCAAATTTTAAAATGCCAACGTTTTCTCCGGACGAGCCCGAACTCTGGTTCGCACTTTTGGAAGGCCAATTCAATTTGTTAGGCATCACTGATGACGCTGCAATGTACACTACCGTCATCATGAACCTAGATATGGCTCATGCCAAGACGATAAAGGACATTATCGTCAGCCCTCCGAAAACTCACAAGTACGAGCGCATAAAGGGCGAATTAATCAAGCGACTTACGGCTTCGCACGAGATGAAAGTACGCCAGCTTCTAACACATGAACAGCTGGGAGACAGGAAACCCATCCCAATTCCTGCGCCACCTCCAAGATCTGGCTGGACCACGAGTTCCGGAAGATTTTTTAAAGACCATATGGTGTGACCGGCTACCAAGGGAGATACAAACTTTGCTGGCGTCTCAAACTACCCACTCTCTCCAGCAGTTAGCGGACCTTGCCGACCGAGTGCAAGATCTAACTGCGCCTGTTAACGTCGCATCAACCTTCACTTCCCATGTGTGTTCCTGCGGCAGTTCGTCTGGGGAGATAGCAGAGCTGCGAAGAATGGTGAAGCGACTGGAGACGAAACTCGACGATCAAGCTCGAGAACATAGGCCTAAGAACAGAGCTCCTTGGCATTCCAGACCACAACGCCGACGGTCTTCTTCAGGAAGCAGGACCCGTTCAAGCTCCAACTACCGACGGTACCCGATATGTTGGTATCATGTCAAGTTCGGGACCAACGCGCGCAGGTGCTTGAAGCCGTGCGACTACAACGTGGCGGGAAACGCCACGGGCAATCTGTAATGGCGACAGACGATTGCCCACCTTCTGCTGGTCGCCTTTTCATCACCGACCGATCTTCAGGGACGCAGTTCTTGGTCGACACTGGGAGCGACCTCTGCGTCTTTCCTCGGTCGGGGCTGCGTGAACGTCGTGCATCAACGGATTTCCAGCTGTGCGCCGCCAACGGATCCAACATAAAAACATACGGTTATGTACACCTTAATCTCAACTTTGGTTTACGTAGAGATTTTGCTTGGAGTTTTGTAGTAGCTGACGTTACAAAAACCATCATAGGCGTAGATTTTTTAAATTTTTACAATATTATTGTCGATTGTAAAGGTAAACGCCTTATTGACGGCACTACTTCTGTAGCTTCCGTAGCTAGCCTTGCTAATAACAGTAGTTTATTGTATTCTGTAAAAGTCGTTTCCGGCGATACAAAATTTCATAAGATTTTATATAATTTTCCAGAAATTACCCGACCAGCTGGTACGCACCGCACCGTCAAACACAACACTGTACACCACATACGCACGACACCAGGGCCACCAGTATCATCCTCTCCCCGACGTCTAGCTCCAGATAAACTGAAAATAGCCCGGGAAGAATTTCAGTCCATGCTCGCCAATGGAACAGCAAGACCATCCGAGAGTTCCTGGTCCTCGCCGTTGCACCTCGCCGCGAAAAAGGACAATGGATGGCGTCCATGCGGTGATTACCGCAGGCTTAACGCCCGCACCGTGCCTGACAGGTATCCAATTAGGCATATTCAAGATTTTGCCCACTCCTTGACAGGTTGCAAGATCTTCAGCACAATAGACCTAGTGAAGGCTTACCACCAGATACCTGTCAACGCAGAGGACGTGCCTAAAACGGCCATTACTACACCGTTCGGGATGTTCGAGTTCCCTTACATGACGTTCGGTCTACGTAATGCGGGCCAAACGTTCCAACGTTTCGTGGACGAGTTAACGCGCGGACTCGACTTCGTTTATTGCTACCTAGATGATTTTCTCGTCTTCAGTAAAAACGAAGTCGAACACGAGAACCACCTGCGACAGATATTTTCCAGGCTACGGGATTACGGCATGGTCATAAACACGTCCAAGTGTGTTTTTGGAGCCCCCGAAGTAACCTTCCTTGGGTACCGTATTTCGGCGAACGGAACAAAACCCTTAGACGAAAAAGTAAAGGCCATACATGACTTTCCCCCACCAACGAACGTAAGGTCGCTGAGAAGATTTCTGGGCATGGCCAATTTTTATAGGCGTTTCTTGCCTAACGCAGCAAAAACCCAAGCGCCTCTCAACGCTCTCCTTACGGGGGCCGTAAAGGGGTCTACACCCATAACCCTGGCCGGCGATGCCCTTAAGGCCTTTGCAGAAACCAAGGACAGTTTATCCAATGCAGCATTACTTGCGCACCCTGACTGTCGAGCCAAACTTGCATTGGTCACGGATGCATCCGACACTGCAATTGGAGCTGTCCTACAGCAACTTCAGGACAACGCATGGCGGCCGCTCGCTTTCTTTTCAAAACGCTTGTCGAAACGAGATTTACCTGGGTGTCGTAGCCCCTTATACTGCGATATCAGTACGCCTACCCCCAGGCCATTTGTCACGAGTAGTTTCCGCAGGCAGGTTTTCGACAGCCTCCATTCCCTAAGCCACCCTGGCGCTGCCGCGACCGTCAAATTAGTGGCGGAACGGTTCGTCTGGCCGGGAGTCCGAAAGGACTGCCGGGAATGGACACGAACTTGCGTGCCATGTCAACGTGCAAAGGTGACCAAACATGTTTCGGCACCATTGGGCAATTTTGATTTGCCCCGCGCACGCTTTAAGCAGGTCCATATAGACCTAATAGGACCTCTTCCTATTTCTCAGGGATTCCGCTACTGCCTCACAGCTATTGACCGGTTTACTCGGTGGCCCGAAGTGACACCGATACCGGATATCACGGCAGAGACAGTAGCAAAAGCCCTAATATCCAGTTGGATATCTAGGTTTGGATGTCCGGAGCATATTGTCACAGACCGCGGACGACAATTTGAGTCCGCCCTGTTTCAATATGTCTTCAAAATCACCGGCTTCCAACATAGGCGTACAACTGCGTACCACCCATCCTGCAACGGATTGGTGGAGCGCTTTCATAGACAGCTAAAAGCCTCCATTACCTGTCATGCTAACGACAACTGGACAGAAGTCTTGCCGTTGGTACTATTAGGCATTCGTAGCGCTCTGAAAGAAGATCTTAAAGCATCATCCGCCGAACTAGTATACGGCGAGCCTCTAAGACTTCCCGGCGAATTTTTTAATATAAGCACACCGTGCACGACCGACACTTCGGACTTCACGGCGCGCCTACGATTATTCGCTGAGAAGCTCAAACCAGTGGCGGCATCACGCCACAACAAAAATAAAACATTTATTTTTAAGGACCTGGCCACTGCGAATCATGTCTTCCTTCGAGAAGGCGCTTCGCGTGCTCCTTTCCAGCCTGCTTATACAGGCCCTTACAAGGTCGTCGGGCGCACAGACAAAGTATACAAGCTCCTCATACTCGGGAAAGTTGTCACTGTAACCGTGGACCGACTAAAACCTGCTTATATATTAAGCGATGCAGGTGAAACGCCACCCACATCACCATCACCACAAATACCTGTCCCAACCGTTCAGGATACAATACCACAGGATGGCAGGATACCCAACACAACACGCTCTGGACGGCGAGTCCAGTTTCCTGATTTTTATCGCCCCTAACCAGGTCTCTGGGGGGGAGTGATGTGGGGAGACCCCACAATACATTAAATACACTTATCCACTCATAACATTACACATACACATTCATACATCACACTTTCACTATATTAAAATAATATTAATCAACATACACACATACAGTCCTCACACCGATTTATTATAGCGAAACAAGCGATAACGGTCGGCCAGCTGATCGTTCGAACAATAGGGCAACTCAGGTAGTCGTGACGTCACCGGACCCACGCCGGCGCAGCCAGTCGGCTCGCCGCCGCCGGCAGTCGTCTCTCGATCGTCCGTGCGACACACCGTTGTCTTTTCCGCTTTTGCTATCGCTTTGCGCCACGTACCGCTAACTGCTACATACCGTACGCCTGTACATATAGTGTATTGGTGTTGTACTTAAGACTGTCGCCTTTTCCATCCTTCTTTAGTTTGTAGTTTTTAGTATAGTGTGTAGATTAAGTGGTGTAGTGCTAAGACGCTTTGTATGTTGACATTTATTGTGACTGTTCTTCATGTGTGTTGTGCTGTGAAATAAACGTTAGAACATTGCAACGTTTGATTTCTCCTTGCGCTGCACCCGTAGTCACTGGCTCGTTACACGAGACAGTGTCAACCGACACTACTGTCATTCACCACCTACCGCACATAGGTGCTTACACCACACCACTAACCGCTACACAGTAATTAATCGTTATGATGAATGACCTAAAAATATGACATATACTATATACAGACTTCGTGGCTCAATTGGTTAGACGCCGGCTGTAAAACGAGGAGGCCGCGGGTTCGATCCCCGCACCGAGGCAAATGTTATTGAGGTCCACAAGTATTTCTCTCGGGTCTGGGCGTTTGTGAGAACGAAAACTCTCTCGTCGTTTCTCTTTCTAATACCCACGACACAACACTTAATAGATCTCAATGTGGGGTCAGAACTATACATGTATTTATTTCTTTAGTTTAATATGTTTGTTAAGAAATTATGATAAGATATTCTTATGCATCTAGATGTCAAAAAACCTATACGGTGTCACTATCTGTCGTAGTGTGCCACGTAAGAATGTCGTATTTCGGGTTTACTTACGTCAATACGAATACATATATGTAGGGGTGCAAATGTTTTTTTAAATCGCATAGTTCTAGCAAAAGAGCAAACAGGGCACCGGATCATTGCCGTCCAAGAACATCCACAATGCTTAGATCATTGATATAACTAACCAACTAATCTAATAATAGCTGGCTCCTTCGATCAAATATACACTAGATACACAGTTCCCTGTAAATGTTCTGTTAAAAAGTGGCACCGATGCATTGAAACAAAAAAAGTAAACAAAAAGACCACATATACCAAATATATTAACACAAATTCCACCTTATTCCTGGAGCTTAAAGTAGCTTTTCACATAATATTGTCGAAAGTTCTGCGACGTTTTAGAAGCAACGGTCAGTGCGTGACTGAAGGCGAAAGAGTGCTTAATGCTTTAATGAGCGCTTAGAAAATGGCACCAAAATAGAGTGCTCTCTTTTTTTGTGCCATTTTCTAACCGCCCATGTTGTATCTAGTGTATATTTGATCGAAGGCCGGTCCCACCAATCGTGAAGAGAGACGAAACTAAAATCAATTGGAAGAAGAAATAGGAATTGAGAATCCGGCAATGCCCATTCATGCTTAGTGCAACAACAGCGTGGCACTACCACTTCCAAATGTTGAAAATTGGAACTTTTCGGACTGAACTGCATTTTTTATCAGTAGCCACTATTTCTATACACAAAATAAAAAAAAGGGCAGTAGAATTGAATTCCGGAGTTTACCCGCAAAAGTTGGGCAACAAACAAAAAAACAAATGACTGCATAGCACACGTCTGCCATATGTCGGTTTATGAACCATAACTATAGAATGAACACCACAAAACAACTACATAGTTAATAGGGGTCTAGATATCGGAGCTACAATTTAGAGTCAAACATTGTCAGAAATTCATTGAATATGAAAAGTGAGAATACAGATTGAAAGTCTTTGTGCGGCAGCAGTACCGGAGTGGTTTAAATTAATGTAAATAAAATAGTGTAGTAGGATAGTAGCGCATGGTCAAGGGTTCGTAACCTAAGGTACACCTCTGAATTTTTGGAATAATGGTGTATATATAAAATAAATCACTATGCACCATAATAGAGAAGGAAAATATCGTGAGGATACCTAGAGATTTGTAAGAATTTCTATGTTGTGTAAAGTCCGCCAACCTACACTAGGCCAGCGTGGTGTATTATTTAGTCGACATAGCCCAACCCTGTCGATCGTAGGTACTATCAATTAAAGAGGACGCCATTGCCCTACAGTGGGAAGTATATGGGTTGATACATTTATACAGCATGGTAGCTTATTGTTGCAGTCACTTTAGCAAAATAGCGTAACCCAATCTTTACCCTATTCCCTAAGAAATGTAAATATTCAAAGACACGATAGTCACTTATTAAAACAAAATAACAAAACACACACCCGACAGTCACATACATAGTGCTGACCCCACATTAAGATCGAGTCTTGTGTCGTGTTTATCAGAAACTACGAGAGACTTTTCGGTCTCACAACCCATAACCGAAACCAAAACGTGTGGTTCACACAAATATTTGTATTGGTGCAATCGAACCCGCGGCCTCTCGTTTCTCAGCCGGCGTCTAACCAACTGCACCACAGAGGCTGTCAAAATATGTAAATTAGTTAACTTGTTTGCTCATTTGCCGGATCTATGCTGTAAAACATTACTTCAGTATTCTGATATTCCAATATTACGCTCAACTGAACTAAGACTTTTTACGCGCGTGCGTTCCTTATCCCTCCGTACAAAACAGTGCTCCGTTTCTTTATTAAATTTATTTGTTATATTAATCTAATCCATTTGACTTGGCTTTGAAGGGCGTGAATTGAGTGAGATCGCGATAAATCCGACCTGAAGGACGTGTCACTCAAGCTTCCTATATGTCTTCACGTTTTAAAGTGAGTGTGAATGTTTGTTGCTTCAATGTAGATATAATTATCAGTTAATTCTTATTAAATTTAGGTAAATAAAATGATTAGAATATGGACATGAATCAAATAATAAAAAAAGGGAAAAATGAGAAAAACAAAGAAACATTTTTTTTTAATAATTTCCGTCTTGTCTTCGCTGTTGTTATACATATCTTCCAAAGCGTTTGTATAAAATAATTAAGGCCCCATTGCACAAACTAACTTTATCTATTACTTTTTATTTGAAAATATCAATCCCATACGATCACATTGTCAAAATTAAAGTTATCGTCAAAGTTACGTTTATGCTACTTGATTTTAAAAGTTTCAAGAATATTTTGAGCCTAAGCATCTTGACCGACTAATGTTTTTACTTACAATATGTCAAAATTTTACAGCCCGTTTCACAGCACACACAGCAGTACATACAGCTTCCTGATCGACCCTTTCTCGTTTGCGAAGTAACTGACCCTACAAAATTATACTGTTCTATTTAAGTGATTACGCTACTTGGGGTTAAATCCATGACCTCATACAGTTAAAAATAAACATCTTAGGTTAAAAATCTATCTGTATTTGTGTATCACCACATATACGTCCCACTGCAGGGCATGAGCCTCCTCTAAAATTAAGAGTACAATTGATAGTGGTTAGGCCACCACGCTGGCCTAGTGCGGTTTGGCGGACTTTACATACCATACAAATTCTTACAAATGGCTATGGTAAGTAAGCATGTTGGCAGCCGCTTCTGATCCGATTACCAGCAGGCCTCCGCACACACGCGCACTCCGCTACGCACTTGCATTTAAGAATATACTAGCTGTCGGGCCCGGCTTCGCCCGGGTGCAGATAGTTTTTGAGTCCAATCCACATCAAGAACATATTATTTCGCGTGTCTACTAACTATATTTCCCGCGTGCCGTCGACTATATTTCCCTTCCGTAGGAGAGGACATCCCGTGCCAACAATTTGAATTTGAAAGAGTAGAAAATATGTATATTTGGTTTCCTGACTCATCCCACGGGAACACTACATTTTTCGGGATAAAAAGTAGCCTATGTGTTAATCCAGGGTGTCAGCTATCACTATACCAAATTTCATCAAAGAAATATGTATATTTGGTTTCCTGACTCATCCCACGGGAACACTACATTTTTCGGGATAAAAAGTAGCCTATGTGTTAATCCAGGGTGTCAGCTATCACTATACCAAATTTCATCAAAGAAATATGTATATTTGTTTTCCTGACTCATCCCACGGGAACACTACATTTTTCGGGATAAAAAGTAGCCTATGTGTTAATCCAGGGTGTCAGCTATCACTATACCAAATTTCATCAAAGAAATATGTATATTTGGTTTCCTGACTCATCCCACGGGAACACTACATTTTTCGGGATAAAAAGTAGCCTATGTGTTAATCCAGGGTGTCAGCTATCACTATACCAAATTTCATCAAAATCTGTTGAGCCGTTTTTTCATGAAAGAGTAACAAACATCCATACATCCATACATCCATACATCCATACTTACAAACTTTCACCTTTATAATATAAGTAAGGATCATACAGGGTATATCGACGCTGCTATCAAAAACGAAGCCGGGTTGTTTTAATGAGTACCCACACAATGCAAATAAAAAAATCGTAAAATACCACGATAATTATTTTTATGATATTTTTAATATCATCGTGTTTGGGTGGTAATTCCATGGATTTGGGAAAAAAACAATAGATATATAATAACAATAGATAGATCTAAAATAGAACATGGAAATTTTGGGTATCTCTTACCCGCCTCATAGCTGGTGTAACAATTTCACATCTCATTCACGCCGGGTTAAAAATTTAGCTTCATTGTGTCTAAATTCAAAACCTAGATATACCCTGTATGTATATCAGAATAATATCCAGTAGTGTTTACACAGGAAAATATACTCAAGCGTCTGAAAAAAAAACCAAAATATCAAGCATTATCGCGGAAAACATATACCAGAATGATAACGTAATAAAATTCAATTTATACGCTTCTTATCTAGTCTCGACACGCATTACCATAAGGGCTGTTTTGCTCCCATTATGTATAATGTATGAAATATTATGAGTGTTGCGTCTGTTCAACATGTCTATAAGAAGAGTGACACTTTGTGTTCCTTTATTACAGGCTACAAATTATCGAGGAACCTATCTATTTTAGTGAGCTCTGATCCTAAAAAAATATTTTACAAGATTTTAGATAAAAAAAATTTATTACAATAGATGGCGAGACGAGCATGCCTTTCACCTGATGGTAAGCGATACGACAGTACATTGACAGTAGCAAAATCAAACACCTTAAATTACCAAGCAATACTTGGCAGTCCACTGCGCTCGCCATCCTGAGACATTATAATTATGTTAAGTCTAAATATGTCAGTTATTTACTCTGGATACAATTTCGTTCAATCCGAAACACAACAGTGCATTTAATTAGTATTGCCAGGTCGGACAATCTATTTTGTGTTAGTTTTCGGATTAAAAAGTTTTGTATGAGATGCCAGATGAAAAAATCAACGTGGGCTGTAACAGGTTTTACAATTATGTTTTTGAAAAAGGACCTTTGGTGTAATAATGGTTTGATAATGACTACAACCTCTGAAATTCTCTGGGCGCTAGAAGGATAAATGTATATATGTAACATGAACATGACAACATAAACATTTCGTACATACTAATTTTCATTGCTACAGAGGTAAACGTAATTGAATTTGATTAATTGATTTAATATTCGGCTCACATTTGTGTTTGGGTCATTGTCACTGAACTTGGAACAATGGCGTCGATGGAAGGAGGCATTATTAAGTACTCCTATTGAGGTAGTGGTGCTGAATTTTCAATCGGTCTGTTTCTAGACTTGAAATCTGGCCTGAGTGTAATTTAAGCTTGATTAATTGTTAGAATATATTTCTCCTATTGGTAGGCAGTGTATATGGGAGAAAATTTATATTGTAATCCCTGATGACCCTGGGCTTATGCCGCTTGGCAAATGGGTATTATTTTCATGTATTGGTAGGATAGATGACTAATGCTGACCTGATATAAAAGAAATGTAAGTTCAAAAGTTTATCTATCAACGATTTATTTCTTATTTATAACTGACTGTTATAACTAGCCTGCCAACAAAATAATGGCCGCTTTATATGAGAGGTATTTGTAATCTCTCTCTCTCTCTCTCTCTCTCTCTCTCTCTCTCTTTCTCTCTCTCTCTCTCATACACTCCTTAATCAGTCACAGATAAACCACTGCTGAATATAAGCCTCTCCCTTGGATCGCCCTCGACATCGACCTGTTGGAAGCGCCCTTCATCCAGCGATTTCCTGCAACCTTAACCAGATCGTCCGTCCACCTTGTAGGCGGAAGTCTTTTTAGTCTTATCGGGTAAGAAGTTAAGGTGTGTAATCTACTACTATCAAAATTTTTCAAATCGCACTTTGGTATTTGAATTGCCATGTTTTAATATGAGCAGATCTATGGTGTGCGTCGTATGAGACCTTTTCATAAAAAAAGGTGCATCTCATTATCTGACCTATGCCCACTCGAATCATAAGCGTTAGTTATTCTGCAATGACCCTACCAAATTCCTTCGCGTGACCAGATAGCATTCCATAAATGTTAGCACTTAATTGCTTTATTTTCTGTAATTGAAATCGTAGAGCATACCAATAAAACTATGGATAATGAATTTATCTCTCCGAAAAAAAATATGCTTCTTTTGCTTCCACGTAGAATCATTTCACAATTTTTATGTTTGAGTATGAATATCGATCACATTCTTTCTCATTCTTCCGATTTTTATTTTAATGGAAAATAAACCGGCCGTTGTTTGAATTAATATCATTTTTTGCATAAAATATTGTGGTTTTACACGGAACTGATATGCCGATAGGCTCGCCCCATTTCACATCGTGGGAAAACGAAATGTCGCCCACGTTTCGCTTCCTGGTATCTCCCTGCCTACACCTTCTGGGAAAAAGAGTGGGTTTATATTTTTGTATAAATTAGCCCAGAACCCTATAAACTCAATAGATAAATTATCTAGAAAAAAAAATGTATAGTATTGAAAAGCAATAAATAAAATATGTTACTTCTATACAAAATACAGGTCTGACCGTTTATTTGATGACGGGAAAGTAATACGATAAATTACTCGGCGTTGAAAATCCACTGAAAATACGGTTATTGGGTGTTCGTCGCGCACCTCGCCTTTTTATTCAACGCTTATTAAATTGTGAATACTGTGACGAGATTTATATAGGAAAGAAAACATGGAGTGCTGTGTTTTTATTATTAAAAGTCTCGTACTTTTGGTATGTGTCAATCAAAAATAATATTTTTTTCAAAGCAAGTGGTAATTAATGTGAAGATCAGACGCGTAAAATCTATATAAAGTTTTTATACTTCTCTTAATCTCTCTTTTTTCTCCAATTTCGTCACTGTTTATCCTATATTCAATATATTGTTATAACTAGCTGTCGGGCCCGGCTTCGCCCGGGTGCAGATAGTTTTTGAGTCCAATCCACATCAAGAACATATTATTTCGCGTGTCTACTAACTATATTTCCCGCGTGCCGTCGACTATATTTCCCTTCCGTAGGAGAGGACATCCCGTGCCAACAATTTGAATTTGAAAGAGTAGAAAATATGTATATTTGGTTTCCTGACTCATCCCACGGGAACACTACATTTTTCGGGATAAAAAGTAGCCTATGTGTTAATCCAGGGTGTCAGCTATCACTATACCAAATTTCATCAAAATCTGTTGAGCCGTTTTTTCATGAAAGAGTAACAAACATCCATACATACATACAAACTTTCACCTTTATAATATTAGTAAGGATGTAAGTTTATTTGTATTTATTTAAGTATTCGAATATCAGTATATATTTTAATCCTTCCACAATATATTTTTCTATTTTCTTAATGTGTACCAAATCTTTCTTCTGACACTATCCATACAATGGTTGTCTGGAAGGGATTGCTTGAAACTATAAGACCGCCCATTGTAATACCACAAGTTC
Source organism: Hyles vespertilio (assembly GCA_009982885.2). Taxonomy (NCBI): domain Eukaryota; kingdom Metazoa; phylum Arthropoda; class Insecta; order Lepidoptera; family Sphingidae; genus Hyles; species Hyles vespertilio. Next base: position 4,579,761 of record CM042814.1, on the reverse strand, counting down.
TTATTTTTATCTACTTGTTTGATTTTGTATTTATATTTGTCCTTATCAAAAACAACCAATTAAGATACGGGGTCCTCAAAGACCCGATAAACATAATGGTATGCTTAACCGCAATCTAAATTTTGCATTATATGCAAAATCTGTAGATCGAACCACCCTAACCCTAACCAATATCGTGGATAATTTCATTGCGGAGATTAGCTCATGAATTTCATGCACACAATTTATTATCTCATAAAACTCTATATATTTTTAAAGTGAACATTGAACGCCTTTGCCGAAGACTTTAAAAAGTAAAATTGCCACCTTATTTTATTTAATGCTTTTGACATGGCACCATCTGGCGCGTAATTTGCAATTTTATAGCGACTTTTGGATTATTCGGCACATATAAAACGGGTATTAAAGGGATAAACGTTATAATTAAATTGTTTTCGTGTGTGTTTTGTTTACATTTTCAATTGTTTTTAATTGCATAGGTCCAGCAAACAAGCAGAAAGATCACATGATGGTAAGTAATCACTGCCGCCCATGATCATCCACAACCTTTGGATCATGGATATGTTGTTGGCCCATTAAATCGGGAAGAGAAGGAGAGGACATAAAAGGGAAAGAGACAAAGATATTGGGCATCTAGCAATATAAATATTATATCAAACAGTCACACACACAGACCTAGCACAAGATACGAGTCTTGTGTCGAAGGTATCAGAAGCTAAAAGAATTGAGTGCCACAACACATAAACCCGAAGCCAATATTTGTGGATCATACAAATATTAAACGGGCTTCGAACTCGCAGTACCCTATTCTAGCAGCGTCCTCACTAAGTGCTTGGTAGCCTGTTAATAATGGACCAGACCCGGATACTTATATGTTCACGGTAGTTGCGGGTTCTTTTCAGAGTCATGTATGTATGTGTTAATCACCAAGCACCATAACGGTAACGGAAAACATCGTGATGAAACTACATGCCATAGCGTTTTGTAAGAATTTCTATGGTTAGTAAAGTTAGCCAACCAGCACTGGGCCAGCGTGGATCTTTCTCGATTGTGGAGTAGGCCCGTGCCGTACGTATATATGGGCTGGTACTGATACTGATATAAATAAAATGACTTGTATTTGTAAAGATTTACTAATAAACAAACAGTTACTAACACCCACGAATTGTATATTGCGTAATATTTGTCGATTAAAATTTGCGCAGAAATTATCAAAGGCACTTTAATTACTTCCAAGTAAAATGTAGGCCTTTGAATTCTCGTCGGTTTGTATAACAGGTTTATTGCCTTCGTCTGAACATTTGGTTGTCTGAATTAAGTGCGGGCTGTCTCTCTCTCTCTGACCGACTGTCGTCTAAAAGTATCGACGGATTTGGTTGTTGTGCTTCAAGAAAGTAGATATATTGTTACTGATATTGAATGTCCACTCTTCCGATTGTATATTTCTAATTAAATGTAATGATGATATAGTCCCTGCCTTGGCCTATGGATGCAGGCTGAATGATGATGTATGTTTGGATTAAGAGGCTAGACCTCAATCCACAACGCTGGCCTGGGATGGGTTGGGGCATTCCATTTAAGAAATACTTCAAAATTTATATTCTAGGTTTTCTACAGAATTTATCCTTCACAGATTTCGTGGTAATCACTATCAAGTATCAATACACATGACTCCCGAAAATTCAGAAATGTGTTCTGGGATTGGAACCCGTGATCACCACGAATATATCAGCAGCCGCATTCAACCGTTTAAGACGTTACTATCCATAAAAAAATCGTCAAAACACAAAATGAGGTCACGTCAGAAAGTATCCAATTGCTGATTTAGGAGACTGTCCCGCCCTCACACCCACCACTGTAACTCCTGTGAGCCATTATCAACAGTGGCACACAAAGTAATGACACCGAGCATTAAAGCTCGGCGAGTCTCCGGGAATGTCTAACTTGTCTTTAACTCACAACGAAATAATCAGAAAGTTAAACTAATAGGAGGAGTTGGAAATTGCCGGTCTAGACAAATAGACCAATAAAAAAGCAACTCCAACAATTAAGTACCCAGTATCATTACCACTTACAAAAGTTATTTTCAGTAAGTAATTCGGCCTAACTTTTGCCACACCGAACCTAAAGGATCGCATACAGTAGACATCTGTGTAGTAAACTCGATTGCCTTGCAAGCGTTTTTCAATCTTTCTGAATACGCCACCACTTTTCGGGTTGAAAACTTCTGCTGAACCCCCTGGCCCAGAGACATACATATTTTCTCCGTTTTGGTACCTATATTTATTATTAATGTAAGAATGGTGAGCCCATTAGCAAAGGTTCACGACCCCCCCCCCTGGGTTCGAAAGCCACAGATTGAAAGACACTGATCTAGAAAATTGTTTATTGATGCAAACGTATCCCTTTTAAAGGTTTGCTTTGTAATCAATTTTAAAAGTTTCCTCAGGCAAAATATGTTAGTTATTAAAGTTGTTGTTTTAGAACTTGATTTTCAAGATTAGAGCATTATTAAATGATTGTAAATTAGAGTGCTAGTAGGCAGGACAAATAACGCGGCAAACTAATTGCTGATGGTGCCATACTTTTATAAAGAGTCTGTGTTTTTTATTACAATGCATGGCGAGACGTGCATGCCGTTCGCCTGATGGTAAGCGATACGACGAAACAAGATGAATTTATCTCGGTTTCCAAATTTTTCTGTTCCATACGAAATATCGTCATGTAACAGCCCTAAATCATGAAGTGAGCCATTCGTTTTAAAGAATCGTCGCTGAATAAAATTAATACAGCTTCGAACTAAAGTTTTTGAAAGGGTTGATTTATCTCAAAACATTAATGCGACTTGAATATCTCATACAAGATTCATAGATTTGCTTTGAAGATTGTTTAAAATCTGTCTTGGTTCTTGTTCAATTTATAATAATTATTTATTTACACTGGATGTTGAAATATTCTGAATAAGCAGTGAATAATTTCAAGTAGTCTGGTTAGTTTTGATTTTATTATTGGTTTCATCAAAACCAAAGAGCTGTATTCTGAGTCTTTTCAAGCATAAATAAATTATTCTTGTACAAATGGAGTTCATAAAATCACTTTCCATTTTGGGGATTGTATTGGAATATTTCCAATGTTTAATTTTTAAACAGTATAAAACTTTCGTTTCAATGTATCCATTATAACAAACATTATTATAGTAGCATTAGAATGGTCGTTAAATGACAGAGATAAAATTTTGGTAATGCAGTGGGGACACCCGCTTTCTCTTTCGCACCCACGCAGCTTACGGAAGTAACGTCACATCACGATAGTTGCATCCTATTCAGTTCCTTCTACCACCTTATATGAAATAATTATAAGTTCTTTATAATTAAACGGATTAAAAGTATATGTATATATATTTACGTTTTCGCATGACGTTACCTTTTGATACTAATAACAATAAAAATCGACTGAACATTCCTGTCAACGTACCCAGGGGCCGGCATCCTTTTGAGTTGGAAGATCCATAAATTAAAATTTACGAAAGTTTTGAAACAGTCACAATTTTTTTCTTACTACAGTGACGATACGCGTTACGGGGAGGGGTTCGGTAGAAATCGAGCATAACTAGCTGAGAAACATAAAATGGTCCCTAATCCTCATTAATTGATTCAGAATTATTATTAAATATATATATTTTTGCCACGTAAGGCAAGCAAACTGTCGGACGCCCGCCTACAAGGTGGATAGAGGACCTGGCTAAAGTTTGCAGGATGTCACTGGATGCAGGCCGCTTCCAACAGGTCGTTGTGGAGATCCTTGGGGGAGGCCTTTGTTCAGAAGTGGACTTCCTGTGGCTGAAATGATGATGATGATGGTATTTTTAATAAACAATATTGATGCATGGAACTAAAGAGCCGCGGTTTAACATCCAAAGAGCCGTGTGTGGCTCGCGAGCCGTAGGTTGCCAACTCTTGTCGCAAACTTCAACTGAGCTTACGATATTTATTCCCAACCGGGAAATGAAAACCGTATATGAGGGTGAAAGTGTTATATTCGCTTAGGAGCGAAACAAACGTGTCATTCGCCTGATGGTAAATGATACGACCGCTCATAGAGAGTACCTTGCAAAACCAAACAACACCATTAATTACAAAGAAGTTTTTGGTATTCCACTGCGCTCGCTATTCTGAGAAAAAAGATGTTAAGTCTCAATATGTCCAATAGTTACTCTGCCTACAGTGTATTTATTATGGTATTTAGTGTGAGAAATAGATTTTTTTTAAATTGCATACATTTTTGTTACATCTAAAATATCAAGTAGTTTTGAAAAATGAAATAAAATTTTAAGAATATTCACAATAAATTTGAAAGAAGAATGACTGCTACACTCCATACTGTATTTTAAATTCATCTGAATGCTCCACACATTTCATTTTTTTTCAGCAAGTCGCATTTTAGTATGCTGTGTTTCACAGGGGTCGGTTCTGGGCCCTCTCTTGTGGAACATCGGATATGATTGGATCTTGCGTGGCACCTTTGCCTCTGGAATTAGCGTACTTTGCTATGCCGACGATACATTAGTTGTAGCGCGAGGGAGATCGCACCGAGATGCCACAATATTGGGGTAGCTCAGGTTGTCGACCGAATTCGGCGTCTAGGGCTTGAAGTAGGTCTTAACAAATCAGAGGCCTTATATTTTCACGGTCCCCGAAATTCACCACCTCGCGGGTCCCATATAACAGTGGGAGGCGTCTGTATCAGAATAGAGACAACAATAAAATATCTTGGACTCATCATTGATAGCAGGTGGAAATTTACAGAGCATTTTCGGCGGTTAGGACCCAAGCTCGCATGTACAACAGCAGCGCTTGCACGACTTTTACCTAACCTTGGCGGACCAAATTCTGCTTGTCGCAAACTTTACGCGGGGATAGTACGTTCTATTGCCCTTTATGGTGCACCAATCTGGGAGAATAGCCTGACTGCTCGCAATGCCGCTTTGCTACATCGGCCACAAAGAGCAATGGCTATCCGAGCCATTAGAGGATACCGAACGGTCTCCTACGAGGCGGCTACGGTATTGGCAGGATTTCCACCCTGGGATTTAGAGGCGAAAGCTCTTGCGTCGTTGTACCAATGGCGCAAGGAGGCTATAATGCATGGCTTACGACCTGCAACTAGGGAAATCAAAATTCAAAATTCAATACTTTATCAGGCGTTGATTGTACAGTGGAGTAGACGACTTGAGACCCCTAGCTCAGGCATAGCGACAATTTCAGCAATTCGGCCTATTTTGGCCGAGTGGCTTCAAAGACGGCATGGCGCTCTGGCGTTCAGGACGACACAGGTGCTTACGGGACACGGTTGTTTTGGGAAGTACTTGTGTCGTATAAGACGCGAGCAAACGCCTGTGTGTCATAGTTGTGGATGTGAGGATGACTCGGCACAACACACACTAGCTGATTGTCCCATTTTTGACGCGTTTCGTCGTGATCTTGTGGCAACAATTGGGAATGATCTTTCACTCCCGGTTGTGGCTCAGGCTATGGTGGAAAGTGAAAGAGGCTGGAATGCCGTCGCCTCATTTTGCGAAGAGGTTATAACACTGAAAGAGGCAGCGGGGAGAGAGCGAGAGCGGACGAGTAGAGTCTTGCCTCGTACGCGGCGTGCTCGCAATCGGAGAGACGATCTCCGGCCTCCATAGGTTAAATTATAAGAGCCGCAATCTCGCATCGCACGGTACTTCACGTTTTGGTCAAAAACGTATTTAAGGTGGATAGAGGTTAAAAGCTCAACAATACAGCGAGTCCTCTTTGAGGACCAACTCCTGGGGGTTGCGGTTGCATGCTCGCGCGTATCCCACAACCCTTGTTCTAGAGGAGATAGCGGTATATCACGGGGTTTTTGTCGGTAGGACGTTCTATTGACCTTATATTAGAACGGTGAGTCCGACATACCTAAATGGATCCGTAAAGGGATTTCCTCGTGCAAGAAAAAAAAAAAAAAGAATGTCGCATTTTCCAAATCAGTTTCAAGTCTGTTGCTGGGTTGCCAATAAATCGTTGTTTTCGTTTTTAACTTTTTTGAGGTTTTTCGTCATCAAACTCACAAAAATGTTCCTATGTACGAATATTTTCAATTGAATTTTTTTATTTTTCCATATCTTTATGCCCGTGAGTTTAGTTGTTAGTTTAGTTTGCAATGCAAGCAACCTATGGTTAGAAAACACTTGTCATTGTTTAAATGATTAAAATTTTAATAGGCATTTGATAGTGGCAAAAGTTAATATTTCCTTGTAAGATTTATTCAGAATAATAAACAAATCTGTAGGAAAACAAAACTTTACAGCAATGTAAAGTGCGTGGTGGCCTGTTGGTAAACGGACTAGACGGGGCTGCCTACATGTTCACGGTGGTAGCGGGATCCAATCCTAGAGCACATCTCTGACTTTTCGGATTTATGTGTGTATTGATAATCAATCACCACGCACAAAAACGGTAAAGGAAAACATCGCGAGGAAACCTGCATACCATAGCGATTTATAACAATTTTTATGGTATGTAAGTCCGCCAACCCGCATTAGACCAGCGTGGGCGACTATATGGCCTAACCACACCCAATCGATATCTCAAGTATAAAGGAGGCCCGTGCTCCGCAGTGGGACTTATATGGGCTGATACAGATAGACGGGCTGCAAAGCGCGTAGAAAAGACAATCGTTCAAGCCATGCTACAAAATGCGTAATATGACAAGTTAAAAATATACATTTTAATTCTAAGTATATACACTCATTTGCAAAAAAAACGGGCGGTTTTGATTTTAATTCTTCTTTAAAAAATTACGGTACCAAAATGATTTCAATCATTTGTACATGTTACTGGCCGGTTTTAAAAATGCCGTGGTGTTTAAAACAGTACGTTCTAAATTCAAATTTTCGTTTGATGCTCGTTTTTACAGAAAACCACTTTTTATCCTACATTTTTGGTGCAAAGTTAATATCGGTTTTCATAACTTTTAGTCAATTTTTATGAATTTATTTCATATTCTTAATTGTCAAAGCTTCATTTATTGCTGTTTAGCTGTCTCAATAATGTTAGAGAAAATGGTAAAAGCTACCAAAATTATTGCGCTGCTCGAAGAGGGTTGCAGCCATTGCTTCGTGGCTCAGAGGCTAAGTGTGAGTCGCTCGACGGTTCAAAGGACCTGGCAGCGGTATCAAGACACCGTTTCCGTCGAGAGAAGGCCTGGTTCTGGAAGAAAACCATGTACCCAACCACGGGATGATCGTTTTCTTGTGAGTCGCGCATTGAGAAATCGCAAGTCTTCGTATGTGGACCTTAAGAGCAACCTCGAAGAAGTAAGAAATGTGCATATTAGTCTATGGACGGTCAGGAGGAGGCTTCTCGCGGCCAATACACGCAGTCATCGCCCGGCCCGCGGCCCTAAGTTACTCCGTGAGCACAGAGTTGCTAGGCTTAGGTTTGCTCGAAATTATGAGTCATGGACTCAAGAAGACTGGAATTGGGTATTGTTCTCCGATGAAGCCAGGATATCTCTGTTCGGTGAAGATCGACGTCGGCGAGTGCTACGAAGACGAGGAGAACGCTTTGCAGAGGCTTGTTTTGACGAAATCACACCTTATGGTGGGGGCTCTGTTATGTTTTGGGCAGGAATAAATTCAATAGATCGTACAGAGTTAGTCTTCATTGAAAACGGCTCACTGACTGGACATCGATACATAACGGAAGTTCTAATTCCTCATGCACAACCCGCATTGGCCGCTTTAGGCGAAGACTCAATTTTTATGGACGACAACGCTCGCGCCCACCGGTCTGGCGATGTGGAAGCGTATGTGCAAGAGGTCGGCATTCGTCGTTTAGATTGGCCAGCTCGAAGTCCCGACCTCAGTCCTATAGAGCATGTCTGGGACGTTCTGAAACGATGCGTGAGATCAGTACAACCGGCTCCGCAGACCATCAGAGAGCTGAAGAATGTGATTACCGCGGAGTGGGAACGTATTCCGCAAGCAAGTATCCGGGATATCCTTGCTAGCATACCCAGACGAATTCAAGCTGTGATTTCAGCTAGAGGGGGTCACACTCGATACTAAACATTTATCTGCTTTTACTTTATTAAATAAAAAACAAACAAAAATCTTTGTTAACTTTTACTTCACGAGCATATGCACTACTAGCGAGCATACACTACTAGTGAACTTTAACATTAAAACCCATAAATTTTATCAAAATTTTATGATAATACTGACGAAAACGATTACTTGCTTATTAATTTACAAAATTGTGAAAGTAAAACTATCTGTAATTATCAAACAAACCAATAGTAACATTTGAAATGGTTCATTGCTTAGGTGCCCGTTTTTTTTTGCAAATGAGTTTATAATATTTAATACTTCTCCCTGGGTTTAAGTGTTACATTATCACGAAGCTCGCAAAACTGCTTGTCATGGGGTCTTGCAACTTTCGCCGTATCAGTAAGGACGCGGCAGGCAATTTGTCTTCGCTCAGATTATGTTATAAAACCACTAACAGAATAGCCTGGATACGGTTGACTGAATTTATTAATTTTATATTGATAACCCTTTCGTCATATAGTATTTGGTAGAAATTGCACTGTCGTTATTTAGATATTCTCTGTTTATTTAGTCGAGACTAATTATCTTACATTTATATGATATACACATGCGGCCTTATTTATAAACAGTTTTGAAACCTAGTTTAGCTATAGAATATTTGTTTTTCTTCGCTCATACTGAATTCGTCGTCGTTCGATAATAGGCTTATGAACTGTCTGTAAACAAGTCCGATAGACTTGACCCACAGTAACATGTCTATTTGTCAATGTCTACTTCTTAAATGCACTGTTGTGTTTCGGATTAAAGGACATTGTAGCCAGTGTAACATGGATATATTGATACTTAACTTTTTATGTCCCAACCGAGCGCAGTGAAAGTTTTTTGGTTTTGCTACTGTCCTTCAGCATTAATATCGCTTATCAATAGTTGAATGGTATACTCCTCTCGCCATCTGTTGTAATAAAAAAAATACGAATATTGAAAATACATGCATATTCGTTTCACTGACGCGACAATAGCAGAATCGCCATGAGGCCCGTCAATGGCATGAACAAACGTAAGCCATATTTAATTCCATATTATTTTCAATAAAAGATGGTCCAACCGTATGACGCACATAAATTTACGCATTTTACAAAAAGAATTCAATATGTTGTATCGTAGTGTAGTATGGTACAAGCGATGACGGATTCTCGTTTTATAATAATAATAAATACACATAACAGTCACATACATAGTCCTGATCTGACACTAAGATCGAGTCTTATGTCGTGGCTATCAGACACTTTGAGAGACTTTTCAGTCTCATTAACACCCAGACCCAAAACAAATACCTGTAGATCACACAAATATTTGTCTCGATGCGGGGATCGAACCTGCGGCCTCTCGTTTCACAGCCGGCGTCTAACTTGATTTGAACTTCTGCATTAAGCCCCGTCTTTATGCAACTATTCATAAGAAGTTTTTTTTTTTTATTTTATTTTTCATGGTGGCCTGGCATAGTGGCGGCATTGCACCTGATGGTAAGTACCAATGCCGCCCAGGCAGAGTATCCATTGGCATCGGACAGTATTGAATAAATAAATAATCTGTGACTTGCCGTTCTTTGCATTTAAAGTCACATACGTGTTACTTAGTGGCTGTTGCATAATATACATATTTTACAAACATACAAAACAATGCCTTTGAATTATAACTCGCTGCCTCTTACATCTTGCAACAATAAAATTACGCGTCACAGAAGCGTCGGCGTTACGTACCAAAATAATTTTATGTGCCATAAAAAGCCTTTTACTTCTCGCGAATAAAAACCGAACGTACTCTCAGAGTCCCAATTATTTCCCTATCGACTTGGCTAGTGTTTGTTGTTAGAGAAAAAATATATAATATAAATATATATTTGTTATTAAACTGTTATATACGATGTTGTGGGACGGCTTATAATACCGTATTAAAAACCTATTATTTATTTCATGAACTAATAAATTGCCTTCAAAAGTAATATTTGATTTTAAAAGTGATTACAATTTATAGCTAAGTGATGTAAAAGATGAATGAACTTCACCTTGTTGTACAGTAAGATGCGTTGTTTTTTATGAATTTCGTAACCGTTATATTGTTAGATCTAAAACCTATAACGATAACGCAGTTCACAGAAATCACTCACATGCTATGAAATGCGGTATAATATGTTTGCTTTACGTGTAGTTACATTTATTTGACGCAGTTTATACAACCCACCCAAGACTTCGTAATGTTATGAAATCATAACTTATTTAATATTAACAATATTATTTATGTCAAATCTAATTTTTTTTTACATCGTTATTTTTTCCAGTTAGTTGAGTGTAGTCGAAATATTGGAAAATTCTTAATCAAAAAGTATAATTAAAATTTTCCTTTGATGTTCAATTTGCATTAACATCAGCGAAAACTTAGGTTGTGGTGGTAACCAACTGTGTCGCTCTGTTTATCATTCCATTTATTTCTAAGGGAAAATGAATTAATTTATATCCTTTATGGTCGAAAGAGGAAGTGGGCCTTAAAATGTTTGAAAGATGCAAGATCAGTTATAGGAAGAATAAAATACGTCAGCCAACTCACCGCACTTTTGTTCCCGAAGCTAGATATTCTAGTCCAAGGGAGTGGTGATCTACGTTCACATCACGCAAATAACACACCATTTTTCACGAAAAAAATTATACGATAAACAAATTTAGTCAAAATAACACACATGACAGACACTTGCGTTTAAAAGCAATCGCGAAACTCGAACAACTATGAGCAAGCAACGAGTCAAGCGATAACTGATTACCCTCTACTGGATTATATACACGATAATAACAAAAAATAAATATGCGAGAACTTCATTTGTATGAAAATGTAGCTATACGAACAAATTATGGAAAGGCGTACAAAAATAGTGGTAGGTCTCTCTCATATGTGAGAGGCCGTCTGGGTAGGTACTATTGCAATGTCTATTACTCCCGCAAAACATCAGTTCAAATGCACTGTTGTGTTTCGGATTGAAGGACATTGTAGCCAGAATAACTACTGAACATATTGAGGCTTTATACTTATGTCTCAAATTGGCGAGCGCAGTGGAAAGCCAAGAATTGCTTTGTGTTTCAAGGTGTTGTTTGGTTTTGCTACTGTTCATGAGCGGTCTTATGGTTTACCATCAGGCGAACGGTATGTTCTCCTCGCTATTCAATGCAATAAAAAATAACTTAATACGTTTCTCCCACAGAGAGAAGTAAACTTCACTATGTCGGTGCAGTACTAATAAAAACTAATAAACAAGCTATCGCTTATCAATTTCCTGTCCCCATCTTAGAAATTTTTCGCTTGTAACAGTCTCAAATCCGTTGAAATAAAACTTTTATTTACAGATTTCATCGTGTATTTGGTGTAGTTTTTAAATATTTTGACTTCCCATCGTTTCGATTACTTTACAGGTTTCAATTTAAACGTCTGATAAATTGTACCAGTTACTGATTTTAGGTATTATTTCTACAAAATGGTTGCAGTTTGATAGACTGACCGAAAGAGAGCTGATTTCAGAAACGAAAAAGAAGCGTCATCGACCTCTTCAGATTGCAAAGCTTACTTAGCCAAATATTTTTTAATGGTTCATAATTCAATGCTCTAACGATAAAGATAAACTTTGTTAAGAAACCTACACAGCTGAGAATTGTACACAAAAATATCGAAGTAGTCTGATGTCCTAAAATTTAAAGCCAAATCATAATATTGCAAGTTATATTACGCCAACCACATCTAATAATTGATAAAAAAGAAGATTGAAACCTACATCTTACAGTATATTTTACGGTACTCCTGAAATATTACCAAACGTATTGAGAGTACGCGTCTAATGGGCGAACACAAGAACTCCATTTTTCACTCGCCAGTGAATCACGTGAAGTTGCGGATGTGAGCGGATGGCACGTCACAACTTCGAACAAACAATGTAGTGAAGGCATTATGCGCGGTAAATTGTTGGCAAAAGTTGTCGCTTTACCAAGGTATTGTTGGAATTTATTGTGGATATTTATTGATTATTTTTCCTCATGTTTCTATGACTATTATTCATCTTCGGAGTGGAATATATTATTGATTATAGATTCTGCTGAGGGGATTAGGTTATGACTTCACATTTTGATAACATATTTCATGTCTCTTTGATTCATAAAGATCTTAGCGAAATTGTGCTTATAGAATATAATTCCGTATTAAAATAATTTGAAGACGACTGACCTATAATTCGAAACAAGGATCTCGCGATTGATAGCTTAACTATAATTATTTTCCCCCATGTTGGTTTGCCCACAGCACAACATTATGCTGAATGGTCACCATGTCAGCTACGACTCGATCGATGAACTCCCTGCTATATTGGTATAATACCTAAATTAATTAATTAATACACATAACAGTCCACATAAATATTATATTAATATTTTGACTTCACATTAAGATCGAGTCTCGTGTCGTCGGTAGCAGAAACTACGAGAGACTTTTCACTCACAAACACCCGAGACAAATGTTTATGGGCCTCACAAACATTTCGTCACTACGGGGATCGAACCCGCGGTCTCACGTTTCATAGCCGGCTTCCAGCCATCTGAATCAATGAGGCTGACATTGCGACAAATAAATGTTTCTAATCTTCCTAATACTAAACACAAATCATTTCTTCAGCATGCTTGACTAAGATATAACTCTTACACTTAAAAAGTCCATTAATATCGTGAAGAGAACTATTAGAGAGTGAAATTGGACGCGCTGTCCAACTTGGCAATTACATTGTTCACAAGTACGTACGTAGCGTGTGCCGTGTAGCATCGTCGTATTGGATAACCGTCGCTCGGCAACAAGCCGCCTGATTCTAGATGCTCAAAACTATCTTGATTTTAATATAGTCCAGCCAATCCAGACATTCGAAAGTGCATAAATTCACAACCATAAGTTTATTGATTCTCACTAAAGCGGTAAGCTTTAGCCAACGAGCTACCGTTTCTAGGATATAACTACTAAGAGTAAAAAAAACCATAAACAGGAATGATAGGGTACTTAAAAATAAATTATATTATGGTTCGAACAATTTTACTAATTTACAACTTGTGAATTTTTGCACCTATTTTCTCATTTTTGGTCAAAACTGACCTGAATATTAGTTCAATGTTGATTTATTTATTTTTATTTATTTTAAACACTTTGTACACAGATGTAGTACAGGCGGACTTAATGCCCAAGGGCATTCTCTAGCAGCCAACCTTAAGGTAGTGCAGAGAGACGGAAGCAGGTGCTTATTAATAAAATTAACAATAAGCGAAAAGAGAAAATATATAAATATATTTAGTAGCAAGATCTTGAAATGGTTCCCGACATACGAGTATTGTATCAGCTCACATACGTCCCACTACAGGGCACGGGCCTTCTCTACGATCGAGAGTACGAATGAGAGTGGTTAGGCCATGTAGTCCACCACACTGCCCTAATGCGGGCTGGCGGGCTTTACGTACTATACAAGTTCTTATAATCGCTTTGGTATGCATGTTTTCTCATAATGTTTTCCTTCACCGTTTTAGTGCGTGGTGATTGATCAATATACCCATGTCTCCAAAAAGTGTGCCCTGATATTCGAACCCCGACCACCGTGAACATGTTGGCAGCTGCGTCTTGTCTGTTTACCCATAGGCCACTACGCACTTCCACCAGTATTATTGTAACCAAATGTAAGCAAGTCGACGTGAGCATATTTTTTTTTTTTTTGCTGTGAATGGCGATACGAGCATGCCGTTCGCCTGATGGTAAGCGATACGACCGCTCATGAACAGTAGCAAAACCAAACAACACCTTGAATTACAAAGCAATGCTTGGCATTCCACTGCGCTTGCCATCCTGGGACATAAGATGTCAAGTCTGAATATGTCCAGCAGTTACTCTGGCTACAATGTCCTTCAATCCGAAACACAATCCAATGTGAAAAATTACAAAGGAATACATTCAGTTTGAAACAGCTTCCAGGCGAAAGTGATGATATTGAATAAACATCATTATCCAATTTCGACAGTTTACTTAAGACTCTCAAGAAATATTTCACGGTAAAGGTGACTTCTTATTACGACCTTATGACCTAGTAATAAGAAAGGTATGTGTCACTTTCGAGTTTCCAGAAACGGATAATATGACAATATCCCGAAACAAAAACACGAAATATCCATACAGATAAACCACCAGAATTCAGAATAAGGACGCAGACCGTACGGCGGCTGTACCAAATTGTGAATAAGTAGGCAATCGCTATGGCGTTGCCATGAAATCTAAACCGAGCTTAATGCTCGCCATACAAGCCCGGCCGTTATTAAAAGAAAATATAGCCACGAGTTTATTGATTCTGCGTAATAAAATGTTCATGGTTGTAAGTCGCGTTTATTTGCCTATGGCGATGAGATTTTGATGTATATTGATAGCAGTGTAATTGGCTGTGGATTTTGTTGGTATATCATAAATAACTTCGTAAATTTTTACCAGCGTTGGCTATTATATTTACTGGTGGGTATAAGTGAAAGGTCGCCTGAGTAGGTACCACTGCAATGTCTATTTCAACCGCTAAACAGTTGTTCAAGTTCAAGTTTGAAGGACATTGTAGCCAGAGACACTACTGGACATATTGAGAATTAACATCTTATGTCTCAGGATGACGAAAGCAGTGCAATGCGAATGGCATGATCGTTTCGCCATTCATGTAAGTAAAAAAATATATATTTTTCTTGGAAGAATATATCTCAAAACACGTCATCTTTTTTTTTCATTACTATATTACTAGTAGTATAACTGCTAAGACAAATACTCTTTAAGAAAAACAAATATGAGAGTTTTATTGGACTACATTTTGAGAGGAAGTTTTACATCCGAAAATAAAATATAGTCCCACAAACTTATCTGACCCGGTGAGAGAGTCGCTGTTGTCGAATTTGGTGTTGCCATTAAAAATAGATATAGCAATAAAGTGAGTGAAGTAAGATTTTTCAATTCGATCAATAGTGTCAGGAAAATTAGTGGACCAGTTTCCTTTGCATGTTATTTTTCCTTCCCAAGATTTTTTACAAATCGCTCCCCATACCCTTAAACAAGTGTATCTGTATCAGCCCATATACTACATGTCCCACTGCTGGGAATTGCCCAATTCTACAATCGAGAGTGCCATTGAGGGTGGTCAGGCCATATCACAGGCCATATAGTCCACCATGCTGGCCTAATGCGGGTTGGTGGACTTACATACCATAGATATTCTTATAAATCGCTATGTTATGTAGATGTCCTCACTATGTGTTCCTCCACCGTTTTAGTGCGTGTTTATTGACTATCAATACCCACATGACTCCGAAAAGTCAGATTTGTGACCTGGGATTCGAGCCCACGACCACCGTGAACATGTTGGCAGTCGCGTCTGGTCCATTCATCAACAGGCCCCCACGAACGTAACGATAAATTCTAGTTTATTATATGTACTTACATGTATTGTACTAGTACGTACAAAATTTTGTTTATGTGGTATTTATTATGAAAAGCTGACAACACAGACCTGTGGCGGCAACTACGCGTTGATACAATTTTTCTAAGGGTATTATTGGTGCTTGAGATGCTTTTCTTCCTTCATAAAATGTAATACCTGAAGTCTAACGTTCCTAGCGCCACTTTATCAAGTTCTCGGCATATTTCACTAGTTTTAAATAATGCAGGAAAAATAAAGACATTGAGTAAATAACCAATGACCGATATGTCAGCGACTGGCAGATAGACTGACATTCCAAATGACGTTGTTGTTTCCACTTTTGGCCACCGGGCCAGATAACTTTGTGGCTCTATAACTCTTTTTTCAATGAAAGTCATCGAATTCTACGCTCATTATCTTTACCTGGCGAACGCCCGACGTCAGCACCTTCCAATCAACCTTCCTAACGTTAACCAACTTTTGTGTCCTCATTTCCAAGACTTTTGATTCGACATTCATTCCCAGGCTATAAAGATAATCTAAATTCTGCTTTATGTCAACTATAATCTACCCAATAAACAAAATCCCTCAGTGTCGCGACGTCTGGTTTTCATCTACCGCCAATAACACGATTAATTGTATTTGGTCGATACAAAAGGAATTTTCTAGCGTTCTCGGCTGCTCAAGTGGCCGTAAAACTTCTCGTCTGGTGAAGGTCACTGTCAAAGTTTTCACTTATCAAAATCAAAGTAGCAAGTTTCCTCGCCTTTTTGAGGAAAACGTCAGATGTTAAAGTTTTCGAAAAGTTTTTATGTTTTTGGGTTGGGCCTTTTTCTCTATTTTTGCGAAGGGAAAGGTTACTTGGGGATCTTCTTGGCATTAAGGAGTTTTAAATTGACTTTATTTATTTTTTACGTATAAAAACAGCGGTAGAGATACGAAATTGATTTCTTGGGATTTTTTGAGTTTGAATAATATTATCTCGTTATTGAATAATTTCACAGTATCTAGATTACCAAGTTTGCTCGAAGCTCGTTTTTTTTTTGGACTAAAGGAATTGGAAACTTGAAGGAATTACTCCACTAAAAGTCTTCTTGTACTCTTCACTGTTTATATTTCCAATACAGTTCAACATGGTTTTATTCTCTTTTATATTTTTTTCCTAGTATTCGCTCAATCTGCCGGATTGAGCGAGTATATCCTTAATAATCCATTCAAACAATTAGCCATATCCAAAATTAAACGCCAAATTACCAATCTCACTTATTATTTTTAAAGTTTTGACATACTCAAACGACTCAATGGCTTAGTGTTGCTTAACAACGCCATCTTCTGGAATAGCTTATATTAGCGTAATTGTATCATTAAGCAGTTAGTTTCACACAATAAAAAAGTCATCATGAAAATCGTTGGAGCCGTTTCCTAGATTCAGATTATATATACACGAATTTCTCGTTTAAAGATATAAGATAAATTAAGCCCACAAAAGACACCAGAAGCAGTCACAAATTATAACCCTAGATAAGAGATTTAAGCCCTACAAAAATTTAATTGTGTCAATTTAAGCAATGTACAAAAATATATCTGCAATGCACAAGTAACTTCGCAAAGGAATGTGTAATAAATTAAATTTACCGTACGTTAACATGCTTGTTGTCGACGCTTATTTTATTCCAAAGACGTTTTACTTTATGGAAGCCTCCGTATTTGATCACACGTTGACGTCACATGACAAAGATTACGAGAAGGAAATTCAGTAATAATCGTAACTTCGCACATTGGATCAAACTTTACAACATTCTTAGAAATTTGTACCAAATCGCACTTGAATAAACAGAGTTTATCGATGAATTCCTTCTTACGAAAGGCACGTAGTAACTCTTAATGAAAGAAAATTAAAATGCCGATTGGTTTTGTCGGAGGGGAAAGTTCAGTTGACTTGTAATTACATTATTAAGGGCGACGGTGTTCTAACTACTTCGATGTTTTGCTGAGTTGTTTCATGTAATTAAAATATTATGGGTAACAAGTATTCACTCGCAGTTTTTCCCAAATCATAAAGATTTTTTCGGTATAAAAGTCACATTATGTATTTTTCTGGGATAAAAATTCTGCGTAGGTCAATGAATAGAGTACCAATACTAAAATAACTACTGGTGGTAGGTCTCTCATATGTGAGAGGCCATCTGGGTAGGTACCACCGCAATGTCTATTTCTCCCGTGAAACAACACTGCTTAAATGCACTGTTGTGTTTTGGATTGAAGGACATTGTAGCCAGAGTAACTACTGGACATATTGAGACTTAACATCTTATGTCTCAGGATGGCGAGCGCAGTGGAATGTTGCTACTGTTTATGAGCGGTCGTATCGCTTACCATCAGGCGAACGGCTTGCTCGTCTCCATTCCATGCAATAAAAAAAAAAATCAATTCGCCAATAATTAAACTACCTTGCTGGCGTAGTTGCACTACGGTACGGTTAGAAAGCTGAGGTCTTGGGTTCGAATCCTTGTAGGTAAAGTGATATTGGCCTATTTTATTCGTTATCAGCCCGGAGTCGGGTATTACCCGATGTGGCGATAGGCTCTGCCAATATCACATCGTGGGACGAAATTTAAAAGGTCAAATGTGGGCTGGTAGCTGCCTACCCCTTCTGGGAAAAAGCGTAATTTATGAAAGTTTTATTTCCAATCAATAGCCACTTCCAGCGAAACAATGAATGGTTGTTCTTTTCTTTCTCTTTATTTTGCAATTTCAAGTCGTCGAGCTAGTAACATGACCCCTCATATGTTGTTCATGGGTGGCAGTATTGAGTATTTACATTACATCTGGCTACCTGCAGTTGTTCATCTTATGAAAATATATTTTTATTATTAATATTTATATTGCGCCTCGGTAAGCGTAGTGTAGGACGCCCTCCAACGAGGTGGAGCGATGAAATCCGAAAAATGGCTGGCAGCGGTTGGAGACGTTGGGCTGAAGATCGAGCCCAGTGGCGTGCCATAGGAGAGGCCTATGTCCAGCAGTGGACGCGAATAGGCTGATGATGATGATGATGATGATGATTAATATTTATAAGAAAATTCAAGCCATACATACATGATAACATCAGTCTTCCCGAGGGTAGGCAGTGATATTTCTGTCCAGAATTTGACAATGCTTCTAATATCACTATAACTCAACGCACTTCAGGTTCAGAGTAATATAGAGGTGATTTCATTACTTTGCTTCCATGGAACATACGTTCTTGCAAATTCATTTGCTACTTTCATAAATTTTTTGTAATTGAATTTAATTGAATTGAACAAAAAAGCAAAAAAAAAAGGTGAAAGATTAGGAATTCAGTGTTGTCTGTTGTAAAAAAAGGGACACCTCAAATCTACTAGCAAAGATAAAAGTGACTCGTAAATGTATCTAGTAATGTATGTAGTAGGTACTCAAATAAAATAATTGAAACAAACCAATACAAAACAGCCAATTAATTTAATTTATTTATCCGTATTACAGTTACATACTAATACTATATTTCTTGATTCTACTGAAAGCAGGTAACGAATATAATATTTACATAACACATATACTATCTAATATTATTTATACAATTTCTGCTATGTAACTATGTAACGATTTGTTTGTTTTTAATAAACTATAAAAATTTCAAACAGTGACACGTTCCTTTTTACCCAAAAAATTACTAGGTAAATTGCGTAAAACGGAACATCGTCTTAAAAAATAACTACATCGACGTATGTCACGTTTGAAACTGGGCTCAATTGTAAGTTTATTAAAAAAATCCAAATCATTAAAACGTTTAATTTAATATAATATTTACAGAGACTTTACAATTCAAAGAGTAGGCCTTCGGATACTTGCTTTGGATATAATATACGTAAAAACTTTGTCTAATATATTACATATCTTTTGTACAATATTTACATTATATTTTAATATAATATGTTGAACAATAGCGTCATTACAGCAAGCGAAAGAAATTACCTAATTACATATATTTAATACAATAACATTAAATTTAATATCTATTCACAAAGATACACAATGTGTGTTTTCGTTTCACAAGTCGTTGTTGGAGCGGTGGATGGTTCTGGAACAAAAATAAATAAGTGTTATTCTATGACGCTCATTTTATAATAAGAAAGAAAGTTATGAGCACCGCAAGTTGAAATATTTTAAAAATATGGAGCAACATGCAAAAAAAGGCGTTTTTGACGAATACTTATATCAATTAATTTTTAACTTTTAATGATTAAATGCCAACACGCACTAGGCCAGCGTGGTGGACTATATGGCCTAACCACTCTCAATCGTATTCTCGATTGTAGAGGAGGCCCGTGCCCTGCAGTGGGACGTATATGGGCTGATACAGAATGATTAAAGAAATAAACTTTTTTTAGTGGAATACATATACAGGGAGTCAAATGTAGGATTTAACAGGTCATATGCTATCACTAATTCACTGATTAAAGGAAAATCTTCTCTTAAACAGTTCACAATGACCGAACCCATCAAAAATACAATATTGGGTAGGTTATTGCATTGATCAATAACACAATCTCTGTTATCGAAATTGCTATAATTAATTTATATTGATTTGATGTCAGCCCGTGCCCTCAGATCCAATCACAAACACGTGAATGAAATATAACCTATAGACGAGGCGATAAACTGATTAGAGTTAAATATTTCGGATATTGCAATTTTCTCTGAATTGGAAAATTATTATTTTTTTAGATTGGCCCAGTAATTACACTGTATCTCGAATGCTGTCCAAAAAATATTATGAGGAGATTATAATTTAACTACAATAGGGTAATTGGCTCACTTTTTTTAAATTGGATTCATCGTAATCTGTATCCAAATTTAGCAAACAAATGTTTAAATCCTTTCAAAGGTAAACAAGTTAGAAACATCTTAAATCTTGTAGTAGAAGTAAAAGAAAATTCATGGTAAACTAAACTAGTGACGTATTACTCATATTATGCGGATGTGAAAGAGACGGTAAGAGGATCCCACTGTGCTTCCCATTTAAAATGTTAAATATATAATAATATTTGCTTAATATTTCAATCTCTTATACAATTATATTATTATTATGACAAATTATTTTTATAATTTTGTTTGTATTTGTCCTTGCACACAAAATAATTCAAAAATAGATCATAGCCAAATATATACTATTGTTGCAAACAATATGTGGTGAACTTTGTATTTACCATTTATTTTTAATAAACATTTCAAAACATCAAAGCGCAAGCTACCTTCCTTAATATTACTTGGCTGCAAGCCAAGCTAGTTTTTCTAAGAGACTTGAAAAGCTTCAGCTTTCGGTTATATTAGGTACTATACGCCACTATTGACTATTAAAGTGAACAAAGGTGGTTTGATCCGTGATCTTAATCCAAAAACGAACTATATTATCGGCTAGCTGCCAAAACTCCCTATTTATATTGAGACTTTGGAATGAGTTAATAACAGGAGCGCCTGTAATTGGTTACAACTTAAAGTTTCCAAGTGCTTGTGATAGAACTTTGGCAATTAAGTAAATAAAAGGGGAATGTAAACAAAGTTACTTGTCACCGAATTTCATCAAAGAAAAGTTTTGAAACCTCATATTTGTAATTTTCAAAATTATTTTTGATTGGAATTTGACAGATTAACCTATTTTGTCGAATAATTATAGCAGTAAACGATCGTCCGATAAGTATATTAAAGGATATAATTATAACAGAACAATACAGGGTATATCAAGACTGCTACCGAAAACGAAGCCGGGTGGTAGTTTAAGCGACTTCAGACACAATGCAATAGAAAAAATTGCAAAAAAGAGCGACAATTTTTTTTTATTATTTTTTTCCTATGACCATATTTGGGTGGTAAATGTATTTTTTTCCTAAAATAATAGTGTATACCCTTTTATTTATAAACAATCTAAGGTATAAAAGTGTTTAAATAATTATTTTAGCAAGAACTATGGATTTACCACCCAAAAATGACGATATTTAAAAAATCATAAAAAATAATTGTCGCGTTTCTTTGCGAAAATTTTAGTTGCAATGTGTTTGTAGTCACTTAAACTACCACCCGGCTTCGTTTTCGGTAGCAGTCTTGAGATACCCGGTATAATTTAATAATGTTTTATATAATTAATTTAATCGGTGTTTTTGCAAAAAACCTACTTTCATTTTATGCGAATACCCTTTACTTATTTTTCCCAAATTTCATTTCAGCCACAAAAATAAAAAATCCAGCCATCGTAAAACCGTATTCGAAAGGATGGGATTTTTAGAATGAGCAAATGAACCGAGATGTATTGAGCGGTGTAATACTTACATTTATATCGGCGACTTTGTTTCCTTAGGCTCGCTGATCTGCGATTCTTCGTGAATTAAATGCAAATTAACATTCTCAGTCTTGGTGTGAAACGTCGCAGAGATTGGCTTGTCCTCCAAAAGAATGTTTTCGACTTCGACCCCGTTGTCTTTCTTCTCGACTCCCTCGAGGCGTTGCTTTATTGAAGGCCCTCTATTGAAAGAGGACGCCAACAAAGTTTCTTGAATAGTTTCATTTCCATTACATATATTTTTATCAGCTTTATGAGTCGGCATTCTGCCTGAATGGTAACTATTTCTCACTCCGCCGTTTGATTCAAAAAAGGGGAGGACTTGTTTAAATTCTTTTCTGAAGTTCTCGTTCAGCCAGGCATAAAGGAATGGGTTATAGCATGTCGACGCCATTGCCATAGAATGGGCGAGGAAAAATGACACAAAATAGTAATTCCACTCTGTCATTTGGGCGTAGAAATCGTTGAATATATTGATGAGGTTCAATGGTAGCCACGAGATTCCGAAAATCGCAACCATAGAAATAAGCATTCTATTCGTCCTTCTCTTCCTATCTCTATCAGCTTCTTCTCTCCTGGTAGTCTTGGCACCAGGTTTCGACCGGGCTCGGTCGTTCAATCTAATACTAACGCAGGTATAACATACAGCTATCACTAGGAAAGGGATGAGAAACTGGAGCACCGTTGTAAAGACTCCGAAAATTTTCCTTGATCTATCTGATGGCCAACTTTCTTCGCAATAATAGGTCTTGTTATTTGTGGTTTGGATGCCCATAAAAAGACCATATGGGCATGTGACTACCAAGGAAAACACCCATATAAAGATGATGATAAATATACAGGTGTTAAGCTTCATTCTTGGATGGAAGGGGTATATTATGACGAAAAACCTGTCGATAGCTATAGACGTTAAGGTCAGGGTGGATATGTAGACGCTGGTTCCTTGGGCATACGGCATCAAATGGCAGAGTAGTCTTCCAAAAACCCATCTTCCTAAGAACGTATACATCGGTGTTAAAGGTACAGCAAATATGCACAGGAGTATATCAGACAGCGCCAAGTTCGTGATGAATAGATTGGTGACTGTTTGCATGGCCCGGTTCCTGAAGACTACATAGCAGACGAGAACATTGCCGAAGACGCCGAGGAGGAATATCATAGTATAGAGCACGCAGAAGGCAACTTGGACGAGCTTAACATCGATGATGTCAAGTGTCTTGTTGGACTTCGGTTCATCAATGACTTCCACAGATTCACCTGTGAGTGTTCTGGTGAGGATGAGAACTCCTCCACCCACATATGACGTAGCGTTCAGAGACATCGCTGATTCATACTTTTCGGCTATCGATGTGACCACATCATGCGTGGTCTCGTTGTACGATGACAGCATCATTCATCCGCGACTCTTCATTGCGGTGACTCGGGGTAATTGGCGCCAGTCCATCTGCGAACAAAGAATTTATATTATGTTTAATAATATTCATAAGAAATATCGGAAATATTGTGCAAAATAAAATATTCCGTATAATGCATGTAACAAAGGCTCTTTGTGAGTTTGTAGGAAACCGAGCGTTTTCAAACAATTGTTTAATATGGCACATTAAGTATGAATTGTGATTATATTGTTCTCGAAAACGAGTGAATGTAAAGAAAGTAAAATTGTACCAATACTCTGAAACAATGACATTTGAACACGATGTTATACAATGAACCTCTGTAAAATCACGGTACTATATACCTAGGGAGGGTAGCGATACAGTTATTTATATCCAATACATCTGTATGAATTGTATGTTTGAAAAAAAGATTTTTCATTTCGTGAATACATTTCATAAGGCGGTGAAACATAGACAAAATTAAAAAATAATAATTTTAGATTGACGTAATCGTTAACAAAGAACAGTTACATATTTATTATTTTTACACATTATTTTTCAGTTATATGTTTTAGCTCATTTGAACCATGTTATCCACATACATTTGACTGTATAAAATATATGATACCTGTAAACACAATAGAAGTTACATTTCGCTCATTTATTGCAGATACAAACGGCCTAATCTAAAAGTGGGTCGCAGTATCTGTGCTAATAAAAGCACCCCATTGTACAAAATTGTATTTATTTAAATATAGAGTAAGTTATATCGAGGTGTATTCAATAAAACAATAAGAGGATACAATTTAGTGGCTAATTTTATGTTTAATTTCATTAAATTTGTCGTATGATATCGTCTTACAGCTATATTTATCACTTATAATACCACAAGAGCTTCAAAATTATCGGGTATTTCCCGATAGGTTCGTTGCAAACAAATGAAGGAGTCAAAACTTGACGACTTTATTTGTTTGCAGGGAACCTTGAGGGAAATGCCAGATAATTTTGAAGCTCGTGTGGTATTCGGGGGATTATTTTTCCGTCCCAAATTTTAATTTCAAACTCATTTTCATGCAAAATCTCCAATTTTCACAATTGAATTCAACCTGTCAGTTTGACGTGTGGTTAATTTGACTGGATCATGTTTTGTTTTTTATATATAGCAACTACCAGAGAAAATTTTCAAAAAATTATCAGTATAATACCATGTAGGTTGTACCACGTGACGTCGAATGGTGCAATTCTATTGGTCGATATTTGGGTCGGAAAAATAATCACGTATATTTTTGTTTGATATAATTATCAGTCTCGAACAGTTATTTTTTAAATATTGGGATAATAAACTCATTTGCAAAAAAAAAACGGGCACCTAAGCAATGAACCATTTCAAATGTTACTATTGGTTTGTTTGATAATTATAGGTAGTTTTACTTTCACAATTTTGTAAATTAATAAGCAAATAATCGGTTTCGTCAGTATTATCATAAAATTTTGATAAAATTTATGGGTTTTAATGCTAAAGTTCACTAGTAGTGTATGCTCGCTAGTAGTGCATATGCTCGTGAAGTAAAAGTTAACAAAGATTTTTGTTTGTTTTTTCTTTAATAAAGTAAAAGCAGATAAATGTTTAGTATCGAGTGTGACCCCCTCTAGCTGAAATCACAGCTTGAATTCGTCTAGGTATGCTAGCGAGGATATCCCGGATACTTGCTTGCGGAATACGTTCCCACTCCGCGGTAATCACATTCTTCAGCTCTCTGATGGTCTGCGGAGCCGGTTGTACTGATCTCACGCATCGTTTCAGAACGTCCCAGACGTGCTCTATAGGATTGAGGTCGGGACTTCGAGCTGGCCAATCCAAATGATGAATGCCGACCTCTTGCACATACGCTTCCACATCGCCAGAACGGTGGGCGCGAGCGTTATCGTCCATAAAAATTGAGTCTTCGCCTAAAGCGGCCAATGCGGGTTGTGCATGAGGAATTAGAACTTCCGTTATGTATCGATGTCCAGTCAGTGAGCCGTTTTCAATGAAGACTAGGCCAGTAACATGTACAAATGATTGAAATCATTTTGGTACCGTATTTTTTTAAAGAAGAATTAAAATCAAAACCGCCCGTTCTTTTTGCAAATGAGTGTATATATAACAATATGGTAATTATGTTACTGGTAATGATGTACATTAAAAATAAAGTAGGTATCCGAAAGCGAAATATTGTATTTTTTTTTTTTTTATTGCAATGAATGGCGAGTCGAGCAAGCCGTTCGCCTGATGGTAAGCGATACGACCGCTCATAAACAGTAGCAACATTCATCTGCGCTCGCCATCCTGAGACATAGGCTACAATGTCCTTCCATCCGAAACACAACAGTGCATTTAAGCAGGGTTGTTTCACGGGAGAAATAGACATTGCGGTGGTACCTACCCAAATGGCCTCTCACATATGAGAGACCTACCACCAGTAAAGTGTAGTTTGGTTTTGCTACCATTCATGAGTGGTCGTATCGCTTACCATCAGACGAACGGCATGTTAGTCTCGCCATTCATTGTAATTTTTTAAAACCCACTGTAAGTCTTTCTGTTTTAAAACAATTCTTGAGACTGAAATAAGGCCGCCAAACTGTGAGTGACAATAATGATAATTCTGCGCACTTATTCGTGATATAAGCGTTGGTTAATGCATGTATAGTATATATTTTGAATATAAAACGCTCTTTCCTTATTTCCCACAACAAAAACACATAAAAATGAACATAAGTTTCGTGCTCGTCAAAACATCATCTTCGGGAATGTACAAAAAAGGCGACATCGTTTCCTTTCATGTTTCACGGTCAATTAGACAGTGACAGGGTCATTAGACCTAAAGCTTTTAGTTTAGTTTTTATTTACTCTTATTCCGTTGATTAGTCCTATTATATAATATAGATTTGTTTTTATTCTAAGTATATAAACATATGTTTTTCTTCTTGTGTTTACACGTGTATAATAACATAAGTGTTGCGTACTCCTTTAAGTTGTATATGCATCAGAATAAACTGTTGTAAATAATGTCTAAGTTATGATAATGTACATATATACCGTCGGAGAAACTTAATTTAGTACAATAAATAAACTATATACTCGATAAACTTACTCGATCGTGACCTAGTACGAACATGTGTACCACATCACCAATGCTTGATGCTAAACAAAATTTTCGATGCGAGCAAGATTTACTATCAATACACATGACTCCGAAAAGTCAGAGGTTTGCCCTGGGATTCGAACCTGTGACCACCATGAACATGTTGGCAGCCGCGTCTGGTCCTTTTATAAACAGGCCACCACGCACTATATTGCAGATAGCCATGCTGGGATAAAACTTGCTCGTCAAGCATGGAAGTACGTGTATACTCACCATAAGGAAGGACGTAACAATATATAATACAGCGTCTCGCACATTCAATCGTAAATTTTATAATGTAGGACTCTAGTGCCTTTAAGTATTTTTTTACTCCGCTATAAAACTAGCGTGGCTAGACTCAGAGCGTTATCTAGGTCTCTTGAGCATTAGATAAACCTATTGCGAGATAGCTATACCCTACTATTAAACTTACAATTACTAAATTGTTCGATGTTCATTAATGTTTATTTAACGTAATGTTTTATTCTTGTGGTATGAATGAGATGATGAGAAAATCTCTTGCATTAAGTCCGCCTATATACGGTTTGTATATAAAATATATACTTAAATAAATAAATATAGCAAATCACATCGATGTTTATTTTACTTCATACCAGAATTGAGGTATAAAATTGTATAAAATCTCATGTGATTGGTTTTTTATTTGTAACTAATATAATGTTTTCTTATCAAACTGTTGCATTTTCTTGAAGAAAAATATTGTGAATAAAATAATAAAAATTGTTATGCGACATTGTACACAGTATTAAAACAAACTTTCTCGAGGTAAGATAAAATATTCCCGGTGAAATTCAAAACAGCTTTGAAGAAAAATGTATGCAAAAAGGGATTACTAAGTTTTGTGTTTTGTTCAAGAAAAACGACTTCCATAATTTGGTCTTAATCCTCTCTATTCATTCCGTGAAACATATGACGTAATTCTTAATTCATTTCCCAAAAATACGAATTAAATGGTTTAGAATTAAACATTGTAAGCTCAATTTTCAAGATATGTAGTAACAATATCTCAGCGAAATGTTTAGAGATGCTACTATGTCTAAGAATAGACACTAAGACGAGTGTAAAGGGTTTCTCGGCGCGATGTCTCTATAGACATGCGAATAGATGGTGGAAGGTTGCACTATTAGATAAAAGTTATTTTAGTTTTACAAAACAATATTTTCATTATTTCAAGTTAAATGCTATAATATGATGGTAAATTTAGTGCAGTTGAAATAGAGCAATAGTTTTAACAATTGGAAACATACCTAGTCAGGTCATAAATTCTGTCACATGTTTAATATAAAATAATTGAAACAAGTTTATTCATTATGTAACCATTTATATACCAAAATGAACTTAACAAAACATAGATTCTTATGACACTAAAGTTTATTCAAAATAACCTCCGTGATTTTGAATACAGGCCTTCAATCTGCGCGGCCAGTTGTCTATCGCAGCACGAACGAGGTCCATGTTAATATCGGCGGCTGCCTTAATCAAGGATGTCTTGAGTGACCCCAAATTGGGATGAGGCTTTGAGCACGCCTTTTCCTCCAAGTGTTGCCATATCTTGTAATCTAACGGATTCAAATCTAGACTGGAGGAGGGCCAGTCTTCGTGCCGAATGAAGTCGATTTCACGCGCCGCCAGCCAGTCTTGTGTGCTCTTCGCTCTATGAGCTAGCGCCGAATCTTGTTGGAATACCCAGTGCCTGTTATTGAACATGGTATGAGAAACAGGTTCCACAAGGTTCGTCAAGACTGTATTTTGATACACAACTGCATTCGTTTTTACACCTTTATCACAAAAATGTACCTCTGTTAGGCCCCAATAAGAAACTCCCAACCATACCATGAGCGAGGATGGAAAATGACCTCGTTGAATACGCGGAATATGGTTGCTCGCTTATTCACTACTGAGTGCGTACACCTTATCATTTTGTTTGTTGTAGCTCTCTTCTACGGTAAATTTTTTTTCATCTGAAAAAAGAATTTCCCGATATTTTTTTCCCGCGTATCGCTTCAACAAAGCGCGGCATCTCTTCAGTCTCGGGTCCATTAGACGAGCATTCAAACGATGTCCTGTTTTTCTTCGATATGTCCGAAGCCCTAATTCTTCATTTAACACCCTTTTCATCGTGGTTCTGCTTAACCCCATCTGAAGGGCCAACAGTTTCTGCTTACGTTTGGGATTTCTTTGAATTAGCGCCTTCACAGCTTTTATCACTGCTGGAGTCCTAACAGACCGAGGGCGACCACTTCTTGACCTGTCATCTACATTAGAGTCTTCATTGTATCGCTTGATGGTACGATAAACGAATCTTTTGGTTATATTCAAATTTTTCAGTATGTCAAAAATTTGAATTGGCGCGTAACCGCAACGATGCAACGCAATAACTGCAACACGGTCTTCTTTAAGCGTCCACTCCATATTTAAAAATGAGTAAAATTCTAAAAAGTATACATTTTTATTTTCATGAACAATTCGAAATTCGAATTCAACAAACTTTTTTGTGGCCAGCATTCTAAAAGAAAAGTTTTTACTGTGTGACAATACTTATGACCTGACTGTGTATATTGGCACATGTTACTTAATAATTTAAACCACATATTTCTCATTACCCCTGGTGACATTGAGCATAATGTGAAAAAAATATGAGAAGATTTTTTTTGGCAAATATCGTGATTTTAGTTTTCAGGATTTTTGGGCATCTCACATATAACTTCAGTTCGGGCCGGAAACCTATCTGGGACGTAAAAAGACTCAGTATCTATAGGGGTTGATCAAAAGCCTTGAAACCTAAAATCACGATTTTTTTACAAAACTATCAAACAGTTTTTGTTCAAACTTGGTACAATATTACCGAGGGGGGTTTATTAAATACCATATATCAATATCAACTTGTAAGACTCGATATTTTTTGTTTTCCAACATGCTTAAATAAAGAGATATATCCGTTTTTCAAGAATGTACTTCAAAATAAACATTATTTTAATTCCGTTTTCCAAGACTTTACCCATAAAAACTCAGTATTAAAACAAATGCTGACCATAAATCTTTCAGAACAAATGCTACCGACATTTTATGAAAGTTGAAATAAAATCCATCTTGCTCGATTTTTCACAGAACATTAATTCAAATAATAAGACTAGTGAAATGAATACCGGAACTATTAAAAACTATAAAAACAGTATAATTATAATTTACATAGAATACACATTGTAGAAAGAATACACATGTAGCAACCAATATATTAATACAACTCGCATATTAGAAAGCATTTAACAGGATTTTCTATGGTACGGTGAAGTAGACCTTGGCTAATCTTGCAATCAAGTTTTCGGTTACAGATAAGTCTCGCGCTAGGCAGTAGGATATTATGGCCTGAGAAGAGTATTCATTACACACCTAACTTTGTTAAGATTGAGGAGTTTACTTCGGAACTTAAACTTCCTATCTATGTTTCTCGGGCTAGTCAATCGTTAACTAAACTATCGCTTGGAAGTTAACTTTTACTTTGATTTTGAAGGAAATCATACATACATAACATACATAAACTCGCGTTTTTTTTTCCAGAAGAGGTAGGCAGAGGTTAGCAGGACACCCACATTTCGCCTTGTATATAAGTTAATTGTTTTTTTTTAATAAATAATAAATAACACCCAACAGTCACATACATAGTCCTGACCTCACACTAAGATCGAGTCTTGTGTCGTGAGTATCAGGAACTACGAGAGACTTTTCGGTCTCACAAACACCCAGACCCGGAAGAAATATTTGTGGGCCGCACAAACATTTCTCTCGGTGCGGGGATCGAACCCGAGGCCTCTCGTTTCACAGGCAGCGTTTAACCGACTGCGCCACGGAAGCTGTCAATTGAATATTGAACAAGAAAGAAATGAAAACGTTTCTTAAGGAATATAATTTGAATCTACAAGATGCCAGATTATGAGAAACGATCCAGGTGAATACTCTGTGAATAGATTGTGTTCACTGCTATCTTAAATAGTTGAAAAAGTGTATTTTTATTAAGTATAAGACATTTTGGGACTAACATATCCACAGGGATAAGTCTCAAAAAAATAAATTAAAAAAAAAACAAAGTAGTGGGCGAAGTCGCAGAATAATACAGATAAAAATAAATTAATTTCTTCTATTTTTGCGTTATGAAATTTCAATAGCCCACGCGTTCTACTTTATAATTGAAATCCCGATTCTGAAAGTTAATTTTAGAATACCGGAAACCCGAAAGTTGTTTGTTGTTAAAGTAATGGAATTGATTCTACTGAATTGGATCCATATTTGATTACAAAAATGTCCTTAATAACCATTGAGATATTATACTAGAGGGGACACTGCAAACAAAATGTTTGTAACGAAATGATCGGTACCATACCGCTCCTTCTATTTTTGTCTCTGTCACGTCTACGCAGAAAAAATATCTTCGCTCTCGCTTCACTGGGTTCCCGTATGTACAATACGCAGAGATTTTGTTCCCGATAGCCGCTTTAGCCTCCTAGCGCCCAGAAATTTTTGGAGCTCGTAGTCATTATGACCCAAAGGTCCTTTTAGAAGAACATAAATGTAAAACCCGTTACAGCCCAAGTTTTTTTTTCCCGTTAGTGTTATCCATTTGATTTACATACGAGTAAGATTTTCAGTACTACGTTGTGATAGCCCATAGATGCTTTTACAATTAAAATTATTTTATTGTAATCCGTAATGAAAATAGTACTTTGGTTTGTCCAAATATCAAATACTAATACTTTTTTTATATATCCTTTCAAAAGTTCCTTGGACTGCAATCATAGTCGGGTCCCGAAAACGTTTGGGCGTTTATGATGAACTCGATTATGGGTGTTTCAAAGGCGCTTGGGCGCTAGGAGGTTAGTATAATACCTGAATGTTAATAACAAAGTTTTCTCGGTAGTCATTGCATTGCACTATTCCCAGTTGGGCGAAGTGATATTTCTGTTCATTCTAATCCGGGAACTTGTGGCCAATTTGGCGATAGATTCACCTGCTATCACATCGTGGGATGGAACACACAAGGCAAAATGTGGGTGTCCTGATAGCAACTTCTTGCCCCTTCGGGGAAAAAAGCATGAGTTTATGGTTTTTTTTTTAATTTTTGTCTACAAATTTACCCATATAATAAACATTGAAGTACCACTTAAACCTATAGTGGTTTGTATGTGATGCATTAATCAAATTTTGTTTTCACAATAACATACAAGGGTTTACATTGAAAACTATAAAATCTTATTTTATGCATGTATTATGTGTATTTACATATTATGTATGTATAACAGCACTGCTTTTAATAATAACTGCAAAGTTGTCGAGATAAAGTTTCGATTGACAATAATTAATGAAGTTATGCCGATCTACTTAATTGCTTCTTCACATATCTGGGGGCGCGGCCGAGCCCCCTCCAAGTCGAGCTATAGGCCGTAACATCCTTTTCTCGAAGCAATTCAGACCATTTTCAACCCCCTATAACTTCGTTGTGGCTAAAGCATGAAGCCTGAATTTTCAGTTACTAAGCAGGCATTGTGTAAACACGGTATATTTAAAATTTCATTTAATTTGAACCAGTAGTTTAAGAATTATAACTTGTCAAACTTTCGTAATTTTGTCACTCACTGACTGACTGACCGATCATCAAAAGTCTAAGGCACTTCTAGCAGACATAGAACCTTCAAATTTAGAATATAATTATTGTTTAGTGTCTAAAGTAAGGGAAAATTCAAACATTTCATAATTTGTGTCTAGTTTTCTAGATAGACCAACTGCGTGAATAACTTTGTAATCCCATATAAATGTATTGGATTACAAAGTTACATTTGCAGTTAATGAATCATTGTACCCGTATATAATGGAATAATAGTTGTAGATAGATATCTATATACATGAGGCATAACAGGAGGGGATATAGAGAGGGAAATGGTGTATTCAGCCCATGAAACTGTACAACATTCCTCTAGAAAAACATGACGAAGAAAAACTTGCAAATAAATAGATTAAATAACTCGAAAATATCAATCAATTACAATGAAAGAAAGAACATTAATAATCAAATCCGCTATATTTGTGATAATTTGATACCTACAAAAATAAGAAAAATCCATAAGACAGAGGCTTTAAGAAAAATCGTTAGTGATATTCTAGAAGTAAGAAGTACCGAAAAGGAAAAAAGTAGGACTCTACAAAAGACGTGAGATCCCATCAAAAACATCCTGTAAAAAAATTCCAAGTCTCGCAGCTCAAGTTTTCTACCGTAAAAAGTTGTGAGATGCATGTAATACCAAGTCGATTAATTTATTTAGTCCTTAAGGGACCTTCTATATAAAGTTATTACGTTAGTTATTACCATATCAATATTAAAAATTATTTACGTTTTAAATAAATAGATCGACTTGGCCAGCAGCATTATGTATAAATTGTACGATTCATTATGTTTTCATGCGATGGCCAAGTCGATCCATTTATTTAAAACGTAAAGAATTTTTAATATTGATATGGTAATAACTAACGTAATAACTTTATATAGAAGGTCCCTTAAGGACTAAATAAATTAATCGACTTGGTATTACATGCATCTCACAACTTTTTGCGGTAGAAAACTTGAGCTGCGAGACTTGGAATTTTTTTACAGGATGTTTTTGATGGGATTTTTTTAATTCTATAGATGTACCATTATCATGTTTCACTACTCTGTTTTGCTCCAGTCCTTCCACTTATCTTTATATGTTGCTGTTACCAACCAAATGCTGGTAATAGGTCAAGATTACCACGCCATCTTTTCCACGGAGTGACTCATAGCCAAACAGACAGTACGACAAAAATATTACTTTCCACACATATACATTTCCACGACGTCAAAAAATCTGTACCAGCTACACCAGGGTTGATAGAAATAGATCGAGTCAATAAATTAGATGGCATATCACTCACGTGGCCACCCCTAGGTTGTTTTTACTCGTATCATGTGAGTACGCGAGCTGTTGCCATGGCAACCTGAACGATCGCCACTAAACCCCAGCACATTATAGCAGATGGATCGTAATGTGACGTTATATCGTCCGCAACATATGGATTGGCTACAAAAACTCAGCGCTGTTTCCAAATTTGTAGATGGCAATTCTGTATCAAATGACAGGTTTTACTAAGTTCGTAAATGTGAGAATAAACTGGTGAATCTCTCTGTTATTCCTACATAAGTTCCACACTTGGCTCTAGAGGTGGTGCCAACGTCACTCGTCCAATGTTGGATTTAAGACAATAGCCAATTTTTGGTCCATTAGCGACGCAAGATGTAAATGACAATTGATTTGGAACATCCCGATTTTCAAAAACTGGCAAGTTATAATTTTTATTCATAAAATATATATCCCTGGTCATTTATTATCATGATCTAATATCTAAATACAATTTAAGAGATAAAGATAGCCCCTTAATCGTTTGAGGCGAAAGAATCCTTGATCCGAAAAGTTGTGGGCATTTGCCGATATCGTTCTCGCTTTGTGCTCTTCCTGCTCTATTTTTACATTGGACGAGTGACGTCAGTTTCAACATTTAGTTCAACGCGAGTAGCCAGGAAATAAAAGTAAATAAATAAATATTATTTAGAGACATTATTTTGTAGTACCATTTCATTCGAAATGGCGGCAAATTAATTTACATCAGGTAAGCTTTGAGAAGCAACATTACAAATATCATACGTTTGAATGTAATAGTTAATTACTGATTGATGTGGAGAGACGGTGCCGTAAGATTATATGAAGCGGATAAAGTGAGCAGTTACTGAAATATTTGTTTGTGAAAAAATTACTACAGTATTTTAACAGATGACAAATTATCTACATGTTGTTGATGTTTTTATGAGTAAGTGCAATGTTTTTTAGTATGGGTCCGGTAAACGAGCAAACAGATTGTCTGATGATAAGTAATCACCAATTCCATTATCTACTACGCTGGCTAACGTAGGCGGACTTTTACATACCATATAAATTCTTCCAAATCGCTTTGGTATGCAGGTTTCCTCACGATGTATTCTCAATACACTCATGACTCCGAAGACAGAGGTATGCAAGTAAACTCAAGATATTTTCGTGAAACTCAAGTAAAATTAATATGATTCTCTTTATATACATATATCAATTAAATTATGTTACAAAACCTTGTTTATTAAACTAAGTTCTACGACATTTGTTTTTTTAAGCCACATTACATTAGTTTGAGGTGATTACTAAATTTTCTCATCTATAAAAAAAAATTGCAACTAGATAATGATGCTCTACATTATAGTTAAAAATATATTTTTCTGTGTATGTTCTTTTTTACTTAATAAATAAATATTTTTTACTTAATTGTTATTTTACTCCATTATCTATTCTTCAGCTCATTAACAATTATTTTTACTTTTGAGTCGCGTCGTATAGAAAACCATGTTGTTTTTAGTTTTTGTACTATTGTTTATTCCCTATACGATTCTCTGTTTAGTGCGTTCCACTTAATGTATGAGATAAATAGTAGCCATTTTTATATCATTATAAATCAATGCTAAATACACTTAAGATTATA
The DNA here is from genome assembly GCA_009982885.2 of Hyles vespertilio. Classification (NCBI taxonomy): domain Eukaryota; kingdom Metazoa; phylum Arthropoda; class Insecta; order Lepidoptera; family Sphingidae; genus Hyles; species Hyles vespertilio. The sequence continues at coordinate 4,544,693 of CM042814.1, read as the reverse complement.
GGATGTGTATAATGAAAAAGTGCGTGGTGGCCTGTTGGTAAACGGACTAGACGCGACTGCCAACATATTCACGGTGGTCGCGGGTTCGAATCCCAGGGCACACCTCTGACTTTTCGGAGTCATGTGTGTATTGATAGTCAATCACCATGCACTAAAACGGTGAAGGAAAACATCGTGAGGAAACCGGCATACCATAGCGATTTATAAAATTTCTATGGTATGTAAGTCCGCCAACCCTAGGCCAGCGCGGTGGACTATATGGCCGAACCACTCTCAATCGTACTCTCGATTGTAGAGGAGGCCCGTGCCCTGCAGTGGGACGTATATGGGCTGATACAGACAGACAGATAATGAAAACATAAAAAAATACGAAATGAATCCACATTAAACACAGGAATTAGCGCTAGACATTTTAAAATTCTCTTAAGCTGTCTGCAGTATTATAAAAGCTAAGAGAACTATTCAGAAGTCAGTGTAAAATATTTCAAGACACCATTAAGAACATTCCAGGCGTAATGACCGTTGGTTAATGCTTACAACAAATTTACGACAATAATAAAACCACTTTCAAAAGGTGTTGCCGATTTTTAATGTTTTCGTTTGTGCAAGTGAAAAGAGACAGCGGGAAGACATAACTTTTAATAGCAGTATTTTTGCTTTGCCACATTTTTGTATTAATCTAGATGTACAGATTTAATATAATCTTAATAGTTAGCAAAATTATCAACAATAATATTGATGAACCGAAATTACATGATGAATTTGTCCGTATTTTCCTTCCCCATAATTACTGACTAGCTCGGAATCGTTCTTTTTTATCAGTACCACCTAGTAGAACAATAGCTAGAGTACAATATCCACGGAATTTTCAAATTTTTCGACAGATTCTTGGACCAAAATCTAGTGTGATATATTTACGAGTGACAAAGATTATTTATGTTAGTGTCTGACATTTTTCGAGTGTGAAGTATGAAAATAAATTATAATAAGTAAGGTATTTAAATAAATTTAAATGTAATGTTACTTGATACCATAAACTTTGTCTTGAGAAAAATGAAGGTGCTGTACACAGCGGGTAAATTCAATAAATCAGTAAAATATAATAGTTGATATCGTTCAAATTGCAATTGAAATCTTTAAAGGGGAATGTAAATTAATATTACAAGAGAAAAGATTCCATTGTTTGTTTGCATTGAATAGACTCTGAAACCCGGGTGGAGCCAGGCGAGGTCGCTAGTTTTATATAAAGGAATAAGTATTTCGCTGAAGGTGGAAGATTGCTTTACAGAGAAACACTTATGTCGGAAATTTAGAAACCGTTCTGATTTCACATTAATTAGGTCATGTGAACTCGTAACGTTTACTCAAAGTTTTGAAAGCCGTATGTTATATTTCTCATCCCTCAGCAAAATATACGCATAACGCCCAAATACTGGAACGCAACTTAAATATAAATGGCGCTTAACTACGTTAATCCCGATTAAATGTACTGGCTAAGTGGGCCGTGCGCTGTTAAGAGCAACTTATTATTTGAATGGCGTTCCAGTATTCGGGCGTAAATATAATATACTTTTGTTCAAACACTAGTCAGTAAATGTAAGTTCTGTTTTGCACTGAGATAAATGAGTATATTTGCATGAAATATTTCCAAAGGTTATTAGGGGATTAGAGCTGAGTGAGTGTCTAATTCAGTTTATTTGTCTTGTAGTATTCAGATGGGTTCAATTGTGGGATTAACAATTTGCTTTGTGGGAATTTTCGATCAATCAAGGAAATTAATTTGTTCGTGATTAGATTTACTTGAAGCACTATCATATGTTAAGGCCAAAATACTTGTGAAATATATAGAACTATAAATATATAGTTGTACTGCCAAGTATTATTTTGGCATAAACTACATATACACAATACAGAATTGTGCATATTATGGTTTCATAAAGTTAAAATATCTCGTAATGTTTTTATTAAGTTAACGAGTAAATACTAGAAATAATGAGATTTAACATTTAATGTCTCAGGATGGCGAACTTGGTGCATTGCCAAGCATTACTTTGTAATTCATGGTGTTGTTTGGTTTTGCTACGGTCGATAAGCGGTTATAATCGAAAGCGAAAACAATGCTCGGTTTGCCATTCATTTAAAAAAAATAAAAGCTTCAAAATAATAAAAATAGAAGTAGATAAATCATGTATACTGCATAGCACATGCAGTAGAATAACGATATTATAAGTCATGACCAAGAAAATAAATGAACTCTTCCGACCGGAGTGACACAATTGTGTCTCAAAATCTAGCGTGAAGTTGGAGTATAATCCCCATCCTTTTCTCAACTCCTCACTTTTCATGTTTAATATCAGAAAGGGCATTCACGACATTTGCAGTGTTGTGAAACTAGCTGTAAGCCAGGCTAGGTTGACACGTTTTTTTAAGGTATAGGGAAACTTTGATTGCTGTTTAAAATATAATTGCAAAAAATGATATAGCTCCAAGTATCGATAATTTAACTTTGAGTGAATCTGTAATATACATACATACTCGTACCTGGATCGCTAGTCACCCACCCAGAACTTTAGAAATTGATTTAGCTTAGTCTCTATCCAATTATAAAACACTGAATAACAATGTATAATATATTAAATCTCTTTTGCTATAGAGTAAAAAAGATAGAACAATCACTCCGTCTATTGGTTTCTCCATCTATGCAAAAAAAAAAACATAATGAAAATAACAAAAGAATCTGAGAATAATATCAACAGCATATACGTTATCTGCTCAAATGTGGGTAGGTGAAATATTAATATTAAGCAATAATAAGGTCAACCAAATTTAGAATTGACACCTACATTTACTTCTGAAGGTTCTATTTACCACTTCAGAGGATACGGAGTTGCCAACGCCAAAACGCCTAATTGGCCTAAATTATAAACATTTATTACAATTATTTAATTAATAAATACAAATTTCAATTTTGCTCTTCACACGAGCGCTGTCAGATAGGAGACATAGTTTATATTATGTTAAAAATCGCCCCAATAAAATAGACAGCTCTGACACCACAAGTTGCAAATCACATGACATTTATATTTTTATCACCAGTTTTAAGCCGTGATAAGCTAAAACTGAAAAGTGCTAAGCAGTGACTTTTTAATCTGTCTACCCCTTCTGGATAAAGGCGTAAGACTTATAAATTTTTAATCTCGCACTTAATATAATAATTTTTTATTACCATTGGAGACCTTTATCTCGCTCTTTGTTTTTTGAACCTGTTTGATTATAATATTCTTACAGCTGTTGGTCTACTTAAATAGTTTAAAAAAAAAACGAAACCCACAGGCAACACATAGTAGCGAGCGTGGTTTTTACTCCGGGTAAATATAAAACCGAGCCATTAACGTTGTCAATAATTGACTGCGATCACGACAAACATTAATTATTAAACACTTGCAAAACTACTTCGATACCTAGTAAAAATTAATGTGCTTTTGATAACATCGGCTCTCGTCCGTAATTGCTTTTCAACATACATTTGTATGATAGGCTAATTTTATTGTACGTACCTTATTGACAGTATTAGCCAAATCACCTTATACATAAGTACTTAACGCAGTTTTCAGACTCAAAAACGTTATTCATAGACATCACTAATCAGCTATTTAACAACTTTATAATAAAACTTTGGTTGTTTCGGAAAATGACGGATGTTTGCCAACTGGACGTTTGATATTACTGTCAAGTGAACGAAGTCACTTTTTTTTGTGAAATAGCAATATTAGTTAAAATATGTAGGAGAATCCTTTATGAATACCAAAACTTAATGCACGTTTTATGTCCTCTTAACATGATTTAACTAACTTACGTTTAAGTGGTAGATATGCGGTGTTTTTATGAATTAGGTGTTAAATACTTTGTATATTTACAGCTTTATTCATAAAGAGTAATAAACCTATTTTGAACGGCGAAGGAAAACATCGTGAAGAAACCTGCATACCATAGCGATTTATGAAATTTCTATGGTATGTAAGTCCGCCAACCCGCACTAGGCCAGCGTGGTGGACTATATGGCCTAACCACTCTCAATCGTACTCTCGATTGTAGAGGAGGCCCGTGCCCTGCAGTGGGACGTATATGGGCTGATACAGAATAAACCTATTTTAGTTAGAGAATATCTTGTCTTTTTCACTCAAACTGGATTCATAAGTCGTTCAAAATGGATAAAACAATTCGATAACTAAAATAGGTTTATAAATGGCCTATAGATGACGCCGTTTATATATTTAGTATATTAACAATAGTTGTTCTGGGAATAGAATGCATTACGTTTATGTGTCATAATGTTTTTTGTCAGATTATCCCGTCTATCTAATATTACGCGAGTAGAACAGCACTTCAAATTAACACAAAACATTTAAAATACACGAATTTGAAGAATATTCGTCTCACGGGAACCTGTACTTATGTACTCTGAACAACGAGTTCGATTTGATTTATGTGATGGAGCATCCATTTAGTGTGTCAATTTAACAATATTTTTCCCAACGATTTGTTCATTTATTCTTTATATGACTTAGATCACAGTCATGTAGCGTAGATACCACGTAACAGGAACAGAAGGTGGTAAAAAATTATTGAATATTGTGGTATCCTATATTTATGAAAGCACAATATTTAAAAATGCGATGATACAATAGTAAGCTTGTAAGGATTATTATTTGTTGGTGATTCTAATTTAAAAAAAAATAGCGACTGTTTCAACACTTCATATCTGCCACTATTTTATAACTTAACCCACACGCCGGCAACACTTAAAATTGTAATCACGATACGAAAACATTTAGGGCCGTTAAAGAGGAATTAATGCTGTCGCAAATTTTAGGATTGCTCCGAAATCCTTGACACAACTCAATTGCGCGATTCCTTACTTTATAAAAACAATCGAAGTTTTAAATTATCATTTCAAGCAACCTGCCTTAATTGTATGATCCGCGAAAAAAAATTAACTTGCCTTAGGACTTTTCTACCATAGGCAATGAATATCAATATTATCACTACATAGTATAAAACAAAGTCGCTTTTTCCGTCCCTATGTCCCTTTGTATGCTTAAATCTTTAAAACTACGCAACGGATTTTGATGCGGTTTTTTTTAATAGATAGAGTAATTCAAGAGGAAGGTTTATATGTATAATACGTACATATTATTGTACAAAAATCTATTTGTACCCGGGTGAAGCCGGGCCGGGTCGCTAGCATATATATCATCATCATTATATCAGCCACAGGAAGTCCACTGCTGAACATAGGCCTCCCCCAAGGATCTCCTCAATGACCTGTTGGAACTTGGAAGCGGCCTGCATCCAGCGACTTCCTGCAACCTAAGCCAGATCGTCCGTCCACCTTGTAGGCGGGCGTCCGACATACAAACACAATGCAACTAAAATTTTCGCTAAAAAACGCGATAATTTTTTTAAAATATTTTTTTAAATATCGTCGATTTTGGGTGGTAAATCCATAGTTTTTGCTAAAATTATAATTTAAAGCCTTGCATACCATAGCTTTTTTTAAAATAAAAAGGTGTACACAAATTTTTTAGAAAAATCTATGTATTTACCATCCTAACATGACGACAGAAAAAAAAAACAAAAAAAAATCGGCACAAATTTTTGCACAAAGTTTGGTTGCATGGTGTTTGAAGTCATAAAAACTACCACCCAGCTTCGTTTTCGGTAGCAGTCTTGATATACCCTATATTTTATATAATTGCTGCTATAAATATCTTATCGAGCAAAGCTGCACAGAATGTTGTTAGACACAGAATGATGGAAGCGCATGAACGCCCACCGAATACATAAAAATAGAATTTTTTTAGTTAAAATAAATTTCCTGAATATTCTATTGCACAAAGGCCACGTTTTATCATAAAAGTAGAGTTTCCTTACTGGCTAACTTCATTATGTGAACAGAGAAGCCAACTAAATGCAATATCATTTTGTATATAAAAGTGGGCTTCAATTTAGTAACGATAGCAAGCATATTAGAGGCGGAAAAGAATCGACTGATTTGAAAGAAAATGCTTTCTTTATTGATCAGTCTCAATCGAACTCTCGATTATAGAGTAGGCCTGTGCCCTGCAATGGGACGTACATATGTATATGGGCTGATTTGGTACAGTACAGCTCTTTTGGTTATAAAGGGAAATTTTAATACGAAAACGAAATTAGCAATTAGGGAATGAAAAAATCATGGTGTGCAATGTTATTACTTGCAAGAAATAACAGTATGTATGTATCAGCCCATATACGTCCCACTGCAGGGCACGGGCCCCCTCTACAATCGAGAGTACGATTGAGAGTGGTTAGGCCATATAGTCCACCACGCTGGCCAAGTGCGGTTTACTAGCTAGTAAAATGGAATTGTTGACTACGATGGTGGGTAATTTAAATGCAATAATATATTTCGCTGCCAAAACTCAACAAAAATTGTATAATTACCCGACATACAATGCCTACTGCTATACATAGTTCAACATTCAATAAAAAAAATTTTTTTAAGGTTAGCTGCACTTACACTTTTTTACGTACATACTTATCGTTTATTTATACTTCACACACATTCGAAATTAGTAAAGAGACTTCTCAGATGCTAAGATGATCAACATACTTTAAATAATCGATAAAAGAGCGATGTACCTACGAGTAGGCACGGTCCTTTTAAAGTTAATAACTACTACGGATTCAAACTGCAGTAATCTAAGCTATTGGATTTGTCTGTGTCTTGGTCATTGCTCTCCAATGTTCAATACTTCTAAACTTAATATAAGATTGCGTTTTAATCAATTTCAACACTAACAAAACAAATTTCTACCAAAATTATTTTCACAATTTGCTGTAACATACTTTGAAGCAGCCTTCCTCAATTTCGGTCCGAGTTACGTCTAGCTTGCACGACGACAAAGAATTGTCTTCATCCCGGTAAAATGAAAGGCTCCCGGGGGAAAATATCATCGAGCTCGCAACGCCGTAGGTAATAGGCTCAAACGTTGTAAATTCCTAATAATTTGATTTATTCCTTGTAATAAATATTGGAAATGTGTCATTGAAAAATTGGTGTTTAATAAAAGTAATTTATCGAAATGGATTTGGAAATAGATGTCAGATAAAAAGTAAGGTGGGTTGCTAAGTTAATAATTTGATACTGTGGTTTCTACATATTAATATAGAATATGCTATTGCTTGAAGAACTGATGGCTATTGGGGCTAAAATGTTCTGGAGTGGAGGCCACGTTCAGGCAAGCGCAGTGTTGGACTCCCAACTACATGGTGGTCGGATAACCCGGCTAGTGTTGCAGGAAGTCGCTGGATGCAGGCCACATCCAACAGGTCATTTTAGAGATCATTGGGGGAATACTATGTTTTAACAGTGGATTTCCTGTGGCTGACGAGAGAAAGAGATAGCGATAGAAAGAGAGATTATATTCTGTGACAAATATTGCATCTTATGCTTTAATATGGTCAAGTTAACCTGGTGTAAAAGGTTCATAGACCCTAGGACTATCCAGGATAAATTTGAAAGGAATATGATGGGCATATCTGAAAAACGAACATTCATAAAATAATGCAAATGAAGAAAGTAGCTCTGGGTTTCTAGTGAACAACGAAAGATACCACGAGACTACTAATAGACTAGGTACATTTGGATGTACGAAGTTTCATTTTATTCAAAATATTTCCTTTACTATTTCTAGGCCTACTATAAAGAAAAATATATAATATAATATAAGGTGGCTTTGTCGACTCTTGAGCCTTCAGTTGTATTCAAGGGAAGGAAATTCCAACATTTTCACTCAAATGCCGCGTACCTCGCAGTATGTTACTTATTTATTTGAACATGAAGTAAATTCTCTTCATAAGTTCATCCCACAAATATGTAAGTTCAAAGCGACTCTTAATGCAATAATCATTTAAGAGGTATTGTTAAAATAATTAGAAAACTTGTAGTTTGTAACTGAATAATACCCTTTATGAAATTCCATTCCGACAAAATAATATTTTCGCTATAAAAATATATTAAATGGTTAACATTATTAGCGCACCACCATTCTTGTTAATCGCTGTAAGCAAAAATAAAACAGGAAAGCAGGTTTTTACGATCATTTTTCTCTGAGACAATAGCACCACCCCGGTCGACTTGGCCCATTCAACTAGTAATCTGAGCTAGATTTACCTGCACTTCAAGATCACTTGATTTTTAATTAGTTCTCTACGTCGTGTATTAATTATAAGCGTAAGACCTTTTCTTTTTAAAGAAACACATATCTATTATATCCACCTTTGTATATTCTACAAAACTGTAACTGTATATTATATCACTTGACCCAGGACTAGACGACATACTAGTAAAGGTATTATTATAGTAGCATTTTATTTATTGTAATGAATGGCGAGACGAGCATGCAAATTGCCTGATGGTACGTGATACGACCGCTTATGAATAGTAGTAAAGCCAAACAACACATTGAATTACAAAGCAATGCTCGCCGCCATCCTGAGACATTAGATGTTAAGTCTCAATATGTCCAGTATTTACCCTGGCTATAATGCCTTTCAATACGAAACATAACAGTTCATTTACGCTGCTATTTGGCGGGAGAAATAGACATTGTGGTGGTACCTACCGAGGCGGCCTCTCGTACGAGAGCCCTACTTCCAGGCTTTTGTAAGCATTTTAGAATCTCAATAAAATGCGCCAATTTTTGGGTACAAAATGCCATACTAGAAAGGCTATTTCTTAGAAAATAACTTGGATATGGTTTCTTTTTTTGTTGCTGTGCCATCAGCTTTTTTACCTTCCGATACTGGTTTATCGTCTAATTTTGGGACACGCTTTATAACTTTTTAATTGTGCAACTCTGTTGTTAGCTCTATAGTAACCTGTTGAATAGAATACATTGCAAATATTATTTCTAGCTTTATTTTATTAATACAGTGCATGCAGACTGCTGCAATTAAGTCTAGGTGGCATATAAATTCATGTAATCCACGCCCTACCTTCTCTTAGGTACTGTTGGTACACAATTTTATTCGAACCTTTCAAAATAATTGCCAGTTTAGTTAATGATGGCCAGTAGTGATGGCTTAATAAATTGCTATATTTACGAGTGTTAGCCCCATTTATTGTGTTTATCATTCCCTGGCACCGCAACAAATAGCGCTTGTTCATTACTTTAGTCACGTATTTTGATATTGAAGATTTACTTAATTTCTTAACCTATCATGTTCTTTTTCATTCTCGTAACTATAATATGTCCACCAACCCATATTTAAACCTAACCACTCTCAATCGTACTCTCTTTTGTAAGAGACCCGTGCCCTGCAGTGGGACGTATATAGGCTGATACTATACTATAATATGACGGTACTGTATCCTGATTATAGTCGTATTGCAATCTATTAAATTTATCGGTGGTAGTCTTGGTACTACGGTATGATTTCTATTCACTGCCGATAGGCGATAGGCTCGCCCACATCACATTGTGGGATGGAAAATTTAAATATACTATTGGTCGCCCAGTGGTCGAAATTCGACCAAATCAAGAAGAGAAAAAGTTTTTACCTGTATGATGATGTTGTTATTCTGATAATTCGTGCACATTTAAATGTACGTATCTCTCAAAATCACTTATTTATCCTGAAGTATATGCAATTACTGAAATCGTAAACTACAATAATTGCTTTGAACCAGCAATAGCAAATTATATATTTTTTGTACCTGAATATTGTTATTGCAGATTGCTGCTACAGAACTTTCTTTATGCATATAATGATAGTCCGTGTACATTTAAATGTATCTTACTGCTACATAATTTGTATAAGCGCTCAGTATTTCACGTAGTATTCGTCAAATAAAATTTTCTGTTTGTCATTCAATAAAACCACATTAAACAAACTTTTCTGTTTGACATTCAACCATGTCTATATTATACAAAAGAAACAATTTGACCACAAAGTATGTATACGTGTACAAATACTTGTGTATGCGTGTGTTAAATGCATGCTGGTTTGTGAAATGTTTTATTTATTGAATTAATGTACTTTTTTTGCATTATTATTAAAATCTTTTTTTATATTAAATGAGGCAAATAAAACTTTTTTTTTGATATGTCTATGTCAGTACTCTATGTCTATGGACAAAATGAAAAACAAAAGAAACAATTTGACGTATACAAATACTTGTGTATGTATGTGTGTGTGAAATGCATGGTAGTGTGTGTAATGTTTTATTTATTGATTTAATGTACTTTATAAGCATTATTATTGAAAAATATTAGCGTTCTGCACTTCTCCTACACATAAACTATAAGTGTGCCAAATTTTATGCTCCTGCGTCCGCACAATTTTCGTAAAAAGGGGTCCAAAGTTTTTGCATCACGTATTAATATATAGATTTAAGAACAAACTTGACAAATATTTTAAAGTTAAAAAATGACTTAGATCACTGGTATATAGGCACACATTGGTTGTTTCAACTGCTTGCCTTATAATAAATAATAATAATAATAAAATACAAGGCGAAATGTAAGAGTCTTGGTTGCTGCCCTTCAAGGAAAAAGGCATGTGTTTATGTTTGTATATATGAAATCCATCGGTGATAAATTATTACCTCTTCTCTTACATTATTGTGTGATCTATGCTAGCGTTCCCGTTATTTTGTTTTCAACCTTACTACATCTCTTTTTGAGGAGGCAGACATAATTGTGTCGCTTCTGTTGGTGGATACTATTGAGGTTGAACTGCGTTTTTTACCCATCCCTAATTGTTCTCATTTTGCACAGCCAGTACAGCTATTGAGACTTAACATCTTATGTCTCAGTTGGATGCCTAGCATTACTTTGTAATTAATGGTGTTGTTTGGTTTTGTTACTGTCAAAGAACGGTCATATCACTTACTATCAGACGAATGGCATTCTCGTCTCGTCATTCACAGCAAAAAACAAGCTTCTCTTTAGATATCGTTGCCTGATGAAGGCACAATAAGACAATTGCCTCTGGCTCGTAAAAACACACACAAGAAATTACGTCAAAATTGGACAATTGCCACAATAAACAGGAAAACATAGCAGCAGTATCTCCATCCGCAGCTTTACACCTATTTCATTACAAGATAAGATCAGATGTACTGTACGCACCAGATACGGCTACAATAGATAGCTTCAGTAAGCCAGCCATTATCCTGGATTTATTTACGATATACGAATAACACGGCCCACGCGAATCCTTCAGTATTTCCCTCAATGATTTGATATAAGTTAGCAATGGAGGTATCGGCGTGAGAACCTGGATTTGGCATGGATGAATGATGTCTGACGAACAGCGATATCGGGGCTTATATTGGGTATGGAATTTTGTACGATAATACAGAATACTGTTGTGAAATTGAAGTAAATACATATTGAAATAAAACATTTTTTGCTGATTTTATCGTGGATTTGGTGTACCTATTTTACGTTTCGATTACAATACAGTTTTCGTGGTTACGGGGGGACCGAAGTATTAGTCATCCGCTCAGTAACTGTCACAATTTAATTACCCAAATTTTTCAGATATTGATTTTAAAAGTTAGTTGGTTTCAGTGATCCGATTAACGCAGAAGGTATTAAATTCGCGTAAATCATTGTGTAAATACTTTTTATTAGTGAATTTTGGCGGGTTGGCAATATGACAAGTTAGCGATGCAACGATTCAAATTGGTGCATAGTGCTACTAAAAGTGTGGGTTTTTGATAACTTGTATAATAAATATGTATATATTTTATGAAATAAGTACTTTGTTTCTTTTCTTTTAAAGGAGTCACAATAATGATCCCAGAAAAAATATATTCTCCTTTAGATAGACGGAAAGATAAAAGAAATGAACGAAATTCTGCTTTATAATCAAGCTCGGATAGACCATAATACCCAATTTTCCAAATGAATATTTGGGATACTTAGTACCTTCATAGGTAAAAAGTGCGTGGTGGCCTGTTGGTAAACGGACTAGACGCGACTGCCAACATGTTCACGGTGGTCGCGGGTTCGAATCCCAGGGCACACCTCTGACTTTTCGGAGACATGTGTGTATTGATAGTACCACGCACTAAAACGGTGAAGGAAAACATCGTGAGGGAAACCTGCATACCATAGCGATTTTTTTTTATTGCTGTGAATGACGAGACGAGCATGCCGTTCGCCTGATGGTAAGCGATGTGACCGCTCATGAACAGTAGCAAAACCAAACAACATCTTGAATTACAAAGCAATGCTTGGTATTCCACTGCGCTTGCCATCCTGAGACATAAGATGTTTAGTCTCAATATGTCCAGTAGTTACTCTGGCTACAATGTCCTTTAATCCGAAACACAACAGTGCATTTAAACTGCTGTTTGACGGGAGAAATAGACATTGCGGTGGTACCCACCCAGGCAGCCTCTCACATATGAGAGACCTACCACTAGATTTATAAAATTTTCTATGTTATGTAAGTCCCCCAACCCGCACTAGGCCAGCGTGGTGGACTATATGGCCTAACCACTCTCAATCGTACTGTCGATTGTAGAGGAGGTCCGTGCCCTGCAGTGGGACATATATGGGCTGATACAGAATACAGAAGTACCTTCATTGATAGGCTCAATTGAGAATTATTAAAGGACATTGTATCGATAAGCCAGGCTATTATAACCCCAGGTGACAATAGTAATTTGGCTCGAGTTTTATCGAAATCGCAGCCGGCGTGTGGTAAACCACTTGATTGGTTTATCCAGTTTAAATTGATTTTGCATCGGGAAAGCCGGATAGTGAAATGGAACCTGTGTATAAAGTTATCAGTCGAGTATAAAAGATATTGTTTATTAAATTTAACGCATATTTGTTGCGGTTCGAAGTACATTGTAGCCAGAGTAACTGCTAGATATATTGAGACCTAACATCTTATGTCTCAGTATCGCGACTGCAGCAGTGGAATGCCAAGCATTGCTTTGTAATTCGTGAACTGATTTACAAATAATAGGGCCAAATTGTATTAACTCTAATTTTATCTCGAAATACCGACACCTCTTTAAGAAACTTCAATTTTACCGTATTCTGTTGTCGATTCCCGTTTTCGTCTCACCCTCTTCACTTCCATTAACCGAAGTTGACAACTTAACCATTATTTCCTAGTCGTTCTAATTAGTTTTGGACAGTTGTGTCTATTAACCATCAAGCCCTTTACTCATTTAGAATAATTCCCTATTTACTTTAGTATATAATATACAATAAATACTATAAGATAATACCACTAAATCATTTAATTTACATAATTTGTAGTCAATGAAGTAAAAAAATGCAATATTTAATGACAATGCTATCCTGTATCCCGTATCAGCCATCGGAAGCACGATTGAGAGTAGTTAGGCCAATAGTCCACCACCCAGTAGCCTAGTCCAGATTGAGAGTAGTTAGGCCATATAGTCCACCACCCAGTAGCCTAGTCCAGATTGAGAGTAGTTAGGCCATATAGTCCACCACCCAGTAGCCTAGTCCAGATTGACGGACAATCCTATAAGTGCAAAAAATATGGATTACGAAGCAAACTCAAATTGAGCCAATTTTTATGTTAAGATAATCGAATTCGAATTGAAATTGTATAACATGCCCTTGTTTTCATAACCTTTTTCAAACAAATGTAAGTATAAAACATTTCAGCCGCCCTTATACAAAAGATCCTTAAAATAACTCCAGGGAACATTAATTCGAAATCACAGTAGATTCGATCATGAAACATAATTAAATTTCTTTTGTTTTTGGTGAAATTATTGTCCCTATTGTAACGAATATAAGATAACAGTCCCATAACATGGGCCTGTTCATTTATTTTGGGACGAAATAACTTATGGCAGGGTTTAGAAATTATGAGAGTATTCTTGCTGGGATGATTTTAGCAATAACTTGAGTTGAAGGATTAAGTGCTGTTGAAATAAATGGCGGGTGTATTGTTCGATAAGTTTTTTATGTTACACATATTATAAAAATTGGCTTTTTAATTTCGAAACCACTACTACGGCGAGGTTGATGTAAATCTTTGATAAAAATTTCATCAAGTCTATAATTTCACAATCAAATTTTTTTACCAAATAGTCATAATTCAAATGAGAAGGGTAAAATACCCACTTTCAAAATCTTTACCACCACATATACGTTCCACTGCAGGACACGGGCTTCCACTACAATCGTGAGTACGGTTGATAGCCTAGCGGACTTTTATATACCTTACAAATTCTTCCGAATCGATATGGTATGCAGGTTATCTCACGATGTTTTCCTTGACCGTCATAGTGCATGGTGATTGATTGTCAATACACACGTCATGACTCCAAAAAGTCAGAGTTGTGCCTTGACTTTAGAACCTGCAACCACCGTAAACATGTTAACAGCCGCATCTGGTCCGTTGCCAACAGGCCACTCATTTTCACATTCAAATATTTTCATTAATCCGTAAAGTACCATATTTAGTTAACCCTAGGGTCGATGTCGCCCGCGTTGAGACTGACTAAGTCGCGTAATCCTGTAATGCTAGTTGGGGTTACTCCAAACGAAAGTGGATTAATATGTAGAATATTCCTGAAACGTCTCCCAATGGATTACCGAGATTATATTCCTTGTTATATGCTTAACATCTGACTTTTGTTTAGAGGAATTGGGTATTTTGTCAAGCGGGCTACTTTGCTGATTTTTCTTTGTAGTTCATTGAAAAGTTGCATATATGGTTGCGTTTTTCAGAAGCTTTACCTTTTTGTTTAATTTGTCAGAGCTTATTTGTATTGTGTTTTTTTTTTAATATTATCTTCATTGTTCCATACAATTCAATGCTTTATCGGGCCAGTAATAAATGCATTCTTATTCTTAAACTTTCTATATTTCAAAGTGGAAACTATTCGTTAAATAATGTCATTTTATTGTTAAAAGTTATAACGCCCAAAAGAAAATACAAAAAAAAATCTGTTATTTTTTTTTTACAAATGTTTTATTTTCCATTTTAAGATAATAAATAATAAAAATAAAGTTGTTGGAAATTTAATTTCCTACAAATAATGTATTGCTTGTTAGTATATTTATTACTGTGAAACGTATTTTTTGGACCCCGAAGAATACACTTTATTCGACAAAAAATTTTAGCTGTCATTATGGAGGTTTATGCAGTAATAAAATAAAAAAATACTTTTAACTAAATATAATCATACATTCAATTTTTCTGCGAACCACTTAGCTTTTAAGTTAAGTAAAAATATATTGTATTAGTATGTATTTAGGTCTCCAAGGATTGGAATAATATTGCGGTTGGAATACAAAATTGAATAAGTCATCATATAGGCTTCATATTGATATTGCCTTAGCAGGGGCCCTACTATATTCATCCGAAACGAAGTTCGAAACTTCGGACGATCGAAGTTTTTTATACGACACGAATGTATCTACTCTGTAAAAGTTCGAATTTGTAACGTATATCGAAACCATACGTCTATGATTACGACCATAAGTCAATAACGACTATAAGTATATGTAGGTACATTCGTATCGTATATAAACTTCGATCATCCGAAGTTTCGAACTTCGTTTCGGATGAATATAGTGGGGCCCCTGTACGTGGAATTTAAGGCAATCGGATGTATTGCAGGATAAACATATTTTATAGCAAAATCGTTTTTGATCGTAAATGCGGTACGGCATAGTTTGCTTTATACATCCAGTCGCTACAGGCCCTCTTATGAAAGAAAACTGACGTTGTGGCGCATTTTAGGAGAGGCCTATGTCCAGTAATGGTCTGTAACCAGTACTGCACCAGATGGTAAGCGCAATGCTGTCCAGAAGGTATTGAATGGCATCATCGTCCCATGATCCAAAAATGCTTGTTGACGTTACGGCGGAAGGACCCAAGATTTTTCAACCGAGTTCAAAAAAGGAGGAGAATCTCAATTCAACTGTATATTCTGTTATTTTTTCGATGCTTTCCTTTTTTTTCAAAATGGGTCATGATTTTACCCTGTTAACTGTGGCTCATGGATGATCACGATCAATAGCTACAACACACATCGTTTTTAATTCATTACTAAACATTATTTTTATTCACTTTCAATTCATTATAATATTAATAGCAACGACGTAATTAAGGCATGGCTTCATACAAATATAATTTAATACCATTCAAAAATAG
Source organism: Hyles vespertilio (assembly GCA_009982885.2). NCBI lineage: Eukaryota > Metazoa > Arthropoda > Insecta > Lepidoptera > Sphingidae > Hyles > Hyles vespertilio. Next base: position 4,528,475 of record CM042814.1, on the reverse strand, counting down.
TCTTATTACACGCAAATGTCAGGAGTATTAATTAAAGTGCTTGACATTTATAAATTCATAATTTTCCCTCGACTATTAATATCATAAGTTTCCAATGTAAGATATTTGACGCGTAATAATTATTGAGCAATATTAGCATTTCATCATGAACTATTTATATTGGTGGTAGTTCTCTCATATGTGATGAGCCGGTACCACCGCAATGTCTTTTTCTCCCGCCAGCCAGCAGTGTAAATGCACTATTATGTTCCGGTTTGAGGACATTGCAGCCAGAGTAACTATTGGACATCTTATGTCTAATTATTGCAAGCGTGTTGGAATGCTAAGCCCTGCTTTGTAACTCATGGTGTTGTTTGGTTTTACTACAGTCAATGAGCGGTCGTGTCGCTTACCACCGGGCGAAACAGCAGTGAAAATTCCTATAAAGAATCTAATGGTGAGTTAGTACAGTCCAGGATATATCTGGTGAAAATACATAAAACTTACTGGATAATGCATTAAACTTCTAACTACTGGTGGTAGGTCTCTCATACGTGAGAGGCCATCTGGGTAGGTACCACCGCAATGTCTATTTCTCCCGTGAAACAGCAGTGTAAATGCACTGTTGTGTTTCGGATTGAAGGACATTGTAGCCAGAGCAACTACTGGACATATTGAGACTTAACATCTTATGTCTCAGGATGGCGAGCGCAGTGGAATGTTGCTACTGTTTATGAGCGGTCGTATCGCTTACCATCAGGCGAACGGCTAGCTCGTCTCGCCATTCAATGCAATAAAAAAAAACTTAATATATGTACAACCCCAAACATGAGTACAACCCCAAATACAAAACACTAAGAAATTAATAAGAAAATAAAACATATTATCTCAGGTTATAAACATATTATCAGGTTCTTTATCGTTTCGTTTTTACGGACTTGGAAATCGAAATCATCACCTCACATGTCACAGTGTAACCACTAAACCAAAGAGACGATACACAAAGATCTTGATAATAAACTGGCCCATTAGCTATAATTGCCACGAATTCAAACGCGACGCTAATTAAATCCACAGGGTGTATTGTTTTATTATCTATGGTATAAAAAAAGATACAAAATATAAAGTGTTCAAGCATGTTCATTTATGTGAATTGCGTTTATTGTTTCAGATAATTAGGCTTTCATAAATGCCTTTTAATTTTATAGTCTGTCTGTCTGACATTAGTAATCGAGATATCGTAGTAAATAATGACACGCAGTTTTTAAACATTGACACACAAACACACAACAAACGATTGATATTTCAGTATAAACACTCCATTTACGCACTAATGATTTATAGAATTTAAAAAACAACCAACCCACACTAGGCCGGCGTGGTAGACTACGCGACCTTAACCCACTCAATCATACTCTATTGTAGAGGAGGCCCTGCAGTTGGACGTATATAGGCTGATATAGCTACAGATAACAGATACAGATGAGAGACACGGCTACTTATTTTTCAAACAAGCATGATAAAATCACATACCCTAGAACAGGAATAAAACAACTACTTGAGACAATTCGGTTCACCGGTCCACTTAATTACCGGTGAAAACTGGACAATTGCATTTATCTGGATCGCTAAGTCGAGCTTTCCACATTTGAGTGCAATGATCAACTGAGCTGACTAATACTCCACCAACTACTATAGAGTTACTAACTATAGAGTTTTCTTAAATCTCATCGAAGAATGCGAAGCAGTCTCGGGTTTGAGTCCCGGTTCGGGCGGAGTGATATTGGATTGTTTTAATTATCAGTCTGGAGTCAGAAATTTGTGCCTGATATGGCGATGGGCTCGCCACCTATCACATCATGGGGCAAAATATACAAGACGAAAAGTGGGTGTCTTGGCACCTCTAACTACCCCTTCTGCGAAAAAGGCGTGAGTTTATGTATTTATGTATGCAAGAAAGCGACAAACCCAAGTTTGTTTGTTGTTAATTCCATTCATTTTAGTTTTCTGAGACAGTAGTACCTCATACCATAAGCAAATCCATTGTTACAGTAGTTCATGCTTTGATTCTACTTTAACTGTACCTTAAATTTTATAAAATAATGATATGTCAATAAATGTAATGTATGTGTGACATTATGTCACAAAATATATAACCGGTTTTTATACCGTGACGAGAACAAACGAGCAAGCAGCTCACATAATAGGAATTATTCAACCGTGCATGTGAAGAATCTCTACGCTCAGGGGTCGTATAGACGTTTTATAATAATTTATGGCAATTTTCTTTGCATACATTTGTAAGGAATATTCCAGAATTTTATTTTTAACATTTTCTACAAGACGTTAAGCCCAACAAGCCGCTATAACATTTGGTAGTGGATTATACTCGATCAATCCAACACTCGATGAAGTTAATGATCAAATACATTTACACTGTTTAACATTCTTCTTCGTCTTCTACCTGGCGTTATCCCGCCCGGTGCCAGGGTCCGCCTTCCGGCAAATTCTCCTCCATTTCGCCCGATTTTCGGCATCTTTAATAGTAAGGCCATTGACCCTCATATCTTCCTTGACGACATCAAGCCAGCGCTTCTTTGTTCTACCCCGCGGTCGAGGTCCGGGAATATTGAAGCTCAGGCACAAATTACCGACGTACTCTTGCGGTTTTCCTTAGACTTTCACTGTTTAACATTATCCATTAGAATTTACTTGATAGGATACATCATCCCTCTCTTTCTTTCTCTGTGTTTCTCTCTTTCTTCAACCTCAGTAAGCCTACAATACACTATGAATCGAATAAAGTATTAAAATTTTCTCGAAAGCCTTATGGTTTCATACGAGTCAAGTTATTTGCTTGTCCAATTTTGTCCACTTACCTAATGAACCGTCGGTTTCTGGAAGTGGCCTCTTAACGATGTGAAATTCGAGCCTCGCTGGTTTGTATAGCGTAATATTATTTTATGATAACGTGTTTCTCAGAAGGGTCCTATGATTTTGCATGTTTTCGCCAAGTTACATTTTTAACATAACCGATTTATGTACAGTCTACATATTTTCCACCGATATTTTGCTTTGTATTTTACAAAAAAATCTTGTTTATTTATCTGTAATATATGTTTTCCAGCAACATATTTAATTTTGGTTATACAGCTGCATTGGGGTTATCATAAAATCTGTTGATTGGAGCGAATATATTCTTTGAAATTCTTTTGGAAACATTCCGTCTTGAGTCAAATCAAACTTGGATTAATCTGAAATTCTTCAATATTAAATCGTCTTTACACCTATTAGTTTGCGTCTTTACCCATCGACCTCAACGTCTTCCATCGTCTTCCATACAGTTCTATCCTTCTGCGTACATTCACACTTCCACATCTTAATACTTAATTCTCTAACTCGTTAAATTTTTAGTTCTCTCATTCTTCCTCTCTTTCACACAACACGTTCCATACTAGTCGTTCGGCTAATCTTTCATTCTTTCATCATTTTCCAATCCTGCATATCGGATATACCCTAGGCAGGAACTTTCTAAGATCTTGTAGGGAGGGTTCTATCCAGGTGAATGCGAATGTCTTATCAGATAATTATCCATTAGCGTTTTGTCAGATAGTAGGGTATTTCAGTAACAGCCTATTTAAAACATACGCTTCAAAGATATTCTACTTCTCTTGACCCTTAATGATTTAATTAGCGTTTCAACTTACTACATGTTCAATCATATAAATCCCTGAAGCGTTATTTCCTATACAAGCATATGACGCAATATGATTAATGACTGTCGAGGCGTACTCATTGATACTTGAACAGCTCTGTAAACTGTAGTTATACGATGTCGTTCTCGATTAAACGGATATTTTGATAACAACATTATTACTTTCATTCATAAAGATATCTCCGCTATTTTTAGACTGATGAAAGTTTGGTCAATACAATAAAAAGCTGTGAATGAATATTGTACTCGAAATATATTGTGTTTGAATATGATATGATTTCATTCAGATCATATAATATGAAGACATAAAATTCAAAATTAAATAACCAACAGTAAATTAAATAAATAACAATTAATTGACTTGCGAAGATTATTTATGTACAAGTGGAAAGTAATTCTGAAAAACGTGTAATGTCTATAGGAAAAAATATATATCCATAGATACGAGTTAATTAGTCAATATTTTATTTGTTTACCAATTGATATGTAGAACCTAATATGTACTATTATACATTACTGATCCATGTACGTATACATATGTAAGTATTTAACTTTACACAGTAATTTTAGCGCTAAGTTTAAGTCTCAAATCTACAATGTCTAGCAAGGGATTCAAGTTCAAGAAACAACCACCCTCTTAGGACAACAATTTGCACACCTAATATGCGTATAAATATGTGAACGGACTTAACTGAAACCGAATTTCAGACACCGATTAATATCGGTAAGTAATAAAACCGAAAATTCACACATAATCTTGAGGCCACAGGAAAATATTCACTCTGGTAATTCGTGAGACTTTTAAGTCTCAAAAACCAAGTCATGAAATCAATATCTTCGAATGAGAATAGATTACAGATTTATTTTACAGCGTCCAATGAAGAACATCATGAATTTTAGATAATCATATTATTTTTCCCGATCAAATGGACTCGCTAGTACTGAGAAAAGACTGAGTTTCTACGCGTCCATCGTCGATATAAAATAAATAAATAAAATAATATCATCCAGTAAAAAAAGTAACACTTTACCTTAAGGCCTTTAAATGGCAATGCGTCGATAATTTCTTTGATGTCCGGTTTTTCAATAGTCACAAAATTAAAAAAAAAACCTATGCAAGCATAAATTCCAGTCGCAAAAGACCACTTTTGATCAGCTACACCGTCTATTAATTTGATTCTTACTCAATAACATTTATTAATCCAATAAATTTCAATCAGTAGCGTCTTATTTCATAGCTAACTTCTCAACCAATGTGTCACCAGGATTGTTAAACCATAAAAATAAATTGTTCCACGACAGTTGTACCCGATAGATAAACCCCTCTAATGGTATTATTACACAAAATATAGAAGTTGCATTGATAGCCTCTTGTGTTGATATAATACATGGATCTCAAGAAGACATTTCCTGATAATAATGGAGAATAAAGCCTTTGTAGAATGGAGCCAATATTCTGTTTTATACTAAGTGACCGAGCCTCGTAAAGCGGCGGGCGCTAAGTAATAGAGAAGATGGAATCAAAGTGCAGTACTATGTCTAGAGGAACTCATGAACGAGATCGTAGAAGATAAAGTAGGAATAAAATGAAAGTAAAGAATATGCATCTAAAGTATCACAAGACATGATCCAACTGTTATTGTAATCATTTAATATGTTTTGTACCAGAGAGTACGAGAGTTTTTCTTTTTAAAACAAAATGTCTAGATAGGGCTTACAACTCTAGTTCAAATTTTATCGGTTCATAAACAGCTTCTCGTTTATCCCATCACGTAGTTTCTATGATAGTAAAAATGTACCACATGTATGACAATCTTGGAAAAGAATCAGATCAATCACAAAAAATTACTTATAGGTAATCATACTTACAATAATCTGCTTCTCAATGAAAAGAAGGATTTGTTTAAAGACAAAGAAACAGCAGTGTAACTGAACTCTTGTGTTTCGATTTGTAGGACATTGTAGCCAGAGTAACTACTAGACATATTGAGACTTAACATCTCATGTCTCAGGATGGCGAGCGCGGTGGAACATCAAGCATGGCTTTATAATTGCTGGTGCTGTTTGGTTTTGCTGCTGTTAATGAGCGGTCGTATCGCTTAACATCAGGCAAATGGCATGCTACTCTTGTCATTCATTGCAATACGTAAACGTCGGACTGACAAACAACAAAACTCATTGACTTTAAACACATAATATAAACACAGGTAAAGTAGAACCACAAAATGATAATAAATTCAAGTTCAATATGCTGTTAATTGCAAGGAAAACTAAACAGTAAACTTAGTAAGTTAGTCCCCGTACCTGTCTGATCGACTATTCCCTTGGCTGAAGTTACAAGCCACTGACACGAGCTTGCAAAGTGAAATTCCAACTCGAAGCATTGTGAATAATAAATTATGCCGGGTGCACCCGTTGCGCCAAGTCTTGACTATATTCCTTCCACTAATGGATGTGTAATCTTACGGAAATGGAAACTGTATTGTTCCATTCAATCATTTACAAGGGATTTGTTGTGAGTTTATTGTTAGTAAATCAAAGTTTTAGTATTTTTATGACAGTATTACTGGTGGTAGGTCTCTCATATGTGAGAGATTATCTGGGTAGGTACCACCGCAATGTCTATTTCTCCCGTGAAACAGCAGTGTAAATGCACTGTTGTGTTTCGGATTGAAGGACATTGTAGCCAGAGTAACTACTGGACATAATGAGACTTAATATCTTATGTCTCAGGATGGCGAGCGCAGTGGAATTTTGCTACTGTATATAAGCGGTCGTTTCGCTTACCATCAGGCGAACGGCTTGCTCGTCTCGCCATTCATTGAAATAAAAATAAAAAAGTACATCGATGTAGTTTTCTGACAGTAACTTTTCGCAACAGTTGCATAGATATTTTAAATATTCACTAAATTATTCAGAGCCCTGCAATGCAGTCATTTTTATCGATAACATATTATTATTTGACACTCTCTATTTGAAATTAAACTATTTTTTACGGTTTTATATGGTTTCTTTTTTACATTTTTTCATTCGCTTTCGTGGTCTGTGATCACGAAAATGTAAACCAACCAAACCAACTCCGCGATGAAATTCAAAAAATAGTTTGATCAGTAGGGCGATTCACGTAATTAAATAAGTTCAGTTGCGGCGCAGTTGCAGTTACGTTTCGATCAAAACAGCTCTTTTCGTATTCTCGTAATACGCTCGCGTCAAGTTTGCGTCACGCGAGCGCTTTAGTGTATTCTACTGCTGCGCGTATATGTCAATGTCAAATAAATTTCATACGTCTGACGTACAGTTGACGCGCAGCTCACGCGCAGCTAAACATTTACAAGAATACCGTTTTGTACCAAAACGTAAACTTAATTGTAACCGCACCGCAACTTGATCGGCGCGTCAAGAAATTACGTGACGGTTGGCGGTGCGGATACAATTAAGTTTACATTTTTACACAGAACGGTATTCTTGTAAATGTTTAGCTGCGCGTGAACTGCGCGTCAACTGTACGTCATACTTTTGACATAAATATATATTGATAAGATTTGTAGGATGTTTCCTTACTATGAAAATCGAAACTGCACATGTGCTGCATGTTGTTAATCGGACTAAACCGTCATTTGAGGCGTCAAATGAATAGGTGAATACCTACCGATCAAATTGCGATCTGTATTAACGCGCTACAGTAGAATACGCTAATGCGCTCGCGTGGCGCGAACTTGACGCGAGCGTATTACGAGAATACTAAAAGGGCTGTTTTGATCGAAACGTAACTGCAAATGCACCGCAACTGAACTTATTTAATTACGTGAATCGCCTTACTGAAATCAGCTTGTCAATTTGTTCTTATTTTAATAAAATATGTTTTTGTTAATGTTTTAAATGCAATTTTAACGTAGATCTATTACAATGTTTATCATAAAAATGTCAAACGTTATATGTATGTCAAAGATCTTTTGCAAAAATAAGTAATTGGCAGAAACATGTATTTTAACATTGTTATCTACAGAAAACTCTAATACCAATCTTGTCGTATTTTACTAAATTTAAAACCCAGCATTTTGTTTCGTGATTTCAATACATTAACAAAGGTCAAAATTGAGAGATTTTAAAATATAAGCTAAAATATAATCCTTCGATTCAGCATTAGTCATATTTAGTTGAAAGTTTGATTAATGTTTTATGTTGAAAAATAACTTTAGTGACAGTTTTGCTATTAACGATATAATGTATTACGCATATTTTATTTTTTATTTATACATTGATATACAAATTATATTTAAAAGATATATTGCTAGTATTCATGATTTATTTTTTACACGACACTGCTTTATACAGGGTATATCAAGACTGCTACCGAAACGAAGCCGGGTGGTAGTTTAAGCGACTTCAGACACAATGCAACAGAAAAAGTTATAAAAAAAAGCGACAATTTTTTTTTGTTATTTTTTCCTATGACCATATTTGGGTGGTAAATACATTTTTTCCTAAAATAATATAATACCCTTTTATTTATAAATAACCTAAGCTATAAAAGTGTTTAAATTATTATTTTAGCAAAAACTATGAATTTACCACCCAAAAATGACGATATTTAAAAAATCATAAAAAATAATTGTCGCGTTTCTTTGCGAAAATTTTAGTTGCATTGTGTTTGTAGTCATTAAAACTACCACCCGGCTTCGTTTTTGGTAGCAGTCTTGAGGTACCCGTTATAGATACAAAGCATTAAACCAACACCTTTTGTTAAACTAAAGAAGATCATATGTAATCATAATAACACATATGACTACATTGTGATCATCAATATATCTACGTATCTATTTCATGCATTTTTTATTGCACTTAATACCGAGACGAGCATGTCATTTGACTGATGGTAAGCCATACGATCGTTTATGAACAGTAGCAAAACCCAACAGTGACCCACATGTGACAGCCTCCGATGATTAGACGCCGGCTGTCTGATGTTTGTGAGGCCCACAAATAAATGTCTCGGGTCTGGGTGTTAGTGCGACTGAACAGTCTCTCGTAGTTCCTGATACTTACGACACAAGGCTCGATCTTATCGCGAGGTCAGCTCTATGTATGTATGTGATTGCTGGGTTTATTATTTATAGTGTATTTTATCTACCACCAGTACAATTGTCACATATTATTTCGTCTTTCGAATGCCTTAGGTACAGTAAACTGAATTTCTATCTAGAAAAACATTTATTCCCATAAGACTTGACATACAAATGGAGTTAACAGTACTTAATTAAGTCGACACGTTTTTACAAACATTCGTAAACAACGGTCTTAGTACACACCCTTTTAATCAACCCCGTGTAAATTCTGTACAAAAACAGCCCTTGAAATGCTAAGCGGCAATAAACATGTTACGCGGAGTTAAATAAGGTTTCCACGAGCGAATAAAGATTTTCTAGCAAATGTTTTATGTTAAGTTGACGGAGTTAGCAGGAGTTAGTTTCATTGCAAGGATATTGGAGGTGGTGAAAACTTTGTACGAATTCTCAGACTGAGGCAAACGATGACAGGAAAGAAGAAAGGTGAGTGGGAGACATAGACGAGACGAGATTTAAATGAAGAAACTGAAATGTTCTTGTTCGAATACTTTTTGTAATTATAGCATTATAATCGATAAGTTGTGTGTCATAAGGATACATTTTTTTATTCGTTTCTTCAAAATGTGACAAATTAATCATAAGAAATAAGTTTATATATGTGTCTGCTTGGTCTCACAATCTAATTAAGTTTCAGATTTTAGTTACTTGAAGGTGTAAGTCAAGGCTATAACAGGAACTTCCAGTTTGCATCGCAATGTTTCTTGTGTTGGAAAATATTTTGATACTGAATCAAAATTTTTCTGTGGCTGATGGCTTCACAAGGATTTTACGACGTTGAAAGTGTAAGCGTACGAGACAAAGGGAATCGATCCGAAAATATAATCGGGAAAGGCTCTTATAAAGTATCCTCTACGTGTGATGGATGGATTATCACGAGATAATATTGTGGGTATTATATAAAGAGAAGCTGTACAGAAACTGTGACACGTCTTAACCGATTTCGCAAAGGTAAGAGGTGTAATGTTTTACTATTATCGAAAAGAGACAAACAATGACATAGTAAAATATTATAAATACTCAAAGGCTAAATAAAACACAAGTAAAGGATTTCTCGAAACCCTTCTATACCACATTTTACATGTTTTACTTAACGATAGTATTTTCGCGAAATTGTCTTGAATGTATCTTCCAAACCCTACTTTACAATCCTAAACACTTGAATTATCTGAATAGACACTAAATCTACTGGGTGAGTATATAGATCATAAAATCACCACGTAAAGAAAATTCAGTGATAAATTTATTTTAAATAATTCTCAGGGTAAATCTATGCTACTCCCAAGGATTTTCACACTGACCAGTTAAGAGCTACTCTCATATAAAGATGAATAAAATTAATACACACATTACAAATAACCCATTGTAGTTGAAGCACATTCGCAGAGCATTCAATGTTCGCACACATTAGTCTCAAAAGCCTTTATAAAATCTGAATGACCATTATAAAGAGTTGTATACAGAGCCATTGAAATGTGAAAGGGGAAAATGAATAATGACGCGAAGATTTTTGTGAAGTAATATGTATGAATGATTAATGATGAACTCGGTACTGATAAAAAAATAAACAAATTCTAAATCGATAGAAAAGAAAATATGATCAAACTTAGACTTTCTAAGTTATATAAATATATAGTATTGTTATTAGTAAATAGATGCACCCCTAAGTATTAGAGTTAGGTCTGAATGCACATTCAAATACAAACAATCCGAAAGTTTCAGAGGATTTTCTATCTGACATAACTTATAATGTCATGTAACAAAGCACTCTAAAATACCTCAACATGATACCTCTAGGGAAAAAAATCTCTTTATGTCGGATCTCACGTCGTATTATTTAAATAGGGCATTTAACCCTTTACTGTCCTTTGAAAATGATATGTACGAGTAAAGTTGTAAACTAAATCATTAGTCACGTAGACTTAACATGGCTCTTTACTTAATATTTGTAACAGCAAATGTAATCCTAATTCTATTGTTAATGATAGCTTCTGAAACTACATGTGTTAATACAAAAAACTGTTCTCTACAGGTTATAAAATTACAACATTTAGATTATCAATAATCGTTTTATAAAATACAGTACACACGCTACCAAGCATAAGCATACAATTAACAAGTTATGCAATAAAAAAATATATAACGTCTAAAATATTATATTGTAGTATGTTGATATAGTGGCATGAAATTTCCTTAGAATTGTGGAGGGACATGGGGGAGACCTTTGCCCAGCAGTGGGACGAAATAAGTTAAACAAAAAAAAATATTGATAAATATTAATAAAATTACACAGTATCGAGTTTTGACAAATGATAACACGAAGCGACTTTTTTCATATCCATATATTATGATAATTGTATTTTTGAGGCAAGAAACTCCCCGTGTAAATGAGGCTTAAGTTAGGAACGAAAAATACTGGTGGTAGGTCTCTCATATGTGAGAAGCCATCTGGGTAGGTACCACCGCAATGTCTATTTCTCCCGTGAAACAACACTGCTTAAATGCACTGTTGTGTTTCGGATTGCAGGACATTGTAGCCAGAGCAACTACTGGACATATTGAGACTTAACATCTTATGTCTCAGGATGGCGAGCGCAGTGGAATATTGCTACTGTTTATGAGCGGTCGTATCGCTTACCATCAGGCGAACGGCTTGCTCGTCTCGCCATTCAATGCAATAAAAAAAAAAAAAAAAAACTGCATATACGTATATTACAGTCGTGCACAAAGTTTGCAGAAAACCGCTCATTTACATTACTGATTGCCGATCGCTCCTGAATTTTCACTGCAGTTTTTTAAACTTTATTTACTTGGTCGTTATACAAGCGGTTCACTCCAAATGAATTTCGGCACATACTTACGTGACACAAAATGTTTACTGATGTACACAACACCATATACAACTGCTCTGTGTGTACAACTATTCGTAATAAATAAAGAAAATTACGATGAAATTGATGAATTGATTTTTAAAGTGAAAGCCAAGTACCTTTTCTCACAAATTGGTGTATTGGACGTCCACTTGTACAAGGCGGGGGAACAATCTACTAAAATTACTGAACGCAGACCACTTCCGTCAGTTAACTATGAGCATTATTTAACAGTAGATTTACAATGTCTGAAGATGCACGACAATATCAATATCATATTTGATATCGATGTTACCCCAAAACTTGAGTTAAGTGAATAGCGCAAAACCTGCTTCTAACGTCCTCTTTCCCAGTTTTACTCGTACAATATTTACTTTGTATTTTAAGAATGTTGACCAACATGTTTTGACTCCCGGTTCCGGACTAGAAAGGCTAAATAATACTCGAGGAAACCGCTTTATAGCATCGTTACTGAACTTAAAAGTGTTTCAACACGTTATGACAGTTTCATAAAATCTTGAGACCGTCTTCATTGCAAACTCTTTAAAAGCTAGCTGATACTTTTCTATATAAGATGGAAGTTAAAAGTATCTTAGTTAATAGAGGTTATTGAAGCAAGTTCAAAGCACTTGTTTATTCTTATGAATAGAGAAACAGGCTTGCCATTCGTCTTATAGTAAGCGATACGACCACTGATGGACAGGAGCATTACCAAACAACACCTTGAATTACAAAGCAATGCTTGGAAATTCACTGCGCTCGCAATTTCAAAACATATCACTAATATCCTTCAAACCAGAACACGAGAGTGCATTTACATTACTGTTTGTGGGGAGAAATAGACATTGCGGTGGTACCTACCCCAGCGACCTTTCACATATAAGAGGCCTACAACCAGTAAAAATCTATTATATATGGCGCTGTGGGCAAGGTGACAATTAGGATATGAAAGGCTTTAACAATCATAGCGATAAAAATGGTTGTAAATAAATAAGGTAGTTCATGTAAAGGTTCTAGAGTGGAGGCCATGTACAGGCAAGCGAAATGGCAGAAAAGCGACGAACTGGGTAAGGCTGCAGGAAATCGCTGGATGCAGGCCGCTTCCAATAGGTCGATGTGGAGATCCTTGAGGAGGCCTATGTTCAGCAGTGGACTTCTTGTGGCTGAAATGATGATTATGATAATGATAAGTCTTCATTAAAGCAGGATGAGATATTACACAAATACAAACGCAAAATACAAGCCTAAATTATATCGAAGCACAAACCTAAACAAAAACCTGAAATCATCTTGATAAATGGCATGTCCAAAACTACAACTAAGTTTAGAATGGACGTCGTTTGTAAAGCAAACCAAAAAAGAGCAATAACTGGGTCTAGATTACATAGGCTAATACATCTCAGTAAACGAATTTACCTCAATCTGAACGATGAGTTCGCAAATGGCAGCATTGACAATCCAAAAAAATGTTTGGCATGTGCGGCTACCTTCGAAGTTCGGACCGATCAATCAAAGTCCCTCCTTATCAAATTTGTTATTGATAGAAGGCTAAGACGTTTCCCTGCAGAAGTTGTAGACAAATTTATTCGAAGGAAGTTTGAACCAATCTGTGTCTTGGAATAAGATTTTGTTTAGCTTTTAGGTAGGATTACTTTTACGTTTATGTGAAATCTTTGGGTAAAAAATGAAATGCTCGGGATTTATTTACAGAAGTAATGATAATTCAAATCCGTAAACAATATATTTTCTGTAAATAAAAGATTATTATTGAACCCAAGCTAAATCTTTTTAATGGTTTCTTAGATTTACGCGAATGTTACACATTGAAATAAAACTATTATTTACGGATTTTATCGCGAATTTAGTTTAATTTTTTTTTTACATTTTTAACATTTTTAAATTTTAGGGACCCGCGTGAAAGAACACATAGCTGACGTCAAACATCGACGCTCAACGAAGTCTGCAGTTGCTGAACATATAGAAGAAGGCTCCAAGCATTACCTCCGCTTTGACCAGCCCCAAGTCCTCACTAAAGAACACCGTTTCCTGCCCAGGATGTTTCGCGAGGCTATTAAAATTAAAAAACATCCAAATTTCAATAGAGAACATGGCTTGAAGCTTGCACAAGCATGGGATCCAATACTACATTTAATTAAATCGGAACCCAAAAGACCAACTGCCAGACCTCAAGACACTGTGAGCTCCTTCTGCGTAGATCGGATCGCAAACATAGACTAGATGTTTTAAAATTAATTTTTAAATTAATAATTGTAAAATAAGGGTAGTTGAATTGTAACAGTCACAGAGCGGACGCCTAATACCTCAGTCCGCCCCGTGACCACGAAAGCTGTAAAGTGATCGAAACGTCGGGAAGTTAAAAATGTAAAAAAAAAACTAAATTCGCGATAAAATCCGTAAATAATAGTTTTATTTCAATCTAAATATTTTTGAAATCTTGGCGTAATAAGAGTATAAATAAACCAAAAACGTTTTATATCCCAGAAAAATATTTCACATCTAAACAGCGAAAAACGTTCAAAATTTCGTGTCGTAAATAAGTATTATAACAGCATAATGGTTTCTTAGATTTACGCGAATGTTACACATTGAAATAAAACTATTATTTACGGATTTTATCGCGAATTTAGTTTAATTTTTACATTTTTAACTTCCCGACGTTTCGATTACTTTACAGCTTTCGTGGTCACGGGGCGGACTGAGGTATTAGACGTCCGCTCTGTGACTGTTACAATTTAACTACCCTTATTTTACAATTATTAATTTAAAAAATCAATTTTAAATATCTAGTCTGTGTTTGCGATCCGATCTACGCAGAAGGAGCTCACTGTGTATTTCAATATTATAACAGCGCCAAGACTCAATTAAAATATTTGTGGAGAGACAGTTACTTCGGCTTTCAACGTGGTCTAGAATTTATGTATCTTTGTAGCACATTCTGCTAGCCTGCCCTCTAAAATAGTACCTCGCAAGAAGCGTGATATAGCGACAACTGAATGTCTACGAGCGGAAAATACTTTAATAATTTATTCCTTTAAAGAAGAATTCTCGGCATAATGAGCAAACATGCGTTTCTAAAGAGAAATTTTATAGCTTTGTCTGACATCAATGTATGCACGTGACTTGACTTCAGTTAAGGTTTAGAATAAAAAAATTTATTCAATTTTATCACGTTACATCCCACGGTTGGAATTTACATACAATTATTTCAAATTGTATGTAAATTCCAACCATTTGAGAAAAGGAAAAATAAACGCAATTAGACAGTCATAAAATAAAAGAAATATGAAGGAAGTAAGACAGTAACTATTTATCTACGAATTTCTACAATAAATTTCAAATAGAGCGGATGTGTACCAGTAATACCAATCCAATCGAGTTAGAATCAAAACTGGATTATACAATCAGGAACACAGTTCACAAAACCAGAGTCGCACAGCTCATATCGAAGAAAACAGAAACACAAAGGTAAGTGGATTTTCAGAGCTTCCTTCGTCTTATCTCCGGAGATTGTACTCGTATGTATGATGAATATTAGTATGATAGCATTATATGGATTTACTTCTGTCTGATGTCTTAATTGGCAACCCTTTGCACGAATATGAGATCCTCTAATTGCATTCACATGAGTTATTAACAATGAGAAAATTAAATCAGATTATACCTATTTGTTATAATATGAAGTTCACCTCTCTTCTATATAGTTATAGATTTTAGACATAGAAGTGGTAATAAGATTATTTTCATACAACCTTTTGAAATACATTGTTTCGTTAAGTGACAGTGACAAATTATGATTAGCTTTTGTAACAAAATATGAAGAAAGACACTTCAATTCCATTTCCTTATTAATTGACACATTTTAATTGCCCATGTATAATTTGCAAAAAGTGATGTCATTAAAATAAAGGCGACAAATAATATTTGGCAGCGGTATATATACGACAGCCTCCGTAGCGCAGTTGGTTAGACGCCGGGTGTGATACGAGAAGCCGCGGGTTCGATTCTCGCACCGAAACAAATATTTGTGTGAACCACATGGATTTTGTTTCGGGTCTTGGTGTTTGTGAGATCAAAAAGTCTTTCGTAGTTCCCGATACCTACGACACAAGACTCGATCTCAATGTAGGGTCAGGACTATGTATGTAACTGGTGGGTGTACTTATTTTATTGTAGAAATAATATGACAAATTATTCCTATGTGATTTCCAAGATCATTTTAATTTTAATCCTCATCAGACGAGTTTTATTTTAGAAGTAAGTGTCTTTTCAGAGCTCCATAGCATCTTAATTCCTTTTTCAAACCCACCTATTCTCAAATGATAAAACCCACTACAATTTAAATCACACCTGAAGCTTTAACAACTTAACGCCCTTCATTATCTGCAGCCGAGGTGCAGACAAGCTCGTTGACATTACACCTGGCTAGTGTTGGCATAAGTAGTAATAGCAATCACGAATAGCAAGTGAAGTCGTTAATAACATTTCACAAGTTATATTAAGCTAAATTTTGCGATTTGGGATTATTATTCACAAAGTCGACCGGCTAATATCATCTCGTGTTATCTATAAAAGAGTGATTTTTTACGGATCCATTTAAAAAAGCTACTCAACAGTCAACTTTGTGTGATGTGAAGAATTGTTGGGTATAATATTACATGGTCAGTTTTTTTGTTTACTAATTATGTGGGCGGCAATTAGCAATAGCAGAAATATAGAGCATGCTAAGCCATCAAAAATAACAAAGTGGTAATGTTAATTTCAAATATCAATAATTCCCATTAGTACACCTGGCTATGTTGTAATCGCAACTACACGTTAAAAGGCCACTTGCCCGCCACTATCTTGCTTTACCTGGGCGCGCCGCCTTCATAAATTAACCACTAATGTATTACAAGACGATGAAGTGTGGAAAATTATGACGGTGATTTGTTCCTTTCGTTATTAAAATAAGGTTGTAATATATTGTTTAATTAAGAGAAATTTATTTTTTTGTTACGAGATAATTTAAAATTAGTTATAATTATAGTATATGTTTAACATAGCTAATCAGTATACTGATAGATGCAAATACAAACTAGTTTCTGATTAGATTTTGAGCTAAAAAAGAATTTTTAAATAATATATATTTAAATATAGATTTATAAAAATAATAAAAGAGAGCGATATATAACTAAGAATATTCTTATTTCAAATTGCTTCAGTAAAAAATCATGATTTCATAGGAAAGGAGTTTCAAGCAACATGTTAATTACATTCTATAAGCACTTAAATTATACCTACGATCTAGATATAAACATGAACTTGGTTTTGTTATTGCAAATCTCAAAAACGTTTAGGTGATGAAATCTTAATAGCACATCTGGTTCTTTTTAAACAACTAAGTAAAACAATAATAAACCAATAATTCTAAAACAATACGATAACTTTCACGTTTGGTAAACACACACCGCAATATAATATACCAAGAAACCGCACAAACTTCCCAGTACTTAAGAGCAAAAGTATAGATATCATATTAATATTCGTATTGACGTTTTCTTTCTTTATAATAGGAATTGCCCCTTAACTTGGCAGTCATCCAGAGCCAAACTAAACTGTAGGAGACCTCAAATAACCTTTGCATTTACTTGTATTTGGCACGCTTAGACTATCTCTATAAAACTGATGAACCATTATCGGTGATAGGAGATACAAAGCCGTTTGCACACAAACGACTTATTGGGATTGGTATTATATGGTATTAATTTCAGAGTTGCGATATTGTATTTACATGTACGTGGTTGCAATAATTTATAACGAAGTTCGATGATAAGTTATAAATAATAATAAATACATCCAACAGTCAAATACATAGTCTTAACCACAAACTAACATCGAGTCTTGTATCCTGCCTATTATATTATTATATCAGCAACTACACACATATTGGTCTCACAAACACCCAAACCCGAGACAAATATTTCTGGGTTACAAAAACATTTGTCTCAATGCGGGGATCTGACCCGCGGCCTCTCGTTTTTCAATCGGCGCCTAACCAACTGCGCCACGGAGACTGTCGCTGTTGCATTACATTGTTTAGAATAAAGGTATTAATTTTTAATTTACATAAATACAAGTGAATTTTCAGAATTTAACCTACAATGTGGCATGTAAAAAGAGAATAAGAGATAGCTTTAGTTTCATCTGAAAATTTCTAAGAATAGACATGGTTTCATAGAAAATGCCCAGCAGAACATAACTGAGAATATCCAACAACAATTCTAAGAAGATCGTAGTGCCTTTTAAGTTCTCTTGAACAAATTAAATACCTACTACTGAATTTCGTCAACAGCAGATTATTATAACTATACTTCGGACCTGCATTTTACTACTAAATTCTGACACTCTAGTTCACACGAAAGGGAAAAAACAGTTTATGGTAAATACACCAAAAACATAGTATAAAAGACATGCTCCCTTATCGTGCAAGACACACGTATCCAAGAAAATGCCTTTTTGGGATAAGTACTCTGCGCGCAGTTCGCTTGGTCATCAAATCTTGTATCTTGCACGCAGGCGGCTTGTACCGTACTACCGTTGCTTCATTTTCTTGTGTTTTTGTACCAATTTATTTGTACTACTTTCTTGGGTCTAAGAACGAAGGGCCTTATAACTTAGAGTAGCAATGGATTAACTTTAGTCCCATGTTTAAGAATTGAATCAATGATTTTGAATAGGTATTCACGACTTTATGATAAAACATTGATTTAAAAAGTAAAAATTATGAACAAAATAATCGAATCGATTCTAAAGCTTTGGACTAAAGTTGATATCTTGCTCATCCGTGTTTATTATTAAGGCAAAAAATGTTTAGTCTATCACGTTAGCCTCATCCACTAGAGTGGATATTAGACCAATATTGTAATATGAGAATTTTCAAGCCATTTAATAATTAACTGATACCCCTATGTATGAGACTTATGAGTATCAAACCATCAGTTATTCGATCATAAATTCAGTCTTAAGATTTTGTATTTTCATTGTACATCATATGAAGTTTACAATACGATAACATATCCTGAACAAGAAAGAAAAAGTAAACATTCGTTATAACAAAAGACACTTATTAATAAATCTGCCACCTAACGGTCCTTATAACTTATCTACTTGCGCAAACAGATATAAATCAAGCTCGCAATATTGCGTCAATTCGATCCGACTCATCGAGATATATTACAGGGCTGAGCCAGTACTTTGCCAACATAATGCACGGAAAGAAACTACGTAATGAAACACAAATTGATTGTTATTTGATTACAGTGGGAAAGTTAACTAAATTAGGGATATTTTTTCGTCTTCAGTATCTTAACTAGATTAAGATCCCGACATTCCTCGTATGCTTAAGATGATGGAACAGGTTTTATTGTTATTCGGCCATTTAGTTGCAATAATTTCATCTTGACAGGCAATAGTATTGAGCCGGCCTATCCGGTGTTTTCGAACAAATATCTTATTAGGTTAAATAATCTAATAGATCTATAGAACATTTGTGGAAGGGGTAAGGTCAATTAGTATTTACTAACAAGCTGACCCGGTTCCGTCTGGGCGCAGATACTTCTTGAACCCAGTCCACATCAAGAATATAATATTATTTATTAATGTGACCAATGTGACTGTTATCCGACTCTTTACTGATTTTCTTGTTATATCCCATCTTTATACCTTTTATTCTGTTCCATAACTCAAAGTAGGTAATCCTGTCCTTACCTGTCCTATATCATCTCTTTGAGTATGACAGACTAACAAATGTATTTGAATTCTTTGCTCATGTAGTGCTCCCAAAGGAATAGTCTATTTTTAGATATAAAAGTAGCCTATGTATTAATCCAGAGTGTCAACCACCTCCATACAAAATTTAAGTAAAATTTGTTCAGCCGTTACAGTGGTCAGCGTGCACTCAGGCACAAATAATTAGATAAACAGGCAAACATTATAACAATCACTGTGTTGGGCTATAATACGTTACAGTGTCTTGTATTAGTTTTTCTCATTTAATTCCCATCTTACAAATTTATGTGTGAATTGCTGAGTACAGTTGTAATGTAACGAACCATTGTTAATTTAGTTCCGTAATCACAAAGTAGTTAATTTTAGGCTGTTACAGTTGATAGCATATTAATAATGTGTTCGTTACGCGTAATTGTACCAAATTAAGATAAATAAATACAACAAAATATTTATGAATTCGTGTATTCACAGGCAATTAACACATTGAATGAGGAGATTTTGGGCACAAATTCAAGTCAGTCCAATAGCTACCAGTTTAGTGATAAACGTGATGAAATTATACCTGCATTAAATTCTTCATTAATTTACCAGACTTAAAATTAACCCTCTTTCTTTCATTACTGTGGAATTATTACGTCAGAATTACCTTGATTATTAAACGCAAACGCAACCTTTTTAATTTCCAGTTACCAACCCAACCTGCGTCCGGTTGGGCCGTATTCAACCAATTCATATTCAGAGAGCAATCCCTTCCTTTAGCCAAATATCTTAAGACTATTAACCTGACAGCTCATAAATGCTAGCTTCCTCTGCAAAAAGGCCTATTATACCCCCAAACAATCTGACATGGCAAAACTTGGCATATTATACCCAAACACAGGCGTTATTATCAACAAATTGCGGGGTATGACACGGGTTGCGTAAACACTCGTTCTCAATTGTTGTTTACCAATCCATTGAAATTTTGTGAATATGAACCGCTCTTTTTCCTTTTGCGTCATTGTGTTCAATGATATGTTTGTTTGCATCGGATTTGTGGTTTTAGTTTACTTCCTATCTGTGTTGATTATCGGGGTTAATGATGCGAAATTCGATAGAAATTTGTTGCAAATTACCGTATTACTCAGTGTTATACGAGTAATTGCATTTTGTAAATTTTAGAAATAAACATTTTTGCAACACAATATGCAAAATTGTTGTCTCGGGTTCGAATCCCGGATCGGATGAAGTGACATTGGATTATGCTATTCATTATCAGCCCATAGTCAGAACATTGTGCGCAATATGGCCCGCTATCACAACGTGGGACGGAGAAAATAAAACGAGATGTGGTTATCCTGGTCACGCCTACCCCTTCTGGGAAGAAGGCGTGAGTTTATATATATATGTATTTTCGAGAAAATCAAATTAACACTCAAAGTCAATACATCTCCAGGAAATTTAATTTAGCCTTTCCGTTGTTCGAAACTGTAATCACCGCACGTCGTGCGCTATTGTTACTTCACAAGTACGGAACAATACCGCATCGTGTGTCTTATTGTTGGATTTGACCCAGTTCCTCATAACTTGATCTTGAAATTTACCGAGTTATTCGCTAAATGGATACTGTGCTAAGGTAGGTTACTATCCAACTAAACTAATAGCAATACCAAAGCGATTTATAAGAATTTCTATGGGATGTAAGTCCGCCAACCTGCACTAGGCCAGCGTGGTAGTCTATATGGCCTACCCACTCTCAATCGTACTCTCGATTGTAGAGTAGGCCTGTGCCCTGCAGTAGGATGTATATGGGCTGATACAAAAGAAACTAATAGGTACCGTTTGACATTTTATACTTTTCAAGTTTTAACAAGCTTGTATAATTTTAAATAACATTTTCTGTAAAACAATGGAACTGTGGTTTTACAGTAAATGTTATTGAAATATAAGTTATGACTGTGCAAAGTGGAAAGGTATGAAATGTCATAAGCAGAGGCGGCTCATCCGAAAGATTGCTAAATTATTTCGGCATACATTTAAAGCGGTTATTACCGAATCCGCCAAACGAGCAAACAGGTCATTTGACGGTAAGTGATCACTGCCGCCCATAAAGATCCACGATAATCCATCTTGGACCATAACCAAATATATTGCCAGCAGAGGCGGCTCATCCGAAAGAGCGCTGGTGCAGTGCACTCCCACGAAAATTACATACTTAGCTAATTTAATAATTTATATATATTTATAATACATAAATCCTTACATTAGGTACATTCTTTATATTTTACTACGCCTATAATAAGTCTTAGTATATTACCTATATAGGTACATGTAGCGTCAATTTGTAACGAGTGGAGCGCCAGCGATTGTGCTCCTATGAAACGAAGTTTAGTACGACCACGGTGGTTTAACTTAGAACAAACAACGACGAATTATAATCATCGTTTTTACTAACTTAACACCAGAGGGCGAAAAAATCGTTGGTTTGTACGGGTTTCTCCATTTTACGTAGATTGTATTTTACGCGTATATTATTGGCCCTAAATTACTTTTAACAGCATTGATTAGCTTATTTGCTGATGAGTTAATTTTAAAGGAATTATTAAATTTATTAAAATGCATACACATGCGGAAATGAGAATTGTTATTTTCACATTTCTATACAGAATAATTAGTTTCAAATAGATAAAATTCAAATCGATTCTGTTAGATCTTATTCAGGTCCAAACCTCCCTAAATCTTTTCTTTTCATGAAAGTAAGTATAGATATATTACTGGATTATTTTTCTTACTTAACGCCAGAGGGCGCCTTGAATTGATTGAGTGACATCTCTATCTTAGTATGTAAAATGTACTCTGTGAGTACGACTCTTAGTACTGTATTCAATGAGTGCGAAAGAGAGCTACGACTCGCGCTGACGCGTGAAACAAAAGATATCGTATGAGAAATTAGCGTAATGTGGAGCGCCGCTCACGCGTCACTCAGTTGTCGTACAGCCAGTCGTGCCGTGCGCGCGCCGGCGGGATATCCTACTTATGCGCAGTTGTCGTCCTTATGTATACAAACAACGTCAAGCAAGCTCGTCGACTTCGTCAGTTAATTCGCAGTTTTTTTAAAATAAATATTAAAAAATAGTTTGTACGCTTAATCAATTCAATTTCTGATTTTCACAAGAAAGTAATAGATATCTTCGCACGCCAAAAAGAGCGGCGAATGGATTTTGTATACAAATATAATAAATAGTAAGCTCTAGTTTTTCAATTAATTTTTTTGTGAACCCCCATCAAAAAATTTCACGAGCCGCCTCTGGTCATAAGGTACCTATTAGTTTAATTGGATTATACTGGCTTATTTTATAAATGTCTGGGCAAACTGATTTTTACCTACACAGTACTAATTTTACTCTGCCTTCCATCTTCAAGAATATTGAATCTGACAAATAATATATTTCAAGTAAAAAAACTTGTAATGGTTTGAATAAACTACCCGAGATCGAACTGAGGACCTACCAGTACACAGAACTTATTTGGTGCCAACAGAAAAATGGAGCAACTTTCCATTTTGCAACCGAAAAGATAATTGCTTAAAAATGTTGACTAAAACAGGACATCAATTATAATTAGTATTTGATAGAACATATTTTATAATCCATACTCTATGTAATATTTGTTTAATCAATATTCAAGTTAAATAACATTTAACAACGTAGCAACAAGGTTAGCAGAGTACGAGATGTATGTATTTACTAATCCTAGCGAAATTCAAATAACATATGCAATTGCAGTTAAATTTAATAAAGCGAAATGCCATATACATATTAGATCCAAGGACTTACAAACCTTAGCTAAACTTCAAATAACCTCATATGCATTTGCAGTTAAATTTAATTAAACGAAATTCCGTATACATATAAGATCGAATAAATCCAATATATGAACTAAGTAATATCAAAGACCACTTACTGGTTCCAGAAAGGATTTCGCGTGTTTAAATTTTATTTATGTGCGGCGAGAACTATATCGTGGGCGTAGTGTAAATTATTTATAGGACATACCGCCGGCAGTCTAAACGGTTTAGTTTACGAGCTAGCAAATTTGCAAGTAAAACCTAGTCCTAAACATCTTTAATTAAACTTTACGGCTGACGATATCGAATTAAGCCCGACTCACACGCCCGACTTGCAGTTTGCGAACACTTCTGTGAACAACATGCATTTGGAGATACCAGTCGCAAAGCGTATTTTAGTGTAAGTGAACTGAATTTATTGAGAAGTAAATATATTTTGATTTGTAACTGCAATTTTAAAATATGAGCTAATACTTATTCCTACTAATGGTAAAATATATACATATCACGTATAGGTCGTATCAATAAATTGACATATTTTCGTTGGCATGTTAGCGTCTAAAATATTTACATCACTTACAAACTTCTTCAATAAGTATATCTAATATCGTTAGTTATAATAGTTAGAAATAACTTACTTATAGAAACTCTGCCTATAGCAAACATTTTTCATTAAAATAAATTAATCGCAAAATGTTGTAGGTCGAGTATAGTTAAATTAATCAATTGGTCAACTTTATCCCAAATATATGCTATGTTTGCAAAGCCCATAACAATCAAATGCAGTGTACTAGGTTAACTATAATTTGTCAATTGGTGAATTTTGTCGCCCTAAAACTTTGTTTGTATGGCGCAGCAGTTACACATAAAAACCATTTATTGAATTTCAAGATTTTACAATCAGGCAATTTCCTACAATTTAAAATTACGATGATGTGTGATCAAATGCGATAGTTCAGTGACAAAATGTCGGTTGTGCGCTTAGGCCTTATCGACGAATGATGACGTAACAATTGTACTGCCTTAAGAAACGGAACATTAACTACTTAATTACATTCGGATTACCGTCTCCCTTCTCAGCTATCATGAATATGTAAAATTATTGCGTAACAGATTTAAGTCATGTAATAGAGCAACGTGTTGATTGAATTTGTGTACGACTAAATTAGAAATACCATAGCATTTAAACATAACAATACAGATGTGATAGACACAACCAGATGTCTTGTTTAATTAACACGTTCAAATTAAATAAACAGTACATACATACATTACCATCACGCCTGTATCCCATAGGGGTAGGTAGAGACTATAGACCGCCCCTTTGCTGGATCCTGATATACTACTTTCGCTTCATCCACTTTCATCAACCTTTTCATGCATTCTCGTCGGTTCAGGGTACTTTAGACCTGACCCTTGTTGAGGGTATCACTGATTTGGATGGTGTTTATTCGGTGAGGTCGACCCCTATAACCGATACTTACTAAATAAACACTAGCTATAATGATACGAAAATTTCCCTGCTCCATAGAAAAATGTCGTATTCATAAAGTATCGTAGCTGCAAAATCTAACAGCTTTATTCATAAACAGTTTTAAAACCTATTTTAAATATCGAATGTTTTGTCGTCATCTCAAACGGCCGTAAAAGTAACTGAAATAATTAAATCCTATTAGATATATTTTAACAGCTTACCAACGCAACGCAAGACAAATTATTTATTAGTGATGTTCGAAGATTAACTATCCATCATTTTTAAATAATGTAATTGATTTCTTACTTACTTATACCGATAAATAATAATTTTACAAAGCTCGTGCCTTTTGTAATGGGAACTTACGTTTTTATGAAGCGAATCTCTCTCACTCACACAAAATCACAATTTTTATTCTAATGGCAATACAGCTGGATATCATTTTCGTTTTCGCTTCAACAATAAATAGATGCAATACTATTTGATAAGATCAAAAGTTTAAGACACAACTACGGTATCGGAAAAAAATCTGACTCAATAATATATTTTGTATATGTAATTATAAGACATACACATACATACATAAACTCACGCCTTGTTCCCAGAAGGGGTAGGCAGAGGTGCGAGAGCACCCACATTTCGCCTTATATGTTCCGTCCCACAATATGATAGGTGGCGAGCCTATCGCCATATCGGGCACAAATTCCTGACTCTGGGCTGATACTGAATAGAAAAATCCAATATCACTTTGCCCAACCCGGGATTCGAACCCGAGACCTCAGCTTTATAACCGTAGTACAACTACGCCACCGAGGCAGTCCATAAATTAGTCAGTAATTATAAGACATAACCTTACAATTTTCTCAATCGAACAACATAACCTCTGTAATTTATGATATACGTTTTTCATGATCCATAATTGCCTTGTATGGTCTAATATAATAATTAATTACTAGAATTTAAATCATTGTATATTTTCTAATTGACTAAAACCATACAAATATATAAAACCGAATACAAATGGAACTTAATAATAAAGATTCCGTGAAACGCAAAAAATATTATAAATGCGAGAGAATACCTTTAAAATAAACAAAAAATTATTAAACAAAAATTAACCAGAGATGTGTAATTACTATAGGCACCGGCATGATTCGAACTCACAATCTTCTGCTTACTAGACAGGGGCTTAAACCAACTAAGCCACGGCGCCTACATATGGAACTGTCGTATTTGCGGTAGAGAATGCGGTACATCAAAACTGCTACCGAAAATAAAGCCGGTTTAAGAAAAAACAAATATATACTAGATACAAGGTCCGGAACAAAATCATACGCCAAAAATGGCCGAGGTTGCTTATACTTATACATTTGAACTACGAAATGTAGCAAAAAATCTTAAATTATGATGAATTTCAAGTAAAAATAAACCCCGTTCCGTTAAATCAAGATTTATTCTGTGTTGGGACATACTTAAATCAAATAAGAGCACATGCTTATTACTGCTCTTATTTCTCTTACCGTTTCTCCGGTCGTTACATATAATCTAGTGTAGATTTGATCAAAGGCTCGGAGGTAGTTTTGTTTTTACTAATATAATAGTGTGCACCCATTTTTAAAGAAGTTATGTATTACGGAAGAGTTTAAATTAATATTTTAGCAAAAATATTAACCTTAACACGATTATATTTAAACAAACACTAAAACTACCATCCAGCTTCATTTTCGTTAGCAGTCTTGATAGCTATCCTGCATAGATACGTATTTGATATGCGTTTATGTATATGCCAATAGTGTATTATTATGTACTTATGAGTATTAACTTGCATGTTTCATTCGCTCAGGTGCAAGTACTGGCTTGCTTTACTCTTACGAGTATCATAATAATTACACACGGTCAAGTTATAAAAAAATTGGTTGAAGATGTTTTTGCCTGAAAGAATAACAAACAACGAGAAGCCAAGGAAGGCTTCTAGAATACCTTCTGTATATATATGTACAAAATTGTATATTCATTCAATGAATAGAGCATATATTTTCAGCATAATCGTTAGTTTCCGGATAGCAAGTAATGCATGTACATAATGGTGGAAAATCATTGTGATCATTGTA
The DNA here is from genome assembly GCA_009982885.2 of Hyles vespertilio. Lineage (NCBI taxonomy): Eukaryota > Metazoa > Arthropoda > Insecta > Lepidoptera > Sphingidae > Hyles > Hyles vespertilio. Next base: position 4,501,589 of record CM042814.1, on the reverse strand, counting down.
AGTGTCACGTATCGTAAGAAAAAGCAGTAATCATATTTGGACACTTTATTTGGATTACTCTGAAATAATCATGGCATAGATTTAAACTATGATGGTGAAGGAAAACATCGTGATGCCACCTTCATACCATAGTGATAATAAATAATTTATTTGGTAAATAAAGTCCGCAAACCCGTACTAGGCCAGCGTGGCGGACTATATGGCCTAACTACTCTCAATCGTATTTTCGATTGTAGAGAAGGCTCGTGCCCTGCAGTGGGACATATATGGGATGATATAGTATACACTACCGATTTAAATTTATCGTGCCAGCGTAAAAATATCCTTAAACAGTATATTATTTTTAATTGTTTTCTAATAACTTCTCAACAGCAGCTCAGGAAAAATTAATTTGCTAAAACCAGCGGATAAAGTTTGCCATCAGTTTTAAAAAGTTGTGTGTAAAGTTTTGAAGAATTAATTAATCGGCTAACAGGACGGCAGCCGGCTCCTGGATAAAAGTATCCCGTGACGTAGTTATATTTAAATCTATACGGTAAACAAAAAAGGTTTTGATGAGAAAGTTTTTATATAAATAAACTTATATGTTAATTTTAGAAATTATACAACAGTAATCTAGATTGGCTTTATGAGTCTTAAGCGTCTTGCTGTTGAAGTTGCCAGCCCATAGACGTCTCACTGTAGGGCACGGGACTTCTCTGTTACTGAGAGGACTATTGAAAGGGATTAGGCCGTACAGCCCACCACGTTGGCCTACTGCGGGTTTGCGGACTTTATATACCATAGAAATTGTTATAAATTTGACGTTATTATGTATGAGATTGCCTAAGACCAGGAGAAATGTAGGACTTATACATTAGGATTACTGCAAATTATATAGTATTTGCAACCAAAAGTAATTTGATTGTAGGTAATACCAAATTCAGTTAAAATGTCAGTGGTTTCCTGCCTTGAGGTAGCCTTTTATCACAGTATATACATGAAGATAAAAGTTGTAACAATATTATATGTAAGCTTTACATTCCCGATAAAATCTTTCTACATTAAAAACTTCATCTTTCCGGCCATTAGCGAGCTAACGTGGTGACCTACTTTAACAGTCTTTTTCTAGTTGTTATCTCCCAACCACATGCATTGTAATATAATAGATCCTTCGTTTTTTTATTATTTTTACAATGACCGCCCTTCTTTCCATTTTCCTTACAGAATATTATGTTATTCTTAGTGATAGCAGTGCACCTGACTATGCACTAGTATCCACATGAATATAGACTAGTTAAAGACTAGGAAATAAAGAAAACAAAAGAAAGTGACACTACTGCACATGCACCGTGTAGCTATATTATGGTCTGTCTATTGACTGCTGACGATTTAAATTCTAACTTTATTGTATTAATATAGGATAGTTATTCGTTTGTCTTGATTAATAAAATTCTTCGGTGAAAAAAACGGTATTATAGGCAAAGTAAATAAAGATTTACTCGAACCGATGGTTTCAATACCACAATTTTTTTTAAATAACTACACCCAACAGTCACTTATACATATACACAGTCAGGTCATAAGTATTGTCACACAGTAAAAACTTTTCTTTTAGAATGCTGGCCACAAAAAAGTTTATTGAATTCGAATTTCAAATTGTTTATGAAAATAAAAATGTATACTTTTTCGAATATTACTCATTTTTAAATATGGAGTGGACGCTTAAAGAAGACCGTGTTGCAGTTATTGCGTTGCATCGTTGCGGTTACGCGCCAATTCAAATTTTCGACACACTGAAAAATTTGAACATAAGCGAAAGATTCGTTTATCATACCATGAAACGATACAATGACTCTAGTGTAGATGACAGGTCAAGAAGTGGTCGCCCTCAGTCTGTTAGGACTCCAGCAGTGATAAAAGCTGTGAAGGCGCGAATTCAATGAAATCCCAAACGTAAGCAGAAACTGTTGGCCCTTCAGATGGGGTTAAGCAGAACCACGGTGAAAAGGGTGTTAAATGAAGACTTAGGGCTTCGGGCATATCGAAGAAAAATAGGACATCGTTTGAATGCTCGTCTAATGGACCTGAGACTGAAGAGATGCCGCGCTTTGTTGAAGCGGTAGGCGGGAGAAAAATATCGGGAAATTATTTTTTCAGATAAAAAAAAAATTACCGTAGAAGAGAGCTACAACAAACAAAATGATAAGGTTTACGCACACAGTAGTGAAGAAGCGAGCAACCGTTTTCCGCGTGTCCAAAACGAGGTCATTTTCCATCCTCGCTCATGGTATGGTTGGGAGTTTTTTATTGGGGCTTAACAGAGGTACTTTTTTGTGAGTAAGGTGTAAAAACGAATGCAGTTGTGTATCAAAATACAGTCCTGACGAACTTTGTGGAACCTGTTTCTCATACCATGTTCAATAACAGGCACTGGGTATTCCAACAAGATTCGGCGCCAGCTCATAGAGCGAAGAGCACACAAGACTGGCTGGCGGCGCGTGAAATCGACTTCATCCGGCACGAAGACTGGCCCTCCTCCAGTCCAGATTTGAATCTGTTAGATTACAAGATATAGCAACACTTGGAGGAAAAGGCGTGCTCAAAGCCTCATCCCAATTTGGAGTCACTCAAGACATCCTTGATTAAGGCAGCCGCCGATATTGACATGGACCTCGTTCGTGCTGCGATAAACAACTGGCCGCGCAGATTGAAGGCCTGTATTCAAAATCACGGAGGACATTTTGAATAAACTTTAGTGTCATAAGAATCTATGGTTTGTTAAGTTCATTTTGGTATATAAATGGTTACATAATGAATAAACTTGTTTCAATTATTTTATATTAAACATGTGTCAGAATTTACGACCTGACTAGGTACATAGTCCTGATCCCGCACTAAGATCGAGTCTTGCGTCGTGGGTATCAGGAACTACCAGAGACTTCTCGGTCTTACAAACACCCAGACCTGAAACAAATACCTGTGGTTCACACAAATATTTGTGGTGCGGGGATCGAACCCGCGGCCCCTCGTTTCACAGCCGGGGCCTAACCAACTGCGGTACGAAGTCTGTCAATATTAAATACATTCAAATAGCCTGGCTACGAGCAACTGGTCGAAAGTGTTGAGCGACAGCGCATAAAATTGCCACAGAGCGTGTTCAGTAGTGTCACTTCCACTTGTTTTCTTTCTTCCGTGTTAAAAGCCATTTATGTCTCGCCTGAAGAAAAAATGATGGTACAGTCAGCAAAATAAGTCGCTGAACACTTCACATTTTTTGATAACCTTTTTATGAATTAAAATTTGTACGTACTACTCTGTAGTCGTAAAATATAACCAAGTAAAGTCATCTATGCCGAGAAGTATTATATTGATTATTTTTCCGACCCAAATATCGACCAATAGAATTGCACCATTCGACGTCACGTGGTACAACCTACATGGTATTATAGTGATAATTTTTTGAAAATTTTCTCTGGTAGTTGCTATATATAAAAAACAAAACATGATCCAGTCAAATTAACCACACGTCAAACTGACAGGTTGAAGTCAATTGTGAAAATTGGAGATTTTGCATGAAAATGAGTTTGAAATTAAAATTTGGGACGGAAAAATAATCCCCCGAATACCACACGAGCTTCAAAATTATCTGGCATTTCCCTCAAGGTTCCCTGCAAACAATAAAGTCGTCAAGTTTTGACTCCTTCATTTGTTTGCAACGAACCTATCGGGAAATACCCGATAATTTTGAAGCTCTTGTGGTATTATAAGTGAAAATAATTATTATTTTGGATGATAAGACAATTCCAAATCTCGTGACTGTGAAGCGACTTATGTTGCTGACTGTACCTATACTAAACTAGCGGACAGCTTGGCTCTTAGAATTCTCAATTTAGCCTTAGGCCACTATTCTTGAGGTGGTTAAACATTAGACTGAAATGGATTCGTGCCCATTATATTTCCATATTCTGTGACGTAATTATTAGATATATTTGTCACCAAATGTGTTTAATCCCTGTTCTGTTCAATATATTGTTGAATATATGTATGTGTAGATGTATTAGAATCATCTAACTGAACAATCAAACTTTGTATATTTCTATTAAACATGAACTTATTTATCATGTAACAAATTTATTCAATTATTTACATATTATAATGGTGGACTTAATGACTAAGACATTCTCTATCAATCATACCAAGGGTTATGTAGAGATGAAAAGAGATAGGTGCGTAAATGATAAAAAAGATCATAATCTATATATACCGGGTATCTCAAGACTGCTACCGAAAACGAAGCCGGGTGGTAGTTTTAGTGGCTACAAACACAATGCAATTAAAAATTTCGCATAGAAACGCGACAATTATTTTTTATGATTTTTTAAATATCGTCATTTTTGGGTGGTAAATCCATAGTTTTTGCTAAAATAATAATTTAAACTCTTTTATACCTTAGAGTATTTATAAGTAAAAGGGTATACACTATTATTTTAGGAAAAAATGTATTTACCACCCAAATATGGCCATAGGAAAAAAATAACAAAAAAAATTGTCGTTTTTTTTTGCAACTTTTTCTGTTGCATTGTGTCTGAAGTCGCTTAGACTACCACCCGGCTTCGTTTTCGGTAGCAGTCTTGATATACCCTGTATATCTATGGTCTGGATGCCCACCCATTGCAACGCCAACGTGTACGCGAGTTTGAGGTATTTTGGTGCAAGTATTGTACTGCGCTTGTGTTGTCTCAATGGATTATTGGTTATTGGATAAGCAATTATTATTATATTTTTTTTTAAATGTATTATTATTATTTTTCCTTTTTTATTATGATTTGTCTTAAGTTAGTTATGAATATATATTGTTTGTTTGACGCCCGTGACATCACATCACGGCCACACGGAAGACCAGCGCTGGTAACACCAGCACATGCTGAGTGTGGTCCGTTTTTGTAACAAGCATTATTTGTATCACTATCTTTATATTCTATATTTTGGTTTGTTACTGCTACTTGTTACAAATAAATAATGTTCTTTCTTTCTTTCTATATAAAACAAAGTCGGGTTTGTTACAACACTTATAACTCGAGATCGGCTAGACCAATTTTCTTGGTTTTTGGTTCGTTGGATTTGTCCCCGCCCCGAATAGCAGAATATCATATCATAATATACAGGGTATATCAAGACTGCTACCGAAAACGAAGCCGGGTGGTAGTTTAAGGGACTTCAAACACAATGCAACAGAAAAAGTTGCAAAAAATAGCGACAATTTTTTTTTTGTAATTTTTTTCTTATTACCATATTTGGGTGGTAAATACATTTTTTCCTAAAATAATAGTGTATACCCTTTTATTTATAAATAATCTAAGGTATAAAAGTGTTTAAATTATTATTTTAGCAAAAACTATGGATTTACCACCCAAAAATGAAGATATTTAAAAAATCATAATAAATAATTGTCGCGTTTCTTTTCGAAATTTTTGGTTGCATTGTGTTTGTAGTCACTAAAACTACCACCCGGCTTCGTTTTCGGTAGCAGTCTTGAGATACCCGGTATAATATCTTAAAAATAATGAAAACTCGACGAAAACATAATTATAAAAGATGACTCATTTTCCCTAAATGTTACGTTGTTTACTATCTTTCCATTGTCTTTCATTGAAGGCTGACGAAATAGAACAAAATTCAAAAAAAATGTACATCGTGTATATAATATTATCTAGATACGGCGTCTTGCGCGTAATTTTGTTAAATGTAAAATAGAACGATGTCCATATCTACCAAAATAGCCCATTGTTTTTTGAGATTATTGCAACAGTTTTTAAACAAGATATGCTCTATCGAAGCGTTTTGCCGGAATACACCAAAATATATCTAATTATAATTTTTCGTTTTCATAAAGGACATTGTTTTTTGAATAGATACTTTTAGATGCGTTGGGGGACTTTTCTGACTTGGGCTTTTTGTTTTTAGATAAATTATTCATAAAAACATGCAAATTAACGTAAATAGTCCTAACCCAATAGTTAGATTAAAGTTTTGCGTCGTGGTCATCAGACAAAACCCTACGCAAATACTTGAGGTTCACACAAATATTTGTTTCCATGCGGGGATCGAACCTACAGCCTCTCTTTCCACACCCGGCTTCTATTCAACTGCCATCGAGGCTGAGGATATAAAGATCTTAGTATAAATTGTAGAAAAAGAAAACAATTTGGTTGTCCGAAAGATATCACTGACAGCAATAAGTCCGCCAATCTACTAAAAATATAGGTTAAGTTTGCTGTTGTGTATTTTCTCATTTTGTTTTGTTCAATAAAGTGTATTAAAAAAAGGACTCATCTATCAGATTTATCAATAGCCTACTAAAAGGTTGTTGAACTTAGAAAATAATCAACGTGGACAATTTGAACTCAACAATTTACGATCAAAGGGTCAACTGAAGGATTATTCAAATATTGACTTCGGAGTCATAGTCTCTTCGAAAATCTTCGAAACCCCACTCGATAATGTCATTTTTTATTGCAATGAATGGCGAGACGAGCATGCCGTTCGCCTGATGGTAAGCGATACGACCGCTCATGAACAGTAGCAAAACTAAACAACACCTTGAATTACAAAGTAATGCTTGGCATTCGACTGCGCTCGCTATTTTGAGACATAAGATGTAAAGTCACTATGTGTCCAGTAGTTACTCTAGCTACAATATCCTTCAAACTGAAACTGTTCATTTACACTACATTTTGACATAAGTAATATAAATTGTGTGAATTGATAGTCAATCACCACGCACTAAAACGGTGAAGGGTAACATCGTGAGGAAACCTGCATACCATAGCGATTCATAAGAATTTCTATGGTATGTAGGTCCGCCAACCCGCACTAGGCCAGCGTGGTGGACTATATGGCCTAACCACTCTCAATCGTATTCTCGATTGTAGAGTAGGCCCTTGCCCTGCAGTGGGACGTATATGGGCTGATACAGAATATAAATTGTGGTGGTACCTACCCAGGCCGCCTTCACACATTAGAGATCTACCGTCAGTAAACCGTATTATTGATTACCTAAAAGGCGCTTCATCTAATCAACCTTCAGCCCTTTCATGTCATCTTTTTACGTCCCGTCTATGTGCTTGGCAAAAGATAGATTGATATCGTAATTAGCTTGGTCGTGACGTTCACTAATCACTGAATCATTAACCATTGGAGTTTATTTACTGTAAATTAAGATGATTAACTTAATTTACAATATTAGATTTATTGAAATCTGAATCAATAGTTTCGACGATTTTATATGCCATTTAGGATAATTCAAGAGCAGAAAATAAGCATAATTTAAATATTGGAAGATAATAATTGGGACTTGTTGTTATCGTGAACTAGAACCCTCCACTTTTTATCAGATTCAGACCTTTATATATAAAAGCATTATAATAAAAACAATTAAAAAATATTAATTGAATGTCCAAGTTTTGAATCTACTTAATTGCTATAAACTATTTCTATACGTGTGAGACTCAAGACAGTGTTGTTTTTCAAATTATATCTAAATAAAAACGTATAATACAATTATAATTTAACAATGCCGTTACCAACGTTGCAACAATGTTGAGGGCCTCCGTGGCGCAGTTGGTTAAACGCCGGCTGTGAAACGTGAGTACGGGGGTCGGTCCCCGCACCGAGACAGATATATGTGTGAGACCGAAAAGTTTCTTGTAGTTCCTGAAACCTACGACAAGACTCCATCTGAGTGTGTCAGGTCAGGACTCTATACCGGGTATATCAAGACTGCTACCGAAAACGAAGCCGGGTGATAGTTTTAGTGACTTCAAACACAATGCAATTAAAAATTTCGCTAAGAAACGCGACAATTTTTTTTTATTATTTTTTAAATATCGTCGAGTTTAGATGGTAAATCCATAGTTTTTGCTAAAATAACAATTTAAAGCCTTGCATACCATAGTAACTTTAAAAATAAAAGGGGGTACACTATTATTTAAGAAAAAACTATGTATTTACCATCCTATAAGAACTATAAAAAAGTACCAAAAAAAAATTCGTCACAAATTGTACAAAATTTAGTTGCATTGTGTCTGAAGTCACTAAAACAACCACCTAGCTTCGTTTTCGGTAGCAGTCTTGATATACCCCGTATGTAACTGTTGGGCGTATTTTTTTATAAAGAGAATACTAGATATCCTTTATAAAATAGGAAGTGTATTTGCCTTTTATTTAACAAACCCACCTACCTAACCAAACCTACTTGTATGATGCCTCACATCTAATCCGTGATTCACCATATACCGACTCAGATATTGGTTATGATCTTATTACAATCCGTTGGTTTGATCCACAGTTTGATCACAGGAAACGTCTGTTAAATGTCTAGGTAGCTAAATAGCGCAACTGTATACTCTCGCCATACCGTCTTGCCCACCAGGCGATTAGTCAGGTAAATCAGTGCTTGTATAGCCTAGCTATTCTACGAGATAAATTGCACCAAACTTCAAAGACTTAAAACAGTTAAGATGAGGCATGGTTTCTAGAATATTTTTCGAAAATCAAATGATTTTGCTAAACAACAGATTCCTGTGGAATATTTCAAACATTTTGATTGATGGCATATGATCTGAGAATCTAGAGAGTGTGAGATCGATTGAGTTTGGAAGGTAACAGATGAAACCATTACTCACATTACGAAGATCAAAAGAATTAAAGAATGGTACATACATATAATAAACAATTTAGTCGCCACGTCCAACTACAAAGCTTCTCTGATCTATGTGTGGAATGGAATGAAAAATAAATAAGCTTACATTATTCTGTGTATGTTCTGGCAGTGTAGTTTCAATTAAAAACCAATTTATTATTTAAAGTCACGAACGGACGGGTAATTGAAATAGTCTTTAAAGTTAGTTCTTCTCTATATCGAGCTAACTAAATATAAAAGAAAAAATATTGGAAATCTTTACATTGTAATAATGCTAGTTTCACATTTCTGCTAAATTATTTCGGCATACATTTAAAGCGGTTATTACCGAATCCGCCAAACGAGCAAACAGGTCATTTGACGGTAAGTGATCACTGCCGCCCATAAAGATCCACGATAATCCATCTTGGACCATAACCAAATATGTAGCCAGCCTATTATTTTGGCAGGAGAGAAAAGGGGTATTGGGCTTAACTAAAATGAATAATTTTTACACACTATGATATTCAATATCTTTATTTCACTACGGTACGATTGGAAAGCTCTCGGATTCGAATCTCGGGTCGTACAAATTGATATTCGATTTTTCTATTAAATATCAGCCCGAAGTTAGCAAATACCAGATTTGGTGATAGGCTCGCCCCCTATCACATCGTAGGACAGAACACAAGACGAAACGTGGTTATTTTGATAACACCTCTGCCTACACTTTATAAAGGCGTGAGTTTATGTATGTATCTTATCCGAAGGTACCAGAGTCCAGAGGGATTTTTCAAACAGATTTTATATAAATATTTGTTTCAACAAACAACGTTTCGCACACTGCACCACTAAAGCTGTCAAGGTGATCATAAACTGCAGATTTGCATGATTTGTTAAACATACTCAAGCTAAACGCCTTGTAATATTTATTTTCCTTGAGAAAAATTGAGATTGATGGTCGATAGTCACAGCGAAGCAATACTTTATTTTGTTTTTAGAATAATGTACATAAATATGTTTTAAAATCTCTGTATTGTGTTGATTACATCATAAATATTAACGACTTTATTCATAGACATTTCATTAACCTATTTTAGTTATCAAATGTTTTGTCTCTTTCAAACGACTTTTGAATGTATTATTAATTATTTTTTTATTAATCAGCTCACATCAATCCACAGTAGGATATAAGATACCTCAGTTACACGCACTGATTTTAATATTTTTTTTATTGTATTGAGTGAGACGGGCATGCCGTTCGCCTGATGGTAAGCGATGCGAACGCTCATGAACAGTAGCAAAACCAAACAATACCTTGAATTACAAAGCAATGCTTGGTATTCCACTGCGCTCGCCATCCTGAGACATAAGATGTTAAGTCTCAATATGTCCAGTAGTTACTATGGTATTGAAGTGAAGAAGACAAAACATTCGATAATGGTTTACCGGTGGTAGGTCTCTCATAATATGTGAGAGGACGCCTGGATAGGTACCACAGCAATGCCTATTTCTCCCGCCAAACAACAGTTTAAATGCACTGTGGTGTTTTGGATTGAAGGACATTATAGCCAGAGTAACTACTGTACATATTGAGACTTAACGACTTACATCTCAGGATGGCAAGCGCAGTGGAATGCCAAGCAATGTATTTGTAATTCAAGGTGTTGTTTGGTTTTGCTACTGTTCATGAGCGTTCGCATCGCTTACCATCAGGCGAACGGCATGCCCGTCTCACTCAATACAATAAAAAAATAATTAAAATCAGTGCGTGTAACTGAGGTATCCTATATCCTACTGTGGATTGATGTGAGCTGATTAATAAAAAAATAATTAATAATACATTAAATATATATAGGTTGGAGTAAAACAACAAGCAAGGACACACAGCGGAAAAGCATTTATAGAACGGGACCAGGAATTAAATGCTCAAAGGATATACATTTATTCAAACTATTGATAAGGATTAAAAAAATCCTAATATTAAAAAAATAATTGTTTTTGTTCGGTAAATGAATTCATGGACCTTCTTTAAGCACTAACTTAAGTTAACACCTAAGTGAAGTTGTTTTTGTAGACTTTTAAAAGTCAAACGTAGAAAACTTATTCTTATTTGTATAATATTGTAAAAACATTTACAAATAAATTATTTTGATTGGATTTTAAATAAATATATTTAGGTCAATCTAAATGCGTTCTGTTGCCGCCATATCCAGTGCACGTGAGCGAGTCCCACCCGGAGTTTTTACTCCCGAATCACTCCACTGGCCACGTCACTCACACTGCTCAGTTGTATAACAATAATATGTTTAAACAACCATACTTTGAAGGACTATTGGATGAATGATAATGCAAACAAGACTGAAGATGTTGGATGTTAATTTAATTAAAATGGTTTAAAAATGTCTACATTTTTTTAAGACGAAGCCAAAATTTCCTCATACTAAGGTGTTATAATGGAATATATAAAAGTATGTGTCAATTACCTCCCCAACATCATATGGTTAGTCTTAAGTAAAATAAAAATTTTATTTGAATAAAATGGAAACTTGATAAGCAAAAAAATCCAACACGACGCGACGGTATAAATTAAGAAGAAAGGCGGAAACTCAGTGTCCGCCAAGATAACGAATGAATTGTTGCTTATATTTTTAAGATTACTTGTAAAAAGTTTAAGTGATAAAAATTAAAATGACCTAAGCGCGGAAGGTAAGTTCTAAAACGCCTATCTAAACGGAACACCACTTAAAGAGGTCAGTCAAGAAACATAAGACTCAAAGTCATAAAATGTGTTATGGCTTCCACGTTGTCGCTCGCCGAAGTAACTTAGCAAAACAGCTTACGTAGAAACCCTTTAAATTTATCTTTGTTCAACATGCAAAAAATTATAACCATGTTTGACATTTTTAGTGTACGCTTTTGTCAGTCGTGAATAACTATTGTCATCGAACGAAATGCAATTTAAGTAGTTTAAATAATTTGATTTCGCGAGCTAACAGTCGTCCATTCAAGCTTTGAAAAGTGCAGTAATCAAATTTTGTACTCAAATTCCAATCTGGTTGTCCAACCGTCAATCCGGTTACACATGCAATCGTTCGTTGATTCACGTGGAAAATAAAACATAATGCAGATGTGTGTTTATAATGTGCTTTCATGAAATCATCATTCAAAATACTTTTCCAGGTAAATCTATCATTTGGATGTTACATATTATTATGAAACAACAATTAATCCCGTTGAATGATTTTTTGACGACACAATATTTTAAAATAATCTGGGGGATTACAATATGATCGGTAACGAAGTTTTAACGTTCTAACGTCATACGTGAAAGTGAATGTGCATATTAAGTATTCCATCAAAAAAAAAATACTCTCCTTCATACGTTGTAATTCTCACCGTTCGGAGTAATTGATAAGTATCATACACATTTTTGATTTTCGATGTGAAAAAAAGGTACACGAACGTCGAGTGTTCGAGCATTCGAAATTCGTTTCGGATCATGGAATAACTCCCATGTATCCTTAATTTTTACTATATTAAATTAAGTCTACATTATTTCAGACTACTTTGCCTTGCATCCACCATAGCTACTACTATATGCTAGAATAATAGAAAAATTTAATTGTTTTTTTGAGTCGAAAGCTCTAAACTAATCGAAACGTCGGGAAATCAAAATATAAAAAAATAAACTAAATTCGCGATAAATAATAGTTTTATTTCAATTGTTTTTAACCTTCAAGCATTTGATCAAACAGCCAAAGAAGATGAAAATAAAGTGCATTAAGAACACCCAGAAAAATGTGTAGAGATATTTATCCATTCACAAATCAGCGGAGGGTTATGCAAACAAACCATTAAACATTCTATTCCTGATTTACAACGAAACATAACACTGAAAAGAACGCATTAATCATCTTGTTTACGTATTGTTATTTGTAGAACACGTATGTTCGCATAATGCCTTTAAAAAGTACATTTATTTTTAATGTTGTATTGCTTATAATATTTACACAAAAAGAGGTATTAAAATTTTTGTTATTGTCTTACGGACTGTTGTCTCAGGATTGCAAACGTAGTGGAATTGCTTTGTAATTCAATGTGTTTTGGTTTTGCTGCTATTCATGAGCGGTCGCATCGCTTACCATCAGGCGAACGGCATGCTCGTCATGCCACCCATTCATTGCGATGAAAAAGAAAACATCTTTAAAACCAATTTTAAGAATGTTTTGTCCCTTATGAACGGCTTTTGAATTCACTTTGAGCGAGAAAAACAAAATATTCGATACATAAAATAGGTAATAAAACTGTCTATGAATAAGACTGTTAACAACGAAACTGATAGTAAATGTAAAGCATTACAAATAATCCGAATAAACTAAGACTATTCCGTATATTTTTTTTTTGTTTTACACATATAAATTTCGGCTAAATATATGTAATATTTACTTTGAAATTTTTTTGAACCCCCAAAAAGTCAATTAAGAAGGGTCACATCACAACGATGGTCTCTCAAACCAAATAAATTTCACTCGTATGAATTTTTAGAAAGGGTTGTCCCCTTTTCGTGATTTGACAAATCCAATCAATTATAATTTTGTGCCTAAGGCAATGAAGTTTGTAATTATGTATTATTTTGTTTATAAGAAGAGACATGTTAAACTACCTATATAGTACACCAGGAAGAACAAAAGGGTTAATAAGATGGCATTAGAGAATACACATAGAGAATATTTCAGTTGGGCTGTATCCTTACCAAATCCTATGACTGTAAGCCGTTCTCAGTGGCAGCCAAATTTTCTAATAATTCTAATAACTATTGGATAAAAACGAATAACTTATCTTATTGTTTAATAAAAGAAACTGAGAGTAGACACTTCCATAATTTCATAGAAGTTACAATTATGGACAAATTACAATTCAGTAAATGTCTATTTCTTATTCTTTGAAAGCCTTATTATTTGAAATTAGGGTAGTTTGAACCGATATTCGAAGACGCTACACTTCCCTCATCTCACAAACCATATTACTAAACACACAGAAAGTTGCCAAATCATAGCTAAATTGATTTGTAAGTAACATGTTTCGTAGGATTCACGTAGGTGTATGGCAAAATTGGGTAATATAATATGTACACATAAAAAAGTATGGGTTCAGTGCCATCAATCCTATAGCCTAATGTTGTATGAAGGTCTGGGTGCTAAATACGAATTTTATATTTCTCTTTTCTTTTAATTTATTTTATTAAACACAAACAGGATACAATCATGAATGCAGTTACATAAAGTATGTATACATTATTTTTTCTAGACAATAATTGTGGCCCAAAAACGTGTGTTCCAGTGAACAAATTATAATTTCGGCAAACAAGCAAACAGGTCACTTGATGATAAGAGATCATTGCTATTTATGGACATCCATAACATTACAATCATAGATATGTTGTCTGTCCATCCAATCGAGAGGGATGCTGGAACGAACAAGGATGGGAAGAGGAAAGAGGTATTGGTCATGCGATAATCTCACTCACCGAGCGAAACGCGACAGCGAAACTGTTGCTTCACGTCGATTTCCTATGTGACAGTGCTACCATCCCAGACGAGCTAACCCATTCATGCTCAGTCACGACTGAGTGCGTGGCTCTACCACTTCCAGTAACGCAAGAAATGTTAAAAATAAACATATTAGTGTCAACTAATATCAAAAGTGCTTATTAACTTCATGGCGCTGGTAGATACGCAATTCCAACTATTAAGCGTATTACGCACCCGTGTCGCTGGACGGTGAGATAGGCATAATGCGATGAATTGGACTATTCCCCGGCCTAAATTAATTATACTGCCAACATGATTCCCCAATGTCCCACTTTACCCGCAAGTTGGGCCCAATTTAGCAAAGTACGTGTAAAATGTATGGAAATTATTAGAACTTTATTTTCTTAGCGCTGTGTTTTTCTTAGCAAAATATTGAGAGAGGTATTGCAAAAGGTTTATGTTCTTTAGTAACGTCAAATTGTATTTTTTTTTAAGTGGGTGCGACGGTCTTTTATTTTTTATATTAGTTATGTTTCAGTGAAGTGATGGGGTGGCGATAAGCTCGCTCCAAATTAATGGCGATAGGCTCGCCCCCTATTACATCGTGGGACGGAACACACAAGGCGAAATGTGGGTGCAATATTTAAGTGAATAAATGTGTCCCGTTTTGTGGTAGAAATACTGATGTTATGGCATGTATAATGTCTTCGAAAGAATACAGTTTTAGACGCCCTCCTCCTTGTAGACCCCAGTATTGACGGCGGGATCTTCCCCCTGCATTACTTCTGAGTATGCATTACTTCTATTTTTTTCATATAACTAGTATGATAAGGGGAAGAAGGAAGTGCAATTATATCCCGAAATAAGTTGAAGGAGTTGCTGTTTATAAAAGTAGAATTAGGCTTAATTACGCTCGATGAAAATCGTTTGCTAATGATATATTACTATTAAGATCCCATATTTTACTGTCCATATAGTCTCACAAAATAATAAATACTATTGGTCGCCCAGTGGTCGAAATTCGACCAAATCAAGAAGAGAAAAAGTTTTTACCTGTATGTTGTTATTCTGATAATTCATGCACATTTAAATGTACGTATCTCTCAAAATCACTTATTTATCCTAAAGTACATGCAATTACTGAAATCGTAAACTACAATAATTGCTTTGAACCAGCAATAGCAAATTATTATTTTTTTTTGTACCTGAACGTTGTTATTGCAGATTGCTGCTACAGAACTTTCTTTATGCATATAATGATAGTCCATGTACATTTAAATGTATCTTACTGCTACACAATTTGTATAAGCGCTCAGTATATCACGTAGTATTCGTCAAATAAAACTTTTCTGTTTGACATTCAATAAAACCACAGTAAACAAACTTTTCTGTTTGACATTCAACTATGTCTATAATAAACAAAAGAAACAATTTGACCAAAGAGTATGTATACGTGTACAAATACTTGTGTATGCGTGTGTTAAATGCATGCATGTTGGTTTGTGTAATGTTTTATTTATTGATTTAATGTACTTTTTATGCATTATTATTAATTTCTTTTTTTATATTAAATGAGGCTAATAAAACCTTTTTTTTATATGTCTATATCAGAAGAACAAAATGAAAAAGAAAAGACACAATTTGACACCAGAGTATGTATGCGTGTACAAATACTTATGTATGTATGTGTGTGTGAAATGCATGGTAGTGTGTGTAATGTTTTATTTTTTTATTTAATGTACTTTATAAGCATTATTATTGAAAAATATTAGCGTTCTGCACTTCTCCTACCCATAAACTATAAGTGTGCCAAATTTTATGCTCCTGCATCCGCGCAATTTTCGTAAAAAGGGATCCAAAGTTTTTGCATCACGTTTTAATATATAGATATAACGATGAAAACCCAGTATTCACGAATTACGATCCAAAAAAAATCCAATATAATAAATACCATTAAACTTCTTATTTTCAGCCATATTAACACAAATATCAGACGTCAGAAAATTCGTAAAATCATAACGAACTCCAACAGAAATATCGGAACGATCAAAACCGTCCAGAACTCAAACAGCGCGGAAAAGGCAAACAGCAAGCTGCAAATATGAAACACAAACTAAAACTCGATATTGAAACATACACGTACACAGTCACGTGATAGCGTTGAACTCTGTACTCAGTATTTTATTCCTATTTTTAATTATTTTTTATAAACAGGAATAGCAAGACGAGCCTGCCGTTCGCCTGATGGTAGCTATATATTCTCTCATGTACTGTAGCAAAACCAAACAACACCTTAAATTACAAAACAATGCTTGGCATTTCACTGGGCTCGCCATTCTGAGACGTATGATTTTAAGTCTCAATATGTCTAATAGTTACTCGGGCTATAATGTCCTTCAACCCGAAACACAATAGTGCATTTACACTGCTGTTAATGGAAAAATAGACATTGCAGTAGTACCAACCCTGGCGAGAGGCCGCCGGGTTTCATATAGGTATCTATATCTATATGAAACCTATTACCAGTAAATTATATAAAAACAGCATGCCTTGTATTTAGACCATGCAGGATACATGGCGCATGACTGGCGTAGTTATACTACGGTACGGTTACAAAGCTAGGCTTTTGAGTTTGAATTCCGAGTCAGGCAAAGTGATGTTGGATTTTTCTATTCATTGTCAGTCCATATTCAGTATAGTCTGGTATATGAGAACATAATGGTCTTGTTTTTAGATTCAATTACCAACCTGGTAAATTAAAAAGTTTTAATCAAAATAATTCAGGGTAGGCGCCGTAAAGGCCTTGGTATATAATTAGGAGATAAAACTTTCCTTTCACTAGGGTAAGAGTATCTAATGAAAGATCA
The DNA here is from genome assembly GCA_009982885.2 of Hyles vespertilio. NCBI lineage: Eukaryota > Metazoa > Arthropoda > Insecta > Lepidoptera > Sphingidae > Hyles > Hyles vespertilio. Next base: position 4,484,526 of record CM042814.1, on the reverse strand, counting down.
GTTCGTAGATATTCGACCATCGTCTAGAATAAAAGATACAAAAGAAATGAAGAAATAATTCTTAATGAGTACCAGCCTTGGTGGCGTAGTTGTACTACGGTATGTTTATACAGATGAAGCCTTGGAATCCCGGGTCGGGCAGTGATATGGGATATTTCTATTGATTACACAGGTCTGCGATGAAAAAGTTTTTTAAATAAATTTATCGCAAACATGTAGATATTGGTCTGTATATAGTAAATATATACTTTGTTTTAACGTATCACGTCACATCTTTTTGCATGTAAATATTTATTTCGTAAAATCGGCAAATTTGTTTGTTTTTACCTACTTGATTCCAGGGTCTATATTTTTATTCTATACTCTATGACCATTTTTATGTATTGTTACTAACCCGAAGTACTAGGAAATATTCCCATTTAAAATTAATATCACCCACCTTGTTATTTTTAAATCCTTAGCATGCTCTACATTTCTGCTATTGCTAATTACCCCCCACCAGAATGTATAAACAAACAAACTGACCATATAGTATAACCATAATATATTATAACCATTTATTACAACTAAAATTGAACTCACAAAATTTTGTTGTTTAATAATAATAATAATAAATATATACACAATATTCACAATTTATGTCTAAATAGTAACCAAAATGATTCCTTTCTACAATCACATAATGTTTTATCGAAGAAATAGAGTAAATAAGCAACAATTCATCATAATAAAAAATAATAGAATGACAGTGTGTGACAATGTCAAAGGATTTTACAAAATATGATAAATAAAAACCAAAACGATGATCAATAATAAAGCCAGAAAGAAACGGAACGCACATTTAACATCTCCCAGCTCGTCGAGCTCCGCGTCGTGGGCGTCGGCTTCGGACGTATTCGAAGTGACGCCGGACAACGACGCGTCGAGCCAACACGGCGAGTTGCAGTCGTCCCCGCCGCCACCAAGACCTGCGCGGCGAAGAGGACGACCCCCTCCAGCGGTGGGCTTGGGACCTATGGGGCCGAGTGTCCCGCCTACGATCCCCGCTACCGGTGGGGTAGTGCGCCGCCTGAGATGGACTCGAGAAATCAATGAGAATGTCATGCGGGCCTACTTTGGGGCAATAAAGGGAGGAATTAACCTCACTGCGTATCGCGCTAAAATGCTGTCTCTGTTTCAGGCTTTGGAACCAACGGTTGATGTATCGTCCCAACGACTGTCGGATCAAGTGCGATTTATTCAGCGGCGTAAGTTGTTGGATGATGACACACTTGAGCGGTTGCGCACAGACTTGTGTTTTGTCCAGGATGACCATGTGTCGCCCGTCAGTGGAGATCAAGCGGCAGGCCCAACACCAACACCTGTTGCTGATTTCGAGCTGATGGACAATTTGGATGACAACGTAAGTCCCCAAGTTAAACAGCAACTGAGAGGAGCTTTGGAGCGTGCGATTTTGGAGTTTGCGTCTTTATCGGCGTCTTGTAAACCGCGTCTGCCACGTTTGCCAACGCATAGAAGAAATTTGGCGCTGATGGGAGCTTTGGACTCCATGTTAACTACATACTTGGAGTCCAGTCGGGATCTTGTTGATACGCATTCGATCCTTTACTGCGCGGCCGTCGCAACATGTCGAGTGGCTAATATAAAATTTCCAAATGAGTATAAAGCCACTCGAGGTGTTGTGATTGTGCCTGCCTGGCAGCGTAGGATCGAGGATCGTATCAACAGGGCCCGAACTCTCATCGGCAAACTAATTTCTTTTAAAGAAGGAAACAGCAGGCCGAAGATTATGCGTTTTGTGACGCAGGCTTTTTCGGGGACCAACACAAGTCCTCGAAATTATAGGCTTTGCGTCACAGAACGCATAGACTTCTTCAAACAAAAAGTCTATGCGTGGGCAAACCGCATTCGTCGCTACAGGAGGCGATGGGATCGTTTCCAACAAAATCGCAAATTCCAAACTGACCAAAAGAGTGTTTATAGATGTTGGGAGAATCCTCCACAAGGTGTGGTGGATGGGCGGCTTCCTAGTGCTCACGAAATGCGTGAGTACTGGACGAATATCTGGTCGTTGCCTGTCTCTCATACTGAAGCCTCCTGGTTTAGTGTTGTAGATCGAGCTTGCGAGGCAATACCGGCTATGGAAACCATTTTAATCAGTCCAGAAGATGTTCTAACTGCAATTAGACAGACGCAAAACTGGAAGTCGCTGGGCCCGGACGGTCTGCACAACTTCTGGTTAAAATGGTTTCCAAGTTCGCATGCTCGATTGGCAGCGCAATTCCAGGATGCGCTTGAGCGGGGATCCCTTCCAACATTTATGACAACAGGTGTCACTCACCTTCTCTTTAAGTCCGGTTGTACCACGGAACCAAAAAATTATAGACCCATCACATGCCTTCCCACTATTTATAAAGTTTTGACCTCCATAATTAGATCTAAAATTACAGACCATATAAATTCTAACCAAATTCTTTTTTCCGGCCAAACAGGTTGCATGAATGGGTCCCGTGGTACTAAGGAGCTCCTTCTCATTAATATGACCATTTGCCAACAGGTTCGTCACAACCGAAGGAATTTATCGGCTGCCTGGATAGATTATAAAAAGGCCTATGATTCGGTGCCCCATACATGGCTCATAAGGGTGTTAAATTTGTATAAAATTAATACAAATTTATGCAACTTCCTTGGGTCTTGTATGGGGCAGTGGACCACTGTCCTGAGATATCCAGGTGGTACAGTTCCTCCTGATTGTGACGAGCCGATTAGAATCAAGCGGGGTATATTCCAGGGCGACAGTCTGAGTCCACTGTGGTTTTGCATGGCCCTGAATCCCCTCAGCACTCTGTTGTTGGATTCAGGGTTAGGCTACCGTCTACGGAGAGGCTCTGAGCCTATATCTCACTTGCTCTATATGGATGACCTCAAGTTATTTGCATCGAAACAAACCGAATTGATTGAGTTGTTAAAAATAACGGAAAGATTTAGTAATTCAATCAATTTGGATTTTGGTGTAGATAAATGTGCGGTTATCCATGTGAAGCGAGGGGAGGTTGCGGTCTCTGATGACATACTAGTCTCAGAGACTGTAAGGCTCAGATCCCTCTCTGTGACGGAAACCTACAAATATTTGGGTATGCCAGAAGTTCTAGGTATCATGGGAGTACCTGTGGATAATTAACAAAGAGCCTAGTGATGACGATGATGATGACGTTGCCGACTGCCTCAGTGAGCAGCCACACTGACGTCATCACCGCCGTCGTGCTCTCAGGGGACTCTTTGAACGCGAACTCGTTACCTGTCACTGCGAATAGGTATCATGGGTGGAGATGTAAAACGATCGTTGAAAGAGTGTTTTTTTAGTCGCCTGACAAAAGTACTTAACAGTTTTTTGTCATATGGAAACAAGATTCGTGCTTTTAACGGTTGGGTTATGCCTGTACTCATATACTCTTTTGGCATACTCAAATGGACTCAGACCGAATTGGACGCCCTGGATCGTAAAGTCCGAACTCTCCTGACTGCACATCGTATGCATCATCCACGATCATCAGTGATGAGATTGTACATCCCGCGGAGATGTGGCGGCCGAGGCATTCTTAATGCTAAGGACTTGCATAATCGCGAGGTGTGCAATCTCAGGGATTATTTCCTTCACAGTGGTGTGGATATGCATAGGGTTGTAGTTATGGTAGATAAAGGATTTACCCCGCTATCTTTGGCGATTGAGAACTGGCGGAAACCTCTGGTGGTAGGCATTAAGGATCGCGAGGACATATGGAAGATCAAAGAGCTGCACGGTCGGTTCTATCGAGCCCTTCATGGGCCTGATGTGGACTGGCCTGATGTCGACTAGCATCTGTGTCTTGGCTACGCTTCGGTAACCTCTTTGGGGAAACCGAGGGTTTTGTCTTTACAATTATGGACGAAGTTATTAAGACGAACAACTATAGGAAATACATCCTGAAGGGCGGTACGGTCGACATCTGTCGGGCATGCCACCGTCCTGGCGAGTCTATCAGGCATGTTATTTCTGGTTGTTCGTATCTTGCTAACGGCGAGTATTTGCATAGACATAACCTAGTAGCCAAGATCATACACCAGCAAATTGCCCTTCGATATGGACTTGTGACTCTTGAAGTGCCATATTACCAGTATGCGCCCCAACCAGTTCTCGAAAATGGTCATGCAACGCTGTATTGGGATCGATCTATTATTACAGACAGGACTATTCTAGCCAATAAGCCTGACATTGTGATAATAGATCGATTGGCGCGCCGGGCTATACTTGTTGACGTCACCATCCCGCATGACGATAACCTTGTCAAAGCTGAAAAAGACAAAATGTCTAAATATTTAGATTTGGCACACGAGGTTACCGACATGTGGGATGTCGACTCAACAATTATTGTCCCGATTGTCGTTTCTGCCCATGGGTTGATACCAAAGAGCCTCGACCAACATCTACAGAGGCTCTCAATCGGCTGTTGGGTCAGGAGTCAGATTCAGAAGGCAGTATTGCTTGGCACGGCACGTATTGTGAGGCGGTTCCTCACTTTGGGCTCCTAACCACCGGTGGCTTGGGTCTCGAGCCTCGCCATCGTTGGATAACTTTTATATTTTATATGTATTTTGTTTTTTAATATAATATATATACAGGGTATCTCAAGACTGCTACCGAAAACGAAGCCGGGTGATAGTTTTAGTGGCTACTAACACAATGCAATTAAAAATTTCGCATAGAAACGCGACAATTATTTTTTATGATTTTTTAAATATGGTCATTTTGGGGTGGTAAATCCATAGTTTTTGCTAAAATAATAATTTAAACTCTTTTATACCTTAGATTATTTATAAATAAAAGGGTATACACTATTATTTTAGGAAAAAATGTATTTAAAAATGTATTACCACCCAAATATAGCCATAGGAAAAAAAAACAAAAAAAATTGTCGCTTTTTTTTTACTTTTTCTGTTGCATTGTGTCTGAAGTCGCTTAAACTACCACCCGGCTTCGTTTTCGGTAGCAGTCTTGATATACCCTGTATATATATAAAAATGTAAAAAAAAAAAGATCTAAAATAAAGAGAAATAATAATTATAACTCTTTATTTAAAACACCACAAAAATATTTTTACAAGAATAAAAATAAAAAAAATATTTAAATCGAGAAAATAAAGTGTTTTAAAACGGCGGTCTTATCGCGAAAAGCGATTGAAGCGTGTCTTGCTTAAATAGGTTCGTAAAAAACTCACTCTTTCATAGATTACACGAAATCCTATAAAAATGTTAGCCGGTCGGCTTTTTAAATAACTTGTGAAATGTTAGTACCAACATCACTTAATATTATTTTGTGATTGCTATTGCTATTTATTCCTACACTACTTCTCGTAAAATGTCCTTTTTCTTGTAAGAAAAGTAACTAAAAAAGTTTTATGTATTTTATGGTTTATACCGTGAATAAAACGTGTAATAAAATATTGTTTTATTAAATCTGTAACTATGGCCCCTTGGGAGAACTTAATGATGATTTTGGATTACCTAAGAATGCTGCAGAACTTCTCGGTTCTCGACGAAAGGAAAAGAATTTATTAGATACATTTCGATATTTAAATTGATATAAGGCATATGTCCTACATGTTTGGTACTTGGAGGCTCGTCTTCAGTGTATTACGCATATATTTCTATTTGTTGGTTAGTCAAGTCAGTAAGCAAATTAATCAACGGGTACAAGTACAATGAAATAACTATTAGTTTTTGCTTTTCAGTGGTATTTTCATTATTATTTTTTACTTTTCAGTAGTGGAAGTTCTTAACTCGGTTTTTATTCGTATGCAAGTATGTATATCATATAAATATAAAAAATGTGACGTGATATATATCATATGAATGCCGTTTTCTATTACTTTTAAGACAATTAAAACAAATATTGATGTTTCAACAAAAAAAAATTCAATTCTTTTTTATCGCAGGCCGGTGTTATCAGCCTGCAGTTAGGAATTTAGCGATAGGCTCTCGCCCCCTATCACATCGTCATACAGAACATACAAACGAGATTTCTGGCACCTCCCTACCCCTTCTGGGAAAAAGGAGTTTACGTATGTATGAAATAAGTACCTATAGCTAAAAATAAATTAATTTATCTCTAATTTTATAAGTATTCTTACAGCACCCATTAGATGTTAGACTTTAGTTAAAATAAAATAAGAGGATTGAAAACTAGGATTCAATATCTTGTAAATTGCGCCAGTGTTATATCCATTTTATTATGTACGTAACTTTTAAAATAATTAACATTTAAAACAGAAAACACTACCAGACCTTAAAACCGCAGGTGAATAAAAGTGCCAGCGTTTAACCTAACGGTATTAACAAAGTTAACTTCATAACCCGAACTCGACTCGAAATGATTAATTAAAACGGAAAATTTAATGTGAAGTGAAACTACGTTTATATTCAATGGAAACTACGTGGCAATTACTGGGTAAATAGATCGAGACGATGCCAGAGCTCCCGGTTGTTTGCCGGCAGTCCGATTTCCTGTACGGCGTACCACCTCGACCAAACGAAATACTTAATTAATAGATAACCGTTACACGATAATACATGTCACGAGAAATCTCGTTCGCATGGATGCTGTAGATATTTTAGGTAATTTTAATTACACCTTCGTCACCTCGTGTAATTAACGCTTCAAAGTTTCCGTGTTTAGAATTATTTCATATGTTCCATTCTTCTCTTTATCAAGTAGGTTAGATGAACCAATGTCTTACATTTATTGTTAATATTTTGGTTTTATACGAAGCAGAAAATTGGGAAATTATTTTCAATAACGTGGTGAGTAATAACATTTAACTTAGCTGCTGATTAACAGTTACTTCCAGATATCACATAAACATAATGTCTAGCATTATCAAGACTCAGAAATTTCTTCAGTAATCTATTGAAAATGCCTTACATCTATACATCTCCTCTATTCCCAATTCTGGCCGTCGAAAAACAGGCAACAATTGAAAAATATCTATAGTATGAAGGAATAAACTATGAATACCTGTGTGCAGACTGTCACTCCATCTATATATATAAAAGAAAGTCGTGTTAGTTACTTCACTTATAACTCAAGAACGGCTGAAATGACTTGGCTGAAAATTGGTGGGGAGGTAGCTTAGAACCAGGAGAAGGACATAGGATACTTTTTATCACGTTCCCGGTTTTCCGAGTTTCTATTAGCTTATTAACATTTTCTCATGCAAAATGTTCATGGGTTCGTAACTGTCAAACATTTAATGTTCATCCCGTCGATACGGTAAATTCTTCCTTCAAATGAAATAACGTATTTAAATAAAGGTTTCGAATCGACAACATATATCCATAATGTAGTTTATTGATAAATTCATACTCTTAGCATCTGTCGTCTCGAACTATACACTACGCGAACCAAGGGTGAGTGAGATAGATATAGAAGGAGATAGATCATAGACGTGGAGGACGGAACGGGGTGTGAAGACGTGGTGTATAGCAAACGAGCCGATAAATATTAATAATTGTATTCTACTGCAATGTTACACATATTAACCGTAAATAGTGACTATTACACATAATATTCGATTAATGGCGTATTTTAGGTTTTAAAGATGTAAATTAATGACAGTAATAAAAAGTGATTGACATTTAAATTGGTTGTCAAATATTTATGCATACGTTCAGAAATTAATTTTGTGTAACCAAAAGAGAATATATTATGAAGTGAAATAAATATAGGACAATTAAATAAATAATATTCACACGTAAGAAGATATACTTTTTTTCAAGATAAAATATCACTCGAAAATGAAAAATCTTTATTAAAATAACAATTTTACATATGGAGAATATTGCAGGGGTTCTCAAATTAAGCGTTGCCTGTGTGTTGTGAAACTAGTTAAATATAATTGTTATTACATTAATTGTGAGTGTCAGTGTGAGAAAGTGCTAATAGTGTATGTTTGTGTGTGTGTGTGTGTGTTACGTGTTATTATGTTTACTTTTATCACGAATTTTTACAGTGGCTTTTCCTTCGCTATAATTCACTGATAGAAATATTATACATTTTGAAATTTTATGTCGAAGAAAATCGAAACCACTGAAGTTATTTCTATGAAAATTAATATTTCATCTCAACAAAAAGTAATGGCGTAATATTTATGGAAAAACAGCATAGTGCGGGTGAAATAAGGGATGGAATATTGCATGGATAATCAAAATCGCTAACATGTTTAATGTCAAAAATTTATAAGGAACACTATTTGGATATGGAGAAACGGGATATAATAGAGTGGGAGGCACGGGAGAGGACTGAGTTAGCTGACAGATTTGATAGGACGAAATGTAAATGCACGGTATAAGACAGGATAGATAATGAAGAGAAAGGACGAGACATATCGGGAAGAGACTGAATAGACGGGATGGAACGGAATTGAGTAGGCCAATAGGATAGCTACGTTATGTTAAGGTATACACGAGCTTATACGAAAAATAACATGTATTTGATATGAAGTAAAATAAAAAAATATCTGCATCCAGGCAAAGGTGGGTCGGGCTTTTTGCTATGCTAAATAATTGAATATAATATTGATCATATAATAACTAAGCCATAGCGAAGCGTGGTCGGGTCAGCTATGGTATCTTTTAATTGATTTCAATGAATGTCGTTGGAGTAGTAACAGTGTTATAATATCTCCGTAGCAAAATAATGATTTAAATCTGGAGAGATGGTATAAAATAGAATATAAGGTGAATAAAATGGGACGGTAGAATAGGTACAGGATGGGATTGGAATTGGATAAGCAGTTTAGACAACGGCTGTCATGTTGATTTTAAATAAAATATGGACTGGAATCTGTATTTGCACCCAGGCGAAGCTGGGCCGGGCCGCTAGTAAAACTTATAATTTAAAGTTTTCACATTGTATTGAATAAATAAGCTCAAGTAAAATGTATTATTTATAAATACTAAAGTTTGACAGCCCTTTGACTTTAAAATTCTTAGTAATTTATGGAATTTACAATTAAGTAATTAATATTCAATATAACCTTAAAGAAATTCAAAGTGTGCCTTAAAAGAGTTTGATTTTACCATTATTTTTGATATGCGGATAGCGACCTTATAGACATAAAGAACAAAGATCAGATCCAAAGATTCGATCCAAACGACGCCCGCCTACACGGTGGACAGACAACCTGGCTAAGGTTGCAGGAAGTCGCTGGATGCAGGCCGCTTCCAACAGGTCGATGTGGGGATCCTTGGAGGCCTATGTTCAGTAGTGGACTTCTTGTATTTGAGATGAAAAAAGAAAGCTATACAAGGCAACACGTAAAACAATATGAGACCCAAAGTAAAAATATATAAATAAAACACCGAAATGAAGAAGCAAGGACTATAAATTGCCTAAGGCTTTACGAGTTATTATTAACACAAACAGCAAAAAACGCAGATTAAAAGAAAGCGGCAAAGAAGTTAAAAAGGTACTTATAAAACAAAGCTGCATTGTGATGGTAAACGCAAGATTTCTTTTTTTAAATAAAGAGATCGGTTTATTCGTAAATTTCGTGTGAGTAGTGATTAACGTTTTTATGAAAATCATCCCTTTGTAAATATGGCTTGAAAATGCCAAGCGTATTTATTTAACACTAAATAGTGTTTAGTGAAGTGTGAAATTAGTCGTTGCACATAAACATTTCCAAGATGCTTGCTTGCATTACGACAGTAAGTTTAATTGAATCAAAGATACTAATTCACCAAAGATTCATTAATACTTTCTTTATTACGATTTTCGCGGCCATCTATTTGATACTCCAAATATACGGAAGGGGTTAACTTTTGTTTTAAAATCAGTGACATATTTCGCCGCGGTAAAAGTAACATTAATAACAAAAACAAATGACAGCCCTCTACAACACACAGAATAATTTTAAAAAGCAAATAAAGATACATATTTTAAACAAAAATATATTTTTCTTTCTTCTTTCATTTACAACAGTCAAAAGCCGAAAGTTGATTCTTTCGTACAGAGTGAACGTCTCATATCCAGTAATATTGCAGCCCAAGTCACTCAAGTAGCATTATCTCGGCGATTCCTCAACTATACTGACATGTTACGAGATCGTAAATAATAAAAGAAATATTGTCCGCACAATGCCAGATATGAATGACTTATGAATACAATCCATCTACACTGTAATGAAATATGATTGTTACTCTAGAAATGTTCATATAAAAATGTTTTTAGAATGTCATATAATGAACTACAACTTTGTTTTAATATTGAACCTACTGAAAATATTGCAACTAAATTTTATCACATATTTTTATTGATGTATCCAGTTCTTTAGTTATATCGCAATATTTAAGTGATAATAATAAATAACACCCAGATTTACGCTCAGGCTACTTTAGACAGGATGGTTAACGCGATTGCAGCAATAAACATTGATATCCAACACATCTGTCAATGGAGTAAAGCTCACGGCTTGAAGATTAATCCCTCGAAAACCCAGATCATTGTTGTTGGCAGCCCCAGGATGTCCTCAAAGCTAGATTGGACTAAACTTCCTCCTGTCTTTTGTGATGGTATCACCATCCCATACAACGACTCCGTTCGCAATCTAGGTCTACTTATAGACAAGTCCTTCACTTGGGGTCCTCAGCTTCGAGAATTAAGTCGAAGGCTGTTTGCTTCAGCAAGGTCCTTGCGAAGGTTAAGCAATTTTCTACCCGTTGCCACGAAAATTTCGCTTGCGCAAACACTCCTACTCCCCATCCTTGATTATGCCGATGTCAGCTATCTTGATCTCACCGAAGACCAACTTAATAAACTTGAGCGTCTCCAAAATTTTTGCATACTGTTCATATTTGGTTTACGCAAATATGACCATGTTTCTGAGTTTCGTCTTAAGCTCAAGTGGTTACCCATACGGCTTCGTCGGAATACTCACACTCTTTCACTTTTATACAATATATTATTTAACCCTCTCACCCCCTCTTATCTCAAAGACCGTTTTATATTTCTTCATGATTCCCATGAAAGATCCCTGAGGTCGTCGGAGAACATGAAACTGAGAATGCCCGTACACACCACGACATTTATGGACAAATCATTCTCCGTACTAGCTGTTCGATTGTGGAACTCACTTCCAGATGTCGTGAGACGGGCTAGAACATTGTCATATTTTAAGTCACTAGTCAAGGAACACTATCTCTCTCTCTGAATTTACACATTAATGTGCTTTTACTATTTCCATTAGCATTTATTATGTATATATTTATTATATTTTATGTCTATTTTGTATATGTATATATGTATGTATGTTGTACATATTTATATGAATGTATTACTTTTATTTTGTGTTTTTAATTTGTTAGTATAGTTTGTTTTTTTTTCTTTCATTATACACCCTAGACTGCCCTTTCTCTCTCCTGTGTCTTATCTCCATCCAAAGGTTGCCTGGAAGAGATTGCCTAGTGCAATAAGGCCGCCGATTGTACTTATTTTTAATATTATTTTTAATTTCTGTTATTGTATTTGTTTTTTTCTGGTGTACAATAAAGTTTATAAATAAATAAATAAATAAATAAACACCCAACAGTCACCTACATAGTCCTGACCCCAATGACACTAAGATTGAGTCTTGAGTTGTGGGTAACAGAAACTATGAGAGACTTTTCGGTCTCAGAAACACCCAGACCCGAAACAAATACCTGTGGATCACACAAATATTTGTCTCTGTGCGGGGATCGAACCCGCGGCCTCTCATTCCACAGCCAGCGTCTACCCAACTGCACTACGGAGGTTGTATTCAAATAAAATGATACAATCTAGGATACCCATGAACTTATGTACTTTATAGACGACTTTCATCAACGAACCACATTTGAATACGTATTACAATGTCGTATACACTCTAACAACAAAGAACATAAATTATATGCCAACGTGAGACATCATAGTAGATAATAACATTGTAAGCCGGTGTTAATCGTACATGTTTCGGATATTACTTAGAACTTGATGTCGCAAAATGTTATGCAGGATGATTTATCCAAGCGTAAAAAGCCACGATATCTTGCCGCTCTAAATGAGAAGTGCCGGAGCGTGGTAAGGTAAATTTTAGGTTGTAAAACATAAACTACACCTGTCAAATCCTTACTATAGGAATTTGACTTGATTTAATTCGAATATATTTTAATTATATTATTATTTTAAATTAGCAAAAGCTATATTGGTCCTAGATTAGCCTATCTCATCACTATATTGATGTAAAATAATTTCAGGCGTCTAGGATATGTACGATTACAAAAATCGTTTTGATGTAATGCTTTAATGGCTCCAATATTTATGATGTTCTGAATTTCAATATGAGGTCCTTCCTTACGTCATGATCTTTCGTCAATCTTACGGATTTGAGAGCTGCACAAAAAATCTAAGTATTAATTTATATTCGCCACTACCCGACACCTGATCAATATCATGCAACTAAACTTTTTTTATTTATTTCAGTGAATGGCGAGACTAGCAAGCCGTTCGCCTGATGGTAAGCGATACGACCGCTCATAAACAGTAGCAACATTCCACTGCGCTCGCAATCCTAAGACATAAGATGTTAAGTCTCAATATGTCCAGTAGTTGCTCTGGCTACAATGTCCTTCAATCCGAAACACAACAGTGCATTTAAGCAGTGTTGTTTTACGGGAGAAATAGACATTGCGGTGGTACCTACCCAGATGGCCTCTCACATATGAGAGACCTACCACCAGTAACTAAACCATAAACTTGGGCCAAACACATAAATTTGCATTTAGTTACCATGTGTATACAGCAAAAGCAGCATTACATTGCAATATCGATATCCCAGCGTATACTGTGTCCATCTCCATTCCCTAGGGACAATAAGATCGAATGGGTTGTCATTTGCAAGAGAGAATGTAACATTCTATCCCTTGGTTACGTAAAAACATGGCTACAAATGGAAGGGAAATTGTATGACATCCAGAGAGCTTTTTTAAACGAGTTAGCATCGCCTTTTGCGCTACTGGCGAACCTTCAAAGCGATCTGACTGAAAAATCGAGGGTTGGTGAATAGATTCAAAAGTAAATAGTATTGCCGTTGTTTATACTGTGTTTTTCATTTATTTATTCCTTATTTTCTTATTGCTTTGAATGTTGACACGAGCGTGTCGTTCACCTGATAATAAGCAATACGACCGCTCATGGACAGTGGTAAAACCGAAATTGAATTACAAACCAATGCTTAGAATTCCACTGCGCTCGCCATCCTGAGAGATAAGATGTTAAGTCTCAATAACTCCAGTAGTTACTCTTGCTACAATGTTCTTCACACCGAAACACAACAATGTATTTACACTGCTATTTGGCGGGAGGATTAGACATTGCGGTGGTACCTACCCAAGCGGCCTCTCACATATGGGACACCGACCACTAGTAAAAATTTACGCAAAAAAATGCACATTAAACCATAACAAAACATTCTAATAAAAACTCACGCCTTTTTCCCCAGAATGGGTAGGCAGAGTAGCTAGGTCACCCATATTTCGCCTTGTATGTTCCGTACTACGATTAGCGGGCGAGCTTATCGCCATATTGGGCAAATTCCTGACTCCGGGCTAATAATTAATAGAAAAATTCAATATGACTGCCCGACCCAGGATTCGAACCCGAGACCTCAGCTTTATAACCGTATCGTAGTACAACTACGCTACCGAGGCAGTCCATTATCATCATAACAATGCTACATTCATTAAAGCAATTACTAGTGGTATGCACTATTTAATAGTTGCAACTTGTTTGTAGAAGAACGCTCACGTTATCTTTCTTGTGTTCTCGGGGTCAACTTAACAACTTAATCTAGATTAAAATATTACGAAGAAATATGTGTTTGTTCATGTTAAATTTACTAACTAGAGGACCGATTACAATAAATCTTTCAGCATTACGATGCTGATTTATTTTGGTGTAACATGAGCTATATATTATTATTCCATCAATACCTACTGTATCAGCCCATATACGTCCCACTACAAGGCACGGGCCTCCTCCACAATCGACAGTACGATTAAGAGGGGTTAGGCCATATAGTCCACCACGCTGGCCTAGTGCAGGTTGGCGGACATCAAGACCTTACTATTTACTATTTCAGTAATAGTTTGAACGCACGTAGTAAATTTCTTTATAAGCCCGTGTTAATTTATTTTCAATATTAGCACCATAAAAGTACTTCGATCTATCAAACTAGCAGCTTTCTAAAGCTTGATCTAATTACGGAACACCTGATAATTTTATAATGCTCAACAAGATATGCCAAATATTATTAACTGTAACACGATAAATCGTGGCTAAACTGTGTTAAAACTGAGGTTGATAAGTGATTAAAAAACCGATTAATGTATTGTTATTACTATATTGATATTACTATGTCTCATACGGATTATACTTCATACGGACCGTAGAGGTTTTCATTTACACATAGAACACGAAGAATCAATTTATTTAAATTCACACAAGGGTTATTTCTGACCCATATTGAACACACAAACTGGTTGTCCCCTGCCTGCCAAACTCACAATCACAAACTTATTCAATTACATTGAACAAAATCGATTCGCATCCGATAGCTCCGTGCGATTGACACATCCCAGTTTTAACCCTTCGTATAAATTGTGGCGGTTTTATTGGCCGTAAGGACCGGGACATCCATCAGGTCAACGGCTACGAGCGTCATATAAAATGTGCTTGGATTTGACAGCCCTTGTCACTTAACCCTACTATACATTTATGTGTCCGGATGTAGGTTGTAATATTTTTATTCTAATTTTATAATAGTCATTTTCTATCGATTTGTTTCAATAACCCATCAGCAATAATGTATGGAGAGGGTGAAAAGCGCGTATAGTGTTCCGACATAACTTATGCGCGCTCCAGTACATCTCTAATGGAACCTTACTGAAATTACTAGAAAATGCTTGCTTGTATTATGAGAGAAAGCTTAATAAAAATAATAACTAACCACTTAAAGCAAAAAATAATAATATTTATTTCATGGAACTCGTGCATGTTGATTCATTTGCATAATGACTTGACTAGCCAACAAATCAAAATATATGCGTAACATATTGAAGGCGGGCCGCCAAGTACCAAACATGTAGGACCTATGCCTTATATTAATTTAAATATCTATATGTTTGGTACTGGGCGACCCGCCTTCAATATGTTACGCATATATTTTGATTTGTTGGCTAGTCAAGTCATTAAGCAAATGAATCAACATGCACGAGTTCCAAGAAATAAATATTATTATTTTTGCTTTAAGTGGTTAGTTATTATTTTATTATTTTTTGGATTTTAGTAGATTTTTGTTTTGAAGTCGGTTTTTATTTTATTTATTAAAAATTTTAGTTATTTTTATCTTTTTAGTGTTGATAGGTATTTAAATGAAGAAGATTTGGTCCCCACGCCACAAGGAATATGTTCTTTCCGATGACAATGAAATCGCTAAAATCGGCTAAAAGCTGCCAAAGATATTGGAATATTCACATGTTTATTTTTTTTTCTCCCCCCTCCCTCCCTTCGCGCCTACCCCTTTTTCCCTCAACCACTGTAGCTTTTATACTTAACTCAATGCAAAAAGAACCGTTGAAATCCTATTAAATTTTGAGGAGATCTACGCTCCAGGTCCGAACATGATAATCAGATTTTAATGTTGTGTTCCTGAGATCAACCTGTTAATACGTTCTTTCCAATGAAAAAGAAATCACTAAAATCGGTTAAAAGCTGCCGAAGATATTAGAATTTACGTGTATTTTAATTTTACCACCCACCCCCCTACCCCCACCCCTTTTTCCCTCTCTCACTGTATCTTAACTTTTCTTATGAACGTAATGCAAAAAGAACTATTGCAATTCTCCTTAATTTTAAGGAGTTCCCCTCTCCAGGTCCGAAGATATTCATCAGATCTTCACCATATTTTTATGGGACCAAACGACAAGCACCAGCTTTCAATCAAAGAAAGAATGGTCGAAATCGGTTCACACAGTACAGAGAAACGAGGTAACAAACATAAAAAAAAAAGCAACATACAGTCGAATTGAGAACCTCCTCCTTTTTTGAAGTCGGTTGATTAGATGAAATCTATTCAATTAAGTTAATTTTATATTTATTTTAAGGCGTGAAATTCGGCAATCTTTTTGAAACTCCAAACGTAGTGAAAGACTTAATTAGTTTAGAATCAATCAAACAGCCACTCGATTTTATTTCATATAGGTTGCATATTTTTAAATGACGATATCTGGTGCCTTACCATCTTCAAGGCCACGATTATATTTCCCTATATGTTTTCCTTTCAATCCCAAATAAGATGTTTTAAAATATCCATACTATAATCGCCTGTAATAACTAGCGCCTTATTATATCTATGCATTTTTGTATTGCAATATTGCAAGTTGGTTTAGCAATCTTCATAAAATAAACAGTATCAACAAATGACATAAGCGACCTATTTAAAACTCCATAATATGACCTCACTGCATTCTGTACCTTCGTCGATGATACAACTGGAATGCAATAAAGAAAGAAAGAAAAGTTTATTGTTGGTACAAAATATACAAAAGCAAAATAAACAAAGATAATAATAATAATAACAACATTCCAACTCGAGAACATAGAAATATTAGGTATTTACAAAAAATATATATTATTTAACTATATAATGAATAACAGAAAGACTATAACATTCTGTTACTATTTGTGCCAACAACAGGAACCCTCATTCAGCTTATTACTGCAGCACAGCATAAGCAATACCACAGCACTGATTTTCAATGAGGGACCTTAGTGACATCCGGGCACTATGTCGGTGTTAAGATTAAAATCAGTATAGGTACTTGTACATATATTTTAGAAAAGACTGATAATTTATACAAAATAAACAGTAAACATAAAACATCCAGACACAAAAAAAAAAATATGACGATGATTACCAATTCATATTATAGTAATTAGGTAATCGGCAAACAAAGTCGCAGGCCGACAGAGGGCGACCCAGACCAAGTATCTGCAAATGCACAATAAATCCAAAACTGATAAAGTAATAACAATTAAATTATTACAGCAAAAAATCTCGACAACACCGCCGTGGCCCTGAGTAGGCGGAGGCGCACGTGCACTCGGTCCGGTATCCGCCTTATTGTGAAACAAAGAAAAGTGTGGTTTTATAAATACATAATAATGTGTATAAATTAAAGCAGTTATCACATACATATATTTAAAACCATATATGTATGTGATAACTGCTTTAATTTACTCCAACCCGCACTAGGCCAGCGTGGTGGACTATATGGCCTAACCACTCTCAATCGGTAGTCGATTGTAGAGGAGGCCCGTGCCCTGCAGTGGGACGTATATGGGCTGATACAGATATCACATACAAACTTGGCTATGAAGACACTACAAACAGTGTATCCATGGTTTAATTTTTTATCCGCTGCTGCAACAAAACTAGAAAACGGCCCACTTCACTGTTCGATCGAGAACTTGCAGGTATGATAGTAAATAATAGTGGAATTATATATACTTAAACTATGTACGTAATGTTTTGTTGTTTCTGTAAATGTAATAAATTGTTTCTATAATTATATTTAAAACTAAGTTTACTACTTTTAGATCTGCACGGCGGTGGAATGTTGTTCCAGCAGTGAGTGGCGGCATATTTGAAAGATCCTCTAAATGCAGCAGTCTTGTGTTGCGGAATCGATAGTGGATTCGAAATAGAACGTGTACCATACTTGAGGTGATCCTGTCTGAATGTAAGTTTATCTACGAGGTACTTAGGTCTATTATTATGAAATATACCGAACAGTAGTGTGGCTAAATGTAATTTCCTTCTGGCTTCCATTTTCAATATGTTGGCATCGTTAAGATATGGTGTGACGTGGCTACGGCGAGGAATATTAAAGGAAAACCTGGCACAAGCATTCTGTACCCGCTGAATAAGGTGATTAGTTCGCGAAAGTAAGCAAGGACCGTAGACAGTGTCACAATAGTTAAGTCTGGAAAGAACCAGACTGTCCACTAGCCACTTTCTCATAGGAACACTGAGATATTTCCGAAACCTATATAAAAGTTTAAGTCTGTAGAAGCAGTTCCTGACCACATTGCTTATGTGCGCTTCAAAACGAAGTTCAGGATCAAAAATAAGGCCCAGGTTACGTGCCGAGTCCACCCTTTCAATATCAATCCCTTTGATTTTTATTACCGGCTTAGCAGAAAGGATAGAACTCACCTGCGCTCTACTGCCTAGGATCATGATCTTCGTCTTGGTAGGGTTAAGGAGCAGGCAATTACTCTCTGACCAGGAAATCAACCTAGATAAATCCTTATTAATTTTATCTACAGCAGCAACTGTATATTCAGCCCTAAATGACATATACAGTTGGGTGTCATCGGCATACATATGGTAGTTGCAATCGTGTATACAATTGACGATGTCCGCACTATATAAAATATATAGTAATGGGCCCAGAATTGACCCCTGTGGTACACCGCAGGTCACTGTTCGGAGGGAAGAGGACAAGGTGGACCCGTTGTCTCTCTGAATTTCCACGAATTGCGAGCGGTTGGTCAAGTAACTTTTAAACCATTTAACAGCGTCATTATCAAACCCATAATAGTGGAGTTTTGATAATAGTCAATATTGATTGTGTCAAACGCCCGCGAGTAGTCAAGCAGAGTGAGGATAGTCCCCTCCCCCCGCGCCTCTAGGGTGTTACTAACAACATCCGATAAAGCGGTCGCCGTACCGTGGCCCTTCCGAAATCCAGACTGCAGATCTGGAAGAATGCTATTATCTTCAAGGTACTTAGTAACCTGAACGTAAACTACCCTTTCTAGTATTTTAGACAAAAACGGCAGTATGCTAATTGGACGCAGGTCTTTGTAATTTAAGGGATTGTTGTTTTTAGGAATAGGTTTAACTATTGCGCAGCGCCAGAGACTTGGAAACGTATTTGAGCAAATTGATTTATTAATAATAGATGTAATAGCACGTAATGTTCGAGGTATCGTGAGCCAGATCATTTCTCTAGATATGCCATCAGTTCCTTGCGCATTAGTCGTGATGCTCTTTAAAATGTTGTAAATAGTGCTCTCTCCCACCGGTTGCTGCGAAAAACGTGTAGATCCCCATTTATTATTGTTGAAATAAACCAGTTGTGTAACAGTGACATTTCTATTTCCCGGCACGTCCAGGAACGCATTATTTATTCCATCTGGATTAAGTAGATGGTCGGGAAGCAAATTACACGTATAACAGGGGTACACTTGGTTTTTAAGGTTTTTCCATAAATATTTGGAGTTATTTATATTTTCATTAATGTGTTTATTAAAGTAAGCTGCTTTTTCATTATGCAGAGATTGAACCACTTGATTTTTAAGTTGGAGATAATAATCTTTATGGGTTTGCAACTTGGAGCACCTATATCTATCCCTAGCTTTATCGCGCAGTCTACACATCAGTTTAATAGTGGGCGTTATCCATGGTGTAGGCTGCCCTTTAAAAAATTTACACTTAATAGGGACATGAATATCGAACAAGGATGTCACATAATTATTAAAAGTGGAGACCATAACATCAACGTCCTGCAACGTATCTATTGATTCCCAAGGGATCAGTTGCAAATCATTTGAGAATAAATCATAAACGATGTCCTTATAGGGGCGATACATGACCTGTCTAGCAGTTGACTTTTCCTTTATAAGAACTAAGTAGCATGTAACAAATTCGTGGTGCCCCAACCCACATATGTGATTAACAGAAACATCTCGATATTTAGCATCTGTACAGATGACATCAATAAGAGATGAGCCGTCACCCACAAAGTGAGTTGGTAATGTGACAACTTGTACAAGCCCACTGTGATCAAGGAACTCTATGAGGCGCTTATATTTCATGTTATCCACATCCAGCATGTTCACATTAAAATCACCAAGCAAGGCCACGCAATCATAAGGGGCAAGTGCATTCACACTTTGTGTCAGTGTATCCGGAAACACAATCAAGTCTAACCACGGTGGACGATATGCTGTGCCAATGAGGAGTGTTTTTTTGTTAATATTTAGGCTTAGCCACAGCTGCTCGACCTCCGGATGTATAGGGTGCGGCCTCACTCGTGCTTTAAGGCCTGTTTTGATGTAGAAACCAACACCTCCACCACGGCCGCCACGCACAGATGTCGGTCGCGGAGTATGCCTCAGAAAATAACCCGGGACAGCAGGTGCCCGCCCCTCCTCACCAGGCCGTAGCCACGTCTCATTGACTGCCAGAATATCAACTAAGTGATTGCTCATGGCAGCCAAGAATTCATCATGACCAGTCGATAAAGATCCTGCATTGAATAAGCCTAACTTAAGTAATTTGTGTTTATCTATAGGTTTCATTGTCAGATTTTATAGAGTTTGTCTGTTGTGTGCGGGAGTTAATAATTGAATGTAAAATGATACTATAATATTTATTGTAAGATGAATGTATTCTGTGTAATATAATTATATTGTAAATAAAAAGGAATTTAAGCGATAGTGCAAAGTGGCGAATATTAATCAATGTTATGTATATTTTACAAGCAGTTAATAGATCAAAAGTGGAAATGATCAAAGAAAAATAATATAAATTAGTAATAATACACTGAGCTGTACTACATAGCGCAATTCCTGAAATAGCCTCATAAATTATAAGTGTATGAATTGTGAAACAATACGTACACCTCAAAACCTTAAAGCTGACTGTAACACAAAAAACAGAATTGTATCCCGAAATATGTTCAAACTTAGTTAAATAATTGTTATAAATAAACTATTTAAAATTATTAAGTGATACAATTAAAAGTCTCCTGGACATTTTTAACCAGACAGCCAAATATTCTATGTATGTCGTCCTCACAGTAGATGCGGCAAGCAGCATCACCATCCTTACGACGGGCAAGGATTCGACCTCTGTCCGTCCACACGAACCTCCACCCCTTTTCTCGTCCCGCTTCTCGAGCTTGACGAAAAAGCATTCTGTTAACTTTCGTCAGACGCTCATTGATATAGACGCGCCTTGGATGTCCGGATAAGCCCAAATCTGCAGTGGTGGTTCCACGACGTACGCGAGCACCTTTGTACAGCGCATCACGTAGGTCTCGACGTGCCAGACGTACAACTATTGGTCGCGGCCGGGACTCCGCTGGCCCAGCAGAGCTCACAGCGCTAAGGTGTCGGCTGCCAACCCGCTCCGCGCCAACAATATCACGATCCTCCAGGCTGACTCCCAACTTAGTTGCGACAAGTTTAACGGTGTGAATTACACTCTCTCCAGCATTCTCAGGCAAGTTAGTGATCTCAACATCGTTGGTAAGAAGTTCCTGGTCCCGAGTATTCAGATCGCGTTTAAGCTGTGAGACGATCTCCTCGAAGTTAGGATCTATGGATGTCTTGTTCGTGTTAGACTTTTCCAGAACATCTAGCCGCCTCTCCAGGGAGTCAACACGACCATTCAAGGCCCTGAATTCTGCCATCTCCTCTCTGAACGCCCGAAATTCGTCCCGCACCGTTCGCAGCTCGTCCCTCATACAGCGCAACTCTGATTCGAAATCGCTCAGTACAGTGTTAGCAACAGTACAATAGTGACCTGACCTTTAGACCAATGCTCTGGATGGGCAGATGACGTCGATAAGACGTGGGCAGTTATAACTGACGCATTGCAAATTATGCCATCTTTTCATATCTTTATACGACACGAAGGTAATACTGCTGTTAAATGATAAATGATGTGGTAATAATTAGAAAATATTAACATGCTTTGTAGATAAAGAGGAAAATAAAAAGATGTTGACTGACACGCGTGTATAATTGAAGTACAGTTCTTTCAATTAATATTATAATCATACACTGCATACGTTACTATAATATTATTTATTATTTATATCTTTATTGTACACAAAAATTAATAAATAAATATTATTAATCTTATAACTGGTTAGAGTACGGTTTGCGTGCTAGGTTAGAACCTGAGTTAGGAATAGAAAGAATTCAAATTTCACTTTAAACTTTGAACTAACTCGGGCAGCGTGGGCTTAATATTAAACTTAGGTCAGTTTGAACTATATTCCTAACCTGAAAACATGCATTTTATTATTAAGCCGTCGGACCGGAGTTATAACTGATTCAGGTGCGTTAGGGTAACACTATAATAGTAGTGCGTAAAGAGTAAGGGGCCCTACTATATAAATCTGAAATTCGAATCTTCGTGACCTTTTTCGTTTCGAAATCTACTCTGTAACAAGAAATTCAAATCTTCGGATCGAAGAATGAATGATTCCAATATATCGGCAATCCGAACATTTACAGAGTAGGTACATTCGCATCGTCACAAACTTCGTTCGTCCGAAGTTTCGAACTTCGTTTCGGATGAATATAGTAGGGCCCAAGAACGTAAACTCATCTATACTAATGTATAAAGCTGTAGAATTTGTTTGTTTGTTTCCTCTAATCTCAGGAACTGCTGGTTCGGATTGAAAGAATATTTTTATGTTGGATAGGCTATTTATCGAGGAATGCTATATGTTATATTTCATCACGCTATGACCTATATAAGGGAAGCAGTATTGAAAAATCTAGCAAATACGTGGAAATTTTATTCGTTTTGCGTAATCCGATTGGTCGATATTCGAAATTGATTGTCGGAATTGAACATTTTTGCTGCCATTTTGAAAAGTTATGGGTATAAAATATAGCTTATAAATTATAAATAGAGCTTCCGTGCTTACTCCTTCCTTCCTTAAAATACGGTGTTACGCCAACGCACCTTATAAGACTTATTAGTAGTCGTGTCTTTTTTAATTGTATTTCTTGTGAAATCAAAGCGACAAAAGAAGTGGAACACTCGTAGTGTTCCACTTCATGTCGAGTGGTTACCGCCGCTCAAAAATATCCAGAATGCTTGAAAACTTAAGGTGCATTGCTATTTTCAAAACTAAAGAAAGAATTTAAGCAATTAAACAAAAAGGGGGAAATAATGTACTAAATATGAGCAGGAAACAAAACTCGGCAGCAAAATTGTTACCTTACCTAAAATTTCGCGAAAATTTCACACCACCCTGATTTCCACAAATGCCAGACTTGATTGAAAACATGATTACGCAACAATAATTAAAATGACATCACCGCTGACCTCCATTTCTTCAATAACTACCAATTTAATTCAGGCCGGCTTTTGAAAAGCAATCAAGCCGTCTGTCAACTACAGGTCCATTCCAATAAGTAATTTATTTCAGTCAGTTGTTACGCTTTATTACTTCCTCAATACAAGAGCATGGATATTGTCTCCTGACATTAATGATGACAATTATTATTTAGATAGGAGATTTATTTCCTTTGGATTATTTATTAATGGCTAGTGGATTAAAAATGACGTCTTCAATTGGCCTTTGCGCTCAGTGTAATATGATTTTGAGGTGCATATTATGGAAGTATTTTATGCTTTATCCTGGCAAGGTAGGAAACTACATAAAGCTTTATCCTGGAAAACCAAATATTAGGCTTAATGGACGCTCCTAACTTTGGAAACTAATAAGAATGAAACTCTTATCAATTCTTTCGGAAACTCACTGATTGAGCAAGTCATGTTATCAGAACGAAAAACACTCTCAAATGAAATTGCCCAACCTAAAAATTCACAAATTGGTCCAGCTGTACATGAAGAGTTTATTCTGAACATGACACAAACATTTTAAGAATGTTATAAAACAAGAAATTGAAGGAGATATGAGCTGTATAGTTTCAGGTAAATATAATGAAGGTATCAAAATAAATAAATAAATTATAATGTTTCCAACAGAAAAATGTTAACAAAAATAATAAATAATTAATACGATATAATGGGAAGAGAGACGACCGCTCATGAACAGTAGCAAAACCAAACAACATCATGAAGTAATGGCATGCAATGCTTGGTATTCCATTGCGCGCGTCACCCTGAGACATAAGATTTGAAGTCCCAATATTCCCAATAGTTACTCCGACTACACTATGCTTCAAACCGGAACACAACAGTACATTTGTATACTGTTTGGCAAATAGACATTGCTATAGTATCTACCCAGGCGGCCTCTCACATATGAGAAACCTACCAGTTAACATATTATATTTTGATTCCTAACAATCAGTGCCGTCATACAATTAAGATATAATTATCGTGTCACGGCCCATTAATTACGGACAATATAGATTATGTTCTACGCCGTGTAATCTACCACCTAATAAATATTAGTAAACTGAGTTTAATTACTGAAACACATTGCTGAAACATAATATTAGTAAACCAATATCGCTGAGACAATTATTAGTTAATTAGGATATATGTTTTTGTTTACATCTGTTTTATATAAATGACTAGCGGCCCGACCCAGCTTCGCCTGGGTGCATATATTTTTTGATTCCACTCTTTATGATGTTATTTTTCGTATTAATCTCTTGTATAACTAAACTTGACATAGCTATCCTACTGTCTGGCTCAATCCCGTCTCATCCGTCTGTTCAGTCTCTTCCCGATCCGTTCCGTCCTTTCTCTTTTATTATCCATCCCGTCTTATAACGTGCATTTACATTTCGTCCTATCAAATCTGTCAGCTATCCCAGCCCTCTCCCGTACCTTCCACTCTATTATATCCCGTCTCTCCATATACATGTACATATAAAGATTGCCTTATGAAATTTTGACATTAAAAACTTTAGCGTTTTTTATTGTCCATCCAATATTACGTCCCTTATTTCAGCACCAAAATGCTGTTTTTCCTAATAATATTGCACGCCATTACTTTTTGTTAGTAATAAAGTAATAATAACCATTTAAAAAAAGAATTGGCCAAATTGGTCCAGGCGTTGTTGAGTTATGCGCTTACCAACACTTTTTGTGATTCATTTTTATATTATAGAAGAAGATATTATAGTCCACCCTGCTTGCTTAGTGCGAGTTGGCGGATTTTATTTCACGTAGAAATTAATCCGAAAAGTCAGAGGTGTGCCCTGGGATTTGAACCCGTGACCATCGTTAACTTGTTGGCAGTCGCGTCTAGTACGTTACCATATACAAATTAATAAAACCTTCATACTGCCTTACCAGGTGACGTAAGTAATAGAACAAATATTTAAAAATATAAAACTGCATATCGTTTCATTATAATGTCTAGATACGGCATCAACGTACCAATATTTTTTTTATTCTTGAGTCTGAAAACAATACTAATGCGAAATTTAAATATGTCCCCCAGCGCATCTAAAAGTATAAATTCAAAAAACAATGTCGTTTATGAAAACGAAAAATTATAATTAGATATATTTTGGTATACTCCGGCAAAACGCTTCGATAGAGTATACTTTGTTTAAAACTGTTGCAATAATCTCAAAAAACAATGGGCGATTTTGGTAGATGTGGACATCGTTTTAATTTACATTTAACAAAATTATGCGCAAGACGCCGTATCTAGATAATATTATATACACGATGTACACATTTTTTGAATTTTGTTATATTTCGTCAGCCGTCAATGAAAGACAATGGAAAGATAGATCATTTTACGTTGGGTGGTAGTTGAAGCTGGACCGTCTTTTACGTCTCCCGTCAAATAAACAAAGATCATCCTATACTGGCTGGACGATTCACGCTTGAACGATACCCAAAAAAAAGGTTTTTAGTATCTTCCTCAGAAATTTTCCTATTTTTCTCACCCCTAAAACCTTCCCAGGACTTCCACGAATATTTCAAGACCAAAATCAGCCAAATTGGTCCAGGCGTTGTTGAATTATGCGGTTACCAACACATTTTGCGATTCATTTTTATATTATAGACTAGCGGCCCGACCCAGCTTCGCCTGGGTGCATATATTTTTTGATTCCACTCCACACCAAATACATGTTATTTTTCGTATTAATCTCTTGTATACCTAAACTTGACATAGCTATCCTACTGTCTGGCTCAATCCCGTCTCATCCGTCTGTTTAGTCTCTTCCCGATCCGTCCCGTCCTTTCTCTTTTATTATCCATCCCGTCTTATAACGTGCATTTACATTTCGTCCTATCAAATCTGTCAGCTATCCCAGCCCACCCGTACCTTCCACTCTATTATATCCCGTCTCTCCATATACATGTACATATAAAGATAGCCTTATGAAATTTTGACATTAAAAACTTTAGCGTTTTTTATTGTCCATCCAATATTCCGTCCCTTATTTCAGCACCAAAATGCTGTTTTTCCTAATAATATTGCACGCCATTACTTTTTGTTAGTAATAAAGTAATAATAACAATTTAAAAAAAGAATTGGCCAAATTGGTCCAGGCGTTGTTGAGTTATGCGCTTACCAACACATTTTGCGATTCATTTTTATATATAAGATTATATAAGTATAAGTTTGAAAATGCAATAAAGCTTTACTGGAGCTTTGTTGGATGCATAAATGTATGGAACATTACAGTGTCCTTAACTACTTTCTAACTTAGTCCATTTATTTTGCTACATATCACTATTTCCTTAAAAGAAAAGTTTATTAGAAGAAAAGTTTTTTTTTTTGGTGAGTAAGTAATAGAAACGAAACTATTTTTGTGGCAAATCATTGTTTCATCAGACTATTCCGGCAAGGGAAAATGGTCTGCGAAGGTTGATGCGTAATAAGACCCAAATTTGTTTTTAGTTACTTTTATTGCTTTGGCTGTTACTCATCAAATACAACATGGTATTTATCTTATATTTAATTCAAACATATTACACGAGTATGTTGTTAAAACATGAAATACTTTGTAATTTCCAGTTTTTTACTTCACTCTAAAATCAAATTAGAAAAAATATTTTCAAACAACATCAAACGCGTTAATATTTTTTCCACGAAAATATACGAGTATTTCCACACTGAATTCGTACTAATTACATGTGTGCACTATTTTGATGATTGGTTGCTCAGTTCCAATAAAAAAAAATATTTGAAAGATTTGGGAACTAAAAAAAGATAAAATTTGAATCGAGCTAGAGTTAGCAATAACTGAAAATTTAAACTAAAATTCGGAAATAACTTAGAGTGTATCTTTTTGATTAAACAACTATATTTATTAGTTTGGTAAACAAGACTGCGGTGTTTGAATTCGTAGTCGGCTTTATGTGTACTATGTATTTGCTGTACTGTTGATTGAAAATAATGTTATTGAGGAAAATATTCTATATTTATGACCCAAAAATCATTTACATAAGTCCCTAGTACCGACTTGCAAGGCGCGGTAGATTTTTGTTTATGAACACCTTATAGCTTGCATGCAATCGTTACATTAGTCGATATAGTCCGCATTTCAACTGTGGAAAACTACTACTATTTCTAGGAAATTTCATTCCTTTCCTAAACTGAACCACGCGGGCCAGCTAGCGAAGTCATAGCTTGATGGTTCAAAAAATTTCGGCACGAAACAAAAGGTTCGCAAATTCTTTTTTGTGCCGCACTGATAAAGGTTTTGAATCGTTTGCCGACATGCGTATTCCCTGTATCCTATAATCGTGGGTCCTTCCGCCGTAGTGTGAAGAGGCATCAACATTATTTGTTTTGTATGTATAATATGTAATAGCACTCTTGCCCAGCTCCACCCGGGTGCAGATACACTTTTCAAAATGGCGACCGAAATGTTCAATACCGACTAACAATTTAGAACATCGACCAATCGGACCATAAAAGACGAATAAAATTTCCTCGTATTAACTACTGCTTCCTTCCTGTAGGTCGTAGCGTGATGATATAGCCTGAAACATTCCTCGATAAATGCACAATCTAACACTAAAATATGTTGTCAAATCAGACCACTGGTTCCTGAGATTTGCGCTTACAAACAAACAAACTCTTCTTAGCTTTATAATATTAGTAAAGATATATTTAATTACTATTATTTAGCTTTAGTTCTTTATTTTTTACACCGCTCTCTTTCTCTCCTTTAAAATTCATCCTAGGTTGTCTGTAAGACATTGGTATAGATAGATTTTAATAATAATTACCAAAGACGAAGTCTGCAGATGCATCTGTTGATGTGTATAGGAGTTTGTCTCTGATGACTTGTAATAAATTTATCAAGTAACTAGCGGCCTGGCCCGGCTCCGCCCGAATGCTGATACAATTTTTTGATCATATTCTAGCATACGTTCATCAGTGATTTAAATGGTGAAAGAAATTTTTTAATCGGTCTAGTGGTTTCAGAGCCTATTCAATGCAAACCATATTTTTTTCTCTTTATAATATTAGTTGAGATTTGAGAAGAACGAGTGAACATTGAATGAGAGTAAAATCTAGCGAATAGCATTAGTTTATCCAAAGTTATCCAAAGTTTGCATTTCTGAGTGGGCAATCCGGTGATTAAGTCAAAGATAATCAAAAGCACATTATTATTTTGTATGTAGCTTGCACGATTAATCTTATCAGTGCAACCAAAACCGCATCCTGAACCAACAACCTAAAATCTTTTGATTATGTTTGCACAAGATAAATATTTATCAAAAAATATTAAATATGACCATCGACGTCATAATAGTTAATATGAGGCATGAATACCATGATAAAAGGGCTTATAATGTAATTTAGTTGTTCTTATATAAATATCAATAGTTAAAAATATCCTGTACTTGTAAAATTAGTAAAATAATAGATTTGAAGGCGAAATTTTGTATTGTGTTGAAGTGATCATCAGTTAAATAAGCAGGAAAACAAATCTCAGATTACACAAAGACTAACAAAAACAATATTACGATATTCCGTATCAGCACGCTTAGGATTTCATATCGACGTCGTAAATCGGCCCTGTCGCCTGGCCATCACAGGTTTATTACGCATCGCCATTAGCCCGACGTTTATTTAATCCCTGGACTTGTTCGATCAAAGCCATGACATATTATTGTGACGTTTCTTTTGATGGTGTCAATCGCGTTATAAATCGCTTCATGTAGAATAGTACCTACATATTTTTGTTAATTATATTGTCCGGAGCTGGCACCGAGCGATTATAATCTTTTTCTCGCATTGCAAAACTTCTTGATAAGAAATTAGAATCAAGATAGGATTATGAAAATCGATTACTACAGTTTTTTTCCAACGAGGACCAAGACTTATCTCAGAGAGATATTGTGAAGCTACCTTTAAAATAGCAACCAATTACACAACAAAACGGATCATATTTTACCCATATGGGACAATCCGAAATATGTTAAATAAAGTTATGAATTTCACGTAAAAGTAATAGATTTCTTCTTCCCCTACCTATTAGTTTGGTTACCATAATTGAGGCTAGGAATCCGAATTGATATAGCTGAAATGTTATTCAGTGTGAGAAGAGACTTATGTTCAGCAATGAGATGTGTTTTTAATATCTCATTTATATTTGTCGATAAATCAGTCAATTTATTTATTAATTTCAATATTTATTTTACACAAACTTAAACTAAACCGATATAAATAAACAATAATTATAAAACTGATAAATTGCGGTCTTATCGCTCTCTTAAATGACAGAAACCGTGCGTTCCACTTGACATTCGTAACACCCATCCGAAGATGACGTCTGCAGATGCATTTGTTAATGTGTAAAGTAGGCATAAGACTTGTCTTGACACAGAAGAGTCTGTTATGCTTTGATATTGAAAAACGTATTCAATATTTATTATATTGAATATTGATGAATACGTTATAATCGTCATATGTAAAAAATCAAGAAACTGCTACTATAAATATTACTTTTATAGTAATATTTTTATTAATCAATTATACATGTCTCAATTTGTGCACGAATTTTACCCAGTATACCTACATATTTATTATATTAGGTTTATTTCTGTCTTAGTTTACTGGTGGTAGGTCTCTCATATGTGAGAGGCTGCCTGGGTGGGTACCACCGCAATGTCTATTTGTCCCGTCAAACAGCAGTTTAAATGCACTGTTGTGTTTCGGATGAAAGGACATTGTAGCCAGAGTAACTAATGGACATATTGAGACTTAACATCTTATGTCTCAGGATGGCGAGCGCAGTGAAATGCCAAGCATTGCTTTGTAATTCAAGGTGTTGTTTGGTTTTGCTTCTGTTCATGAGCGGTCGCATCACTTACCATCAGGCGAACGGCATGCTCGTCTCGCCATTCACTGTAATAAAAAAAAGCCTTACACTCTAATGACCATTTTTTCTTTGTGAAATTAGTTTATTAATAAAATGCGTATTTTATAAGCATACCTCACGTTTCATTGTACTCCGGTTGTTCTGACAACCTTCCTCACATATAATATTGCCAACTCTTTTCTTGATTTCATACATTCCGTAATTGAAATACATCCCTGACCTAATATTTTCTTTCCAACAATACTTGCATATCGTATTGGTATCCGCGGAAGTAATATAGATATCTTATACTACGAATCTTATTTCAATTTCCGAGGATCCATGTAATAGAACTGGGTTAATGTAGGGTTATTCTAGGAGATTTCATAATGAACATGCGTTTATACGTCGCGGTCATTTTAATTTTATATTTTATGTGAAAATATAAATGCAATAAAAATGTGGGTGTTGTTCAACAAGCATATTTACACTTATTTTATTTGTGGTGGTCTCTCATATGTGAGATGCCACCTGGAAGGTTACCATTGCAATGTATATTTCTCCCGATAAACAGCAGTATAAATGCACTGTTGTGTTTCAGATTGAAGGACATTGTAGCCAGAGTAACTACTGGACTGAATAGCCTATGTGTTGTTCAGTTTACATCTTAAACTACTCTTAAGTTCGTCTAAAGTAATATCTTCATTTGATTAATAGTTAATTTTTTATCAAAATCTGCCAGAATAGAGAAAACTGTGTACTCAAGAATAAAGAAGTCAGACTCAGAACAGCATTCAAATTAAATCTGATATTTATTTAAATACCATATTTACTAGCTCTCCAAGTTTTCAATAATCAAGATAAAATCCATTTAATAATAATAGTTTCAACAACTCTAAATGCTGAAGTCACAACGGCTGGACACACTGACCTAGAGACTTGAGATATTTGCCAGCAATCAGACTCATGAAGTCGATTCTATGTCACTTTGAAACAGTATTGTAATTAAGAAAAAACACTGCAATTTAATTTACAAATCCCTTACAGAAGTTCATCAAGTATTCTTAATATCTTAGGATGACAAGCGTAATACCAAGGAGTGCTAAGTAATTATAATTTCTGATTTGTTTTGCTTATGTCTATGGGCACGCGTGGTGTCTACCATCAGATGAATGAACTGCCAGTCTTGGCATTTGTTGTATTATACACTCCGTAGGTATATACATGTTACTGTTGCGCATGGGCTTTCTCTACAATCGAGAGTCCGATTGAGCATGGTTAGGCCATATAATCGACAACGCTAGTCTAGTGCGAGTTCACTGACTTAACATACCATACATATTCATACAAATTGCTACGTATGCAGGTTTCCCAACGATGTTTTCCTTTACCGTTATAGTGCATGGATATGCATGGATTGACTATCAATACACACATGACTCCGAAAATTCAGAGCGCTCTGGGATTCGAACCCGCGACCATCGTGAATAGGTACCGTTCACCACGGGCGTTGTATTTATCACATAAATCAAACTATACCTATCATTTACTAAAGACCTCACCAAGTGCCCTGTACGTTTCTTCATTCAATCTGTACACTGCTCGACAAATATTTCATTGCGTTATGGTGGTAGCGATGTCGGAACCGCCTTTTGTCTCGTCTCAGCCTTTTGATTCAGTGTCCACTTGATGAGACCTCCTCAAGGGTCTTTTTACTGTCGCCTGCGTTTGAGCTACGTTTATTTGCGATGTGAATACACACAGGCTGTTTCAAAAAGATCGGAAAAAGTATATTTGTTATAATTTATATAATTTAATTTCATGGAGTAATTTTGTAGTTACTTAGTTTAATATTACATGAGTAAATAATTGAATGAAGCCACGATTATACGCATAATATTGCATGCCTCGAATTACGTTGGATGATAATATATGTTTGCTACATTGACATAAATATAATGGACAGGGCGGAAAGCGCGTAAAGTATTCCGAAGCATGTGGTGCGCCCGCTCCAGTAAATCTCTAGTGGAGCATAGTGTCAGCGTTACTGAAATTTGTCGTCACTCGCAACGATTTTGAAAATGCTTCCTTATATTATGACAGAAAGATAATATTTTTTATTATCGTTGAGACAAAATCTTTTAAATTACGTTAATTACTTATTCATCTTAGCGTTATTTTCACGGTCTCCCTTTTGTAACTACAAATGTACTGCAGGGCCTATCCTTAGTTTTGAAATCAATGGTTTCCTTGTATTTGGTTTTATTTTATAAAGGTATAAAAATATCATCAATATATTTTTCCTTTTTTTGTCGTGAGTGAAATAATCGAGTAAAATATGTAATATTTATTTTGTATTCTATTTCAAATTATAATATCACTGAAACGTAATAGCATTAAAAATAAGAAAGTACTTGAGTCTGCAGTAGTCAGTATTCTTTTTGCTTTCTCGGAATTCGCTGCGCGGATATATTCAGTTAAGTTTCCTATTGCCAGATGGAAATGAAATATACTTCAGTTTTTACTTGGCAGACAAAACTGTAATACAACTACAAAAAAAACGTATTCATCAATATCAGATGCTCTGAAGTGATTCCGTCCTCACCCGGCGCCTTGTTGTGCAAATGCAATATTATGCGTATAATCGTGGCTTCATTCAATTATTTACTCATGTAATATTAAACTAAGTAACTACAAAATTACTGCATGAAATTAAATTATATAAATTATAACAAATATACTTTTTCCGATCTTTTTGAAACAGCCTGTGTGTATTCACATCGCAAATAAACGTAGCTCAAACGCAGGCGACAGTAAAAAAGACCCTTGAGGAGGTCTCATCAAGTGGACACTGAATCAAAAGGCTGAGACGAGACAAAAGGCGGTTCCGACATCGCTACCACCATAACGCAATGAAATATTTGTCGAGCAGTGTACAGATTGAATGAAGAAACGTACAGGGCACTTGGTGAGGTCTTTAGTAAATGATAGGTATAGTTTGATTTATGTGATAAATACAACGCCCGTGGTGAACGGTACCTATTCACGGTGGTCGCGGGTTCGAATCCCAGAGCGCTCTGAATTTTCGGAGTTATGTGTGTATTGATAGTCAATCCATGCATATCCATGCACTATAACGGTAAAGGAAAACATCGTTGGGAAACCTGCATACGTAGCAATTTGTATGAATATGTATGGTATGTTAAGTCCGTGAACTCGCACTAGACTAGCGTGGTCGATTATATGGCCTAACCATGCTCAATCGGACTCTCGATTGTAGAGAAAGCCCATGCGCAACAGTAACACGTATATACCTACGGAGTGTATAATACAACAAATGCCAAGACTGGCAGTTCATTCATCTGATGGTAGACACCACGCCTGCCCATAGACATAAGCAAAACCAATCAGAAATTATAATTACTTAGCACTCCTTGGTATTACGCTTGTCATCCTAAGATATTAAGAATACTTGATGAACTTCTGTAAGGGATTTGTAAATTAAATTGCAGTGTTTTTTCTTAATTACAATACTGTTTCAAAGTGAGATAGAATCGACTTCATGAGTCTGATTGCTGGCAAATATCTCAAGTCTCTAGGTCAGTGTGTCCAGCCGTTGTGACTTCAGCATTTAGAGTTGTTGAAACTATTATTATTAAATGGATTTTATCTTGATTATTGAAAACTTGGAGAGCTAGTAAATATGGTATTTAAATAAATATCAGATTTAATTTGAATGCTGTTCTGAGTCTGACTTCTTTATTCTTGAGTACACAGTTTTCTCTATTCTGGCAGATTTTGATAAAAAATTAACTATTAATCAAATGAAGATATTACTTTAGACGAACTTAAGAGTAGTTTAAGATGTAAACTGAACAACACATAGGCTATTCAGTCCAGTAGTTACTCTGGCTACAATGTCCTTCAATCTGAAACACAACAGTGCATTTATACTGCTGTTTATCGGGAGAAATATACATTGCAATGGTAACCTTCCAGGTGGCATCTCACATATGAGAGACCACCACAAATAAAATAAGTGTAAACATGCTTGTTGAACAACACCCACATTTTTATTGCATTTATATTTTCACATAAAATATAAAATTAAAATGACCGCGACGTATAAACGCATGTTCATTATGAAATCTCCTAGAATAACCCTACATTAACCCAGTTCTATTACATGGATCCTCGGAAATTGAAATAAGATTCGTAGTATAAGATATCTATATTACTTCCGCGGATACCAATACGATATGCAAGTATTGTTGGAAAGAAAATATTAGGTCAGGGATGTATTTCAATTACGGAATGTATGAAATCAAGAAAAGAGTTGGCAATATTATATGTGAGGAAGGTTGTCAG
Source organism: Hyles vespertilio (assembly GCA_009982885.2). Taxonomy (NCBI): domain Eukaryota; kingdom Metazoa; phylum Arthropoda; class Insecta; order Lepidoptera; family Sphingidae; genus Hyles; species Hyles vespertilio. The sequence goes on along the minus strand of CM042814.1, from coordinate 4,449,971 downwards.
AACAACCGGAGTACAATGAAACGTGAGGTATGCTTATAAAATACGCATTTTATTAATAAACTAATTTCACAAAGAAAAAATGGTCATTAGAGTGTAAGGCTTTTTTTATTACAGTGAATGGCGAGACGAGCATGCCGTTTGCCTGATGGTAAGCGATGCGACCGCTCATGAACAGAAGCAAAACCAAACAACACCTTGAATTACAAAGCAATGCTTGGCATTCCACTGCGCTCGCCATCCTGAGACATAAGATGTTAAGTCTCAATATGTCCATTAGTTACTCTGGCTACAATGTCCTTTCATCCGAAACACAACAGTGCATTTAAACTGCTGTTTGACGGGACAAATAGACATTGCGGTGGTACCCACCCAGGCAGCCTCTCACATATGAGAGACCTACCACCAGTAAACTAAGACAGAAATAAACCTAATATAATAAATATGTAGGTATACTGGGTAAAATTCGTGCACAAATTGAGACATGTATAATTGATTAATAAAAATATTACTATAAAAGTAATATTTATAGTAGCAGTTTCTTGATTTTTTACATATGACCATTATAAATACGCAGTAATTTTGTTACATTTACTGCGAAGAAAACGTAAACACGGTAAAATTATAGAATGATTACCATGAATATGAATTATCAAGGGTTGGCAAATAATGATAGGCAATACAGTGACCTTTTGGATCGATGATTGATAATGTCAAAGTTGTTAGTAAGCTAAATAAAGCTGTTCGTGCATATTTTTTAAATTTAATATTTAACTCAAGGACTCACTATGTCTTTAGGAGGTATGCAGAACTGCCCATTTTTTTAACTCATACCACGTTTATTTATTGCTATAAATGGCGAGACTTGCACGCCGTTTACCTGATTGTATGTGACACGAGCGCTCATGAAGAACAACACCACCTTGAATTACAAAGCAATGGCTGACATTCCACTGCCGTCGCCATCCTGAGACATAAGATGTTAAGTCTCAATATGTCCAGTAGTTACTTTAGCTACAATGTCCTTGAATCCGAACCACACCAGTGCATTTACACTGTTGTTTGGCGTGAGAAATAGACATTGTAGTCGTACCTACCCAGGCGGCCTCTCACATACGAGACACCTTCAACCAGTTAAAGTTTATTCTATTGTGGCGTTAAATAAAGGTTGGAAATTAAAAAAAATGAATTGGAACATCCAGTACATAACCAGAGCATGCAGCGAAGATTTAATGATTGCACGAACACACAACATAGACGAACTGCTTTAATCAACAAACACAAATGATTCGATCAGCTTCGGTTTAATTAACACGATCATGTATCGGACCAATATCGACTGCGGCCTCTTTTTAAACCGCACGATACAGACAAACAATCAAGGCAACATGGCAAAATTTAAAAAGTTGAATGCTTCGGTAAAAATTGAAAACAGAATACAAGATCTTTCAAAAGCTAAAAACTTTCTACCATGCTTCTGTGTTGTCAATGCAAATATTAACTGGTGGTAGGTCTCTCATATGTGAGAAGCCATCTGGGTAGGTACCACCGCAATGTCTATTTCTCCCGTGAAACAACACTGCTTAAATGCACTGTTGTGTTTCGGATTGAAGGACATTGTAGCCAGAGCAACTACTGGACATATTGAGACTTAACATCTTATGTCTCGGGATGGCGAGCGCAGTGGAATATTGCTACTGTTCATGAGCGGTCGTATCGCTTACCATCAGGCGAACGGCTTGCTCGTCTCGCCATTCAATGCAATAAAAAAAAAAAAAAAAAAATTAAGTTAAAAAGTGCTACTTACACTCGTAGTAAGTTCTAAACAACATTTTCTGATTGAACTACTTTAGAGTTATATTTGCTCTCAATTGAGAAGTTGAATATTTACATCTTCATAGTATTTTATTACAAAAACAATACAAATATGTATTTTTTTATTGCTATGAATGGTGGGATGGTCACGTAATTTACCTATTGAGTGATACGCTCATGGACAGTAGGAAAACTAAACAACGCCTTGAATTACAAAGTAATGCTTGTCATAAAAAATAAAAAATAAAAAATAAAAATAAAAAATAAAAATAAAAATAAAAATCAATTTATTGCTTAATACTAATTACAAAACAAATAATCATGATACAAAAAACAAAGCATTAAGACAAAAGGAAGTGGCTCAGCCCGTGCTAGCCGGTGCAGTAATCCGAATAGCGCTGATTTTCAGCCACTCCTGGAGTTTGACAACACTGTCTCATTCCACTGCACTTGTCATTCTGAGACATGAGATGTTTAGTATCAATATTTCCAGTAGTATTTCCGGCTACAATGACCTTCAGTTTCTTCCTTCAGGTTCTATACCCGCACCGAAAGAAAGTTTTATGCGGTCCACCAATATTTCTTTCGGGTCTGGGTGTTTGTGAGACCAAAAAATTCTTTCGTAGTTGCTATTACCGACACTAGACTCGATTTTTGTGTGGCGTATTTGGTACATTCTTAAAAAAAGACTAGCTGCAATAAACAATTTTAGCTCTCGAAATATATCAGTTTAGTAAACATAAAAAAAATGATTTACAGCCCAGGTCAAACGGAGTTAAAATACATCATTCTCAAACGCTAAGCGTGTTTTATATAGATTGTGTGTTTCTATATCCCATACAGATGTACCAAATGGGCAAACAGAAAGGATTATTAAAGGAATAATGATGGTAAATAGGGATCATTTGGCTCGCTACCAAAACATGGTTTCATTACTGGTGTATTGATTTAGAATAGTTTTATATCTCATGAATCATCTTCACGTCCATTTGTGTCTATTGATTTGGCGTATAATCTGTTTGAATTAACGTTTAATATTTGTTAAGCTATTAGTAACCCAACCCGCATTAGGCCAGCGTGGTGGACTATATGGCCTAACCACTCTCAATCGTACTCTCGATTGTAGAGTAGGCCCGTGCCCTGCAGTGGGATGTATATGGGCTGATAGAATATTAGTAACAGCAGTCTCAATGATTGGTAATGCGGTAAGTTTTGGTATTCCATTTAAATACACCCACCGGCAGACATTCATAAACATAGCCCTGATCTTTCCCAGATACAAAAATTCAGATCCAGATGCAAGAAAAAGACTTGACGCAAAAACACAGACCCAAAACAAATATTTGTGGATTGGTCAAACATATGAATTTATGGATCCTTATTAATAATAAGAACTGTAAATAAAGTAGTTTTATGGACGGCATTAAAATAATATGTAATGAATATGAAAAAAATGTAAGGAAAATGTAGTGAAATACATGCATAGAAGTATTTGAACTCAGCCAATACAAATAGGAACGAGATAATAAACTCAATGGTGATGCAAACAGGCGGATTACTTAAACAGGTATATATCCCTAAGAAATGTTATAAATAAAATAAATAAAAAAATAAATACACCCAACAGTCACATACTTAGTCCTGACCCCAGACTAAGATCGAGTCTTGTGTCGTGGGTATCAAGAACTACGAAAGACTTTTCGGTCTCACAAACACCCAGACCCGAGAGAAATATTTGTGGGCCGCACAAACATTTCTCTCGGTGCGGGGATCGAACCCGCGGCCTCTTGTTTCACAGGCGGCGTCTAACCAACTGCGCTTTACCACATGTTACTTTTAATTTCACTGTTTCTTTAAAACTTTAACTAGTTAAGAAGATAATACAGAAACACAAACACAAAATAATCATTTTTACAATCATCAAGCAAACTATCTATTTTTTTTATTGGAAATTGACTTATAGGGACATATAAAAGGGGTTACTAAAATTCAATCCGATAACTAGTTATTTTACTGTTTAGTATCTGAGTAGATTTATATACATACCTCGGTGGCGTAGTTGTACTCCGGTACGGTTACAAAGCTGTGGTCTCGGGTTCGAATCCCGGGTTGGGCAAAGTGATATGGATTTTCTATTCATTATCAGCCCAGAGTCAGGAATTTGTGCCCGATATGGCGATAGGCTCGCCACCTATCACATTGTGGGACGGAACATACAAGGCGAAATGTGGGTGCCCTGGCACCTCTGCCTACCCCTTCTGGGAAAAAGGCGTGAGTTTATGTATGTATGTATGTAGATTTATATAAAACCTTTATAATGACATAACCCGAGCAATACTGAATTCCGGATTTCGGAGAATATTTTCCCTGCTGCATCCATGGCGGATATATTATGCGATAATTGCATACGATTATCGCCGCGAGAAAGTCTTCCTGTATTTAACTGAGTTGCGATTGCCACAGAGTTACTCCTTTCAGCTAATATATAGCTGACCAGCACAGTCCAACGACTACGGAATAAATGAATAAATAAGCGAATAAATGGATCCTTGCTTCCCTGCTACATATTGATGTTTGTCTTCACAAACTACTCTTGCAATTAATTTAGTATACTATAACAAAAGTAATATTTCATATTTACATATTTCTATTGCTACTTTAATAAATTTAAATCTATATTTCTCAGATGAAGTTATATTTTACGAATATAATATATATAATATTATACGTTTCGAACCTTAGTCTATGCATGTTCTTTATTCTGTATCAGCCCATATACGTCCCACTGCAGGGCACGGGCCTCCTCTACAATCGAGAGTACGATTGAGAGTGGTTAGGCCATATAGTCCACCTCGCTGGCCTAGTGCGGGTTGGCGGACTATATTCTTTATATCTACAATTAATTATAACGAAATGTTTTCTAAAACAATTATAATATTCTAGACCTTAAATAATACATCCCATCACTGTCCACAACATCTCTACAATTAAGAAGGACTGAAGCTTCGGTCCACAGACTTTAGAAAAAAAAAACCTGTTCTTTTCCCTTCCTTCATTTTTTCTACCAGGCAATTTCATATTTACTAGATTTTTCATTGTTAAAAAGCGCAGGTGACCACTTTAACAGGTGCCCGCTGGGTAATTAGCTACGCTTATGCATAAAAGAAGTTGTAACCCTGCTAGTTGAAATATAATAATTGCAACAAAGTTATGCAGTTTACCAACTTTTAGTTGAAGCAACTTTTATTAGTTTTCCGTCCGTAAATATTAATATGTTAGAGTGCCTTTAAACTGACACTGAGTTTTGCATTTACAACCAGCAAAAGTAGCTTGCCACTAAGCATTTAAATTATATCCAAAAACAGCAAACACGATGTGTTACATCTAACTTTTAAGCAATATAATTTATAGTGTACTTTGGTTTAGTGGCCATTTTTTTGGTCATTGTAGATACATTCAGAAAGATAGCCAGTAGTTATTGTATAGGGTTAAGACTGATAAAAAAGTAACAAATAAATTTAAAAAAGAAAATAAGTTAATGAAAAAATCGCAGCATGGCTCTGTCTGTGGCTCTGTCAATTCACAAATAACGTTTTTGAGATTACTTGGAGTCTCCTGTGATCCTCAACAACATTAAGCCTGGATGCCTGGACTTTATGTTGAAACCAAACTAAGCAACATTATTAAACATTAACAATACATTGTTAAATTATATTGACTGTATCAGCCCATACACGTCCCATTGCAGGGCACGGGCCTCCTCCACAATCCAGAATGCGATTGGGAGTGGATAGGCGATATAGTCATATAAAAATATATTATCAAGATTAAATTCCATAATGATAATGTCATTGACATCACAGCTTATGCAAATGTGCAGTGAACTGAAAGGCATTAACCCCAAGTGAATATGACTGGCATGATAAAGGTGCGTTGACATCTTGATGCAATGGAAATTATATTAGCAGGAACAAAAAAAAAATAACCAAAATTTTTAATAAAAAAATAAAAACCGACTTCTAAACAAAAAACCGCTAAAAACCAAAAAATAACTAAATTATAAGTACCACTGCAAAGCAAAAAAATAATATTTGTTTCATGGAACTTGCGCTTGTTGATTAATTTGCTTAATGACTTGACTAGCCAACAAATCAAAATATATGCATAACATATCGAAGGCGGGCCGCCAAGTACCAAACATGTAGGACCTATGCCTTATATTAATTTAAATATCTATATGTTTGGTACTAGGCGACCCGCCTTCAATATGTTATGCATATATTTTGATTTGTTGGCTAGTCAAGTCATTAAGCAAATTAATCAACAAGCGCAAGTTCCATGAAACAAATATTATTTTTTGCTTTGCAGTGGTACTTATAATTTAGTTATTTTTTGGTTTTTAGCGGTTTTTTGTTTAGAAGTCGGTTTTTATTTTTTATTAAAAATTTGGTTATTTTTATCTTTGTAGTGTTGATAGGAATCAAAATGAAGAAGATTTGGTCCCCACAAGGAATATGTTCTTTCCGATGATAATGAAATCGCTAAAATCGGCTAAAAGCTGCCAAAGGTATTGGAGTATTCATATGTTTATTATTTTTTCTCTCCCCCCCCCCCTCCCTTTGCCCCTACTCCTTTTCCCACCACCACTGTATCTTAGCTTTTATACCGAACCCAATGCAAAAAGAACCATTGGAATCCTACTAAAGTTTGAAGAGTTCTACACTCCAGGTCCGAAAATGATCATCAGATCTCCATGCTGTGTTCCTGAGATCAACCTGTCAATACATTCTTCCCAATGAAAAAGAAATCACTAAAATCGGTTAAATCCTGCCGAAGATATTAGAATTTACGTGTATTTTAATTTTATCACCTACCCCCCCTCACCCCCACCCCTTTTTTCCTCTCTCACTGTAAATTAACTTTTATAGTGAACCTAATGCAAAAAGAACCATTGGAATCCTACTTAATTTTAAGGAGTTCCCCTCTCCAGGTCCGAAGATATTGCTCAGATTTTCACCATATTTTTATGGGACCAAATGACAAGCATCAGCTTTCAATCAAAGAAAGACTGGTCGAAATCGGTTCACACAGTACAGAGAAACGAGGTAACAAACATAAAAAAAAAAAGCAACATACAGTCGAATTGAGAACCTCCTCCTTTTTTTGAAGTCGGTTAACTAAATATAAATTATGCATAATAAAACTGAAATTCAATTTATGAGTAATCCACCCAACAATCACATACATTGTCCTGACCCCACAGTAAGATCGAGGCTTGTGTCGTGGGTACAAACTACGGGAGACTTTTCGATCTCACAAACATCCAGACCCGTAAAAATACCTGTGGATCACACAAATATTTGTCATTTTTTTGTGTGGGGTTCTAACCCACGGCCTCTGATTTTACAGCCGGCGTCTAACCAATGTGCATGGAGGCTGTCAATAGTCCCCTGAAGATGTAAACAATTCAATTACTAGCCATAAAGCCACGAATTTACTCATAGTACGAGAGATGACAACCAAAATTTTGTCTCATAGCAATACGGCCACAACCGCATCAAATTGATAGATTTGATTATTTTGAACTCGAAAATACCAATTTCAGATATTTTTCGCGTAGCGTTTGACCGAACTGAATTTTCAAAAATGTCAACAAATTTTACCGGACTGTATCATAGCAATCTGTCTGATTTTCTGAATGTAGTTATATAATAGCCATAAGATACCGAAAACATATTTTTCAGAAGTTAATAGTGTAGCGCGAACCCCTAAAAATAATTTAGAGAAATTAAAAATGAGACAAAAAATATGATGATAGCTATCCGTCTGAAAATCTTCTTTACGGGTAAATTAGAATTAGTTAATAGCAAAAAAAATATTCTCAGAAGGAAATTTGGATGCATCAAATTTTGAGACCATTCTAAATATCTTAAGGAATATTACCCATCGGTATCATAGCAATCTGTCTGAAAATTGTTGAACTTGATGAAATGAATTAACCAAATGTGAAAAAAAATTATATCACAAGAATTCAGTGTAGCACCTCCTTTATCAGACAACTTTTCGATATCGAACGTGTTGAAGCGTGACTGATTGCAAGTCGGGCAATCACCTTGCTTTTGTCTTGCCAAAATAGAGCGCGGACAACGTATCTATGCTATAAAAACGTCTATTATAATTGATAATTTTGGATTCTTAAAAACCTATTCTTTCATCCCCGAAAACTTCGTCAATGGCAGATGAGCAAACCATGCCTTATCATTGGGAATAGAAAAAAAAAACGTCCGCAAGCCCTCGGACAACCAGCGACGCACCCACGTCCGCCTGAGCAACTTATAGTTTGTTGCCACCTTAAGTGAGCGTCATTTCAACGGTTAGGACAGCTGGTGAGTGACTATGTATAGTAAGAGAGTGGCAGGAGCATATTATGCAAAAAACCATTCCCACTGCAGCAGGAACATAAGAAGCGCTCAGGCATCGGCCAAGCGACTCCAAAACGTTTTTTTCTCTATTGGGAGTACATGCGACATCTAAAATATCTGAAAACATTTTTTTGCAATCCTGCCTTATTTACGAACGGTAGAAAAAAAATTCATTCAGATTGTTTTAATACAGATTGGCAAAATTTGTTGACATTTTCAAAAATTCGCTTCAGCTTTATACTACGCGTAAAATGTCTGAAAACCAACTTATTCGTCATAAAATTATAAAATCTATGTACATTTCCAACATCAGACGTATTGCTATGATACCGACTGCCTTTTTTTTTGGTCGGGTTCAGAATCACATAATCTAACGATTTTATACAGTTTCGACCGTATTGCCATGATAAATGGTTTTGGTCGTCATCTCTGGGACTATCATTACAGATCTCACTGACAATCATGCAAGGCAGGAAAAATCGCTAAAATAAGAGGAGTATTTGCCTATAATCTGTCCGTGCTGTAAACCAAAGAGTAATAAAATCCGAGTAATAAAATTATTATATCCGGAGACCATGTCTCAAAATCAAGGATAAATTTAAGGACACATTCAATGAGTAAATATGCGTATGTATGGCTGATCACGTTTTTGTTCTCTACGAAAAAACTATATCTAAACTGCTTAAATTTTAATATCAAAACATCATACATCGTTTTGTAAATACCGTTGCTACAGAAATAAATTTTAATAGCAAACTATTTGCATTGTCGAAAGACGCAAGTTCCCATAATATACACGCAACAAAAAAACTGTTTACAGTAAAATAGATGTAGGATTTGAATGTTAAGAAGAAAGATGAGTAGAATGAAACGTTAGACGAATGACTGATATGGAATGTGATTTGTGTGAAAGAGATGACTAATGAAAGTATTTAAGATAGAAAGAGTAAGACGATGAATGATATAGATGTTGAAGTATGCAAGGACGGAATAGCAGAGAACAGTCTGGAAGACGACGGAAGACGTGAAAGACGGAAGACGTATGAAGTGAAGACGAATTTATTTAAGACGACAATATATTGAAGATTATCCAAAAGATCTTTGTTTGATTTGACCCCTTACGGAACTATTCCCACATATTTTTGGGGGCTCGTCCGGGATAGTTCCGTATTTTTGGGTCAAAAAGACGGAAACAACGACGTAAAGAAGAAGAAATTTCGAAGAAGAAGAATGGATGGACTAATGAGGGAATTCGGGTGGAAGTCAAGACCGATATTTAGTGGTAATGACGAAACCTACACATCAACAAGATGGATGCAAGAAATAGAAGACATTGGCAAAATGTTCAAATTAACATCCAGACAGACGCTGATTCTTGCCAAAAAATCATTGACTGGCACCGCCGAAAAATGGTTGAGAGCTGAGGAACCATTCACGACACTAGAGAATTTTAAAGCCGAAATAATAAAAGAATTTTCGCCTAATGAAGAAGGTTATTGTGATGTGTTTGGTGATATTGCATCGGAATGCAAAGAACAATTGGGTGAAATCATTCAGACCACAACGAATGAGAAGTCGAGCTGCCTCATGGTTATGCGAACTCCATGTGTCACGGAGTGCAAACAGAGTGCTTACGACGACAATGGTTGCCATGACAACGCGTATGACAGCGGTAACAGCAGCGAAGATGACATATTTGGAAAAATGCAGAGTCAAAAACAAGATGAGCTTATGTTGCCCAATGTGTGCAAAGACGAATTATCAGTGGTTCAGCAACCAAGACGGATTTCTGTTAAAGAGGAAAAAATTGTTAACAAGAAGATAGTTAGCGTTGAAAGTGATATTAAGGTGAAATTATTATCAAACGAGTCAACTTCAGAGAAAAGAGAGTTTGGAAGCAAGAACACTGGACTAAAGATGTCAAGGCAGATTCAGGGTTTTATAGGAATTCATTTTGGAAAATTTACTAAAGATTTTGTACCAATTGTGAAACCGTTACATGATGTTTTGAGATGGAAGTTGTTGCTAGACCATTATGACGACCTTGTGGAAAACAGACCTAGAAGAATTCAAGAAAATTGTAAAATTAAGAAAAAGAAAAGAAAGAAAAGATTTAATTGTTTTGTAAGAGGAATATTGTGTTTATATTATTGTAAGATCTGTAATGTTGCTTATTGTTATTTTATGTTAAGATGTTTTTATATAGAATATTGTATATGTCTTAAAGTAGATGAAAAAGTATATTTTGTGTTGTAAATAAGACCTGACTGAGGGCAGTCAGATGTCAGTATGGCCGAGATGTAGGATTTGAACGTTAAGAAGAAAGATGAGTAGAATGAAACGTTAGACGAATGACTGATATGGAATGTGATTTGTGTGAAAGAGATGACTAATGAAAGTATTTAAGATAGAAAGAGTAAGACGATGAATGATATAGATGTTGAAGTATGCAAGGACGGAATAGAGAGAACAGTCTGGAAGACGACGAAAGACGTAAAAGACGGAAGACGTAGAGGACGGCTGAAGTGAAGACGAGTAAGACGATAATATATTTAATATTAACAAGACAATCTTTGTTTAATTTGACCCCTTACGGAACTATTCCCACATAAATGTAACATTTTTGTCGAAACGTTACGGCATTTTCTTATGAAACGTGCAATATAAAATGTTTGCGCGCACCACTTCCAAATATTGTCAAGTGTGATAAGCTATCGCGGGATCAGTGGTGTTACGAGATTAGTTCTTATCACTGAGGTTAATGTGAAATTAAACTTTGCATTATTAGACTGACATGCCGCCAGGGAAATTTGAGACACCAAAATAGTTCGTTGGCAACAGATATGAAAGAATTTTTAGAAAACCAATCAGTCGTGACAGCGTGCTGTTAAGTTAGTTTCGTTTCGTTAGGATTTTACCAATTATAGGTAAAATTCGAATAATGAGTGGATGCATAAAGCAGCATACCGGGCTCTCTGGCCTTAGAAGAAGCATATGTACAGCATTGGACTGCAACGGGCTGATGGGGTAAAATTCTACTCTACAGCAGATGAACATTACCCAAAAATAAATGCATTGGCAATTATCGCGCTTTCAGAAAGGAAGAGAGAACTAGGAAGCGCAAGTAAAGTAATCAATTTTAATTTTCATTGTCCGTACCAAATAAATAGCGACTGCTAATTTCTATTACTTACAGAGGCAGTAAAGCTAGTGTTATAGGTATATTGTACAGCCTTCATTATCGTCTTCGGAAAAATAAAGGCCAAGTCGAGTCACAGACCTAACCACAGAATGCACCAACGTTCATGAACTTTCTTTTCTTCTTCTGTATCAGCTCATGAACTTTAACAAATGCTAATCCACTGCAGGTTTTTCTTAATGTTTCCTTTATCGCGGTCTTCTCGAGAATCTGGAACTGCGCCAGTCAGCCCAACTATTATATTAGACCACTTAAAATGTTGAAGGTGCTTTTAGTATGAGTGAAAATTCCGGAACCAAATTGATAACGTATACATTTTAAATTTCAGGTACCTACTAATAAAAAAATATTTTTCAAATAAAAAATCGCGCGTCAAACGGAATTCATAATAAGTTATCACGCCTATCGTTTTTATTACAACATCGTTGGCGTAATGCATGGATGATTCAAAATTAACACATAATTAATCAAATTCGCGGTATATTAACTCAAATGAGCCAATAACGCGAAACAAAATGAAAAGCCAATTAGCTGCCTCATTCAAATTAGGCGTAACTTTTTGTTTATTTCCTGTGCGAGATATTAAATTAAAACAATAAATATAATTAAAATAAACACAAACATTCATATTTTTATACACATACTAATTCTGCTTCTGCATAAAATGTCCGTAGTTTAATTTTGACTGAAAATTATACGACGTCATTTATTTTTTACTCCAAACGAAAACTTCAAGATGCCAAATAAACATGATTGGAATAAGGCAAGTCTACTGTATCAATTTTCCGGCCACTCATAAGGTTATTCACCCCTATTTGATATCTAATAACATTACTAAAACAATAATCCGAGCTAAGGACTAAATGTGATACTAAAGAATGAAGCAATTCGAAATTACCACTACATACGATCGGCAAACTAAATTCGAAACCCTGTCTCTCAATAAAGCCGGATTATTCAACTTCTGAAATAAATAATTTAGTTGTATTGTGTAATTTATTAATTTAAAACTTGTAATAATCAGGTAATATGATATTCCAAAATAATAAATTTGTATGCTACGCTGTCGTTCGTTCAGTGAGTGAGATTGCCGGATGCCAATACTGCTTGTCTCTTCCCATCCTTTTGCCTTCCTGCTCAAGAAGCTTATACCCAAATGGAGATTGCATTCCGTATATAAAAGTGAAGCACAAAAATTTGACCTCGAATGACGTTGCGTCTGATTGCTATCCTTTTCTTTCGAGTGACAATGAATGAACAAAAAGTCATTTTCATTATACAGAATAGTCAAATATGTACACAAGTGCATAATTTCGCTGTATCGTGTATCTAATTCAAGAATATTACAATATCCAGACGGTACAAAAAGCAATTTTACGTGTATCGCATAAATATTTATCCTAATGTTGAGTTCAGACGCGGACTGTTTACATTTCTTGATCATTTTTAGAAGCATGTCGTTTATTTTTGACTAATACAGAATACTGCCTCATTTTTTATATATATTGAATCTGGCCTTATCAGGTCAAAGCATGATTAATTTTACACAAGGCAATTTGTCTTAGCTACTAGCGGTCAGATTTTGCTCCGGGATTAACTTCTTCGATTCTTCGGGATTGTTTTCTTCGTCTATAAATATATATATGTATATAAGTATGTATATGTACAATATTTATGTGTGTATGTATATATAATATGTATTTATATGTTTTCATTTCATTTGTCTTTATTTTACACTACCCTCTCTTTTTTCCTACTCATATATCCATCCTATGGTTGTCTGGCAGAAATTGCCTTAGAGCGATAAGACCGCCATTTGTACTTTGTCGTTTTATACTGTATCTAAACTGTTATTTCTTTTTACTGTGTACAATAAAGAATTAATTAAATAAATAAATAAATAAATAACTTCCGGTAAATATTAGTCTGCTGTATAATCAATTATATTATAAAGTTTCATCAAAATTTATTTCTTACGTCAGAGATACAAACATCTATACATCCATTGATCACTCAAAACTTTCAGTATGTTAAATATTATTGACATATTTATGATAGACTGCGAGTTCAAATCTCGCTTTAAGACAAATGTTTATTTTATTCTGGCATAGAAATGGTGGTAGGTCTCTCATGTGTAAGAGGCCTGTGTAGGTACCACCGCAATCTATTATCCCGCCAAACTGTAGTGTAAATGTACTGTTTAGTTCAGGTTTGTAGCACATTGTAGCCAGAGTAACTACGGGACATAATCACTTGGGACTTAAAATCGTATTCTCTTGTAAGCCGTGCTGCTTACCATACCGCTTACCATCAAACGAATGAAATGTCTCGCCCTTCACAAGAATATAAAACAAGATAATGGAAAATCTTGTATCCATCAAAACACTGCGAGAAAATCTACTGACATTGATACTAATGCGAGATGTGTACCATAATAATTCACAATATTTCAATACCAAAGGATAAGTCACTGAAATTAATTCCTGTCTAACGTATCAATTTGCCTAATAAATAAATAATCAATATGAAACTGCGCACTCAGTTATCGAAAGAACTTAATAACAGGAGATCAAAAGATCCATATGTGAATGTAATCAATGTCGGAACAGACGGCAAAAATACCGAAACCGGTGTTTTCGTAGGATGAGGAAATATCCTCCAATACATCGGAATCATGTAATCTTAGAAAATATTTTGGTCATTGTACTAGGATATTAGTCTTGTTGGATGGAAATAAAATACATAACTTTTTATAAATATTATACATAAATTCATCCTGACGAAAACATTATTTTAGTTTTGTAACTTTATGTTATTGTAAATTAAGAGTAGCTTCTATCCAGTAATTAAAATACGAAGACAGAAATTACAGACTGATCTTCAGTACACAATTATTACATTTTCAAAGCTACATAATCATCGATTATTACAGCCCTCAACACTTGAATCGAAACCTTCGAACCATAAAATTCAAATATAGGTTGTGGCATATATAACTAACAAATTTATCGAGATCTTGAAATATATAAAGCGTCCTTGAGCTATGTGTCTCCTATATCTGATTAGAAATTATTAACAACGACAGTAAATAATGATGTCTCGAAATTTCTGGCATATAACCATTAATCACACGAACTCACTGAATATTGTGTGTGAATTTTATTGCCTTAAATAAAGGCCACGCATTCCAAAGTGTCGTATCACGTCTAGGCAATATATATTTTCATGAACAAGTCGATCCAAGTGCCTTGTGAAATAATCGGAATTCCTCACATATTTCAGGATTCTATGTTGCGTTGGCACGTAAATAGCTGCCAACTTATACATTGACAAACTTTACGCACACTACAAATTCCAGGATATGTAGACGTCTTTTAATGCGAATATTTTTAAAAGATTTTTATCTCTCGCTGGTCGAGATAATTATCACTTCATAGTCCGGCTAGAAAGCATTGTAGCCAGAGTAACTACTGGACAATCAATGGATACTCTGCCTGGGCGGCATTTGCGCTTACCATCAGGTGCAATGTCGCCACTATGCCGGGTCAGTTTAAAAAATAATAAAAAAAATACATATTGAGTTTTAGCATCTCATGTCTCAAGATGACGAGCATAGTGGAATTCCAAGCATTGATTTGTAATTCACGATGTTATTTGGTTTGGCTACTATCCATGAGCCGTCGTAACACTTACCATCAGACCAATGGCATGTTCGTTTCACCATTCATGACAATAAAAAAAAGTTATTATGGGTTTTGAATATTGGTACGGGGGATACGGTTGAATATGAACATTCTAATTTTAGGCTGTGATACAAAAATTTATTTGTAACCCAATCAATGATATATTACGACGAATCCAATGCGTGTCACACAACATTCACAATACATATATATTTTTCCTGGTAACAACATGTAGATAAGAACCATTCGTTATCAAAAAGGTTGTCGAATGCATTCAACGGTAATCACGGATGTTTGTTACAAAACACTGGAACGCGCATTAGACCAAAAACATGCTTACATTGACGTAAAATTGTGTTTACTGTATAGAGGTATATGATGTGTAGTATAGCCGGGGGTGTTGCTAGTTTCACTCAAAACTCACTATGCGTATTTCCTTTCCAAAATGATAGATGATAGATATTTCACAGAAAGTGGAATTGAGGTTTTTACAGATCACAGACTATACGAGTACATGCTGCCCTAAGACCTCTGAGGCTTGATCAATATCTTTATAGAAATAAATAGCCAGACTAGTAAGTATGCCATTCGCCGGAAGGTAAGCGATACGATCGCTCATGGACTGTAGCACAACAAAACAATACCATGAATAAAAAACCAATGCTTGGATTTCCTGAGATGTGTCTCAATATGTTCAGTAATGATCTGACTACAATGTCCTCCAAGCCGGTAAACCACCGTTGTTTTCGGGCTTATTTAATAAATATAATGTATTTTTTGAGCAATGCTTTTGTATTGATTAAATTACCTAGGAGCCCAAACAAATATTATATAATGTTCTATTAAACGAAATAGTGGGCGTATATAGTACTGTAATATGATAAGCTTTTACGAGTTTATAGTTTTTTTCGTCCCAAGGGATTGATGAGCTATGAACGATACCGTCCTTCACTTTAAGCCACTGTTTATTTCATGGCCAGACTTAATAAAAATAGTTTTTGTTGCTGATCGTATTTTTTTTAATACTAAATTTATACAAAATTTATCAATCGTGACGACCAATTGGCACGTTTTCTAAGATATTGGCTTTGAATGCCAAGTATTGATCTTCTCTCAAAGCCTATGTTTTAATTGTTTTCTTTTTCTTAGAGGTTAGGGAGACCAAGACATCTCTTTTCTTGTATTTTTTGTGTATTCATAGTTTATGCCAAATCTATGCTGTGTTTTATCTTGGTGCATTAATTGCCGTAATCAGTCACTTAGTGTTAACTAAATCGTTGCTTAGCGTATACTTTCGAAGTAGATCTATAGTAAGGAAGTTTTTTCATCATAATCATCATCATCATCTCAGCTACAGGAAGTCCACCGCTGAACATAGGCCTCCCCCAAGGATCTCCACAATGACCTGTTGGAAGCGGCCTGCATCCAGCGACTTCCTGCAACCTTAGCCAGATCGTCCGCCCATCTTGTAGGCGGGCGTCCGAAATTTCGCTTGCCTGTACGTGGCTTCTACTCAAGAATCTTTCGACCCCAACGGCCATCGGTTCTACGAGCTATGTGCCCGGCCCACTGCCACTTCAACTTGCCAATCCTATGGGCTATGTCGGTAACCTTCGTTCTCCTAGGGATCTCATTTCTGATTCGATCTCGAAGGGAAACATCTAGCATAGCCCTCTCCATGGCTTGTTGAGTGACTTTGAGACTTTTAATGAGGCCCACAGGGATAGGCCACGTCTCGGTGCCGTATGTCATCACTGATAATACACAACTATCAAAGACTTTCGATTTTAGGCACTGAGGTATTTTGGACGAGAAGACGTCGCGAAGTTTTTTAATGAAATTGAAATTGTCTGAGTGCGTTTTTGAGACCTAAATGCCTTCTCAATATAATAATAATAATAGGTCCATGCGCGACGTATTCATAGGATTAGCAATATTTTACACTTGCATAGTAAAAATCTCATGCAATCCAGATAGCCATTTTAAAAAACAACTATCGTTCGTTCCATTGTTCGAGCGATTAAAAGATAAAACTCAGAAAAATGCAATACAATTTTCCGTAGTCCTCATATTTTAAGCCAGCGTAGTCCTGATTTTTGGACCGGCTATAAAGCCCCGAGTTATTTTATGATCCGATTTAATTAAAAATCCACGTAATGAGAGACGCGTAAGCCGTGGATCAACGCTTTTACTAAAAACCTTCGCGCGCATTCAAATTGCGGGGTATATTTAAAAATGGACAAAACAAATCCTAGTTCCTCTCATTAAGTGAACAAATCAACAAGCTGAGAATTCATTTAGATTTAATGTCGCAATTAGTCGGAGGAACAGGCAGTTACAATATAAAAATGGAAGCGTGTTGAAGCAGTAAAGAAATCAAATTATGATGTAAGCTTTGTTTTTCTTCCACCTGACCTTTTTACATGACGTAATGATTTCGGTGACATTGAAAAACACTATTCAAAATTTTCCACTGATGATGGCAACCATTCAAGAAGCAATATTTTGACTAACCTCCGTGGATTAGATGGCTGAAATTTTAGAGCTCAAATCGTTAACTTAGGACATTACGAATACTAATATGCGCGACATTTCCTCATTCGTAAATCATAGAGAACTTTCTCAATATCTTTCGATTTCTATGATTACGAGTGAAAAATATAAACATCCAATTTACGTTTTCGTATCTCCATCGACGTCATCGAACCACGAGTCATTCCATTTAGGATCACAAAGAAAATCATATGTGCTCACGGAGCTAATCATCTACACACAATGAAAAAGCAGATCGGGTCGACGTGATGCGAACCGAATATCGGCACTTATCGCGTATGTCGATAACAAATATTTTAGAGCGCGTAGGATTAATCAATATGGGGCCTTGTTTATGATTGGACGTATGATTTGTTTGTTTTGCATGTCACTATTGTAAAAGCAGTGTTGTTTTAAAGAGGAAATGTTGCCAGAATGTACGGGAAATTCGCATTTAGTGTTTACACACTCAATAGTGGTTTCCAACACATTTGCTGGCAATATGGCGCGGTCAATAGACTTCTGAACGCATACATAGCTATGTATCTTTTTATACCATCCATTATATTTCAGAGGACGAATGTCACCCACATAATTTTTAATTTATGCATATATTTTTTTAAGCACACATAATGGAAAATCTTAAGAGGAATAAAATTCTCGCGTTTTTGAAATATTTTTCACTACTGTTTCGGTCCTATTGGTCATAGCGTCATGTTATATAGCTTATGGAACCTTCGATAAATTATCACATCTAAAAAAATATTTTTCAATTCGAACAAACAGCGAGATTCCTGAGATAAGCGGGCACAAAGGAACAAAAAAAAGATCAGGTTTATATACTAAAGTATAGATTAGTGAAGATGCACTGTATAGTGTATGGCTCTGCAGTATGGTCATATCTTTAAAATATCAGGGCTTTAATGACTTTATCCATAATCAGTTTATTAACCTGTTCTAGTTATCGTATGTATTATCCTTTTCGAACGACTTTTAAATTCAGTTTGAGAGAAGAAGACAAAACATTTAATAATTTTAACAGTTTGATAAACAGACTATAAAATATAATGTCGTAAGTTTCTTAAATTCCAGTCATTTCTAGCTGCAATAAGCTAGTGATTGGTAAATTGGGCCTTACAGCAGGTCTGTTACAAGAAGTGACTAATGTACCTTTTCTAAAGTATCTTGTTTGACAAATCAATTTTTTTTTCATATCAAACAGTCTTTCACAAGATCTTTTGAATAGTTACTTTCTGCACCACCTCTGAAGTTCCCTCAGCAATAAGAACTGCAGTGACGGGATGGACAGCGCAGTTGATTTAAAATGAAAGGTCATGAATGTGATCTTCACACCAAGACGAAAGTTTGTTCACCCCGTAATTATTAAATTCTGTCGTACTCTTGTGTCTTTGAAAAGTGTCTCGTAGTTTCCAAACCACAAGATTTGTTACCTCACTGTGGGGTCAGGACTATGAGTATGAGTGTATTTCCTTTGTATTGTCAAAAGTTTGAGCTATGGAAAATTGGGGACAAAAGTCATTTTTGAATAATAAAACCGGGACCAATTTATAAACGAAACGCGGTTTTTTCCATTAGTCGAATCCAGGTCCCTTTAGGTTAGAAGTATCATGACGACGCGTGGTAACAATTGTGCCTACCATATACCGCGTGTTCATAATGTTAATTTTTAATCTTATCCACCCAAATGGATCTCAAGTTAAATCTATTATATAAATAACAAATGTTTCCGCAACTCACCTATATAAAAGATGTTTGTCTCTACAACTTGCCGTGACCTAATATTTTTAATTAAATACTTCCTAGGTAAACAAGTCTTATAGATTTTTAATACTATTTTTTTATATCAATAAGAATTTTGATTTTCCGATAAATGTAATAACTTGACTGTAAGATAAATAAAATTTGTAATGTAATAACAATTTTATTTTCTGCTTTTCTAACTGCCCCTATCCGATAATGGCATAGGAACAGCGATATAACGTTTCAGCCATTATATAAAATGATTTGCCCTATTATTATATGACGGCTAGCCTGCCTGACATCAAGAATGCGTACTACTACGTACTAGTACGTATGTGATGCCGATGGTAATTGCAGAATTAATTATCAGGTACAATAAACTATGTGATAAATAGTTATTATCTATAAACTTACCTGTAAAGAATTATGTTAGATTATAATTTAAATATTTAGTAATATTTCATGTAATAAAATACAACATAAAAATGTTTTCAATTATAACAGGAATATACCTGTATCCTACCTACATATAAATTAAATAATAGCTGTATATTTATCACGTATAATCACCAAAACTATTAACTTCTAAGACATCTTAGTTAACTTAATAAAACTTTATACAAGTGAAAAATATTTACTTACCACTTTTCAGCTGAATGTCGTTGATAACTCACAAGAACAGCAATAAAAACTATTTCTTCCAAAGTTTTTTCACCGTCTTTATATCCTCGTAAATAATAATCACGTAAACAATACTTTCTAGTAAACTGAAAAAAAAAACAAAACTATTTCACTCAATTCAAAAAAAGAACGTCGTTTCAGTTTACTTTTAAATGTCCAAAATGAAATAATTGTCAGCCAGTGAAGACCATAGACAACTTATTTACTTTTTGAATGTTAAGATGTGCAAGCAAGTTTGCCGTGGCGCGAACTTGTCGTCCGGTATGGAGCAGTACGTATCGCTCGCCGGCTGTATTCGAACTGAGCGTTCGACACCACCATCCCTAGTCTAACGTTCTCATTTCAAAAATCTGCCTCGGTAAAGGCTATTCCACATTCGAAACAATAATTAATAAGAACACGTATTTTGTAATTAACAGTAACTTATTTGAATTTTTTAACTATTCGATTGATAATTATGTCATAAATAATTGAAGAAAAAGGTTTTCATAGCGACGCACTATTTTTACTAGCATGAGAATTTCTCTGAAATTTTTCGGTCATTTTGTAATTATATTTTTATTAGCGATATGTGAGTTCTTTTGTATGTTAATTATTTCCGCGTCATATACTCAACAGACCGTAACATTTTACATACAGTTCATCAGGGATACTCCTAAGAAAATAAAGGGAGGGTTAATATAATAAACAATTTCTCAGATATATTAAAATACAGATTTGCAACAATATTTTGACGTACATATTCGTCGGATGTAAAATTTCCAAATGCGTTTTGAACTATCAAAAATCGCAGTGGTAGTTTATGATTAGTTTTTGCTGCGGTTTCTGCTTCGTAGAGACAAATACTGCAGACTTGTAATCACTGCGCGGGGATTAAAGCCATCTATAGCTTACGTGTAATCAATCTATTCACCCTAGTAGGAATCATACTTTTTTACTGCCCCTACAAACTAACTACGATGTAACCTTATCAGTCTGTCAATTGTATGGACTTTAGGACTTTTTTTCAGCTATGGCTGTCTTTACATCTTTTTTATAGCGAAGAATGGCGAGACGATCATGCCTTCGCCTGATGGTAAGCTATACGATCGCTCATGAACTTAATCATGACTGAAGTAGTGTAAATGCACGGTTTGAAGGACACTGTACCAAGAGTGACTACAGGACATATTAAGACTTAACATCTTATGTCTCAGGGCAGCGAGCGCAGTGGAATGCCAAGCATTGCTTTGTGATTCAAGGTGTTGTTTGGTTTTGCTACTGTTCGTGAGCGGCCGTATCGCTTACCATCAAGCGGCCGGCATGCTCGGCTCGCCATTCATATCCATAATTAATAAAAATAAGTGTATATAACTACAACCGTGCGTGGTGGCCTGGTTGGTAAACTGACTAGATTCGACTGCCAACATGTTCACGGTGACCACGGGTTCGAATCCCAGGGAACACCTTTGACTGTTTGGAGTCATGTTTTGATAGAGACAATCACCACGCGGTGAAGGAAAACATCGTGAAGAAACAGACTAAAACGATTTCTATGGTATGTAAAGTCCGCCTACCCGTACAAGGCCAGCGTGGTGGTCTATATAGCCTAACCACTCTCAATCGTATTCTCGATTGTAGAGGAGGCCCGTGCCCTGTGGCACCAGTGTGGTCCCCAGTGGGACGTATATGGGCTGATACAGAACTAGATACAGACTGTAACCTTGGGTTCGATCTTTGTTGTCGTTGTGATTGTTAGGTGCTTCACTTGTTGTGATATTTTCTGTTTAAAATTCCCATATGAGCTATGTGAAGGGCAGCGCAGACCGGGACGGCAAGGGATTTAATTTTTTACCAAAGATTATTTATTTATCCAAATTTGAGATAGGTTTTATTACTCTAATGGGCGGCATAATACGCAGATTTAGGCTCAATGGTAGGTAAATACGTGTTAACGGGTGAAACAAACTCTAAAAGTTACTCAACCCTGGGGCCTTATTTCGCTCAGAAGGTATGTAACATGTCCCTTTGTTGCTAGGTATATATTTTGAACAAAGTGGAAAGCAATGTTGATGAAATTATTATGCGAATTTAGAGACAGTTTCATGGTTTTCTTTAAATTTCAGTCAGTGTTTTAGATGCAATAACACTTTTGGTGTTTTTTCTACCAAAATCTAGGTTTAATCAAGGTCCTAATCTTTAGACGACCTTATCACTTAGGACTCTACAAAATCAGTGCCTTTTTTATTAAAGCATAAATATTCCAACAAAATACAATCAACTACCGAAAATAAGTAATCATTTAGGTTTAATCAAGGTCCTAATCTCTAGACAACTATAAAACTTTGGACTCTATAAAATCAGTGCCTTTCTTACTAAAGCATAAATATTCCAACAAAATACAATCAACTACCGAAAATAAGTAATAATTATAAACCTAAATAATGCGTCAAACGGAACGTATTTTTCTCCCGACTGATGTTTTCCGTCAAGACGAATTCCGCTGATAGCGCGTATATCGCAAGCAAGATGTGCTCTGATGTAAAAGATTTTAATATCAATACTTTTGATGTTTTGCCGGAAAATGTTAATGCTTTATTGCGAACAATTTATACGATGATTGTGAGGATAAATTGATATCGCTTAAGCTTAGAGTATTTAAAGGACAAAACATTAAAGGAGGCGCTATCATACATTGGGTTTTCAAAAATAAAGTTTTTTTCGGAATTTTGGTAGCACTGCAATATTACTAAAATTGAGCTAATTATTTAACAGCAAATTGCTATGAATTCCATTGGTAACCGAAAGTATGTTTGATTAATATTCGCCCAAAACGATTTTGAATGGAAATGGATTGCGCTATACTGCATTTCTAGCCGACTTCGAAAGTAGGAGGGTTATACAGGGTATATCAAGACTGCTACCGAAAACGAAGCCGGGTGGTAGTTTAAGCGACTTCAGACACAATGCAACGGAAAAAGTTGCAAAAAAAGCGACATTTTTTTTTGTTATATTTTTCTTATTACCCTATTTGGGTGTTAAATATATATTTTTCCTAAAATAATAGTGTATACCCTTTTATTTATAAATAGTGTAAGGTTTAAAAGAGTTTAAATTATTATTTAAGCAAAAACTTTGGATTTACCACCCAAAAATAACGATATTTAAAAAATCATAACAAATAATTGTCGCCTTTAGTTGCGAAATTTTTAATTGCATTGTGTTTGTAGTCACTAAAACTACCACCCGGCTTCGTTTTCGGTAGCAGTCTTGAGATAACCTGTATATTTTTTAATTTAAGAATTAATTTCTGAGTATTCCAGCATTGACAGCCTCCGCGGCGCAGTTTTCTAGACGCCAGCTGTGAAACGTGAGGCCGCGGGTTTGATCCCCGCACACAACCAAATATTTGTGTGATCCACAGGTATATTTTCGGGTCTGGGTGTTTGTAAGATCGAAAAGACGCTCGTAGTTCCTGATACCAAAAAGACAATATTCGATCTTAGTATGGGGTCAGGATATGTAGGTGATTGTGGGTGTATTTATTTATTTATTATCAATTGTCAGCCAATAGAAAGGCAGAAAATGTAAGACGGCATCACATTTTTTATCTAAGTTTTTGAAGTTTGAGGATTCCTTCTACATATTAAATAATCTAAGCCTATAGGTACCTACTTGATATGGTACAAATCGATACATATGGTATAAATCGCGATATATTTATTCATGCGGTGGTTTATAAATGCCTCGGTGGCGTAGTTGCACTAGGGTACGATTAGGTATTATTATTACAATTAGGTATTATTATTATTATTTCTCTTTATTTCTTTAAACATATCTTTTCTATTTTTACATATATATATTATAAAAATATACATATAAAAATATAAAAAATAATTTATTTACCCTCCGGTGGTGAAGCTCAAGACCCAAGCCACCGGCGGTTAGGGAGACAAAGTGAGGAACCGCCTCACAATGCGTGCCGTGTCCAGTAATACTGCCTTCTGTATTTGGCTTTTGACCCAACAGCCAATTGAGAGCCTCTGTAGGTGTTGGTCGAGGCTCTTTGGCTCTTTGGTTCAACCCATGAGCAGAAACGACAACAAACAATTATTATTATTATTTATTATTACAATGACGTCTCGGATTTGAAACCCGGATCGGGCAAGCTGATTCAAGTGGCGATTTTGAATTGCCCAAATATTCTCTATTTCGAAAAATAAAGCCATGAAACTAATACATAAAATGTTGAATTGAAATAATAGAACATATTTGGGAATCCTTTTTAATTCAGTGATATGTAATTTCATATTTAATAATTTCTGAGAAGTATCGCATTGTCATTTTAAATAATTCCAATTATTTCTATGTATTCTATGTATTCAAATACGTATATTAACTTTTTCCATTGAACCACTGATAGGTATTGATCCTATGTAGGTGTAAAATATTGTTGTATTACTAGGAAACAACATAATAATCAGACAAAGTGATTTTATTTGCTTTGTAATATATATCCGTAATGCTATTGATGTGTTCGCTGTTCATGTACCTATTTTCAATACATAATAATGAATATTTCGCAAAAACTGCGTCAGAAATTACATTTTTCATACTGGCACGACTAAGCAACTCCAATACACCCGATGACAATCGCAGTCTCCACCTAGAGTATCCGCGAAGCGCCCAAGTGCCTTTATTATACCCCTAATCGAATTCATCACGAACGTTTGGGTTTTCGGGACACGACCTTGATAACCGACCAAGGGCCTTTAGAAAAGAATAATATATAAGAAAAATAAATAAGGAAGTAATCGACCCGGCACACGATGCCACCGCAAGCACAGACTTCTCAGCGAACATGACATACCAAATCGCTTTCAAAGCAAAATAAAATGTCATAAGTTACTCAATATAAAATATATTATACAGAGCACACCAAGATCTCAGGCAAGAGATATTTTTTTTTATTGCGATGAATGGCGAGACTTGCCGTTCGCCTGATGGTATGCGATACGGCCGCTCATGAAAATTAGTAAAACAACACATTGAACTACAAAGTAATGCTTCGCATTCCACTGCGCTGGCCATCCGGAGACATGAGTTGTTAAGTCTCAATATGTCAGTAGTTACTCGGGCTACAATGTCCTTTAATCCGAAACACAACAGTGCATTAGCACTGCTGTTTGGCGGTAGAATTAGACATTGCGGGTACCCAGGCAACTTCTCACATATGAGAGACCTACCACCAGTAAATAGGTAAATATACAACAAGGTTTGTACGTCAGACGAGAGTTAAGCCAACAAACAAGCTGTATATCCGGCATATAATTATCGCTCTTCAGTTCTGGAGGCGTAGTAGGGATATTTGTAGGCAAATGTCTTGTATAAATCCCATTTATTATAGTACACGTTGCGGATAATCGTTTATAAGGAAAATAGAATGATGAATAAAAATAACCTTTTTTATTCAGCTTACGGTTTGTTAAGTTTCTTATTATGTAGAATACTGTTGTTTCAGGAAACATAAATAAAAATAATAATTATAACGGTGAAGGAAAACATCGTGAGGAAACCTGCATACCATAGCGATTTATAAGAATTTCTATGGCATGTAAAGTCCGCCAACCCGCACTAGGCCAGCGTGGTGGACTATATGGCCTAACTCCTCTCAATCGTACTTTTGTTTGTTGAATACGCCCTGCAGTTGGACGTTTAGGAGCTGATACAGTAGATAAAAACTTTATAAATAAGCATCGTATAAGTTGATTTATAACTATATTAGTAAAGTATTATAGTGAAACTATCACATCCTCGTGCGGACGGAAAACAAAAGGTGAAACATAGGTGTCCTGGTTGCAACATTCCTTAACCCTTCTGGGAAAAGGCGTGAGTTTACATATGTATGTATGTATTATTAGGCCGTGGATAAAACAAAGGTATATTATTTTTGTTAGAATAAATGAGAAGTGCCCTATAGTGACGATTTTAAGACATCGTTAATAAAAAATATTCGCAATAAGATAGGAAAATATGGACGGTGTTACAGACTTATAGGGATTATTTTGATTATTAATATTTCGTATAAACGGGGGAATATACTTTACAAGTTTGGCAAGTTTTTGGCGTTCTATGATATGATGGAAGACGAGCCAGTTGTCGGGATAAATTACAATAAATTAAAATATAGAGATATACAATTTTCAATACATAATAACTTATAATCCTTAATTAAAAGGCTTTTTTCTTCGCGCATTCATCAAAGTAGACAGACATACTCGTATATTCAAAACCTTCTACTCAGAAAGCCATTTTGTCTTGTAATATGTACGGCAGTGAAGTTAAACACACCACCGGCCTAATTTTAAAACATGACTGTCTCCTACAAGTATTAGTGGAATCCGAGGCATTTGCTGCAAGGACTATTTACATAGTGGAGCTGTGGTATACTCATATAAGGCTACACATGACTGTGACATAACAGCTTTGTATCGGTATTCAGTGAGTGTCATTGACGATGACTTAAATATCAGAAAAACATATACGAGTATTAGCTTTTACTGTAGGTAGGTCTCTCATATGTGAGAGGCCGCCTGCATTGGCAACACCGCAATGTCTATTGCTATCGCTAAACAAAAGTGTACATGCAATATCCTGTTACGGTTTGAGGGATATTGTAGCCAAGGTAACTACTGGCCATATTGAGACTTCTTATGTGTCAGGATGGCGAGCGCATTGGAATGCCAAGAATGCTGCTTTGTAATTAATGGTGTTGTTTGGTTTTGGTACCGTCTATGAGCAGTCGTATCGCTTACTATCAGGCGATTACCATAAACATCTCGCCATTCATAGCAAAAAAAAAAACTTTTATATAAAGGGAAGAAAGGAGAGTTATTGTTTTAAGATTTCGGTAATCTCTGGCTCCAAAAAATAACGCATCTGTAGACTTATTTTTTATTTATTTTTATTTATTAGGATCTCCAACAAAGAATACACTTTACAAGCTTTGCTAATGTACTGTTGCAGTTTAAACATTGTGTTTCTTCAATTAGAGGAGATCACAACATGCAATAGTACTGTACAACAGGAAAGAACTATGACATAACTTTTCCATAAACTATCTATATAAAATTAAACGACAAAATTTAACGACAAATTAGGAAAAAAAATATTTTAACATAAAAAAAACAACATAAGAATTAAAGACAAAACAAAAGAGAATACAAATATCAATGAACGAGCATAAAATTAAAATTAAATGAGATTAAATGAAGTACCAAACACTCAACATATACATAAAAATTGTTACATAATTTAAGTGAACAACAATGTAGCTAATATATTATAACATAGTATAGACACATCAACATTTACACATTGGTTAATTGTTTAGATATAAGATACTTAAACTTATCTAGTGTATTGGAAAATATATCGACATCCTTCGAAGAGCTGGCTACTGAATTGTATTTGTGAACAATTCTTGCGATGGCCGAGTGTTTTCCTAAGTTACTCCTACAACGTGGAGCTTTAAATAAAGGTCGAGGGAAACGTGGTACTCTGCTCGGTACGCTCAAACATATTTTGCTTAGCACTTCAGGAGAGTCAATACTGTTATTAAGTAGCTTATACAAGAACAACAGATCTGAGACAGTGCGGCGCGATTCGAGGGATATGAGTTTGAAATGTGATAATTTCTCATGGTAGGATTTGATGTTCTTGAGTTTAAGTCGAAAAGTTAATTGGCGTAGTAGTCTTTTTTGCAATCTTTCGATTCGAGTAATATGGATCTGGTAAGATGGGTTCCAAACGGATGCTACAGTATTCCAGCTGACTACGGACATAACAATTATACAATAGAATTGTAGTTTGAGGTTTTTTAAATTCTTTTGACGCACGAAGTACAAATCCAAGCGCACGATAAGCGGCGTTGAGAGTTTTATCAATGTGTTCAATAAATGTTAATCGGCTATCGAAATAGACTCCTAGATCGCGAATTGTAGATACTTCTGAAAGTAAGTGACCATGTATATTGTAAGTTGACTGAATTATATGACGTTTTCTGGTAAATTTTACGTGATAACATTTCCTTAAGTTAAGACACATCTTATTGGCTGAACACCACTTATTTTTTATAACCAAGTTTATGTGATGTTTCAGATCGTTTGTGATAAAAAAGATATGGAATTAATATTTTGCTGTGTTATGTTAAGTGTGTCACCATGTTAAGTATTCTTTAACGCAAACTAAAGGAGTATTAAAGTTTCCTCTTCAGTAAAATTTTAATTTTCAAAGTGAAAAAGCGTTAAAATCTTGCGGCGCTTTCACAGTCTCTATGAAAACAGTCCTAGACAACTTTCCTTTGTTATTTTTACCGACATTAAATATTAATCGCGAGCAGGAAACTATTTAAAGAAGTTGTAAATTAATGCTATTCTCTCGGTGCTCTAGTAAGTTGGATTTCATTAATTACATGATGAATAGGCTTCTTGATTCTAATCATTACGATTTTAATATTTTCTGTTACAGTTTTATTTTAAGACGCACAAGTCGAATCTATCTGTCATATCTGTAATGTATTTGTCATACGATCAATTAAAAGCTTTTTCCAGCTTTTCTTGTATTTAAAATGGCATGGCATCAAATGAAGCAAACGTATTTCTTTAACTGAAAATAAGGAAAGTAAGACTTAAAAAAGTGATATATTTATAAACATCTGTCTCACCGAATCCAAAAGCAAAGCCTATGTCCAGTAGTGGACAACAACGGACTGATAAATAAAAGAAATAAATAAAATCTTTATTTGTACCAATATTTACATTTATAGCTGACGTCTCGTGTTCGAATCCCGGGTTGGGCAAAGCGGTATTCGATTTTTCTATTCATTATCAGCCCAGAGTCAGAAATTTGTGCCCAATATGGCGATAGGATCGCCACCTATCACATCGTGGGACGAAACATTCATGCGAAATGTAGGTGTCCTGGCACCTCTGCCTACCCGTTCTGAGAAAAACGCGTGAGTTTATGCATATAATTATATATATTAATAATAGGTGAACGATAATATAAAATGATAATAGTGAAAAGTGAAAATTCTGCCTTACAGATTCCTTTAATTACCCATTAATTATAAAAGGCTTAAATTACAACCAGGCGTGATCGATCCTGCTCATACAATAATAAAATATTTTGTTGTTCTTTATGTTGGCATACTTAATATTCCAGTTATTCTCGGCTTCTGGGGTCTTTCGGTAATGAGATTGAGAGGTTGAATAAGAAATGAAGTGGCCACTTATTTTTTAATCCGCATTATCATGTTTCAAAATTCGAATAACATTTTCTTTCACGAGGCGTTATTATAAGATTGAACATTTTTGTGCGTATTTTTATCTTTCACGCATATAAAAATGCGAATATTTTTACGCACTGAAGCATAAAGAATAATATTATAATTTTTGCTTGCGTTTTGTGTATCTTTATTATGTGTTTGTGCCATTACAGCTCCTAAAGGGATAAATAAGTTTTCATGTAATATTACGAACATAAAATAAAACAAGACTTCCTGTTTTTGGCCAAACACATGTGTTTCAACACTCATTTGTAATTACTTATTCATTCAACACTAGTCTTATACACTGAACAAACCTTTACAAAAAATAATTAAATAGCCATAAAATATAATATTTATAAGCATGATATTAATATAAAAATAATAAGCCCGTTGTGATAAAACGAAGATAAGGATCCAAATTATCGGCTCAAGTTTAGTATGCAATAAGGGACATGTAGGGTCGGCGGGTGGTCCATGCCATATATTGCTAATCCTATGTCGTAAACTAGACCTTATTACATCCAATACCAGTGGCGTAATTGTGCGGGACTTTTCCAGTAAGATTTTTCTGTATTGAATTACTTGACGCTCGTCAAAAGAAAAGAGATATGGCGTGGGTATAGGCGAACCAACAAGACTCGACTGTAGTTTTTTCAAAGGTACATAACTTTTCAAATTTACGTAATTGTCGTTCAATTTAACTGTAGTGGAACACTTTTTATTTTTATTGCAGTGAATGGCGAGACGAGCATGCCGTTCGCCTGATGGTAAGCGATGCGACCGCTCATGAACAGAAGCAAAACCAAACAACACCTTGAATTACAAAGCAATGCTTGGCATTCTGCTGCGCTCGCCATCCTGAGACATAAGATGTTAAGTCTCAATATGTCCAGTAGTTACACTTCCTGAGGGAAGCAAAGAATCTGAAAGCTTTGAATAATTTCAAAGATCTGTGAAGTCCGGCACGGAACGGAAACTCTGAAGGAACCTGTATATTTGGGTTCTAAACGATTTCTAAAGTATAACAGAATGCGCATACATTGTAGTTATTGTTTTTTGTCAAAAACAAGAATACATAATCACGCAAAAATATATTGTGGTTTCAAGTAATATATGCTAAAGTAGACATTAATTTGGGAATGAAAATATTATCTTAATACTAAACCGAGGTATGAACCTTTAACAAGATTAAAAATAATTTTCTCGTAATCAATTCGTATGAACTTTTTTAAGCAATTCGGCACCACTCCCACGCATTGAGAATACATTGTCCTTCAGTAAGCAGCATCCCATCAAAAACATCCTGTAAAAAAATCCAAGTCTCGCAGCTCAGGTTTTCTACCGCAAAAAGTTGTGAGATGCATGTAATACCAAGTCGATTAATTTATTTAGTCCTTAAGGGACCTTCTATATAAAGTTATTACGTTAGTTATTACCATATCAATATTAAAAATTCTTTACGTTTTAAATAAATAGATCGACTTGGCCAGCAGCATTATGTATAAATTTTACGATACATTATGTTTTCATGCGATGGCCAAGTCGATCCATTTATTTAAAACGTAAAGAATTTGTAATATTGATATGGTAATAAGTAACGTAATAACTTTATATAGAAGGTCCCTTAAGAACTAAATAAATTAATCGACTTGGTATTACATGCATCTCACAACTTTTTGCGGTAGAAAACCTGAGCTGCGAGACTTGGATTTTTTTTACAGGATGTTTTTGATGGGATCTCACGTCTTTTTGTAGTGTCCTACTTTTTTCCTTTTCGGTACTTCTTACTTCTAGAATATCACTAACGATTTTTCTTAAAGCCTCTGTCTTATGAATTTTTCTTATTTTGTAGGTATCAATTTATCACAAATATAGCGGATTTCACGGACGGGAAGTTAAGGTGACTGCAGTAGCTCGGGGGCCGAGGTCGCGTACTCGTAGCACCTATACTAGGGCAGGCCATGACCACTAGATAGGAGCATCCCTGGCCGCGTAGTATCGACGAGGGCAGAGGTATTAAGGGAGATCGAGAGGTTCTACGGACAGCTTTACACCTCGGTTGCCAAACCTGCTGTTGGCTCGGCCGAAGACCCGAGAGCCGAGTTGATCCGACACTTTAGCGATGATATCCCGGACATCAGCCTGTGTGAGATTGAGATGGCCCTGAAGCAACTTAAAAACAACAAGGCGCCGGGCGAGGACGGAATAACTTCAGAGCTTCTGAAAGCGGGCGGAACGCCGATACTGAAAGTCCTTCAGAGGCTCTTCAATTCCGTTCTCCTCGAGGGCTCAACGCCAGAGGCATGGAGCAGGAGCGTGGTGGTACTGTTCTTCAAAAAAGGTGATAACACTTTGCTGAAGAATTACAGGCCCATCTCGCTCCTGAGCCATGTCTATAAGTTGTTTTCGAGGGTCATCACAAATCGTCTCGAACGCAGGTTTGATGACTTCCAGCCTCCCGAACAAGCCGGTTTCCGAAAAGGCTTTAGTACCATAGACCACATCCATACGCTTCGGCAAGTTATACAAAAAACCGAGGAATATAACTTGCCGCTTTGTTTAGCGTTTGTGGACTATGAGAAAGCCTTTGATTCGATCGAGACTTGGGCTGTGCTACAGTCTCTCCAGCGGTGCCATATCGACTATCGGTACATCGAAGTGTTGAAGTGTATATACAACAACGCCACCATGTCGGTCCGAGTACAAGATCAGAGTACGAAGGCTATTCCACTACAGAGAGGCGTGAGACAGGGAGATGTCATATCTCCGAAACTGTTCACTGCCGCGCTGGAAAATGCCTTCAAGCTCTTGCAGTGGAAAGGATTCGGCATCAACATCAACGGCGAGTATATCACTCACCTTCGGTTTGCCGACGATATTGTAGTCTTGGCTGAATCGCTGGAAGACCTTAGCACTATGCTCGAAGACCTCAATCGAGTCTCCCAACAGGTGGGTCTTAAAATGAATATGGACAAAACGAAGATCATGTCGAATGTCCATGTTGTGCCCACCCCCATCGGTGTTGGGGGCTCGACTCTTGAAGTTGTTGACGAATATGTCTATTTAGGACAAGTGGTCCGGTTAGGCAGGTCCAACTTCGAGAGAGAGGTCAATCGTCGAATCCAACTCGGTTGGGCAGCGTTCGGGAAACTACGCGACGTCTTCTCGTCCAAAATACCTCAGTGCCTTAAATCGAAAGTCTTCGATAGCTGTGTGTTGCCAGTGATGACTTACGGCACCGAGACGTGGCCTCTCACTATGGGCCTTATTAGGAAGCTCAAAGTCACTCAACGAGCTATGGAGAGGGCTATGCTCGGGGTTTCCCTACGAGATCGAATCAGAAATGAGGAGATCCGTAGGAGAACTAAAATAACCGACATAGCCCACCGGATTAGTAAGTTGAAGTGGCAATGGGCCGGGCACATAGCGCGGAGATCTGATGACCGATGGGGTCGGAAAGTACTCGAATGGAGGCCGCGTAGCGGAAAGCGCAGCGTAGGACGTCCACCAACAAGATGGTCCGACGACCTGGTAAAGGTCGCGGGACGTCGCTGGACACAGGCTGCCTCCAACAGGTCTCTGTGGAAATCATTGGGGGAGGCCTATGTTCAGCAGTGGACTTCCTTTGGCTGATGGATGGATGGATGGATGGATAGCGGATTTGATTATTAATGTTCTTTCTTTCATTGTAATTGATATTTTCGAGCTATTTAGTCTATTTATTTGCAAGTTTTTCTTCGTCATGTTTTTCTAGAGTAATTTTGTACAGTTTCATGGGCTGAATACCATTTCCCTCTCTATATCCCCTCCTGTTATGCCTCATATATATAGATATCTATCTACAACTATTATTCCATTATATATGGGTACAATGATTCATTAACTGCAAATGTAACTTTGTAATCCTATACATTTATATGGGATTACAAAGTTATTCACGCAGTTGGTCTATCTAGAAAACTAGACACAAATTATGAAATGTTTGAATTTTCCCTTACTTTAGACACTAAACACTAATTATATTCTAAATTTGAAGGTTCTATGTCTGCTAGAAGTGCCTTCGACTTTAGATGATCGGTCAGTCAGTCAGTGAGTGACAAAATTACGAAAGTTTGATAAGTTATAATTCTTAAACTACTGGTTCAAATCGAATGAAATTTTAAATATACCGTGTTTACACAATGCCTGCTTAGTAACTGAAAATTCAAGCTTCATGCTTTAGCCACAACGAAGTTATAGGGGGTTGAAAATGGTCTGAATTGCTTCGAGAAAAGGATGTTACGGCCATGCCACTTTTTAGCTCGACTTGGAGGGGGCTCGGCCGCGCCCCCAGATAATTATATTTTCTACCCGTATTTAGTATTTATGTCTCAGCTTGTCAATAACTACAGAATATGAAATTAGCAGTCACTTCAGTGTTTTTCTATTTTTGAATCTCCTTTTACAAGTTTTGATCAAAGTCTGAAATAGCTCGGAGCCTCATTAAAAATCGACACGACGTAAATAATGTATGTTACTGTCGAATTAATTTAGCTTCTGAAGTTAGCAAACTTTATAGAAATCCTTCCTTTCTGTCTTCACCTTACAAAGTCTTTATCTTGTTGTTACTCAAAGGTCAAAACGCAAACATATTCTTTATCAGACAAAACAATCCCTTTCCAATTTGACTAAAAATTAACAGTCGATTTCACCAAAGTTTCTGTCTGTGCTGTCTCAACTTTTATTGCATTGAACAGTCCCTACAACCAGTCAAAACAGCTGAGTTAAACAAACTTATTCGCTCTTTCGCCATCGTAGCCATGCTCGAAAACAAGTGGCAACTCCATTCATTAGTGTCTGCAGTTTATGCAATTGTTTTCGCATACTTTAAATGTTATCCTACCATTAGCTGAACAAACTCGCTAACAGAAACAGTTTCCAAGTAAACTCGTGTTGTAAAACAATATTAACGGTTTGTACACAATGCTGTGAGTAGTGTCCCGATAATTACAGCTACGGAAGCCGGACACGTATTTGTTCCACAAATTGATATTTATGTATGTACATATTTTTATACAGCAATGAATTACTATACGAGCGTGGCATGCTCTGCTCATGACATGCATTCGAACATTGGAATCGACGAGCATGTCATGCGATTCAACAGTGAAATTGCACTGCTGTTTGGCGAGAGAAATAGACATTGCGATGGTACCTACCCAGACAGCCTTTATGAAAAAAGTCTTAAATTACGTGCATTATGCAAAGTAAAGTCAAAGTGAAAAGTTAAAATTCTGTTTCACGTGCTTGTTAAAAGTGAGGAACAGAATTCCCAAAACAAGAATAATGTTAGATGGAACAGAACTATCAAGAAATTGTAAATATTTGTAGAGTTAATATGTGACTACGTCGGTAGCGTAATTGTTCTATGGTACGATTAAAAACTGAGATCTTGGGAACAAATCCCGGGTCGGATAAAATGATATCAGATTTTTCTGTTCATTATCAGCTAGGAATTCGTGCTCAATATAGCCTCGCCCCCTATCACATCGTGGGACGGAACATACCAGGCGCAATATGAGTGTCCAGGAGATAGCAACTTTGGCTATCCCTTCTGGGAAAAATGTTTGAGTTTATGTATGTGAAATATTATGCTATTTTAGATACCCGAATCCATGATGTTGAAGTATTGCCTAGCCTCAGGTAACTTTTTCACACGCAAAATTGTCTTTGGCCAAAACACTAACATAAAATTAAGATTTTAATTGTTTCTGTGAAAAAAAAAGGAAAAAACTTCATTTTATCTGTTTTATCAGCCTTAAGGAAAGTTAAATAACCTCATTGCTTCGTTAATACGTTGATTATTTTTTTATTTGTTAACCGTATGAAATATTCCCCATTACAAAAGATACATTAATACATATCCAAAAATATGAAATAAAATAAACAGTAAAAGCTATCTCATTGTGTTATCGTCATGAACGTACATACCGCATACGAATTAAATTTTATTATTTATGTAATTAATTATGTAGTAATAATTTATTAATTGCTTTTAGACTACAAGCCCGTGGCAAAAAACGATGGGTCAAATGAACCACCAGGAGACCTATTTAGTAAGATTAAATAATAATATTCAACCCTATGCCGTCACTTGTAAGCTGTCCGTCTCAGTGCAGATGAGACTTCACAAGCATCAAGGAGAGGCGTCCATTTTGGTCATTTATTTTTATACGGCATTCCTACCATCGATAGGTCCATGAAAAATAATAAAAGAACACGTGGTGCCGTACAAAAATAGTGCATCACAAAGACGGAAGATCGTTAGATATTTCGGCAAATTTGTCGGTAAATTTGGTCATTTGATTTTAAACGGCATCGGTTCCATACAGTCGCAATACCTCTTCTAAACCATTATTCCGCAACGCCGTACAAAAACCATGCGACAAGGGAGAAAAATCAGCGGTTGCAACCCACTCCCCTTCAGTGGTCCAGGAGGTGATTTGACACAACATGAGATTAATTTATTTTGAAAGTATTTTAGACATAGATAACATTTTTTCACATGCCGTACATTTTTTTGTGATCCAAAGGTCTGTAGAGCGGAAAATAACTCTCAAATAATCCATGTAACAAAACATACTTTAGGGTGATATTTAGTATGATATTTACTGTACATCATTTAGACACTTTATTTGTATTTAATGCAATCGTCTATAAAAAGTCAATGCCGTACATATCTGAAGGTTCACATTGATAAAAGGTAATAAACATAACAATAACTTATAATTATTAATTCCTTTTTTTAATTTTATTTAACCGCAAAATAAGATGACACATATTCATGTTTCAGAAGGTGATCGAGAAGATGATTCAGACGTCGATGAAGACGTTGATTCCGATACTGACTCATTCGCTAATTCAGATATTGAATTAAAAATTGAAAGACATACCTACTTATTTATTTATTTATTTAAATGCTTTATATACTTTGTATACTATGTATATAAAGCATTTAAATAAATAAATAAATAGGTAGGTATGTCTTTCAATTTTTAATTCAATATCTGAATTAGCGAATGAGTCAGTATAGGACTATATGGCCTAACCACTCTCAATCGTACTGTCGATTGTAGAGTAGGCCCGTGCCCTGCAGTGGGACGTATATGGGCTGATACAGAACAGATATACAAAGTATAAAGGCGGACTTAATGCCTGAGGCATTCTCTCCCAGTCAACCTTTGGGTGGTGCAGAGAAATCAAAGTAGGCGCATCTCTAAATAATAATAAAATAAAAATTCAGGTGTTAACTAATAAATTTTAATTTTTTTCATTTTTGTATATAATAAATCATTTAGTATATTTAATAACACAATTCAAAAATATGTTTGAAGTATATGACATCGAAAAGTTTACAAAAATACTAATACTAAGCTTGATAGCTTTCAATTTTTGGATATAATATACACTCAGTTTCACTTTAAAAGCTAGCATCATGATTTATACATGTTATCAATTATTCTCTTAAAAAATATGTTATTGCCGTGTAGTATCACATGACCATAAAGTACTCCTGAAATGGTGGTGCCATTTTAATCAGCCAAAAAATTATATTCTGCATTAAAATGTACGGCATAATTTTTTCTTCATTCGTTTACCTGAGAACTATTTAAAACAACAATAATATTTAGAAAGTTGCTGCATTTCACTAATCTACGATAATTTAAACTTTTGAAAACTCATATTTTATTTTCCTCTCAA
This sequence comes from Hyles vespertilio, assembly GCA_009982885.2. Taxonomy (NCBI): domain Eukaryota; kingdom Metazoa; phylum Arthropoda; class Insecta; order Lepidoptera; family Sphingidae; genus Hyles; species Hyles vespertilio. The sequence goes on along the minus strand of CM042814.1, from coordinate 4,412,831 downwards.
TTTCTTTTTAAACATTTTTTATTGAATGGCAATACTATATAACAATTGTATTTAGCAATATCATATTAAAAAACAGGTTGCCGTACAGGATCAAATGACCTTTCAGCTTTAAAAGTCAAATTTATGAGAAATTTATGTATACATTCAAATTAACAATAATTTAGTGACGGCTTTTTTTGAAATAGTAATTTTGAGTGCTACGTAATGTTATGAAACCGTTGCCGTACTTTTTCAAATCACCTCCCGGAACACTGAAGGGGAGTGGGTTGCAACCGCTGATTTTTCTCCCTTGTCGCATGGTTTTTGTACGGCGTTGCGGAATAATGGTTTAGAAGAGGTATTGCGACTGTATGGAACCGATGCCGTTTAAAATCAAATGACCAAATTTACCGACAAATTTGCCGGAATATCTAACGATCTTCCGACTTTGTGACGCACTATTTTTGTACGGCACTACGTGTTCTTTTATTATTTTTCATGGACCTATCGATGGTAGGAATGCCGTATAAAAATAAATGACCAAAATGAACCCCTCTCCTTGATGCTTTTGAAGTCTCATCTGCACTGAGACGGACAGCTTACAAGTGACGGCATAGTGCTGAATATTATTATTTTATGCCCTTGTATCTTACTAAATAGGTCTCCTAGTGGTTCATTTGACCCATTGCTTTTTGCCACGGGCTTGTAGTCTATTTCAGTTATACAGGGTATATCAAGACTGCTACCGAAAACGAAGCCGGGTAGTAGTTTAAGCTACTTCAGACACAATGCAACAGAAAAAGTTGCAAAAAAAAGCGACAATTTTTTTTTGTTATTTTTTTCCTATGGCCATATTTGGGTTGTAAATAATTTTTTTCCTAAAATAATAGTGTATACCGTTTTATTTATAACTAATCTAAGGTATAAAAGTGTTTAAATTATTACTTTGGCAAAAACTATGGATTTACCACCCAAAAATGACGATGTTTAAAAAATCATAAAAAATAATTGTCGCGTTTCTATGCGAAATTTTTAGTTGCATTGTGTTTGTAGTCACTAAAACTACCACCCAGCTTCGTTTTCGGTAGCAGTCTTGAGATACCCGGTATATATTTCATTCAACAATTTCAGATGCAAATAGTTTCATTTTAATTTATAAACGTATTAATTTATAAAGGTCTTCGCCATCTCCCTCAAAATTTCAAAATGATATACTCAAATTTTAAGATTTCAAAATACTACAATTATATCTTAAAATGCGCGGCTCATAATGAGTTTGATTGTAAAGTAAGTTTGAAAAGTACAGATTTTTGACCCTTTAAAAATTAATCGCATATAAATTATTCACTAAGTTTTACATTGGTACACGGCTTTATTGTCCTCAATGCATTAGAAATGGTTAGGAGATAGTTCAAATAACATACCATTTTATTTAATGAAAAAATATATTACCTCTTTTTAGTTAACATTATAAGAAAACAAAACTTGGTCAAGTCTTTAGGCGTCGAAATGACAGCTCAATTTGTTGGGATTCCCGAAGGGTGGTCGGAGGGACAAAATTCAGTTTTGTTGGAACAGTTCGCGGCCTCCTTTATTACTTACGAATCCGTGACCCGTAAACAATTCGAAAAAGGCGCGACCATTGAAGACCGAGAAATTGGATGGGAAACTACAGTTTAATATCCAATGATTTCTATTGGACGATTTAAATTCAATTTAGCAAATATAAACTCGCGCTAGAGTGGTGACTGATGATTAATCTACGCTTTATCTATCAAAAACGTCTTGTCTCTGCAATAGATATTATTTTTAAAGACATGAGAGAACGAGAGGGAGATACAGCTATCTATCTCGTTCTCTCATTCCCTCTCACTATCCTTTACTATGTGCGCAAATAAAATAATAGTACAAGTGCAAGGACATGACTATATATGACAAGGAGTAGACTATATACCTGAGGACCGTGTTCTGGGGGTTATTACTCTGTACTCCCAAACGACGATGAATGTTTGAACATCGCACTTAAAACTGTACAAATATGCATAAATACTTTACAAATTGTTCGAATCCTCCTGTATCGTACTTCGTAAACTTTGATTAAGTTCGAAGTGAGTGATAAATATTATAGAGAATAGTATTGGTTTTTAGAAGTGGAAAACTTTTATCTTATTTGGTGACGTTCAATGTCCGGAAATTCGAACTTCGTGTCGGAGTATAGATTGCCCCTTTCGATGGGACGTATATACAAGTGCGTGAATGGAATCTTCCATTGTCCTTTATAAACTGGTCGCTGTGTAATCATCATATACAGCTTTCATTACGCACCTTGGGGACGCCTACTCGAAGCCAGCTAAAAATGAGCCAGTCCGGAACACATATGACGCTCCCGTATGATGCACGTTGCTAAATTCATCAACTCACATCCAATTGTCATGGCTATGTGTGTGACAATTGACTGTGCTTATTTTTAAGGTTTAGTATTATTCTTAAATAAATAAATTAAAACGCACTAAAACGGTGAAAGAAAACATCGTGAGGAAACCTGCATACCAAAGCGGTTTATTAGAATTTCTATGGTATGTAAGTCCACACACCCGCACTAGGCCAGCGTGGTGAACTATATGGCCTAACCACTCTCAATCGTATTCTCGACTGAAGAGTAGGCCCGTGCCCTGAAGTGGGACGTATATGGGCTGATACAGAAATAAATACACCCAACAGCCACATAAATAGTGAACCCACACTAAGATCGAGGCTTGTGTCGTGGCTCGTGGGTACCAGAAACTATGAGAGATTTTTTGGTCTCGCGATCACCCAGACCCGAAACAAATATGTGTGGACCACACAATTATGTTTTCTCTCATGAAATAGTAGAAAATATCATAAGTTTCCCGGCCCCAAGTAATATTTATGGATTTAGATTACTCCTGACCTTTCGACGAGATTTATAAAAATAACCATACATATTCTTCATTATCGGAATCGGGAAATTGTATCCAAAATGGCGATAGGCTCGCCTCCTATGACGTCGGGTCGGGACACACAAGACGAATCATGGGTGACTTTGTGGCACCTCTGCCTACTCCTGCTGGGAGAAAACCGTGACTTTATTTATATACAATGCATCTAAAATATGCAATTGCAAATTAAACCTAAATAAATATCGAAATACCAAAGATAATGTAAGAAGCAATTAAAACACACATTCTTATCGCCATTGTTTTCAATCACAGATCATCCACTTCTCAATAAAGATCTTAATTAAGAATTTTAATAGCACACTGTAGGCACCTAAAAGAATACAAGAAGCTGATGGCCAATCATCAACACTGAAGATTCACTTACAAAAGGAGAAGAACATACCTATGTTCACCTACTTTCTGAAACCTTTAGGTCATCCACCTTCATAAAAAAGTTCCAAAAGTTTCCCAACATGCAAATACGAATAAACCTTCAACTTACACCAAACTCACAGACAAATATCAATCAGCGACAATGACGTCACTACGCCAGCAGTTATTAATTTCATTTTGCTTTTGTCCAAGCACGTTGTTGTGACGCCACTCATTATAACGCACGGGCGGCTCCGCAAGGATTTGTCGTTTACGTCACTCACTTCGGGGATTTGTTTATGCTTTTAGATGTATTAATTAAATAAATAAAGCGATTTAGGGGCTTGCTGTTTTGTTGGTAGAACGATTTTTAGGCCAAACTGACCTGCTTTTAGTTTAGTAAATAATTGTCTTTTTGATCCTGATTAGCTTTGGCACTAAGTATTTTAGGTCACAAATTATAATCAGACCTGGAACAAACTAAAATAATATGCGTTTCAAATAATAATAAATAAAACATTTTTTTCAAGTAGGTCCTGCCGTTACGGAAATTACCTTCGTCATGCTAACTTGCACACCTTACCAATTTATAAAATTAGTGTACATTGTATTCTAAGTGGATTTGATTTTTGTAACGATTTTAATTTCATGACTTAAAAATATACAGTAAACGAAAATAGGAAAAAACAGTAAAATAAATAAATAAGAGTAAAATCGTGGCCGCGAAACATCTGGGTGTAGACCGTTATTAGCAACTTTGAACAATTTTTCCACCTGGCAAATGATAACCAAGAATACAAAAAGCTAACAGCCAACTTTTAACTCTGAAGAGGCACTCAAACAAGAAGAAGAAAAGAGAATCTGAAAATGTTCTAATCTAGAAATCTAAAAAAGTTCAATTTTTGAAAAGTTTTAAAGTGAAGGCAACTTACCAGCAAACTCAGCTTCATGAAGATTGAAAAAATACTATATCTAGATACATCTTTAAACAGGTAGATATCACTTTAAACAGGTTGCTCTGAAAAATCTTACAGGCTCTGACGATTTGGTTTGATGCCCAATTGGATGGGCTGGCAACACATCCATAATTCAAGATTATGTTATGGATATTCATGGACGACAGTGATCACTTACCATAGGCTTGCTCGTCAGCCGGACCTAAGGAATAAAAAAATATGGCAGGCTAGACTTTATGGGGGCTAACTACGACTGATGATGGAAAGGTAAAACAACATAGAGTTTCATATAAACCTTATCTACTGATCTTTAAATTGGCCATAAAGTCGAAATAAATAGATTCATCATAACAGCAAATTTTATTTTTATAATAATGGCTTTGAGATACCTACAATAGGAATATTGCGTAAGTTCTTAGAAAAGCAATCAACATAAACGCACAGGAATTTCTAAGCAGGTACACGATTGAAATGAGACTTAGACGGTTTCAAACAATTTCTATGCCAAGTCATAAGACCTGTACACAGTGGAATTGTAATACGGTAGTACAAGTAGACAACGTGGAAATTAAATCACGCGTTTTATGTATGTGTATATGTTTGTGGGTGGCAAAGATGGCAAAGAAAATTTGCCCAAAATAATATTAACATTATTTTCTAATATGTTATTATGAATATTAGAACTTGATATTAAGTAGATACATATCGTATCGTATCGTAGATACATAAGGGTCATCACAAATCGTCTCGAAGGCAGGTTTGATGACTTCCAGCCTCCCGAACAAGCCGGTTTCCGAAAAGGCTTTAGTACCATAGACCATATTCATACGCTACGGCAGGTTATACAAAAAACCGAGGAGTATAACTTGCCGCTTTGTTTAGCGTTTGTGGACTATGAGAAAGCCTTTGATTAGATCGAGACCTGGGCTGTGCTACAGTCTCTTCAGCGGTGCCACATAGACTATCGGTACATCGAAGTGTTGAGGTGTATATACAACAACGCCACCATGTCGGTCCGAGTACAGGATCAGAGCACGAAGGCTATTCCACTACAGAGAGGCGTGAGACAGGGAGATGTAATATCTCCGAAACTGTTCACTGCCGCGCTGGAAAATGCCTTCAAGCTCTTGCAGTGGAAAGGATTCGGCATCAACATCAACGGCGAGTATATTACTCACCTTCGATTTGCCGACGATATTGTAGTCTTGGCAGAATCGCTGGAAGACCTTAGCACTATGCTCGAAGACCTTAATCGAGTTTCCCAACAGGTGGGTCTTAAAATGAACATGGATAAAACGAAGATCATGTCGAATATCCATGTTGTGCCCACCCCCATTGGAGTTGGGGGCTCGACTCTCGAAATTGTAGACGAATATGTCTATTTAGGACAAGTGGTCCGGTTAGGCAGGTCCAACTTCGAGAGAGAGGTCAATCGGCGAATCCAACTCGGTTGGGCAGCGTTCGGGAAACTTCGCGACGTCTTCTCGTCCAAAATACCTCAGTGCCTAAAATCGAAAGTCTTCGATAGCTGTGTGTTACCAGTGATGACATACGGCACCGAGATGTGGCCTCTCACTGTGTGCCTCATTAAAAGGCTCAAAGTCACTCAACGAGCCATAGAGCGGGCTATGCTCGGTGTTTCCCTACGAGATCGAATCAGAAATGAGGAGATCCGTAGGAGAACCAAGGTTACCGACATAGCCCATAGGATTGGCAAGTTGAAGTGGCAGTGGGCCGGGCACATAGCTCGTAGAACCGATGGCCGTTGGGGCCGAAAGGTTCTCGAGTGGAGGCCACGTACAGGCAAGCGAAGTGTTGGACGCCCGCCTACAAGGTGGACGGACGATCTGACTAAGGTCGGAGGAAGTCGCTGGATGCAGGCCGCTTCCAACAGGTCATTGTGGAGATCATTGGGGGAGGCCTATGTTCAGCAGTGGACTTCCTGTGGCTGATATGATGATGATGATCATATGATGATGATGATGACATATGTAATTTGATAATATCCAAAAATTTGAATGGAAAATAGATAGTTGTATTATTTGATGGACTTATTTCGGCGGTGTTAATATGTACCAAAGGACGAACTTACGACATTCAAGCCGCCAGATAACCTAAAAGTTAATTCAAAATATTTATCGACACGAAGTGCTAACCAGTTATCAAGTTAGAAATAAAGGATGTTCAGCTAAGTACTCTTTTCCAGTGGAAATTGCATTATTACCCAAATAACCGGGATTTTCGGGCTATATTGACTTAAGCTAAAGACTGGAGATAACAGCAATGTTTTTAACCGTAATATTTCCAAACTCAAATTCCGTTTTTTCAGTTCCCAAAACTACCTATCAAACTTATCAACCAACTAATTTCCTAGTTACTCAAAAGCTTGGCTCAAACCAGTCAACAAACTAAAAGAACACACATTGCAACACAACTTAACCTTTTACTGCCTAGCTCAGCACTTCAACGCTTCCACAACTCTCTCAAACATTTGAGCAGATGGAAATATTGCGTACGGCGTATATCGTAGTTCTCCCTTACCATAAACATAAATCCAGCACTTTGCTTGAGTTGAAGCTGCAATCAGCAACTGTTTTATGAGAGCTCTGCGCTGTTTATTGCATGTGTGAATGTCCCACGTAATTTATATTAATAGTAAAGGATCTATGCTACTTTGAAGGTAGAACTTAGAAATTAAAATGCACCTTCCCTTTTTCAAAGCTGAACACTTAATAGTCGTCACCTCACCAATCTGGTGGATATATTTTTCTTCCTCGATCAGAGCTGTTATACTAATGTTTCCTACACCCAGCACACTATGCCAATGGCTTTGTGCCGGCGACAACACGAGGTCGGCGATATTTGCCGCAAAACATCAAGTCAATTTTGACAGCCGTATACACTGCTAGTAATTGGGCAATATGTATTTTTAAAAATTTAGCTTTCTACTTCGCAAAACGACCATGATATTAATTTTTATTGAGAAAAGAATAAGGGCATTTTAGGTGGAGGCTGGAGCCTAATGTCATTTAAAAAGCCACCGGCTCCCCGTGAAAGCCGCCGGCACCGCGCCGCACCGGCGCGGCGGGTCAAACACCAGCTGTCTGGCTCACTGGTATAGTGTGTAGGAGGCTTAACAGATAAAAGTGTGCCGCGATTTTTATTTCGGCTGGGTCCGTTTGGTTTTTAACAAGTAGGCACAATATTGTTGACCTGCAAGAGATGCTTAGCAGTTGTAGGTGAAGTATTTGGTTGATACTACCTTTTCAGATTACAACCATTTTAATGTACTTTGTAGTGATCGTATTATTGTTTATTATCGTCACGTGTATTGGGCATGACTATCATTAGGACAATTATTTTTATTTAGTTACTGGTATTATTGGCTTGAACTAATAAAACAAATTAAAAAAAAAACTAAAGACATGATGGGATCTATTTTATTTTACAATAATATACAGTACCACAACACATGACTGTAAGTATTTTTCAAAATAATTTCACTACAAAATAGTTATTAAATTAAAAAGTGATTCCGAACATATTTCAGATCCAAATGAATCATAATAGCATTATTCAAAACATGCAATTACTACTTTTAAACCCTCATCTAAATGTAGATTAACATTTATGAAGCCGGCGCGTAAAATAAAAGTTTAGAAACAGCGCCATCTCTGGTAAATTATAGGAACTGAAAGGTTCGAGTGATGCCACTGAAAGGAGGTTCAACAAGTTAAACTGTTGCAGAATTAATTCGATGTATGTATGGAGGTCGCTTGTATACTGTTAATTATTGTTTATTGTGAAAATCGGACTTTTACAAAGGTTTTTTCTTCGATAAAATATATACTGCCTCAGGCTTTAAGTCCTTTGATACATTATTGTATATAACGCATAAATAAAATAAAACCACAAATATGTGACACAAGACTTGTGGGTTCAGTACTATGTATTTGTCTGTTGAATCAAAACAAATAGATTATGATTAATTAATTAATTATTATTGGGTACTAAAACCTTTAAAATTGAACCTTTTGAAAGATCAAACAAGGGTATGTACTGTGTCAGCCCTATACGTTCCACTACAGGACACGAGCCTTCTCTACAATCGAGAGTATGATTGAGAATGGTAACGCCGTATAGTCCACCACGTTAGTGCGGGTTGTAATACAAGTTTCAACAAGATGTCATACAATAGGATCCTACATCACTCAATCACCTACAAACGTCCTCCGGTCCAGCTATAGACATAATCACATAAGCCATCCATCATCACAGCCTCGACCCAGTTAAATTTCGCGCAGTGATAATAATTTAACTAGGCACAGATTAGGCCACGTCTTACGCATAAATTATGCAAAACAATTAGGAGCAAGTTTCTATTAAAGGACAGTTAAATCTCTTCAGTTTTCGCGGAATGTTTGGAGATGTGAGAAAGCGGTTTGTGTGGGCATTTGGAATCTTTGAGACTGGTGTGGTATTTTGACAGCACTGCGCCTGATAGTCTTGCTAAACTAACAGATTAGTCATGAATGATAGAACAACGGCCTTCTGCTTTACTTTATTTTTTAGCAGCAATGTATGGCGTGACGAGTATGTCATTCGCCTGATAGTTAAGCTATACGACCGTTCATAGACAGTAACAAAACCAAACAACACCACGAATTACAAAGCAATGCTTGGCCTTTCACTGTGCTCGCAATCTAGAAACATAAAATGTTAAGTCTCAATATGTCCAGTAGGTACTGGCTACTATATTTCAAAATGGAACACAACATTGCATTTTACACTGCTGTTTGGGGGAAGAAAAAGATATTACAATAGTCCTACCCACAGAGTACATTTTACATACTGTCCTACCCAGACGGCCTCGCACATATGACAGTCCAGTGAAATTAAAATTGTTATTTATTTATTTATTATCGGTGATACCCTCAACAAGGGTAAGGTCAAAAGTACCCTGAACCGACGAGAATGCATGAAGAGGATTATGAAATTGGATGAAGCGAAAGTAATATGTCAGGATTGAGCAGCGGCGGTCCATATTCTCTACTTACCCCTATGGGATACAGGCGTGACGATTATGTATTTATTCATTATGTATTATTATAATATGATTTTAAAATTGAGATGCTATTGTAAAATATTAGAATCCGCGCGCCCTTATAACAGTGTCTTTAATTTCATTCATACGCAATTAAATTATCTTGAAAACGCTCGGCTGCGTATTTTAGATATGCCTTTGTGCTACTTAATTACTTAGAACTTTCCTTTTATTTATAGCAATACACCGATCATCATCTATTTGAATATAATTATTTATTTACGTGATTACGATCAAGCCAAAATAGAGATGATTTTTTAAAAATACATATGCATTTCTTTCAGTTTCGTGTGGGTACCTAAATCAAGTAGATATATATGCAGTAGCACGAACGTAAATATGTAGTTACATTCAGTAACATAGAGTTACATGAATATGTATCTAAAATTAAAGATGACATCATTTAAAATCCAACTGAGCGGATCATACCATAGTATATTATACTATCAATACAAATATAAGAAATTAGTTTCGATAGATTGCATAATTTCACGTGCATATCATAAAAGAATAAAACACAAATCCTCCGGAAAGACTGGAAATAGAGATATGAAGATTAAATTGGATGAAATTTCATTTACGAATATTGAATTATTTTATTTCAACCTTCCTACATACCTCTTATAATATTATTTCACCTCATTGGTTTACTAATGGCCGTTCTCTATATTCTCATTCATCGGCAATTAACATCTACGTGAGATGATTAAATAGCGCCTATTGGAGATGATACGATTGGATAGTACATCTACGCTGGTGACTTATTAGACCGATTCGTGCGCGGCAAATACGGCCACACTTTGGACAGCTAAATCCTGTGCCTATATATGATTGTGAAGGAGGTAGAGCAGCTCGATGATGCCGAATTTCACGCTTGCGGGCTAACTGCTCAAACCAGGCCTTGTCGTGAGCAGAAACACCGTCAGCTACGAATTTGCGCCATTCGGCACGCTCGGCCGCCTTTTCCTCCCACCTGGTTGGATCTATCTCAAAAGACAGCAGTGTCCCGTTTCACACTGTCCTTGAATCGAAGTAATGGTCTACCTACAGGGCGTTTGGCGTGGGCCACTTCAGCCAGGAGTAACTGTCTTGGCAAACGATAGGGTTCCATGCGATACACATGCCCTAGCCACCGCAGTCGTCTTTGACGTAGCAAAGCAGTTATGCTAGGTAACTCAGCAATGCTTAGAACCCTTGCGTTTGTAAGTTTATCTTCCCACGTGAGACCCAAAATACTCCGAAGACAGCTGTCTATATTCTATCTACCTTAAAAAAAGGTTTAAATAGTAACCATTAATATTTCGGTACAATTCTACAGTTCAATAATCAAAGATATATATTTATCTTATCTAGCTATCTATAAACAAATAATAATAATAACACCCAACAGTCACATACATAGTCCTGACCCCACATTAAGATCGAGTCTTGTGTCGTGGGTATCAGGAACTACGAGAGACTTTTCGGTCTCACAAACACCCAGACCCGAGAGAAATATTTGTGGGCCGCACAAACATTTCTCTCGGTGCGGGGATCGAACCCGGGGCCTCTCGATTCACAGGCGGCGTCTAACCGCCTGCGCCACGGAAGCTGTCAAAATACACCACCATACACCATATCTCTGTGTATTTGTTAACTGAAACGTCAATTCATCGAAATATCGAATGGAATCTCTAGTTAAAGACAGATAGATTATAAAGAACGGCTGTGAGACTATGTCTGAGCCGGTGTCCGGTGAGCTGCTGAACCTGGGAGGTCGCTCTGTGATCCGAAACGAAGTTCAAAATTGTAAGAATGTGCCTCGGTACACCACAAAATGTTCGAATTTTCTATGTATCTAAATTTCGAGACAATAATAAGTATTATAGAGAATAGTATAAATTTTTAGAATTGGAAAACATATAACTTCTTCGGATATCCAACGATCACACTCGGACTTCGTTTCTTAGTCAGTTCTAGAGGCTCAGTTTTAGAGGTATGAAATGGCAAATACTCGGGACTAAAATTTGGACCCAGTATAACAATAAATAACACCTAACAATCACATTAATATTCCTGACCCCACACTAATATCGAGTCATGTGTCGGTCTCACAAACACCTAGACAAGAAAGAAATATTTGTGGGCCACACAAACATTTCTCTTGGTGCAGGAATCGAACCCACGGCCTCTTGTTACACGGGCGGCGTCAAGCCAACTTCGCCACGGAGGCTGTATAAACTTGTCCAAGATTCATTTTGAGGGAAAATTAAGATGAAATATGAATCCAACTTTTATTATCTCTAGGTACCCCCTAAGGTAAAGTATGTCTAAATGTAACCTAAAACACTATATGAGAATCTTTGTCCTATTAATTACTGTAATTAAGATACAACAATCTAATTGAGGCTCTCAGACGTTTGTGATGGATATTCTACATAATTAACTAGCCTTCTCAAGCCTGTCGCACTCCAAGTCAATCACTTAATTAAGCTGTGGCATACAGCTTGCTGTTCTACTAAATTAACCTGAAATTCGATAAATCTTATTAGAAATCTTAGTAAAAATTGTATTTATTTTTTACACTGCCCTCTCTCCCTCTCTTTCTTTTCAATAATAATAATAATAATAATAATAAATACACCCAACAGTCACATACATAGTCCTGACCCCACACTAAGATCGAGTCTTGTGTCGTGGGTATCAGGAACTACGAGAGACTTTTCGGTCTCACAAACACCCAGACCCGGAAGAAATATTTATGGGCTGCACAAACATTTCTCTCGGTGCGGGGATCGAACCCGTAGCCTCTCGTTTCACAGGCGGCGTCTAACCAACTGCGCTACGGAAGCTAAAATCCATCCTATGGATGTCTGTAATACATTGCTATGGAGCGATAAGACCGCCATTTGTACTTTTTATTTATTCTGTATAATAGTAGGTATGAGTTTATGTACAATAAAGATTTAAATAATAATAATAATTTTCTATATGAATATTCAAAGACGTCTCTTCTATTTCTATTCAAGGTAAGTAGAGTATGAATTCAAGACTTTTTCGAGTCGATCCTATCAAACCTTTGCCATTCAAATTAGCAAAACAAAATACTCTTATCAATAAATTTATCTAATCGTTCTGTAATTGACATGTATGATAATATATCCTAGTTACCCTATCGGTAATTATCTACATAGACAGACAAGTTAGCGGTTCGCCTGATGTTAAGCTCCCACTGCCGTACATGTGTAACAATAAAGTCACTGCCGGCAGTTTAGTGCAATTTATTTTAAATTGCAGTGAATGGCGAGGGCAGAATGCAATTCCCCTGATGGTAAGCGATACAACCGCTCATGGACAGTAGCAAAACCAAACAGCACCATAAATTACAAAGCAATGCTTGGCATTCCACTGCACTCGCCATACTGAGACAAGATTTTAAGTCTCAAAATATCCAGTGGAGTGGTTACTGTGGCTACAGTGTCCTTAAAACCGGAACACAACTATGCAATTACACTGTTATTTGGTAGGATAGGGAGAAATAGACACTGCGGTGGTACCTACCCATATGAACTCTTACATATGAGAGCTGCCACCAGTAAAATTAAAGTTATAGCCATGCTTAAGAGAGCATAGGTCACAGCGTTCGAGCAATAATCCAGATAGTTAGTCTATTCCTAAGCTGGCAATCACGGGGTAGCTATTGAAAATAATGGAATAAAATCACAAAGCTGATGACATAAAACTATGTAAACATTGTCACGAAGTATAACCATAACAACTGGAACAAATGTTCCCGATACGATGCTTAATTTGTGCCCAATATCACAAGTTGCGCCATTTGTTAGAACAAGTTAAATCAAAGAGAGTTCTGTCATCGATCACTGTTCGGTCGAGGCCGCGGTAAATGTTTTTGGAAGTAATTTATAGGAAAAATTAAGACAAAAATACATTATTGGTTCGATACCAATATCGAGTTTTTTTTTTTTTGTGTGAACCACAAGCATTTTTTTCAAGTCTGGGTGTTTGCGAGACTGAAACGTCTCTCCTAGTTCCTGATACCTACGACACAAGACTACCTCTAATGTGGAGTTACGACTATGTATCCGATTGTACACTGTTGGGTGTATTTATTCATTAGATTGAATTATTGAGAGGAATCAACCCATAGGGATTCTCACTATTTCAATTATAAAACTCCTTAAAAACTGTAAGTGCATTGTTTTACGATTTAATAGACCTAAAACAAGTGATTACCCCGTGTTGAAAATAGTAGATGAAAATGCTTACACTTAAAAGGGTTAATGTAAAGCAAGCAGCTGTCGGCCAAAATATTCTCACATTGATGTAAAGTCTTGTTGTGCTAATGTATATATGTATGTAATTACAAATAATAATTCGGAGGCAGACAAGCAGAAATCATAGCTTGTAATAAACCAGTATAATTACTGTACATATTGTGACTTAACATCTTATGTCTCAGAGTAGCGAACGCAGTAGATTGCCAAGCTTTGCATTGGCATTTCAGTGTTGTTTGGTTTTGCCATTATTCATAAGTATAGCTTACCATCAGGCGAACGGCATGCTCATCTTGCCATTTAAATAAAAAAAACTTTCATATGTAAGACGTGACAGAAAATACATAAAGTAGGAAGAATTTATCAGCCCACGTCATTGACACACCAAATGAAGAGGCCTATACCCAGTAGTGGGTTGACGTGTGCTAATATAGATAGAAAGAATAACAAAAAAACTCGACAAAATACATTAAGTTCCACTTGCAATAAATCGTTTCTCTCTTCAATCCATCAATATGGTGATGACTGAATTTTAATGCAAGTTGCGAAGAACGATAGTAAAATTCAGCTGCTGATATAAAATTACACAATTCTTCAAAACGCTCTTTATTCAGAAAATGAAATATGCAAAAATAGCATCAATTCGTTGAAAAGTATGTACATTTTAATTAAACCGGCAAAGGCCAAATTATCATCTCCAAAATATTAAGTTCGAGTTATAAGATTAACAGATAAAGCTAAACTAACAATGATAAACAAAGGAAAAAGATACATTATAACAATGACATCAATAGACTACACGAGATAGAATTCATTCAAGCAATACCAATTTATCTGGACAACATATTACCCGATTGCAGCTATCTGTAGGGCCGTTGAATAAGTGCTGTTAACGCATCAATAAAACCATTGATAAGATTACATCAGACAACACGGGATTTTTTTAGTCACCCAAATATTACATATGGTTCGATATTGTTGAGGTAATAATTTTCATACGCTGTTTAGTATGGGTTGTAAAAGTATAAAACGAAAAAAGATGAGCTCGCGAATACGTTGTATATGAAACAATAAGGGGCCCTACTATATTCATCCGAAACGAAGTTCGAAACTTCGGACGATCGAAGTTTTTTATACGATACGAATGTATCTACTCTGTAAAAGTTCGAATTTGTATAACGTACATAGTAACCATAAGTCTATGGTTACGACCATATGTCAATAACAACCATAAGTATATGTAGGTACATTCGTATCGTATATAAACTTTGATCATCCGAAGTTTCGAACTTCGTTTCGGATGAATATAGTAGGGCCCAAGAACGGCTTTCAAAGATTAGCCTTGTTTTAATATTTCGCTTAGAAAGCAACACAATTATACAGGCATACACTAGTAGACCCACAAATAGATTCTTATGAACTATACAAACTACGTATCATGACATACTACTAACATACTACATGGTGACATACTACTGACACAAGTTTAAGTAAACCTTATTGGTTTCTTGGTCATATTCCCAAATATCGGTCACAGGTAGGTAATTACTCTAAGGTCACATGTGACTGATCGTAATTACAAAAGATGGCGTAACATAAATAAGGAACAAATGCTATACCTTGACCGGCATAGAATGGAGTCTGATGTAATTTAAATTGGTTTATTTGTTAAGATTAGATGGTGTACAAGAATAAAATAATACATAAAATGAAGAAAACCCGATGTATGCAGTTCGATGGAATTAATGAAGTTGATAGTAGATCCAGTACTTTCCTGAGTCAAAACGTGCCTCCTCTATAATCGAGAGTATGATTAACGCCCAAATACTGGAACGAGTGCGTGTTGGCCTGTTTGTTAACGGACTAGACGCGACTGCCAACATGTTCACGGTGGTCGCGGGTTCGAATCCCAGGACACACCTCTGACTTTTCGGAGTCATGTGTGTATTGATAGTCAATCACCACGCACTAAAACGGTGAAGGAAAACATCGTGAGGAAACCTGCATACCATAGCGATTTATAAAAATTTCTATGGTATGTAAGTTCGCCAACCCGCACTAGGCCAGCGTGGTGGACTATATGGCCTAACCACTCTCAATCGTGCTGTCGATTGTAGAGGAGGCCCGTGCCCTGCAGTGGGACGTATATGGGCTGATACAGTACAGTACTGGAACGCAACTTAAATATAAATGGCGCTTAACTACGATAATCCCGATTAAATGTACTGGCTAAGTGGGCCGTGCGCTGTTAAGAGTAACTTATTATTTGAATGGCGTTCCAGTATTTTATTTAAATTGCATCACAGCTATTCCAATTTCCTCCGAGGTATTTTCACGGCACGAATCAAAACTCCATAAACATGTTCAGACATATTTATAGAGTTTTGTTCAAGATTCATGACGCATGACATCACAGACGTTTACAACGGTTATCTCACGAGAGGAAAGTTATCTGGGCATTCACACTGTAAATCTTTACAGATTTTTACAGATAACGCCAATCAATATGGGTCTAAGTATAATCGTAGGGAGACAACATATAGCTATAGTCAAGAAACTATGAGTAATATTACTAAAAATTTTGGATTTAATTTTTAATGCTATTTAAAAATTATGAGACTTTAAGTAAATACAAATAAATAATAATATAAATAAATTAAGTATGTATATTTGGAATTAGGCTATTTGATTACTACACTTTAATAAATTTTATTGTTCCAATGATTTACTTTTAATTTAATTAGTTTTAGATTGAGATTCTCTTTTAATAATATTAAATCTCTATGTCTATCAATTCCTTGATTTGTCTAACATTTCATTGTTTGTGAATTATTTTTTTTATGTTGAATTCGAGTCTCTGTAACATGAATTTTTATCCAAGACACAGAATTTGTCAAACAACCATCTGACAACCACCAACCCTTTTTGGACAAAACTTCAGTGTGCATTGTTATTTTACGTTATAGTATGACGTCAAAATATAATTTATAATGTTTTATTATACTTTTAATAAAAATAAAGGTATATACGTGATTCTGTCAACATTCTCTGCAGAAGCGCTACTTTTGCATCGGAAATGCCTCAACAGCCAAACCATTTATTCCACTAAATGATTTTATGGCAAATGTCCAAGATTTGAACATATTCGCGGATTCATTAATAAGAATGTTTCAGTGTTTCTATGATTCCATCCATCCATCCATCAGCCAAAGGAAGTGCACTGCTGAACATAGGCCTCACTCAATGATTTCCACAGTGACCTGTTGGAGGCAGCCTGTATCCAACGACGTTTATCAGGTCGTCTGACCACCTTGTGGGTGGACGTCCTACGCTGCGCTTTCCGCTATGATTACTGGTATATAAACACATGAATACAAAAAAAATTGTATTGTTGAGTCCTCGCATTAAAATAATAATTTACGGCAAAATCTATTCTAACTATCAGACTATAAGATACATCAACAAACGCTTAAAGGAACAATATATCTGTCGGAATTAGCAAAAGGATAGGATAATATTACGCCTCTTGTTCAAAGGGCGCCGGAGTTCCAACACGCCCTTTCCCTTTACACACTCTCATCATCAATCTTTTGGAAGAGTAATCTCCTAAAACAATAAGTTACAATTTAGAAAATACATGAAATTGTTTTTACGAAGGAATACGTTTTTCAATATCCTGTTACATAATTATATGCTTACTATCGTGCTCTCAATATTACTGACTATAATTATTTCGGAAATTATCTGTCAGATAAATTGTGTTTTTTCTACTTCAAAACACATCATGAGTGTCTCTATTACCTGACCTGAAAATCGATCTTAATTTCTATCACGGTTCATAGTCCATGCATGTTGTCATAAAGTCGTAAATATTTCGTTGAAATAAAACTTTAATTTACGAATTTCATCGCGAATTTGGCGTAATAACCACATGCCAGACCTCAATACATATTTAGCTCCTTCTACGCAGATTGGATCGGAAAAACCAACAAAGTTTTAACGTTTTAGTTTAATGATAGTAAGGGTAGTTGAATTATAAGTCACTGAGCAGATGACTGACCACGTGATCACGAATACTGTACAGTAATAGAAACGTGGGGAAGTTAATAATAAAACACTCCAAAAAAAACCAGTCCGCCATAAATCCGTAAATAATAAGTTTATTTCAATGTGGAACATTCGCGTAAATCTAAGAATACACTCTACATATATCGACTACGAGCAGCAAGAAACATAAAGTAAAATCGATCCCAGCATTGCCATAGGATAAACATACCAACATTCATCTTTGTGCAATTAAACTCAAATTATACCACAATTCATATCACGTTAAGATACCAAATACTCTAATGGTATATGGACAAAGTTTGGTGCTCTTGGGAGCTAACTATGAAATCAAACTGTTATAGTAATAAATATCCCTCTAATATCTATGTGAGCCTTGTATCCCCCTGGAAATGGATTCGTTTCCAAAGTACGGGGCTGCCTTGGGCTATGGTCATTTAGTGATGAATGGGTCTTAATAAACAAGTTAGTTAGTTTATTACATTGATAGTAAATGACTACGTTTCTCTTGATGGTAAATGAAGTGCAAACCAGATGCATTATTACCTCAGTCGACACATTTGACAGCCTCCGTGCCGCAGTTGGCTAGTTGCCGACTGTAAGGCTACTTTCATCCAGTTCTGCGGGAACGGTTTTTTTTACGCAATCCTGCAAAAACCACTGCTGTGTTCACACACAGTAGTTTGCATCCTATTTTTTTGCGGTAGGGCAACGAGCGGTATAGGTATACACTCCACTCAGCCCGTCAAGTAAAAAACAGTATCCAGGAAACTGGTGGAAATATTTCCATTAAACTATAGGTGTAACAAAACTGGATCTTGCATTTTACTGGACATTGTCATCCAGTTTGTATTGGCAAAACCGAATGTAAAATACGGACAGATCAGTTTTTTGTTGGATACTGTAAACAGGATAATCGTGTGCAAGTATTGCATCACGTATACTACTAAATTGATCCTGCAAAAAACTGTCACTTCCAAAAACAGGATGTTGCCGTGAGAAAGTAGCGTAAAACGGGAGGCGGCGGGTTTGATCCCCGTATCGAGACAAATGTTTGTGAAGCTCACAAATATTTGTCTCGGGCCTTGGTGGTTATGATACCGAAAAATATCTTGTAGTTCTTGACCTTCGACACAAGACTTCATTGATCATAATCTGCACAGACCTCGTCCACAATCAACAGTACGATTGAGAGTGGTGTGTATGGTGTAATAATGGAGTGGAGAGTACAATAAAGATTAGTAAATAAATAAATCCGTTGTAGTCAAACAAAACTCTAAGAAACATCTATCTATCCAAACCCATCTAACAAAAGCGTAAACACATATAAGTCGTCAGTACTTATCAGAATAATTTGTAGGCAATATAGATTGTTTACGACGTAGCAACTCATCTGTTCTCAGAAATATAAATCACTACTCACTGATAGCACGGTTGAAGGGAGTGAATCAAAACAGAGGAAATCACACTGATATCGCACTTATCTCGTATTGCATCACGTTTTTATCTGTGATACACAATATTAAAAAATCTGAATCGTAAATCCATTGTTATTTAACAGGTTAGAGATCGCAAAAGGTTTTTTTTAGATGATGCTGCATTAGAAGAAAAGCATCATCAATCATCACCAAAATCATATCAAGCATGTACAAAAAAAATCTGTGTTATATATAGTCCGACAACCCACGCTTGTAAAGAATTTCAATCATTATTTTTTAAATAGGCTCAGCAATCGAGCAAAGGATATCTGGTGGGAGTTGATCACTGCCGCTCGTGAACATCTATAACGATTGAATCGTGGATGTGATCAAATTGCGTAATGGAATACATATAATATACAATCACTACTATATTAGACATTGCATTTTTTTTAGAATTACAGATGCATTAACCATTCTTTGACGCGGAAAGATGGAAAGAATGGAATATTATCTTGCAGAAAGAATCGTCGCTTTTTGTGACACTTTTGTCTGGCATACCGCCTAAGGCAAGCCGTTTTTATACTTTAATCACGACCGCAGCCTACAATAACCAGGAATGATAAAATATTTTAGTGCAGAAAAGCTTTAGTAAGCAAATTCTTGTAATGAGTCTTTTATTAGTAAAGAAGTATTGCAACGAATGGCGAGATTGCCATCTGCTTGATGGTAAGCGATACGACCGCTCACAAAATCAAACACCTTGAATTACAAAGTAATGCTTGAGATTCCACTGCGTTCGCCATCCTGAGACATAAGTTCAGTCTCAATATGTCCAGTAGTAACTCTGGCTACAATATCCTTCTAACCGAAACACACTGCTGTTTGGCGAGATAAATAGACATTAATCTACACAGGCGTCCTCTCACATATGAGAGACCTGCCAACAATAAAATGTATTCACTAAGCCCTTCTGAAGAAAGCCTTCCCAAGCAAGCGGCAACCATTATGATCTTGAGAAAGTCGCCTCCATCCATTATCCGCAGCAGTTCCATCCGTCTATCGGGCCATGCAACATGTCTACAGCATAATTTCATAACGATCCTTGTATCATTTATGAAGATCGTTCAAATATGGTATGTAGGACTAATTTAATCTACCTACTATTAGTCAATCACCACACACTAAAAGATGAAGTGCGTGTTGGACTGTTGGTAAACGGACTAGACGAGACTGCCAACATGTTCACGGTGGTCGCGGGTTCGAATCCCAGGGCACACCTCTGACTTTTCGGAGTCATGTGTCTATTGATAGTCAATCACCACGCACTAAAACGGTGAAGGAGAACATCATGAGGACACCTGCATACCATAGCGATTTAAAAAAAAAATATATGGTATGTAAGTCCGCCAAACCGCACTAGGCAAGCGTGGTGGACTTTATTATGATCTCTCTCTTAGTTGTACTGTCAACTGTAAAGGGGGCCCGTGACCTGCAGTGGGACATATATATTCAAAAGCCTAATTTAACGTTTTATTTGAATTTATCTTTAAAGATTTGTTTAAATAAAACATAAAGATATTACTTACCTAATTTAATTTTGCCTGAACAATTTCTTTAAAATTCTCCTTTATTACATTAAAGTAACAATAAACTGGCTTATTACTCGCGCGGTATTAATATAACATGTGATTGGCTTGGCAGTGAATAACTAATACTTAGAGCATTAATCAAATGCTTTACAGTTTAATCAAATGCTCCCCGTGGCGCAGTTGTTTTTCTCCTTTGTTTTATCATGTCCGTATTGTTAATAGTCGCTGTAGGGTGAGATGCTTGATTGTGGGATGTGACTGACCTTGGTAAGGGTCTCGCTAATTGATACGATAACCATTACCTTTACCATTGGGGGTTAACGTCACTCGCGTCCGTAGGCTTTGACTCTAGATTCCCTACACGTGACCCCTGGGTAGTGCCAAATGAGTGACATAGTGGTGGTAGGACTTATGTGTCCGCCCGGGTAGCTACCACCGTCCACGAGGCGTAAAGACCGCCATAGTGATTTCCGTAAGGGGATCGCGTTCCGGGATCAGCCAGTGGTTTTCCGGTTTCTTCGAGGGTCTTGAGTCCGGGCATGAGGTTGTACCGTGTGGGTATTTTCGGTCCTCTGTCGAAGGGAGGAAAGTTGATCCGCCGGCCAGGGAGACCCGTAGAAACGGTTGTCCGCTGGCCGCCCGCGGTATAGTACAGGGGCCCAATAGGGGCTAACCACCTCGAGAGGCTGCCTCACCATGCCGCGCATAATCTTGGGTGGGTCCGTCGTGCCGGTTGGTGACCGGAAGTGGGGTCCCGGCGGCCCATCCCGGGAGGGTACGGGGGCCCTTCCGTCCGGCGGATCAATTCGCTTCCTGCCGACCCTTTCGTGCCGGTGCCCATTCGGCCTTCTTAGTGCCCGAACTTAAGCTCCTCGTTGCCTCTTCACCAATCCCATCCTTAATCTACGATGACAGTGCAACCAAACAGAGCAGGTCCTTCAGCGGTGCTTAACCCCACCACCGCGTTCACTATGGAGTTCACTAACATCCGTGGACTCCATACGAATCTCAATGCCGTCCACCACCATCTCGAGACGGCCCGGCCTGCTTTGCTCTTCCTAACGGAGACGCAGATTCGTTGTCCGACCGATAATTCTTACCTGTTGTATCCCGGTTATTCGCTTGAAGTAAACTTCAAGCCTAAAGCCGGGGTATGCTTGTATGTTCGGTCGGACATCTGCTGTCGCCGTTTGCACTGCATGGAGGACCCCTCCTTCTCCGCTCTGTGGGTGCACGTGGATCGTTCCTTGAGCCGCATCTACGTGTGCCTTTACAGGTCTCACAACGGGGACGATGAGACGACTCGGCTGTTCAGGTATCTTAGCCAGGCGGCTGATGACGCGCAGGCGCAGTTCCCGCTCTGACTCATGACTTGACACAACTGGTGAACCAGTCCACCAGGATCCCGGATGTGGCGAGTGATGCGCCTTCTCTGCTGGACCTTCTGCTGGCGAGTCACCCAGCCGGGTATCATGTGACCGTTAGTGCGCCTCTGGGCACTTCCGATCACTGCCTGGTTGGGTCGTCAGTACCGATCGCATCACCTCCACGTCCCGTGCAGGTTAGGCGAAGGGTCTGGCATTACTCGTCGGCAGATTGGGATGGTATGCGGGAATATTTTGCATCCATCTCTTGGAGGCAGCGCTGCTTTGAGGGTAAAGATCCCTCAGCGAGTGCCAACGCTATTGCTGACGAGATCAGACTTGGAATGGAATATTAAATTCCTTCCTCTGAGATCGCCAGTAAGGGCCGTGGACGCTCCTGGTTCAATCGTGCATGCGCCGATGCTGTCGGTGACAAACAGGCGGCGTATCGCGCTTGGATCAGGGGTCGCGCCATGAAGGATCCCAATATCAGTTCCCTCAAAGAAGCCTATAACCGTGCCTCCAAGGCCTGCAAGAAGGCCTACGTTAGGGCGGATGCCCAGCGCGTTAGCAGGATTGGGCGTGCGTTGGCCGATCACCCAACTAGCAGTCGTGCTTATTGGAGGTTAGCCAGGGCCGTCCAATCTAACTTCTGCCGTCCAGCGTTGCCGCCGCTGAGGTACCCAGAAGGGTCGCTGGCCCACAAGCCGCAAGAGAAAGCTGCCTTGCTGGCAAATCTCTTTGCGGCTAATTCCCGCCTCGAAGACCGTGGTTCCCAGTCGCTGCCTACGCTGCCTGATTGCGGTTTCTCAATGGCAGATATTCGCATCAGGCAGTGTGATGTGCGACGTGAGTTACGGTCTCTCGATGTGCGGAAAGCCAGCGGTCCGGATGGGATACCAGCGGTCGTTTTGAGGGCTTGCGCAGCCGAGTTGTCTCCAGCACTGACTCGCCTCTACCGAGCGTCCTACCGCACAGGTGTTGTACCGGAATCTTGGAGGGAGGCCAATGTGCAACCGATCCCCAAAAAGGGTGATCGGTCGGACTCTACCAATAAACGCCCTATCGCTATCACCTCAGTGATGTGTAAGGTCATGGAGCGGATCATAAACGCTCAATTGATCCGCTACCTGGAGGATCACTCGTTGATCAGTAACCGACAATACGGTTTCCGTCATAATCGATCGACGGGTGATCTTCTAGCGTTTGTCCTGCATCGCTGGGGTGAGGCGATTGACCGGCGTGGCGAGGCTCTTGCTGTGAGCCTCGACATTGCCAAGGCGTTTGATAGGGTCTGGCACCGTGGTCTCCTGTCCAAGCTTCCAGCATACGGTCTACCCGGCAACCTGTGTTCGTGGATTTCCGGCTTTCTGCATGGGCGTAGAATACGTGTAGTCGTAGACGGACACGCTTCGGCGCTCATGCCGGTAAATGCCGGAGTTCCTCAGGGCTCGGTGCTGTCGCCCACCTTGTTTATTCTGCATATCAATGACATGTTGTCGCTTGGCAACATTCATTGCTATACAGATGACAGCACGGTTCATGGGCGATACCACTGCGGGCCTCCAGGTTGCCGTGTCGAAACTGTGAAGGGACGCGAAAATCTTGTCATTGAGCTCAACCGGACCTTGGATCTCATTTCTACATGGGGTTCCAAGAATATGGTTGAGTTCAATGCCAAGAAAACCCAGGTGTGCGTTCACGTGCAAAAAATCCCCGTTCTCTCCCCTCCCCATTCTTCAGGGTACTCCCCTCTCAGTGCGGAATGACCTGAGTATCCTTGGTGTGGATATCCGCTGTGATCTCAATCCAAGGAATCACATCGAGGGCGTAATATCTGCCACATCACGCAGGGTTGGAGTCCTGAACAGGGTGCGTCGATTTTTCACGCCCGGTCAGCTTTGTCGCTTATATAAAGCGCAGGTCCGGCCGGGTATCGAGTACTGTTCGCACCTCTGGGATGGATGCGCCCAGTACCTGTTCGATGCTTTGGATGGATTGCACCGGCGGGCCATCCGCATTGTGAATGATGCAGTCGTTACGAGCAACTTAGATTCGCTACAACTCCGGAGGGATGTCGCCTCTCTAAGCGTGTTCTACCGCCTGTATCACGGTGAATGCTCTGAGGAATTGTTCAACTTGATCCCCTCCTCTCCTTTCCTTACCAGAACTACGCGTGCTGGCTTGCGAAGCCATAGCTTGTCGGTCCAAACCATCCTGGCGCGAACCAAACGGTTCTCTTATTCTTTTTTGTGTGACACCGTCAGGCTGTGGAATTGTTTGCCGTCTCAAGTGTTCCCTCCTTCCTACAATCCTGAGTCCTTCAGCCGTAGTGTGAAGAGGCACCTTAGCAGGCCGGTATAATTGTTTCCATTGGCATGGAACTGCCGTCCGATATCAGTGGATACTCTGCCTGGGCGGCATTTGCGCTTATCATCAGGTGCAATGTCGCCACTATGCCGAGTCAGAGTTAAAAAAAAAAAAACAAAAAATTAAACCTTAAGCGGTTGTGTGAAATATAGAGCCTAGGAGCTAATCTTACCATGGTATTTACATAATAGTATAGTACATATCACATTGTGTACGTTTATTATTTATTACAACACGTGGAGTATATTGAATAAAATATGTCCTAGCAATTTTATGATCCAACATTAAATCATGGCGTATTTATGTTTAATAAATTATTTTAATTGATTCTAAGAAAACCCTCGCACGGTGTTTATTGTAGTAAATTGTTTATTAATAATGCATTATACATTAAAAGCCGCTTTGGGAGTTGAAGTAACTGAAGGCTGGATATTGCAAGCATTAAAAACATTTCAGAGTATAAACTCAGCTTTAGATCTAAATATACAGGAAGGTATTATACATATGTTAATAAACTACATGTCCCTAACCAATTCACGTAACATCGCACTAAGTTTGAAAAAAACTGCCTGCTTTGTCAAAGATCGCCATTTTAATTTTCAAGGCTTAAAATCAACTTGTATAGGTAGATATATAGATAGGTATATATAGAAATATTATATAGATAGGTACGGGCCTTTTCACGCTCAGATATCTTCCCAAACCAACCCGAACTTTAACTTTCTTATATGCTGCCAGATTGTGACGGCGGGTCTCCAGGCCGGCGGCTTTGTACCCTTTGAAACATAGATCATAGCAATTAAAGGACACAATTAATTTATCGTGTATATAAACAAGATACGTGCCCCGACCTCACGCAGTGCATCGTCCGAGAGTAAACAAAACAAACGAGCTGTTAAGTAGCCGATGTTTATACGTGATTTCGAAACTATACACATTTCATCGATGGAATGTTTACGATTTCATTATAGAATTTATTGGCGATACAGAAACGATTTTAATGCAAGTTATGAATTTTCGAAATGATGCAAGACAGTTGAACGTATATCTATGATTATTTTACTTTGAATTCAAAGCTCTTAACTATTATGTTAGCTGAAGTTGTGCACAGAGTTCGCCCGCCTAAGACATCGATAGTTATTTTTCAATATTTTTACTTAAGTTTTTATGTCTAAAGTAAAAATATGTTTAGTAAAAAACGATGTATTCTTGCAATAAATCATTATTTTCATCGTCATCAGCGATTGTATTTTTAATACTGATCATTGACCTTTTATAAAACTTCTGAAGTGACCTATAACATGAAGCATTTATTTTGATCTCTCCTACGTGCGCCTTTTCTTTAATCCACGTTAATACAATCAGAATAAACAAAACTACTAATTATATTCCAAAGCTATAATATTACGAACTAAGAATTGTAAGTTACATTATCTACGTGCTAGATCCTAGCTCATACAGAGGTAGTCAGACATATCGAGTTACTACTAACTAGATGAGACACTCAGCTGAATGTAGTTTGAGAGCAAATACCGACTCATTTACTTCGTATACGAATTCGGCAAATCCAGTGTATTCGAGAAACTGCTGCAAGTGAGAAATGGCTTTAATTTTACTGTACTGGATAATAGGTATATGCATATCATATTCAAATAAGTAGTTATTTGCAAATATTAAGCAATTTTGTTTGATGATTCTGACAGAAAAATATAAAAATTAAAAGTTTTTAAGGAAAACATAATTATCTTATTTATCCCAATATTTAATTAAACTAGTATTTAATTATCACTGCACAATTAACATTATAACAAAAAAATAATTTAAAAAAGCATCAACATTCATCGTATTTAATGACAGACATATTTATATTTTTAGAAGTATAGAGCAAACACTCGCTTTTTCTTTGGCACCTAAACGCCTTATGGATAATTACGGCACAATTCGATAGTTGCATCGTTTCCTGTTCTTCTCCCCATCAAATTTGAAATAAATAAATAAATAACACCCGACAGTCACATACATAGTCCTGACCCCACATTAAGATCGAGTCTTGTGTCGTGGGTAACAGGAACTACGAGAGACTTTTCAGTCTCACAAACACCCAGACCCGAGGGAAATATTCGTGGGCTGCACAAACATTTCTCTCGTGCGGGGATCGAACCCGCGGCCTCTCGTTTCACACGCGGCGTCTAACCGCCTGCGCCACGGAGGCTGTCAACTGTCTGACTGTCAAAATAATTTTAATGTTTATTACTAAATGGATTGAAAACAACATTACTGTGTAGCTTTTGGTAAAACGTAATTTTTCGATATAAACAATAATAAAAGTCGAGTCAATATTCCTTTATAATCGAAGTCAAGACCTAACAGCAAATACAATTTGGCTTTGGCTGAATGAGTTGACATAATCACATATATTATTCACTAAGGAAATCATCAACTTATCTGTAAAGTAATAAATGAAATACTTTTCCTAACTACTCTTATAAACATTTACTTTCGCATGACACAAATACTATTCCACACGGAATTTGTGTTATCCATCTACGTGCAAAATGCAACACGGACGTAAAAGCAACACTCCCCTTCCGAGAAATTTAAAACATGGAAAAATATAAATGGAAATTAAAATGAATATTTTATGCATAGGGGCCTTTAGTCTCGCGGGTAATGTCCTGAAACTCGTCACCGCTCATAATTTAATAACTTTCTTTATCATCGCATAAAGATAATAGAACAGATTTTACAGCCGCTGTTGAGTCTTGGAACTTGACAAAGTTACCGGAGGATTAAAATAATCGTGGCGGTGAGGACAGGTTGTTAATCAACTATAAATCTAGTGGCTGGGATGCTAAGAAATGTTGATTTTCTTTAGCTTGTCCTAATTTACGTTTGGTTAGTCATAGCACTTATTTTTCATAATACTTTGGTTTATGAATTTAGGACCGTTCTAGGTCATAGTAATCCTTTAGGAAATCGGCTGTTTATTCTACTATCCTGGCCTACTTAGACACTGCTAGATAACCTTGAATAAATTTTTCAAAAGTCAATAAATGAAATAAATGTCAATAAATGTCTTAAAAAATATAACTTTAACAGAAAATAATGTACGAGACGTTCAGTGCAAAAGTGATCTAAGCTAGCGTGATTTTTGCGCGTCTGGGTGTTCCTAAGTCGTATTATCTCTTCTGCTTCAGATACTAACTATATAAAACTGCTTTTCTTTAATTAAATACATATACAATTAAACTGATAAATAATAGTGCACTTACTTACAGAATTTTTGGAGACTTAACCACTAGACAATACGATATCAATTCATTACTATATTACGAGCGTCATTCCTGTGCATTTTATTACGAAAATAACCTTCAGTGTAAAACAATGAATATCATCATTATACTTACTAAAACACATATGTATGTTTAAATATTATCGACTTAAGAAAATAAAATTGCTATTTATTATTAAATAATGTAAATTCAATCTAGTTTTCTCTTTATTTAATTTTTAATTTAATAGTTGTTTTTAAGCGGTGGTCTCTGAAACAATCTCAAGTGGTCTGCGGAACCATATTGAGACCATCCATGATATAATTTTATTCATGCTTTATCTGTGGTTAGATAGAAAAACCTTTAATTTATTTACATTTTGATACTGTACTAACACAAAACCAAACCAGTTAACCAGCTGGGTCGCCAATGGCTAGACAGATTTTTTTGTCATATGGTCCCTGATGATAAAAGGTTAAAAACAATGGTTCTATAGATCAGCGGATCTAGTATGCTTTTTTGTATTTTAGCCAAGTGACTCCACAGCATCTGATGGTAAGCGCAATGCGGTCTATATAAAAAGTCGCATGATATCACGTGATTATCTAATGCCATTCAACACAATTATGGCCAGAGAGTTCCTTCTACGCGCTATGGCGGAAGGATATAGAATTATAAGAATAAAGGAAAATGTGTGACGGCAAACCAATCAATACCTTGACAGTGCGGCAAAAAATGCAAACTTTTTGGATAACTTATTTTTGTCCTCTATATAATATCATCATCTCAGCCACAGAAAGACCACTGCTGAATACAGGCCTCTCCAAGGATCTCCACATCGACCGGTGGGAGCTGTAGGCCGCTCCCACTTCCAAATGTGTTATATATGATATAACGATGAGTTATATATAAAATCCTCTAAGGTCTATGTTCAGTTCTTTTGACTTGAAAACAATGATAATATTTTCTACTTCAAATAATCCGTCAATAAAGCATACTTAACTGATGGAATACGGTCAATATCATCTAACTCGCCGCATCCACGTATCTTACATACATTGGCAGCTTTGAGAGTAGATAAGAAACTGGACAGAATAGGAACGCGGGCAAGGATAGTTGAACCTTCGGGAAATGCACTCACCAAATGAAAAGCGATTGCATGGCTGTTAGATCACATCTGTGTTCTGTGAATCAGCTAGTTCCTAGTCAAAACGATCTATGTACATAGGGCTAATGTATAGGACGATCTATATAATATATCTTATATTATAATATATTCTATATAATATGTCTTTATATATACGAATATAACTAGCGGTCCAACCCGGCACCACTCGGGTGCAGATACACTTTTCAGAATGACGGCCAAACGAAATATATAACTATAAATTTAGGATATCAACCAATCTGGCCACAAAAAAACGAAAAAAAAATTCTCGTATTTGCTAGATTTTTAACTACTGCTTCCCTCCTATAGCGTTATGATATATTGCTTATAGCATGCCTCGATAAATGACCTATCCAACACAAAAATATTTTCTTTCGAACCACCAGTTCCTGAGATTAGAGGTAACAAACAAAGTCTGCAGCTTCATATATTAGTATAGATGAAAAAGCATAGTGAAGTGCCACTATGCTTTTCACATCTTACGGTAGATAAAATGCTAGCTAGGCAAAGTATTAATTGTCCACAGAATATTATCATTTGTCACTCAATACAATTATGCTGTCTTACTTAATTGCTCTGAATGAGCATTTCGGCGAAATGTTTAGGATCATCGGAAAAAATGAGGACCATTAGACTGTTACACACTTCGACAGTGAAGTTAAAACGAGAATTAACAAGACTCACATAATATTTATATTCTTTATTGTACATTAAGTATACTTAATTATAGAACATTATATTACATAGTAGTACTAAAGGCGGTCGTATCGCTCGAGGCAATCACTGACTACTTTGGGATGGACAATAAGAGATGGAAAAAAGAGAGGGCAGTCAATAGTGTACCAAGTAGGATAAAGTTTGACTAAAAAAAGTGATTATAATAATATAATTCGGTCTGAGTCCATCTGAGTATGCCAAAAGAGTACATAAGCACAGGCATAACCCAACCGTTGAAGGCGCGAATCTTGTTCCCACCTGACAAAAGACTGTTCAGAACTTTTGCCAGGCGGCCAAAGAAACGCTCCTTCAGTGATTGTTTTACGTCTGCACTCAAAATACCCAGTGCCTCTGGCATACCCAGATATTTGTAA
This sequence comes from Hyles vespertilio, assembly GCA_009982885.2. NCBI lineage: Eukaryota > Metazoa > Arthropoda > Insecta > Lepidoptera > Sphingidae > Hyles > Hyles vespertilio. The sequence goes on along the minus strand of CM042814.1, from coordinate 4,382,846 downwards.
GTTTCTGTCTCGGAAAGGGCTCTGAGTCTTACAGCATCAGAGATTTGTACACCATCAGAGACTGTAACTTCCCCCCGTTTTACATGGATAATCGCACATTTATCTACACAAAACTCCATATTAATTGAGTTGCTAAATTTTTCAGTTATTTTTAACAACTCAATCAATTCTGTTTGTTTTGATGCAAATAACTTGAGATCATCCATGTAAAGCAAGTGAGAAATAGGCTCAGTCCCTCTCCGAAGACGGTAGCCTAACCCCGAATCCACCAACAGAGTACTAAGAGGATTCAGGGCCATGCAAAACCACAGTGGACTCAGACTGTCACCCTGGAATATACCCCGCTTGATTCTTATTGGCTCGTCACAATCAGGAGAAACCATACCACCTGGATATCTAAGGACAGTGGTCCACTGTCCCATACAAGACCCAAGAAAGGTGCATAAGTTTGTATCAATTTTGTACAAACTTAACACCCTCATGAGCCAAGTATGGGGCACCGAATCAAATGCCTTTTTATAATCAATCCAGGCAGCTGATAAATTTCTACGATTTTGACGAGCCTGTTGGCAAATGGTCATGTCTATGAGAAGGAGTTCTTTAGTACCACGCGACCCACTCTTACATCCAGTTTGGCCTGGAAAAAGAATATTATTTGAGGTGAAGTGGTTTGCTATTTTAGCCCTTAATATGGATGTAAAAAGTTTATATGTGGTAGGGAGGCATGTAATAGGTCTATAATTTTTTGGGTCCGTGGCACTACCAGATTTATAGAGGAGGTGAGTAACACCGGTAGTCATAAATGTTGGAAGCGATCCTCCATCAAGCGCATCCTGGAATTGTGCTGCCAACCGAGCATGCGAACATGGAAGCCATTTCAACCAGAAATTGTGCAAACCATCCGGACCAGGAGACTTCCAGTTTTGTGTCGGACGGATTGCAACCAGGACATCCTCTGGACTAATTGAAATAGCTTCCATAATTGGTATAGACTCACAAGCTCGCTCAACAACACCAAACCAGTCGGCTTCAGTGTGGGAGATAGATGACGACCAGATATTTGTCCAATAAGTACGCATGTCATGAACACTAGGCAGCCGCCCATCTACCACACATTGTGGAGAACGCTCCCAACATCTATACACCCTCTTTTGGTCACTTTGGAAAGTACGATTCTGCTGGAATCGATCCCACCGTTTCCTATAGCGACGAATGCGGTTCGCCCACGCATACACTTTTTGTTTGTAATAGTCTATGCGTTCTGTGACCCAAAGCCCATAATCCCGGGGACTTATATTAGTCCCAGAGAAGGCCTGGGCCACAAAACGCATGACCCTTTGCCTATTGTTTCCGTTTCGGAAAGCAATAAGCTTGCCGATGAGAGTTCGGGCCCTGTTAATACGGTCCTCGATCCTACGCTGCCATGCAGGCACAGTCGCAACATCTCGAGTGGTAGTAACATTATTAATTGGAAATTTTACATTAGCCACCCGACATGCTGCGACGGCCGCGCAGTAAAGGATCGAATGCGTATCAACAAGGTCCCGACTGGACTCCATATAGGTGGAAACAATGGAGTCCAATGCTCCCATCAGCGCTAAGTTTCGTCTATGCGTAGGCAAACGCGGCACGCGCGGTCTACAGGACGCTGGTATGGATTTATATTCCAAAATCGCACTCTCCAAAGTCCTTCTCAAACGCTGTTGATCCTGGGGACTTACAGTGTTGTCTAGATTGTCCACCAGCTCAATGTCAGCAGCAGGAATGGATGGTGTTTCTGCAGCTCGCTGGGTGATAGGCGTGATAACATCCAGAGCAACACATGCTTCAGTACGCAGCCGCTCAAGTGCTTCATCATCCAACAACTTACGTCGTTGGATAAACCGCACTTGATCCGATAGTCGCTGGGATGACACATTGACCGTTGGTTCCAGAACCTGAAACATAGACAGCATCTGAGCACGGTATGCAGTGAGGTTAGTTCCTCCCTTTGTCGCCCTAAAGTAGGCCCGCATGACATTTTCATTCATTTGATGAGTCCATCTCATGCGGCGCACTACTCCACCGGTAGCGAGGACCGTAGGCGGGACACTCGGCCCCGTGGGTCCCAAGCCAACCGCTGGAGGGGGTCGTCCTCTTCGCCGCGCAGGTCTTGGTGGCGGCGGGGACGACTGCAGCTCGTCGCGTTGGCTCGACACGTCGATGTCCGGCGTCACCTCGAACACGTCCGAGGCCGACGCCCACGACGCGGAGCTTGACGAGCTGGGAGATCTCATTTGTGCGTTTCGTCTGCTGGCGCGTGTTGTCATCGTGTGATCATTTTTTAAGATTTTATTGTAATTTAGTAATATTTGACACTGTCATGGTTGTCAATTAAATTTCTTCCTTATTTTCTATAATAAATTGTTGCAAATACCAAAATGTTCTTACAAAATACATAATGTTTGATTGCAGTTGATATTTTCTTTAAAAAAGCGAAAAATATACGATTTAATAGTCGTGATTACTACGAATACAAATAAGAGAGTTTTAAACTAAATCAAGTACGTACTACATATTCTTAATAAACTTTATTAAAAACGTTTTGTAACATATTTTATTGTTCGCTTAAAGCAATGTCATGTTCGTTGCGGGTTATATTCGTTATAGTCGACATAAATGTTGAATATGCTATCTGTAAGTAAAATGTGCAAGTTAATTTTTACGATACATTGAGGCTTTATTAAAGTAAAGAGTTTGAGGTCAGTATGTATTATGCAATGTGCATCATAAAATGTTTGGAATCATATATGTTCGTATGAATTACATTTAACACATGTACGTTATATCTGTATCAGCCCATATACGTCCCACTGCAGGGCACGGGCCTCCTCTACAATCGAGTACGATTGAGAGTGGTTAGGCCATATAGTCCACCACGCTGGCCTAGTGCGGGTTGGCGGACTTACATACCATAGAAATTTTTATAATTCGCTATGGTATGCAGGTTTCCTCACGATGTTTTCCTTCACCGTTTTAGTGCGTGGTGATTGACTATCAATACACACATGACTCCGAAAAGTCAGAGGTGTGCCCTGGGATTCGAACCCGCGACCACCGTGAACATATTGGCAGTCGCGTCTAGTCCGTTTTACCAACAGGCCACCACGCACAATTTGTTGTATTTATTTACTTATTTTATTAATTTTACCGATTTTACTATTCTATCTCTCCACAAGCCTCAGTATGTTCACTGCTGAACATAGGCCTCTCAAAACAAAGGATCTCCACATCGCCCTGTTGGAAGCAGCCTGCATCGAGCGACTTCCTGCAACCTTGGCCAGGTCATTCGTCCATCTTGTATGATTATCAGACTACAATTTTCTATAAAGTCTTACTATCAAGTTATTCTAGTGTTTATTAAAATCCCACTTAAATTCAACATAGCGTAATGCAAATATTACTTACTGATCCATGACCTCAACCTTTATTTTTAGAACAATAACCGAGAAAGTAACTCATACCAGTATATAGGGGAACAGGTGTTCGTATGTAATACAATCCACACGAGGCCGCTGTAATCCTCTTGCAAATTAATAGCGAGAATAATCTCACAAGATCTTCATCGATTTGATAAGCCCTACGTTGTATGAATAAAGACTCACTCCATTATTTAGAAGTTTTCAGATTTTGTTAATATGAGATAACTCAGAAAAGTTATTCATAGACACCAAAAATAACTAATCTGTTATTAAACAGCTCATTAGCTTCAAAATAGGCCTTGTTTACACAGTGGACGTTTGATATTACTGTCAAGTGAATAATTTTTTTTTAATGTAAATTAAAATATTAATTAATATAAATGTAGAAAAACCACTATGAATAGCGAAACTTTATTAACTTTTTATCTCCTCTTAACATGATTTAACTAATTTACATGTATGTGGTTGTTTACGGGCTTGTTATGAATAAGGTGATGATGACATACACATACATACATACTACATATCAACTCACGCCTTTTTCCCAGAAAATAGGCAGAGATGTTACCAGGACACCCACGTTTCACCTTGTGTGTTTCATCCCATGATTTGATAGTGGGTGAACCTATCACTATTTCAGGCACAAATTCCTCATTACGTGCTGATAATGAATAGAAAAATCCTATATCACTTGTAAATGTATTTATTGGTCTTGTACGCAATTAAAGAGCTCTTATGACAAGTCAATACACATAAAAGTTAATCTCTGTGTTCAATATATGTTCTATACTTAGTATTATATATATTAGTTTCTGAATTTAATTTATTTTATTTTTTATATAGTTTTTGTTAGTATTTTATTTAAAGTTTTAGGTATTTCTTTATGGTAATTTGTTTTTCAAATAAATACATAATTTCCGTCCCGGGACTCAAACCTGCAACGTCAACATTGTAATCACCGTAGTAAAACTGTGCCACCGATCCAGTTGGATAAAATAGCTTAGAAATATGTCAATGAAATATGCCCTTTGTATAAAAAACACAAAGGGTCTGTGTATATATTAAAATTATTCCCCACTTTGATCCTTTCACTGAAATCTCTGAGGTATGTTTAATTTCGGCAATTATTGTGCTATCGTTTTTTTTTTTTCTTTTTTTTTTCTTTTGTATGTGGTTTACTCTACATTATTAATGTAAAATGTCAAGGTGGCTTGTGGATTATTTCTTTCTCTTGTATTAAATTATATGATCATTATATTATTCAGCTAATCAAAATATCACATAAAAACTATGTAAAAAAATTAAAAATGTTTGCTTTGCGAATTTAGTCGCTATACCCCGCCCATACTTATCATTATGGCGTTTCTATATTTGCCAATCACATGACTTTCAATTATATATCAACTAGCGGCCCGGCCCAGCTTCGCCTGGGTGCATATATTTTTTGATTCCACTTCACACCAAATACATGTTATTTTTCCTATAAACTCTTGTATACCTAAACTTGACGTAGCTGTCCTACTGTCCGGCTCAATCCCGTCTCATCCGTCTGTTCAATCTCTTCCCGATCCGTCCCGTCCTTTCTCTTTATTATCCATCCCGTCTTATAACGTGCATTTACATTTGGTCCTATCAAATCTGTCAGCTATCCCAGTCCTCTCCCGTACCTTCCACTCTATTATATCCCGTCTCTCCATATCTGTATCTGTATCAGCCCATATACGTCCCACTGCAGGGCACGGGCCTACTCTACAATCGAGAGTACGATTGAGAGTGGTCTCTCCATATACATGTACATATAAAGATTGCCTTATGAAATTTTGACATTAAAAACTTAAGCGTTTTTTATTGTTCATCCAATATTCCTTCCCTTAATTCAGCACCAAAATGCTGTTTTTCCAAATAATATTGCACGCCATTACTTTTTGTTAGTAATATAGTAATAATAAATATTTAAAAAAAAAATTGGCCAAATTGGTTGAGTTTTGCGCTTACCAACACATTTTGCGATTCATTTTTATATTATAGAAGAAGAAGATATAGTCCACCCCGCTGCCTTAGTGCGGGTTGGCGGATTTTATTTGACGTAGAAATTAATCCGATAAGTCAGAGGTGTGCCCTGAGATTTGAACCCGTGACCATCGTAAACTTGTTGGCAGTCGCGTCTAGTACGTTACGTTAAATTAATAAAACCTTCATACTGCCTTACCAGGTGACGTAAGTAATAAAACAAATATTTAAAAATATAAAACTGCATATCGTTTCATTATAATGTCTAGATACGGCATCAACGTACCATTTTTTTTTATACTTGGCGTAAGAGAGATATGAAATGAAAGACAATGAAAGATAGATCATTTTACGTTGGATGGTAGTTGAAGCTGGACCGTCTTTTACATCTCCCGTCAAATAAACAAAGATCATCCTATATTGGCTGGACGCATCACGCTTGAACGATACCCAAAAAAAAGGTTTTTAGTATCTTCCTTAGAAATTTTCCAATTTTTCTCACTCCTAAAACCTTCCCAGAACTTTTACGAATATTTCAAGACCAAAATAAGCCAAATCGGTTAAGCCGTTCACACGTGATGCCGTGACAACGCGAAACGGGTTTCATTTTTATATATATAAAGATATGTTATATTGCATTCAGATTGGTGACAATAAACCTATCAAAGAAAGCGCGCCAGCATTGCTTCTTCAACGCAGTCAAAAACAGTCTCTCTGACCCTCCGAAATGTTTCGTTTATGATATGTTTGTCTATTATTATGGTAAATCATATATATTTTTGAAATAAATACACCTAAAAGTCACATACTTAATCCTGACTCCACATTTAGATCAATTAGGTCTTGTGTCGTGCGTATCAGAAACTACGAGAGACTTTGCGGTGTCACAAACACCCAGACCTAACACAAATATTTATGGGCCACACAAACATTCGTGTCGACCACAACAATTCTGTATCTGTATCAGCCCATATACGTCCCAATAGGCCCCGTCTACATTTTAGGTTAGGCCATATAGTATACTTCGAACCCTCTATCGCCTGAAGAATTTCCTCCCCATTAAGACTAAAACAATGCTTGTTCAGACCTTAATACTTCCTATAATTGACTATGGTGACGTGTGCTATTTTGACCTGGATGCAGAACACCTCAACAAACTCGACCGACTTCTCAATAACTGCATTCGATTCATTTTCAATCTTCGTAAATATGACCACGTTTCTTCTTTCCGTTCCCAACTAAAATGGTTACCAATTCGCCAGCGTCGTTCTATGCATGTACTCACAAAACTTTTTTCTATTCTTACATCCCCTACTTCTCCCTCTTATTTAACGTCTCAATTTCAATACTTAGGCAGTAACCATAATAAGAATCTTCGTTCAAACAACAATCTCCTACTCCATTGTCCTATTCATAGCACAGACTTTATCCACTCTTCCTTCTCTATACAATCTATTCTTCTTTGGAACGCACTCCCCCTCGATATCAGGGCGTCCGGTACCCGTTTGGCATTCAAGATGAAGGTTCGCCAACACTTACTCAATAAATTGGCAGAGTCACTTTAAACATACTTTTCCTGTTTAGACTTTATATATGTATTATATATGTATATATGTATTTGTATATCTATGTATTTTGCATTTATATTTATATCTATATACAGGGTATATCAAGACTGCTACCGAAAACGAAGCCGGGTGGTAGTTTAGGCGACTTCAGACACAATGCAACAGAAAAAGTTGCAAAAAAAAGCGTCAATTTTTTTTTTTGTTATTTTTTTCCTATGGCCATTTTTGGGTGGTAAATACATTTTTTCCTAAAATAATAGTATATACCCTTTTATTTATAAATACTCTAAGGTATAAAAGAGTTTAAATTATTATTTTAGCAAAAACTATGGATTTACCACCCAAAAATGACGATATTTAAAAAATCATTTAAAAAAATTGTCGCGTTTCTAGGCGAAATTTTTAATTATTATTATTAATTAATATATATATTATTCTATCGTTCATTTTCATAATGCTAAATACTTGAATTTATGCGCCTACTATTTCACTCTCTGCACCATCCAAAGGTCGACTGGTAGAGAATGCCTCGGGCATTAAGTCCGCCTGTATACAACTATGTATATAAAGCATAAATAAATAAATAAATAAATATAGTCCACCACGCTGGCCTAGTGCGGGTTGGCGGACTTTACATACCACAGAAATTCTTTAAAATGGCTGGTTTTTTTTTTGCTTTTCTAGTGACCACCCTATTATTTCCAGCTTTTTTTTTCTACCTAATCCATCTAATGGTTGTCTGGAAGAAATCGCATTAAGCGATAAATCCGCCAATTTTCACCTTTATTTAAACGCGTTGTCATATTTTTTTATCTTATTACTGCATGTGGTGTTCAATGAAGAATTTATCGTAAATAAATGCTATGCAGAATTGCTCACGATGTTTTCTTTCACCATTATAGTACTTGGTGATTGACTATCAAAACATACATGACTCCGAAAAGTCAGAGGTATTCCCTGGGATCTGAACCCACAACCACCGTGAACATGTTGACGGTCGCGTCTGGTCCGTTTAACATGCCACCACGCACTTTAAAATTAATTTGTGTAATTTATCGGGTCTGTCTTATGAATCTCTAAATCCATATTATTATTAAACCCGTGTGTTTATCGAAATAGTAGAAAAATGTATTATTCAAAAATGTCACTACTTCCCTTCCCCCTTTCTACTTTGGAACCATGAATACATTTCCAAGCAAATTCAATCAACAGAGACTTTGAGAAATAATACAGACTCCATTCATAAAAATCGTTTCGAATTGTGGTTTTATTAATAAATCTTGTGCTGGATTCATTTGCACCGTCAGACAAACAAAACTATTATCGTGGGGAAATCTCTTTCATTATTGTATGATCGCGGAGTTGGAACAAAGTGGTCATAAAAAATAAATAAAAACTAGATATTTCTGGCTTGTACAGTGTTTTTGTAGCCGTTGTAAGGACATTTGCTACTGATTATTTTTATGTATACAATGCCGTCAATTGGAATTTACCAAAGATCATGATTGCGAAAAAAAAAACATTATTATATAGCTAATAAAATTCACTCGGTAAGTTTCTGTGTGCAATGCAGTTATTACAAGATTAGTAATCAAACCCGCAATCTTTAGCACAAAGAGAGAGAGCGTACGTAACAAACAGACAAGAAAGCAATATGGTAGATCAACAGTAAATGCAAACTGCGTTTACGCGTCGCTATCATACCTTTGTAAGTACTAATAAAATAAGGCAAAAAGTTCTAGTCAATTGTCACTATGATATTTTTCAAATAAATGAAACTTTAACATGGCTGTATGCAAAGAAATCGTTGCTTCAAAGGAAGCGCGGTCGAGACTACGAGTTAATAGATGACTACACAGATAATAAAAATATACCTCTCGCATACTTCGAAGAATATAAAAATGTAATACAAAAATATTTAATATCTCTTGTATTAACGAAGTCTGAAAATATCGTTGGTAGATTAAAATAATTCTACACAAATGTCTACAAATAAGAACCAAAAATTTGGACATAACTTTTCCAGTACTTCATAATGCGCATCCGTAGTAATACAAATGAGTCCTTTTGGGTTTTCTTATAACCTTGAGTCTTTCAAGCGAAAGTTAAAAAGGCAATTGAACACACCAGAAAAACGAGTTGCGTTAGAATTATAAATACAGTAATGTGAAAAAAAAACATCGTGAGGAAACCTACATGATATAGAGATTAGAAAGAATTTATTCACTATGTAAACTCCACCAATCCGCTCTAAGCTAGCTTAGTAGACTGTGGCTTGACACTATTATTTTTCCTTTAATGTCCTATTCTATTGCTATATGGTTGTCTGGAAGAGATCGCTATTAGCGATAAGACCGCCAGTTGTTCACTATTTGTAAGTTTTTCTATATTTCTATTTTTTTCCATTTTTTTTTGTTTTGACGTGACAACGTCTTAAATTAGGTTGCGGCTGGGAGTCACTTATGAAAAAGTGTAACGCCCGGTAACGTTACGATGAGTCACCGAACGAGAGAGAGGCCCGCCGAATGCCTTGCGTCTCTCTCCCACTCAACTATGATCGGTCTGCCGCGCGCGCAGCACTAGAGAATTAGGCGCATTGAATCGGCGCATGCTTGTGTCTCTGTCTTTGTCTTTCTCGAACGTTCTTGGCGTTGGAAAAACAAGAAAGCGTCACAATACAAGTTCACACGTGTGGTTAAAGTATCGTCAGCTGTGTCTGTAGTGAAAATATGGAGTGCTTAGATTCGTCATTACATGTACAATGTTTTAGTAAACAAAATATATTTCTATAGTTAAAATTTGTGCAATTCTTATTTTCATTCAATTCCTTGTTCCTATTGTGCAATTTAATTATATTCATATCAATAAATATTCTACCGAGAAAAAGACGTTGTCACGTAAAATCTTCGCCCGTAAAACCGACTTTTTTATGTTATGTGGTGTTCAATCAAGTGTTGTGTATCTGTATCTTGGTGGATAATCTTTCCATTAAATAAAATATCTATAAATCAGATTCAAAACTTTTTACTCGGTAATACTAGGAAAATAGACAAAAGCAAAAGAACAAAAGCTACAGCAAGACAAGGTAAATCACATTGCACAGGCTCCTATTACTTATTACTAAAAACAAATAAAACCCATACAACCTATTTATTATTTATGTTACTATGTTCAAACATAAACGATGTTTAAAATCCTCACACTCAAATTACAAAGTAGTCCTCAATAAGTCAGGTGATAACATCTTCCATATTCAATACCCGAATAAATGGCTATGAAAATTTAAAAACCCATATTCAAGTCAATAAAATACTTATCGCTGAGTTCGCATGAATGTTATGAAACGTGAAAGTTCACCCGAGAGTCCAGTCCGGGGACATTATATAATCCTTCCCTGGGAAAAATGTTGAAAAATCGGGCAGGGTTGCCAGACATTCCGATTTTAACAAGACCGTCCGGTCCCGAGGTTTAGGGTATTATTTCTTGTGTGGGACACACTCTGTCCCGTTTTGGGTACTAATTGTGATGATATTCATAAAATAAATTATTTCGTTATTTAAATAATATTTATCTGTAGTAATTATTCAAACAATTTTTTGTATACATCGTATCCTTATTACAAATTATATTTGAACCAAATGGAAAAGACATGGACTAAATAACTAAAAACTACTAAATTTTTAAGTATCGTGTTGGACAAAGAAATTGTTCAAACAGTTCCAAAATCCAGCTTTTTCCGAAAAAAATCAATTTACGGGTCATCGCGATAGTGTACGCCAGTGGTTTCAAACATTTTACGAGTACGCTCGAAATGTGCAATAAAATTGACAAATGTTGGACGGGTATTTCGAAGTTGTCGCGGCATGTTTACAATTGTTCGATTTATGTTTGCCAATATAGTAGTAAGTCATCGCACTTCAAGTGTGACCTATATGAAACTTTGTTACTTCTAGAGTATAACTTCGTTATACATTTATCTGGGATAGTCGGTATCTTGTACAAATTGTTCATTCGAGTCTGAACATAATTATTTTTTACCGTATAAATATTCTCATAATATTTTTTTACCCTTTGAAGATATTGTTTGACACGGACTGATAATGTGTTAATGGCATCTTAGATTTACGCGAATATTAAACATTGAAATAATTACAATGACGTTTTACAAATAGACACGTCATACACTAACATAATGGCACAAAAAAATGGCACGATGCGTATTGTAATTTCAAATTGGTTCGAAGAAAGAGTAAAAAACTCAAGATACCTATATGAGAAGAAGATGCATAGACATCGCTAGTTACGTAACAATAAGTGCCGCACGGTTATTGGCCAAAGCGCGTGTTACGGGATAACATGGCGAGAGTTGTCACACATCGCCATGAGAGCGAATTTATTAATTTTATTCAATAAAAAATTAAATTAGTGTGTACTTGCGCGCTAAATAAAATATATATATATTTTTTTGTTTCATAGTTTCAGAATAATTTGTACATTATTTTAAATCACTCTTATCTATTTTTCCGCATTTGGTTTTGAGAATACAAATAGTCAGAGAAACGTGTATCCGCGACACTGGTTGAAGCGTGACTGATTGCAAGTGAGGCAAATGGCAATTACCTTCCAAACGTATTGCCATTATAAAGCTCGGACAACGCATCTATGTTTTATAAACATCTTAGAATAATTATCCCGGATGCTTAAATTTTCACATTTTTTAACTTTCCGACGTAAATAGACAATTTCATTGAAAGAAATAATAATTAACTTTAAAAAAGATTTAAACTGCATTCGAAGATTTTTAAACAATCGCAAGTCTTAAACGGGAATCGAACCGAACGAATGGCAAAAAAAACATCCATCACTTTACGATAACAACCAAGAGGCTAGTATCACGTTTCTTCAACTACCCACCGTCTAGAATACAAACGTAAGCTTATGGACTTTGCAAACCATCCGTATACTTACCAATAAAAATGTAGTAATTGTACTACTTAATTCTTAAATCAAACCCACAACTTTTCACAACGCACTTCATACACACAAGTTGTTATCAAACGCGCCAGCTTAACCCAGATTTTAATCGGATAACAGATATTGCAGCGTAGTTCCCTGGACAAATCCTATAAGCCCGATAAATCCTTTATTATCGCCTGGGTCATATTTCCACGACTCATTCGCAATGATAGCCCCCCGGGGCGTCGGAGAACTTTGACAACCGCTGGCTGATAGTGCTCAAATATTTTTGTACAATGCTGCTCCGGGACTAGATTTTTTTGGTCCTATTTGATTCTGTAATTAATATTTGATGATAAGTTACATGGTTGAAAGATACATGACATTTAAATGACATATTATTTCATAGCTTCTTTTTTATTAATTGGTCTGTTCAGAAACAACGTGATAGTTTTAAAATTAGCAGAAAATGTCACCAAATTGTAATCAATCAATGGGCCCGCTTTGCGTAATTGTTGTTGTTTTATTATGAATATGCAAGGATTCATTATTTCAATAAAAACCGTGTTTTCTTTCCAACGTACACTCACGTGTTGTTTCTATGTTCTCAAATTATACGAACTTTTAGTTTATTTAACTTAACTTGAGAATTATTTAACTTTACAATAATGAACAGCGCGCTAAGTCAATTTGAGCGAAATACATTCTCCGATCATCGAAATCCTGATTAAAATTTGTAGTTCTGAATTGAAAACTGTTTTTAAGTCGGTTTAAAAGCACCACTTAAAATCATAACACAGAAATGGAAAATTTTGTTTAAAAATTATTCATGTTAGTAGCACTCTTCTAAACGAAGTACAAATGTTTGCGTCCCGTGACACTTAATCTGCATAATGGCCGTCTCATATTTTTAATGTTTCTAAAATCACAAGTAATACATCCTTGTTCGATAGCTGTAACATTGTAGTAAGCTTATGTAAATCCTCGAAGCATATATATTTTAATACAAGCCTTATATAACCCTGTTTTTATTTCTCAAATGTAAAATATTGTAGATAGTAATACCTTGCCGAATTTATCTAGAATACAAATAATATTTACAATAAACACATGTAACTTTGCCCGTAACAAATCGTAACAATAGAAAATGTCATAACGCGCGAATGAAACTCAACAAAATCCGGAAACCAATACCATAACCGAGTAAATACTTTAAACGAAACAGCTCACCGAGTTAAAATATTTGAAGCCGATCACGAGATTCATCCAATCGTAAGGCAATATACGGCAAGGAACAGAACACTCGTTTTCCAATTTTCGTTCCAGACATAACCAGACGCAACATTTTATGTTTTATATTTATATCCCAATAAGCCAACAAGTAGCTAAAGTAAGTATATAAACAATCAATTTAAATCTGATGTAAGGTAAAGTTCCAATTTTTTCGATTATAAAATTATAGTAACGTACTGTATCACTGAGCAGCCAGTCAGTTGGACGTGAAACATCGTTGCGTAGACACGAGTGACGGAGCGCTGTCGACGCGCGCGACAAGCGTCTTTCGGCGAAAGTTTGTGGAATATTAATTTTAAAATTCGAATGCACCGTCGACTTTTTTAATTTCATGTGGTTCGATTGCGAAACTTTTTAATTGACGTGCCTTTTTTGTTTTGTTGCTGGCTGGAAAGTTTTGGAGAAAAAATATTTTGCCTTAACAGTCTATTTGGTGAGTACCTCTTTTGACTTGTGGCCTAATTAAAATCAATAATAATAATAAAATAAATATGTGGGTATCAAATAAAGGAAATATGGTTAAAAATATATTTTGTAATTTTCAAATAATATTAAGTTATTTATTGTATTATTGTCGTTAATCGAGGAATTATGAGTATTTATATTATGAGTATCAATAAAAAAAAAAACAAAATTGATTCGTTAACAAGTTCCTATCGCGATACTTAATAATATGTGCTTAATACATGTCCTCTTTAATAATATAACAAGGCATTTCCTGAAGTAAGAAATAAGCTTTTTTTTTAAAAAACTTATCAAAAATTATAAATATTTTAACACACACAGTTTTATCTAAAAAATCGTATATTACCTCTACAAATTGACTTAAGAATTTAAGACATTATTCAAATTAATGCATAAATATGTATTTATAATTTACTCAAAGACTTTGGATTCATGTTAATCGGTCAAACAAACAAGATATAGCCTTCATAACAATATACCAAGGAGGTAATACTGCTTCAATATAAATAATTAATGATAATTGGTCGGTTAAAAATTACTCAGAAATATTGCATAATTATCGATGAAAAACTTCCAAAGGCATTGATATTTTATCTTTGTTAAATTTAACTATTAAAATTTAACTTTGTGTTTAATGTCAGCGCTATTGGATTATAAACTATATTTTTTTTATTTTTGACATACAGATTAAGCGATTTTTTAATCAATTCAAATTTTGAGATTTATTATTAATTCTAATAGTTGCCACGTAACTTGACGGCATTCGAAATCGACCTTTTCATATACATTTTAAGAAGTTTTAAACCTACCAGCACAAGAGCTAAGGGTTAATAGAAATATGTTGCAAATCCGTATTAGGCTGGTAATTTTCCTTATCTATAAAGATCTTAACATTACATAATCCTTATTAGAGGCTGTGTCCACGAGTGGTATGTTATTACATACAATCTATTTACTATAAAATAATTAATAACGTTTTCAAAATTTTCATTTCACATGAGAAATATTTACACAACGATGTAAACTCGGGAAATATAGTAAATGCATTTTCTCTAAACACAATTATAGTAACGTAAATAATTAATTGAATTAGCTTCAGTCGACAATCGCCATAAGTTGGATCAAAAAATATAGGTATTACAAAATGTTAAAGCGCTATTACAGCAAAAATATACACTGAAATAGTTTGCCGTAGATTAAGCAAATATTATTGCAAAGTGTACACTGTTGTTGTAATGAATTAGCAGTTCAATGTCACCCTTATGTTTTGTTTGGAACGAAGAACATCGTCAATATAACATAGTGATGTATTCGACATGAATACACGATGCGGTCGGGACATTAAACAACACGATTACTACAATGAATAAATAAAATATATACTTTAAACTTCTTAAAGTATAACGTTGTTCGAAATGAATATACGATTTGGTCGGCATATTGAACAACACGATCGTTATAAGTGGGGAAAAAAAAATTACATACTTTGAACTTCTTAAAGTATGTATAACATGTATTTTACCAAATGTGAAAATTTCTAATAAAATAAATATTTTTATTATGATATACTATGCTGGTAATTTAATGTTTTTAGTGTTGGCACTGCAGTTGCAAATTCTCGTGTGTGGCAATTTATATGGCAATCTACTGGAATCGTTGCAAATCCCTGCGTTTGGTTTTAATTGTAATGTTATGGCCATGCATATATGCATGAATATTTAGTATATAAATAACTGAATGTACTCACTGCACTTCTTAGTTGTTTTCTATTGTCTTTTCAAAGGGCTACCCTGAGCCTAATTGTAAGTCTAATGCTGTCTAATAAAATATAAACTGAGAATGACAGATCTCTCTTATAAAATTAAAAATAAATGCTCAAACTCTTCAAGCAAACCTTCGTTTATTTTTTCTAGCAAATTGGAGACCATTTTTCTGCAGCATAGTGTAAAGTCCAATTACCGTCAAAACGAATGTCAATTTAACTCAAACCGAATTAGATAATATGGCAGTAAGTGTACTGTACTGTACCAATCCATATAAGTACGTTCCACTACAGGACACGAGCCTCCTCTACAATCAAGTGTACGATTGGGAGGGGTTAGGCCATACAGTCCACCAAGCCTGCCCATTGCGGTTTGGCGAATTTTACTTACAGTAGAAATTCTTACACTTAGCACTATGGTATGCAGGTTTCCTCGCGATGTTTTCCTTATCCTTTATAGTGCGTGGTTATCTACTATCAATACACACATGACTCCGTAAAGTAAGAGGTGTGCCCTAGGATTTGAACCCGCTACCATCGTAAACATATTACCAGCCGCGTTTGCTTCGTTACCAACAGGCAACCACGCACTTCAATATGGTATTATTTTGTTTAAATTACCCTTTTAGGTATTGGTACTACACATAACTATTTTTTTATTTAAGGCATGAATATTCCGAATTTTTATTTTCCGAATATTTCAGTAGATAATCTCTATACATTTAGCTCTTTAAGATCGGCGTAATGTTTTATAATGCGTGAGTAATGCTCTGATTTCACGACTTCACTGACGTCATCACTTCCTAGATTCAACCACTTGAAAATCGTAAATGTAGACACTTATAGACATAACTTACTTTAGGGAAAATTCCGAACAATAGTATGTCTTTGTTTATGATTAACTACATAATATTTCAAACAATATGGAACACAGTAACTAAACACATAAGTATACAAAACAGCAGTTCGATTATGAGTGAGAAAATAGATGTGAGAAAATATAAAACAAATACGAAGGATGAGATAATAAAAAAAACTTTCCTAATTGTTACCTGGAACTTGCGGAAAAGCCTTACCCCCTTGTTCATAAAAATAATGCTTATCAACCACATAAATGTAAATTAGTTACATCATGTTGTGAGGAGATAAACTGATAATTAGTTTTTGCTATTCATAATGATTTTTATACTAATACTGTCACTTCACAGAATAAAAGTGATTTCATTCACTTGACAATAATATCAAACGTGCAGCTGAGGTGATACTGTTGTTTTTCACTATTTCATTTTGCTCTGTATCGTTTACACCTAATCAAACTAATTTTATTCTTGTAATTTAATTTAATTTTTTAGTCTTGTAATTATAATTACTACAACTGACCTCAAAGACCTCCCCCGAAATATACGCAATGATCTTTTAAAAGCAACCTAAATTTAGTAACAAGTGACCTTTTTCAAGTCGTCTGTCTACCTTGAGGCCCAATATTATTATTATCACTTAAAAAGTGAATAATTCCACACGATTAAAACATTGTCGAAACAATGGCTTCAACATACGTAAAGTTATATCAATAACCAAGAATTATTTGGAACGGCAATAAAGATAAAGTTCTTTATAAACGTTTTTCTTTGCTTTCGCGTGTTTTTTTTTGTGCATCTTTTGTTTATTTGTAATTAGTTTTTAGATTCGTGATTATGATAATTTTAATAGTTTTTTTTTTTAATATTCAGACTAATTAAATAACTGTAAATAATCCTCAATTCATAAAATTTGGATTGGATGGTCCTTAGAATATATTATATTTTTTACAATATCTTAATTATTCAACTAAAATTGAAATAAATATATCAATTATCCTGCTTATACACGGCCTGCTATAATGCGCTAATTCATTGAAAGACTTTTGAATTCATTTTGAGTGAAGAAGACAAAACTTTCTCTTAACAATCATTGTAACTTGCAGGCCATAATTTTATATACAAACATAAACATCACGCCTCTTTCCTAGAAGGAGTAGGCAAAGGTTCTACCAGGACACCCACGTTTCGCCTTGGGTACTCCATCCAATGATGTGATAGGTGGGGATCCTATCTGCATAATGTTAGTGGTAAATGTTTTTTCCAGGTGGATTTAAAAACATTGCCACTAAATAATCTCTAAAATCTATTTGTTCAAAGCCGTATTGGGACAGCGTGGTTGGCTAAGCCCCAAATGCTAGTTATATAACGAAGCCTGAGCTTAATAGAAATTAAAGTTTAATGCAGATCGATTGGTAGTGAATTTTAACATTGCATTAATACATATCTCTACAGTTTTTTTTATTCAAATGTATTAAACTAAAATTAAGCAGCATGTGAGTTGTCCTTTCAATTAAATGAGATCAATTATTGTAACAAAGTTCGTTAGTTGTATATTTTATTCTCTCTCTCTCTCTCTTCAGCCACAGGAATTTCACTGCTGAAGAATATCCACATGACATGTTGGAACTTTTTCTGTTGTTTTATTACTTAAATTGGATCAAACTTAGAACTTTCAAGTTCACTACTTTTTATTTTATACTGTTTTTAGCACAGGATCAAATTTTATGTAAATATAATATTATATACCCAGTCAGGTCATACATTCTGTCACATGTTTAATATAAAATAATTGAAACAAGTTTATTCATTATGTAACCATTTATATACTAAAATGAACTTAACAAAACATAGATTCTTATGACACAAAAGTTCATTCAAAATGACCTCCGTGATTTTGAATACAGGCCTTCAATCTGCGAGGCCAGTTGACTATCGCAGCACGAACGAGGTCCATGTCAATATCGGCGGCTGCCCTTAATCAAGGATGTCTTGAGTGACTCCAAATTAAGATGAGGCTTTGAGCACGCCTTTTCCTCCAAGTGTTGCCATATCTTGTAATCTAACGGATTCAAATCTGGACTGGAGGAGGGCCAGTCTTCGTGCCGGATGAAGTCGATTTCACGCGCCGCCAACCAGCCTTGTGTTCTCTTCGCTCTATGAGCTGGCGCCGAATCTTATTGGAATCCCAGTGCCTGTTATTGAACATGGTATGAGAAACAGGTTCCACAAGGTTCGTCAGGACTGTATTTTGACAAAAATGTACCTCTGTTAAGCCCCAATAAGAAACTCCCAACCATACCATGAGCGAGGATGGAAAATGACCTCGTTGGACACGCGGAGTACGGTTGCTCGCTTCTTCACTACTGTGTGCGTACACCTTATCATTTTGTTTGTTGTAGCTCTCTTCAACGGTAAAAAATTTTAGATCTAAAAAAAAATTCCCGGTATTTTTTCTCGCGTACCGCTTCAACAAAGCTTTCGTTTTCACCGTGGTTCTGCTTAACCCCATCTGAAGGATAATGGTTTCTTAGTCACGGGGTCTTAGTCAGCTTTCGTAGTCACGAGGCGGACTGAGGTATTAGATGTCCGCTCTGAGTCACAGTGAGTTTCTTTGAATTCGCGCTTTTACAGCTTTTATCACTGCTGGAGTCCTAACAGACCGAGGGCGACCACTTCTTGACCTGTCATCTACACTAGAGTCTTCATTGTATCGTTTGATGGTACGATAAACGAATCTTTTGGTTATATTCAAATTTTTCAGTATGTCAAAAATTTGAATTGGCGCGTAGCCGCAACGATGCAACGCAATAACTGCAACACGGTCTTCTTTAAGCGTCCACTCCATATTTAAAAATGAGTGAAATTCTAAAAATTATACATTTTTATTTTCATGAACAATTCGAAATTCTAATTCAATAAACTTTTTTGTGGCCAGCATTCTAAAAGAAAAGTTTTTACTGTGTGACAATACTTATGACCTGACTGTGTATAATTTATCTGCCTAAGATGCTAGCAACAACTTATCACTACATACGTATAAAACAAAGTCGCTTTCTCTGTCCCTATGTCCCTTTGTATGCTTAAATCTTTAAAACTACGCAACGGATTTGATGCGGTTTTTTTTAATAGATAGAGTGATTCAAGAGGAAGGTTTATATGTATAATACGTACATATTATTGTACAGAAATCTATTTATACCCGGGCGAAGCTGGACCGGGCCGCTAGTATAGAATATATTAGTATTTTAAAAAATGTCACCGGTAGTTCTTAACTTTAAAACATATAAATAATCTGAATTGTGAAAAGAGTTTTTAAATACCAAATGATTAAAAGCCATGCTGCAGTTAATCCTACTGTAAAGTGCTTGTAGCGGAGCTCTCACTGTCTCGTAGAAAGCTGACGTGGAGTAACAGCTCTGTAGTTAATCTTTGATATTGCTGAGAAGTTTGTTCTTGTTGTACATAGTAACTCCTAGGAAATATTTTATACTAGCTGTTGGACCCGGGTTCGCCCGGGTGCAGATCGTGTTTGACTTTTGTCAATATCAACAACATATTACTTTCGCGTATTATTTTGTATTGAAGTCAATGTGACTGCCGTCTAATACATTACTGCTTTCTCGTCCTATACCGTTATATCTCAATCTGTCCCGTCGTATTTTGTCTCATTACAAAAAGCATGTTATCCTGGCCACTCTTGTTCCGTGCCATCCAATTGAGTTCGAATTTATAGCCAATATGTGTATTTGAATACCTTACTCACCCCACGGGAGCACTAAATTTTTTCGGAATATAAAGAAGCCTATGTATTAATCAAGGGTTTCACCCTCTATACCAAACATCAAAATCGTTCAATTTGCTTGAAATGGTAACAAACATCCAAACATATGTATATCCATCCATACCGTCCATACTTTCAAACTTTCGCAATTAATATTAGTAAGGATTTAACAACAATATAGGAAGCAATGTCTATTTCTACCGTCAAACAGCAGTTTAAATGCACTGTTGTGTTTCGGATTGAAGGACATTGTAGCCAGAGTAATTACTGGACATATTGAGACTTAACATCTTATGTCTCAGGATGGCGAGCGCAGTGGAATGCCAAGCATTGCTTTGTAATTCAAGGTGTTGTTTGGTTTTGCTACTGTTCATGAGCGGTCGCATCGCTTACCATCAGGCGAACGGCATGCTCGTATCGCCATTCACTGCAATAAAAAAAAAGCAACTAAATAGCAAGCAAGCAATTCTCTCCCTAAGGTAGGCAGCGTCTTTGTTATACTGGACTCCTGGCACTGCGAAGGTCTAATGAACAGCAGTAGCCGCTTACCATCAGTCGGTGGCTCATTTGCCCATAACGGCAATAAAAAATATATAAAAAAGCATAATTACGGATGGTACAGGCGGCTAAGTAAAGAGACGTTGTGTGCCATATTAAAATGCATTTGTATAATTACTTATTAATGAGGACTTGTTTACCTGCTAATACATTTCTGTATCAGCCCATATACGTCCCACTGCAGGGCACGGGCCTCCTTTACAATCGATAGTACGATTGAGAGTGGTTAGGCCATATAGTCCACCACGCTGGCCTAATGCGGGTTGGTGGACTTACATACCATATAAATTCTTATGAATCGCTATGGTATGCAGGTTTCCTCACGATGTTTTCCTTCACCGTTTTAGTGCGTGGTGATTGACTATCAATACACACATGACTCCGAAAAGTCAGAGGTGTGCCCTGGGATTTGAACCCGCGACCACCGTGAACATGTTGGAAGCCGCGTCAGGTCCGTTTACCAACAGGCCACCACGCACACCAACAGGCCACCACGCACTATTTTTATATTCCATATAAATTCTGCTGAATCGCTATGCTATGCAGGTTTCCTCAAGATGTTTTCCTTCACCGTTATAGTACACGGATATTGACTATCAATAAACACGTGATTCGTCAGAGAGTCATACAAACATTGTAATCACTTCATCCTACCAGTATAAAAGTAGGTCAATGTTGGACACAAACATTTGCCATAGAGTCCAATATTCTCGCATGCATGTGCAAAATCATTGACAATATGATCGCGGTGGCCAAGCCCGCACAGTCAATTTTCCGTTATCTGAACAACATTACACCAATTACTATGTATTCGTGGAATTGCCTTGTTAATTGTCTATTTAATTGCTATTTTGTAGTGTTACATTGCCACTGTTGAAATTTGCATCAGGTGTAATGGCTGTGAACTGAATGTTGGTTGTAACTATTTTTTTTTGTATATATTATATATAAATAAATATAAATACACCCAACAGTCACATACATACCCCACACTAAGATAGAGTCTTGTGTCGTGGGAATCAGGAACTACGAGAAACTTTTCGGTCTCATAAACACCCAGACCCGACAGAAATATTTGTGGACCGCACAAACATTTCTCTCGGTGCGAGGATCGAACCTGCAGCCTCTCGTGTCATAGGCGGCGTCTAACCGCTTGTGCCGCGGAGGCTGTCAATATCTCTTAGAATGCTGGGCTAGAGAGCCGGTAATTCCGGCATCTACCTTTCAACCTTGTTTAGGGTATTGTGAGGAAATACAACCGACCTAAGACCACTTACTGTACCACTGGCAAGTCTTGCAATAAAATCCATATGCCTAATAACCTGCATTGGTCAGCTTAGTGAGGTAAAGCTTATGCACAATTTACATTGTAGAGGGAGCTCAGATTAGCAGTAGCGAATATTAACTGATATGCTATAATATTATATCTCTCTGCCTAATAATTCCCAGGATTGTATCAATTGATGGAATTCTAACATATTGTTTTATTGGCACGGTGCAAAATAACAAAGTAGTAAATCGACTTTGGACCTCAATGTCATAAAATATTATTTTTCTATTGGATTTGAAAAAACCATTAAAGATAATGATAGACTTTTATGAGCTTCAAATTGATTTCAGTCACTTTAACACCAACCTCATAATATTGGTCTATACCAATAAAATATCTAATTGAATCCAAACACAATCAAATGTTCGACCAAATATATGTCACTTAAGCCAACAAACAGCCAACACCTGCACAAATCACCGAGTGACATTTATATAAACACATTGTGTGCTCGTGGTCGCACCCCGCCGCGCGGCAATTTGGCGATATTTGAACAACATTACGATTGGAGTTGGTTCGATCGACTTGTTTATTGCTTTCGTTTCGTATCCGTTTACTAATGTTATTTAACATTGCTGTCCTTCAGACGTTACATGGTAGCGTTCCATTTTTACGGCAATGGCTTTCAATATTTTTAGCATAAAAGGTTTGCAAATAAACCGTTTTCGATGTGTTAGTTTGGTGAATGTTTAGTATTCAATATAGGAGTTTCTGTTTTAGTTATTAACTATTTGTCGGTTGAAAAAAGATTTGTATGTGTTTACAATTTATTACTGACATACATACATACTTACAAACGAACTACATCATTTCATATTATATTATTTAAAATACATGATTATTTCTTACCAGTCGATAGTAATCTCACGTCTCGCCTGGCCTTATTCATAAACAATTTAAAAACCTTTTTTTGCTATCGAATGTTTTGTCTTCTTATCTCAAAGTGAATTTAAAAGTCGTTCGAAAGGGTCAAACTTCTCGTAGTCTTTTTATTATATGAATCAAAATTTGAACAGACTTAATTAAGTATGCATTTATTTTTGATTGTATTTGCATATTATAATAATATTATTTGGGAAATAATCCAATGAATAGTTTGCTCACAAAGCCCCAGTTACTTTATGTGCCATTAACTATAAACTGGAAACCTAATAAATAAAATTAATTCGCTAATAAAATTAGCGAAAACCAATCAGATAGGGAACCATTGCAAATTAATCCTTTTTTACTAAAGTATTTCATTGTAATTGTGCTTATCTATTATATTAGCCTGGTCCCATTGGTATTAAGGGTCGACTAAGTATAATTTTCAGACCATTATTGTTTGCTATTTTTGATGCAATTTAAGTTATTATGGTGCCCAAAAGTAAATTCTAATATGAGGACACTAGAGTTGTTTTTTTAAACGGTGTTTTTCAGTCCCCGTATTCCAGAATAGTTGACTATTTTTAAAGCATGTCAATTTTGTGTGGGGGTTTTAAAACCTGTTGTTTCTCTTCTCACACATATATGGTCTCATATAACATAGTTATATTTTATAACAATAACCAAAGTTCCGGTCCAATCCAAAGGTTGCCTGGAAGACATCGCAGCTAGCGATAAGGCCGCCTATTGTAACCATGCCTTTAGTTTTTAAGTGTTTCATAAGCGCCTTTCATTTTAGTGTACAATAAATTCTATAAAAATAAATTACCCGAAACCATATACTTACACCTCATTGCAAGGCACGGGTGTCTTCTACAATAGAGATTTAAATCTAAAGGAGTTACACAGGCCACATGCCTACCTAGGAGGTGACAGGCCTAGTGCAATGGATTTCACATAATACAAGTTCTTGCGTCTGGTTGCTAGGAAAAATAAAAGAGCTGGAGCAATGAAAAATGAACTAACTTCTCATCTCAACTTAACAGATTTATTCGCGTAACAAATCGTTTAACTTGCTAGAAGCATTTACATAAAAACTACTTATTACATTAATTTATCAAGAACGCCTTACACATCGCACTGATATAAACTTTTGCTATTTACAATATAAAGTTGTTTGCTGTCGCTTTTTTAGTATAAAAAGAATTGTAGGTGAGACCAGTGAGATTCTGAGAGAGATTTCTAAGAAAATGCAAATTTCAACAAATATGAGAGCCCAAGAGAGAGCTAATGTTAGATTGCATGTTCCTTCTATACTGGGTATCTCAAGACTGCTACCGAAAACGAGGTCGGGTGGTAGTTTTAGTGACTACAAACACAATGGAACTAAAAATTTCGCAAAGAAACGCGACAATTATTTTTTATAATTTTTTAAATATCGTCATTTTTGGGTGGTAAATCCATAGTTTTTGCTAAAAAAATAATTTTAACTCTTTTATACCTTAAAGTATTTATAAATAAAAAGGTATACACTATTATTATAGGAAAATAATGTATTTACCACCCAAACATGGCCATAGGAAAAAAAATACAAAAAAAAATCGCTTTTTTTTTGCAACTTTTTCTGTTGCATTGTGTCTGAATTTGCTTAAACTACCAGCCAGCTTCGTTTTCGGTAGCAATCGTTGATATACCCTGTATAAGAATCATATATCATGTCTTCATAGCTACATCTTTACCAACGTTCATAGCAAACAGTTCAAATATTTGTTTCGGATCGGATCGGATGTTTGAAGGACCAAAAAGCATCTCGTAGTTTTTGATACAGCTTAAATTTTGTTGATCTTAATATAAGTTATAAACCAATAGTTCTTAGAAAAAGAATCTCGATAAACTGCCAAAAAATTAACAACAAAGTGATTTCACTAAGGATTTTTTTCTTTTCGGTATGGAATGCTAAAAACGTCTTGAAAAATGCTCTTATTTACGCCAAAATTGACGTACGTCGTTAATGCATACAAAGCAATTCTTCTCGCATTTAGATAATAATGGAGCGCGTAATTTTTATTCGAACAATGAAATTAGGTAAATTGCTTTTGCGTAGTTATCGCGCATACGAATTCGCAATTGCTGTTTGATGAAAATTACGTAAACGTATCTTTATAGCATGTGATTAAGGAGGTTTTGTTGGCGCCAACTTAGTCGGTAATCTTTCTCGGCCCTCCCATTAGTTGGCGAATGGCATTGAAGATTTTTTGCCTTTGATTACATAGAGAGCCATTTTATCCTCTGTAATTGATTATTTCTTGGTAGAAGGTCTCGTATGGAGGCTAATTTCTATTCAAGATCAGACGCCTTAATATATAAACCAAATGATTCGGATGTAGAAATCAAATATTTGAACTCAAGCGGTATTAATACGGAATTTTGATCTTACGGGAAGCAGCAGCGTGGCTGTTATTTGACTTAAGTCCAGTTGCAACAAGTAACTTTGACCCTAACTCCAAGTTTCAAAATGTCAACTCTATAAATTCAACATCTCAAATATATTGGATTTAATAAGAACTGGCTCTAAAACTTGGCTAAAATCTCTTAAAGACGAGTCGATACCAGTGTCTCGCGAAGCATGCTTTGCAAGCTATTCTCGGGGTGTAGAGATGCGTTTACCTTGCGAGTCAATCTGAACATCACCTCTTTACTTACTGCTCAAACGAGCAAACTCGCGAACAGACTCTTAAGCGGCCTCGCGGTGTAGATACGCGGCTTAAAATAATAATTATTATTATGTGGATATGCATAGGATTGTAGTTATGGTAGATAAAGGATTTACCCCGCTCTCTTTGGCGATCGAGAACTGGCGGAAACCTCTGGTGGTAGGTATTAAGGATCGCGAGGGCATATGGAAGAGCAAAGAGCTGCACGGTCGGTTCTATCGAGCCCTTCATGGGCCTGATGTGGACCGACTAGCGTCTGTATCTTGGCTGCTCTTCGGTAACCTCTTTGGGGAAACTGAGGGTTTTGTCTTTGCAATTATGGACGAAGTTATTAAGACGAACAACTATAGGAAATACATCCTGAAGGACGGTACGGTCGACATCTGTCGGGCATGCCACCGTCCTGGCGAGTCCATCAGGCATGTTATCTCCGGTTGTTCGTATCTTGCTAACGGCGAGTATTTGCATAGACACAACCTAGTAGCCAAGATCATACATCAGCAAATTGCACTTCGGTATGAACTTGTGACTTCTGAAGTGCCATATTACCAGTACGTTCCCCAACCAGTTCTTGAGAATGGTCATGCAACGCTGTATTGGGATCGATCTGTTATCACAGACAGGACTATTGTCGCCAATAAGCCGGATATTGTGATAATAGATCGATTGGCGCGCCGGGCTATACTTGTTGACGTCACCATTCCGCATGACGATAACCTCGTCAAAGCTGAAAAAGACAAAATGTCTAAATATTTAGATTTGGCTCACGAGGTTACCGACATGTGGGATGTCGATTCAACAATTAGTGTCCCGATTGTCGTTTCTGCTCATGGGTTGATACCAAAGAGCCTCGACCAACACCTACAGAGGCTCTCAATTGGCTGTTGGGTCAAAAGTCAAATACAGAAGGCAGTATTACTGGACACGGCACGCATTGTGAGAAGGTTCCTCACTTTGTCTCCCTAACCGCCGGTGGCTTGGATCTTGAGCTTCACCGGAGGGTAAATAAATTATTTTTTATATTTTTATATGTATATTTTTTGTAATTTATATATGTAAAAATAGAAAAAATATGTTGAAAAAAAATAAATAAAGAGATTATTTTTTATTGCAATGAATGACGAGACGAGCAAGCCGTTCGCCTGATGGTAAGCGATACGACCGCTCATAAACAGTAGCAACGTTCCACTGCGCTCGTCATCCTGAGACATAAGATGTTAAGTCTCAATATGTCCAGTAGTTACTCTGGCTACAATGTCCTTCAATCCGAAACACAATAGTGCATTTACGCAGTGTTGTTTCACGGAAGAAATAGACATTGCGGTGGTACCTACCCAGATGGCCTCTCACATATGAGAGACCTACCACCAGTAAATAAATAAAGAGAATAATTTTAATCATAATCCTTTCTCAGTAACAAGGATTCCACTTACTAAAGACTTAATTACTTTCATATTGATATGTTCCAGCATTCATATTTCAATTTAATTTCGCAAACGGAGTCTCTTAGTTTCAAGCATGAAAGAAAGCAAAGAATACTTTTATAACTCCTTAAACTCACATGCATAGTAACTCTTTAAATATTTGAAAATTTTATACAATTTCAACCTTCAGCATTGTGAACAGTTCTAATCGATGCTAAAAATTAATACATCTTATTCTATTTGTCAGTCCATTTAGCATCGAAACCGCAGACAAATATACTTAGCTGCGAGCTACCTAGTGTTGTTACGAAAGCCTTACTAAGAGGACTTACACAAATGTTTCACTATAAATATAGCAGATTTTATTTAACGGTAAAGGGCTGGTAATGATCCAAATATGTTACTTAACTATAACTGATAATTTGAGTTGTAGGAAATTTGGAAGGGCGTTACTAAGGTATGAGAAAAATAAATGTTGCAAGGAAGCGTTTTTTGTCATATGTGCCTGTTATTTATATCTTCTGTTTAAAAATTACCTAATTAGTCTTTCTTCAGCGAAAGCCATATATTATTAAAAAAAAAAACATTTCTAGAAAGGTATGCATTTCTAATCAATAAATTATGTGATAATCAATTACTTTCCCCTATCTGCCGCAGTATATTGCAGACAAAACGCACATATACGTATCTCTTATTATTTCACCAGATGAATCACTTATCCATCTATTTTACACGTTCTGAAATGTTGATAGATTTTCAAGGCACATAAATCGTATTTCCTATTTCCATGTATGAATAAAGTTTAGCCAACAGTTTCACAACTGTCGCGACCAATTAAGTGAGTCGCGGCCACTGTTCCGCAACCTGTCCGAAACAATTTTTGTTATTATCCGCTGTATTTACAAGTTTTACGCAAAAGCCAAACTTATCCTACTAATATTATGATAAATAATAATTAATAAATACACCCCACAGTCACATAGTGCTGACTCCACTCCACTAAGATCGAGTCTAGTGTCGTGGGTATCAGGAACTACGAGAGACTTTTCGGTCTCACAAACACCCAGACTCGTAACAAATACCTGTGGTTCACATAGGCGAAATTTGGTATGATAGCTGATATCCTGGCTATGGCATAGGCTACTTTTTATCCCAAGCAAATGCAGTGGGGTGTGCTCGGAATTGAAATATATTTGATGCTCTTTAAAACTCAATTGAATGAGATGGGAATCTTAAAATGCGATAGTAACGTTGAGTATGAATTTTTAAAATAGTTATCACGCGAAATAGATCCTGTGTTTCTAAAGTGGACTGGACTCAAAAAATATCTGGCTCCGGCCGGCGCCGGGTGGGAATGCTAGTTGTTTTATAATTATAATATGTTCCTCCGAAGTAAGGTTCTTTTTACCGCTATAGTATTTTTTTTAATATAGTACTTATTTACGTTCAAGGCTCTAGAAAAATAAAATCACACGCAATAAGAATCTAAAAGCACCAATCTTTCTGAAAAAAGTGGATAATCTATACTGATATTATAAAGCTGCAGAGTTTGTTTGTTTGTTTGTTTGTTTGTTTGAACGCGCTAATCTCTGGAACTACTGATCCGATTTCAATGATTCTTTCAGTGTTGGGTAGTCCATTTATCGAGGAAGGCTATATATCATCACGCTATGACCTATAGGAGGAAAGCAGTAGTGATATTTCTAGCAAATATGAGGAAATTTTGTTCGTTTTTTGTGGTCCGATTGGTCGATATTCTAAACTGATAGTCAAAATTAAACATTATGACCGCCATTTTAAAACGTGTATGCACCCGGGCGGAGCCGGGCCCGACCGCTAGTATTTCAATACGAAGATACAACTGTCTTTTAACTGAAATTGACAGTAAGCAAACTAAGCATTTATTTATTGGATTCACGTGTATTCGTAGCGAAATAAGGTTTTAGGGAGTATTTTTTTTATTTATTAACAAGACTAGAATTAACCTGACTTTATTTGAAATAAACCTATTTTTTACCGATTTCATCGCGAATTATGTTTTTTATCTATTATTGGATTTTTTTTATTATATAACACTTGCCCATTTAAATAGTATCGGTGGACTTTATGACTAAGGGCATTTCAGATGCATTTGAAATGCAGTCAAATCCTTATAAACTTCGCCCTGAATAGAGCTAACCAACTTGACACAATTAAGTTGCATAATGCAAAAAGACACATACATAGGTAGAACCCAAAACACGACTCTGGATTGGGCACTATAACGAACTTATATCATTGGCCATGGTCACTACGAATATAAGAACCTAGACGAATATTCTGTCATCTTTTTTTCTATATCACCGTTTGTCAATTCTCAGAGGTGTAATTGACATAACCCTCTCTATCATAAAATGACGTAATACATTTTAGAACCCAATCCAGCCATCTTGCTTGCCATAGAATAATGAAGTATTGTCGGAGACGTGATAATTAGTGACATCATTTTTGCATTACAAGATATTACGAAACGTCTAATAAACCTGACCACTCTATATTGCGGGAGACCTTGATATTTCGTCGCATGATAATTGGATCAAATATTCACATCACATTTCCAATCACGTCAAATTTCCAGTATAGCGAATAAGACTGATAGCAATAACCTTGGATACAAAAGTAGTTAACAATTAAGTAACATCTACTTGTCCTCCAAAACCTCAATATAATATGAAACAAGTTTGCATATCAACACAGATAAATTGAAACCAAAACAAATAATACTTTCTTCGTTTCTATCACTGTATATCACGCCAAACTTAAATATAAATACAAAGAAGTCTCACAAAGATAATGTACGACAATACAATATTTAAAAGAATGTTTGAACGTAAAAGCTTTATTTGCGTTCGTATATTTTACATTTAAATTTGAGATAGTATGACGTCCTCTTTACAGGAAATTCATTGCCTTCTGGAAAAATGCGAGAATAAGATATTACTCTACGAAACTTTTCCGGGTTGTATTGTACTTTTCGTATGAAGATATCCTGCGACTGTGACATTTTACATCCACAATTTACAAAGGCATTATGAAGCTGTGGAACCCTACAATCTGTGGATTATGATGACGAGGATTATTATCAAAACAGCCTTTTAATCGAAGCTTCTACTCAATTATAAGCATGCCATTATATGGAAATATTAGCCAACATAATTGTGGGATGAATATACATATTTAGATTAATATAATTATAAATGAACAAAAAAACATATTTCAGTATTACTGTTATAAATCTAGTAAGATATAGAGTACGGTACATGAAATAAGGAAAACAAAAAATATTAAAATGTAATCCCTTGTAATGAAATATTTTATACCCATTAAAAGTCTTTGGTCTGTAGCAAAGAATATAGAAAACAAAGTGCTTAATCCCTAGTGTTCTGTTCATCGTAACAATATCGTCTAAAGAAAAAACCTAAAAACTTTTCTGCTTAGACAATAGCTCCTATGTGTTTACTAGTAAGATAGTATAAATAATATACTGACATAAATATAATAATATACATATAATTGTATTAAACTTCAAACTATTTTATTTAGACAATACACATAAGAAACTACACACACAACCTAACACGCAAAGTTACTTTAAGTTAGGTATCTAGCCGCAATCAAAATCAATAATTTTCGTGTTTTTAACTTCAATCATAAAATTGCCTTCCATTGAGAAATTCATACTATTACACAAAATTAATTCATCCCAAAGAGGGACAAATTTCTCGAAAATAACTTATTTGAAATATGCATTAATCTATGAATTTCTGTGTTGCATAAAAATAACTTTATTTAAATTATATTTTTGCAATCACTTAACACAAGACTCAAACAATAGGTAATAATTAAAGTGACCTAGATTTTATGAGCGTGTGTTCATAATTTACAAGTAAAATAAAATACAGACCGGAGGAAAGAAAATAAATAAAACAAGGTAATAGAAATAGAAAAAATATATTAAGTGGGCAATTTACACTAATGCGTATGGTACAGTGCTTAAGGCAAGTATTTAAAAAAAGGAAATATTAAAGCAGATGTCATTTATATATTTGATTGGTTTGAAATAGTAGGATTAGTTTTTTATAAAATACTAACGGCCCGGCCCAGCTTCGCCCGGGTGCATTTAGATTTCTCTACAATAATATTCACGTATTATACACATAAACCTTCCTCTTGAATCACTCTATCTATAAAAAAACCGTATCAAAATATATATGGTCTCGCGGAGTTTTTTGTAGATATTGATATATTCTATAATATTGTCGAACATTATTTTATCCTATCATTAATACTCTTCGCAGCGTATGCGATGAAAGACATTTTATGGCCAATTTTTTTACACCTTCGGTTGGTTTTAATAGGAATTTCTAAAGATTTCTATAGTAATCTACTACTAAATATAGCCTATGTTACTCAGTGATAATGAAGCTTTCTAATGAAAAAAGAATTATTAAAATCGGTCCAGTACTTTTTGAGTTTATTCGTTACATACAAAAATACAAATCTTTCCACTTTATAATATTAGTGTAGAAAACCGTAAGATTGAGGAGCAATCAGGTCACCTAAATATACATAATCAACCCTCAATTAAACGTCCGCACTTTGTAACTTGGTTTACAGTGTAAGGAAGAATAAGGGGACGATTAACACTGCAGATCCTCTGATATTTTTTACCTCTACTCTGATATCATAACTTGCAGTCGTCCAAGAAAAAATATAATGAAATTTGAGTTGAGGTGTAAACCAAAGAAGCTCTGGCTAGATGTCGTCAAGAAAGGTATGAGGGTCAATGGCTTTACCATTTGACAAACATACAGCCCACACCATTGTCCATAAATTGTCAGCAAATCATCTCTTATCCTAAAGATATATAACTACAATAAATTTCTAATGGGATACTGACTAGAGAGTTATCTTTCGAGTTTTCTCAAGCTGTATTCTTTTAACTTAAAGTCTGGAAACGATGTTGCGGAAGTTGATCGTTTCTCTTCACTTCTTTGTATCGGTCTTTGTAGTTAAAAGTATTTTTTAGCTTAATAAGATGTTCTTGTATTTTGTTAGCCTAACAGTTGAGAAATATATTCTTTTGTATTAATAAATAAAATTTTGAAAATATGGCTTATAAACTTGACATTTTTATGAGTCTATCAAAACTACTTTATTACTTTTCGGATAAAAAAATCAGTTGAAGACTAATTAATTACACATAAGTAACACATAATTAAATACACAGGTGATAGTTATCGGCAGCCCAAGAATGACTCTAAAACTAGATAGAGACAAACTACCACCTACCTCATGTGATGGTACTACCGACACATATAGTGATAAAGTCAGGAACCTTGGACTATATCTGGACAAGTCCTTCACCTGGGGTCCGCAACTCCAAGAACTCAGTCGTAAGTAGTTCGCCTCAGCTAGGTCCTTGCGACGATTACACAACGCTCTACCTGTTGCTACGAAAATTTCATTAGCGCAGACCCTCCTTCTCCCTATTCTTGATTATGCCGATGTCAGCTATCCTGATCTCACCGAGAACCAATTAAATAAACTTGAGCGCCTTCAAAACTTTATTATTAGATTCATATTTGGATTACGCAAATATGATCATGTATCTGAGTTTCGTACTAAGCTCAAGTGGTTGCCTATACGGCTTCGTCGGAATGCTCACATTCTTTCTGTTCTGTACAATATATTGTTTAATCCTGTCACCCCATCTTATCTTAAAGATCGTTTTGTATTGCTCGATAACTCCCATTCAAGATCCCTAAGGTCGTCAGAGAGACTGGAGTTGAGAATGCCTGTGCACTCCACAACTTTTATGGATGGGTCGTTCACCGTCAAAGCTGTCCGATTGTGGAACTCCCTAACAGTTGTGGTAAGACGGGCACGATCACTACCAACGTTCAAAAAAATGGTTAAGGATCACTACCTTCCTCCTACATTTACCCATTGACGTTGATAACTTTCCTATTTGTATGTATGTACTGATACTCTTATATATATATATTTATGTATGTTTATTTGTTATATATATGTATTGATATATGTATATTTTTACTATGAATTAGTAATTATTTGTATTTCTTATATTTTTCCTTCTTAACTCCTATACTTTACACTTTAAGATTGCCCTCTATTTAGCCGCTTATAAAATCCATCCCATGGTTGTCTGGAAGACATTGCCTTTTATCGATAAGACCGCCAATTGTACTTTTCGTTTTATTAGTATTTTTTTTTGTTTGCAATTAAGTGTATAAATATATAAATAATTATTAATTAGTCATACGAACTTTCTAGAAATGTTATGAACACTATATTTATGTGTGGTTTTCTAGTAATTCTAGGTACAAAAGTGACCAGAATTTACAAAAAAAATGTTTATCAGAAATATCTATCAAAATTGTTTCATTATTATTAGCTCAATTCTTAGTATTCCCAACATACATATTCGCGATTCCTGCAACTTATTTATACGAGACGACATCCGTCACAGTGGGCGGTTCTGATAATAGTGTTGTGACGTCACATCCGCATTCCCGTACATTTTGGTATCTATCACCGTCTGATCGTAAAGTAATCGATGCGCTGAATTGAAAACTTTCTCATTTGTTATGGTGCAACGCGAAAATGCGCATATATGAATTACTTTTAACGGTTATAACACCATGAATGTATCATTTAAAAAAACTATAATTTAAAAAAATGGATCTCTTTAAACTTGCCGCTGAAACCTAAAAGAGACATAGCAAATATACGACTCGCATAATTGCTTCAAATGCAGTTAATGCTCTGAACCTATTGCGCAATTCACCAACAAAGTAAATATCATTATACATCTGTCAAATATAGAAATATCCTTTATACACACAACTCATATTCAGGCTTACATAATAATCCGTCCATTCTTATCTGTGTACCTTATAATTGCAATAAAATGTGGGCTTAAATTGTCTACTACCTACAAAGAAGTGCATTAAACAATTAAGCAAGGTATTAAAATGTGACGTTATCAATATTGATGCACCAATAAAGGCATTATCATAATGTATTGAGGACACAAATTTAAAGAGCACTGTGCAGATAAGAAAAAAGTTTTTATAATGCCTACATGTTACTCAATAAATTAATGTAGTAAAATAAATTATTTTAATATAAAACAATCAAGACTGCGAAATGGTTCGAATTTCCTTTTTTTTTTCCTTTTTTAAATTACTCATATTATTATGCCCAGTACTTTTTATCAACATGCTGCGTATATTTTTAATGTTTAAAAATTAAACGTTCTTAGAAATACTGGCCACTTAGTGTGTGCACCTAAAAAGAAAGAAATGAATTTAAATAAGTTAAAAAAATGTCGTTGATTATTTTTGTTTCTTCTAGTTATTTTAAACGTCTACGTTTAATTAAAAAAATCATGCTTAAAAAATAATCTGACGTGAAGTGCGCGAATAAAGTTTGAGCACAAAAAATCCAATCATCTTACGTATAAAGGTACATTTTTTTTTTCAAATTTTTCATCTAATATGTAGCTAGCGTCATTCTACTTGACGAACCATATCTCACGATGAACATCTTCAATAAAAAGATAAAATAAATTATATTTTACGGCAGAACATGAGAAAATCTCTCTTGTAATATTAATTAGGTGAGTTATCTATGTCGCCCAGACGTTATTACGCTTATTCACAGTTCATACCGAACAAAGTGTTTAATATATTGCCGGCTCATTTTCGGGCCCACCATCTTATCTTTCGGTGGTATCAATGGCATTAGTTTTTATCTCTGGCGCAGATTATGTGTACTTTAGATTTTGTTACGGCTATGATAAACGTCACCAAATGGAAATTTTGTTGCGAGCTATTTTTCCATATTTTTTTGGCTTCATATTGTTTCTTTCACATTTCGTTATTAACGTACGTGGGTTGTCTATGATATATGATATATTAAGACTTATATCCATTTTTTATGATTTCGTCAACACCCACGGTTCAGCTGATAAGCCCACCGATTGTGAAATGAGAAAACGCAAATGCAATTACCGCGCTGACGCCCAAATACTGGATCGCAACTTAAATATAAATGGTGCTTAACTACGTTAATCCCGATTAAATGTACTGGCTAAGTGGGCCGTGCGCTGTTAAGAGCAACTTATTATTTGAATGGCGTTCCAGTATTCGGGCGTTAGACAAACAATTGTAAGCGCTGTGTCTTTTAGTTTATGGTTATAACACAAGACATATTGTGTTTTAATGAATGTTTAGATCTATATGTGTGTAGATATCATTACTTATACCAATTTATATTGTTTGTATATTCATTAGTTATTTAATTTTTATTATACACAGTAATAAATAATAACAGTTTATAGTTGTATGCAAAACAACAAAGTACAAATGGCGGTCTTATAATCCTCCTAATCCTCTCTAAGGCAACTTCTGCCAGACAACTTTTATACCTCTCTTCTACTTATTATATTTGAAATTATATTTTTCTTCGACATGGAATTTAATCAAAATGTATGCACAAGAAATATACAAATTAGTAACATTTACTTCTCAGTTCAAGCACTATAAATAAAATACACCCGACAGTCAAATACATAGGTCCTAACCTCACACTAAGATCGAGCCGTGTGTCGTATGTATCAGAATCAGGTATCTTCGAGAGACTTTTCGGTCTCAGAAACACCCAGACTCGAAACAAATATGTACCTGAGAATTACACAAACATTTGTGCTCGTTACAGGGATCAAACCTGCAGCCTTTCTTTCTACAACCGGCATCAAAATATTGCGCCACGACCAATGTCACAATCTCAAAAATATACATCTTCTGGATTATTCTTAAATGGAATTTAGCATTGTTTATTTATGTCAAGTAAGAATGAGACAATTTTGTAAACCAGTTCAGTTAGAACTAAGGAATTGAATTAGCATAAAAATAGTTAAGATCGCCTCGTCTGATGCTGTGTCTTCATATATTGCTTTCCAACTTCACTCGTAAATAAACTTCTTTGTCAACCGTAGATTTTGTTTTCGTCTAATTGAAGCAATATTTCTTTGTAACCATAAATTTGTTTCCCATTTCAAGCTGGTAGGTAATTTATTTGTCTTATTAAATTCAAAACGTCTTTTTAGATTAAGGTCAAGAAGATATCAAGAGCAATGTTTAAATAACGTGAATAAAATTAATGTGATCTCAATCTGGGGGCGCGGCCGAGCCCCCTCCAAGTCGAGCTATAGGCCGTAACATCCTTTTCTCGAAGCAATTCAGACCATTTTCAACCCCCCATAACTTCGTTGTGGCTAAAGCAAGAAGCCTGAATTTTCAGTTACTAAGTAGGCATTGTGTAAACACGGTATATTTAAAATTTCATTCAATT
Source organism: Hyles vespertilio (assembly GCA_009982885.2). NCBI lineage: Eukaryota > Metazoa > Arthropoda > Insecta > Lepidoptera > Sphingidae > Hyles > Hyles vespertilio. The sequence goes on along the minus strand of CM042814.1, from coordinate 4,346,380 downwards.
TGAACCAGTAGTTTAAGAATTATAATGTGTCAAACTTTCGTAATTTTGTCACTCACTGACTGACTGACCGATCATCAAAAGTCTAAGGCACTTCTAGCAGACATAGAACCTTCAAATTTAGAATATAATTAGTGTTTAGTGTCTAAAGTAAGGGAAAATTCAAACATTTCATAATTTGTGTCTAGTTTTCTAGATAGACCAACTGCGTGAATAACTTTGTAATCCCATATAAATGTATAGGATTACAAAGTTACATTTGCAGTTAATGAATCATTGTACCCGTATATAATGGAATAATAGTTGTAGATAGATATCTATATACATGAGGCATAATAGGAGGGGATATAGAGAGAGAAATGGTGTATTCAGCCCATGAAACTGTACAACATTTCTCTAGAAAAACATAACGAAGAAAAACTTGCAAATAAATAGATTAAATTACTCGAAAATATCAATTACAATGAAAGAAAGAACATTAATAATCAAATCCGCTATATTTGTGATAAATTGATACCTACAAAAATAAGAAAAATCCATAAGACAGAGGCTTTAAGAAAAATCGTTAGTATCGATATTCTAGAAGTAAGAAGTACCGAAAAGGAAAAAAAGTAGGATTCTACAAAAAGACGTGAGATCCCATCAAAAACATCCTGTAAAAAAATTCCAAGTCTCGCAGCTCAGGTTTTCTACCGCAAAAAGTTGTGAGATGCATGTAATACCAAGTCGATTAATTTATTTAGTCCTTAAGGGACCTTCTATAGAAAGTTATTACGTTAGTTATTACCATATCAATATTAAAAATTCTTTACGTTTTAAATAAATAGATCGACTTGGCCAGTAGCATTATGTATAAATTGTACGATACATTATGTTTTCATGCGATGGCCAAGTCGATCCATTTATTTAAAACGTAAAGAATTTTTAATATTGATATGGTAATAACTAACGTAATAACTTTCTATAGAAGGTCCCTTAAGGACTAAATAAATTAATCGACTTGGTATTACATGCATCTCACAACTTTTTGCGGTAGAAAACCTGAGCTGCGAGACTTGGAATTTTTTTACAGGATGTTTTTGATGGGATAAACATTTTGTTTGATCCTACCTGTTTACTTATACGAATTTACTGAAAAATATGCCCCACCAAAGACATTATTTCTTAATATTTTGTAAAATAGATTTAGATTTTGTTTTCGTCTAATTGAAGCAATATTTCTTTGTAACCATAAATTTGTTTCCCATTTCAAGCTGGTAGGTAATTTATTTGTCTTATTAAATTCAAAACGTCTTTTTAGATTAAGGTCAAGAAGATATCAAGAGCAATGTTTAAATAACGTGAATAAAATTAATGTGATCTCAATAAACATTTTGTTTGATCCTACCTGTTTACTTATACGAATTTACTGAAAAAAATGCCCCACCAAAGACATTATTTCTTAATATTTTGTAAAATATATCAATGTACGTACACAAATACACGCCGTTTTTCCCAGAAGTGGTATGTATGTATGTAAATACCATAAAATATTAAAAAATATATATATGATAATACATATTCATATATAATATGCTATGATTCAATCTTCACACCTACTTACCCCTACAGATATATTGCCTAGGCTTAATCTTCTCCTGGTAGTAATAGAATTACGGCTACAATTAAACTGTTCAGTGAAACGGAGCACATGTATTTCAATAGTACGATTATTGCTATGTATTAAGATAAAGCAAGATTCAATACATTTTAAGTTATTAATTAATCTTGCTTAAATATATCTGTAAAGAATTAAATAGAAGTCATCCGTCCATCCAGAAATGCTGAAATTTAAACCAAATAATATTTTATTGTATTAAGAAACATTATAAAAACTGAAACAACTTTTAATATAACAAACTTTCCCGTATAATTTGTATTCAAAGTAACAATGAAACATAATGCTCAAATTTGTTTTATTTTTTTCGTTTGTTTCGTTTAAACACAGAAAACGGTTGACAAGTAAGCACAACACTTTGTTTTTTATTCATCAACAGCCAACATATTTGCGAAGATTGGCACCTTGTTTAGTTTGTTATAATATAAAGAATTGCTTTAAAGATACACTACTTTCTAGGGGAAAAAAATCAAGTTCCAAATTAATCTTACTATGAGACAAAAGCTGACAATACCTATGATTATACATTATGTTAATAATGTAGAAAGACGTATATCAATTTCGTTTTAATAATATATAGTAATACTTATCAGATGCTAAATAGTGTAAACTGGTATCTCGTACGAGTATAATGTTATGTTAAAAACCTCAACAACACAAACTAGTGGCTTCAACCATCAACTTAATGAATTTGAGATGAATTGTAATGACTGTATTAGTTTTAGTTTGTGTTTAATGTAATTATTATTTTTTCTAATCATCTAGTTAATTTAATTTAATTTAGTATCCACCTATTTCTCTCTATTTTGTATATTTTATTTTTTAATGTGTGGTAAACGGTGTTGATGGCATGATTAGCATATGTAAGTACTTAAATAACTGTTATTCGTATCTCCTGTATTGTGTCATTGTTTGTTTACCTAAAAAAAGAGGTAAAAAAAACCTAAATACTCGTATTCTCAACAACAATAAGAATAAAAATATGAGAATACAATAATGAAAAACCATTGTCCCCATGCGAACGCTTTGAGTATAATTAGGAAAATGTTAATTAATAGTATATTTGAACTTCATTCAAATTAATTATGAAAGAAAATATTGCAAAGAGCCGCCGGTCCTTTTATCTCTAACAAATAATTTTGCAATTTCATCGCCTTTAATTTTATTTTTATAAATGAGAATAACAGCGGATTTTCGAAGAGTTTCAAAAGGGCTAATTTAAAACATTTAATTTTAAGAAACCAAGTAGATAGATAAGATATAATTATAAGAATTTCTATGGTATGTAATTCCGCCAACCCGCACTAGGCCAGCGTGGTGGACTATATGGCCTAACCACTCTCAATCGTACTATCGATTGTAAAGGAGGCCCGTGCCCTGCAGTGGGACGTATATGGGCGTATATGGGCTGATAAAGATCACTTATGTTACTATTTTAATTTGATTCTAGTAATACTTAGCTGTTATTTGTTATTCAATTCACGTTGTGACGCCTGCAGCAGCCTTAGCATGATATCAAAATTTTAAGTGCATTAAATATAAAAAACAAGGTAATTACAAATTTGTATGTTTTTTTTTCATCAGTTTTCGGTCTTCATAATTAATGATAACATAATAATAATATTTTAAAGTCACCTTTTTAGTTATACGTAATCTTGCTAGGTTTTAGTATTTCACCACGAAAAACTTGTTTCCCTGAATTAGGTCGACGGCAGCCAAGCAAATAATTCTAAATTGACACAAACGGCTTATAGCTTCTGCACCATGCATAAAAATGATTTAATGTTTACTTTAGGTAAAGAGATACGAGTATGTAATAGAAACGACGTCTAAGATATACATTGGTTACCCACGAAACAAGCTTTGAGCTTAGTCTGGGGGCCATGGTTATCTCAGCAGCAATAGCTAATGTTACTAATATAGCATATATGTTTTGCATATATGCTACAACTTGATATTTTTGAATTTATTTATTGTTTTTATTTTAGACAGCAAAAAGTCGTATACATCAACAAAAAAGCAATAAAGATAATCGTACGTTATTTTAATATTTTAAAAATTATTATGAAAATAGGACTCAGCATAAAACAAAGACTCACACTTCCCAAAACACTGTTTTTCATTTTACAAAGAATGTGTGAAAACCTCATCTGCATGCATCGCCCTATATACAAATATTTTTCATGCCGCTTTTTCTTATTTAACAATTTGGGCACTCATCAAAGACATAGTACCAGCTCACGCAGTATCGTTACACATACGTATATCAAAATAGCTGCTGAGCGGTTTCCAGAGTGTTTTTGTTATCTTTTCTAATTACACACTCGATGCTAAAGAGATCTGAGTAATTATCACAATTACTTTAAACCTTGACTGATTGCCATTGCCTGATAAGCCACTAGGCGAACATAAAGTGGCAACTCACATCTAAACATCTGGCGAATAAAAGTTTAATTTAGTTGAATTACGGATCACAAGTCACATGTTGGAACAGATAAGGTGTAACGTCAATCAATTATTTTTTATTGCTAAGCATTGCCGGCTTATCACCCCTCAGATCATTTTTCCGAAATCTTCTATAACTGAATCCAATTTTCTATGACATACTTTATTCTATTTTTGTGTATTCATTAATACATAACCCTACGCTTTTTCCCAGAAGGGTAGGCAGAGGGGCAACCAGGACGTTTCGCCTATCGCTATATCAGGCACAAATTCCAAACTCCAGGCTGATAATGAATAGTAAAATCCAATATCAGTTTTCCCGACACACGGTTACAACCCAAGATCTCAGCTTTGCAGTCATGGGTCATCATCATCATGGGTATGAACCCTAGTAAAGCTGTGCAACGGAGGAAGACTGTTTTAGCAGATTTACCTAAAATAAACAATAAATCTAGGACCAACTAAAAATATATAATACTCTAATTACAAAAAGGACATAAAATATACTTCAGAAACCGAATACTAAACCGCCGAAAATTATATTTGTAGTAAAATGTTTGTTATATTTGATTATTTTGTTATTATATAACTACATTAAATAAATTTTAATACAAATGTTGTTTCATACCTGTAATTAGTGAATAGACTAGTCCATAAATTGTACTAGTTTAAAAAATAAATATGAAATAAAATGAAAATAATTTATTGAATCCATTAAAATGTTCAACATCGTTTAGATTCAGTATTTTTTTTTATCTACCACCCGGTTCGGAAAGCGGTTTTCACTAGAGAAGAAGGGCAAGAAACTCTAGTGTTGCTCTTTTCAAAACCAGTTTACAATGTAGTTATTATTACATAATTTACATGTTGGTTTAAATCAGAGCATTAATAATTTGTTATAAATTTACAACAAATATTTTTAATACGAATATTATTATATCTGGGGGCACGGCAGTGCCCCCTCCAAGTCGAGCTAAAAAGCGGCACAGCCGTACTATCCTTTTCTCGAAGCAATTCAGACCATTTTCAACCCCTCATAACTTCGTTGTGGTTAAAGCAAAAAGCCTGAATTTTCAGTTACTAATTAGGCATTGTGTAAACACGATATATTTAAAATTTCATTCAATTTGAACCAGTAGTTTAAGAATTATAACTTGTCAAACTTTCCCAATTTTGTCACTCACTGACTGACTGACCGATCATCAAAAGTCTAAGGCACTTCTAGCAGACATAGAACTTTCAAATTTAGAATATAATTAGTGTTTAGTGTCTAAAGTAAGGAAAAATTCAAACATTTCATAATTTCTGTCTAGTTTTCTAGATACACCAACTGCGTGAATAACTTTGTAATCTCATATAAATGTATAGGATTACAAAGATACATTTGCAGTTAATGATTCGTTGAACCCGTATATAATGGAATAATAGTTGTAGATTGGTATCTATATATATTATATATGAGGCATAACAGGAGGGGGGTATAAAGAGGGAAAGGGTGTATTCAGCCCATTAAACTGTACAACATTCCTCTAGAAAAACATGACAAAGATAACCTTGCAAATAAATAGACTAAATAGCTCGAAAACAATCACCATGAAAGATAGAACACTAATAATTAAATCCGCTATACTTGTGATAAATTGATACCTACAAAAATAAGAAAAAACCATAAGACAGAGGCTTTAAGAAAAATCATTATATATATTCTAGAAATAAAAAGTACCGAAAAGGAATAAAGTAGGACTACAAAAAGACGTGAGATCCATCAAAAACATCCTGTAAAAAAATTCCAAGTCTCGCAGCTCAGTTTTTCTACCGCAAAAAGTTGTGAGATCCATGTAATACCAAGTCAATTAATTTATTTAGTCCTTGATTAAGGGACGTTCTGTATAAAGTTATTACGTAAGTTATTATCATATCAATATTAAAAATTCTTTACGTTTTAAATAAATAGATAGACTTGGCCAGTAGCATTATGCATAAATTGTACGATACATTATGTTTTTATGCGATGGCCAAGTCGATCTATTTATTTACAACGTAAAGAATTTTTAATATTGATATGATAATAACTTACGTAATTACTTTATACAGAACGTCCCTTAATCAAGGACTAAATAAATTAATTGACTTGGTATTACATGGATCTCACAACTTTTTGCGGTAGAAAAACTGAGCTGCGAGACTTGGAATTTTTTTACAGGATGTTTTTGATGGATTATAATTACTATGGCTGAGTGAAGCGAAGTCGCCCAGAACGAAGAATCAGTATACTCTTTTTCGCCAAAGCAGTGAATAATTGCGAAAGCCTAATGTAATCCATCAATGAATCCGTTACAATGTAAGCAAATCGGATAGACCAGTCTACGCTAGCAGCACCCGTTCACGAGTATGACGCATGTGCCAGCCATCGGCCTCCTCAACCATGTTGCAGGGAAGTGACCGACCTGGCAAACGACGCCACCGCAAGCACAGACTTTTTAGCGAGCATGACACACCCAATCACTTACACAGGAAAACAATGGCAAATTTGACAAGTTACTTAATTTAAATGATATTATACAGAGCATACTAAGACTTCCGCTCCGAGATACTACGCATTTATTTAATTTTATTCTATTCCCAAGCCATCTATCATCTAGATATTCTGAAATATGCTTTATTGCATAATTTTTACTTGATAGTTGCTTTGAATTTTGTAATAGATAAGGCTTTAATGTGACTGGGAACTTTGTTATAAAAGTGTATACAGTAACCCTTAAAAGATTTGCTGATCTTGTGGAGTCTGGTCTTATGCGTTGCTAGATTATTCTTATTCCTAGTATTTATTTTTTTATGAATATCGCTAATCTTACGAAAACATTCTTTATTTTTATGGACATAAACTAAATTTTCAAAAATATATTGTGATGCTACTGTCATTAAATTTATCTCTTTAAATTTTTCTCTAAGAGAATATCTAGACCCTAGCGAATAAATTGAAATATAATAATAAAAAATAAAAATATAGTCTACTTTACCATACGTTTAATACCAAGAATTCTCAACAAGCCACATCCGTCCTAACAACAAAATATATCAATTTAAGTAAGTGTGAACTCTATTGTGAATACATCGCGATGATAAAACCAAATAAAAATGGACAAAAGAACATCAATTGATGGTCACAGCTGCACCGTCAGTTATGTCACAAGTTATAGGCGTGAGGAGATTGAAGCTCAATTCACATTATCCTGCTGATTTGTTAGTTAATAGTTCAATGTTGCTCTGTTAATCTTTTTCATATTGACATTACATACATACATAATAAGCTACCGACCAAAATCAGTTTCAGACTAAACTGTGACCCTTAACTCTCTATTTCATTTTTGTATCAGCCCATATAAGTCCCACTGCAGAGCACGGGCCTCCTCTACAATCGAAAGTACTATTGACAGTGGTTAGGCCAAATCATATGCATATATCCATATCATCTATTTCATTTAGTTGAATCAAATGTCAAAGCGTTCAAGAAGATCAGAGTAAAGGTTATTATTATATTATCTATATTAGCACATTAGCTCATTAGACTCACCACCGCCTCCTCGCCCCTCTAGCTATAAAACGGCCCCGCTTTAAGCTAAGCGAGTAACCATTCCTTGCTATGTTTATGTTATATGTATTTATTTATTTATAATTCTTTATTGTACACAAAATATATTAAACTAATTTTACAACTAAGGGACTTATGAAATAAGTACGTACAAATGGCGGCCTTATCGCTAGCGGCGATCTCTTCCAGACAACCTTTGGATGTATTAGAATGAATAGGAGAAGGACAATCTACGACCGATCCTAAAAATGCTATCTTTCCTATAAGGACGTAAGTGTTTACAACAATTACTTATCCTACAGCACCCCACGCTTTATAGCAAGAAAATGTATGTATTTTACTCCATTTTCTTTCGAATCTTAAACTCATTATCAATTATTTTTTAGTTGGATATTTTATGCAAACGTGTTTTTTTAGTTTTTTAAACTATAATGTAATTGCTGGCACTAAAACATTATCTACGGCTGTCTTATCAAAGAAAGACAGCAGCGCGCAAATTACCAACTTTTAAATTATTATCAATAAAAAATTTTTTTTACTATTTTGGATAAGATAATGTCATATACTTTTTAAATTATTGTGTTGTCATCGGTCCTGGATAAGTTTGAATTAAATCTGATCGTTCAAAGTAGGGCAAAATTGAGCTCAAAGGAGTCGGTTCCATATATACTATACATACAAACATACAGGTGAAGCTAATAAAAGCGTGTTAAAATATCTATTATCGAATTGTTCCAGATATGTTTTCATAATGAAAACAATAAGCATTTAAGCTCGTATTCTAGCATCATCATGTACAATTTAATAAATTTGAAAGGACAAAAACCAATCCTAATATTTTCACAACAGCATGACAACAACGCATTGGGAAGCGAAAAAATCGTAGACAATCAAATGGAGGGTCAAAGGTGCCAAGAATTGATGCTCGATTGTTGTTAGTTAGTCCATGCAACTGCTTTTTTTCGTTTACTTTTCACGATTCGGGATATACTGATCCTAGCTTATAAGAGATGCTGCGGCGGTTATGAGGTTGGGATAGTCTCAGTATTATAGGCACCAATCAAAAACCTGCATTTTCAACAATTAACCTTATTGTTGGTAAACACAAATGCAAGAAACCCAAGATATGGTTTTATTGTTTCATTTATATCACGTATGTAAGATATTAAACAATAAAGATAGTATTATCCTATTAAATACAGCATTATCCTTAGCAACAAAATGTATATAACAGTAGATATTTATGAAATTATCGCTGCTTTCGACTACTGTTTAGTATCGCATGAAGTACGTACAGTAATAAAAAGAAAACATATTTGTAATGATTTCATACTACGAAGTTAAATAGGAATCTATCAGTGTCTGTATCTTAAAATAATAATACTTCATCATTTTCACAAACATAATATATTTAAATTATTATATTAATCATTGATAATAAACAAAGAATTTGTGCCCGATATGGCGATAGGCTCGCCACCTATCACATTGTGGGACGGAACATACAAGGCGAAATGTGGGTGTCCTGGCACCTCTGCCTACCCCTTCTGGGATATAGGCGTGAGTTTATGTATGTATGTATGATAATAAACAAAATATCAAGTCAATAATCCTTTTAAATTATATTTTCTTAAATTGTGATTGCTCCTTATTAAAGTAAAATTAAAACAAAACGTTTTTGTTCGCAGTTTTCGAGCCCATCAGAGTTTGACTACCGCTTCGGAAGTTCTTCTGTTGTTTGTACAAACCAATAGTCACAAAGGTAAGAAACAAAACGTTTTTAAATAACTTACCATGACTATACTTGCTAAGTTAAGTTTCGCTTTAATATGAAATCTTTCAGTTATTCACAAATATGTATAAATCTTTCGATTCTGAGTGTTGTAAAACAAGACGCGACAAGATTGGGTGTTAAAGTGGTGTTTCGCACTATCCAAAACGGATGAGACTCGACCTGTTAATATACTCAATGTACTGGTAGAACTATACTTATGTGAGCATACAATAATCATGATTAACAAGTTTCTTCTGCTAACCACGGCTTCTCTAAACTTTTACTAATTTCTAACAAGATTTAATCCAAAAACTAATAATAGTCATAATTTAAATCAAATAAAGCATAAATCTGAATATTGCTTAAAGTTTGTCTCTTGGGCGTAAGAGAAATCGTGCGCGTTTCAACGACAATAGTAAAACGACTGAGTTTGAGATACGGAGAGCGATCGGTTTGATCCAGTTACTTCGAGTCTTAACTACGCTAGGATTGAAACTTTGACATGAACCATGTGTAGTTCTACTCAGCAAATCCAGTTTCTTAGTCTGTATTGAATACTATTGAAATGTGTATGCTTGATTTAATAAGGTTCAATATCAAAGATATTTTCAACATTGAATAATAAAATATAATTTGACTATTAGATCTTATTATCTTGGACTCATACCCGAGACTGGAAAAAATCAGTTTAACCTTAAGTAAAAACATAGATAATTTATAACATTTTAAGTCATCTTTGGTGACTATTACAATTCCCAAATGGTAACAATCGAGTCAAAATTTATAAATACCTTTACAATTTGTTTATTTTTATAACGAGCATAGAATTTTCGTGATATTAAGCGAAACGACCGCTCATAGACAGGAGCAAAACCAAGTAGCATCATGAGTAACAAAGCAATTCTTGGCATTTCGTGTCACTGACCTATGACATAAGATGCTAAGAAGTGTTAATATGTCCAGTAGGATAGAGATCCTACTAGCCAGAAGGCTACCTTGACCAAACTGGTACACAACAGTGCATTTACACGGCAGTTTGGCAAGATAAGTAGATATTGCTTAAAAAGTCTTCACTTTAACTATACAAAGAGAGACATAAGTGCAAATACAATCATTTTTATAGCGAATTATTAGACATTAAGTGTAAAAATGAGAAAACGCGTTTATGATTATGAGCTATGAAACACGGTGGCGGCGCTTTCAGCTCGGGGGCATTATCGGCGTTTATTATTTTCCTTTATGGCTTTCTCGCATTGTCATTACCACGAATTTTTACATCAATATAAATTTTATAGGAATCTGATTCTTCCTTAAACGCAACTTGGGCATTGTCGCATAGTGGCCGAATAACTGTCAAGTTAGGAACTATAGGTATCATATCTGCCATTTACATTTATGTCATTGACATAAAATAATCATTAATTTTTTATAAAATTTATGTCGACCCAAGTCAAGAATTCGTCTTTTAAACACATGCTTCCACAAATATTTAATAATGGAATTTCTGTAAATATGACAATGTTTATCTTTAAAAATGTATGTATTCATCTACATAAAAATATCCCTTGACTGACATCAAACAAAGTAACAGACCACTCAAAAATTCCAACAAACAACACTCAATAAAAAAAAATTATGTTCGTTCGTTGTAGTAAGTCAATGAGTTTATAGTTGGCAGCACTAACAGCCCAGCCATAATTTGATTACACCCCATGTGCTAGCCAAATAGATTAGCTTTGGCATGGCGATGCGCAAGGATGCTTTCAAAATGTAATTTCTGTACCAACCCGTTATACCATAGACTCTCATACATTGACCTATAGATATATTTTACAAATGGCCTTTGACTCAGTGACGTGCATTCTATATAAACTTTAATAAACTGGTTAATTTAAAAGCTTACAAAATTCGATATGTTGTTTACATTTATAGTTCACATTGCAAAGTCAATTCATATTCAGTCGGGGGAATACGTATCTAATTTCATATGACATTTGACAAAATAAACTCAATTATACTGCAGCTATTATTGAATAATGTTAATGTTTTGACCACTGTATCACCAGTAGCCTATATAAATAAAATAGATGCGCCACGTTGTTTAAGTATCACGCAACAATTACTGGTTATTATTTTTTATTTTATTCTTGAGATATCATTGTCTAAAAATATCACAAAAAGACTATAAAATATAAGTTACTAAAATTGTAACCCGTGTAGGCGTGAACGGCGAAACAATTTTTATGGGCTGTGATGTCAGCGATACATGTTCTCATATCGACTAGAAGGTGTAAACGTATTGTAAATATTTATAATTATAATAATAGATAATGGACATCCAGACAATAGCTCCATGAAGTCCTGTGTCATGGGTATCAGAAAATACGAGACAGTTTTAATTCACAGACTTTTCATACAAACATTCAAACCTATGACAGATAAATGCTTAAGGTTCATTAAATATTTGTCTGAGTACGGTAATCGAATCCGCGGCCGTTTTGTTTTACAGTCGGTGTCTAACCAGCTTCAACACGGCGACTGTCAAATTTATTTATGTATTTATTTATACACTCTTCATTGTTCACCACAGATATAATATAATACCTTTAAGATAAAAAAAATACACTGCCCCATATTCGAAAATAAATACATTTCAAAAAAGTGTTTTGTTGTGAAATCTTAAATCAAATTTGAGACACGTTCAACGGGTAAATCTGTGTGTTTTACAATATCTACTAATGTAATTAAAATACTCCAGCAAAAGAATTTCCACTTAAAATAGTTAATATTACAGCTTCAAACGCCTATCTAAAGTAAGATCATTCCAAACATATTCTCAAATAGCTAGTTTAAACTAAGTCTATGCAATAATAATTCTTAGACTAGAATTTAATCAAGCAAAATATTTGGCGAATTTTGAGGTGTTGCGTTTAGAGTTGTAGCAAACGGAACAATACTCTTCATCTTTTAGTTAGTGTGGAATTTATATTATGACAAGTTATATTGTCGCCATAGTAATAAAAGCTCATATAATAAATACACTTGAAAAAGCTAAATATTTGAGTCATTAATAGCATTGTCACTTATATTTGGAGGAAAAGGTGTTATATTCGCTATTTTATTCATTTTTTTACAAAAAATCATCTACCCTTTTTGTATATTTATTGATATTCGGGGTACTTCTTTGATGGCAGAGTATTCCCTAACCAGAGCAAAGGCATAAATCATGAACAAAATCACAAATTTATTCACAAGTTACATTTTTGTCACTTATATTATAGTTTAATGTTTTTCAAATGGGGGCAGAAGTCGCAGGACACCCACATTTCACCTTGTAAGTACCTTCCCACGACGTGATAGGAGCGAGCCTATCGCTGTATCGGGCACAAATTCCTGATTCCAATTTTCAATAATACCAATAAAAATCGAATCGGTCGAATCGACTCACCAGTCATTCCCACAATAACCAAAGCAATCGTTTCACAGATGTGAACATCTGCGCACTCCATAACCGTACAATGATACATAGCCAAGATATCAAATGTCCCGTAATGAAAGGGCGTTAAGTCCGAACCATATAGCCCTACAAATGGACCTTTTGTGTAGGCATTTCGAAAAGGTTGTATTACAAGCTCTGTTTGTGCTTTTAAATCTAATGTTTGTTGGGTAGACTTGTACATTTAGATGACAAAGGCCTTTAGCCTTGGGGTATACAGGATTGTGTTAGGGGCCGCTCAATAGTGGTTAGTTGGATCAATTGCTAGATATATACAGGGTATATCAAGACTGCTACCGAAAACGAAGCCGGGTGGTAGTTTAAGCGACTTCAGACACAATGCAACAGAAAAAGTTGCAAAAAAAAGCGACAATTTTTTTTGTTATTTTTTTCCTATGGCCATATTTGGGTGGTAAATACATTTTTTCCTAAAATAATAGTGTATACCCTTTAATTTATTAATACTGTATGGTATAGAAGAGTTTAAATTATTATTTTAGCAAAAACTATGGATTTATCACCCAAAAATGACGATATTTAAAAAATCATAAAAAATAATTGTCGCGTTTCTTTGCGAAATTTTTAATTGTATTGTGTTTGTAGTCACTAAAACTACCATCTGGCTTCGTTTTCGGTAGCAGTCTTGAGATACCCTGTATAATAATGTTGCGTTAGTAAGTTGATCTACCAGAAGTAACACACTATTTCGATAAAATTTTCGAGGTATTCCAGTTATTTAATCATACTGCTATAAAAAAGGGCAACAAAACTCATTGAATCATACATTCTTAGAGCGATTTCTTCATGTTATTTTTGTAAGTATTATAGTTTATATTTAATGTTTTTCCACTACTGTGCCTACATTACCCTCGCTTCCTAAATATTGAATATATCTCTAGAAGGCAAGTGTCTTTACACATTTTTAATGCAAATGATATTTGTGTGTCTTTCATAAATAAAATGTTTTAAAATTAATGTTCATTCCCGTCTGAATTTAATAATAGTAAGTATGATTTTGAAGGACGAATGTTAGTCACAAGTATATAGAGTATTGTAAGGCACCCCTTTTCTAAAGATGCTAATTTTATCACGCTTGCCCACAAATGTACCTTTTGTGTAACCAAAGAAGGGTTATATTACAATGACCTTGGTGGGTTTTTTATAACCTAATGTAAAGGTATCCTCGCGTCACTCTTTATTAACTCATATTAAAGCTGTGGAAGATACAATCATTTGTTTATTCATGTACGAATAAGTACAAGTAATGTAATGTAATGTTCCCGTAGTTATAGGGTCGAATGATCACAAAAAAGGGCAAAATAGTGCTTTGTGTCATGGCTGTCTATAGAATTCAAGTTGGCCATATTAGGAGGTATAGAAACGTGTTGGATACTGTTTTAATACAAGTGGCGATAGATTTAATGAAATACCTTAGAGCAAATAGGACGCAAGACTATTGTACCAGTTTCTACAGTACAGTTGTCTATATAGCTAATAAATTCATTACATGTATAGAAACATATTTCATTTGAAACAATGTATAATTTTATGTTTGGTCTAATGTTTTAAAAAAAATGGAATATGAAATATTCTCAAATATGCTCTATATCCTAAAAGTAATTCTACTGTAATGAAGCGTCCAAGAATACCAATATAAAGTGGTAGAGCTAAGATATTCTCAATCATAACTCTGCATGAATGGGCAGGCTCTTCCGCAATGCCACTGTCTCAGAGGAGATTGACGGGAATCGACAGTGTACAGTACAGTGACACAGTGTGAAGTGAGTGAAATTGCTGGATGTCCAATACTTCTAAGTCAATACAATACATTATTGACTTAGAAGTATTGGATACAATACAATCTAAGTCTTTATCCTTCCCGCTTCCCCCCCAATTTCTTCGACTTGTTCGTCAGTTTGCCAGACCTATGTAATAACAAAAACTGTGATGAGTGAACTACTACAAAATATTTAACAATACGCTATAAAACCTAAAAATTCCTTTCAAAAATAATCCGGTGAGTGAACTCCAAACGTATGTTGTATTATTGTTTTAAAGAAGCGATATGAAAACATATTAATGTGATATTTATAGTCACTTTCGTAACGGCCCAGCATTTCATCATGAGAGTAGTACTAATGGCCAACACTGACATATTAATGTCTGAACTATAGATTACTTACATACCAATGTGAAAAATATATCGTAAACTGTGTATTATTTTACTCTTCGATAAATAAAGATATTTCTTTCAGAATTCGCCGGAAACACATTTTTCTAGTGTTTTGCGATTTATGGTTTGATACATTGACCCGGTCGGGTTGGGCGGTCGTTTATCAACAATGCGTAAACATTTAACACTGTCTTTGTATTTACTGTAATATAACAACTTTTCCCATACATCGATCATGGTTTTAACAGAATATAGACATTCTGAGTGACGTAAAAAAATTGACTGAATTAAGTAGATCCTGAAGAATATATAGATAATTTTATAAACATGTTTAAGTATGTTAAAATTACCAGGCATTTTAAAACGCATTCCGTACACAAGTGAGGTGCATATTAGTGAAATTATATTTAATTTTCTTACACTAACAACTCATAATAGTTCGACAACGTAAGAGGATGAGAAACGTAAAACTTCACGAAAAAAAATAATTATAATATTTTATATACTGGGTATCTCAAAACTGCTACCGAAAACGAAGCCGGGTGGTAGTTTTAGTGACTACAAACACAATGCAACTAAAAATTTCGCAAAGAAACGCGACAATTATTTTTTATGATTTTTTAAACATCGTCATTTTTGGGTGTTAAATTCATAGTTTTTGCTAAAATAATAATGTAACCTTTTTTAAACCTTAGATTATTTATAAATAAAAGGGTATACACTATTATTTTAGGAAAAAATGTATTTACGACCCAAATATGGTCATAGGAAAAAAATAACAAAAAAAATTGGCGCTTTTTTTGCAACTTTTTCTGCTGCATTGTATCTGAAGTCACTTAAGCTACCACCCGGCTTCGTTTTCGGTAGCAGTCTTGAGATACCCTGTATGAAGATAGAATTTGTGTCGATTTCCGCAAAATAATTGCGTATTTTTTTTTTTATATCTCGGTTACCTAATATTTCTACTCTCGGCATGATTAATTTGACATATCATGAAGAAAGAAAGCGTTGTAAATACTTTTTTTTTTTTACTTCAATAGTATTTCTTTTCTCTCAATAGAATTCTTGAGTGCAAACTGTAAGGGAGCCCCAAGTTCACCAGAGCATTATTATTATACATTTGAAAAAGAATCCTATCCATTTTATTCGATTTTAAATTCAAACCAACCAACTCAGTGAACTAAAAACCAAGTACGGTGACCGTCTTACGCACTTCAAAAACTCCACTTATCAAAGTATTCCAAGTAAAGAACTATTCACGGTTTAATAAACCCAATAATCGATTCACCCTTCACTAACCGAGCCAGTATCTGCTTAATACTCGAAAATAAACTTTCGTATTTCGCAAATGGCACTAGCTTACCAGTTCGCCAAGCCTATAATAATTATAATAAATATTTCCTTATAATAACCCTCTTAAACCTTTATAAAGAGGTAATTTCAAATCGCCCGGTTAAATTAACTATCGTCCGAGACCCAAGGGCCCTTATTTAAATCGGCTGCCAAAAATAATTCTTGTTGGGTTAGGCCGGCCATTTGTCAAAGCAAAATGGACTTTGAGACCATTGTATAAGGTGTTTTTGTAAATAATTGAGGTGGTAGAGCTCTGTAAACAGCGTGTTTCCTCTCGAGTAAAATGTGTGTTGTTATTTTATTTTGAGATGAGCGCTAATTTATGAAATGTAAACATTTTAGGTTTTTTATGGCTTAATTTAACTTTGTACTAATTAGGCGGATAGATATTATTATGGAATTACTTTGGACCTCTTTTTTTAGTCTAAAAAGTTTTTGCACACACCTAATATTAATGTACTATGTACATACATTAATTTATTTAAAATCCGATGCAATGTAACCAATATATGGTGTAGCCAAATAAATTCAAGTTTTTTTTTTAATGCACCCCATAAAACATAAGTTTCCTTCGACAAGATCCTTAGCGATCTATATACATTCATTACATACATATTTGATATACATCCAGCGAATTTCTACAACCTTGATTAACCATACTTCTTAATCCAAATGAAAAAACATAATTAGAGCGCAAAGTTATGCCTACAGATTCAGGAATATGAGCAAAAGATTAGCTATATACACAAGACAGACTAGACATACGAATTTCGTATTCCTAATGGAAAATTAGGTTATGGTTAGGTTATGGTCAGGGATGCTCCTATCTAGTGGTCATGGCCTGCCCTAGTATAGGTGCTACGAGTACGCGACCTCGGCCCCCGAGCTACTGCAGTCACCTTAACTTCCCGTCCGTGACTGCAGTATCCACTCCCTCAGGCCATACTCTCCTTTCCTATAACATCCTTTACCCACAAATCCTATTTCCTTTCCCCGGTTAATGGCGGGCAGCAGCGTCATTAACGCCAGTCCCCTACTGCGCTCGCCAACCCGCCTGCCAAGCGTGGCGAGTATTGGCAAATACCCCCTTAATGGCGACACTTATAGAGACCAGGCCCCCAGTCCCCGGCAGCCCCACTATTCCTGGCTATGGTAGCAGTCATGGTTACGGTGGGGCAGGGGGTGCTAAGAATCCCCGGGTTGGCCCCGGCTACCACCCCCGACGACGACTGGCCCTGGTAACACACAACATTCGCACATTGAGGACAGACGAGAAGATTGTCGAACTGGAAGAAGAATTGAGCAGGTTACACTGGGACATTCTGGGGTTATCGGAAGTCCGAAGAATCGGGGAGGATACGATAACCCTGAAGTCTGGTAACCTGCTCTTCTACCGGGGGGACGACCAACAGTCCCGAGGAGGTGTCGGATTTCTCGTCCACAGGTCTCTCATCAACAACATCGTATCCATCGAAAGTGTGTCGAACAGGGTAGTATACCTTATACTCAGAATATCCAAAAGATATTCGTTGAAGGTCATACAGGTATACGCGCCGACCTCGACACACCCAGATGAAGAAGTAGAGGAGATGTATGAGGACATAAGTCGGGCCATACATACTTCCAAAACCTACTTCAATGTTGTTATGGGGGACTTCAACGCAAAGTTGGGCAAGAGAAGCGATGCAGAGTTGAAAGTGGGGCAATTTGGACATGGGCAACGGAACCCCAGGGGTCAGAGGCTGGCCGACTTCCTGGAGAAAGAGGGACTCTTTGCGATGAACTCTTTCTTCCAGAAGCCGCCTCACAGGAAATGGACCTGGCTGAGTCCTGACGGTTCTACGAGAAACGAGATAGATTTCATCTTGACGACGAATAGACGGATATTCAGAGATGTCTCTGTGATCAACAGGGTGAAAACCGGCAGTGATCACCGAATGGTTAGGGGCACCCTGAATATCAATGTCCAATCGGAAAGGCGTCGCTTGATGAAATCTACGCTCCGACCTACTCGCGCCCATATCCAAAACCCCGAGAGCTTTCAACTCGAGCTGACAAATCGCTTTGATTGTCTAGGAGAAAACCTTGCAGTGGACGAGCTAAACAGCGGTTTGGTAGAAGCTGTCCATACGGTGGGATCTAAGTATTTTAGACCTCGCCGTAGAGATAGACCACAAAAACTCTCGATCCACACTCTTGACCTCATGGCCGAACGTCGATCTTTAGCGCTGCAGTCTTCCGTTGACGCCGAAGCATATCGGCGGCTCAATAGACAGATCTGGAAGTCCTTGCGACACGATGTCCGTGCTCACAATACTGTGAGCATTAAGGAGACAATTGAGCGGAACGGAGGCTCCAAAGTGTTTGCAAGAGACTTGTCTATTGGGCAAAGCCAGTTATCTAGGCTGAAGACGGAAGACGGCCGCGTAGTATCGACGAGGGCAGAGGTATTAAGGGAGATCGAGAGGTTCTACGGACAGCTTTACACCTCGGTTGCCAAACCTGCTGTTGGCTCGGCCGAAGACCCGAGAGCCGAGTTGATCCGACACTTTAGCGATGATATCCCGGACATCAGCCTGTGTGAGATTGAGATGGCCCTGAAGCAACTTAAAAACAACAAGGCGCCGGGCGAGGACGGAATAACTTCAGAGCTTCTGAAAGCGGGCGGAACGCCGATACTGAAAGTCCTTCAGAGGCTCTTCAATTCCGTTCTCCTCGAGGGCTCAACGCCAGAGGCATGGAGCAGGAGCGTGGTGGTACTGTTCTTCAAAAAAGGTGATAACACTTTGCTGAAGAATTACAGGCCCATCTCGCTCCTGAGCCATGTCTATAAGTTGTTTTCGAGGGTCATCACAAATCGTCTCGAACGCAGGTTTGATGACTTCCAGCCTCCCGAACAAGCCGGTTTCCGAAAAGGCTTTAGTACCATAGACCACATCCATACGCTTCGGCAAGTTATACAAAAAACCGAGGAATATAACTTGCCGCTTTGTTTAGCGTTTGTGGACTATGAGAAAGCCTTTGATTCGATCGAGACTTGGGCTGTGCTACAGTCTCTCCAGCGGTGCCATATCGACTATCGGTACATCGAAGTGTTGAAGTGTATATACAACAACGCCACCATGTCGGTCCGAGTACAAGATCAGAGTACGAAGGCTATTCCACTACAGAGAGGCGTGAGACAGGGAGATGTCATATCTCCGAAACTGTTCACTGCCGCGCTGGAAAATGCCTTCAAGCTCTTGCAGTGGAAAGGATTCGGCATCAACATCAACGGCGAGTATATCACTCACCTTCGGTTTGCCGACGATATTGTAGTCTTGGCTGAATCGCTGGAAGACCTTAGCACTATGCTCGAAGACCTCAATCGAGTCTCCCAACAGGTGGGTCTTAAAATGAACATGGACAAAACGAAGATCATGTCGAATGTCCATGTTGTGCCCACCCCCATCGGTGTTGGGGGCTCGACTCTTGAAGTTGTTGACGAATATGTCTATTTAGGACAAGTGGTCCGGTTAGGCAGGTCCAACTTCGAGAGAGAGGTCAATCGTCGAATCCAACTCGGTTGGGCAGCGTTCGGGAAACTACGCGACGTCTTCTCGTCCAAAATACCTCAGTGCCTTAAATCGAAAGTCTTCGATAGCTGTGTGTTGCCAGTGATGACTTACGGCACCGAGACGTGGCCTCTCACTATGGGCCTTATTAGGAAGCTCAAAGTCACTCAACGAGCTATGGAGAGGGCTATGCTCGGGGTTTCCCTACGAGATCGAATCAGAAATGAGGAGATCCGTAGGAGAACTAAAATAACCGACATAGCCCACCGGATTAGCAAGTTGAAGTGGCAATGGGCCGGGCACATAGCGCGGAGATCTGATGACCGATGGGGTCGGAAAGTACTCGAATGGAGGCCGCGTAGCGGAAAGCGCAGCGTAGGACGTCCACCAACAAGATGGTCCGACGACCTGGTAAAGGTCGCGGGACGTCGCTGGACACAGGCTGCCTCCAACAGGTCTCTGTGGAAATCATTGGGGGAGGCCTATGTTCAGCAGTGGACTTCCTTTGGCTGATGGATGGATGATGGATGAATGGAAAACACGAATCAAGATGTAACCAACTGTTATTACGCAAAGCTTGACATCTTTAAATCTATACCATCTGTAATACGATACAACTTAACTTAATTCATTGCTCTTACATCTGATTGAATAATTGATTAACTGGTCTTCACTAAAATAATAAAGCTGAATAGTTTGTTTTGTTGAGCGCTTATCTCCGAAATGATTAGTCTGATTTGAAAATATACTTTTGTATTTGATAGACAAATTCTTTCGTAATTAATTTTCATGTTAGGAGGACATCTTTATGATACAATGACCTCAACAAAATGAATTTAAAAAGGAAAATCCAATGTAATTTCAATTAAATAATGGGCAGGTATCATTAACTATTTTCGTATTACTAGAAGCTATTAATTTGGTCCAAAATATATCAACTTCTACTGAAATTTATTGCACCCGCATCTACGATTCGTGATTAATGTTCGCACATACACGTTAAGCTCTGTAATTTTTACACTTCAATTTATCTTTCCAAAGTATTTTGCTCAAATTGAGTATGATATAGTCCGCTTTTGTTTGTTTTGCTAATGGTGATTCACACAGTGCTTTACGCGCGAATTAAGAAAATGGTATTCATAGTATCTTCTTCGAAATCTGCTTAATTTATATGCATAAGAATAATTTTGGAATGTACATCAATGGTGCTGTTTGTAATCACTAAAGATTTTTATGTTTTTGGGATATGACGTCTTTTGTGTTATTTTTACCCTGTCGAAATATAATAATATAAAATAATAAAATAAATAAATACACCCAACAGCCACAAACCTACAAAGACCTGAACCCGGACTATAATCGAGTCTTGTATTTTGTATCAAAAACTACGAGAAACTTTTACGGTCTCACAAACACCCAGACCCGAAACAAATACCTGTTGATCCCACAAATGACTGACGTTTCATATCCAGCGTCTTACCAACTGTGCCACGGATGCTGTCTGATATTTTTATTGATCATAAAAAATATTGATTTCTACTTAATACGTCAGAAACTGTAGACCTATTTTTTCTGATCCAATAACTTTTTAAACTTCGTTTCAAAAACTCGTTTAAATAAAACTCGCTAATAAATAAGACAATACCACCAGACCATAAGTGCATTCATGTAGAAGATACAAGATAGACTGAAAAAAGATCGGTCAAGTGTGGGTAGAACTTGCGCGCCTATCGTTCCATTCCTTAATGTCTTATTATATGTCTCTCTCTCTCTTCAGCCATACAAAGTCAATTGTTGAACATAGGCCCTCAGGGACCTTCACATCGACGTTTTGGAAGCGGCCTGCATCCAACGACCTTATACTGTCGCATTGTTAATTTGTAATTGCAAAAGTTTTTTTATTATAACGATAATTTTTTGGACATTATTAAGATTTATTCCTATATCTTTACTGTGAAACATTGCATCGCCAAATATCATGATTCTAAAACAACGGTAACCTATAGGTCTTCTTGACAGACGGTCAGAGAGACATACAAAGAAGTGATTCCATGATGGTTCTGTTTTTCCTTTTTAAGTACGGAACCATAAAAAACATAAAAAGTACAGTATGCTCTATCACGGCCTCGTCCGTTCCACACCGGAGCTAGCCAAATGTGCAGAGCGAGTGAAACGGTTTTATTTCATGACACAACTATCTTTTTTGTGATAAAACACGGCCCAGATTTAAACTTAAAATGCATGCGATGAAAGTATCTCTCTGCTGCGGTTTTTGCTTGCTAATATTACAAAGGGTATGTCTGAAATATGAGTTTTCATAACTTACGTTGTATTTTTAGCATAATTTATACTAGGATAGAATGTAAATACGACTACGTAACGTTAGTTCCTTTAATGGTAAAGAAAGAGCAACGTAAGAAGACCTGCTTTGTCTTAATAACTTCTACATAAGCATACATACAAACATAAACTCATTCCTTTTATCTGGGGTAAACAGAGGTGCCAGGACACCCACGTTTCGCTTTTTATGTTCCGTCCTATGATGTGATAGGGGGTGAGCCTGTCGCCATATCACTTTCTGATTCCGGGCTGATAATGAAGTTGTCTTCATTATCCAACCATATTAATAATCTCTATGATACGTGAAGATCACCAACGCCTAATAGAATAGAGTGGAGGACTTGCTTTTTGAATCGCATTTTCAATTGAAGGTTGTTCCGCTCTCAGCAATAGGACTATACGGTCTGCCATGCATATTAATAACTGTTGTTACTATAGACAACCCGTAACAAACGGGAACAACGAGATAACAAGCTTTCCGACACCCGCAAGATCATCTAAAGGCACATACGTAGCGGTTTTCATCTTAGGTTCAAAACTCAATGGTACGTAGTTCCATCATAATAGCAAAAATCACTTCCAACGAATAACAACCCACTCTTACAATCTATAAATAAATTCATAAAATAATTATTTTCCTGTTTACTCAGAAGGTTAATTGGCTAGGTCACGTGTATTCAATTGTCATTATTATTTATATCCATATTTTATGCAATAATTAGTGGTTAAACTCTTTTTGAGAAAATATAATTTAAATACATTTGAAAATAGTCATTGAAAAAATACATGAAAGTGCTCGTTCAGTTGTCGATTATTGTTGTTATTTTGTTATCTTCGATCAAATATACACTAGATACACAGTTCCCTGTAAATGTTCTGTTAAAAAGTGCCACCGATGCATTGAAACAAAAAAAGTAAACAAAAAGATCACATATTCCAAATACATTAACGCAAATTCCACCTTATTCCTGGAGCTTAAAGTAGCTTTTCACATAATATTGTCTTAAGTTTTGCGACGTTATAGAAGCAACGGTCGGTGCGTGACTGAAGGCCAAAGAGTGCTTAAAGCACTCTTTTTTGGTGCCATTTTTAAGCGCTCATGTTTTATCTAGTGTATATTTGATCGAAGTTTGTTATAATAGCGAATAAACTAGTAAAAAGTCATGACAGAATATTAGTCACTAGTCTAATGAACTCAGACTGCGTAATGAACAATTTTTTTATTGCCATGAATGGCGAGGCGAGCGCGCCATTCGGCTGATGATAAGCGATACGAACGCTCATGGACAGAAGCGAAACCAAATAACATAAATACAAAGCAGATTGGCATTCCACTGCGCACGTTAAGGCCCATTATGTCTAGTGGTAATCTGCCTACAATTTTCTACAAATCAGAACCATACAGTGTATTTTCACTGCTGTTTGGCGGGAGAAATAGACATTGCGGTGGTACCCACCCAGGCAGCCTCTCACATATGAGAGACCTACCACCAGTACTATACATTTACATATAAATGATAGAGCTTTGCTAGGAGTGGGGGTACCATAGCAATGGTATTATAATTTTGTCGTGCGGGTATAAAAAACACATATTCGAAACACTCAAATAATGTGAAAGAAACTCAATCCAATAAGGGGTTTACGTAAACCTAAACTAAACTTATATAATTTACGATGCATTTATATTACCATACAGTCAATTCATTAATAGTTACATGAGGTAAATAAATCACACGATTTCGCTCAAAGGCGTATTTTTTACATAGATTTGTTTCCATGTGTCGAAGGACCACCGTCATTAGATTATGAATAAATTGTGAGGCAAGTCAATGAGGGTCAATGTTTTATCGGCGTCACTTCTTTTTATTAAGCTATTATTGAAAATGTTGATTCTTATTCGTTTCAGATCTGAATCTTGTAATTAGTAAATTCTGAATCAGTGGACTTTTAGTTGCCACTTATAATATTTGTTAGTATATTTGATATGTGCCTTTCAGAGGCAAAAATTCAAAGCATTTATCAGTTTTCAAACCGAAATATTCACACATAATGGACTACCTTAACTGGGAATTGAGTACAGTACCATAGCCATACCAAGCTCATAGCTCGCTACTAATAAGAAAAAATGTATAACTGTAACTGTATCAGCCCATATACGTCCCACTGCAGGGCACGGGCCTACTGTACAATCGAGAATACGATTAAGAGTGGTTAGGCCATAGGCCAACCCGCACTAGGCCAGCGTGGTGGACTATATGGCCTAACCAAAATGTATAAAAAAATTAAAAAAAGAAACAATTTACTAAACGTTATTTATCAAAAAACTAAAAGTAGCAACACGCCATTTGCGATCATTAATCATAATTTACCTGAAACATGTATCCAATATAATATCGAGGTGGAGCGATGATATCCGAAAAATGGCTGGCAGCGGTTGGAGACGTTGGGCTGAAGATCGAGCCCAGTGGCGTGCCATAGGAGAGGCCTATGTCCAGCAGTGGACGCGAATAGGCTGATGATGATGATGATGATGATGTATCCAATACAGTAATTAGTCCGTCAATATATAGAACAAGCATAAAATGAATTTAACTAAAAAAGGCATAACTAATTGGCAATCGAACGTTGATATATCATGTGTCTGATTAATAGCCCTTATAGAGCAAGCCTTGTACACCATCCAAGGCGAGTGGGGACGCATGTAACGCTAATTGTCAGTGATTTATACATAAAATCAACTTGTAACAAATGTATAAAGCTTGATAAATATAAAACATACATAAATTCACGTCTTTATCGCAAAAGAGGTACGCAGAGGTGCAACCTACCTACGTTTCACCGTGTATTTTCCGTCACACGAAGTGATACAGGGCGGACCCATCGCCATAACGGGCACAAATTCTTCACTTCGGGCTGATAAATAATAATAATCCAATATCACTTTGTCCGACCCGGGATTCGAATCCAAGACCTCAGCTATACAATTTTACCTTACTATAACTGCGCCACTGAAGCAGTATTTAAGTATACAAGCTGTAGAAATCATGGAGCCGACCTTGGTCAGCAGCAGTAATTTCGTGGTTGAAGAGTGACAAAGAGAAATGGACAGACCTATATTCACCCTTTATTAGCTCATTGTGTTTATTTTTTTAATAAAACTTTCTAGTATTATCTAGATCTGAGATGTGACGATTAGAAAAACGCTAGGTTAGTGATTTGGTCATCCACTGTTCTTTACAGCGGCATTTCAATATAGCATAATATTTTGGCAACACCTCTAACGTATTAAGTGTATTTATAGGAAACAAAATAATAATAGATCATAAATAAACACATATTTTAAACAACAAACAAAACTATTACTCATAATAAAATCGTAACATAAATATGAGGTGCATGATAAATAATAACGACCAAGAATTTTCACATACATTTGAATACATCGGAATAAATATTTCTGTTCAAGAAAACGTAAGTTTCGAATATATTGCACTCAGCATAATAAAAAAAAATCACCAACAGTCACATACATAGTGCTGAATACTGACCCCACACTAAGATCGAGTCTTGTGTTGTGGGTATCAGAAAATACGAGATAATTTTTTGAACACCCAGGCACGAAAGAAATATTTAAGGGCTGCACAGACATTTCTCTCGGTGCGTGATCGAACTCACAACCTCTCGTTTCACAGGTGGCGTCTAACTAACTGCGCTACGGGGGCTGTTGTAATAAGTCTTCCTATCCGCATAATACATAGAAATTCGCTTGCAAAAATACACTGAACAATCGCTTTCAAGGGCATAAATATTTTTATAAGCGCCTCTAGTATAAACATCCAACACACGAATAGAGATATATGTACATATTATGTACATAGATTATAGTTTGAACATTCCTATCTAGATATCAAACCCAGCTGTAATACCATTTCATTTAGTACCGTTATACATTTTCCTTTTATTATTACGTATGTTCGTAATATTGGGTACATTGATCAATATATAACATTTAACAAATATTTATTATGTTCCTTTTTCTAATATTATTGTTTTTCACAAAGTTTTTGTTGCAATTATCAAATACGCAGCGGGCGCAGCGGCTGGTTGCTGAACGTAACTGGCGCTTAATAACCCTGAGGCTATACCGTAAGGAGAGCAGTTTCCAGCAACCTCAATTTCGTCTCCATGTAGCCCTAATTTTCACTATGACGCTTGGACATTTTCGTGTTCATTTCGGATTGAATTTATTACGCCCTGTTTAATGATACTACTAAAGTTCTTGATCCCGCACTAAGAACGAGTCTTGTGTAGTGGGTTTCAGTAATTATAAATTTTTTCGGTCTCACAAACATCCAGACCCGAAACAAATAGGTACCTATGTATCACACAAGCACTAGTCGGTCGGTGCGGGAATAGAATCCGGGGCCTCTCGTTTCACGCCGATCAACTAAAAGCGCCAAGATTACTGTCTAATTGACTAAACAGTCTGATTTAAAGAGTCATATCTTACCTGACGATAATAAGGCAATAGAAATCTAGTAGAAATTGGATAATTGAAGTCAGCAAAATTTAAAACGTAATTGCTTGGTAATAACATTCTTTTACGAAAAATAAACAAAATGAAACGAAGATAGTAAAACAAGATGCGTTAGGATTTCAATATTTTATAGTTATTTTATGTTTCGAATAATAAACTAACGCAAGCTCATAAATATTTAGCTTTAGTTATATTTTTACGCGCCGTAATCTAACACAACACGCCTATTTATACATTCTATTTGAAAATGAAAACATATCCGAATTTGTTCCAGCATTTTTTATTTGCTAGCTCGGCACAATGACTTCATTGGAATGAAATGAAATAAATTGGTTTATTGACATGTAGGCAATTAAATAGCTCTTATGACAAGTTAATACATAGTACCTATTCTATAATTACAATATAATTGAATTTATCACTATATAAATTGAATTTATTTAGATTAAATTTTAGTAATCGTCTTATTTATTACTTATAACTATTTATCGCACCTGGAGGTAAGTGCAAATGCCATTCAGATAGAATATCGTATGGAATATGGAATGGTGACAGCCTCCGTGGCGCAGTCGGTTAGACGCCGCCTGTGAAACGTTAGGCCGCGGGTTCGATCCCCGCACCGAGAGAAATGTTTGTGCAGCCCACAAATATTTCTTTCGGTCTGGGTGTTTGTGAGACCGAAAAGTTTTTCCTAGTTCCTGATACCCACGACACAATACTCGATCTTAGTGTGGGGTCAGGAATAGGTATGTGACTGTTGGGTGTTATTTATTTATTTATTTATCAGACGGCGGTCTCATGCCATTGGATACAATCATACCGGCCCGCTAACATTTTGAGAATCCTTCTACTATACATTATTATATTAAACCATAATTTCATTAATTCGTTTTTACTGTCATCATCCCCATTCTAATTAAAGGCGAGACAAGCATGCTGTTTGCCTGATGGTAAGCGATACAAACGCTCCTGAACTATAGCGAAACCAAACAACTCCATAGATTACTAAGCAATGCTTGGCATTCCACTGCGCTCGCCATCCTGAGACATAAGATGTTAAGTCTCAATATTGTAATATTTATAAGGTTTAGAACCCGCAGGAATATCTTTATAATTTATTTTAGAAAGATACGCGACTGGCATAAAACATTTAAATATAAAAACTGACATACATGTCAATCATATATTACAAATATGTCCAGTAGTTACTCTGGCTACCAAGGGCGGTTCCAGGGGGGAGGTCATGAGGGTCATGACCCTCCACCCTTTTTTTTTTTTTTCTCGGGGGGATAATCCCTTTACGGACCATCCCGCCCTCGAAGGGGCGAGGGTGTGTCGGACTCACCGGTGCGCCTTCCAGCGAGACGTGATGCTGGGTCGGGTCCCTACCCGTAGTCTGCGCACCGAAATACCGACTAAAAACCCCGCGTTGGCCACCATCGGTGCACTTTGGAGACGGCCCCGGTAGCAGAGCCCGCTGCGGTCACATTCGTCTGTACAATGCACTCGAACTTGCCCCTTGTATAGGCAGCGGAAGCAGCGCATGGGCCGAGGCTCAAGAAGCCTCACTCCCGCTGCCACCCATCCTACCAGGACACGTCCCGCCTTCACGACTTTCTCCGCTGCCTTGACTGGACAGCGGAGCCAGACTGCACCCAGGCCCGAGCGCTCGGCGCGTATCTCCCCGATCTTTATGTCCTCCGAGGAGCACTCACCGAGGCGGGCGATGGCCGCTGCGACTGTCTCAGGCGTGACTGAAGCATCCAAACCCGAGACGCGCAGCTCCGCGGTCTTGACGGGTCGGGAGACGCGTACGTCTTTCTCCGACCCTAGGAGAGCTTCCCTCATTTTTCCGAGGAGGGAGTCGGCCCTCGCCTCTGATTCGGGCCCGGGCACTTCAAACAGATAAGCCCCTGTGGCCACCCGTCTTAGCTTCAGTCCAGCCGTAATGCCCAGGCTGGCGAGGTCAATCTTACAGGTGATGTCCCGCAGAACCTGCGCGTATGTCACTCCCCGCTCTAACGCCTGCGGCGGCACTGTCAGAGTGACGGCGGCTTTACGTGGCAGGCGGAGCCTGGGAGCAGTCTTTCGCGGGGCCTGGGCTGGCTGTGGAGCCATCCGTGGCTTTTTCTTGCCCCTCCTAGCCACCACTGTCCACGGAGCCTCCGTAATCGTGGCGGGTTGGGGGGGCGGGAACGAAGTACACAACCTGGGGGCGCGTTTACGGCGTCCCCGCACGCGACCGCGTGACTCCCTAGAGGCCACTTGAGGTGGCTCCGGTGGTGCAGCAGCTGCGGCCGGTCGGGCTGTCGCTGCAGTTTGGCCAATGGTTGCGGGGGGCACCCTTCCTCTTCTTGCCCCTAGGGCTGGCCATTAAGTGCCCAGTGGCGACGCAACAGGGGGCTGCGGCTTAGGAGCTGCATTCGCTCTTGCCCTGTCAGCAGCCAGCGGAGGCCTGAGGATCGGCTCTGGAGGCAGCCGCATGGCGAACGCCTCGAGTTTGGCGTCTACCCTCGCCATATGCACCTCCAGGCGCTGTATGATGGGATCCAACCTCGGTCCACCCGAGGTGTCCGCCAACTCCACCACTGGTCGCTGCTGCGCGGCCAGCAGCTCCTGCAGGATCTTTCCTTGGGCAGCCAAGGCCGCCTCCAGTGCCGTCACCTTGTCGCGGAGGGCACGTTTCTCCGCCTCTGCTCTTGCGAGCTCCGCAGGGGCCGTCTCTTGGGCCATTGCAAACAACTCCGACACACTCTCGTTAAGGTCACGAACGTATGTGCCCTTCAGATGTCGGGACGTACGAGAGACGTTCTGGAGCCGCTCCGCCATTTTCATTAGCACCTCGCTGCGGGTGACCGGGCCTACCTCCCTAGAAGCCGGCTTGGTATTAGGATGAGCCTCCTTGGCCTTCCGCCGCTCGGCTTCGTCTGCCTCCCTCATTTCAGCCTCCATGACACTCTCAGCGACCATAGCTGCGTCGTAAGCCGCCTGTGCCCTTTCGACTTCCTCGTCCTCGGCCGCCGAGCTCTGCTTCGGAGCTAGAGGCCGCCGTCTCTGCTTCTTTTTGGTGGCAGCACGGGAGTCAGTCTCCACCGCACTACCACCATCACTGGCCCTCTGCCGCTTCTCGGCAGACCGGGACCCTCGCACCTTTGCGTCTCTTTTACACGCCTGCGAAGAGTCGCTGCTCATCCCGGACTCCGATTCGAAGTCTCGGGTGGGCGCGATCCTCTCCGCAGGTGGACCCATCAAAGAGGATGCCCGACTAGACGCTTGAGAAGCGTTTCCGTCAGACAACCTATCTACTACCACTGAACTCCGAAGATTTTTGTTTTTTAAAGAATCATTCATATCTGTTCCCACGAGTATGGGGGAAGGAAAGGTCCGCCCAGGCAGTGCCCCCTGTACCTGGGTAAGCCTAGCGTAACCCGCCAGAGGGTCAGCCGGTACTCTGGCGGGGGTCGCACTAGAAACTGAACTACCCATCAGCCATGCATCCCCTCGCGGTGCGCCGCCGCTTGGAATTCGGGGTACTTTTTATAGAGGCATACTCCCTCGCGGTCCGGACTGTTAAGCCGAGACCCTCGGTCCGGTAGGAGTGCGAGACATGACCACAAACCTCACGACCGGATTACGATGTGCGACGGCGACCGTGGGAGGGAGACTCCCACAGCCCGCCCGGTGGCGGGGTAAGCGCACACCGAGCCCGCCGATACCTCCGGGACAGAACCGGAGGGTGGCCCAGAAATGGGCCCCACCTAAAACGACAGATGGGGGCGGCCACCGCAAAAGGCAGCGACCGCCAAATCCCTGCCCTCCCCGTCGGATATTCGCCGTCGGCCATAGTAGTTGTAGAACTGCAACTACAATGACCCACGTTGCCCAGGGTGCACCACATGGAGGTTCCCGACATCGCACCCCATGACCCTCCACCCTGGGCTGACTCCAGATAGACAAAATTTGTTAATTATCTCGTGATAAATTTATAAGCACAGTTATTTCTTTGTATATCGATAAACAAAGTAAAGAAGTTTGTGTGTTCACAAATCAAGGCTGTAACAAACTTTAAAAGTCATTATTACGAATTGGAGTATTGAAATCGGACCAAGTGTTCTGACATGAACTATATGACCCCCTCCCTGGCGTAAAATCTGACATGAACTATATGACCCCCCCTGGCGTAAAAGCTGGATCCGCCTTTGGGCCCTACTATATTGAACCGAAACGAAGTTCGAAACTTCGGACGATCGAAGTTTATATACGATACAAATGTACAGTATCCTTCAATCTAAATCACAATACACGGCTGTTTGGAAGGAGAAATAGACATAGCGGTGGTACCTAACCAGACGGCCTCTCACAAATGTGATTTGATTGACCTACCACCAATCAAATTACATTCTGTATCAGCCCATATACGTCCCACTGCAGGGCATGGGCCTCCTCTACAATCGAGAGTACGATTGAGAGTGGTTAGGCCATATAGTCCACCACGCTGGCCTAGTGCGGGTTGGCGGACTTACATACCATAGAAATTTTTATAAATCGCTATGGTATGCAGGTTTCCTCACGATTGTCTATCAATACACACATGACTCCGAAAAGTCAAGAAAAGAGGTGTGCCCTGGGATTCGAGCCCGCGACCACCGTGAACATGTTGGCAGTCGCGTCTAGTCCGTTTACCAGCAGGCCACCACGCACTTCAAATTACATTGGGGATGCCTTTTGTATAGGGTAAGTAAATAATAAATAAATAAATAAATAACACCCAACAGTCACATACATAGTCCTGACCCCACACTAAGATCGAGTCTTGTGTCGTGGGTATCAGGAACTACGAGAGACTTTTCGGTCTCACAAACACCCAGACCCGAAAGAAATATTTGTGGGCCGCATAAACATTTCTCTCGGTGCGGGGATCGAACCCGCGGCCTCTTGTTTCACAGGCGGCGTCTAACCGCCTGCGCCACGGAGGCTGTCAAATAGTATAATAAAGTTCAAGGATACGTATAACAAATAAAAAAAACTGTTGACTTAAATGGAACTAAATATAAACTGAAAGTTATAAAAGTATAATTCTGTAATCTTTCCCCCAGACGAAAATAATTATGGCAAGTCTGACTAGGCGGACGGAAACATAAAAACGGTTGTTAATTCATATTTACCTTACTCTTGAATAAATTTGTACAATTTAATTGTCTTTCTGAGCGTAATAATTTCATGTTTGATGTTTGTTTGAAGCACATTTGGGAATAGTATTTTCAAGATAATTTTTGCTTCAGATATGTCTTTATAAAGAAAATATAATGCTTTCCAGTGAAACTTTTCGTCGGTCGAACGATCGTATCGCTTACCGACAGGTGAATGGCTCGCCTCGCCTTTAGTCGCTATAAAAAAGAACTTAGAAGCAAGATGTAATGTATAATGTATTATAGTACTCCCTAGAGATTGTGCGGCGTAAATGCAAGACATTGTTGCCTTGTAAATTGACAGAAAAACTGATTGATTGATGCCTCTGATTCCACTTAACAGCCAGGTGATTTCAAAATAGGCATGTATCGGTTTGAGGCACTTATGGAGAAATATCGTAAGAAAACATACGTATCACGTTTACTGGTGGCAGATCTCTCATATATGTGAGAGGTCGTCTGGGTTGATACTACACTGTAATGTCTATTTCTCCCCCCAAACAGCAGTAACTTATGCCTATAAAAATACATAAAAATAAAACGCGTGTGTTGAAGAGTTATCGTCTCATGAGTAAAACTTTTGCAAGCATTTTTTCTTTAAAAGACATAAAGCAAGTATCTAGAAGAGTTACTTGACCCATGAATGAAACCCGAAACCATCATTTACACCACCAAATGAACGAGACAATTACAGCAGATTAATCATAACTTCTCAAATGATCCGTCTAACAGACCAAAAATATTGGGAAACCCAAAAGACCTATCAGTAAAGTAAAGAAGGTTGACATGCCATCTGATGCAACATCCGAAACAATTAACCAAACGTCATGATAAAATGGATTTCACTCACGCTTTGTTAGATCTGTGACAAAGAAAAGTTATTTATAATACTAAAGGCTGTCTGGCTTTGCAAGGGCCAAATAATTTTTTGACATTTACATGATATGGGTTCTAGAAAGTCACTTGATGGTAATCGCTAAAAGGTCAGGGAAAATCTTTGATATAAACTATTTGCAACACTGAAAATGCGGCTTGTGCTGTTAATTATGAATATAATCACAGCCAAATTGGTGATAACTGGTGGTAGATCTTATGTCTCACTATGGCGAGCGCAGTGGGATGCCAAGAATAGCTTTGTAATTCTCGCCATTCATAGCAATTAAATATTTTGTTTAGATATTTTATTATAATTATTAATTTTAATCAGGATCATATCAAAGAGTGTGTGTAAATCTTCCAAAAAATGGTCAAGCATTTTTTGTGAGATTTACTTAATCGGTACCATAACATGTTATTTTGACTTAATTTTCCATTATATTTTCTGCTCCAATACATAAGAGAAATATGAGGACCGTAACATTATACCTTCAGCCTTGTTCTAAATATTTGGGTCACAAAAAATAAAAAAGATTATAAAAACATTAACACCGTGCCACGTGTTATTATGGCCCTATTTAAAGGTGCCAAAGAGCACAAGGTAAAAAATATATACATTATATTTGCAACTGTAGAGTTATGATCGCAAATATTTGGAAGAAAACTTTATGCATCCGGTAATTAGAATTGTTTCATGAATCCCTTTATGATAAAAAATATTTTTTATTTATACACTACGGGGACACATCTGGGGGCACGGCAGCGCCCCCTCCAAGTCGAGCTAAAAAGCGGCACAATCGTACCATCTCCTTTTCTCGAAGCAATTCAGACCATTTTCAACCCCCCATAACTTCGTTGTGGTTAAAGCAAGAAGCCTGAATTTTCAGTTACTAAGCAGTCATTGTGTAAACACGGTATATTTAAAATTTCATTCAATTTGAACCAGTAGTTTAAGGATTATAACTTGTCAAACTTTCGTAATTTTGTCACTCACTGACTGACTGACCGATCATCAAAAGTCTAAGGCACTTCTAGCAGATATAGAACCTTCAAATTTAGAATATAATTAGTGTTTAGTGTCTAAAGTAAGGGAAAATTTGAACAATTCATAATTTCTGTCTAGTTTTCTAGATAGACCAAATGAATAACTTTGTAATCCCATATAAATGTATAGGATTGCAAAGTAATATTTGCAGTTCATGATTCATTGTACCCGTATATAATGGAATTATAGTTGTAGATAGGTATCTGTATATATATCAGGCATAACCGGAGGGGGTATAGAGAGGGAAAGGGTGTATTGAGCCCGTGAAACTGTACAACATTCCTCTAGAAAAACATGACGAAGAAAAACTTGCAAATAAATAGACTAAATAGCTCGAAATTATCAATCACCATGAAAGAAAGAACATTAATAATCAAATCCGCTATATTTGTGATAAATTGATACCTACAAAAATAAAAAAAAGCCATAAGACAGAGGCTTTAAGAAAAATCGTTACTGATATTCTAGAAGTATATAGCACTGAAAAGGAAAAAAGTAGGACTCTACAAAAAGAAGTGAGTTCCCATCAAAAACATTCTGTAAAAAAAATCCAAGTCTCGCAGCTCAGGTTTTCTACCGCAAAAAGTTGTGAGGTGCGTGTAATACCAAGTCGATTAATTTATTTAGTCCTTGCTTAAGGGACATTCTGTATAAAGTTATTACGTAAGTAATAATAAAACGACAGGTTTCATCAATGGCTGCCGGAACAAGAAGAAAGTTTTATTTATTTAATATTTTGACAATCATCACACTATAGACAAACATTACACCACAAACAATTTGACACGTTTTGGAATTGACATTACAAGTTAGTACACAATATTTTCAATAGATATCACTACTGGTTTCATTTGATGTTACAATTACAATAGTAAGTTATTATCATATTAATATAATAAATTATTTACGTTGTAAATACTGCTGGCCAAGTCGATCTATTTATTTAAAACGTAAATAATTTTTATTATACGTAATAACTTCATAGTTGTGTGTTGCCAGTGATGACTTACGGCATCGAGACGTGGCCTCTCACAATGGGCCTTATTAGGAAGCTCAAAGTCAATCAACGAGCTATGGAAAGGGCTATGCTCGGGGTTCCCCTACGAGATCGAATCAGAAATGAGGAGATCCGTAGAAGAACTAAAATAACCGACATAGCCCACCGGATTAGCAAGTTGAAGTGGCAATCGGCAGGGCACATAGCGCGGAGATCTGATGACCGATGGGATCGGAAAGTGCTCGAATGGAGGCCACGTAGCGGAAAGCGCAGCGTGGGACGTCCACCCACAAGGTGGTCAGACAACCTGGTAAAGATCGCGGGACGTCTCAGGCATTGCATTGCAGGCTGCCTCCGACAGGTCTCTGTGGAAATCATTGGGGGTGGCCTATGTTCAGCAGTGGACTTCCTTTGGCTGATGGATGGATATCCATTATTGTAATTACTTATTTTTAACTACAGAAAATTCTCTGATGGACTAAATAATTCAAGTCTAATGCTGATATCTCCATTTGTATTTCTATATCTGTATCCATAAATGTCACGGTCTACTGTCCAGTTATATTTCTAGGTGACCTACATTCTAGTCTAGATTAAAGAAACCTGATGCTCTATTATATGCCAATATTGCTCATCAAGTCTTCAATATAAAAGCAAAATCAGCGTCTTGTCTATTCAAATTTGTCTTTGTTAAATAAAACATTGTGGTTTTTCATCTAGATCTTGTCGAGCTTCTTAAGACAAGAAAACGTCTTGAAAATGATCCATTATGTAATCGTTGTGATATGGATTAGTTTTTATATACATGATCTTTCAATCATTTATTTAATTACTACATCATTTTGTCAACCACATTCTTATTGAAGCACTTACACTTTCTGAGAGCAAACACCCATTGCCGTCTTCAAGATTTAAATAAAATATAATACAATTTACATGTTCTATCCATTTATCTAATACTAGCGGCTCGGCCCGGCTCCGCCCGGGTACAGATACGATTTAAAATGTTCCTTCGCCTATATTCATGAGGAATAATGTATTATAATGTTAGGATTCTAATGCTATTTGGCGATTTGAAAATATCTATTTCGAATCGGTCAAGTACTTTTTAAATATATGTGCAATACAATCTGTCCTCAAATATATCCTCTTTATCATATTAGTTTAGAAATAAGCTATTAAACAAATACTAAAAGATGATAAATTAATAAAACCATAGAATTTCGGCAAGATTCTTTCACGATCAGAATTTTTAGTTACAGTTGGTATCAAAATATTCACACACATTAAGTGCCAAATGAACTAAAATCCCTAATTGAAACAGGGTAATACATAATAAGCTAAATTACCGGATTCAATCAACATCAAAGTATTTGAAACGTTGAAACAGATTCGCGTTACTAACCTTAATTTATTAATTTAGTTTTACTATTAATAACTTGCTTTGGAACTAGTATGATTTGTAATATATATTAATAAATGTCGATCTATATGTGTTTGTCCGGTCTTCCACCTTACACAAGAACACGCGCCAAATTTTATAAATAACGAGTGCATTTACGTTCGTTATTTCGAATGTAGAGTGAAATATTATTATTTTCAGCCATAGAAAGTCGACTACTAAATATAGGCTCCTTTGAATCAATTACGTAAAAACAATAGCAGTTTTTGTATTTATTTACTTTCATATCATCTGTACACTACCCTACGTTCTACTGGTAGAGAATGTCTGAGGCAGTGAGTCCATAATTTGTATAAAATTTAAATAAATAATACAAGCGGCCCGTCCCGGCTGGGCCCGTCATATATGATTGTTGGGTTATAAAAGAATATAATTTTTTACATAATTTTTCACTTCTGCGCCTCTATCGGCCTTAGCATGATATTATATAGCCTTCCAAAATAAATAGGGTATCCAATACCAATTTTTTTTTTCAATTTGAACCAGTATTTCCTGGATTATCACGTACACACAAACTAACTAACAAAGAAACTTTTCAGCTTGTGTATATTAGTCTTAATTGCAATACTCTGGAACCGGCAGATAATTTAATAAATGTAGTTATATTCTATTTTGTAAGACTATAAAATATCACTAATCGGCGTCTTATAATATGATACAACAAATTTTTATGAATTTTGTTATTTTCTAATTACGAATATACATTTACGCTTCTATTTAAACATTAATTAAACAACATGTCTTTCATACGATTGTCATAAAACCCTTTGAATCTTCAAATAACATCCAGTTGTATTCATTCGTCTTAAAACGCTTTTCAGAACATGTGATACTCTTCGAACTTGTGTATTTATGAATGTAAATATAATTTTAACGTTATTTAAGTTCCAAACAGTTCAATTCAAAGGATTGTTACAAAATGGAATACTCAAGCAGGACTATTATAAACCTCACACATGTTCCTACAAATAGAAAAACAAAACGGAATATCTAACACGAGTACAAAGTTCTATTTATACGAGCCGTGAATATGAATAATGCGGTTTCGGCAAACATAACGTGATAAAAGGATACACAAACATTCCACGCGACGTAGAAAGAACATACGTAACCTAATGGGCATTGAAATACATTCTATTTCGCACACATTCTTCTACGACCCGGAACCACAGAGCATACAAGGCGGAATGTGGGTGTCCTGGTTACACCTCAGCCTCCTTCTGGGAAAAAGGCGTGAGATTATGTATGTATGTATGATTCTATCAATGTTCTTCAGAAAATATTAAATTATCTTTATTGTTCATGATCTACAAAACTACAGAATTGTCAAAAACTACCTAAGAGTGAATAACGAATAACAGATTTTCAAATCATCTAATAATAAACAATAAATATTATCAGCTTTTAATATTCTTAAAGTATACATTTTCACTCATTAATTTTTGTGTACGTGTTGTGATTTTGCTGTAAAAGTCTAATCTGGGTGTTCACTTATAATAAATGAGATTTCACCTGCTACTGATTACAGGTTGCTTTTGATAAAACCCGTCTCCCCGTACCTTAATCTTAATAGATTTTTAACATGCTGACAGAGATGCCGTATTATAGCACAACCCGCTACCAAGATAAAATAAATTTGCGTTGTTCAATGTTTTCTTATCTGGTTTTATTTTTTTATTTAATTTTCACTGCACATAAAATGGAAAACAGTTACAAATTTAAGTATAGATGGCGGTATTAATTCTCTAGGCGATTTCTTACTGACAACCTTTGGATTCATATTTGAAAAGGAAAAGAAGAGAGGGCAGTCTAGAAAATAAAGAATACAAGCTCGAGTAAAATATTAGGTTTTGGTATTAGAACAACGAAAAAATCCACGTATGTTTTAATCATAAATTCTTATAACCGCATAAAATATACATTTCTTAGTACAGTCTAAGCTGTAAGACAATTCTAAGAGGGCCACCTTCTGGTGCCAATATTGTTTTGAATGGGGTGCAGATTCCCATCGGTTCCACCATGAAATACTTGGGCTTGATTCTTGATGGCCGGTGGGCATTTCGCCCACTTCAAAGCATTAGCTACAAAGCTGTCCCGGGCAGCGGGTGCACTTAGTACCTTGCTGCCTAACCTGGAGGGTCCTGGCATCTTTTGCCGAAAGCGATATGCCGGAGTCGTGCGGTCCATGGCTTTATACGGTAGTCCGGTATGGGCTGAGTCCCTGAGTGACCGTTGCGTCACTCTCCTACGTAAGCCCCAAAGATTAGTGGCGCAGCGGGCTATCAGGGGCTACCGCACGATTTTCTTCGAGGCGGCTTGTGTGTTAGCTGGATATCTGCCCTGGGATCTAGACGCCATAGCCCTTTCCGCAGACTTGAACAAAGACCAGTGTCCAGGTTGAGGTAATGCGTGCCTCCCTCCACAGAGCCACCGTGGAGGAATGGCGTCTTAGGTTGGACAACCCAACAGCGGGTCTGAGGACTGTTGAAGCAGTGCGCCCTATCTTTGACCAATGGCTAGAC
This sequence comes from Hyles vespertilio, assembly GCA_009982885.2. Taxonomy (NCBI): domain Eukaryota; kingdom Metazoa; phylum Arthropoda; class Insecta; order Lepidoptera; family Sphingidae; genus Hyles; species Hyles vespertilio. The sequence continues at coordinate 4,307,371 of CM042814.1, read as the reverse complement.
AGGCGCCACGGCGTGGCGACGTTCCGACTCACACAGGTGCTCACAGGACATGTTAGTTTGTCCGTTTGTCACCACTGCGGCAACTGTCCAGAAGATATGGCCCAGCACACGCTAGAGGTTTGTCCATCCTGGGATAGCGAACGCAGCGCTCTCACAGAAGTAATTGGGACCGATCTCTCTCTGCCGGCTGTGGTTTCGGCCATGGTAGGCATTCCAAGGTCTTAGCATGCGGTGGCAAACTTCTGTCAAAAAGTAATCTCGCAGAAGGAAAATGTCGAGAGGGATCGAATCGAGAGCGGTCAGATCCTTCCCGCCGCCAAAGAAGACGTAGGAGACGCCGACGTGACGCATGATCGGCGACTCGCGCCCTGTGGTATGGGGGCATTTCGAGAATCCCGCCACGGTATCCCCTGCCTGTCGTAGGAGGCGACTAATGGGGAAGTGAAGGTCGCGGGCGCGCAAATCTTACAGCCAGTAACAATATAATATTAGCTTAAAAATAGAAGGCCAATTACAAGTTTTCACATATTATAGTTTTGAATTTATGAAGTAACACAATGGAAGTCTTATCAAATAATATAAGTTCGGTAGACGTACATGAGAAATAAATATGAAAAAAAAAGGATTATATTTTTCCTTATTAACGCTGGCTTCCGGACTAATGGAACTATTTTTGGGCTGACAAAAATATCGTAGATGCAATTCTCGTTTTTATAACTGCGTTGAGACTAATATTTATTACAGAAACAGAAATTAATCTGTTAATTTTAAATCCAGGCTGGGCTCACAGATAACTTATTAAAAAAAAGGAATTTCTGTCTTATGTTTGCCCATCTCCTAGCTTGTCCAGGTCTAAAAAGACACCTAAATGAGCCTCTGGTATTTTTGGTGGTCATAATTATTGTCCCCTTTTGATTTGACACCTACATTATAAAAATATTTTTACATTACCATCATTCTAAATTCTTCCGTTTTTTACTCACATGTTTGCTTATATTACGTAGCTAGTCAATATATTTTGGTCTTTAGCGAAATTACGTAAACTGATATCGTAAATAAAACGCCCACTGTGCACGAGATTACTGAAAAAATATTATTACGCGTAAACTATTTGTTTAACGTCGTCACTAGCAGCTGGGCTGTGCTACAGTCTCTTCAGCGGTGCCACATAGACTATCGGTACATCGAAGTGTTGAGGTGTATATACAACAACGCCACCATGTTGGTCCGAGTACAGGATCAGAGCACGAAGGCTATTCCACTACAGAGAGGCGTGAGACAGGGAGATGTCATATCTCCGAAACTGTTCACTGCCGCGCTGGAAAATGCCTTCAAGCTCTTGCAGTGGAAAGGATTCGGCATCAACATCAACGGCGAGTATATTACTCACCTTCGATTTGCCGACGATATTGTAGTCTTGGCAGAATCGCTGGAAGACCTTAGCACTATGCTCGAAGACCTTAATCGAGTCTCCCAACAGGTGGGTCTTAAAATGAACATAGATAAAACGAAGATCATGTCGAATATCCATGTTGTGCCCACCCCCATTGGAGTTGGGGGCTCGACTCTCGAAGTTGTAGACGAATATGTCTATTTAGGACAAGTGGTCCGGTTAGGCAGGTCCAACTTCGAGAGAGAGGTCAATCGGCGAATCCAACTCGGTTGGGCAGCGTTCGGGAAACTTCACGACGTCTTCTCGTCCAAAATACCTCAGTGCCTAAAATCGAAAGTCTTCTAGTCTTCTAGTCTAGCCCATAGGATTGGCAAGTTGAAGTGGCAGTGGGCCGGGCACATTGCTCGTAGAACCGATGGCCATTGGGGCCGAAAGGTTCTCGAGTGGAGGCCACGTACAGGCAAGTGAAGTGTCAGACGCCCGCCTACAAGGTGGACGGACGATCTGACTAAGGTCGCAGGAAGTCGCTGGATGCAGGCCGCTTCCAACAGGTCATTGTGGAGATCATTGGGGGAGGCCTATGTTCAGCAGTGGACTTCCTGTGGCTGATATGATGATGATGATGATGATGACTAGCAGTGCTGTTCAGCGCTATGTTCTATCTCACTTATTTCAAAGCATAGTATATCAACAAACATATAGCATAGCGACAAACGCCTTAGTCAATGATAAATTTAGTTCAATTGTAGGATAATGATGAATAGCCAACTGAAAATAAGTAAACTCACACCTTTTTCCCAGAAGAGGTGGGCAGAAGTGCAACTAGGACATCCAATTTCGCCTAGCATTTTCCGTCCCACGATGTGATATGGGGCGAGCATATCCCCATATCAGGCACAAAGTTCAGGAAATATAAAATTAAATGTTGACAGAATATCATTCCTAAAGGTTCACAGCGCTCAAAGAGTTCTTAATAATAAATAAGTTTTTCATCGACGATGATCCAATATCGTCAATGACGGATAACTAGGCATTTTGTCGATTCTGACCCGCGGTATTTTTATCCTCGTTTTCCACCGTAGCTGTGTAAGCCCGAAGTCCGATTTGAGGTCAAGTCTCCATTAATACTTAATTCATACGTGAAAACCCGAAACATGTATACATATTACATATTTATCAATTAATTATCATGTTCAATAAATTCATTGTAAATCCATTATTACAATTTGCATAATACAAACAGTCAAAACGTGATAGTAGTGACGTTTCAGGAGACCAAAATAATTTATTTATGGCCTTGCCAAAATTATTGAATAGGAAACTATAGTTTATGTAAAATTCCTATTTTGTATGCACAGAAAATATTTTGTTTTTTATTGCATTGAAAGGCGAGACGAGCATGCCGTTTGCCTGATGGTATGCGATACAACCGCTAATGAATAGCAGCAAAACCAAACAACACTATGAAATTACAATATTTGGCATTCCATTGCCTCGCCCTCCAGAAATATATACCTAGTCAGGTCATAAATTCTGTCACATGTTTAATATAAAATAATTGAAACGAGTTTATTCATTATGTAACCATTTATATACCAAAATGAACTTAACAAAACATAGATTCTTATGACACTAAAGTTTATTCAAATGACCTCCGTGATTTTGAATACAGGCCTTCAATCTGCGCGGCCAGTTGTCTATCGCAGCACGAACGAGGTCCATGTCAATATCGGCGGCTGCCTTAATCAAGGGTGTCTTGAGTGACTCCAAATTGGGATGAGGCTTTGAGCACGCCTTTTCCTCCAAGTGTTGCCATATATTGTAATCTAACGGATTCAAATCTGGACTGGAGGAGGGCTAGTCTTCGTGCCGGATGAAGTCGATTTCACGCGCCGCCAGCCAGTCTTATGTGCTTTTTGCTCTATGAGCTGGCGCCGAATCTTGTTGGAATACCCAGTGCCTGTTATTGAACATGGTATGAGAAACAGGTTCCACAAGGTTCGTCAGGACTGTATTTTGATACACAACTGCATTCGTTTTTACACCTTTCTCACAAAAATGTACCTCTGTTAAGCCCCAATAAGAAACTCCCAACCATACCATAAGCGAGGATGGAAAATGACCTCGTTGGACACGCGGAATACGGTTGCTCGCTTGTTCACTACTGTGTGCGTACACCTTATAATTTTGTTTGTTGTAGCTGTCTTCTACGGTAAAAAATTTTTCATCTGAAAAAAGAATTTCCCGATATTTTTTTCCCGCGTACCGCTTCAACAAAGCGCGGCATCTCTTCAGTCTCAGGTCCATTAGAAGAGCATTCAAACGATGTCCTGTTTTTCTTCGATATGCCCGAAGCCCTAAGTCTTCATTTAACACCCTTTTTACCGTGGTTCTGCTTAACCCCATCTGAAGAGCCAACAGTTTCCGCTTACGTTTGGGATTTCTTTGAATTCGCGCCTTCACAGCTTTTATCACTGCTGGAGTCCTAACAGACCGAGGGCGACCACTTCTTGACCTGTCATCTACACTAGAGTCTTCATTGTATCGTTTGATGGTACGATAAACGAATCTTTTGGTTATATTCAAATTTTTCAGTATGTCAAAAATTTGTATTGGCGCGTAACCGCAACGATGCAACGTAATAACTGCAACACGGTCTTCTTTAAGCGTCCACTCCATATTTAAAAATGAGTAAAATTCTAAAAAGTATACATTTTTATTTTCATGAACAATTCGAAATTCGAATTCAATAAACTTTTTTGTGGCCAGCATTATAAAAGAAAAGTTTTTACTGTGTGACAATACTTATGACCTGACTGTGTAATGTTAAGCCTCAATATATCTAATATCCTGTTTGTATGGATTTCGTTTATAAATTTCCCTGGAAGTAAATTTTATTTTGGTCTATGTCTCTTTGTCTATTTTCTTTTCATTTAATCTCATTCAAATTATATTTTGATCCCAGAGCCTCGCGGAACTGTTTTGTTACAGCAATACGTGGTGTTGTTGATCATGGCTTACTGATGTTTCTATAGTGGTAACATGTGGGCGAGATAGTCTATATTCATTCCGCTAGAAATTCATCTCATACGGATTTAAATATTTTTTTCATTGCTCTGTATGGTGAGACGAATATGCCGTTCGCCTGATGGTAAGCGATAGGACCACTCATGAACAGTAGCAGAACCAAACCTTGAATTATTAAGCAATGGTTGGCATTCCACTGCGCTCGCCATCCTAAGACATAAGACGTTAAATGTCCAGTAGTTACTCTGGCTACAACATCTTTCAAACCAAAACACAACAGTGCATCCACACTGCTGTTTGGCGCGAGAAATAGACATTTTAACCACCTGGGTGGTAATCACCCAGGCGCCCTCTCACTCATATGTATTATTATATATTTTGTATAATAATTTTCATTATAATTGTGAAACACCAGGAAATGTGCATTACATTTCTGAGTATGATTTGAAAGGGTTCCAATTCAATGCAAAAAATATATTTCCACCCAATTCATTGCCGAAACGGAAATTCCAATGTTCACTCAAAATGCTAAAGGAAAGTTGTTATTTTGTATCACGTCCGGTTCTTGAAGAGTTATGTAGTTGACTGCAAGATGTTCTCAGCTTGCGGAAGCCATTATTTATTTCTTTCTGTCTTTTATGACTACTAGTTTCTCGTACAAAGGAGTCAGCGCAACATGATTTTAAATTCTTGTTATTGTAGTGGTGAGGCAGAGCCTATGGGAGAATGCGGCGAGCAATAAAACTTCCCACACAATTATACACGAGATTTAATATGTACACACGTCATACAAAGAAAAGTACAAAGTCACTGTCTTACTCACTAATACTAACAAGTCTTTACACTGCACGCTAAATATTGTCCACTTAAAACTAGGAAGAGGAAGAAAGTAACAGTGTATACACGGCAAATAATATTAGAAATGTGCAAGGGCACGCGGTATGCAAAGCAATAGCGAAGGCGATAGGGGCCGTGTGAAGCGCGCATCGAGCGAATGACGACTAACTCTGCGGCACGGCAAAATGGCTGCGCTGGCGCGAGTCCGGTGACGTCACAGCTACCCGAGCGCCGGCGGTCAGCTGATGTGCCGTTACAGGAGCCCCCCGGCGAGACCGTAACTACGGTCGATAGTAGCTAGGGAAATGAACTCTTCTACCGCTGCGAGTGCGCCTCTCAGACTCGGTGGATGACGGCGTCGTGGCAGGAATAGCAACTGTCGTGGGTACCGACAGAACAGGCAAGTCATCCGCGTTCTCTTCCACGACGTAAACAGGCTTCAGACGATCGATGGATACCGTAGCGTCCTTACCACCCAGTAATATTTTAAAGTACTTTTCCTGCCTTTCGATCACTTTACAGTGACCAGTATATGGTGGCTCTAGGGACTTCCGCACGCGGTCTTGACGGACAAAAACGTGCGAACAGTGCCGTAAGTCCTTTGGAACATAAAAAGTACTATTCCTGTTCCATGTTGCTGGCCTGGGCGCTAAACTCGCCATATGCTTAGCGAGGCGTGTAGCGAAGCTTGAAACATCTTCCACCAGGAAATTAGTAGTAGGTGTAATGAACTGTCCGGGCAAGCGCAGTGGCTCACCATAGACGAGCTCGGCTGGAGATAATAATAAATAAATAAATAATAAATAACACCCAACAGTCACATACATAGTCCTGACCCCACACTAAGATCGAGTCTTGTGTCGTGGGTATCAGGAACTACGAGAGACTTTTCGGTCTCACAAACACCCAGACCCGGAAGAAATATTTGTAGGCCGCACAAACATTTCTCTCGGTGCGGGGATCGAACCCGCGGCCTCTCGTTTCACAGGCGGCGTCTAACCAACTGCGCCACGGAGGCTGTCAAACCACCGGGATGTGTTATGGCACATGATGCCCGCCTTCAATTGGCGGTGCAGCCGCTTGACCATTCCGTTGGAGGCGGGATGATAGGCCGTGGTGCGGAGGTGACGTGCGCCGACTATGGTGGTGATAGCCCGAAATAGCTCGGACTCGAACTGTCGGCCGCGGTCTGTGGTGATCTGCGCAGGGCACCCAAACCTCGATATCCAGCCGGATACCAAAGTGGTTGCGCAGGTGTCCGCCGTGATGTCCTTCATCGGGATTGCCTCAGCCCATCGTGTGAACCTGGGGTATTAAGGGGCCTACAATGTCGAGATGGATGTGGAGGAATCTCGACGAGGTGATAGGGAAAGGGGAAATAGGGGAGGAAGTGTGACGGGTTACTTTGCAGCGCTGACAGTGAAGACAGCGTCTGCACCACTCTCTAACGTCTTTGCGAATCCCTGGCCATACGTATCTTTGTGAAACCAGCCGCACGCTAGCTGTACGTCCGGGATGACTCATAGAATGCAGTGCTTCAAAAACCTGTTTTCGAAATTCCGGCGTGACGTAAGGTCTTGGTTGCTCGCTAGATACGTCACAAAACAGTCTGATGTCTGAACCATTTATTGCAACCAATTTAAGTTTTAATGACGAACCTTGTTCGATGAGTGTCTTCAACTCAGAATCGGCGTGCTGAGACTTGGCGAGGGCTTTAAAGTCAATAGTTTCAGCTATTTCCTCAATACGCGATAAAGTATCAGCAACGACGTTCTCCGGGCCAGGTATGTAGCGTATGTCAGTAGTAAATTGCGCAATATAATCAAAGTACCTGTACTGCCGTGGCGAGCAATTCTCTCTCGACGTATTGAATGCATAGGTAAGTGGCCGGTGATCAGTAAAAATGATGAAATTTCTAGCTTCAACCATATGACGGAAATATTTGATTCCTTCGTAAATAGCTAGAAGCTCTCGATCGTAGGGGCTATATTTACGTTGGGAAGTACTTAAATTCTTAGAGAAATATCCAAGTGGTTCCCACGAAGATCCTACGCGCTGCTGAAGAACAGCTCCCAATGACACATCAGAAGCATCAGTGGTGATGGCAAGCTGTGCCTGTGGGTGAGGATGAGCCAAGAGTGTAGCGGTCGCAAGCGACTGTTTACATTCCTCGAACGCTTGAAGTTGAGTCGGCGACGTATGCACTGGATCTGAACCCTTGATCTTATCTCCTGCTAGCATATCACTCAATGAGGCTTGAGCTTTCGCGGCATTTGGCACAAAACGCCTATAAAAATTGAGCATTCCTAAAAATCGACGCAACTCCTTGATGTTCTTCGGAACCGGAAATTCCTGGATCGTCTGGACCTTCGTGCTGACAGGACGGGTGCCGGATGCAGAGACTTCATAACCGAGGAAAGTTACCTGGGACTCACCCCATACGCACTTGTTGGCGTTTATCAGAACTCCGTACTCCTTCAAACGAGACAGCAGCTGTCGAAGATGGAGCTGATGAAGATCAGGGTTGTGAGAAAATACCAATATACATATCATCCAAGTAACAGAAACAGAAAGCGTCGAAACCAGTCAGCACCTCGTCCATGAACCTTTGAAAGGTTTGTGCGGCATTTCTCAAACCAAAGGTCATGAAGGGAAACTCGTATAGTCCAAATGGAGTTGTGATCGCCTTCTTTGGGATGTCAGCCTGAAAAACTGGGATCTGGTTATATGCCTTAATGAGGTCAATTTTGGAGAAGACGGTGCATCCCGAAAGCTGGTGATTAAAGTCCTGAATGTGGCGGATAGGATACTGATCTGGTAAAGTTCGCGAGTTGAGAGCACGATAATCGCCACAAGGTCTCCACCCGTCGTCCTTCTTCTTAACCAGGTGTAGTGCTGAAGACCAGGGGCTCTCGGAACGTCTCGCAGTGCCATTTGCTATCATCTCCTCGAACTCTTTTCTTGCGACCTTTAGGCGCTCCGGATCTAACCTACGTGGTCTACAAGATACCGGCGGACCCGGTGTAGTTTTAATAAAATGCTCAGTCTTATGTTTTCGAAACTCTTTGCTTATCGTACCTGCAGGTCGGGTTACCTCGGGAAACTCTCGAAGCAGCTGGTGAAAGATGGAGTCGCCGCTGACAGTCTTGACCGAAGCCACTTCGTCCGGAATCCGCTGGGTTGATGCTGATACAGTCAGGGATGTAGTACCGTCAATAAGCCTGTGGTTACGACAGTCGATCAACAAATTATAATAGCTTAGAAAATCAATGCCTATTATAGGTTTCGAAATATCGGCCACGGTGAACTTCCAAGTAAAAGTGTGGCGTAACCCTAAATCTAGGCTAAGCTGCAGTGGCCCGTAGGTGTTAATTATAGTCCCATTTGTTGCAGTGAGACAGTATTTTGTTTTAGTGCAGGGCGTCTTGACAGCTGTACGAGGATAAACGCAAAGATCCGAGCCAGTGTCGACTAAGAACAGCATTTTTGAAAATCGGTCAGTAATGAAAAGACGGCCTGATCCTGTTGGGCAGTCGTTAGCCGCTAATTCCGGCTGCCCTCTGAGTTTTCCGCCCGCCCGCCATTCACAAGGCTTATTACATTTTCTAGCCCGGACACCATAATTAAAATGATAAAAACAATAAGGGTGGTTTTGCGGCGGTTGACCTACTCTCGACCTAGCCCTGCCTCTTCTATCGTTTTTATTTCTGGAGCGAGAACGAGTACGTACCTGATTCTGATTATCCATGCGAGTAGTGAGGAATGCTACCTGTTTAGTCAACTCGGATAACTGAGCAGCCATCTCCTTGAACAGTCCAAGGTCCAGTAGGCGCAATATCGTTGACTGTGTCGGCTAACTCTGCCAAATTATCTAATGAGAGGCTAGGTTGCGTCGCTAATACTGTTTGCAGACTGGTTGATAATCGACTCGACCACAAAGTCTTCAGGAATTCATCCGGAACCGCCGGACCAGCCAGGTGTTGGAGATGTCTCAAAAATTGCGAGGGTTTCCTGTCGCCCAACTCCTCATGCATCAGTAACTGTTTAACCTTCCGTTCTTGTGAGGCCGACAAACGTTTGATTAATTCCGACTTTAACTTCTCGTATCTGTTAGCTGACGGTGGGTTAGTAATAACGTCCTTCACTTCCGAGGCATACCGGTGTTCCAGCGCACATACAACGTGATAGAACTTCGTCATATCACTCGTTATATTGGCTAATACAAACTGGGCATCCATTTGCGCAAACCACATCTCGGGATCATCTGGCCAAAATGGAGGTGGGCGTACACTCACACGACAGGTTTCTGCTCCAGTAAAATCTTCCTTACGCGTTTCCATATCGGGGTCACCAATTTGTAGTGATGAGGCAGAGCCTATGGGAGAATGCGGCGAGCAATAAAACTTCCCACACAATTATACACGAGATTTAATATGTACACACGTCATACAAAGAAAAGTACAAAGTCACTGTCTTACTCACTAATACTAACAAGTCTTTACACTGCACGCTAAATATTGTCCACTTAAAACTAGGAAGGGGAAGAAAGTAACAGTGTATACACGGCAAATAATATTAGAAATGTGCAAGGGCACGCGGTATGCAAAGCAATAGCGAAGGCGATAGGGGCCGTGTGAAGCGCGCATCGAGCGAATGACGACTAACTCTGCGGCACGGCAAAATGGCTGCGCTGGCGCGAGTCCGGTGACGTCACAGCTACCCGAGCGCCGACGGTCAGCTGATGTGCCGTTACATTATAAAATATCAAATTGAAGAATTTTCGATTTACCGACGGACTTGCTAAAAATATCTATGACATACCTATACTCTTTGTAGTATATTGATAAATTAAAGGATCTCCACAATGACCTGTTGGAAGCGGCCTGCATCCAGCGACTTCCTGCAACCTTAGTCAGATCGTCCGTCAACCTTGTAGGTGGGCGTCCGACCTTTCGCTTGCCTGTACGTGGCTTCCACTCAAGAACCTTTCGGCCCCAACGGCCATCGGTTCTACGAGCTATGTGCCCGGCCCACTGCCACTTCAACTTGCCAATCCTATGGGCTATGTCGGTAACCTTGGTTCTCCTACGGATCTCCTCATTTCTGATTCGATCTCGTAGGGAAACACCGAGCATAGCCCGCTCCATGGCTTGTTGAGTGACTTTGAGCCTTTTAATGAGGCCCACAGTGAGAGGCCACGCCTCGGTGCCGTATGTCATCACTGGTAACACACAACTATCGAAGACTTTCGATTTTAGGGGCTGAGGTATTTTGGACGAGAAGACGTCGCGAAGTTTCCCAAACGCTGCCCAACCGAGTCGGATTCGACGAATGACCTCTCTCTGGAAGTTGGACCTGCCTAACCGGACCACTTGTCCTAAATAGACATCCCATCAAAAACATCCTGTAAAAAAATTCCAAGTCTCGCAGCTCAGGTATTCTACCGCAAAAAGTTGTGAAATGCATGTAATACCAAGTCGATTAATTTATTTAGTCCTTGCTTAAGGGACCTTCTATAGAAAGTTATTACGTTAGTTATTACCATATCAATATTAAAAATTCTTTACGTTTTAAATAAATGGATCGACTTGGCCATCGCATGAAAACATAATGTATCGTACAATTTATACATAATGCTGCTGGCCAAGTCGATCTATTTATTTAAAACGTAAAGAATTTTTAATATTGATATGGTAATAACTAACGTAATAACTTTCTATAGAAGGTCCCTTAAGCAAGGACTAAATAAATTAATCGACTTGGTATTACATGCATTTCACAACTTTTTGCGGTAGAATACCTGAGCTGCGAGACTTGGAATTTTTTTACAGGATGTTTTTGATGGGATCTCACGTCTTTTTGTAGAATCCTACTTTTTTTCCTTTTCGGTACTTCTTACTTCTAGAATATCACTAACGATTTTTCTTAAAGCCTCTGTCTTATGGAGTTTTTCTTATTTTTGTAGGTATCAATTTATCACAAATATAGCGGATTTGATTATTAATGTTCTTTCTTTCATTGTAATTGATATTTTCGAGTTATTTAATCTATTTATTTGCAAGTTTTTCTTCGTCATGTTTTTCTAGAGAAATGTTGTACAGTTTCATGGGCTGAATACACCATTTCCCTCTCTATATCCCCTCCTATTATGCCTCATGTATATAGATATATATCTACAACTATTATTCCACTATATACGGGTACAATGATTCATTAACTGCAAATGTAACTTTGTAATCCTATACATTTATATGGGATTACAAAGTTATTCACGCAGTTGGTCTATCTAGAAAACTAGACACAAATTATGAAATATTTGAATTTTCCCTTACTTAGACACTAAACACTAATTATATTCTAAATTTGAAGGTTCTATGTCTGCTAGAAGTGCCTTAGACTTTTGATGATCGGTCAGTCAGTCAGTGAGTGACAAAATTACGAAAGTTTGACACATTATAATTCTTAAACTACTGGTTCAAATTGAATGAAATTTTAAATATACTGTGTTTACACAATGCCTACTTAGTAACTGAAAATTCAGGCTTCTTGCTTTAACCACAACGAAGTTATGGGGGGTTGAAAATGGTCTGAATTGCTTCGAGAAAAGGATGTTACGGCCTATAGCTCGACTTGGAGGGGGCTCGGCCGCGCCCCCAGATATTCGTCTACAACTTCGAGAATACTATATACTTAATTATTGTATTCTACTACAATGTTACACATATTAACCATAAATAGTGACTATTACGCTCTTGGTATCTAACTCTAGATCAAATGGTTCACAGCCCAAGATTTTAACACCAAAATATTTTTACCATACCATTTTACAAACGCTTTACATAAATTGATCAAAAGAAAGAATTCAAAATCGTTTATTTATGATTTCATTTATGCACATGCATGTGTCTGACGTATGGAAAATCAATATTTTTAGCCAATTAAAGCGATACATGTAATTTCTCACAACACAATTCTATTCTTTTCCTTTGTCTGCCTATGATATCAAAATGCTTCGAAGGCTTCCGAACGCTTGTATCCAATTGACGTTTTTGATTAACTATAATGAAATATAAAAACGACTCCTTTTAATCAGACTATTCATAATAGAGAACATTGTTTAAATATTTCCAGTGCAAAATGAAACAATTAGGTCGAAGCCATTGTTTGATTAAAAGAACGCCGTTAATAGACGTATTTTTATAGAACTTAGTTGTACAGACCTTGATTAAACTTTTCATTTTGATAATTAAATGGTCATGCAACCTTATAAATTTATCACTAGTTAAAATATTCATAAATTGGTCATCAATAAAACTAATATATGATACGATGTACCTCCTGAAAATGAAAATATCATGTGAAGACACTTATATAATACAGTAGAAAATATTAATTACCAAATAATAAGTGTGAAAAAATGCAAAACAAGTAACTTTATCAACAGGTTTTTGCGTACTGACATTTATACGACTTTCTAACAATTTAAAATATGTGTCTGGTACATTGGTAAGGTAATAATTAAATAGTAATACGACCAAGTTTCTATACAATACACATATCAAATATAAAATAAACTTATAAAATATAAATAGAATTATATTATTCCAAATCGGAAGTTGTTTAAATTGGTTATGATTGTAGACATACATCATGTTAATAGGAGAGGGTTGTAGCCGCAACGGGGAAGGAAATTGCATCGCCAGCGTCTCGTTACCGTCGGCTACAATCGCTGATGATTTCAAAGGATTTTCGTTCCATTGCTAGCTTACATTATGTATGAATTTGCTATCCTAAAAAAACTATAAATGTATCTCAAACAAAATGACGCGTAAAGTATTCACAGAAAAATGTTATATTTTGTTACTAACACTTTACTTTTACACATAGTAAACTAAGATAAAATAAATAAAATACTTAGTTTATACAATACAAAAATAGCATTATAATGTTACACCTACTTTATAATGAGTTAATCAAATTAAAATAAATTTAAAACAGTTTCTAAAATGTTCAATTCTATCAAGGTTTTTGAACTCTGTTATCAAATTATACATCTACCCTGTAAAATACGGTTTTTATAATGCACGCTCAGCCACATCTATTAACAAAAATACTTAGCACAAAAACAGCTAGAAACATACATATTATGCGGTAAGTACAGTCTAAATCGCATATATTCATGTATGTTTGACAGCCTCCGTGGCGCAGTTGGTTAGACGCCGGATGAGAAAAAAGCCACGGGTTCGATCCCCGCACCGAGCCAACTGTTTGAGAAATCCACAAGTATTGGTTTCGGGTCTGGGTGTTTGTGAGACCGAAAGGTCACAACGGAAAGGACACAAGACTCGATCTTAGTTTGGGGTCAGGCGTATATTTTCTTTTTTTATTGCTGTGAATGGCGAGACGAGCAAGCCGTTCGCCTGATGGTAAGCGATTCGAGATGTTAAGTCTTAATATGTCCAGTAGATGCTCTGGCTACAATGTCCTTCAATCCGAAACACAACAGTGCATTTAAGCAGTGTTGTTTCACGGGAGAAATAGACATTGCGGTAGTACCTACCCAGATGGCCTCTCACATATGAGAGACCTACCATCAGTATGTATGTGACTGTTGGTTGTGTTTATAAATCCTTTATATCTCTTTTGAAATATCGTCAAAATTTTCATAGGAGCTTTTTTCTGAATGCCACCTGCCTAAGCTTTCATACCTGAACAAAAGCTTATCTCTCGTATCTCGCATATGGCTCGACGATGTACAACGTGTAATATTCAAAAAGTTTTTCATATCTTATCGCGTACATTGCTGTTTGGATTTGATCAGTACGTGTAGAGGTAATGGACGGCTTACACGTTATTTCAGTGATATATGTTTTAAAGGCTGGTGAGAATTATTTTGTTATATTACAAAATGCTTTGCCGTAATATGAGGTATTTACTTGTTTGCTTAATTACAACAATATGTTTAGACCAGTTTAAATAGTATCAATCTCGATAATCCTTCTAGCTTTTAAACACAACAACATGTGATTAAGCAAAACATTAGATCCTTAAACAAACGAGTACATAAGGCGTAATTGTAATATATTGTGTATAGTTTATTAAGCGTTTGCCTTATTACGTTTCATGCCCTTTCAATCCTGTATTTTTCCCTACGCATCAATATAACCCAGCATAAGTACATTGAAGAATTAAACTCTAAAAGCAAACTGAGCTTAATTTGGCTATACCCATGCTATTACCAACATACACTACTCAAATAATAACTATTTAGGCAACACAAAAAATATCTTAAACAAAGCAACATTTTATAAAACTTACAAAACAAAAGTATCTCTTATACTTCAAACTCGCGAAACAAGGATTTAAAAAAGTAGTAAACGTAGTTTTATGACTCCTCTATGCACTTGTTTTCTTGCCAAGTCTAAATAGACTGAACTAAATAGTTCACGTTTTATTTCCGCAATCAAACTTCAAGTTTAACAAATGAACTATTAAACCCGTGTTGATCATATGGGTATATGTAGATACATAATTTTAATAAATGCCTTTGCTTCAAAATTCGCAAATTTGAATCTTGGAAGGGATTTTAGCACGTTTCTAACCCGACTATTGTCCATGTATATAAGTTCTACACTTCATGAAATAGCTAAAAATTACTTATTATGACAGTAGAGTCGAATTTCGTACAAATTCAATTTTATATTTGTATATTTTTTTCGTTCAGGCTATTTTTTATGCGAATTCAAATCTACGGGATATTGAAATACTAATTCCGTTTGCACAACTGTCTTAGTGATTTATAATGTAAATCAAATCTTTAAATATTTATTCAGATTCAGAATTGTTACGCTTCAGACTGATTCATACAACAGATTCCCTAGAATATATAATTTATTGCAAACACACAAAATATATGGTATCTCCGCAGAGAGTCTAACATCGCTTGGTTTTCTTGATTTTACTCTAGATTTTTCTCGTGAATTACCGCTGGTAATAACAGTATCTTATCGGCAATAATTTTCTTGTCTGTGAAAGTACGGATCTAGTACTTATAAAAGTATTTTAATTTCTTAAGCCATTACAGTGGTTATAAAAGAAATAGATGTGACTATTTGAATCTTACCTTATTAGGGTATAAGGTAATGTAAACGACAGCTTCCATGGCGCAGTTGGTGAGATACCGGCAGTGAAATGAGAGGCTGGAGGTTTGTTCCCGGCATCGAGACAAATATATGAATGGTCCACACGTATTTGTCTCCGGTCTGGGTGTTTGGTAGACCGACAGTGTCTTTCATAATTTCTGATATCCACTATAAAGACGTGATCTTAGTGTGAAATCATAACTTTGTAAGTGACTGTTGAGCATACGTGTGATAAAATTTATTTGAGTATACGATAAAATAAAACGTTATTACCACAAACTAAACATATTTTCTTACCGCTGATTTTTCGTATTCACTTCTATTCGAATTCTATCACGCATTGAAACAAAGAAATAAGAAAAAAACCGAAAAAATATACGGTATGTGTATTAAGCAAGTTTCACA
Organism: Hyles vespertilio; assembly: GCA_009982885.2. Taxonomy (NCBI): domain Eukaryota; kingdom Metazoa; phylum Arthropoda; class Insecta; order Lepidoptera; family Sphingidae; genus Hyles; species Hyles vespertilio. Next base: position 4,291,567 of record CM042814.1, on the reverse strand, counting down.
TATCAATCTATGTGAAAATGAAAATGAAAAAATTAAAAAATGTTATTTCCTTACACATAATACAAAATATAAAGGAACGTTGGGACCTTCTAGTAAGCATTAGATATGCTTGCTGAAAAAATGCGTGTGTGCGTGTGCCTGTGTGTGTATATGTGTGTGTGTTTTTTTTTCCTATCATCCTCCTCTTCCCCCACGGGCCCGCCGCTAGGCATTACTTCATGGAGGGAGGCTCTAGCTACTGCTCTTCCGTCGTGTTAATCTCACGGGATTTCGTTTTCTGACCGCTTCATTCCAATAGACGCAGTTCCTGAAGAACTTCCTTCGCAAAAGCGCTTGTCGCCTGCCATGCTGCTCCGACGAAAATGTGCGTGTGTGTGCGTGTGCGTGTGCGTGTGCGTGTGCGTGTGCGTGTGCGTGTGCGTGTGCGTGTGCGTGTGCGTGTGCGTGTGCGTGTGCGTGCGCGTGAGTGTATGAGTGTGTATATGTGTTTGTGTGTGTTATTCAATATGCACATACGAGAATATTTAATATTTTTTGAAAATAAGTGCTTCAGTTTTCATCATAGCTGATTGATTGTAACAACTCCGTCAGAGTCTCTTTACATTTATAGAATTGAAGGGCAATAAATATTTAATTGTTTATCCCATCAAAAACATCCTGTAAAAAAATCCAAGTCTCGCAGCTCAGTTTTTCTACCGCAAAAAGTTGTGAGATCCATGTAACACCAAGTCGATTAATTTATTTAGTCCTTGCTTAAGGGACCTTCTGTATAAAGTTATTACATAAGTTATTATCATATCAATATTAAAATTATTTACGTTGTAAATAAATAGATCGACTTGGCCATCGCATGAAAACATAATGTATCGTATAATTTATGCATAAGGCTACTGGCCAAGTCGATCTATTTATTTAAAACGTAAAGAATTTTCAATATTGATATGATAATAACTTACGTAATAACTTTATACAGAAGGTCCCTTAAGCAAGGACTAAATAAATTAAGTTTTTGATGGGATCTCACGTCTTTTTGTAGAGTCCTACTTTATTCCTTTTCGGTACTTTTTATTTCTAGAATATATATAATGATTTTTCTTAAAGCCTCTGTCTTATGGTTTTTTCTTATTTTTGTAGGTATCAATTTATCACAAATATAGCGTAATTGATTATTAGTGTTCTTTCTTTCATGGTGATTGTTTTCGAGCTATTTAGTCTATTTATTTGCAAGGTTATCTTTGTCATGTTTTTCTAGAGGAATGTTGTACAGTTTAATGGGCTGAATACACCCTTTCCCTCTTTATACCCCCCTCCTGTTATGCCTCATATATAATATATATAGATACCAATCTACAACTATTATTCCATTATATACGGGTACAACGAATCATTAACTGCAAATGTATCTTTGTAATCCTATACATTTATATGAGATTACAAAGTTATTCACGCAGTTGGTGTATCTAGAAAACTAGACAGAAATTATGGAATGTTTGAATTTTTCCTTACTTTAGACACTAAACACTAATTATATTCTAAATTTGAATGTTCTATGTCTGCTAGAAGTGCCTAAGACTTTTGATGATCGGTCAGTCAGTCAGTGAGTGACAAAATTGCGCAAGTTTGACAAGTTATAATTCTTAAACTAGTGGTTCAAATTGAATGAAATTTTACATATACCGTGTTAACACAATGCCTAATTAGTAACCGAAAATTCAGGCTTCTTACTTTAACCGCAACGAAGTTATGGGGGGTTGAAAATGGTCTGAAGTGCTTCGAGAAAAGGATAGTACGGCTGTGCCGCTTTTTAGCTCGACTTGGAGGGGGCACTGCCGTGCCCCCAGATTGACTTCATTATATAAACGGGCTGCAAGTGCATAATATTGGCGGGTGGCAAATACTGTTTTACAGCGTACATGGGGAATTACAGCATAGTTTCTTCTACGGTTTAGTAGAGTTGAGTTAAAAAATATGGATTTATGAAGTCTTCACTGCCCCAAACTGGTATACAGTAGGTCATAATTGATTGTGCCAAAGAAACATATATTTGGTTTAACAATAATTTTGTGGCAACATGTCTCAACTTCTTAAAGATTGATATAAGTTTCCTTATCCTATTGTTGACATACTCAACATGCATGTGCCATGAAAGTCGTTGGTCTAATAAAACACCTACAACCTTACTAATATTATAAAGGTGAAAGTTTGTATGTATGTATGGATGTTTGTTACTCTTTCATGAAAAAACGGCTCAACAGATTTTGATGAAATTTGGTATAGTGATAGCTGACACCCTGGATTAACACATAGGCTACTTTTTATCCCGAAAAATGTAGTGTTCCCGTGGGATGAGTCAGGAAACCAAATATACATATTTTCTACTCTTTCAAATTCAAATTGTTGGCACGGGATGTCCTCTCCTACGGAAGGGAAATATAGTCGACGGCACGCGGGAAATATAGTTAGTAGACACGCGAAATAATATGTTCTTGATGTGGATTGGACTCAAGAACTATCTGCACCCGGGCGAAGCCGGGCCCGACAGCTAGTATTATATAAGACAAAATTTTTGTCAATATATCCGTATTGGTCCTCATATACAACATATTCAACGATTAAATATATATTTATAAATATATATTTATTATATTATACACTCGACTTAGATTGATGATTGATGTTCCAATAAAATCTAGTATTTAATAAAACTTACTTGTTCTATTTGAGTGCAGTTACAATGTGACCTGTCCAATATGTAACAATCGTGTAGTTTTAGCGTGAATGGACTTAGTTGGGCCTTGTGATTATTATATTTTGAAAAACATATATATTTAGTTTTGGATGCATTCAGTGTAAGGACAATAGATTTAAGCCACGAACATACTTTACGCATACCCAGTACAGCTTTATTAAAAACTGAATTCCAAGAAGTCTCATTAAACACAATAACAGTGTCGTCAGCATATGAAAACATATTTCCTTCCTCTATGTTAAGATTGAGCAAGTCTATGTTAAGATTGGGGCCCAGTAACATGTATATAGTTTCATTTCATATTTTGTTTCAAAATATCAAACCTTATTTTTCCACGAAAAAAATATGCAGTAATTTACTTTTAGATACATTTTCACATATAAAAAATGAGTAAAATTTTTCTATTGCAATGAATGGCGAGACGAGCATGCCGCATTGCCTGATGGTAATAAAAGTAGTAAAAAAGTAGTAAAAAAGTAGTAAAACCAAATACCAGAAATTACAAAGCAATGCTTGGCATTCTACTGAGCTCGCCATCATGAAACAGTCTCAATATGTCCAGTATTTACTCTGGCTATAATGTCCTTCAAACCGGAACACAACAGTGCATTTACACTGCTGTTACGTGAGAGAAAAAGGTATTGCGGTGGTACTTTTCCAGGCGGCCTATCACATATGAGAGATCTACCACCATTAAATCCATTGTTACATAAAGACAATGAAACAAGAGGCGAAGGCTTCAAACATTGAAGTGTTGCAAAAACCGCGTGCTCGTAATGAACGCATTAGATACGGACGCCTAATGTGTTGTGTGGGAACACTCTCAGAACATATTCGGAGTACTTTAATGCCGTATCACTAATGTACACATACAGGGTATCTCAAGACTGCTACCGAAAACGAAGCCGGGTGGTAGTTTTAGTGGCTACAAACACAATGCAATTAAAAATTTCGCATAGAAACGCGACAATTATTTTTTATGATTTTTTAAATATCGTCAATTTTGGGTGGTAAATCCATAGTTTTTGCTAAAATAATAATTTAAACTCTTTTATACCTTAGAGTATTTATAAATAAAGGATATACACTATTATTTTAGGAAAATATGTATTTACCACCCAAATATGGCCATAGAAAAAAAAATAACAAAAAAAATTTGTCGCTTTTTTTTGCAACTTTTTCTGTTGCATTGTGTCTGAAGTCGCTTAAACTATCACCCGGCTTCGTTTTCGGTAGCAGTCTTGATATACCCGGTATATATGTTTGTGTAAAATGGTAACATATTTAATTTCATCTAGTTTTATTATTTATCTCATCCATCTTCTGCAAAAATTCTCTTAAATATATTAACGTCAAATATTATTCAAGCACGAATGAACAAATTGTGAAGTGAATTTTGATGTAGCGAAAAAAAGATTATCGGTCCTTCGCCAAATTGAAATCGACGGGAGACATCGGCTCACTGATGTACGGTGCGATGAAAATATCTAACATTCTACTGAAAATATTGCTATTTGAAGCAAATCATAACCTTTTTTATACTAGCATACAAAAGTGATTATGAAGCAGAAAGAAAAGTACAATCCGATAAGAGTAAAAGAAAAAGATGTAAAAGTACAAGATTGCGGGAAGACTACCAGTTGTACTATAACTATAGAAGTTTTTGGTTGTGTATTTATTTCAGTCTGTGTTGTAAATTAAAAGCGTACTAAAATAAATAAATAATCCTAATTAAATATATGAATAACACCGAACACTCGCATATGTATGCAAGTCCTGACCCCACACTTCGATCCTTAATACCTACGACAGACTTTTCTGTCTTACAAACACCCAGACCCGAAAGAAATATTTGTGGGCCTCACAAACATTTATCTCGGTGCAGGCATCGAACCCGCAGCCTCTCGTTTCGCGACAAAAGGTTATGTTATATGTAATATGTTAGGGCTGGTCGTAAATTCAAGTCGAATCCAAAACATAGCATGTTCGCAAGGTTAAACTAACCGAGTTTTTTTCTGGTGGTAGGTCTTTCATATGTGAAAGGCTGCCTGGGTAGGTAACACCGCAATGTCTATTTCTCCCGCCAAACAGCAGCGGAAATGCACTGTTGTGTTCTGGTTTAAAGGACGTTGTAGCCTGAGTAACTACTGGACATATTGAAGCTTAAGCTCGTGTTTCATGTGAGAGCAGTGCAGTAGAATGCCAAATATTGCTTTATAATACATGGTATAGTCTGGTTTTTCTACTGTCCCAGAGAGGTCGCGCCACTCATTAAAATAAATAAAAATACTTCTAAGATACTCGCTATTGGGACGGACAAATATGACTTACTAGTATGATTATTTAGTATTTGTTTCACCATTACATTTAAAAGTAAGAAAAAAATATAAGTAAAATTGACTTATATCATCCTTACCGTGCATTGAAGAATATTCAACAAATATACTCAAAAAATCTACATTCAACAAAAAAAATTCTTTAAATTCAACAAGCATTTCAACCAATGTGCGTTTATCAAAATATTGAATAAAACTTTACATAAAGAACATTAGAATTAGAATAACTTTCAGGCATAAAAGAATATGCAAAGTTGCGCCTTACCACTCATGTATTTTAAAAGATTTATAAATTCCCATTCACTTAAATCGAGTCTATCTTATCACACCACTCGAGATTTTTTCAAACACTCAACATGATTCACAGACGTAATGTGTTGGCAGCACGCCAAAATGTTCGAATATACCTATCCATCCATCCTTAATGTATTCCAAACATTTCACTGAAATTATGTAAGAATATAAACTACGTTTCGACAGTTATAATAGCAGATGAATTATTCGGTTGATTCGTCCACGCTTGGATAGCGCCCACCGTATTTGCGACGTGAAATTGGTCGTATTTTGTGGTTCTGTAACAGCTGATTATGTCCCACTGCTAGGCAGAACCTTAATTTATGCTGAAAATAGGTTTTTGGTCATTATTCAATACGGCAGCGTAAATAGGGAAATCCAATAAAACCATTATGGGGAAATTTCAGGTGGGAAGCGAGAGCGTTGAGTACGGTGACTTATTGGTAAACGAACCAGACGCGGCTGCCAACATGTTACAATAGTCGCGGGTTCTAATCCCAGGCCACACCTCTGACTCTTCGGAGTTATCGTGTGTATTGATAGTCAATCCCAGGCACTATAACGGTGAAGGAAAACATCATGAGGAAACCTGCATGCTATAGCGAATTTTTATGAATTTTAAATCGAAAAAAAAATCGCACTAGGCCGACGTGGTGGACTATAATATGGCCTAACCACTCTCAATCGTACTCTAGATTGTAGAGGAGGCCCGTGCCCTGCAGTGGGACGTATATGGTCTCAGGTGGAAAGATTACCTGTCGATATTTTGATTTCCCGTAATTAATTTACGCCTACACATAAGTTCGAAAAGTCAAAGGTGTGGACCGTGGCGACCTTTATCTCCGAAATTGAGTGCAGTAATATTGAAAATATAGAATTGATACAAATACTGGATTTTCCCATAATCGATCTCTGGTAATTGCTTACCTTATCGGACTTCTCTACAACCGAAAGTTCGATAAAAAAGGCTTGGACCTAACCCTTATATAATTATGATAGATAGATAAGATAGTTTATTTAGATACAAAAAGAACAAAACAATCAATGAAATTTTGTTTTATTTCCTGTTTACTAAAATAAAAATATTATATTTAAATATGAATACTTGTATCGAAGTATGTAAAGACTGCCTCGGTGGCGTAGTTGTACTAAGGTACAGTTACAAAACTGAGGTGTCGGGTTCGAATCCCGGTTGGGCAAAGTGATATTGGATTTTTCTATTCATTATCAGCCCAGAGTCAGGAATTTGTGCCCGATATGGCGATAGGCTCGCCACCTATCACATTGTGGGACGGAACATACAAGGCGAAATTTGGCTGCACCTCTGCCTACCTCTTCTGGGATATAGGCGTGAGTTTATGTATGTATGTATCAAAGTATTATGTTAGTTAAGACAATTTGATTAAACATCGTAGTTACGATCAATAAAATGTATCTATTTGACCTACTGAAACAATTTCAGCTGATCATGGGCTTATCTTAACAGATAAACATAATGGAATTAAATGTGGTTTTAATTTCCATGTTGGATCCGATTATTATCCGATATCATTCAATATGTTTCAGGCAACAAACATAAATTACGTTTAAATTCTATTCCATTTTTGAAATATTAATTTCAGTACATCATACTAATAGTTAAAAGGGGTGCATAGATGCTGTTATACAATCAAATAAACGAATATATTAAATAAGAAAAGATAATTCACATTTAATTAGAAATGACGTATCAGTGATCTAATTAATTTTATCGCAATTTACACCCAATAAAAATTCAGAAATTTGTTATATAAACAACGCTCTCCCGTAAATTCCTAAAACACAAATCGTAAATGTAATATATTACACCCAGATCCATTCGTTAGCGACAAATCAAATTCGGAAACGTTAATCATTTTGGGAAATGGAATTGAACGATTTTTCAAAGCCGAAAAGAAGAAGAAGCAAAATTTTGTAATTTGTCGAATCAATCATACCTCTAACGATTTTCTCTTTCTGTTACAGATTTCATCAACGAAATCACGCAAATTAAACTGAAGATGAAGTTTGATTGAAGAAAAGACATTTAATATAAATCAAGAATAGAAATATACGTGATAATTTATAATAAAACATTATGAAACAGATTGTCTTACAAATAAAGCGCTATATAGAAACTAAATTTCAAAGTAAATATGATAACAGCAAACCAAAAAGGTTTATGATGCCAAGTTAAGAAGAACGCAGAACTATGCCTACCGAAGCATGGACGACTGAAACACCAAATTACAATGACAATTTCACGTACAACGATGGATACCACAACGCTAATGATTCGGCAATCATCGACCCGATTGAGAACAAAGCTGTGCAGGCGGCATTTTGCGTAGCATACACTATTATTTTCGTTGTAGGAATCTTCGGTAACGCGTTAGTTTGCTATGCTGTCATTAGGAACCGTGCCATGCAAACGGTGACTAATCTGTTCATCACGAACCTGGCCTTATCTGACGTGTTGCTCTGCGTATTTGCAGTACCATTTACACCTCTTTACACTTTCTTAGGAAGATGGGTGTTCGGGAGTCTTCTCTGTCACATAATGCCATATGCACAAGGATGTAGCGTGTACATTTCAACGCTCACGCTTACTTCTATCGCCATAGACAGATTCTTCGTCATCATCTATCCATTTAAACCCCGCATGAAGATTAAGACATGCATCGGACTTATTATTTTCATTTGGGTTTTCGCCTTATCAGTTACCTTCCCTTATGGCTACTACATGGCCCTCCAAGACATATATTGTGCTGAGCAGTGGCCATCAGATCAGATAAGAAAAGCTTTTGGTGCAGTCACTACCATAATGCAGTTTGTTATCCCTTTCATTGTAATGGCATTTTGTTACACATGTGTTAGTATAAAATTAAATGATCGATTGAAGTCTAGACCGGGAAGTAAGAACAGTAAAAAGGAAGATGCAGAACGAGAAAGAAAGAGGAGAACGAATAGAATGTTGATAGCAATGGTGGCTATATTCGGTCTCTCCTGGTTACCACTTAACCTAATTAATATAAGTAGCGATTTTTATTCATTAGCAGAAGACTGGAGGTACTATATGGTGTTATTTTTCGTTGCGCACTTCATCGCTATGTCTTCCACATGCTACAATCCATTCCTGTACGCATGGCTTAACGAGAACTTCAGAAAGGAGTTCAAACAAATACTGCCGTGCCTAGGTGCACTAGTCACTAAGAAATCGAAAAGAAAATTCAATCAATCTGAAAGAACCGGAATGTACAGGTCAGAAAAGACTTGCAACGGTAATGATACGGTGCAAGAATCATTGTTGACATCAACTGTAAATAAAATGCCTTCAGTTAGATATAAAATTGAATTTAATGATAAATTGAAAGGGTATGATGAAGATGGAATAAACAATATAAGCCCTGATGAGAAACCAGAGGATAACCCAAGTCCTAATGAAGACTGCGTTAATATGTATATGTTTGTAGATAAATCAGTTACTACATCGGATAAGGAGCCCATAGTATCTGCGTTGTAGCTCAACGGTAAGATGAAGCTTCTATTATTGTTAATAAATCATGTATTTCCTTGAGATTATTCCCTTGCCTTATACTGTATTATGTTGAGGAGATATTATTACAATATTAATAACTTAGATACCAGTAATATTACGTGTACGCTAGAGGAAATAAAGGATTACTTATAAGTGTTTGCCTTATGTTACATCTAGGTAGGATAAACATAAATGTTTGGATTTAGACGTGCTAAAAATTTCGCTTACAAATTCACGACCAAAATTTGAAACTTTTTGATTTAAACGTATTATTGACACCAGTCAAATAAAAAAAACTTTCATAGATCAAACCTTTCGAAAGTGTTCCCCGAATTTTCGAGATGAGTACATGTGTTAGTATGTGTATGTACATACACATTATTGACGCGAAAAACTTATTCTACAAAATTACCATAATTATTTTCAACAAACATTAAATATTTTCACAATCTTTAGAAAATTAGCTGAGTTCGTTCTAGTTTAAACTAGCAGTCTAGCTGATCAAGTTCCGTTGTTTATGCTAATATAACCTCCAATATTAGCTGTGCCAACTCACTGGCAACTGTAAAATGGCCTCAGGACACGTTCTGTGTTCCCAGCCCAAACTCAAATGTTTATGTACAAAGCTTTTATTACTGCCTGTTGTGAATAGCTACGTAGCCGGACTGTTTGTTTTAAAGGAAATGGCTATAAATTCCCAGTTTTGTACTCGACTTGCACATTTGCAAGGGCGTTTATCAAATCTCACTTGCTTTTACACAGCTGCAATTCCGCTGCGTAGCGTTTTGTTTTCTCGTTTGTAGAAAAATATTACTCACTCGTACTCCTATTTCAAAGTGAAATGTAATCATGTATGCACACTACACACGGCTTTCTCTAGGATTGAAATCTTTTCCTCTACTGCCACGCCACATCACGATTTCACAGAGTGATACATACATTTAAATTGTAAATGTATACTTCTTATCATTAAGAAAAATAGAAAATCCTTGCAAGTTTATGTTTTGTAAGGATTATCAGAAAATGTGTTTATTAAGGAATACAAGTCAAATATTGTTTAATATGAAGTTTCAAATCTTTGTGTTGAAGATCTAAATTCAAATTAAATTTATACACATTTTTTTATTATCCTTTCAAAACATAAACTTGCAAGATCTTTAGATTTTTAAATTTGAACTTTAGCAATGTTACTATTAAAACATTTACTTTCTTAATCGACTTCATTCGTTTCTTATATCGTTGGTATACAGCCTAGTTGTTCATAAATTATTACATATACGCATTCTAAACAGACTCTTTATTTCGTTACTCATAGATCAAATAACCGCCATGATATTTTCAAAATAAATTGAAACATCTAAAGATTTTTTCCACGAAATCGAAAATCGCGTGTGTTTAATAGTAATATGAAGCCTTTGCAACTGCAAAGGCTTCATAAATCAAGTCAACGAGAACAATAAATAAAAGAAATATAGTGCCAAGACCTCAATGAAAACAGAAGCTTTGTATGAAGCCATAACAAAATATATTATGTAAAGTAATAAAAAAAAACAGTTTTACTGCCGACTGTAACCGTATTTACGACTGCAAACCCACTTTGGTTTCATTTATTGGCGTCGTTTTTACATGATGCGCTCCTTATGACACGGAAAATAAAAACGTTACAGAAAATCCTGCTCGCCATTAGGTACTTTAAGCTGTGATAAAAAGAAATGGGAACGTATGGTTCCATGGCTTTCAGTTTAACTATTTGAGTGTCCACGGGCTTTAGGATACTTATAATAAAACATAGTCAAGAACATTTAAAGGGTTTCAAATTAATACTTACTTTAGTAGTATAAAGCAATCTCGGTTTAGTAAAAAATATAATTTTTTCTCTTTCCTGTTTTAATAATATATTTATTTCTTTGATATCGTTGGAAATGTGTCATTAAGTAGGTTAATATTTGTAACAAAAATTGTTGTTGCAAAAATAAAAGTTATATTCAAGAAGCTAGAAGAGTTTCAAAAATGTTACATATAATGAAAAGAAAAGTATCAAAGAACGTTTTACCTCCAAGAGGTCGTTGACCGGTCGCATTTTTGTCCTGCCTGTTGACAACTGTTGTGCAAAGAACATTACAACAAAGAAACAATAGTAAACTTACAGAAACCACTAAAATGTTTTTTGTAAATCAATATTAAAGGCATGGCGTTAAAAATTGCGTTCAATTTTGATATCATCGTGATTTTTCATTGAATTGTATTAATTAGCATATTTTTAATAGAAACAAGTATTTTTAGATGCATTATTTTTATAACTATCTTAGAAACTTGCTGGGAAAAATGTTTTGTTTTGTAATTAAACAGCTTTAAAGGTACAGTAACTTCACTTGAAATAATATGTAGCGTGTTTTGGTACTTTATATTATCCGAGAGCAATAAAAATAATATATTGAGACTGTTAGCGGTATAAAGAGATATCCAAATCTTTATACACAAATATATCAAGACTGTGACCGAAAAAAACGCCATAAATATACATACAAATTTTGGAAAACATCTATGTTTTTGTGATGTTTTAAATATATTTCTAAATATTGTGTTTGAGTGATAAATCCATAGTTTTTGCTAAAATTGATGTTATTTGAAGAGATGGACGCTTCAAGATATTCATCTAAAATGGTGACAGTAATACGTGTAGATGCATAGGACAAAAATATATTAGATTTGACTCGAAATCCCAGAAAAATCTGTGGATACTTTTTCGTAGAGCGGTAGAATTCATTAAGCTTATAATAATAAACTAATTTGGTTTTCCTAAGTATACTGCAAATCATATTTTGTTTTTCACAAAATCGCTGCAAGAATTCAGTTTTAGTAACCTTGTTTACCGAATCATACGTAACACAATGTGGAATTTTAGCATTGGTATTTTTACGAGTCAGAAATAATGCATATATATACATATACATAATATACAAAGTCATATTGTTTATAGACAATCCCGTTCGCCTTAAAATATATAAAATAGAATCAGAGCATCCGTGTTTATGTAGATTAACCACACAGAGATGTACCCAGGGTCTGTCGCGGGTGCCATATTTCTTATTGCGCATGGAAATTATCATGCCTTATAAAATTGTTGGAAGGTATAACAACTAAGTGCATGGTGGCCTGTCGGCAAACGGACTAGACGCGGCTGCTAACATGTTCACGGTGGCCGCGGGTTCGAATCCCAGGACACACCTCTGACTTTTCGGAGTCATGTGTGTAGTGATAGTCAATCACCACGCACTAAAACGGTGAAGAAAAACATCGACAGGAAACCTGCATACCATAGCTATTTAAAAAAAAAACATTGGTATGTAAGTCCGCCAACCCGCAGTAGGCCAGCATGGTGGACTATATGGCCTAACCACTCTCAATCGTACTCTCAATTGTAGAGTAGGCCCATGCCCTACAGTGGGACGTATATGGGCTGATACTGATAACAACTCGCCAAAGTATGTAAGGTATTCGTGTCATACCTTCCTACCTCTTTAGGAATATAGGTTGTGGTTGTAGACAATTTAGCGTAGATAAAAGATAATAATATGAAGTTCATAAACTTAAACTGCATTTGTAAAAATCAATTATTCGACAAATTTTATATTTTCTCACCTGGTATTTTAATTTTTACACGCTTTTTATTAGCTTCACCTGTATGTTTGTATGTTTGTTTGTAACCAACTTCTTTGGGCGCGATTTTGACCCACTTTAAACGGCCAGATTTCGTTCAAATTTTGCACACTTGTCAAAGACCGATGACAATACAATAATTCAATTAAAATATATAATTATCCTGATTAGATTCGCCAGGATTCATTATTCTTATAATTGATGACCATTGCTACTGACCACTAGGTGGCGTATAGATGAACATAATTTGCTACTGACTAATAGATGGCGTGATCACGTCAATAATGCATGTTTGCACTATTCATCGCTAGATGGTGTTAACATTGTATTCTTCAAGTGTCAAATGTTACTACTGACCAACAGATGGCGTTATTGATTGGAAATACAGCTGTAGATGGATGTTTTTAGTCAAAACAATTAAATAATAGTTAAAAAAAACTAAAATACACGCTTTAATAAGATATACAACTAAAAAAGTAAAAATAATTGATACTGAATTTAAGATAAGTAAATGGAGTAAAATACATATATTTTATTGTTACAAAGCGTGGGGTGCAGGATGATAAGTAATTGTTGTAAACACCCCACGCTTTGTAACAATAAAATATATGTATTTTACTCCATTTACTTATCTTAAATTCAGTATCAATTATTTTTACTTTTTTAGTTGTATATCTTATTAAAGCGTGTATTTTAGTTTTTTTTAACTATTATTTTTTGAAACACACTAAAGTTAAGTTACATCTATTACCTCACATAAGGATAGTATAAGAGTATCTAGCCAAAGTTTAATAAATATTAACAAATGTGAGCTTTAAGTATTAATCTAAGTATTATAGACCTCGCCGTAGAGATAGAACACAAAAACTCTCGATCCAGACTCTTGACCTCATGGCCGAATGTCGATCTTTGACGCTGCAGTCTTCCGTTGACGCCGAAACATATCGGCGGCTCAATAGACGGATCTGGAAGTCCTTGCGACACGATGTCCGTGCTCACAATACTGTGAGCATTAAGGAGACAATTGAGCGGAACGGAGGCTCCAAAGTGTTTGCAAGAGACTTGTCTATTGGGCAAAGCCAGTTGTCTAGGCTGAAAACGGACGATGGCCGCGTGATATCGACGAGGGCAGAGGTATTAAGAGAGATCCAGAGGCTCTACGGACAGCTTTACACCTCGGTTGCCAAACCTACTGTTAGCTCGGCCAAAGACCCGAGAGCCGAGTTGATCCGACACTTTAGCGATGATATCCCGGACATCAGCCTGTGTGAGATTGAGATGGCCCTCAAACAACTTAAAAACAACAAGGCACCGGGTGAGGACGGAATCACTTCAGAGCTTCTGAAACCGGGTGGAACGCCGATACTGAAAGTCCTTCAGAGGCTCTTCAATTCCGTTCTCCTCGAGGGCTCAACGCCAGAGGCATGGAGCAGGAGCGTGGTGGTACTGTTCTTCAAAAAAGGTGATAACACCTTGCTGAAGAACTACAGGCCCATCTCGCTCCTGAGCCATGTCTATAAGTTGTTTTCGAGGGTCATCACAAATCGTCTTGAACGCAGGTTTGATGACTTCCAGCCTCCCGAACAAGCCGGTTTCCGAAAAGGCTTTAGTACCATAGACCATATTCATACGCTACGGCAGGTTATACAAAAAACCGAGGAATATAACTTGCCGCTTTGTTTAGCGTTTGTGGACTATGAGAAAGCCTTTGATTCGATCGAGACCTGGGCTGTGCTACAGTCTCTTCAGCGTTGCCATATAGACTATCGGTATATCGAAGTGTTGAAGTGTATATACAACAACGCCACCATGTCGGTCCGAGTACAAGATTAGAGCACGAAGGCTATTCCACTACAGAGAGGCGTGAGACAGGGTGATGTGTTATCTCCGAAAGTGTTCACTGCCGCGCTGGAAAACGCCTTCAAGCTCTTGCAGTGGAAAGGATTCGGCATCAACATCAATGGCGAGTATATTACTCACCTTCGATTTGCCGACGATATTGTAGTCTTGGCAGAATCGCTGGAAGACCTTAGCACTATGCTCGAAGACCTTAATCGAGTCTCCCAACAGGTGGGTCTTAAAATGAACATGGATAAAACGAAGATGATGTCGAATATCCATGTTGTGCCCAGCCCCATTGGAGTTGGGGGCTCGACTCTCGAAGTTGTAGACGAATATGTCTATTTAGGATAAGTGGTCCGGTTAGACAGGTCCAACTTCGAGAGAGAGGTCAATCGTCGAATCCAACTCGGTTGGGCAGTTTTCGGGAAACTTCGCGACGTCTTCTCGTCCAAAATACCTCAGTGCCTAAAATCGAAAGTCTTCGATAGTTGTGTGTTACCAGTGATGACATACGCCACCGAGACGTGGCCTCTCACTGTGGGCTTCATTAAAAGGCTCAAAGTCACTCAACGAGCCATGGAGCGGGCTATGCTCGGTGATTCCCTACGAGATCGAATCAGAAATGAGGAGACCCGTAGGAGAACCAAGGTTACCGACATAACCCATAGGATTGGCAAGTTGAAGTGGCAGTGGGCCGGGCACATAGCTCGTAGAACCGATGGCCGTTGGGGCCGAAAGGTTCTCGAGTGGAGGCCACGTACAGGCAAGCGAAATGTCGGACGCCCGCCTACAAGGTGGACGGACGATCTAAGGTCGCAGGAAGTCGCTGGATGCAGGCCGCTTCCAACAGGTCATTGTGGAGATCCTTGGGGCAGGCCTATGTTCAGCAGCGGACTTTCTGTGGCGGATATGATGATGATGAGGATGATGAGCTTTAAGTATTAATGACATATGGGGCCCATCACCCCCAAAAAATCACCTCAAATCCCTGAGTAAATAAAATTAGGACGGTACATCATTTTGATTGGCTGTAAAACACATAGAATACTCAACGAGGTGGAAGCCGAGTGATATATTTGCGTTCACGCCGCGCCGCGGGCGTATGGCTCAAACAAGACGAATGTGAGCTCTTGTTCTGATTCACATTGTTATAGAGTTTTAAATCATATTATTATTTCAAGGAATTATATTGAGGTAAATCGACCAATTTCGATGGATTTTTAACTTATTTTTACTTTCGAGGACTATAGCATTCGTGATCAACGGGGCGGATTTAGTTAAGTCATTGAGGTATCTAAATAAATATCAAAGAAAATAAAAAGCATATGTTCTATATTCAAAGGTGTTCCATGGGATTTGAACCTTCGAACTGCCGCGTCTGGTACGTTTTTTAAGAGGCCACCAAGAACTTAAATAAATTAACATTTGCTAAAAACAAAAAGTAACTTTGCCATGTCATTCCTTAAATGTGATTAATTAAAATTTCATTTCCAAAGACATTTTAACCAGTTCCATCCAGATACAAAGTAAATCAAAGCACAAACGGAAGTGACGACTGCAAAGCAAATACTAACAGATGGATATCTCTTAATCCAAAGACACCGTCTAATAAGTTAAACGCTAGTGACAGACAACAAGACTTTATTTAAAAAAACCTACAATATTACCATTGAGATAATATACTAGAGGGGACACTGCAAACAAAATGTTTGTAACAAAATGAATGGTACCGTACCGCTCCTTCTATTTCTGTCTCTGTCACACTACGCAGTAACATTATCTTCGCTCCAGTTTCACTGTGTACCCGTGTGCACGCACAATACGCAGAGATTTTGTTCCCGATGTCCTCTCTAATAATGCCAATGAATATTACATATTCTATGGTAGATGGCGCTATTGTAATGTGTGATATTGTCGGTACAAAATAGACATAATCTAACACCGAATTATATATTTACACTGAAAATGCACTCGCTTTTTTTTTTTATTGCAATGAATGACGAGACGAGCAAGCCGTTCGCCTGATGGTAAGCGATACGACCGCTCATAAACAGTAGCAAAATTCCACTGCGCTCGCCATCCTGAGACATAAGATGTTAAGTCTCAATATGTCCAGTAGTTACTCTGGCTACAAAGTCCTTCAATCCGAAATACAACAGTGCGTTTAAACTGCTGTTTGACGGGAGAAATAGACATTGCGGTGGTACCTACCCAGATGGCCTCTCACATATGAGAGACCTACCACCAGTTGTCATTAATTATACAAAAATTTTAAACTGATTGCCTCGGTGGCGTAGTAGTAGTACGGTATAGTTACAACTTCCGGTCTCGGGTTTGAATCTCGAGTCAGGCAAAATGTTATAGATTTTTTTCCATTCATAGTCAGCCTGGAGTCAGGAATTTGTGCCCTATATGGCGATAGGCTGGCCCCCTATCACATCGTGGAACCGAACTTACAAGGTGAAACGTTGGTGTCCTGGTAACACCTCTGTCTACCTTTTCTGTGAAAATGCGTGATATTTACGTATATACCGGGTATATCAAGACTGCTACCGAAAACGAAGCCTGGTGGTAGTTTTAGTGACTACAAACGCAATGCAACTAAAAATATCGCAAAGAAACGCTACAATTATTTTTAATGATTTTTTAAATATCATCATTTTTGGGTGGTGAATCCATAGTTTATGCTACAATAATAATTTAAGCTCTTTTATACCTTAGAGTATTTATATATAAAAGGGTATACACTATTATTTTAGGAAAAAAAAAATATTACCACCCAAATACGACTATAGGAAAAAACAACAAAAAAAATTTCGCCCGGCTTCGTTTTCGGTAGCACTCTTGATATACCCTGTATATTAACATTGCGAAAAGCTGAAACTTGCCTGTTTACCAAATCTGTCACACCTGTTTACCAAATTTCATTAAATGTAACAAGATTTTGTTCTGAAAGTCAACTTTTGGGACGAAATATTATCGATTTTTTTATTAAAATATTACGGAGCTAAATGATTAAATTAGAAGTTGCTGCAACTTTTATGATAAAGTAAACAGATGGTATAAAATAACAAACTTTGCGCAAAGTACACACTGGATTCTTGAAAAAATTCTTAGGAAAAGTCGAGTTGAAGACCAATATTTCAATATTTTTTGATTTCTTCGGTTAATTTCATTTTATTTAATATCATTGTTAATAGTTATTTTATCCCCTTCATTGGAATGCAGTTATATTCTTCTAATATATTATACGGTATGAATTTCATTCGCAACTATGGTATTGTCTGGTCCTACCGGTTGGTAATGCCATTTTCATCTATGACCACATTTTCTGCCGTGTTTAAAAAACTTAACATGGCATAAATACTAATACATTGAACTTCTATCAGCCTAGCTTTAATTTTCACATACCTAAATAAAATCAATCTTCTCCAATATTTAAACAGTATTTATTTACAATACAGTAACTTGATATTGACTCGAATTCAAAAGAAATCGCATTCTCTTCAATACGAACGACCAAATACAAAGAGACGAAAATAAATACAATTGTTTGAATCTACGACATTTTATATCGCGGGACAATAGGGTATTTGACTCCATTTTTTTTATTATATTTATCAAAACGTGTCCATAGCTATGGTCTAACAAACAAAGAAATTTATAAATCCATTCAGAATGAAACAAGTTAGAAACGTTTTAAAACTTGTAGTGGGGGTAACGGAAAAGAAATGCAAAACTAAGATAGTGACGTCACTAGGGTTATTATACATTACAGTGTGCGCGTGTGAAAGAGACAGCAAGATGTCCCCAGTACACCCCTACTCTTTAATTTTAAATATTAATATTTGCCTTATTTTACAAGCTACTTTAATACTTTTTTGACGGCAAGGCTTAATTTTTAACGTATTTGTGTTTGTAAGCGAAATAATACCAAAAATCGATAACAGTCAAATTAAAAAATATAGTACCTTTTTGAATAAAAACTTACAGTAATAATATTTTACATGTTATAACTGGTATTTACGATAGGACATTCACCTCTGTAACTCACTTAAAGACTACTACTACTACTACTAATAAAAGATTTAAATTCGAATCAAACTTTTTATATATTCCCAATGAAAACAAGATGATTTCCTACAAGTTGTTGAACAGTAATTTAGCTCTCTAACAAGTCTCGAAGTTAAACAATAAAAACTTTATAATTTATTTATGATTTCTCTTTTCCAGATAACTTTGCCGATTCCTGTTCAAGTCAAGCCTCATACACACTGCAGAAGACAGATACTGAAGAAAATCGTTTTAAACATACCTCATTAGGACATCATTTTTGGCTAATATAACTTTTTGGTCCTTTTTTGTATTTGTTTTATAATTGTGCTAGATTAGTTCAAAAGGTAATAAATAGTAATAGAAACAACAGATTATTATAATACCATAAATTGGTTACGAACCATTCATAATTCTTCAATTTTATAAGGTAGTAGCCACATTAATTTTCAAAAACCTTTGATAAAACTAAATCAGAAAATAATGTACACTGGAGGAATGTATTTAGTAAAGAATATCTATACAGTTGAATATAATTTAATACTTTTTCGCCTCTGAATACATCTTAATGGCATTTTCTGATAGTCTACCTTAGGGTGATGTTTTATTGAAAGTCACGTACAAGTGAGATGAAAGCATTGTTATCGTGTCCAACAGAAGTAAGGTTAATTACAATAATCGCGCTATTTTGCAACCAAGGTCCTTTACTGGTCTATACATTTTCAACATCCATAAATATACTCGAACCAATACATTACTATTAAAAATAGAATTTTCTCTTAATAATAACTTTTCAGCACCTTAATATGTGTAACTGTTATATGAACTTTGTTTGTAGTATTTTCCAAGTTTGCTTTGAACTAAAAATATATAAATCCTATTAAAACATTGTCAATAAAATGCTTTATGTAAATAAATTAAAAATAACAATATATGTAATTTTATATTCATGTTAGTTTTTAAATATGTCTCAGAACAAAATCAATCTCGTGTGTACATAGTGCAATAGTTAAAGTGTACAGATAGCAAAAATGTTAATATGTAAATATAAGGTTTTAAAAGATAAAAGTTTTTGCGTCAATTAGTTCTTAAATGAACTTTGAGCCCATTGACCAAACAACTTTTTTCTATAATTGTTTAGAATTAATGATTTTGCTTAGTAGATGTAATGTAAAAAGTAGTGTATGTAATGTACATAGAGTTAAAATACTTTGTAATAAATGTCAATGGATTATATTATGTAATCAAGCTATTAATGTGTCAAATAAAATGTACCAAAGAATTTTTGATAATTTGTTTCATTTTATTGATTCCTTAGTAATAAATAATAACATTGAAATCTCAAGAATACGAGTTCATGTTGTGTTCAAATTTAAATAAAAATAAACACAGCAAACCATTTATTATTTTATTGCTATAAATAGCAAAACAAGCAAGCAATACGCCTGATGGTAAGTGATATGACTGCTCATTAATAGTAGTAAAACCAAACTACACCATGAATTACAAAGCAATGCTTGCATTCCACTGCTCTCGCCATCCTGATACATAAGATTTCGTCCCAATATGACCAGTAAATACAATGGCTACAATGTGGTTTAAAACGGAACACAACAGTGCATTTACACTTTTTGGTGGGAGAAATAAACATTCCTTTCAAAACAGGCCTTCCACATATGAGAGACTTACCACCATTTTAATCAGTTGTGGGTATTCTGATACCACAAAAACACCACATTGCTTACAAAAAGGAAAATTGTAAACATTGAAAAAATAGTAAAGAATTATCTAAAAATCTGTTTCATAAAAAGTTAATGTTTATACTGAAAGCTGACACGATTATCTAAACTATACTATTTTCATACATAAATCAAATAGGTGGGAACGTAATACATAACCGCAAAATGTGGCGTTTCGGTTTTAAAGACGCTTTTCTAATGTATAATAATAGTGAAACCTAACTCAACTGAATATCTTTCTACATAGGTTAACGTACGTATTATGAAACTCCAAAAAGTCCTAACAATTATACCCGGCCGAAGAGCTGAAAAGTTTCCGCACACATGCCGCTAATCGGTTAAGTTCCGCTGATTGGGCCCCTGGGCTTCCACCGTAAACATTAACTTGGGAATTATTTGTTCAACACGCAGTTTATTTGATTAATGAGTAATAATCTTGGATTACAGGGTTATAAAAAATATTTTCCTTGTAAATTAGGTTATTCTACCTTATTATTGACACGATAAATTATTATTACTTCTGATGATGAGAGTGCGATCGAAATAAAGTGCCCACTGATGAGCAGTGGTTATCTCTTGGTGACTACACGATATTGCCAGCTTACGTGGGGCCAGATCCAAGAATACTGGGCAGATATTATATGAAATGAAATGTATTTATGGGTCATGTAGGAAATTAAATAGCTCTTATGACAAGTCAATACACATAGCATTTAATATCTACCGGGTATCTCAAGACTGCTACCGAAAACGAAGCCGGTTGGTAGTTTTAGTGGCTACAAACACAATGCAATTAAAAATTTTGCATAGAAACGCGACAATTATTTTTTATGATTTTTTAAATATCGTCATTTTTGGGTGGTAAATCCATAGTTTTTGCTAGAATTATAATTTAAACTCTTTTATACCTTAGAGTATTTATAAATAGAAGGGTATACACTATTATTTCAGGAAAAAATGTATTTACCACCCAAATAGGGCCCAAGAAAAAAAAATAAAAAAAAAATTTCGCTTTTTTTTTTTGCAACTTTTTCTGTTGCATTTTGTCTGGAGTCGCTTAAACTACCACCCGGCTTCGTTTTCGGTAGCAGTCTTGATATACCCTGTATATACAAAATATTTTCTATACTTAGTATAATTTATATTAATTTCTAACTTTAATTTATTTATTAATTTTATTTCTAATAACTTTTATTTATTTAATTTCTTATTAGTATTTTATTTAAATTATTAGTTACTACTTGATGATAACTTATTTTTTAAAGAAATACTTAATTTAAACAAATTAAATTAAATTTATTAGTGGATCATGAGTATTATTAAAGCGGTGCGTAGCGGTTTATTGTTACCACCGGATCTAACGCAACCCTTCTTGAGAATATTTTAATATCATCGTGATTGGATGATAAAACCATTGATTTACCAAAACTATCTTAAAAAAAATAAAAGAGTTTATAATATTATTATAGAAAAAACTATATACACACGCCGGCACAATTAGAGGAACACGCACAAAAAATAGTTTTTTTTTTTATTTTGTTTGCTGTTTGTGTTGGTTTGGTTGTTTTTATATTTCAGCACCTTTAAAAAATTAAATGATGCAAAAAGATTTTTGGATATTTAGAGTTTTATCGTTAATTATACGCTCTCAAGTGCTTTTAAGATTTTTTCACTTTCAAGTGGTTTCACAAAATTTTGTTTAATTTCATTTTAAATGACTTAAGATATTTTTATTGTTATTGTTTTTAGAATACCTGTCTTGTAGGATATAAAATGAGTAGCTTACCTTCCACTGAAGTTGCCAGAGCGGTAACAATGATTGAAAATGGTCAAGGATAGGATTTAGTAAGTCGCGCATTGGGTGTGTCGGTATCTGTCGTCTTTCTCAACGTTAAACATTAGAGGCACAAAGGCTCTTATGTGCGGATGCTAGGATAAGGCAGAAAACGGTGGACCAGTACCCAGGATGGTCATTTTATACGGCTGAAAACTTTGAGAAATCGTCATCAAACAGCTATTCAGACCCGAAACATGTCACAAGAAGTCCGTGATGTTAATATCAGTGAGCGTACAGTGAGAACACGTTTAAATGAAGTTGGACTGAAGTCTTACGTTCCGTCAAAAGCTCCAAAACTCGAGGTGGTACATAAAGTAGCCAGATAAGCTTTTGCTCATCGACATCGCGACTGGACAAATGAGTGGAGCCGAGTTTTGTTTAGTGATGAAAGCAGTTTTGTTGTGAATTGCATAGAAGGAAGGGAGAGAATCTGGAGGTATCGAGGAGAACGCTAATCGAGGAAACTTTACTGAAAGAGGTGTGTTATGGCGGAGGGTCAATTTTGGTATGGGGTGGTATATGTTTCGAAGCACGCGCGGTGTTAATACTTATAGAAAATGGGTCTTTAGCTGCACAAAGATACGTCGCAGAGATCTTAGAGTCCCATGTATTGTCTTTTGCACCATCCATAGGCGAATATTTTTTATTTATGCATGATAATGCGCGGCCCCACACAGCGCAAATGGTTCGCGACTACTTAAATCAGGCCCAAATCGCGCAAATGGATTGCCCAGCAAGCTCACCAGACATGAATCCCATAGAGAACGAATGGGACCTTATCGGAAGAAAGATAAATGGAAGAAACCAAGCCCCTAAGATCGTCCAAGGATTAAAATTCATGTTAGTGCAAGAGTGGGAGAATTTGTCGCAAAAAATGATTGATGACGTCATTAAAAGCATGAAGGATCATATCCAGACTCTTATCTGACCCCGTGGTAGCAATACGCATTATTAATTTTCTTAAATTATTTCTGTAAGTTTTTAAAATACACGATTACATTTGACAATACAGAAATTTCATTTTACTGTATTTCCGTTTAATTGCATTTGCGTCATTAATTAAAGTATTTTTTACTCAATTTTAGTATTTTTATAAATTTTGCCTCATTTTGAATATTAAAAAATAAAAACATTCAGTTATTATAATATTTTCTAAGAAATTCAATATTTAACGCGTGTTCCTCTAATTCTGCCGGCGTGTGTATTATTTTCCACTCAAATAAGACACTCGATAGAAAAATATATTTTTATGCAAAATTTTTAATTCCATTGTGCAGTACGCATACCTTCGCAACTTCAAACTTTATTCCTGTTTCTGACAAACTATATCTACTTCGTGCGATTGAGATACAAATATGCGAAACTACTCATTCCAGCTGAGGCGGAAAGAAATTTTATGAGGTTTCATTGGAATTCAAATTAAAACACCACAACCACCGGGTTTTTAGTAACTTACTTTGCACTTTATATAACATTATTTTTAATACTTAATGTCCGTAGGTTGGTCAATTAGAAGAATATATGCTGTAAGCATTCATGAAAACCTTAATATGAAAAATGCCTAAGCTGAAAAATTCATAAACAGTTCACCGAAACTCGAGTCAGCAATAACACTTTATCAACTTGAAAATGATAAATTCGGATTGAAACATTAAGCCAACGCGACATTTCATTCATCATCATCATCATCATATCAGCCACAGGAAGTCCACTGCTGAACATAGGCCTCCCCCAAGGATCTCCACAATGACCTGTTGGAAGCGGCCTGCATCCAGCGACTTCCTGCAACCTTAGTCAGATCGTCCGTCATATATTTCATTCAGTAGTACCCAATTATATGGAAAAAATGGTCAGTATTTTACAACATTTCAGGTAAACTAAACATAATAATATTTTCTTGCTATATCTGTTTATTATCCAAACAGATTAAAAAAAAGTTAATGGTCTGTGATGTAAGTAGCGACTGGACCGCTATTAACAATTATTTTTAGAAAACCTTAATCTTCATGTCGCTATGGTAATCTTTAGAAAAACTATATACAGTAGTAGACTTTCTGTAACTGAAAACCGATAAAGAGAAATTAATATATCTCTCTCTGTATTCTGTATCGGCCCATATATGTCCCGCTGCAGGGCACAGGCCTGCACTACAATCGAGAGTTCGGTTGAGAGTATATCTCTCTCTCCATTTGAAAATCTTGATCTTAACTTTCTGTCTAAGAATGAAGAAAATACCACCTCACAGGAAAATAAAAATTCACCTTGTTACGTATAACATCAAACTATGTTTTACTTGACGTCATCTGTATGCAACTACGTTCCAACATCATATAAGAACCATATGGAACCATGCAATTTTCTCAGACAGGATGAAACCTGTCATGTCGATCCGTTGCCGCGCGACCGATTGCGACTGCCTGCACCAATCATACGGCCATATTTATTTTAACACTATAAACTTGACTGTACTCTATTACAAATACACAACACTTTATTGAACACCACAAATTACAGAAAGAAATAAGACATAGAAACCTTACAAATAAGTGAACAATTAGCAATCTTATCGCTATGAGCGATCTCTTCCAGACAACCAAAAATCATAGAATGGATCGAAGAGAAGAATAAAAAGTGGGCATTTATGTGAAATAGTACAAATAAAGACAAATTAAATAAGTATTAGGTATATAACCGTGGTACTAAAAAATAAGATAAATAGAATAATATGAAACATATACATTAAAAGATAAGTTTACCTGATATAGATAGAACTTATATTCTGTGAAGAACGAAGTTGTGCGTTTATAAAGTTTAATATAGAATTGTAAATTTATTTATACACAATGTACAACTGTTTGTTTTACCTCGATATAATAAAACATAAACAAAAACTTATTTCATTGCTTTCCTGTAATAGCTCAGTTTTTCAGCTACAGAAAGTCCACTACTGAACATAGGCAACAAGGATCTCATCTTTTTGGGGGTTATAATAGTTATATAATATACATTATACAATATATGTATATTAGCAAATCAAGAACATCAAATCAGGTTGTCGTATTTGGTTGTGGGTATCAGAAACTATGAGTGACTCGGTCTCACAACACCCAAACCAAAACAAATACGTGTGGATCACACATTATTTATCTCGGTGCGGTGACCGAACTCGTGGCCTGAGGTACACGGAGTCTAAGCAATTGCGTCGTGGAGGCTGTCACTTAAAACAAAGCTTAGAATTGAAAACGTCAATTGAAATGCGATATATTTATCTTGCATTTCATACTAAAACCAAATTCAAAAACTTGTTATGATACTGACCGATCTGAAATGTAAATGTAAGAAAAAAATATGTGTAATCACCAAACAAATTAATTAAATTGAAATTAATTATGCAAAGTATCAATTTTCCTTCAATTCATTAAAACGGATCTCAATTGAGACAGCAATTATTGCGGAAATGTGGGTTCCGGGGTCAACGTAACCGCGCTTCCTTTTGTACAGCTATTGGATACCAAAACAACTATAGCTATAAGAATAACATAACAATAATAAGAACATTATATTATTTTTTTTGTGAGACATTACAAACAAAATAATAACATGATCAGTTCTAGTTAGAAATTCCTTTTAACTATAACTGAGGCTCGGAAAAATATTTTTAGAAAACTAATTAAATATTTGTAATCTTTCACAAAGGTGAGGCTTTATTGAAATTATGTAACCACTTAAAAACTTTTAATAGTCGTCGCTGACACCTCTTGAAAATTGATCTAAATAATTGCCAAGAAAACAAATTAACTTTGAAATTAACTTCAAATCATTTAATCTAATGGACTAATAAACCATTACGTTTGTAATTTGCTGTTTGCATTGGACCAATATTTACCCGTGAATCAATTTTACGCAATTACGCTGGAAATGCCTGATAACTCCTGTATTTGTTTTCGTTTATTATTTTGAACGTCATACCCCTTGTTTATTCAACGCAGTTTTCAATTGCCACTAATATGAGCTGACTCAAAAATGTTATTCATACACGTAAAAAATCACTAATCAGCTATTAAATAAATAAATAAATAACTTTATAATAGCCGAGGCACTTTTTTAAGCAAATTTTCAGCAAAATCTTCCGGATGTCTGTCGGCTAGACGTCTGATATTACTGTCAAGTAAATGAAATCACATATTTTTGTGAAGTGACAATATTAATTAAAATATGTAGAAAAATCCATTATGAATAGCAAAATTTTATAACCATTTTAGAGGAAACTCTTAACATGATTTAACTAATTTACGTTTATGTAGTTGATAAGCGAATTTTTATGAATAAGGGGGAAGTGATTCTAGACCGAAAATCTATGGGTTTAACATTTAAGTATAATCAATGACTTTTGTCACATTTTACGCCCACCTTGAAATATCATGAATGTTCCAAAGTTATTCAGCTTTACCTATTTCCTTTATATTTCTATTAATGTAAGCAACTGCATACAAACATGTTTCAATAGTTAGCAAATTTTGTAAAACCGCATAGTATTTCTCACCTCAAATCCTGTCAATTTATTTCCGAAGCGCTGCATTCCTTCGGATGAAGGTATTTTGTCGAGAATAAAGGGAAGCTTCGGACACGGCGCGGTACGTGCTATATCTCTCCTGGAGAAGATTTCATTTTGTTACAGACACAAAATAGATCCCTTATTTAATAGCGTCGACGCCACAGAAATATCTAACGTGCGAAATAAACCGAGACAATATTCAAAGATTAGGAAGGAAGGAAAATATTATACTACAACAATTGTTTGTGCTTATCCATAACTGTGCTGAAAAAAATGCGTCCCAACGTTTTTTGTATTAAACTAAATAGAAGAGGCTACCTTGTGAGATATTAAAAACATTGGAGTGACAATTCTTAAATTTAAAATAAAAAGAACTTACCTTAGTTAATGTTTTAAAAAACTAGATCTCAAAAATTACAGCTATTGAAAAGACAGATCTTAAACCTAAATTCTAAGTAAATTTAATAAACTTAGCGACCTTGTTAAAAATCTATTTGCAAAATCGCTTTAGTACTATTAAATTGTCAATCAGCTCTTGGCAGAAAGAATTTCAATCGAATGAATATCGTAAGAAATACGCGCAATTCTTTAGACAGGGAATTTGCAGATCCAGAACACATTTTTTTCTGTAAAGCAAAATACAGATGAGCTTATTCATAAATAATTTTAAAACCTATTTTAATTATCGAATTGTTTGTCTTCTTCGCCCAAATTGAAATCCAAAGTGGTCTGAAAAGGACAAACATACGATAACTAAAATAGGGTTTAAAACTGTATTTGAACCATACTTTTTGAATTTCTTGAGCAACAATAGGTAATTATGACTTACTCCTATATTAAGGACCCGAGAGGAAAATATCACGCGAAAAAAAATGGCATTAAACATGATATACTGAGTCGGAAAAAATTATATTACCTCAAGGGTTGATTTCAGGTTGGCAACCTATAATCCTCTCGCAAGCAAATTCATTCTGTAACGTGAGTTAAAACTAATTGTAATAGTTATGTATGATTCCCAAATACACATAAAATTTAAAAAAATCCGAATTCATTTAAATAAAAGATAATAGCAAACCAAGGCTAATCTAAAGACGGAATCTTAAACATGTACGAGGAACAGAAATCAGAAAAATCAGGTCAATGAGAAAGTCTCCGAGACGTAAGAAGCACACTTTGTACGAAGCCACAACAAATATCGTAGCGTGGAAAAGTTTCTCGTAGTTTCTTACTCACGAAGTCACGACACATCTTAATGTAAAGCAGTGTTTGAAATATTGTTGGCTGTACTTATTTACGGATTATTTAAACAGCACCACTTCTGTCGTTTGCTGTATTTACATGTATGAAGCTAAATAATAAATTATTGGTGGTACGTCTCTCATACGTGAGAGGCCGCCTGAATAGGTGGGTACCAACGCAACGTCTATTTCTCCCCCCCAGTGTAAATGCACTGTTGTATATTTTAGCCAGTAACAACTGGACATATTGAGGCTTAACATCTTTTTATGAATATTCGGCTAAAAACGTGGAAGATCTGAAATAATTTGAGGTACGAATTGGTTGCATTCGGGTCAAAATGGCGAGAACTTGTCGAGAATAGTGTCAAACGAAGAAATATGTGGGAGATCTTTGCTAAGCAGCGGGACAAAATATGGACTCCAAAATGAAATCTTCACACAAAATTGTACGGACCTACAGTATACGAGAATGTTAGTAGAATATTTTTTTAATTTTGTCTAGGCAATATCAACTTGTATATCAGTGATTTTGTTTGCTTTATCTTATGTATTTGTAATGATATTGATGTGTTTGCTGTTGATGTACCTGTTTTAAATAAATAAAAAAACTTATTTTAGTCTTAAATCAATATACCTAAAGAAAACAAGCAACTATAATGAATCTGTGTATCATATTTTGGATATTACATCTAATATAATCCTTATAATCTATTCATAATCCCAATCTTCTCATCACTTTAATACTAAGCATTGTTTTTACTGTATACAAAATCAGAAGACAAACTATCTTCAAATATTCAGAAGAAAACCATAACTTACTATTTTCGGAAAGCAATATGAATAATTTAAGACCAGTCTAGCGGAGTCACGTTAAACAAAAGAAAATACCACTTAAGTGACTGTAAAAGCTTCTCAGTAACATGCTTTGAAATGTACACTCGCCAACTAAAGTTTATTTACCGCGAATATTTCAAAATTTTTATTTGTGATATATTTTCTTAGTAGACTAAACAAGATGCTGTAGCTGATGCTTTAGAACGAACGAAAACAAATGGTTTATAATTTAAAAAAATATTATCTAATGGAATAAAATTTCATTACCATTCGTGTAATTTACGAGAAACCATAATATGTGTGAGTGTAACAGATTTATTGGCAAACGTCTCCTCCATGTCTCTTCATAATTCGCGCTCTAAGGAAATTTCAGGCCACATGGGCTCGTAAGCATTCAGGTCGTCTCTCCAGCGAGTTTTTACGTCTGTCGGGTCGTCATCGACCATCAGGTATCCATTGGGTGACGATATTTTCCCAGCGATCTGGATGCATTCGAGTCACTGGATACAGTCGAGTTATTTCGAGTTGACTCGACTCGACTCGAAATAATACCGGGTATATCAAGAGTGTTACCGAAAACGAAGCCGGGTGATAGTTTTAGTAACAACAAACACAATGTAACTAAAAATTTCACAAAGAAACGCCACAGTTTTGTTTATTTTTTAATATCGTCGAGTTTGGGTGGTAAATTCATAGTTTTTGCTAAAATAATGATTTAAAGCCTTGCGTACCCTAGCGTCTTTAAAAATAAAAGGGTGTACACTATTATGTAAGAAAAAATCAATGTATTTACCACCCTAATACAAAGATAGAGAATGAATACCACATCATCACAATTTGCACAAAATTTTGTTGCATTGTGTCTGAAGTCACTAAAACCACCACCCAGCTCCGTTTTCGGTAGCACGCTTGATATACCCTGTAGAAATTGGCGGCGGAAAATTTGGCGTATTGATTTCTCTCCATAACACAATGAGAAATACTTGCGAGATAGAAACACGCGGTTTTATCAGAATAGGCGGCATGCATCAAAGCGACGCGCGCGCGCTTACCGCAAGAATTATCAAGACACCTCCTTAACCGCCGTTTTCTCAATATATTAAAATTATTTGAAGATTTAATATACATAGAATTTCCTGTCAGTTATTGTCCTGACACGAATAATTATGATAATAGAAAATATAATCTATTAAAATAGCCCATTTAAAAACAAGGTTACTAAAGTAATCTGTACATTCATGATTTATTATTGCACTTATACAGGGTATATCAAGACTGCTACCGAAAACGAAGCCGGGTGGTAGTTTAAGCGACTTCAGACACAATGCAACAGAAAAAGTTGCAAAAAAAAGCGACAATTTTTTTTTGTTGTTTTTTTCCTATGGCCATATTTGAGTGGTAAATACATTTTTTCCTAAAATAATAGTATATACCCTTTTATTTATAAATACTCTAAGGTATAAAAGAGTTTAAATTATTATTTTAGCAAAAACTATGGATTTACCACCCAAAAATGACGATATTTAAAAAATCATAAAAAAAATTGTCGCGTTTCTAGGCGAAATTTTTAATTGCATTGTGTTTGTAGCCACTAAAACTACCACCCGGCTTCGTTTTCGGTAGCAGTCTTGAGATACCCGGTATTTTGTTGTTCTTGAACCAATTTTGATAAATATTTTTTCAAATCATTTAGTATGGCTGACTATGTTGGTCGAGTTTTAATTCGATTAATATTGCTCCTACAACTTTTAAACCAAAGCATAGATCTCCATAAAATCTTTTTCTTTGTGATATATGGCGAGACTAACATGCCATTCGTAGAGAGACATAAAAGATAAGTCTTATCATATCCAGTAATTAAGCTGGCTACAACGTCATTTAAGCTGGAACATAACAGCACATTTACACTTCTATTTGGCTTGAGAAGTAGTTTGCATTGCGGTGGTACCTACGCAGGCGACCTCTCACGTATAATAGACCTACCACCACCCCACATTATTTTGAATTTTTTGTACCTTATCAATTTTCCTTAGTCGGTACAATTTTTCCTTTATAAATAATATGACTTTAGAAACATGAATATTTAAAAATCAAATAGATCCATTTACAAGTCTTATATGCATTTATACCACCTCGGAATCGGACATAAATATCAGTTTTGTAACTATTCCAGCAATTTCATATTCATACGACTGTACATCACGCACTACGCAACGCGCAGGTGGCCATCACTCACGTATGGTAATGTCATAGAGGCTCCATTCGTATTTACATTACCAGCGATCCTGACAGCACTCGATAATCCACCACATACACCATCCGAACATTTCACTTGGATTATACGGTTACAGTTTTATTGAATCAAAACGGTTCGCACGTACGTTGTTAACTATTGCGGCTTCAATATGCGCCGCGTATTCATCCTTTTAAAATATTATCGTGTAGATTCAATGCTTATCAACATGACTTTTGCTATTATAAAAATACTTTTTGCTTCTGTTTATCCGGTTGATAGTTAATTGTAGATGTTTGATTATATACTCGTCTGCAGATAATGCCTAATGTAGTGAACCAAAACATTACTGATGGATTGCTTTCTATTGCTCGTTATTTATGTGTATATTATTTTTATGTCAATATTTTTGTTAATTTTTATTCTCATAAAAAATAATGTAATACCAGGCTAGTTTTTTTTTTTAATAAATGCATACTATTATTATTAAATAAATTTTATAATTTATGCGTGAATGCATATTACCACGATATTACTCAATGTTCAGTCCGTATGTCCAGTAGAAATACTTATTCATCCCACTCTTACTTGTACAGTATCTCTTTAAAACTAAACCTGGTCATCACACAATTTGTAAATCGAAGTGTACACAGATAGGCAATATGTAAACGAAAAAACGATAATCCAACCAACAGGTAAATATCAAGCTAACTCACAGGAGTCCCGTGCCCAAAGTTGGCAGGCGCTGACGACGTTGATGATTATAGACCCACCAAATAGCCTTGCACCAGATAGTTCACAACACATAACACACACACACACACACACACACACATCCGAGTTACGCGAATATTCAGCTCGGCAGCGGCGCACGCGTCGTGCGTTGCAAAGCACACACGTCATAGTAAAATGACGTAGGTACCCAGCGCGAAGCAAGCGGCAACAAACTACCCTCAGCTGAATTATATTTATACATACTTAAACTCACTACTTTTTTCCATAAGGGGTAGAGAGAGGTGTCAGAACACCCATATTTCGCCATGTATGTTCTGTCCCACGATGTGATAGTGGACGAGCCTGTCGCCATATTGGGCACAAATTCCTGACTCCGGGATTATATTTATGATAAAATTACGTAAATAATAACTACTACGAATTTATTATGGTGAAACTGGAGGTATACTAGTCAATGATAGTCAACATAAATGATTTTTAACCTAATTTCTAGACTGCACAGCACCAACAATATCAGTAATCTTAATAATCCATTAATTGATTGACTGCCTCGTTAGCGAATTTGTACTACAGTACAATAACTGTGGGTTATGTAGGTCTCACACCGGAACACACACGAAATATGGGTGGCCTAGGCCTACCTATTATCTCGGAAAAAGGCGCGAGTTTATGTATGTAATTAATAGTAATAATAATTTCACATTTATTATACTTAGGCAGCCAACTAAGTAACATTATGTTTGCCATACTACCGTGATCATTCCACGAGATTAACATTTTAATCAACAAATACGGTTGAAAAAACAATAAAAAACAACATTGACAGCAACCAATAAACTTAAATTAAACCCCGGATGGGAAATTTAACAATTCACGCCGTTGCACGTGAGGCCTGAAAGGGATGTATAAATTACTAAACTGTTCTCGCAACGTGTAGAATCCATTCAAAAACTTTGCCTATTGAACACGAACTCGATTCAACCGTACCAAACCGGTTTGAGGCGGTTCGATGCAGTTCAGCGCGGATATTTCATTGTTCCATCGAAACAATGTAACAGAAAGGCTTTCCGTGGAAAAATAGACGCACTTAGTTTTTTTTACTCTTTCGGTTTATTAGATGGCTTCTGCATCAATGCTAGGTGGTCGGGCACTTTGTGTTCTAATTTATATAAGGAGCTTCAACAGTCTTCCGAAGTATGATGCTTGCTTGGACTGAACAATAATATCCATTAATGTGCATTGTTATCAATTTTAACATCATTGATTGTTGTGGACTTTTTATACAGTAAAATATCGTTATCGCACATAATAACTCGTATTAAAATATAATTACCGTTTACAATATAATAAGATGTCATTGTTTACAAAGTATCTCATCATCATTTGACAGCCTCCACGACGTAGTTAGTTTGACACCGGTTGTGAAACGAGAGGCCGCGATGTCGATCCTCACACCCAGATAAACCCAGAAATATTTGTGGGGCCCAAAAGTATTTGTGTCGGGTCTGGGTGTTTGTGACCGAAAAGTCTCTCGTAGCTTCTTAATGTACCGTGTATCTTAATCATTACAATATATGTGACTGCTGGGTGTTTCTATTATAACATATTATTTTATCTTGTACTGTTTTTGCGATTATAATAATTATAAATTCACAATAATCAATTACAAATATAAATTACTTCAATGACTTTGGTATCTTTAAGCTCACAACTTATTAAACTTAACACCATTTTAAGACTTTACATTCAACTTGTGCCATTTATTTGACATACCGACAGTTCATAAGTATACTATTTTTTATATTGAGGACATGAGCACCTTCCAAGTTCCACACCTATCTTAACTACATTAGTAATATGTACAATCAAAAATAGATACTTTTACACTTTATGGCAGTCCAAACGACATGTACTCGTCATTATTTAAAATTATACGTAAAGAGTTTGACCAAGTATTTACAATTAAAATTAATTCTAAATAAAATTTAGTGCTTGGGCCACTAAAGGCATTAGACATAGTAGGGAAATTTTGTATGAGTTATATGACAAAAGGTCCTATACACCTGATGTCAACTTTAAAAAATATGTCGGATTATATTCAAAATTATTTAAAAAAGTGTGTATGCAGGCTAAATCTAATTATATAAGTGAAAAGCTTAGATTGTCAGATAATAAAATAAAAACAACCTGGCAAATTATTAATACTGAAACTGGGAAAAATAAAAAAAATGACAACAAAATTGCTCTCCGCATAAATGACGACTTTATTTCAGATAAATCTACTATTGCCAATTATCTTGATAATTTTTTCACTAACATACCATTAGATTTAACTAAACATTTAGATTCATCAGTAGATTTAGCGGAATCTTTTTTAAAGGAAAATGTTCCTGGAAATATGCCTAAGTTTAACTTTCAAAAGGTAACCAGTTGTCAAATAATAAAGGCTTTCAAGCAAATTAAAATAAAAACTACGGAAGATATATGGGGACTGTGTGTTAAAGCTATAGAAGCTATTATTGTTAACATTGCACCGTTATTAGCTACTATTTTTAATTCCTGCCTAAGTGATGGTATCTTTCCCGACTTAATGAAAATTAGTAAAGTTGTACCCATTTTTAAGTCAGGATGTTCGAACAATCCGTCGAATTATAGACCCAATTCTATACTACCGGCTCTTAGCAAAATCTTCGAAACAATTTGGTTTCACAAAGGGTCGCTCAACTCAAGATGCCGGGACATCACTAATCACGTCGGTTTTAGAAGCCTGGGAGGCATCTCAAGATGCTCTAGGAGTTTTTTGTGATCTCTCCAAGGCTTTCGATTGTGTTGACCACCAAACACTTATTATGAAGCTAAGGTACTACGGAATCAGTGATAAGTCACTTGATCTCGTAATGTCTTATTTGTCGGGTCGTGAACAAAAGGTTTCTTTGGACGGGCTCACTTCGGTAGGATCAAAAGTTAAAATTGGGGTTCCACAGGGTTCCATTCTGGGCCCCTTTTTATTCCTAGTCTACATAAACGATCTTCCTTGTATGGTTCAGAAGTGGTCAGACATAGTTTTATTCGCTGACAACACCTCTATAATATTTAAAGTTAGTCGGAAAGACGATAATCTAGATACACCTAATAATATTTTTAATTACATCGGGTTGTTTTTCTGCAAATAATCTACTATTAAATGCTAGTAAGACTAAATGCGTCCGTTTTGCTTTACCAAACGTGGCAAGCATAAACACGCGTATCTAATTAAATTCAGAAATTCTAAATTTAGCTAATTCCACAATTTTATTAGGGATCACTCTAGATAAAAAATTACAATGGAGTCCACAAATTGAGACATTATCAGCTAAACTTAGCAGCGCAGCGTTCGCAGTCCGAAAAATAAGAAAACTAACTGACGTTGCAACGGCTAGATTGGTATATTTTGCTTATTTTCATAGTATAATGTCATACGGCATTATTTTATGGGGATCAGCGGCTGATATCGAGTCCATATTCATCTTACAAAAAAGACCGGCCGCGCTATTTATAATCTAGGGAGCCGCGATTCTTTGCGATCTGTTTTTAAGGAAAGCAATATACTAACCGTGTCATCTGAATACATCTTTCAAAATATAATGCACGTTCGTAAAAATATTAACAAGATTAATAAGGTCAATGACACCCACACTATTAATACGCGGAATAAAAATAAACTAGCAATACCGAGGGTATTTAGACTAGAAAAGTCAAAAAAATCTTTCTTGGGTAGTTGTATTAAATTTTATAATAAACTTCCCAATTGGATAACACAGCTACCGGACAAACTATTTAGGACACATATCAAAAACAAACTTTTGACTAGGGGTTATTATAATATTAAGGAATATATTGAGGATAAAAAGCCTGGGATTAGGTGTTCTTTTGCACATTGCGACCTCCTGGGGCCCTGAACTATTCGCTTAGTACACCACCTAATTTAAATAATTAAAAATATCAAAAATTGTGAACTCAAAAATTAACCAATACACAATTAAATTAATCAATTAAATTATATGACGACCGATCGAGAAAACAAATAAAAATAATAATAAATATGGCAAATCTTTGTAAGACAAATCACAAATACTTATTTTAGTAAATTGACCAAAACTAAGCCCAGTCAAACTCAGTGAGTTTGACTCGCTGGATCTACTCAGAAATGGGCCGCGCCGCGTAGTATCCAGTGGTAAAGTAAAGCCCGCTGAGTTTGTTCGCCGGGTCTTCTCAGTCAGGGCCGCGTTGGATCCGGCAGTAAGCCTAATCATACGGGACGTTTCGGAAATACTTGTGGTCGTTGTCTTAAGTTGGACCCAAAACAAGCCCACTGAGTCTTATTCGCTGGATATACTCAGGACTGGGTCGCGTCGCGTAGCTCCAGTGGTAGTGTAAGCCCACTGAGTTTGTTTCGCCGGGTCTTCTCAGGAAGTGCCGCGTTGGATCCGGTGGTAACTTTAAACCGCTACGCACCGTTGTAATAATATTCATGGTCCACAAATAATTTAATTTAATTTGACTAACGTAAATAATGTATTTCTTCGACAAATAAATGACCAATAATAATAACTAATACTTTAAATAAAAACTAAATAAATAAATAAAACTAATTATAAATAAAAATAAAATTTATTTAGAAATAAATAAATTGATAAAAGCAAGAAATTAAAATAAGTAATACTAAGTATAGAAAATATATTGTATATAGAGATCAAGTTCTATGTGTATTGACTTGTCATAAGAGATCTTTAATTGCCTACGTGACTAATAAATACATTTCATTTCAAATACATTTTTATCTTATTTATTTATTTACTTTATTTATAAACTTTATTGTACACCAGAAAAAAAAAACAAATACAATAACAGAAATTAAAAATAATATTAAAAATAAGTACAATCGTTATGTGTTTTAATAAATAAATAAATACTTAATAAAAAAAATAATGTTTTTCCTGATGCCTGTAATTTGGATTCTTGCACTGCAATTGTAATAAAGTAGTCCAGAATAATTATGGTTCGTGATAAGTCATGAATGGAGTTTATTTGTGTAGAATGATTATGTCAATAAATGGGAGATAAACTTGTCTGTTGCCAATCGAAACTCTATCTAACCGCAGTTGAACTATTTACCTACTTTGCGTGAATTAACGACTTTAAAAAGGTTAGGAAGTCATTGAACGCAGGCAACTTTAAAAGTCAATGAGAAAATCCTGGTGAAAGGTTTTAATTCAAATCGATTATATTGATATATATAAGCAATATAATTTATTTTCCCAACGAGACCGAATCAGAAATGAGGAGATCCGTAGGAGAACTAAAATAACCGCCATAGCCCAGCGGATTAGTAAGTCGAAGTGGCAATGGGCGGGGCACATAGCGCGGAGAACTGATGGCCGATGGGGTCGGAAAGTTCTCGAATGGAGGCCACGTAGCGGAAAGCGCAGCGTAGGACGTCCACCCACAAGGTGGTCAGACGACCTGGTAAAGGTCGCGGGACGTCGCTGGATGCAGGCTGCCTCCAGCAGGTCACTGTGGAAATCATTGGGGAGGCCTATGTTCAGCGGTGGACTTCTTTTGGCTGATGGATGAATATAATCGGTATGTATGAATATAGTATCGGATGGATGAATATAGTCGTTTACAGTACGGTTTATTTCATTAGCGACTACCCCGTTGGCGTATTTAAACAACGGTACGGCTACAACGCTGAGGTCTGGGGTTCGAATTCCAGGTCGCGCAAAGGGGATGGATTGTTTTATTCATTATCTACCCGTAGTCCGAAATTTCAACGCAATGTGGCGATACACACAAGGTGAAACGTGATCTCCTGGTAGGACCTCTGCCTGCCCCTTCTCAGAAAAGGTGTGAGTTTATGTAAATTTATTATCTTTAGTCGTAAACAAAATAAAATCCACACAAAATTTGACCTCCGATTACGCAACCGACGGCACAGAACAACAAACGGACAATTGTATACATCGGGGAACGGTCAGGTGCGGTTACGTCGCCGGATATCGTGTCCACGAGCACTGCCTGCTGAAAACTTTATATTCTCTGCTATTTTAAGCTAGTGGATGTTTTTATTGCGTCAAAATGTTATACTAAAACATTGTGGAAACAACACGCAACATTTTATACTGTAAGCAATTTGCTTCCTCTTTTTTACACATTCCAGTGAGTATTCTGTATACTATAAGTATGTTTCTGAGCCTCAGTAAAGTAAAACCACAACTTCGAAATAGATCTAAAAATCTCAATATGGCTTTAAGGAAAACGTGAAATTCGATGAAGTCGGGCGAAGTGATTGTAGATTTATCAATTTATTATCAGCCCGGAGTCAGGAATTTGTGCTCAATATAGTGATAGGCCCCCTCTACCAAATGGCCCCCTCTGTAAAAGACGAAATATGAGTGTTCTGGTGTCTCTGCCTACACCTTCTGGGCAAAAGGTGTGAGTTTATGTATGTATGTATGTTATCGGCCCGAAGTCAGGATTTTTTGCCCAATATGGCGATAGACTCGCCTTCGTGTGACGGAAGGTAAAACGTGGATGGTTGCTACTAGCACCTCTGCTTACCCCTTCTGGAAAAAAGGCGTGTGTTTATGTATGCCACCACAGCCCACACAGACAAAAACAGGAGTAAAAAGTTTCAACCAGCCGGCGCGGCGTGTCAATTTGTCAATAAGCCACGGGCACAAAGACGGCGATCAAATTTCATTGGTGCCAATTTATCGAAACCCTAAGGACATCGGTTTACACCAATTGGGCCCGAATGAGAAGTGTAAAAATAGCTTAATGACCTCAAAGGTGGGAATGGATGACTTGAAAAAAATGAGAGTGGGTATTGGAATTTTCGTCGATATAAATTATAGGTGCAAAAAAGAGGAAAAATATACGATTCATTTGAAAGATAATAAAGACCATCAAAAAACATCCTGTAAAAAAACTCCAAGTCTCGCAGCTCAGTTTTTCTACCTCAAAAAGTTGTGAGATCCATGTAATACCAAGTCGATTAATTTATTTAGTCCTTGTTTTTTTTTTATATACTGGCCTGGCATAGTGGCGGCATTGCACCTGATGGAAAGTGCCAATGCCGCCCAGGCAGAGTATCAGAAACAATTATGCCGGCCTGCTGAGGTGCCTCTTCACACCGCGGCGGAAGGACCCAGGATTGTAGGAAGGAGGGAACACGTGCGCCGGCAAACAGTTCCACAGCCTGACGGTGCGGCACAGAAATAAATTTGAGAACCGTTTGGTTCGCGCCGGGATGGTGTGGACCGTCTAGCTATGGCTTCGCAAGCCAGCACGCGTGGTTCTGGTTAGGAATGGAGAGGAGGGGAGCAAGTTGAACAATTCCTCAGAGCACTCACCGTGATACAGGCGGTAGAACACGCTTAGAGAGGCGACATCTCTCAACGTGCTTATGGGACGTTCTGTATAAAGTTATTACGTAAGTTATTATAATATCAATATTAAAAAATATTTACGTTGTAAATAAATATACCGACTTGGCCATCGCATGAAAACATAATGTATCGTACAATTTATACATAATGCTACTGGCCAAGTCGATCTATTTATTTAAAACGTAAAGAATTTTTACTGTTGATATGATAATAACTTACGTAATAACTTTATACAGAACGTCCCTTAAGCAAGGACTAAATAAATTAATCGACTTGGTATTACATGGATCTCACAACTTTTTGAGGTAGAAAAACTGAGCTGCGGGACTTGGAGTTTTTTTACAGGATGTTTTTGATGGGATCTCACGTCTTTTTATTGAGTCCTATTTTTTTCCTTTTCGGTACTTTTTATTTCTAGAATATATATAACGATTTTTATTAAAGCCTCTGGCTTATGGTTTTTTCTTATTTTTGTAGATATCAATTTATCACAAATATAGCGGATTTGATAATTAGTGTACGAGCCATAAGATCTATTTATTCGTTAGGCTCCAGACAATCTCTGAGAGAAAAATTTAAAGAAATAAATATAATGACAGTAGCATCAGAATTTATATTCGCTAATTTAATGTATGTCATATATAAGACTAGCAGTCCGGCCCGGCTTCGCCCGGGTGCAGATACTTTTGAGTCCAATCCACTTTAGAAACATAGGAACTATGTCTCTTGATATATGTTTAAAACATACTTTCATCCCCTATAGTATTTCCTTAGGGGTAGAATTTATCAAAATCCTTTTATAGCGGATGCCTACGTCATTACACCTACTTGCATGCCAAATTTCAGCCCGATCCGTCCAGTGGTTTGGGTTGTGCGTTGATAGATCGCTTTGTCAGTCAGTCCTTTGAGTTATTTATATTTAGATATATGGACAAGGGGGAAAGTGTTTCGATGTAAGTGGTGCGCGCGCTCCAGTACCTACATCTCTGGTGAAGCGTTACTGAAATTAATTTTACCTCACAACCATTTTGAAAATGCTTGCTTGTGTTATGACAGAAAGTTTAATTAAAATGAAAATATATATTTTTATGGCCGTTTAGACGATTTTGGACGTTTATTAATTTGAACCTAATTTTTCACATGAGAAAGAAAACGTTAAGAGCATCCATGTTCATAAAGTTGCAAAATTGTTATCGGAACTAATAACAATTAAACTATTTAGCTGTAAAATTGATATATTTGTGATTATTATAAAAATATTTATGGTATTAATGTTAAATAATTTAGTATTGTTTAAAGTCACGTACTATCACATCTACTCCACAGTCATTTTCAGTAGTATGAAACAAAAAGAATTGAAATAAATCCCGAACAATTTTCTGTCAACAAGTTCCACTGAACCGTAACCTACAACAAGATCCGGGTCCATTAGCAGTCGTAAAAAAATCACGATTCTGCTAAAATTATTCGTGATCGGCGAGGAATCAAAGGTCAGTGACCTTTGTTACAGAGACGATTTTCTGATAGGATTTCCTTTGTAAAAACTTGCAGCATATATCTTCTCGTTACACAGCCGGAAACAGACTATAAATTAGCGAAAGCATCCTATTTTAACTTTTGTATTCCAATTTATCTATCCAATATTTTAATTTCAGTCGCTCAAACACAGCATATCTAATATTTTTAATATATCATTTATGAAATTCTCTGAAAGATTATTTCGATCGCAGCCCTTTGATGTCACAATATCATAGTTTTGTATAAACATAAATATTAAATTATTGGTCTTGCAACGCCCTGATTAAAATAAGTAGTTATTAGTCATCTGTCTTCTATTGGCATTTGATGAAATTTGAAAATAAAAATAAATTTAAAAACATCTAATTTAAAGCATTATTTGAAATATGTTTTCATATTAAAAACAACAATCATATAATCTCGTTATCCAATAGTATTAACATATCCAATTTAATAAAATAAGACGAGAGAAAAACTATTCCTAATGTGATGTCTTCAATGTTGGCATCAACGCTTTCGCTGATAAAAGATCGACCTATATGGATCACACAAATATTTGTCATGATGCGACAAAAAACTGGTATCTTGTCGCTACACAGCCGGTATCAAAGACTATCAAATTGGCGATAACATTATATTTCATTTTCTTATGCTATTTTATCTATCCAATATTTTCAGTACAGTCAAACACAGAATATCTAACATATTATTTCATATTTCCACTGCATTATGAAATTCTCTGAAAGATAATTTCGGTCGCAGCCCTTTGATGTCACAATATCATAGTTTTATATAAACATAAATATTATCTATGATGATTTCCATTCATAATTTACCTACAATACACGCTGGATCCGGTGTTCGTTGGAAAATTTTGTTGCGCCAGAATTTGTAAATACATTTTCTCATTAAGTTTGAATAATAAAACTAATTATTACTCGGGATAATGTTTGATGTCGCATGACGGTACGTTTCCAGCGTTCTTTCATACCACGTACGTGCAAGCTCTGGAATGAACTCCCTGCATCGGTGTTTCCACAACGCTATGACCTGTCCTTCTTCAAACGAGGTTTAAAGAGAGTACCTACTCTCCTCGAAGTAGGCAGCGACTTTGTTGTGCTGGTCCCCTGGCACTACGGAGGTCCATGAGCAGCGGTAGCCGCTTACCATCAGGCGGGCCGCTAGCTCGTCTGCTTACAAGGCAATAAAAAAAATGAAGCTATAATAATTAAATTATCTTTAATATGACAGACACAATTTTAAACAAGTTCTCAGTTAAAGAAACACATATGATTCGTATTGAGTTTCGAAATATTCGTCGAATCGGAGCAACGTAATTTTTATTCGTATTGAAAAAATATTTTACATCTTTATTTTACAGCTGATTCTATCTATACACATAACTTTGGAGATGGATTTCCTGTAAAAACATAGACCCATCAGCAGTAACTCTAGGAACTCTAGTCTCTACATTAATAAATAAATTCGTTCTTAATATATTAAAAGGGAATTGTTATTAATGACTCGTACCATAGAATCTTAGCGAAGAGAGATTTTTATTTAAAAACAATAGACAAGCAAACCACCATAGACAATATATAAAGCAGAAATTAAAAAATACAACAAGATCGTCTTTCATTTACTCAAACACACAATCCCGCTAAACTATTTGCGAAAACTTTTAAATGGCCCTTTTGTATTATGTGTATATGTTACAATGTAATCTAGCTGTAAGTTTTCCGAAAATAATAAAATAAAATAAAATAAAAATAAATAAACTTTACTGCGCACCCATTGCTCAATTCCATTGTACTCATATTTGTGCCTGTAATTTACATTTGTAAGTGTGCGTGTGTGTGTGTCGCTCAAAATTTACGCTTATCTATTCGCTAAGCCGTGAATTAGTCCCGCGTGGCGCAAAGCCAAAAGCTGCATGCGTATTCATATTGAATTGCAACACTTCAGCGCGGTAAATTAGCAACAGAGCCAAATGTGTGACACATACGTATACCGCAGTGTAGTAAACTGATAAAGACAGCGCTTAGCATGACAGTCGATAATTTTTTAAATCCACTGGAATTATGGGAATACGCTAGACTATATTTTTAATACATTATTTGATGAATGTTAATGTTAAACAATACTCTTATCTAATTCTTAATATCATCCATAAGCTATGCGCCTATGTGCTAAATATATATTTTATGCGCCATAAAAGGCAAAACAATCTACGTTCTTGAACTGAAGATCTTGTACAAATTTATCGTCACTCATGTTTTACAAAATAAAACTTAATCTTTTCTTTATCATGGCCGCCCATAGAAGTATTACTGCACATTTAGCACTAGACTGCTCGTCGATACATGAAACCGACAGTTGAAACCTTAGAGTAATCTAAGGTTTAAACCCATTGATATACCCACAGGTGTATTATTATAAGTGCTACTATTTTATAATGATTGCTTAGATTTACGCTAACGTTAAACATTGAAATAAAAGTATTATTTACGATTTATCGCAGATTTGGTTGAGTTTTTACATTTCTCACTTCCCGACGCGACGTTTTGATTACTTTACAGCTTTCGTCACGGGGCGGACTTAGATATTGTCATCCGCTCAGTAACTGTTACAATTCAACTACCCTTATTTTACAATTATAAGTGTTTGACTACACTAGTGACTAGTATGTAAGCACTGTTTTTGTAGTAGATATTGTATGCATATATGTATATTATACATCTCTACGCCACAAAATATCATAAATATCTTAAATTATATGCCAAAGAGTCACTACGTCCCACAAAATAATCGTCAGCCTAATAGAATGCTCAAGTCGAAATAATAGTAAATTATTATAGATAATGTAATTTCAATTTCGCCCACCACTAATATAATATCAAATATAAACATGAATATTCCCCAATTTTCTAAAACAATCCTTGCTAAAAAAATGCCGAACACATGAATGTAGCCCCAAGCTGCTTATAGAACATAAAAAGGGTCAAATATTATCATCTGCGACCTTTTAAGCGCTGGGGAAAACGATCCCATTTTACTATGCCTAATTTACTGTTGTCTTTTTAAATAACGATACTTGTATTTGCTCTACCCAACTGATTAGGCAAGGTTTTACCCAGGATGTATTACTTTACTCCAATTCATACTTATTAATATGCTCAAAATCATTGGTATATTTATTAATTAGAGTATTTATATATAGAGGGAGCGCTGTCATACATTCGCGTTTAAAAAACCTTAGAGTATATACATATAGAGGGAGCGCTGGTACTTGAAAAACGTAAATAAAAATGGTGGTGCCGGGGCCACCTTTTTTTTTCCCGCCAATCAGTATGGATTCAGACAGCTTGGGGTACACATGAAATCTTCTAGAAAGAAAAATCTTAAAATGCCATTTTGCGTCATTAAATTGTGCCCAAATTCTACCAAACGCATAATTAATAAGTATATAATTAGCTACCATAGGTAACATTGCATATTTATTAATATATCGGGAGATACAATCGACGGAATTTTACTAAAAAAAAAATAGAATTAGCGCGCTTTCTATAGACATATTTTTCAGTGTTGCAAATTTATAAAAAATTAATAACTCGATATCCTGGTAAATTGTTTTAACTGTTTTTAATAAAAATAAATTTATATGAAAAAAACAATTTGACGTTATATTAAACCGACAAAATAAAATTATTGCCACCATTTATTTAATATGACAACGAGTTAAAATTTACTAAGTTTGTGACTAAATATGACTTGTAATATAAATATTTTGTAATTCTCTGATCTTATATAATTGGACATAATTTTTAAATCGGTCTGACTTTAATCCGGATTTTGAATATTGGCCGCCATTTAAATAGAGCCTTAGCGCGACTTCTGGTAGGAGGTATATATTTAATATTTAACGGCCGTCCCCGTAACATAAATTCATAGACGGAATTGAATATTTTGGCCGCCATTTTGAACTTTTTGTTATAAACCCGATTGCTCTCAAAATTAATATCTGGCAGTTCCTGGGTACGGATAACATAAA
The DNA here is from genome assembly GCA_009982885.2 of Hyles vespertilio. Taxonomy (NCBI): domain Eukaryota; kingdom Metazoa; phylum Arthropoda; class Insecta; order Lepidoptera; family Sphingidae; genus Hyles; species Hyles vespertilio. Next base: position 4,246,907 of record CM042814.1, on the reverse strand, counting down.
TTTATAGTCAGAATTGCATATTTTGGCCACCATGTTGAATTTTTTGTTTTTAACCCGATTGCTCTCAAAATCAATATCTATCTGTTAAAGATATGTAAACAACCAAATCTATATAATGTTTTTTAGGATACCCCTAGATCGAAAAATAAGACGCCAAAGCGTTAATATTATAAAAAGGAGTCGTTTAGAAGACTGTTGGATACCTACAAAATATTTTTATTATAATTAATATGATGAGAATACATTTTTAATTTTAAATAGTAGATAGTAGTTTCTACATTGTTGGAATGTAGACGGTCGACCTGGTTAAGGTTTCAGGAAGTCGCTGGATGCAAGGCACACAGGCTTGAGGAGGCTTATGTTCAGCAGTGGACTTCCTATGGCTTTTTATGGCTGAAGAGAGAGAGGGGGAGAGGGAGACAGAGAGAAAACTTTAGATTTTGATTCTGAGGGCAATGGCAGCCACAATACTTTACCTATGAATGTGGCTTATTGGTACCGAGAAACCCTCAGATATAAATTTTGAGAGCAATCGGTTTAATAAATAAAAAGTTCAAAATGGCGAGCACAGTTTTTTAATCTACTTATAAATTTGGTTTATTGGTGCCGACTGCCGAGATTCCTTCAGATGTTGATTTTGAGAGCAATCGATTCAATGACTAAAAAGTTGAAAATGGCCAGTTTTTTTTAAAATCTGACTATGTACTTGGCTTATTGGTGTTGACATTACGTCAGATATTGATTTTGAGAGCAATTGGTTCAATAAATAAAAAGTTCAAAATGGCGGCCACAGATTTTTAATACAACTATAAATTAGGCTTATTGTTGCCGAGTTACATTCAGCTATTGATTTTGAAAGCTATTGGTTCATTAAATCAAAAGTTCAAAATGGCGGCCACAGTTTTTTTAAACCTTACTATGAATTTGACATATTGGTGCCCAGATACTCTCAGATACTGATTCTGAGATAAATCGGGACAATAAGTAAAAACTTCAAAATGGCGGCCACGATTTTCAATACCGAATACGAACGAAGCTCGGCTATCGAAGCATTTTCAATATTGCAATGCAATCTATACATATAAATAAAATTGAATTGTCTGTTTTAAGAGTGAAAAAAAATATGTCCTACTACATATCGTTATATACACGATACCTGTGCCGAATATGATATTTTAAAAATTTTTGTCTGTCTGTCTGTCTGTCTATTTGTTCCGGCTAATCTCTGAAATGGCTGGACCGATTTTGACGGGACTTTTTTGTCAGGTAGCTTATCAGCTAACAAGGAGTAACTTAGGCTACATTTATTTTAGAAAAATAAAGTAACGTTGCAATGCTAAGTGCCGCGCGCAGCTCACGCGCATGCCACCACTGGGCCGTCACGTCGGGCGCCTCCCACCACTTCTCCCACCAACGAATCAATATCACAATTACAAAATATTGTATATAAAGAAAATTTTCAATAAAGCTAATACAAAATACTGATTATAAATGATAATTAAAATTTCATCATGGGACTGAATGAGACGGGACATAAACTGGATAAAACGGGACGGGAAATATAGTCGACGGCGCGCGGGAAATATAGTTAGTACGCGAAATAAAATTTTGTTGCCAAATCAATACTGGATTCAAAAGCTATCTGCACCCGGGCGAAGCCGGGTCCGACCGCTAGTTGAATAATATAGCATTGCAAAAATACGTACAGGTAAAATTACTTCGTATTCGCAGTGAAAACGTATTCAGAATTATAGATAAACGTGTTAAAATAGTCGCCACAATTTTTCATTCTTTAAAAATATTATGTATCGATATTGTTATTGAGACTAAAAAACGTAATTAAATTTTGATACAGTTGGGGAAAATATGTTAACCGGCAACCCTAATGCGACAATGCTACCAACATTACGACCAAGAAAATATCTAGGTTTTTTAAAACACAAATGTATGACAGCGCTCCCTCTATATGTATATACTCTAAGAAAAAAACGTAGATATTTTCTTGTTCGTAATGTTGGTAGCGCTCCTATATTGGTGAAAATTTAATTAATTATTTAGCAATAAATTGCTATAAATTCCTATGATAGCCGAAATTATATTTGGCTATTATCCTTTTAAAACGAGTTTGAGTGAAATTAAATATACCTAAACTATTTATTTTTATTTTATTTTTTCCAATTTATCTGGGTGCGCGGCCGAGCCCCCTCCAAGTCGAGCTAAAAAGTGGCATGGCCGTAACATCCTTTTCTCGAAGCCTTTCAGACCATTTTCAACCCCCTATAACTTCGTTGTGGCTAAAGCATGAAGCCTGAATTTTCAGTTACTAAGCAGGCATTGTGTAAACACGGTATATTTAAAATTTCATTCAATTTGAACCAGTAGTTTAAGAATTGTAGCATGTCAAACTTTCTTAATTTTGTCACTCACTGACTGACTGACCGATCATCAAAAGTCTAAGGCACTTCTAGCAGACATAGAACCTTCAAATTTATAATATAATTAGTGTTTAGTGTCTAAAGTAAGGAAAAATTCAAACATTTCATAATTTGTGTCTAGTTTTCTAGATAGACCAACTGCGTGAATAACTTTGTAATCCCATATAAATGTATAGGATTACAAAGTTACATTTGCAGTTAATGAATCATTGTACCCGTATATAATGGAATAATAGTTGTAGATAGATATCTATATATATGAGGCATAACAGGAGGGGATATAGAGAGGGAAATGGTGTATTCAGCCCATGAAACTGTACAACATTCCTCTAGAAAAACATGACGATGAAAAACTTGCAAATAAATAGACTAAATAGCTCGAAAATATCAATTACCATGAAAGAAAGAACATTAATAATCAAATCCGCTATATTTGTGATAAATTGATACCTACAAAATAAGAAAAATCCATAAGACAGAGGCTTTAAGAAAAATCGTTAGTGATATTCTAGAAGTACGAAGTACCGAAAAGGAAAAAAGTAGGACTCTACAAAAAGACGTGAGATCCCATCAAAAACACGCCGTGCACAGGCGTAAGTATTTCTAAGTTTACATCGATTTTATTATTTTGCTAATTTTCTTTGCCACACATTAGTGTGATACATAAAAAAATTTGCAAAATAATACAATCGATGTAATTTGTTCAAGTTCAGATATTAGTGTATGTGTAGATTAGAAATAAAATCCTTCAAATGTTTTATACAACTATTTATTTTTTCATTTCATTTATACATTCAAAAGTATTTGTATATACAAATGTGTGTATTACAAATATGAGATCTTAAGTTGAAAATAAGTACACTTATGCCTTACGTAGCTAAAATTTTACAAACAATTTTACCAAGGTTCCCCACTGGGCGTACCTGAATCGGAGGTACCAAAGATACGAAAAAATGTAAAGCCTCTTATATTGGATTGTATTAACATAAGCATGGGTATTGTGTAATAAGTAATAGAAATCATTCATCATCACTACATAGTATAAAACAAAGTCGCTTTTTCTGTCCCTATTTTTCTTGATCGCTTAAATCTTTAAAACTACGCAACGGATTTTGATGCAGTTTTTTTTATGGATAGAGTGATTCAATAGAAAGGTTTACATGTATAATAACATCCATTAAATAGTGGAGAAATATTGTTATTTTTGAGGTTTCTAATGTGATGTCGTTAATTATCAATATTTTTCCGCTTACATTGCAAACGCAGGCTGAACCCTACGAGATTTATCAAAATAATGTAATACACATTGAAAAGGTCTACAGAAAACTCCGCGATAGTATATGTCTATCTCTTATGGATATCCCACAATAACATTTTTTTGTCATTTACTTTTTACGACAAATAATGGCTAATTTTCGAAGCGATTTTAACCAATACAGCATTAATCCTAATCCAATTAAATAGCTTAAATACATTGTTGATTTATTATACATTTATGTGGTCCTTTACAGCACAAGATTTAGAATATTTTCGAAGATATTACAGATTTAAAATTGCGGGACGTAGCGCTTGCGGCGGTACTGGCCGGCCGGGGCGGGCGGCGGCAGCGTGCATATATAGGAATGTTTATATGTATAATAATAATACGTACATATTATTGTACAAAAATCTATTTGTACCCGGGTGAAGCTGGGCCGGGCCGCTAGAGCATGTCTGGGACGTTCTGAAACGACGCGTGAGATCAGTATAACCGGCTCCGCAGACCATCAGAGAGCTGAAGAATGTGATTACCGCGAAGTGGGAACGTATTCCGCAAGCAAGTATCCGGGATATCCTCGCTAGCATACCCAGACGAATTCAAGCTGTGATTTCAGCTAGAGGGGGTCACACTCGATACTAAACATTTATCTGCTTTTACTTTATTAAAGAAAAACAAAAAAAAATCTTTGTTAACTTTTACTTCACGAGCATATGCACTACTAGCGAGCATACACTACTAGTGAACTTTAGCATTAAAACCCATAAATTTTATCAAATTTTATGATAATACTGACGAAAACGATTATTTGCTTATTAATTTACAAAATTGTGAAAGTAAAACTACCTATAATTATCAAACAAACCAATAGTAACATTTGAAATGGTTCATTGCTTAGGTGCCCGTTTTTTTTGCAAATGAGTTTATTTTTGTTCTGTAGCTACAAAAATAAGATACAATTTTTTAATAAATAAAAAAAATGGCTATGGATTTGAAATAAAGAATAATGATTCATGTATGAATATCTACCACTGTGTCTACGAATTTGCTATAAATAAAGTTCATGTATCGATATCGATAAACTATCAGAAGAGATCACAGCACAATTATTTCTTGTTGTCAAAATTAGAGTGTATGTAAATGTCAATAGTGCTACTTCTATGTTACTCATTGTTCTGAGACTCCCGCGCCGTCGCACTGTGATTCGATTAGTACAAGCTAGCTAGACAAAAGTCATTAGTGAATTACCTGGATTTTATTACCTGAACCTCTAGCCAAATACCCAGGTGTCCCAATTCTAAGAATTGTTTTGCACTAATGTCAACTACCTATAAGGTGGTTATAGAAAGGAAGGGTTGAAAAATTACTTTTTATTTGCATTTTTGCGCTTACCGAAGTAACATCATAATCCAGTAAGTTTAAGTATTTGAAAAGTGTTATTTATGGATCTTTAAGATAAGGATATGTACTTCATAATTATATTTAAAAAAATGGATTTAATTAAACCGCACTTCTATTTAATACCACAAGTTTATAAAAAAAATTTTTTTTTTTTGCTTGTTTCTGTATTTGTTGGACTTGGAAATACTTGTACCCTCTTGTACCCGGGCTGGAAATGATATATATCATAGCCGTATTTGTTAGCTTTTAAAATTTAGTAATTTTAGCCTGCGCACTTGAGTGCAACTTTGTCATTTCGTCTATTTTTTGGAAATTTGGAAAAAATGCATCTGATATTACTGATAAATTTAACTATTCTGTACAGGACACAAATAAATTTATGTATGTTAGTCTTTATTCATGGTATTACATGCTGGTTACTGTGCACAATTTATTTGTGCTCAGTCTAGCTATTGTGAAATTGGCTCATCTTCTTAATGGACAGCTTTCTGAGGAAACTCAGGAAGTACGTAATAGGGATCATAGAAGATTTCTGGAACACAATACTCGAAAAAAATCATATATAGCCACGAATAGGGCTTACTAAATATGTTATTATTTTGTATCTAATCCTGTAATAAATGGTCTTCGCGAATTTCCAAAACAAAAAATCAAGTAAACTTCCTTTTGGGGTTTTAAACTTAATAATACTTTTATTAATGTAAGTTCTATTGTAAGTCATAGTAGATTTTGTCTAAATATTAAGATATCAGACTATGATGTAGAAGATTCTTCAGAAGAAGAATTTACTGAAGTAGAATAAATAAGGGTTGTTAATAATATTCTACTAATGAATTTCAGAGCTGTGTATCATACCTTTTTTTATTGTTGTTGTGTTGTCATATTGAACTTTATTATTAGTTAATCTGCGTGTAATTAGTGAAAAAAAATATTGCTACTAATTCGTAATAAAGCCTCATTGCCATGCCATGCCATTAGTAGTTAGATTATTAATACTTGAGTTTTTACTGTTATTAATTTTATTTAATATTGTTTTTTACCTTCATATCAAAGTAAAATTAGGTGCTGTAATTTTTTTTTTTAGGTTTTTTTTTCTTTTTTTTTGCTAAATCTGTTTTAAAACATCATAAAGAAGCCACATAAAGCAAAATACCCCAATAAATAATTTTGTCCCGCTAGCTTGTACTAATCGAACCACAGTGCGTCGGCGGGGGAGCGTTAGAGCGGGACGGAAGATCGGTGCGTTCCCAACCACGCATAAATATGTAACCCGGTGTTAGCCCCGGGAAGTATGTTCGCGTTACAGTAGTATATTTCGATACTGAATTTTACGTACATTTATTACACAATTTTACATGTATTTATCTCTTTTTTTCGTCCCTAAACAAATATTTTACTCGATCTACAAATATTCTTTGTGTGGCTAAGGCATAATGGTAAATCTTATAACATTGGATAACACATAATCACCGTCCACTTCCTGTCGGATGTGACGGCATTCGGTTTCCGTGACGTGGGTCAACATTCCGAAATGTCAGCCCTGTTACTGACAATAATATTCCACTCATTGTAGGGAATAAGTGATATTTTGATTCAATTTTATTATTTACTAGCAGTCGGGCCCGGCTTCGCCCAGGTGCAGATAGCTTTTGAGTCCAGTCGAAAATCTAAGAAGATTTAAACAAACTTACATCCCCTATTTTATCCCCTTAAAGGTGGAATTTATCAAAATCTTTTCTTAGCGAATGCCTACGTCATTACATTTACCTGCATGCCAAATTTCAGCCCGATCCGTCCAGATATTTAGGCTGTGCGTTGATAGATCACTATGTCAGTCACCTTTGAGTTATATATATAGATGTAGTAGTTTATGCACCTATGTATGTTATGCCAAGTGATTAATCGGGCATTATTCATAATGCCCGGGTAATATGAATAATGCCCAATAAGAGCGGGAAATGTGATTATAACCAGTCGATTTATCACATTGCCCGGGCATTATGAATAATGCCAAGTACCTATTGGGCAGAGTGATGTAGAGCGAATCAAAATCAAAACAATGAGCCGAAATGGTAGAATTTAGAATAGGGCAGCACGAGGGGGTGGGCTGGGAAGAGTGGAGGGGGAGTGGGAGTGTCGCACCGTCCCTGGTACCACTCCCATGAAAAGGTAACGCACCATTCCTGAGAAATATCTATTATAGCAACCTAACCCTTAAAACACTTGTTGTCAATACAAATTAGCTTCTGCATCGTCTCCGGCGCTACGGGAAGTTCAGCCCCTTCGCCCTTGCGTAACAATTGATAGGCACCCATGCTCACCTCCGCAGCTTCGGCTTGCTGGTCGCCTCTGGCGACCAGCCTCAGCCGCTACGGCTCGCACGGTTGCCTATCCTTCGTTACAGCTGGCGGGGGCTGCTCTCCCTCCGCGCCTCCGACTTTTTATATACACTCTAGGGTCGGTAGCCAAAAGATTACGTGAAGTCGGGGTGTTCCGAGTCAGTTTTGGAGCACAGTCGACCTAACTGATCCAGAAAGTGGGTACCTACACAAATTTTCTTCTGAAGATAATGTTTCGGACGTTAAAAAATGTTAACGTTAATGATGTATATGGTGTAAGATGAAAGGTGTATTTAATATTTTGTAAAGTTGTTTGTTTTAAAATTAAAGTTGTGAGCCAAAAGTTTTTAATTTGTTCCGTCCCGACCCCTACATATATATTTTAAGAAGACTGCATTAAATTACACAATTGCCACAAACTAACTTCAAAAAATCACTTCAAAAATATAAGAGTCCATAAAACATCACGACAATGTTCTTAAAACCTGTGTAAACAAAATTTTTGTACTGTCATAAATAAGAAAATAATAATCACGTTGTAGAAAATACTTCGTTAAATTGTTGAATGTAATTAAATATTTCGTGTAACTTCTACCGCGACACCCGGTTAGTGGTTTTAATAAATGTCATCACGTCTCCACCGAAGAACAAAATATACTAAGATAAAGTACAAACAGCGGTTTTATATTTCGAGATACTTACTCGTACTAACCACAGATATATATTACTTTCTCTACAAATCATTGACTGCGATTACTTCTAATCGTATATATTCGTGAGTCTTACCAAAACTGCTGGACCGATTTAACTAAGGTTTGAAATGTTTGTGGAAGTTCAAGGAAAATTCTAAAAACGACCGTTTATAATTGTGCACATAACAGCAGATACAGTAACAAACGATGAATGATAATATAGTCCATCCATACAACTCACCCGAATCTCGCTCCTGAAGCTGACTGGACGCCGAAGAAAACGCTTATCACAGTACTCGTAGCACTCAAAATCCACAAATATTATTACAAAGATATTGTCCACAAAACAACTTAAATTAGTCAAGAAGTCAAGCGCAGCAACAGAGCTTGCGCCATACACGCAAGTGTATACGTGAAACTGAAGTATTAGTCCAGCATGATGACAAAAGAGAACTACAGAAACTACCCTCCAATAGATAATAATTAAAAAAAATAATACAAGATCTTCATGCCAGTTAATAAATTGAAACCAACTCTCTCCTTCTCTTTTCGGCCACAGGATGTCCGATACTGAACATAGGCCTCCCTCAAGGATCTCCACATCGACCTGATTTTTGTAAGAATTTTATTTGTTACCTAGTTAAGGAAATATTTAATAAACAATTTATTTATTTTAATTCAAACATTGAACTTGACATTCTAACTACGTTTCGTATTATATACTTAATAACCTCCTAGGCTGCATTGATACACAATATGAAACAAGACACGTATCACACACACGTAACTGTTGTGTTTATTATACAATATATTCTGGTATAAATCTCATATAAGACCCAGGAAAGTGTGTCAGCTATGGAGACAGTCGCATCTGTGGATGGAAATAAGCTCGGCGAACCATAGGTACGCGTAGAGGTTTAGCACATCTATTCATCCTTGTAAGATTACTGACGTATTTAATCTTTATGTATAGTAAATTTATAGTAAAAGAGATATTATACACCCTTTTAAATTTTATTATTATATCTGTATCAGCCTACATACGTCCCACGGCAGGGCACGGGGCTCCTCTACAATCGACAGTACGATTGAGAGTGGTTAGGCAATATAGTCCACCACGCTGGCCTAGTGCGGGTTGGCGAACTTTGCGTACCATAGAAATTCTTACAAATTTGCTATAGTATGTAAGGATTCCTCGCGATGTTTTTCTTCACCGTTAAAGTTCGTGATTGATTATATCAATACACATAACTCCGAAAAGTTAAAGGTGTGCCCTGGGATTCAAGCCCGCGACCACCGTCAACATGTTGGCATCCGCATCTGGTCCATTTACCACGCAGTACTATTTTATTATTATTAATATTAATAAGTGTTTCATGTTCAGTTTTCTCTCTACTTGTTTAATTTTTATAGAAGCTTCAAATTTTGCATAATTTGCATTAAAGTTTGTATTGGTAACCCAAGATACAGACCTAGCTTAGTTTGGGGACGCCTTTTAAAAACGGCTATTTTTTTTATTAAAAGAATGTCAGTGTTTTATGCAAAAATATATTAATCAATGCGCCTATTAATATGTCAAGGTATTAACATAGGATAATGAGTGTATAGATGATAGATTGGTTCGTTACGAAGATTGATTAAACTCGGTGGAGGTATTTAGTCCACAATTTCATAAAAGCGGAGCGAGTTAATTATTTAAAACCAGCCGTGTGCCGATGAGCTTTCCCAGCGATGTCACTGGTAATCATTTCAATTTTTGCCATACATCCTACGTATGTACTCGTAATGCGTATAGAACAGGGGTCGCAACCTGAGGCTCGCGAGCAATATGCGGCTCTTTGAATGTGAAACTGCGGTTCTTATAAATCTTCCAATACAATTTATTTAAATTAAATACTGTAAAATCATATTGAATCGATTAATGAGGATTAGGCACCATTTCTATCTCTCGGCCACTTGTCCTCGCTTTTTAAGGCACCCGTCCCCCGTGTTAGGCGGCAAAAATAGAGCCACATTTTTGCATTTTTTAAAAACTTGAAATGTTGTAAATTGTAATGTTTGGCTCTTCCGACTCAAAAGGTTGCCGACCTGATATAGAAGATATTCTTAAAGAAGAATTATTAGGTTTTTAATAAATCTTTCAGAAAGAAATAAGACGAAAGAATATTTAATTGTACATTGGTATATTTTTTAAACAATGTTAAAAATAAATAAAATGTATAGATATACAGGATAGGAACCAAAGTTTACCACTGTAGAGATAAAACTGAGTTTTATGGATTTTATCGCGGATTTGGTTCAATTTATTAACTTCCCGACGACGTTTTGATTGCTTTACAGCTTTCGTGGTATTAGGGCTGACTGTCGTTGTTCCCGTTTTATTTCAATGTAACATTTGCGTACATCTAACAAACTATTATTTACGGATGGTGGATAAAAAAAATTACTGTATCTAAATGATGTTGAACATTTTAATGGATTCAATAAATTATTTTCATTTTCATTTTACCACAGTTCTTTTACAATGACGTATTCACTTAAATTATAAACAATAAAACCATAGTTGAACGTAAAAACAATGATAAACAGAATCAAACCGCACAGAAAACCCTCAAGTGATTCGAAAACTTGTACAAACAAACACGTAGAATGTAGATATTGTTCTATAAACGATTACAATCTTTTAAAAACACTAGCAACAAGTTAAAGCAATTTCCAGGTGACTCGTTAATTGTACATTTCTCAAAGGTATGATGTGAATTTAATATGAATAATGGAACTCTGTCGTATCATTTATTTCACTTTACTAATGGAGACTGAATAAATATGATTGGCAATGTCTGTAGGACATTTGGAGAACTTTTACATGAATATGGCAAACGATGAAGGGGAAATTAAGAAATTTTGGCAATCTACTTGTTTTTTTAACCTTATTTTTTTTAACCATGTATGATCGCTCCTTGTCATACCGTGGACCAGTTAACACAAGGCGAAAGGAGGGTGTCCTGATAGTACCTCTGCTTACCCCTTATGGGAAAAAGGTTATGTATGTTTTAAAATATTCCATTGTAGGCCTTAAACTACTCATCTTTTCATGATGATTGAGGTCTCCATTGGGAGTCACTATAGTTCGGGTGACATGGATTTAAGGGCCCTACTATATAAATCCGAATCTTCGTGACGTTTTTCGTTTCGAAACCTACTTTGTAACACGAAATTCGAATCTTCGGATCGAAGAATGAATGATTCGAATATATCGGCAATCCGAACATTTACAGGGGCCCTACTATATGCATCCGAAACGAAGTTCGAAACTTCGGACGAACGAAGTTTGTGACGATACGAATGTACCTACTCTGTAAATGTTTGTATTACCGATATATTGGAATCATTCATTCTTCGATCCGAAGATTCGAATTTCGTGTTACAGAGTAGGTTTCGAAACGAAAAACGTCACGAAGTTTCGAACTTCGTTTCGGATTAATAAAGTAGGGCCCTAATTTGCCCTATTGGAAGTACGGTAGACAGGTATCAACTCTTTTATTCATAAGATGTTACGTGCTGATAAAATCAATAATACAGAATTTAATAAGTTCTTAAAGCAGATGGTATTTTTTATTTATTGATTTCGTTCCTTTAAAAGCCGAACGATGTTGATAACTTACCTTCGAATTAAAGTGTTGCAAGTCCCATATATAATCACTCCGTTTTTCCCAGAAGGGGAGGTAGAGGTGCCACAACAGTCAACACCCACATTTCAATTTGTATGTTCCGCTCCACTACTACGAATAAGAAATACAAAATATATTATCATTTCACATAATTACCGTGTATTATACACGGCTTAAGTATATATCACTGTTCCAATAAATATTTGTGATTGATTGAGCCGACTAGATCTTAGAAATACTAACAATACTTCTCCATTAGCCCCATTTGACTCGAAATACATCAATATCCTATGAAATACTATTTATTGCTTCTTATTGCTCAATAGCTAGTGGTTCATTTTATAACCATTAGTACTTAGAGTGGAGCTTCGCTATAAGTCCCAATCATGTCGGTAGCCTATATACGTCCCACTGCAACCGTGAACCGAGAGTACGATTGAGAGTGGTTAGGCCATATGCATATAGTCCACCACGCCGCGCTGGTCTAATGCGGGTTGGCGGACTTTACCTACCATAGAAATTCGTATAAATCGCTATGATATGCAAAGTTTCCTCATTTTCTTTTCCTTCACCGCTATAGTGCGTGGTGATTGACTATGAATACACAGATGACTCCAAAAAATCAGAGATGTACCCTGGAATTTCGACCCTTGAAAACTGTGAGCATGTTGGCAGTTGTGTCAGCTCCGTTTACTCACAAATTAGAATAACAAATATTAGAAACGGGATGTAACAAACGTAATACAGGGTATAACAAGACTGCTACCGTAAACGAAGCCGGGTGGTAGTTTACAAACACAATGCAACTAAAAAAATCGACAATTATTCGATTTTTGAAATAATATCATCATTTTTGGGTTACTACCCATATTTTTTGCTGAAATAATGAGAGATAAGAGTCTATAAAGAAAATGGTGTACACTATTATTTGAGGATAAAAATGTATTTACCGTCCAAAAACGACCATAATAAAAAAAATTGTCGCTTTTTTATGCACCAATTTCTATTGCATGATATACCCTGTATATATATATATATATATATATATATATATATATATATTATATATTAATATTGTTATATTGAGATTTGTTTTTTACTTGATATATATACAACGTGTAACAGGATTAATTCACAACCTCAGACACCCCAACTTTAAAATATTATTGCAATCATAGTTTATGCATTGAAATCGTACTACCATAATTACAAAATCTTTTATTTATGAAATTAGTTATACCAAATGTAGGCACTTAACATGGTCACCTCACGAGTTACAAATAAGAGAGTACTACTACACACGCTCGCGGACACGCACACATTTACACAAGACCTATTCACACGAGTACCTAACGCCGAACGCTGCGACGCGCCGCGCCGCGCCGGCAGAAACAGCTGACTATAAACGAAATACAAATTACGTACGTAACTGATTACTGGGTGGTTCGGTAAACAAATTATTATTAATTTAATCTGTAAGCATAACATTTTGTGTTTTAGCTATAAAATCTAAATATTTTACTTACTAGATATAATGCGTACGAACCAAACGTAAGACAATATTTTGCATGAATCGGCTATAAAATATTATTAATTTCACTTCCGCTAAACTTCGTTCCTACAGGCGGGTAGGATACGAGCGTCATTTATTTTGAATTACTAATGAATAAGATAATTAGATAACGCAATATCTAACAACGAAGACTAGATTGGGAATCACAACACAAAAAAATACAACAAAATTAACTTACGTGTTACATGGCACTCGGCGATGTATGATGTATGCATGCGGCGATTTCTTTTTAAAATATGTTCGAAATGTCCACCACCTTGATACACTTTGATGCACATTTGCGTAATTGTTCACGTAATTTATGTAAAACTTCAGTGTCACTCTTCACTTTTAGGAAGGCTGCCACTATTCTACTTTTTAGTAGTCTAGTTATACCAGAGATTTATTACGTCCCCACAAAAAAAGTCAAGAGGCGTCAAGTCGGGTGACCTAGGAGGCCATTGCACAGGTTCGCCGCGACCTATCCAGCGCTCTCCGAACTCAGCATCGAGATACTGTCGGACACTACACTGGTGCCTGTTGTTAAATGTCCTGCATGCCAATGATACATTATCACCATTCACCACACTGTGCCAAAGTTCTCACCATTCAGTGTATTCAATATTCAAATACCGAAAAGACATCGCACGCGAAAGTTATCGAAATATCTACTAAACACTTAAACACAAGTAGACACAGATAACTGCGGTGCACGACTGGATTTTTTTCACATAGTCGGTGCCCATTTAGGGATTGCAATAACGGGATATTAGACACACCGGGATTCCGCATACATTGTAGCAAATTTACAAACCGAATTTAATCACCATTTTAACGTTCCGTGAAATTATTTTTCATAGAAATACCTACTTGTTGTTTCATTTCATAGTGATTTTGTTACTATTTAATTCGTTTCATTTAAGTGCATGTATTGCGCGGGATTTGGATCGCCCGGTCTTGCAAATACCGGGAGTAATTTTTTTCGCGGCGCATCCCTATACCGGTTGCCAAACCTTTTGATGTACCGCCGCGCCGCGCGCGCCATCGTTTGTCGGATGGATCAAATTGCATTAAACAATAGCTGCATCCTGCTCTATCTAGTTGTAGTGAAATATGTGGAAAAGAGAATATGATAGTTATTTATTTTGGTAGATTATTACGTTTATTGAGGCCTATCGTTGTGTGCGTTTGATTAATGATAGATTGCTTAAATAAACTTTATTATTATTGAAATAAAGTTCATTTTTGTTCATTATTTAGTTTATTAGAGTATTCGTTTAGTGATTCATTTAAAAATGATCTTATGTCCTGGAGTTACGTTTCAATTTCGTTTGTTCGGAGTAGTAAATGAAAGAGTGTCTGTAATTTACTTGGTCTTAACTAATTATTTTGAAAAAAAATACCTACCAAAAAAAATGTTGATATCGGTTCAGTAGCTGATTCTGAACGTACTACTTTCCGCTTTTACATTTAAATCTGTTACATGTTGTATATATCAAGTATCATATATATATATTATATATATATATATATATATCAAGTATCATATATATATATATATATATATATATATATATATATATATATATATATTATATATATATATATCAAGTAAAAAACAAATCTCAATATAACAATATTGCAGCAATATTACACAATAGAGTTTATTATTAATATGAAGCGATTGATCCTGACCCTGAAGTCTGGTAACCTGCTCTTCTACCGGGGGGACGACCAACAGTCCCGAGGAGGTGTCGGATTTCTCGTCCACAAGTCTCTCATCAACAACATCGTATCCATCGAAAGTGTGTCGAGCAGGGTAGTATACCTTATACTCAGAATATCTAAAAGATATTCGTTGAAGGTCATACAGGTATACGCGCCGACCTCGACACACCCAGATGAAGAAGTAGAGGAAATGTATGAGGACATAAGTCGGGCCATACATACTTCCAAAACCTACTTCAATGTTGTTATGGGAGACTTCAACGCAAAGTTGGGCAAGGGAAGCGATGCAGAGTTGAAAGTGGGGCAATTTGGACATGGGCAACGGAACCCCAGGGGTCAGAGGCTGGCCGACTTTCTGGAGAAAGAGGGACTCTTTGTGATGAACTCTTTCTTCCAGAAGCCGCCTCACAGGAAATGGACCTGGTTGAGTCCTGACGGTTCTACGAGAAACGAGATAGATTTCATCTTGACGACGAATAGACGGATATTCAGAGATGTCTCTGTGATCAACAGGGTGAAAACCGGCAGTGATCACCGAATGGTTAGGGGCACCCTGAATATCAATGTCCAATCGGAAAGGCGTCGCTTGATGAAGTCTACGCTCCGACCTACTCGCGCCCATATCCAAAACCCCGAGAGCTTTCAACTCGAGCTGACAAATCGCTTTGATTGTCTAGGAGAAAACCTTGCAGTGGACGAGCTAAACAGCGGTTTGGTAGAAGCTGTCCATACGGTGGGATCTAAGTATTTTAGACCTCGCCGTAGAGATAGACCACAAAAAACTCTCGATCCACACTCTGGACCTCATGGCCGAACGTCGATCTTTGACGCTGCAGTCTTCCGTTGACGCCGAAGCATATCGGCGGCTCAATAGACAGATCTGGAAGTCCTTGCGACACGATGTCCGTGCTCACAATACTGTGAGCATTAAGGAGACAATCGAGCGGAACGGAGGCTCCAAAGTGTTTGCAAGAGACTTGTCTATTGGGCAAAGCCAGTTGTCTAGGCTGAAGACGGAGGACGGCCGCGTAGTATCGACGAGGGCAGAGGTATTAAGGGAGATCGAGAGGTTCTACGGACAGCTTTACACCTCGGTTGCCAAACCTGCTGTTAGCTCGGCCGAAGACCCGAGAGCCGAGTTGATTCGACACTTTAGCGATGATATCCCGGACATCAGCCTGTGTGAGATTGAGATGGCCCTGAAGCAACTTAAAAACAACAAGGCGCCGGGCGAGGACGGAATAACTTCAGAGCTTCTGAAAGCGGGCGGAACGCCGATACTGAAAGTCCTTCAGAAGCTCTTCAATTCCGTTCTCCTCGAGGGCTCAACGCCAGAGGCATGGAGCAGGAGCGTGGTGGTACTGTTCTTCAAAAAAGGTGATAACACTTTGCTGAAGAATTACAGGCCCATCTCGCTCCTGAGCCATGTCTATAAGTTGTTTTCGAGGGTCATCACAAATCGTCTCGAACGCAGGTTTGATGACTTCCAGCCTCCCGAACAAGCCGGTTTTCGAAAAGGCTTTAGTACCATAGACCACATCCATACGCTTCGGCAAGTTATACAAAAAACCGAGGAATATAACTTGCCGCTTTGTTTAGCGTTTGTGGACTATGAGAAAGCCTTTGATTCGATCGAGACTTGGGCTGTGCTACAGTCTCTCCAGCGGTGCCATATCGACTATCGGTACATCGAAGCGTTGAAGTGTATATACAACAACGCCACCATGTCGGTCCGAGTACAGGATCAGAGTACGAAGGCTATTCCACTACAGAGAGGCGTGAGACAGGGAGATGTCATATCTCCGAAACTGTTCACTGCCGCGCTGGAAAACGCCTTCAAGCTCTTGCAATGGAAAGGATTCGACATCAACATCAACGGCGAGTATATCACTCACCTTCGGTTTGCCGACGATATTGTAGTCTTGGCAGAATCGCTGGAAGACCTTAGCACTATGCTCGAAGACCTCAATCGAGTCTCCCAACAGGTGGGTCTTAAAATGAACATGGACAAAACGAAGATCATGTCGAATGTCCATGTTGTGCCCACTCCCATCGGTGTTGGGGGCTCGACTCTCGAAGTTGTTGACGAATATGTCTATTTAGGACAAGTGGTCCGGTTAGGCAGGTCCAACTTCGAGAGAGAGGTCAATCGTCGAATCCAACTCGGTTGGGCAGCGTTCGGGAAACTACGCGACGTCTTCTCGTCCAAAATACCTCAGTGCCTTAAATCGAAAGTCTTCGATAGTTGTGTGTTGCCAGTGATGACTTACGGCACCGAGACGTGGCCTCTCACTATGGGCCTTATTAGGAAGCTCAAAGTCACTCAACGAGCTATGGAGAGGGCTATGCTCGGGGTTTCCCTACGAGATCGAATCAGAAATGAGGAGATCCGTAGGAGAACTAAAGTAACCGACATAGCCCACCGGATTAGCAAGTTGAAGTGGCAATGGGCAGGGCACATAGCGCGGAGATCTGATGACCGATGGGGTCGGAAAGTGCTCGAATGGAGGCCGCGTAGCGGAAAGCGCAGCGTAGGACGTCCACCCACAAGATGGTCCGACGACCTGGTAAAGGTCGCGGGACGTCGCTGGACACAGGCTGCCTCCAACAGGTCTCTGTGGAAATCATTGGGGGAGGCCTATGTTCAGCAGTGGACTTCCTTTGGCTGATGGATGGATTTATTTAGTGAACTATTGAATAACTCTTTCAATATGCTTTATTTACATTGTCTTTTTCATACAACATCGCTTACATTTTTTGCTTTTTCCGATACGTTAAGTGAAGCGAGCAAACATACTGGAAAACGTTTGACAAATTTCTAGCAACATTTTTATTAGATTCAAGACAATGGATAACCATTCTTGTGATTTCAGCAATAAAGCTCAGTATTCCAGCTTTACAATATTCAACGAATATGAGTGCAAAGTCAATGTTGCTGCTTAAGTAAGGAAAATTGTCTCTTAATGCTCTCATGATAAGCATTACGTAAGCAGTTTCATACAATTGGTTGTACATAAAAGGGCCGATTCAACTCAATATTCAATGTATGTTAACGCGATCCTTATTACACGATTTCCGATATAAAATCATTCTGAAAAAAATTTAAATAGGAAATTGTCCACGATCGTGTCAATTAACACGTAACGAGAATTTTAATTGGTCTTTTATTGTACGGGATTTAATTAAAATCTGTATTGCAACACCATTTAAATAAGATTCAATGATGTCAGCGCGAATGAATATTTGATTGGCGGGAAAGCATTATTTATTCACTACGCGCGTCATTTGCGTATACTATAGTTTACTGACTGATACATACATAATATACACTCATTTGCAAAAAAAACGGGCGGATTTGATTTTAATTCTTCTTTAAAAAAAAAATGGTTGCCTGTAAAGTCGGTTTTACGGGCGAAGATTTTACGTGACAACGTCTTTTTCTCGGTAGAATATTTATTGATATGAATATAATTAAATTGCACAATAGGAACAAGGAATTGAATGAAAATAAGAATTGCACAAATTTTAACTATAGAAATATATTTTGTTTACTAAAACATTGTACATGTAATGACGAATCTAAGCACTCCATATTTTCACTACAGACACAGCTGACGATACTTTAACCACACGTGTGAACTTGTATTGTGACGCTTTCTTGTTTTTCCAACGCCAAGAACGTTCGAGAAAGACAAAGACAGAGACACAAGCATGCGCCAATTCAATGCGCCTAATTCTCTAGTGCTGCGCGCGCACCGTTACGTTACCGGGCGTTACACTTTTTCATAAGTGACTCCCAGCCGCAACCTAATTTAAGACGTTGTCACGTCAATAAGAAAATCGTATTTTGCCTGCTCTCGATTGTCGAGCTCGTCAAGACGATTCCTCTGACTCCAAACACGGGGGGTTTACTTTAAGAAATGACGGAGTTATGCCTGGACAAATATTTTAGGGGAGAGAGGGAGGAATTTGGGGATTTGGTTGGGGCCAATCTGTAGAGCTCACCGAGCCGGTTCCAAAGATACCAAACTCGGTGGGTCTACGATCTATATTGGCCGAGATAGGATTGGGGGGGGGTGAGGTAAATTTTCGGGGTGGGGGTAAGGGAGGGGGGGGGGAGGAAGGTTTCGTGGGGAGGCTAACTTAAATTAATTTTTTGGAGGTAAAATTTTTTTTTTTGGGGGGGTAATTTTTTGCGTAATTTGGGATTTCTGGCGGGGTCAATTTGTAGCCCTCACCAAGACGGTTCCGAGGATACCAAACTCGGTGGGTCTACGACCTATGTTGGCCGAGATAGGATTGGGGGGTGAGGTAAATTTTCGGGTGGGGGTAGGGGAGGGGGGGGTAGGTTTCGTGGGGAGGCTAATAGGCACTATTTCGGAATAAGGGTGGGGGAAGGCAGGGGGGGGCTATGGGACAATTTTGGAAAAAGTGGGTGAAACTGAAAAATAATTCTCTAGTGCTGCGCGCGCACCGTTACGTTACCGGGCGTTACAATTTTTCATAAGTGACTCCCAGCCGCAACCTAATTTAAGACGTTGTCACGTCAAAATACGGTACCAAAATGATTTCAATCATTTGTACATGTTACTGGCCGGTTTTAAAAATGCCGTGGTGTTTAAAACAGTACGTTCTAAATTCAAATTTTCGTTTGATGCTCGTTTTTATAGAAAACTACTTTTTATCCTACATTTTTGGTGCGAAGTTCCAAAAGATAATATCGGTTTTCATAACTTTTAGTAAATTTTTATGAATTTATTTCATATTCTTAATTGTCAAAGCTTCATTTATTGCTGTTTAGCTGTCTCAATAATGTTAGAGAAAGTGGTAAAAGCTACCAAAATTATTGCGCTGCTCGAAGAGGGTTGCAGCCAATGCTTCGTGGCTCAGAGGCTAAGTGTGAGTCGCTCGACGATTCAAAGGACCTGGCAGCGGTATCAAGACACCGGTTCCGTCGAGAGAAGGCCTGGTTCTGGAAGAAAACCATGTACCCAACCACGGGATGATCGTTTTCTTGTGAGTCGCGCATTGAGAAATCGCAAGTCTTCGTATGTGGACCTTAAGAAAAACCTCGAAGAAGTAAGAAATGTGCATATTAGTCTATGGACGGTCAGGAGGAGGCTTCTCGCGGCCAATATACGCAGTCATCGCCCGGCCCGCGGCCCTAAGTTACTCCGTGAGCACAGAGTTGCCAGGCTTAGGTTTGCTCGAAATTGTGAGTCATGGACTCAAGAAGACTGGAATAGGGTATTATTCTCCGATGAAGCCAGGATATCTCTGTTCGGTGAATATCGACGTCGGCGAGTGCTACGAAGACGAGGACAACGCTTTGCAGAGGCTTGTTTTGAAGAAATCACACCTTATGGTAGGGGCTCTGTTATGTTTTGGGCAGGAATAAATTCAATGGATCGTACAGAGTTAGTCTTCATTGAAAACGGCTCACTGACTGGACATCGATACATAACGGAAGTTCTAATTCCTCATGCACAACCCGCATTGGCCGCTTTAGGCGAAGACTCAATTTTTATGGACGACAACGCTCGCGCCCACCGGTCTGGCGATGTGGAAGCGTATGTGCAAGAGGTCGGCATTCGTCGTTTGGATTGGCCAGCTCGAAGTCCCGACCTCAATCCTCTAGAGCATGTCTGGGACGTTCTGAAACGACGCGTGAGATCAGTACAACCGGCTCCGCAGACCATCAGAGAGCTGAAGAATGTGATTACTGCGGACTGGGAACGTATTCCGCAAGCAAGTATCCGGGATATCCTCGCTAGCATACCCAGACGAATTCAAGCTGTGATTTCAGCTAGAGGGGGTCACACTCGATACTAAACATTTATCTGCTTTACTTTATTAAAGAAAAAAACAAACAAAATCTTGTAAACTTTTACTTCAAAAGCATATGCACCACTAGCGAGCATACACTACTAGTGAACTTTAGCATTAAAACCCATAAATTTTATCAAAATTTCATGATAATACTGACGAAAACGATTATTTGCTTATTAATTTACAAAATTGTGAAAGTAAAACTACCTATAATTATCAAACAAACCAATAGTAACATTTGAAATGGTTCATTGCTTAGGTGCCCGTTTTTTTTTGCAAATGAGTTTATTAATAAATACATTTATTAAATCAAAACAGTCAAACGGACTTACTTACTACCTTTCATATTACAACCAGTAGTTGCTGCTCAATAATTCTAAAAATTAATATTGTTACAAATAAGTAACCTTGCGTACTTGAAATTTACAACCATGTGATAAATTATGTAGTATACGTTGCCGTGTCCCTACAAAAAATAATTATCCTCAACAGTTTGTAGAAATTTCCTAAGTTTCGATGGAATGCGGGTAAAACACTCATATAAAAAGAGAAAGCAAGTAAGTAATTCTATATTAAGTCTCATTGTATCCAAGTGACTACTGGACATAACATCTTATATCTCAAGATGGCGCAGTGGAATGCCGAACATTACCATAATTATAATGCATAGTGTTGTTTGGTTTATAAAGCTCAAAACACATTATAGGTTTTCGTCATACGCATAGAGTAAAGAAGCGGCCATAAATACTAGAGCAACGCTTCTTAGAGCGATCTGAACAATGGATTCTTTTGTTGTGTGCACATTAAAGGTCATACGCTTAAGACGTGACCACAGACTACATAGAAAGAACCTTGTACGTTCCATTGTCCTGATTGGTCAGTTGGCCCCGTACTTACCGCTCTTTACTCTATGCGTATGACGAAAACCTATAATGTGTTTTGAGCTTTACTGTCTATGAGCGGTCGCATCGCTTACCATCAAACGGCACGCTCGACTCGCCATTCATCGAAATAAAACTAAAGCTAAATATGAAACAAGTTGGTGATTGCAATATTCTTTTAACGAACCCAATTTCAATTGAGGCTAGAAAAATGTTTATTTGATAGAAATGTTTTTTTTCTTATATCCACTTATTTAAGTTAACACACTAATGTAATTTTCTATACCAATTGACGTAATGGCGACAAAGCCCTTTTCGATATGAAATTTTAAACAAAGTTCCTTCAGATTCTTGGGACGAGAGTTGGTGATTGCAACATTATTATAACTAATACAATGTCAATTGAGACTAGAAAACTATTTGAAAAATAAAAGTTTTTTTTCGAGTAGATTGAAGAACTTATGTAATTTTCTGTACGGGGTGACATAATGGCATTACCGCCAAAGTCCTTTACGACATGAAATTTAAAAAAAAATACCTGTATTAGAATACATGGGGGCTAGGCTCTTATCCTTCATATAAAATCGGATACATTGGCATCGCATGTCCGGAGGCAGTTTCCTCAAAGGGCCAATCAAAACTGATACGTCGAGGTTGACACAGTATTGTGTATCGGATGGAACGTTGAAATATTGCTTAATAAAAGGACTATATATCACCCTTATTTACCTTGGACGGCGTCTTAGCCGACTTTATTTGGAAATGAGTCAAGGTTACCGGCTTATTGTGTTTTTGTAGAAGGAATTACAGTTAGAGAGGTAGAAATGTTTTATTTGTTTATTTAATTCTTTAAATAGACACATAGTATAAAGGCGGCTTAATGCCTAAGGCATTCTTTGCCAGTCAAACATTAGCGGTGCAGAGAGAGAGCATGGTAGACTTATAAAATAAAACTGAAAATTAATTAATAAATACCATAATATAAATACGCACATACATTTATATCAATATATGGGATGCATTAGTAGTAGTAGTAGTTAGTTATTTGCTCACTTTAAATTCCCTTGGTGATTTACAGAAATAAATTAATACACCCAACAGTCATATATATAGTCAGTCAAGTCTTGTGTCCTGGGTATCAGAAACTACGAGCGCGAAGAGTCTCTCGTCTTACAAACACCCAAACCCAAGACAAATACATATGGACCTCCAATATTTGTCTCGATACGGGGATCGAACCCGAAATGTAACTCACCAAAGTCAACGACATTTTACTTATTTCCGTGTCTATGTTCATCCTGGATGCAAATTCAAGTCCAGAACAACATGTGGCGACTTGTACCGCACTACTAGAGTTTCATAAAACGCTCCGCTTATGTATCTTGGGACAGCCGACTTAGCTGTGACGTAGATGCGCCTGCGCAGCGGGGATGGACCAGTGAGCCGTCGACGTCTGCCGCGCGCGTTACAACTGTTTTGTTATATAGTGTTAATTGTTACTTTGTTTATCTTACTGTACATATCACTAATCATTAAATCATCTACTGAACTCATAATTCAACATAATTCACTATTGCGTTCACCCGTTATTTCATACTGTGATTATATTATTCACTTGTTGTGCCCGAGTTAAGTAAGTGGAGGGCTCGAGTGCAACAATTAACTGCTGCTACGGCTACACCTCCACAAACATTTCTGGTTTACCAAAGTTGAAATGGGTGTGACAGTGGAACTCTTAGCGCTTTGGTTTAGGGACGATACTGACTAAGCCTGCGATCACATGACTAAGCGCCCGACGCCAATAAAACTCGGAAGTGGTAGCACACTAATGGTAGCATTAATGTTTAGGTAATGAGCGATAACAAGTGCGTGGTGGCCTGTTGGTAAACGGACTAGACGCGACTGCCAACATGTTCACGGTGGTCGCGGGTTCGAATCCCAGCGCACACCTCTGACTTTTCGGAGTCATGTGTGTATTGATAGTCAATCACCACGCACTAAAACGGTGAAGGAAAACATCGTGAGGAAATCTGCATACCATAGCGGTTTATAAAAAAATTCTATGGTATGTAAGTCCGCCAACCCGCACTAGGCCAGCGTGGTGGACTATATGGCCTAACCACTCTTAATCGTACTCTCGATTGTAGAGGAGGCCCGTGCCCTGCAGTGGGACGTATATGGGTTGATACAGAGCGATAACACGGTCAAGGAAAACATGATGAGGAAACCTGCATACCATAGCGATTTATAAGAATTTCTCTGGCATGTAAAGTCCATCAACCTGCACTAGGCCAGCGTGATAAGCTATATGGCCTAACGACGCTCAATCATACTCTCTATTGTAGAGGCCCATGCCCTGCAGTGGGAGGTATATGGGCAGATAAACAGAGAGCAATACGAGTTTGGCTAGATGAGATTGGCTAAAAGATTATCTCTGACATATGCCTTTAAACCTCCCCCAAAATCCACCAGAAGCTAAAAGAAGATTGGAAAACGCTTTCCTCTGGCTAAATAATAGATGCTGTAGTCTCTTTCTGATAACTCGGATTCTAAAAATAACTATTTTAAATCAGTGCAAATGATTGTTAACCGATCATACAAAATTGATTTGAATAACCTGATTGGTTCTCGATTGTGTTTGCCGATCGCCTGCGGGCCGCGCCGACTTTTCAATTTAGCACCGTATTAACTCCATTATCAAGTATTTAAACGGATATTGGATTTATGTTAATCGCGTTTTATAAAGATTAATTTTAGGTTAGACTGCAACAGCATGACATCATGTCCTGCCTTTGCTGCTTAAGGGGTATGAAGAATATAAAATTCCATTTTGCTCCTGAAATATCGCTATAAAAATAAGCTTTAATAGCACGAGACAAAAATATCTATGAAATGTTTTCATTGAGACTGAAAGTTTGGTAATGTAAATGATAGAAATTATGTAAAAATAATATAGGTACTGAATCTTAAGTCTAGTATGTGCTATGTTTACTGAATTGTCATAAGCGTGATTATTTGCCACATGGCCAACAAAATATTTATTTTATTTTTTCATGCAATTATAATATATAAGTGTTTTCAATCGTTGACCTTTCAAAAATACAGACTATTCCAATGATTTAATAAAATATATTTTAAATAATAAAATGATAATTAATCTTTTACAAAGTGATAGAGCCACGCTGTTGTCAGTCATGACTCATCATGAATGGGCAGGGTCCTCCGGTACAATCGCATCATCTCACAGGAAATTGACGTGTAGCTGTAACATGCCTGTCGGCTTTCGTTCCGGGAGTGAGATTGCCAGATGCTCAATACTCCTTTCTTCTT
The DNA here is from genome assembly GCA_009982885.2 of Hyles vespertilio. NCBI lineage: Eukaryota > Metazoa > Arthropoda > Insecta > Lepidoptera > Sphingidae > Hyles > Hyles vespertilio. The sequence goes on along the minus strand of CM042814.1, from coordinate 4,221,791 downwards.
GCCATCCTTTTCCTTCCCGATCTCCTTTCAACTTGATGGACCGGCAACACATACATGATTCAAGCTTTGGTAATATTCATGGCCGGCAATTATTACTTTCTATCAGGTGACTGTCTGCACGTTTGCCAGACTAATGCAATAAAAAAATAGACCAAGAGTATATGGTCAACCAACAATCAAGCTGATCTGTCACGACTTGGTAGCATTTATATGCCTTTTCTTTGAACTTTTTTAGCTTTGATCTATAAAATATGCTTTCTTATAACTCATTAAACCTTTCCAACGACGCTAAATATTTCGTGTTTCATCTCAAAGTGATATTGTAATAACGCTCTCCAACTTACCGATAGCGCAATCTTTTCCAAACTCCTTTGTAGCTTACAGCAAACTTCAATAAGGCTGAAACTACAAAGAGGTTCTATGCAAAGAATATCCAGCTACATAAGGTATCCAAAGAGTATTTAATTAAAATGCTTTTCGGGCTTTAGGGTTTTTAAACAATTTTATTGGCGTTTTTACTATTTCGCTGTAAAAGTGAATTTTGGAATGTTAGCGGGAAAATCGTGGGAATTACACATAGTTGCCGTTTTATTTTCATTAATTTGCTGTATTTCAGAATTTTATGAGATAAAATAGAAGCTATTTTATCCAATGTAGTTCTGTAAAGGCACACAAGTGAAGTGAAGGTTACACAGAAGTGTTTATGATTAATTGGATTTTTTCGTTGGGCTTTATCAAAAGTTTTGATAAGGTTGCCTTCACCTTACTACTGAAACGTGGCAAAGGGGATTTTACGGACCAAAGCCATAGTGGAATAATGTGAAAATTAGTATTAGACACTTGTGGGCAAAATTTCTCAATCATAATAACCTCAAAACATTGAATTTTGTCAGGTGATATTTTAATAGATTATCCCTCAGGAGAGAAGCTATAATTGCATCTGTATCAGCCCATATACGTCCCACTGCAGGGCACGGGCCTCCTCTACAATCGAGAGTACGATTGAGAGTGGTAAGGCCATATAGTCCACCACGCTGGCCTAGTGCGGGTTGGCGGACTTACATACCATAGAAATTTTATAAATCGCTATGGTATGCAGGTTTCCTCACGATGTTTTCCTTCACCGTTTTAGTGCGTGGTGATTGACTATCAATACACACATGACTCCGAAAAGTCAGAGGTGTGCCCTGGGATTCGAACCCGCGACCACCGTGAACATGTTGGCAGCCGCGTCTAGTCCGTTTACCAACAGGCCACCACGCACTTCAATAATTGCATACCTACGAGTAATTATATTACACTAATATACTATTTGAGTTATCTTAACCTGATCTTGATTTTACTTTTAATTTACAGATATAGTGTATCTGTATCAGCCCATACACCGCCCTAATGCAGGACACAAGCCTCCTCTACTATCGAGAAATTGTGAGTGTTTAGGCCATATTTACATATATTACCCTCCCTCTAAAATCAAATCACGATAATAAAATATGCTTTAATGCTTTCATGCAACCAACTGCTATGTTTGTGTTCAGATAATACACTCCTTTATAAGTGTATACGCGTAAATAGGTACATAGTTTTTACATGAAATCGGAGATTCCTTTCAGTTTTCTAGCGTAGCAAAATGATGATAATTAATAGTTAATGAAACTAGATCGAAAAATTGACATAATGTTCCGTGTGTCGCGTGTTTGCTCAGTGGCCAACCAACCTCAATTAACGGAACACAAATATGGCGGCCGCACCTTCTATTTGGGGTAGAGGGTATGCTGATTAAGATTTGGCGATTAAAACTTTTTTTTTGTATTGGAAAGTCATGTTACTATTATGCCAGGTTATGCAGTGAGAAATAGCTATATTTTAATTGTTAACATCGATTTTTAGGCTTAATTGAAAAATAATGTACACAGGCTGATCTGAAAATCTACTTCCTGGATCACTAGGATAGTCAGACAAATTCGCGTTATCTTAATTACTTAATGGGATTCCAAAATTATATTTGAAACTAAATAGCCTTTTAGCTCGTACTCGAAAACTCGGCAACTTTAAATTACTCAAGACAAATATATTCCTTAACAATAGCTTCTGCTATAATAACTTATACATAAGCCGCCAGCTCATAATTAATAGTTCAAAAAAATCCTTTGATACGAAGCTCTATTAAAGATAGTTTAACAGCATTAAGCCTTTAACTCTTTAGCACCTCTGCTACCGTGACTAGACGTTAATAATTTATTATGATGATGAGAACTGATATTAATGTGGGTTTTCGTGTTTATGATTATGAGGGTACTTGTAATTTTGTGACTGGTGACAGTATATAAACTCGTCGGTAGTGTGAGATAATCAGTTGTCATCAAGACGCGTACGGTGTCGGTTGTCCGCATTGGCCCGATTAAATTGTGGAAGATTTTTGTGAATGACACAATTAATGTAAATGTATAGCTTTATGCCGATATATGGAGGACCATAATATTGTGAAGTGAAAAATGTTGTGGTGTTACAATATAATAATTAAGTTGTAAAATGAAAGGTTAATTTGCGTGGACAGATGTTTGTGTCATCAAAAAAAATGTGCGTCCTACAAAACTCACGATTCATACTACAACACAAGACATAGTTGCAACAAGACTATGGACGTCGTTTGGATGTACTACCTGGGCATAGCGAAATCGGTAAGTTTTTTTTGTTAATTTTTTTCTATTCTAGTGTAATATACGTGTAACCAATTTTTGGAATGAATTAACGTGTGCAAGCAAAATTAAATTGTGCAACTTCATCGTTGTACTGTAAAAATCTTATTATCTTTATTTATTTTGTATGGTAGTCGATTAGGGTCGCGACTAACCTTCTCAATATTGTAGGTTATGATCAAATCAAATAGGTTATGAAAAAAAGCTCATATTCTCATATTTAATAATACGGACTAGTATTTAATTTCCCCGCTATCGCTCATGAACAAACCGCCACCGCTTATATTTTGTGCGGGTGTTTACTGACATTGTCGCTTCGGTGTAAAGTTACTTTTTAATCACCCTGTTGTTGCTGTGACGTCAGCGGTATTTGGAAAGTGATTCCAATTTTGCGAACATCATGTATAAGATACTGCCAAGAAATTAGTTAGGTAACCCGGGACACCGTGTAAGGTAAATTTTAATTTTAAGACAGGCACCGGCTATTTTCGTTGTATTCATGAGTTGCTAACAGGCTGTCAAGCTTATATTGAGTAGTTATGGTAGAATAACAACAAAATACGTCTATAGGAGAAAAAATATTGCAAACCACTATCATAACAGTGTAGATAGTGTAGGTATCTTTTTTCAAACAATTTGTTTTTCATTGCAATAGCGAGACGAGCATGCCATTTAGTGATGGTAAGCAATATAACTGCTCATGGACAGTAGCAAAACCATACCACACCATAAATGCTTGGCATTCCACTGTGCTCGCCTCATTTTGATTAGTTACTGGCTAAAATGTCCTTTAAAACGTGAACAAAACGTGTATTTACACTGCTATTTGGAGGAAAAGGACATCGCGGCTTCTCACATATGAGATACCGACCATCATTAAAGTATAGGTATTAATGAAATACCATATTACGGGTCTATTCAAGACGCTCCAAGAGGAGGAATTTATTGTGTTTTGAATGTTGCAATCCTTATTTCAATGCTAAAACATTATTCAAAGAATAATAGTGAACATTGTATGCATTATCTTGTAATTTAAAACCACATAAACAACCGCATTGCACATCTGAGATGAAAGATGCAAAATCAAATCCGAACCCTCTTCAATATCAGGAAACGTGACGTCATACATTAATAATTTGATAAACAATAGCAAAGCCACTAACAAGTTAAAACAACTATGGTAAGAGCTAACGTGTGTTCTCCATTTACCGTCAACTCGAGGGAATAAAACTTTCCATCTTTGTTTTAACTTTAACGTACACATACAAGCACAAAGGAGTTGTTTAATAATAATAATGTTTATCGTAGGCCATATTTTTAAATGAGTCGCAGGTACAATTTTTCGAAAATATTCCATAGCATTATTCATCAGGGATAATTTAGGAGGATTATTTATTCCAATGGTAAAATATTTTTTTCAAATCGGTCCTGTAGTTTCAGACCCAATTCAATGCCAACAAATCAAATATTTCCTCTTTATAATATTAATTTCGTTTAAAGAAGTGATTTTCTCAACAAAGGCGTCACCTAATTTAGGGTTTGCTGATTCTCAACGCACTTGGCAGGTCCGACGGTAAATGCAGACTAAAACTTCTCATATTATTTAAAGTAAATACTAAATGTAAAAAATCTCTGCTCGATAACAAAATATTTGTATGATGGCAGTCGCGGTAGCCTACACAACTTGTTTACCGCAAATTTTCATCACCGCCTTCCAATAATTCAATCGATCACTGTCAATTAATAGCAGAATATGAGATAAGAACCGTTAGTTGTAAACAGCTGTGTAATCAATTACTTCTTGAAAATATAGTGTAGTAGTTATTTTATGTAAAGTGTGTGTAGGTGTAAAGGCTGAGGCTGCCAACATGTTTACGGTGGTCGCGGGTTCAAATCCCAGGCACACCTCTTGACTTCTCGGAGTCATGTGTGTATTGCAAGTGAATCACCACGTACTAAAGCGGTGAAGGAAAACATCGTGAGGAAACCAGCATAACAGTGATTATAAGAATTTATATGGTATGTAAGTCAGCCAACCGCACTAAGCCAGCGTGGTTGACTATATGGCCTAACCACTCTCAATCGTATTCTCGATTGTACAGGAGGCCCATGCCCTGCAGTGGAACGTATATGGGCTGATACGAATAGTTAATTTGTTATACTGTGAAATTGGATGATTTTGGATTATTTTAATTTCATTATTGGTTATTTTCTTCGTGTATTGTTATTATTTACACATTACAGTCCGATCATTATAAAAAATTAGTTACTTCATAGTTTCTTCGTGTTATTATGTACTATTACATTTGGAGATGTATAATTAAAGAAGCGCCATTTTTATAATAAAAAGCAAAACAGATATAAAATCTTATAATATGTGTTCTTTGTTGGAAATCCTAATACAATAAATAAAAAGTTACTAATATAAAAAATACGTTACATACTCGTACAGTTACGACTTCACAATTCAACTTGAAGAAAAAAATTGATAAGTGAAGTGCATAAAGTTGATAAAGATGCAAACAAATATATTTCAGTAACACAAATATTTATCTCTACCCAGAGATGGAAAACGCGTGCTCTAAATTTAAAAAGATAATGCAATGTAGTCAGCGGTTAATGGTGACTTAAGGAGTTCAGATCGCTAGGATATGCCTATGCACTATATTAACTTTTTTGCTTGAAAAATTCTTATTACTTGGTAAGAATTTTATTAAAAGAAATCCTCCCTGTAGTAACTTCGTCTGTAGGATTGTCGTAGCCTGGTTTCAGCTTATTTAGGTACCTTTGTTATTCATATGTATAGGGTAACTAATGGTAGAGTTACAACTGGACATAATGAGACTTTACATCCTATGTCTCAGGATGGCGAGCGCAGTGGAATGCCAAGCATTGCTTTGTAATTCAAGGTGTTGTTTGATTTTGTTACTGTTCATGAGCGGTCGTATCGCTTACCATCAGGCGAACGGCAAGCTCGTCGTGCCATTCATTGCAACAAAAAAATCCAAACAGATATAAAAAACACGAAAAAGTAATTATATTCTTACCACATATTTTAAAACGAAATCTCCAAACCGTCCACTCCACAATAGCCATTACCGATTTGACCGCAACTGTATCTGCGACAAAATTGCTCGCGATATTTAAAACAACAATATACAAGTTATGAATGAAATTACACGGCTTTCACAAAGCCGGCTTTCAGTAAGCGCGGCGGGAAAATGCAGTTATTAATTGGGTCGACTATTGTGCACGTATCGAGCAGGGAAAACTAAGTTTAACAGTTGCATTTTGGCATTATAATAATTCAATTATTGACGAAATTTTAGGTTCACATCTCTTCGTTTTATATTTAACTAGCAGCCCCGCCCGGCTACGTTCGGATGCAGATACTTTTTAACTCCAGTCCACAATAGAAACATAGTTTGGGGACAAACTGGTTGCTATTAAAACTGAACGTGACTGCCGTCCTCTACTGCTTTTTCCATCCCGTCCCATTACATCCCGAACTGTCTCGTTGATCCTTTTTAAGAGGAAGAATACCGTCATACATAGTAGAGTAGTAGAGTAACTTCAATCGTTCACAGCACACGCGATGGAAACTTACAAAATTTTACGTCATTTACGGAATATTTTTCACTACTGCTCCGCTCCGATAGGTCAAAGCGTGATGTTATGCATTCTTCGATAAATTACCTATCCATCAAAATAATAGATTTTCAATTTGAGTCAGCAGTTTCTGTGACTAATGGGCACAAACCAACAAATATTATGTATAACACATAGATTCAGTTTTATTGTATACCAAAACGAACAAATAAAGTAGTCGTGTTAAGCGCTTATGTTGCATTTAATAATAATAATAATAATAACTCTTTATTATAACACCATATACAAAAGATAAACAAAAGACAAAAACAAAAGAAAAAAGAAGAAAACAATAGTTATAGAAAAATAAAGTTGGTGATATAACTGGCGGTCTTATCGCTTTAAGCGATCTCTTCCAGACAACCGGTTGGTAAAGGAAAGATCCAATGGTTATGGACGGTGCTTATTATTAACAATAAACTTACATACAATATAAATATATAAATACCGATATAAACGAATAAATGCAAGATATGATACACTTAAATACAATATAATACATAAACATACATATATACATAACAATAATAGTGAATGATGATAAATCTATTGCGAAAGGTAGAAAGCTTTCACCCTTGATTTAAATATTTCCAGCGAGGACGATCGCTTAATTGTAAGAGGCAAAGCGTTCCACAGCCGCACTGCCTCAACAGTAAAGGAACGGTCATAAAATGACGTCCTATGTGCTGGAAACTGCAACATCAGATTCTCTGATGACCTAAGACAATGTGAATTAGCAGTATGTAGGAAGTTAAAACGTTCCTGAAGGTAGCGCGGAGAAGAGGGATTAAACAGAACACTGTAGAGAAGAGACAGGATATGAGCATTTCGGCGACGACGTATAGGGAGCCACTTGAGCCTGTTACGATATTCAGAAACATGGTCATATTTGCGCAAACCAAATATAAACCTGATACAAAAATTTTGAAGGCGTTCAAGCTTATTTAGCTGGGCCTCAGTAAGATCGAGATAGCTGGTATCGGCATAGTCGAGAATAGGGAGCAAGAGAGCTTGTGCAAGCGCAATCTTAGTGGTAGTCGGAAGAAAATTACGCAATCTACGCAACGAACCAGCAGAGGCAAACAATTTACGACTAACTGCCACTATTTGAGGGCCCCAAGTTAAACTGCGATCGAAAATAACACCAAGATTTTTCACAGTGTCGCTAAACGGGACCACAACCCCTTCTAGCAGCACGTGAGGCAAAAGAGACCAGTCGATCTTGCAGATAGTTCTTGGGCTTCCTATAATAATGGCTTGTGTTTTTGTTGGGTTCAATTTAAGGCCATATGCTTTACTCCACTCGGATATTGCATGAAGGTCGCTATTCATCAGACGAATAGAGTCATTCAGCTGGTCGAGCGGAGATTGACGATAAAGTTGAAGGTCGTCTGCATAAAGGTGGTAGGAGGAAGAAAGATTACAAGAAATTGAATTAATAAACACTGAGAAAAGAAGGGGAGATAGGACGCCACCCTGAGGAACACCGGCAGATGTGTTGCACCACGAGGAAACCGAATCCCCTAGGCGAACACACTGACGGCGACCAAACAGGTAACTATGAAACCATTCAATCACACTTGGAGATATGTTGAAGGAGCGAAGTATAGCTACCAAAATTTTAATCATAACCCATATAGTCGAATATGGAATAGGCTAGTAGTTTATTTTTAATAACTAATTAGAAACATTCAAATGTTTAGCTGTAAATGAAACTGTATTTACTGTATGAGTGCTGTTCAAACATTACATACGGTTTGAGCAATGAATCAATTAATAAATACCCCTTAAAATATTCCATTTAACTAAAACCACAGAACAACAAAAAAAACACGGAACCTAGACTAAACCATTTATTCGCTGTTCAGATAAATGGTCACAGACATACCAAACTTAACACGGGCTGTTACGTCAAAGTCTCTCATGATTTCTGATAAGACATGAAATAAATATTTCGGTATGGGGCAGAAGACTATGTGTGTATGACTGTTAGGGCGTTGATTCATCTTTATTTCCCACTTGGAAATTTTAATAAAGCTTTTAATGGACTAATATCCAATGCTCTCTTTATTTTCCTTCACTTAAGTCTATCACAAGATAGTCGGTAAGAGATTGCCTCGAGCATACCGCCATTTGTACTCTTATGTTAAATATTAGTTTGTTTAAGATTTTTCTGATGCACAAAATAAATAAAATAAATACAAATGTTATTCCTTAAATGGTTTATCAATAAAATTTAACTGAAAGTGAATAAAATTAAAATAATAAAATACGGAATTTACCACTTTAAATGTTATTGGTGTAAAGTAGCGAATTTACAGTTTCGATAAATAATTTACGTGGGGACAGTAGATTGTACAGACACAGTCAACTGTCACTAAAACTACCACCGGCTTCGTTTTCTACCGGGTAAATCAAGACTGCTACCGAAAACGAAGCCGGGTGGTTGTTTTAGTGGCTACAAACACAATGCAACTAAAAATTTTGCTGAGAAACGCGACAATTATTTTTAATGATTTTTTAATATCATCATTTTTGGGTGGTAAATCCATAGTTTTTGCTATAACAATAATTTACACTGTTTTATCCCTTAGAGTATTTATAAATAAAAGGGCACACACTATTATTTTAGCACAAAATGGATTTACCACCAAAATATGACCAAAGAAAAAAAATTACAAAAAAAATGACATTTTTTTTTGCAACATTTTCTATTGCATTGTGTCTGAAGTCGCTTAAACTACCACCCGGCTTCGTTTTCGGTAGCAGTCTTGATATACCCTGTATATAACTTTCCTGGATATAACTTGTATGTTCGTTGTACCTTATTAGTACAATTTTAATTAAACGTATATAATTAAACTCTTCATTGACACAGAAGTACCACTTTTCAACTTTCCCCGGATGAATTATTGAAACTCATTCACAGGCTTGAGTTCCCAGGGAGATTACCGGTCCATTATAGATGAGATGGATCCGAGTTTCGAATCTTTGACGAGTATTCACTCTAGTTCTGTACATTTCTGTATTCGAGACAGGTGTTATAGAATGTGACTGACAGTAATTGTAACGTTTTCGTTGAATTTTTGTTGTTATAGCACAAATTTTAATTGTTACTTATTTTTGTATTGGTTACTTTGGGCTTTGATGTTCAAAGACTGTAAAAACTGTGGTTCGAAATCCCAGATTGACTTACGTGGAAAATATCAATTACTAGAAATTTTCCTAGGTCAAACATTTTTGCGATTTAAAAAAAAGTGTGCTTAATTTGGATGTAGGTATAATACCTACGGCGATACAGCGGTACAGCATACTTACTTAAAAGGACTCCTGGGTATTCCTTTGCCTTAAAAGTATAACAAAATCTATGAAATCTTTTTATCGTTCTTTCGTCAATTAATGGATTGAAATTCAAAAGCAAATTCTATTCAACTCATTAATTAAAAAACTGTGTTCTATTAACAATGTTAGCTTCTTCGTACGGCCGGTATCTTTCTTTTTTATAAGGTTGCCTCAAAAAAAAGGCTGTCTAAAAGTTACAATAAAATAATCTTATATTATAAGGTTGCTGTGTACAACCTAAAATATGAACACAACAGACAGAAATTAGTAAGACAACACTCTCACGAAACTAATAGAGAGAAAAAAGGGACAAAAATTTAACATAATAGGGAATATGCATGTATTTTTTTTTTATATTTTTAATCGATTCTGTATGTTATTAAATTACCGGAAAAAAATGTAAGTCTTTGAAAACATCAATCAAAAAAGTACAATAAAATAATGAAAACTCCTATCAGTTTTGAAGCATTTAAACGCCATTTTGGCGCGAACGCGCTGTGACGTCAGCGTAATGGATATTAACAACGTGGGAATGGGACTGCCGTCCGATGCCAATGGATACTCTGCCTGGGCGGCATTGGCACTTACCATCAGGTGCAATGCGGCCACTATGCCAGGCCATTATTTCCTTTTCAAGCATTTCGAAATAATGGCGCGGCAAATTTGAAATGACATTTTTTAAGTATTTATTTCACCGATTTAGAGTTGATAAATTTAGAAAATATCTTTAACGTATATTTCTATGTATATATGGCCTAACCACTCTCAATCATATTCTCGATTGTAGAGTAGGCCCGTGCCCTGCAGTGGGACGTATATGGGCTGATACAGATATTTCTATATCAATAAAGATTACAAAAAAATATTTTGACTTATTTTGGATTATTGACTATTGTCAAACAAAACATTCTTCCTTACCTACTGGAACGTCAATGAAACACGGGAGTTAGCGGCTGACTGATTTATTGCGCAAACTGAAACTGAATTACCCTCCACCTATTAATATTATTGAAACCATATGATCGCTATACTCACCAACATTGTAAATCTAACAATCAAAATATTCGTAATTCAATAGTATTTTATTAGATCTTTAGAAGCGTTAATTTCTGCTACCACCGCTTCGAAACGTGTTGTAGCTGTGAAGAAGAAACGGCGCGGCGCAAGAAACTCCCTCAGCAACACGAACTGTCTTCATGTTTTTAAAAGCCATATAAAGTAACAATGGTTCATTTATTGTATCACAATCACGTCGGTATATAACATTATTATGTAAATTGTTGTATTGTGGTAGAATTGGTGTAATTTATTCCCAAGCAGTTTTGTCTTCCATGGTTTACATTCCCATGATATTGTGTGCATATTGGAATTTTCAAATTCAAATACTCAGTCATAGATCAAGAGCCCGTGGTCGCCAGACCTTCCTAATTTTATAAAACCTGAAAGTTTGTGTGCGCTTGCCTCTGACACAGGCATCACACGATCAGATATTATGAAGTTCCGATCGTGGTTGCTTTGGAAGTTATGAGCTCTAATGTTTTTGGCAAGATGAAAGAACCATCAAAAGTGTCTGTATACCAAGGAAATATTTGTTTATAGTTGCCTTAATAACATGTATAAAATTCAGCTTTTATACTATGTCTTATCAAATCTTTCGACGGAAATATACTTAGCGAATTGTAGGCATTTCCGACCAATCTTTGGATACTCAACTTAATCTAATTTTATATCAATAATATTAATAAACCTACGACGCTTAGAAATTAACACTGTAACCTAATTAACAAGTTAAGAATTAATAATAAGCCGTAATTATAATAACATCGTGTGTTGTAATTAAAAGTTCCTCCGCAGCCCTAGACCAGTGTATCGCGTTGTGAAAACCGTGATATATTATTAAGGGCTCAAATAGGTTGTGGTGTACTTATTGCAATAGATCAAATTATTTTGTTACATTGAGGTCCTCTAGTTTTCAGTTCAGGCCAGTCCCAGATCATCAAAATTCTAAACTTTTCCAATCAAGTTTAGTATTTTGTCTGACAGATAAGTGCCAGATAGCTATTAGGAACTTGAAAAACTGGTTCGGAATGTAATTATAATTATTTTATATTTTTCTGGTCCTAAATGTAATTATAAATAATATTATATTTTTGAATGAGATCTTGTCTTCGTTCAAGAAATACAGTTTTGCCACACTTACTTATATTTTATCCTTAAGCCATGTATTTGTTTTATTTATTTATTTTAATCTTTATTGTGGTACACAAAAAAAATCCTTCCATATGGTCTGAACGATGCGGGTACATTTTCGAAACTTTATGTACTCCATAAACATCAGCATTTTAATTTTTATAAAGGGCAAAACTAAAAAATTATAGGATTGGCTCACATTTCACATCTTGGGGCAGAAATAGCCTCGTGAACTCTAGCTAATAATGCTAACTCTGTTGACCTTCTCGAGAATACAGCCGTTAGCTAATTAAAATGAATAAAACTGATTTTCAATGCCAAAACATGTTTATTTAAGGATCGGTTAAAATATAACTTGGCAAAAAAGAGTACAATACGGTGACAATTGGCATTAAAGAAAAACGATAATGGCAACATTATTACAAATGTCATTGTATTCGTTGAATAATTTTATACGTATAGAGCCACAAAGTTATCTGGCCCGGTGGCCAAAAGTGGAAACAATAACGTCATTTGGAATGTCAGTCTATCTGCCAGTCGCTGACATATCGGTCATTGGTTATTTACTCTAATGTATTTATTTTTCCTGCATTATTTAAAACTAGTGAAATATGCCGAGAACTTGATAAAGTGACGCTAGGAACGTTAGACTTTAGGTATTACATTTTATGAAGGAAGAAAAGCATCTCAAGCACCAATAAATACCCTTAGAAAAATTGTATCAACGCGTAGTTGCCGCCACAGGTCTGTGTTGTCAGCTTTTCATAATAAATACCACATAAACAAAATTTTGTACGTAGACTCCTCGCCCGGTAAGTCTGCGCGCGGAGAAAATTTGAACTGATGATGACGTCATGGAATGTTGCCGACTTAGTGGATTTACCCATATAATGATCATTAATAATCAATAATTCATTTTTAATGCACTGTTACCGGGAAATGCATTCTAAAATTTACAGCGTCTCTATTAAATTATGTACCATTCTTCGTTAATAAAAATATATTACACACGAAGAACAATTAATATTACATTTCGAAACGAAAAATTACGTTGCAAAAGTATTAAAATAAATTCATTTTTAAATTTTATAATATTCAAAAATAAACGTAATTTAATAAATGCCAATTTTGATAATCTCAATATGTTTTTTTGGGGGTTACCGTCACTCGCGTCCGTAGGCTTTGACTCTAGATTCCCTACACGTGACCACTGGGTAGTGCCAAATGAGTGACATAGTGGTGGTAGGACTTATGTGTCCGCCCGGGTAGCTACCACCGTCCACAAGGCGTAAAGACCGCCATAGTGATCTCTGTAAGGGGATCGCGTTCCGGGATCAGCCAGTGGTTTTCCGGTTTCTTCGAGGGTCTTGAGTCCGGGCATGAGGTTGTACCGGGTGGGTATTTTCGGTCCTCTGTCGAAGGGAGGAAAGTTGATCCGCCGGCCAGGGAGACCCGTAGAAACGGTTGTCCGCTGGCCGCCCGCGGTATAGTACAGGGGCCCAATCGGGGCTAACCACCTCGAGAGGCTGCCTCACCATGCCGCGCATAATCTTGGGTGGGTCCGTCGTGCCGGTTGGTGACCGGAAGTGGGGTCCCGACGGCCCATCCCGGGAGGGTACGGGGGCCCTTCCGTCCGGCGGATCAATTCGCTTCCTGCCGACCCTTTCGTGCCGGTGCCCATTCGGCCTTCTTAGTGCCCGAACTTAAGCTCCTCGTTGCCTCTTCACCAATCCCATCCTTATTCTACCATGACAGTGCAATTTAACAGAGCAGGTCCTTCAGCGGTGCTTAACCCCACCACCGCGTTCACTATGGAGTTCACTAACATCCGTGGACTCCATACGAACCTCAATGCCGTCCACCACCATCTCGAGACGGCCCGGCCTGCTTTGCTCTTCCTAACGGAGACGCAGATTCGTTGTCCGACCGACAATTCCTACCTGTTGTATCCCGGTTATTCGCTTGAAGTAAACTTCAAGCCTAAAGCCGGGGTATGCTTGTATGTTCGGTCGGACATCTGCTGTCGCCGTTTGCACTGCATGGAGGACCCCTCCTTCTCCGCTCTGTGGGTGCACGTGGATCTAGGTTCCTTGAGCCGCATCTACGTGTGCCTTTACAGGTCTCACAACGGGGACGATGAGACGACTTGGCTGTTCAGGTATCTTAGCCAGGCGGCTGATGACGCGCAGGCGCAGTTCCCGTCGGCCGAAATGGTGGTCTTGGGGGATTTCAATGCTCATCACGAACTGTGGCTGGGCTCCTCCAAGACTGACCATGCTGGCAGAGCTGCCCATGCATTCGCTCTGACTCATGACTTGACACAACTGGTGAACCAGCCCACCAGGATCCCGGATGTGGCGAGTCATGCGCCTTCTCTGCTGGACCTTCTGCTGGCGAGTCACCCAGCCGGGTATCGTGTGACCGTTAGTGCGCCTCTGGGCACTTCCGATCACTGCCTGGTTGGGTCGTCAGTACCGATCGCATTACCTCCACGTCCCGTGCAGGTGAGGCGAAGAGTCTGGCATTACTCGTCAGCTGATTGGGATGGTATGCGGGAATATTTCGCGTCCATCTCTTGGAGGCAGCGCTGCTTTGAGGGTAAAGATCCCTCAGCGAGTGCCAACGCTATTGCTGACGAGATCAGACTTGGAATGGAATATTACATTCCTTCCTCTGAGATCGCCAGTAAGGGCCGTGGACGCTCCTGGTTCAATCGTGCATGCGCCGATGCTGTCGGTGACAAACAGGTGGCGTATCGCGCTTGGATCAGGGTTCGCGCCATGAAGGATCCCAATATCAGTTCCCTCAAAGAAGCCTATAACCGTGCCTACAAGGCCTGCAAGAAGGCCTACGTTAGGGCGGATGCCCAGCGCGTTAGCAGGATTGGGCGTGCGTTGGCCGATCACCCAACTAGCAGTCGTGCTTATTGGAGGTTGGCCAGGGCCGTTCAATCTAACTTCTGCCGTCCAGCGTTGCCGCCGCTGAGGTACCCAGAAGGGTCGCTGGCCCACAAGCCGCAAGAGAAGGCTGCCTTGCTGGCAAATCTCTTCGCGGCTAATTCCCGCCTCGAAGACCGTGGTTCCCAGTCGCTGCCTACACTGCCTGATTGCGGTTTCTCAATGGCAGATATTCGCATCAGGCAGTGTGATGTGCGGCGTGAGTTACGGTCTCTCGATGTGCGGAAAGCCAGTGGTCCGGATGGAATATCGGCGGTGGTTTTGAGGGCTTGTGCAGCCGAGTTGTCTCCAGCACTGACTCGCCTCTACCGAGCGTCCTACCGCACAGGTGTTGTGCCGGAATCTTGGAGGGAGGCCAATGTGCAACCGATCCCAAAAAAGGGTGATCGATCGGACCCTACCAATTACCGCCCTATCGCTATCACCTCAGTGATGTGTAAGGTCATGGAGCGGATCATAAACGCTCAATTGATCCGCTACCTGGAGGATCACTCGTTGATCAGTGACCGACAATACGGTTTCCGTCATAATCGATCGACGGGTGATCTTCTAGCGTTTGTCCTGCATCGCTGGGGTGAGGCGATAGACCGGCGTGGCGAGGCTCTTGCTGTGAGCCTCGACATTGCCAAGGCGTTTGATAGGGTCTGGCACCGTGGTCTTCTGTCCAAGCTTCCGGCATACGGTCTGCCCGGCAACCTGTGTTCGTGGATTTCCGGCTTTCTGCATGGGCGTAGAATACGTGTAGTCGTTGACGGACACGCTTCGGCGCTCATGTCAGTAAATGCCGGAGTTCCTCAGGGCTCGGTGCTGTCGCCCACCTTGTTTATTCTGCATATCAATGACATGTTGTCGCTTGGCAACATTCATTGCTATGCAGATGACAGCACGGTTCATGGGCGATACCACTGCGGACCTCCAGGCTGCCGTGTCGAATCTGTGATGGGACGCGAAGATCTTGTCATTGAGCTCAACCGGACCTTGGATCTCATTTCTACATGGGGTTCCAGGAATATGGTTGAGTTTAATGCCAAGAAAACCCAGGTGTGTGCGTTCACGTGCAAAAAATCCCCGTTCTCTCCCCTCCCCATTCTTCAGGGTACTCCCCTCTCAGTGCGGAATGACCTGAGTATCCTTGGTGTGGATATCCGCTGTGATCTCAATCCAAGGAATCACATCGAGGGCGTAATATCTGCCACATCACGCAGGGTTGGAGTCCTGAACAGGGTGCGTCGGTTTTTCACGCCCGGTCGGCTTTGTCGCTTATATAAAGCGCAGGTCCGGCCGGGTATGGAGTACTGCTCGCACCTCTGGGATGGATCCGCCCAATACCTGCTCGATGCCTTGGATGGATTGCAGCGGCGGGCCATCCGCATTGTGAATGATGCAGACGTTACGAGCAACTTGGAGTCGCTACAACTCCGGAGAGATGTCGCCTCTCTAAGCGTGTTCTACCGCCTGTATCACGGTGAGTGCTCTGAAGAATTGTTCAACTTGCTCCCCTCCTCTCCATTCCTAACCAGAACCACGCGTGCTGGCTTGCGAAGCCATAGCTTGACGGTCCACACCATCCCGGCGCGAACCAAACGGTTCTCAAATTCGTTTTTGTGCCGCACCGTCAAGCTGTGGAATTGTTTGCCGGCGTACGTGTTCCCTCCTTCCTACAATCCTGGGTCCTTCCGCCGCGGTGTGAAGAGGCACCTTAGCAGGCCGGCATAATTGTCTCCATTGGCATGGGACTGCCGTCCGATGCCAATGGATACTCTGCCTGGGCGGCATTGACACTTTCCATCAGGTGCAATGCCGCCACTATGCCAGGCCAGTATAAAAAAAAAAAAAACAATATTTTTTCCAATTTAGTGTCAATTAAAAAAGTACGTTTGTTGTATACTATATATGAAATGAAACTAAAACATACTAAACCTTTATTAATCCGGAAATATATGAATGTTTGGCGTTTTATCAAAGCTAGGTCATTACACTATGCGAACTAGCCGCCGAGTTACACACACAATGGCTTTGCTGCTCCACTACGGAGTCACTATGTTTACGTCTACCTGCGCACACAATTAATTCTTATAATCTATATATTATCGTAGTTTATATTCCCCCGGACCTACACGAATTAGCAGCACGTCTGGACCATGTTAAGTCGAATATCGAGAATATTAAAAATAGTTTTCCGTCCGATAACATTATTTTAATTGGGGATTTTAATTTTAATTGTATTTCTTGGGACAGTGATAAGTACACGATCTCAGGCTCACGCTCACAAGCGGTCACAGACGCAGCATGCTCCTTTATTGAC
Source organism: Hyles vespertilio (assembly GCA_009982885.2). Lineage (NCBI taxonomy): Eukaryota > Metazoa > Arthropoda > Insecta > Lepidoptera > Sphingidae > Hyles > Hyles vespertilio. Next base: position 4,204,650 of record CM042814.1, on the reverse strand, counting down.
GATATGTATTTTGTGGGTTTAAATCAGTACAATCTAATTCGTAATTCCAAGGATAATATTCTTTTTTTTTTTTAACGAGAGTAAAGCTCCTTTAGCCTTCCTTCCGACACTCGGGGGAGATCGGAAGGGGCGTGTCGGGGTCTCCGGCCTTCCAGCCTGTTATCAGGCTGGGTCCCTACCGAGATCTAAAAAGATCTTTTGCCGGCATACCGACTAAAACCTCTCGGTGGCCATCACGCGCGTTATGGGTGACAGGCGATGTGGACAGGCGAATGGCGCCCATTTAACTCGCCGTGTCACCCGGCGCACTGCCAAATATGGCTCCTCACATGTTGGGAGGGCGCAGATGCCCCCTCTTTCCCTACTTCGGACGCCCATGGTGAGATGGGCGTCCGCGACAGACACGAGGCCACACGTTCTGCCGCCCATCTCGGGTCACTCCCGACGTGAGCACACAGCCCCCGCTGTGTGCTTAGCGACCCCGATGACCCCTTTTAGTCGCCTCTTACGACAAGCAGGGGATACCGTGGTGGAATTCTAGCGCCCCTTGACCACTGGGCGGGGCGCCGGGTCAGCCATTGTCATTCACCCGGCGCCTCCTTCTCGGTTGGCGGCGGCGGGTGGGATCGTTCCGCTCACGATCCCGCCCCGCGCTCTCCTTCTGTGAGATGATGATCTCACAGAAGGTAAGCATGGCCTGCCATGACCTCCTACTCTCAACCATGGAAGGAATCACGGCTGAGAGTGAGAGGTCCTCTCCGATGGCTGCTCGGAGAGCTGCGCGCTCCTCTTCCCAAGCTGGACACTCCGAGAGAGTGTGCTGGGCTGTGTCTTCCGGGCAGTTGTCACAATGGTGACACACGGCGGACTCTTCCCTTCTTGCCACCCGCCACAGGTATCTGCCGAAACAGCCATGCCCCGACAAAACCTGTGTCAGGCGGAACGTCATCTCGCCGTGGCGCCTGCCCAGCCACTGGTCTAGGACAGGACGCACTGCCGCGATGGTCCAAACACCAGCACTGGGACTGTTCAGCCTGGTGCGCCACTCCTCCACTGCAGCCGTGCGGAAGGAGGCCCGAACGGCCTCAACTTCTCTAAAGGCTGGTAGCTCCCCACGACGGGACGCCTCCTCCCGCCAGTGGTAGGCTGACGAGAGGGCTCTGGCGTCAATGTCCCAGGGAAGGAAACCAGCCAGTACGCAGGCCGAAGGATAATATTCTTGACTTATGTTTCAGTAACCTCCCGTGCACGTTATCGCATAGTTCGGATCCCTTAATTAAAGAAGACCGCTATCACCCATCATTAAATATAACAGTACTGGATATACACTTACGTCCCTTTAAAAGTAACAAGCAGATGTATTTTAATTTTCACAAATGCGATTATACATTAATTAATGATCATTTAAAGTCAACTGAATGGAGTGAACTATTATCTTGTGAGACCGTGAACGATGCCGTGGATATATTTTATGCCAAATTGCAGTCTTGTTTCGCTCTTTTTGTACCGTTGTCAAGAAACTTTAAAAATCAATCGTTCTCGTTGGTTTAGTCCATCTTTGATCAGAATTATTAAGGAAAAAACAAAGTTACATAGAAAATGGAAAATGTTTGGCAATCCCAGGGATTATGACGAATTCTCTCTCTTAAGAAAGAGACAGCACCGGGTACAGAAGCTCTGCTTCGAACGTTATGTCGCCACCTCAGAAAAACTTCTTAAGCAATCCCCAAAATATTTTTGGAAATATGTAAAATCCAAGAGGGATGCGGTACATTATCCTAAGCAATTCATTTTAAATAAAACGTATTATACTGATGGTCAAGACATTTGTACCGCATTCAATAATTATTTCAATAGTATGTTTATATCGCCAGATGGCGCCGCGGGGTGCTCGATACCAGCAATTAATGACTCAAGTAATAATAGCATATGTAATATAAATGTAACAGAAGAGGCTGTATCCAAATTAATTCGTTCCCTGAATAAAAACAAAGGACCGGGCTGTGACGGGGTCCCCCCGATATTCCTTTCACTCTGTGCAGATAGCTTATCTTTTCCTATCACAATTTTGTTCCGTACATCTCTTAAAGAATGTGTTTTTCCGACCATTTGGAAACAAGTACAAATTGTTCCAATTCATAAAAAAGGATCCAAATGTTTGATTAGTAATTATCGTCCTATCTCGATTCTAAATTCCAGTAAATTATTTGAATTGTTTATATATGAGCGTATTTATCCTGTTATTGCCCGGGGTATACCTGTAACGCAGCATGGCTTTCTCCGAGGTCGCTCCACTATTTCTAATTTAGCTTTATTTTCTAACTACGTGCTCTGTGAAATGGAGAACGGAAACCAGGTTGACGTAATATATACCGACATAGAAAAAGCTTTCGATCGTGTAGACCATGATATCCTTCTTCGTAAGCTTCAATATCTTGGTATTCACGGGGATCTGCTACGATGGGTTTCTTCCTACCTAAAGAATCGCTCCCAGGCGGTGGTCCTCGGTGGATTTAGATCTAACTATATTTCAATCCCTTCTGGTGTTCCTCAGGGATCCCACTTGGGCCCTCTGTTTTACAACGCTTATCTCTTTGACATACATAATATTTTCAAAAATGCAAAGTATATCTTGTACGCAGATGATAAGAAAATTTATATGAAAGTGTGCTCGTCTACTGACTGTATGCGGTTACAAAATGATCTTGATAATCTATATAATTATTACTCTCAAAATAGAATAACAGTCAGCATAGGCAAATGTCAGTGCATAAGCTTTACTCGAAAAAAGAAACCCATTCAATTTCCTTATCAGTTTAATGGTGTTGCAATTGAGAGAACTAATGCAATACGTGACTTGGGGGTTTTCCTTGATGCTAGGATGTCGATGACCACACACATTGACACGATCATTGCCAAGGCCTACCGCAACTTAGGATTTTTAATAAAAACATGTCGGCCTTTCTCCGACCCCATAAGTTTCAAGGTTGTATTTTACGCATATGTGCGCAGTGTGTTGGAGTATGCTAGTCCAATTTGGTCCCCTAGTTACAATACTTATATCACACGAATTGAAGGCATCCAAAAGAAATTTGTGCGCTATCTTAATTTTAAATTTAAATTAGTCAACCCGTCTATAGGATATATAAACACCTGTCATACCTACGGACTTTTAACGCTTGAAGAACGTCGACAGGTACTCGACATGGGTTTCCTGTACGATGTGATCTGCGGTCAATTGGATTGCCCTGATCTAGTCGAACTTATATATCTCGCGGCACCTAAACGCCGTACTAGACACACACCACTATTTTTTGTACCGAGACATACTACAAATTATGGGAAAAATTCTATACTTACAAGACTACCAATACATACAACAAATATTTTAGTATTGTTGATCCATTTATAGGATCTAAACAAATGTTTTTGCGTAAGGTGAGATGTTCTATATATGACCCGAGTGAGGATTTATCTTGACGTGTGCGATAAATTGTTTATTAATTATTACCTATTTTTTACAAACTGTTTTTTTTGTTTTTTGTACTTCATATATAACTAACTACATTACAACATAATATAAAACTTTGTAAATCTGTGTGCGTTGAGTGTCTCAGCCGACCTCTATTTTTATATTTGTTTTATTTTTCTTGTATTCTTTTTGCATTTATATGTACAAAATTTATTTTAACCTTACATCAACTTTAGCTTTAAATATGTATCCGATTTGTAATTCCATAATTTGTGAATAGTTGTAATTGGCTAACAAATTGTAATAGAATATTTTTAAGCACTTATTATATACAGCTGTAACTATTCCTTTCATAAATAAAATAAAATAAAATAAAATAAAAACATTTCAAAACTTTTTATCAATGCTTTAATATATGACGATACAAATACACGTATTTAAAAAACTCACATATTGCTAATTGCGAAATAACAAAGCTACCTCAATTGACTATAGATACCACAATTCCCATTTTTTGTGGAGATTTTAAGTTATATGAGGCTTGCCACATTAACAGCGCCCTCCGTCGCGCGCACAGTTATCTGGCGAGGAATTTACTAGTACAATACATGTAAGTACATATAATAAACTAGAATTTATCGTTACGTTCGTGGGGGCCTGTTGATGAATGGACCAGACGCGACTGCCAACATGTTCACGGTGGTCGTAGGCTCGAATCCCAGGTCACAAATCTGACTTTTCGGAGTCATGTGGGTATTGATAGTCAATAAAAACGCACTAAAACGGTGGATGAATACATAGTGAGGAAATCTACATAACATAGCGATTTATAAGAATATCTATGGTATGTAAGTCCACCAACCCGCATTAGGCCAGCATGGTGGACTATATGGCCTATGATATGGCCTAACCACCCTCAATGGCACTCTCGATTGTAGAATTGGGCAGTTCCCTACAGTGGGACATATAGTATATGGGCTGATACAGATACACTTGTTTAAGGGTATGGGGAGCGATTTGTTAGAAATCTTGGGAAGGAATAATAACATGCAAAGGAAACTGGTCCACTCATTTTCCTGACACTGTTGATCGAATTGAAAAATCTTACCTTCACCTTATTGATATATCTATTTTTAATGGCAACACCAAATTCGACAACAGCGACTCTCTCACCGGGTCAGATAAGTTTGTGGGACAGTAATTATTTATGAATATTTTCGTACAGGTTTTTGTTTGTTTTGTGAATTAAAATAAACAGAGAGCCTATTAACAATAAGGCAAAAATTTAACAAATGTCTAAACATTATTTTCCGCCGTAGTAGATATACTATGGCAACCGTATCCGGTTGCCATATTAATATTATATTCGATCTTGGCGCTCTCATTAAAAACATGTTAAAAACAGACTTTTTGCCAAGCTATATACAGGTATAAATAACCATATAGAATGACATTTAAATTAACATTCTCACATGAATAATGCAAACATATGTATATTCGATTCGAGATGATTTAATATTAAAACAACCAATTGCGAGAACTTAATTTAACATACAAATGTACCCAGGCGTTCCTTGATCACGTTGTAAATTAATACAGTAATTAATTAAATGTAATGTGAACATGTGCTTTAACATATCAGTGAACCTGTTAATCTTTATTACTGGATTTAACATTCTTTTAGTGCACAATTAAATAGTATTGATAATATGATATTACGGCAATGGTGCAATTGTACTATGGTACAGTACGATTACAATGCTGAGATCTCGGTGAGTCTCGGGTTCGAATCCCGGGTTGGTCAAGGTATAGTGAATTTTAATTTACAGAGGTCCAGCAAACGAGCCAGTAGGTCACCTGATGGTAAGTGATCTCTGCCACCCATGAGCACCCACAACGCTTGGAACTTGGATGTGTTACCGGCCCATCAAACTGGGAGCAGAAGGGGAAAGAAAAAGGTTGGGAATAGTTAAGAGGTATTGAGCATCCAGCAATCTCACTCACCGAATGAAACGTGCCGGCCCAGCAGTCACTTCACGTCGATTTGCTGTGAGACAGTGGTACCTCCCCGGACGAGCTTACACATTCATGCACGAGTCATGACTGACAACATCCTGAGACAAAGGTCGCCTGGAAGAGATCGCAGCTAGCGCTAAGACCGCCTATTGTAACCATGCCTCTAGTTTTTAAGTTTTTTGTAAGCGTCATTCATTTTGCTGTACAATAGCGTATATAAATAAAATTAATAAATACATTAACAGCATGGCTCTACCATTTCCAAAAAATCAAAATTGTTCTTGAAAAAGTGCCGTGATTAAATACACACTGGATGAATGATATAATATTTATGTGAATATAACTTGTTATAACTTTTTCGCTTTCTGATAAATTAATAATCGTAATAATTAGTTCTGGTTACTCCAGGCGTATTCGTTGGGGTGAAGTTCGCTTATTACTTAGTCCCGTTGATCTTTCCACGAAAATGGCAATTTTTTCGACAATAATTAGTTCATGTATTAACTCGAGACATAAATTACCTCCTTTTAGAATTCTACAAATAACCAAAAATACAATACAACGTGAAGTTTTCAAATTCAACAAATTACATATTGGCCTGATTCGGACTAAAACCAATCCCAAGAAATATTTCAAATAAAAAAAACATTATTTTGTCTAATGTTTTATTTTAAAATTGGGGTGAATGGCGAGACGAGCATGCCATTTGCGTTATGTTAAGCCATATGACTACTCATGAAGGGAATATACAAGGCAAAATGTGGGTGTCCTGGTACATCTGCCTGTCCTTTCTGGCTAAAAGGCGTGACTTTATATATGTTTTATGTATGTGCTCGATAAACTTTCAGGTGAATTTCAAAGTCTAGAACCGTTAGTAAATAGATTTAAATCAGAACCTCGCTCGATACATCAGGCCACGACCACTTTGTAATTATTGGGTTACACTAATCGACACTACGGTATCGGCCACCAACGTTAGCTCTAATTCTATAATCGGCCAGCCCAATTTACACGTGCAAGGATAATTTACACCACTGTATGTGTGTAAATTCTGTTAATAATTCCTATAGTGAGTGTGAGTGGCCACCTACCGGTCACAGACGCGATCAGCCATTTTTTATTATTAAGTTTTATAATACTATGTGCTTTATGTACGTTGCGTCTGTGTATCAATAAATAGTTTTTCTTTCTTTCTTTCTTTCTATAAGCTGAAATATGATCTTATTGGTTCGTTTCTCAGTTTTACATACATAATGCCCTCTTATTTCATAGCTGGTTTGTCACCTACTACGCCGAGGCGGTCCAAATTTACGTGAAATAAATAAGACAGCTACGATATTCTAAAATCAATATATTCATTCATTTATTTTTGCCCTCATTACAACCCTCTCCTTATTTAGTTTTGGAAAAGCTATGAAAATTCTCACTATGGCCGCGGATGAGCCAGAGATTTCATTAATATTGAAGTTAAACATGAATTATGTCGCTCGTAATTATAAAATTCAACAGTTTCACCGCAATAAACTTTAAACTATCTAGCCGCCACCGAAATTTTACGTCCACGTGTATAAGAATAATGGTCTAGAGTCTAGACAATTAAATATTAATGAAAATATTTTTGTAGCTAGATTAAACTTGTGTATAAACCTATACAAATGTCGTGGTTGTTTATAAATATACGTTTCTATTGTTATGTAGTAGATTTGCATGATTATGCATGATTTTAAAAAAAGAAATATATCATAGTTCTAACATTTATCATAGTTCTACATACAACTCATTATAATGTAGATAACGAATCCTCTGGAGCCATGAAAAAAATTGTAGTTACGAAGCGAATACTAAAAGTTCAACAACAATTTACAAAAACGCGTTCGTTTTTTACCATCATCGGCTCTTTAATTAACTTTCATTCATCGTTCCAACTAAACTGTTGAAAAGACTCCAGCTTCAACAGAAACTGATAATTAAATGAAAATATATATTAAAATATAAAAACGCAGTACCTCTCATTAACTCTAATGAGTGGGGTCAGACAACTGTTTATAAATAAATCAAAACATTATTATTAAGTATTTATTTTAAATATTATTTTTAGTCGCACTTTTTTCATTTAATTAATTTTCATAAGTCGCCCAATGGTACTTTTATCCAAAAGTAAGCCGTATTGGAAGTCCAGTTATACCAGACATACACTTTGAATTTCACCTGAGATATCTAATGAGAACTTAATAGCTTTCCTAACCCTTGAGAATTACGAGGGGCTTGGATATATTTATTCGATTTTTTGAATTTTTATAATATGTGAATTCCGCCAACCCGCACTAGGCGAGCGTGGTGGACTATATTGCCTTACCCCTCTCAATTGTACTCGCTATTGTAGAAGAGGCCACTGTCCGACAGTGGGAGGTATATGGGCTGATACAGATACAGATTTATAGTATATGTTTTTATTTGTATCATTCTTAAGTCGACCAAATTATTACGAAACATCCGGTTTGAAGGATATTGTAGCCGGAGTAACTACTGGACATATTGAGACTTAACATATTATGTCTCAGGATGGCGAGCGTAGTGGAATGTAAGCATTGCTTTGTAATTCATATTTTGGCTCGTGGTCGTATTGCTTACCATTAGGCGAATGCCATGCTCGTCTCAGCATAAACTGCAACAAAAAGATCCAGTCAGAAAACCCTCATCACAAAAAAACATATTATAAACCTAATGTACATACATACATAAACTCACGCCTATATTCCAGAAGGGGTAGGCAGAGGTGCCAGGACACCCACATTTCGCCTTGTATGTTCCGTCCCACAATGTGATAGGTGGCGAGCCTATCGCCATATCGGGCACAAATTTCTGATTCTGGGCTGATAATGAATAGAAAAATCCAATACCACTTTGCCCAACCCGGGATCCGAACCCGAGACCTCAGCTTAGTAACCATATCTTAGTACAACTACGCCACCGAGGCAGTCTAAACCTAATGTAAGCATTGGTAAATAGATTATTATTTTTACATACCTGTAATAAATGCTTAAAAGGTATATTTCTCTTCTTGAACCCTCTTATCAAATCCACATGATATCCAAGGAACATGATTTGTATGCGTAACACGAAAAAATTCAGCTTACGGTTTTACATCCGACCCTTTATTTAACTGGCTGACGTCAATCTTTTGGAAAATCCCCGAACACAGACAAAAATGTCTTTTGATGTATGATGTCATCGTAAAATCATTGGGATATTTAAACAGACTATTGTTTTTTGACAAATACTTCTTTCGGATCTGGGCTTTTGTTAAACCGAAAAGTTCCGTACACACGCGACACGAGACCCGATCTCAGTGTAGGGTTAGTATGTCACTGTTGGGTGTTATTTATTTATTTTCTATCTTAAATTGATATGAGAAAGAAACTAACGAATCTCCTATACCTCTTTCCTCTTCCCATCCTGTATCCTTCCCGCCTCCAGATTTGACAAGCGGACAATTCATCTATGCTCCAAGCGTTGTGGATGTCCATAGGCGGCAGTGATCAATTACCATCAGACCTGTTTGATCGTTTACCAAACCTATTGAAAAAAAATGTATATAAGAGCAGTGCAAGAGACTGTTCTTTCCTGCCAAAACTATGGTTGTCTCACGTCTCTTTCCCAGAGAGCTAAACAGAGGTGTCTCTTATAAGTGGCTGTCTCTCAAAAGTGTCTAGAAATATATTTATTTATTCACATTTATCATATAGAAATTTATAATAACAACACGAAGAGATAAACTTAGATACAAAAGTGCAAAAGGCACAAAGGTCTTATCGCTCTGAGCGAAGTCTGCCAGACAACCTTTGGATGGATATAAGAGAACAAGAAAGAGAGGGTAGTGTAAATTATACACTATTGTACTCTTCGATCAAATATTATATACTACCCACAGAGTACATTTTACATACTAAGATAGAGACGTCACTCAATCAATTCAAGGCGCCCTCTGGCGTTTAAATAAGAAAAACAATCCAGTAATATATCTATACTTACTTTCATTACCTTTATATACGAAAAGAAAATATTTAGGGAGGTTTGGACCTGAATAAGATCTAACAGAATCGATTTGAATTTTGTCTATTTGAAACAAATTATTCTGTATAGAAATGTGAACATAACAATTCTCATTTCCGCATGTGTATGCATTTTAATAAATTTAATAATTGTTTTAAAATTAACTCATCAGCAAAAAAGCTTATCAATGCTGTGTTAAAAGTAATTTAGGGCCAATAATATCCGCGTAAATAAAATCTACGTAAAATGGAGAAACCGTACAAACCAACGATTTTTTCGCCCTCTGGTGTTAAGTTAGTAAAAACGATGATTATAATTCGTCGTTGTTTGTTCTAAGTTAAACCACCGTGATACTACCTCTGTAGCTAGTATTTCAAAAGTGGCTGAGGTTGCTTATACTTATACATTTGAATTTCGAACTACGAGAAAGAAACTCTTAATTAATTATAGTCAACTTCAGGTAAAAATTAACCTTATTCCTTTATGTTTTTGGATCATACTAAAATCAAATAAGACCACACACTTATTTGTGCTCTTATTTCTCTTGCCGTTTTTTAGGCCGTTACTTATACTCCTAATCAAGTGTCTATTTGATCGAAGATTATACTGGTCAGCTAGACTATAGATACATAAGTTACTAGTTAAAGCGCACAATAGGATATTTGAATCCAATTTTTTTACTGTAGTAATCAAAGGTATCCATATTTATATTTAACAAACAAAGAAATTTATAAATCTATTCAGAATGAAATAGGTTAGAAACATTTTAAATCGTGTAGTGAGAGTAACAGAAATGAAATGCAAATCAAGACTAGTGACATCATTAGGATTAACATACATTACAGCGTGCGCGTATAAAAAGACAAGATGTCCCCACTACAATGCTACTCTTTAATTTTAAATATTAATCTTTGCCTCATATTACAAGCTACATTAATGTTTTTTTTGACAGCAAAGTTTTATTTTTAACGTATTTGTGTTTGTAAGCGCAATAATACCAAAAATCGATAATAGTCAAATACCCTATTGCGTGAGTATCTATGCTGGGTTTTGTAAAACAAATATCCTGTAATTAAAATCCTCAATAGAAGTAATAAATCTCATAAAAAAATAAAAGTAGCCACAGATTAAACTCCGCCTTTTTGTACACTTAATAAGACGAATCCACGGACCAAAAATTAAGTAACTAAATCAAACTTCCCTTACAAGAAAGATTAAAAACGCTCTTAGGCGGAGTGTCACAGCTGGCTGCTTGTTCGACACGAAATTAACTTTACCGCAACTTAGGCCGCAATCAAAATGTTTCCAAGTTCACGGCTTGCCCAAAGAAGTTTTGGAAACTGACAATCTTAAATATGTCGGCCATAATGGGGCATTTTAAGACAATCATAATTAGAAGGTAATTGAATATGAGGCAACAATTGTATCGGGTGGTGAACGAAAATCGACAGTTGTCATTTGAAGGCGATATGGTTAGAATCAGATAAAGTGTAATCACTTAACTAAGAAAGTCAAAACAAAAACAGTCGCACACATAGTGCCAACGCTAAAATGGTAGGCACATCTTAAATCGGCAGTATCAAACATACAAAATAAAATTGATTAAGACTAACCAGATATGTAACAAATATTGCATTAAAAATAAAAAAATATCTGTGACTGTATTGTATCAGCCCACATACGTTCCACTGCAGGGCACGGGCCTCCGCTACAACCGAGAGTACGATTGAGAGTGGTTAGGCCATATAGTCCACCACGCTGGCCTAGTGCGGGTTGGCGACTACCCGTTCTACTGTACCTGTACTATCTGTGACTACTCGTTGTAATCTACTTTCATCATTACACCAGAAAGACTCTATGGTTTCAGTAGCATTAATTTTACTCTTCACGTACTTGACTTTTAACATGGACGCTTATTTTCTCAATTATTGTTCGCCATTTTACAAAGTCGTGAATTTAAAAATTTCCAAGCATCGACAGTATATTAATTGCTTCTCGAAACTTTTTCTATCTGGAACTCTCCGTATTTTCCCGACTTCACTAGTTTACACTAACATTAACCAATTCCAAGTTTTCAATAGGTTCTGCAGTGCGTTAAGCTGGAGAAACTGTGTTTAACTTTCGAATTGCTCTGACCGCTTTTGTTTCCTACAATTAAGGAATCGTTGGCAATTAACATCTGCGTCATATGATTAAATAGGAATTATCGGAGATATTACCATTAGAAACTACGCCTACACTGATGTCTAATGAAGGAATAATACGTTCAATTTAACAAATTATATCATTCAAATCTCGCTTTAGGAAATTTAGTCATTTCCTAATTGATTCCTCTTCGTGACTTTTGAATGAACAAATATTGTTTTCTATTACAATGAATGGTGAGACTGGATTGCCATTCATCTGATGGTAAGCGATACAACCGCCCATGGACAGCAACAAAAACCAAACAACACCATGAATTGCTGGACATTCCAAATTGCTTTCCATCCTGAGACGTAAGAAAAAAATAAGCGAAGCACTGGTAAATAAATAATTACTATAAAAGCTGAACATATTTGCACTCTCTTTACCTCATAAATATACCTGCCGTGTATCGTTTATATCGGGAAGCACGACAAACAACACAACACCTAAAACTAAAACAGTTTTTTATTGACCATTTGCCTCCAAGCGACGATCGAACCCGCGAAATCTTATTTCACAGACGAGTTCCTGCTCATTTTGTTTCGAAGGATGTCAACATGTTCATATTCTATAACACAGAGGTCTACTTTTTTGTTTGTATTCAATATCTGCAAATGAGCAAACAGGTCACGTGATCAAAAGTGATAACTGCCGACAATTACCACTCATAACGATTAAGTCATAGATGTGCTGCGGGCCCATCAGATCGGCAAATAAAATATGGGAAGAGGAGTGCGGTATTGAGCTTCTACACAAATATTTTGCATGATTTGTGAAGTTCTCTAACTATCAAGAGACAAACGGGGTAGACAATAGCTTTAGCACTCTTAATCAAAATTAAATGTAGAAGACTCCCGTGCTTAGTTTGAATAAACAGGGTATATCCAGACTACGACCCAAAACGAAGCTTGGTAGCAGTTTAAATGACTATAATACATAGCAACTAAAAAAACGTTGTTTTTTTCCAATTTTTTAAGTATCATCGTGTTTGGTTGTTAAGTAGATAAATAAAATAAAAAATATAATTCAAGCCCTTGCGTATATATGTGTATGCTTCTTAAAAAAGAAAATGTATGTACATTATTATTTTAGGATATATTTTATTCAGTACGTACTACTAGATTATTTTAAGACATGACCCCACCGTGCCCTTAAATAAAAATCCATCAATACCAACTTAACATTAACAAGAGAACTATAAAAGCATTAGTTCCGAACAATTGAGCGTTAATCTAAGCGGAAAAATGACGCGCGTTTAAATCCTGCTGTGACGACATCTCGTAAAGATTCGCCCGCGGCCAAGTCAATATTCTTGGATCCTAATGGCCTTCGGGATATACTTAAATACGGTCTTGGTTTATGTCCTGGCCAGCGTGGACTGAATCATGAGATTTTGGACTATTCGTTGGTCAAATCAAAGTAGAGTTTCTCGGTAAAAAAATCTTTCGGTTCAAAATACTGTATAAATATACAATTTTGTTACCGGCATAAGCATGCATAATAATTATAATAACTAAGTTGTATGCCAGGTTTAACAGATCGTACTGTTCAGCAATCGGTGTTTTATCTTATTGGTTAATTTTGTCGACTGGTAAAATAACAAAAAGGTGAAATTACTAACCCCCTGCACTTATTTTTATAATCTAAAACAAAAAGGCCTGACAAATATGTAACCAACGTGCAATTTAGGTCTCTCCGCAATACCTACTTACTTTATTGCTGCCTGCAAAAAAGTCTCATTTTATACGCAATATTTTGACAAGTTAAATAAGTACATTTCCAGTGATAGTGCGCCGCCGCCGCGCTGTTTCCGGCGCGGAACAACGTGTCCGTAATCTCACTTCCGCCTCGCAAACTGTTCGCTGGGAATGATTTATGCACGCCTTCCCTTGTTTATCATAATAACACGTTTACGCAGCTAATGAATACGCAATAAAGGTTTTTTTTTGTAAAAGAGCGATGTGTTTTTAATGTAAAGTGTTTATATTTTACGGGTAAGTGAAGATAATTTATATGGTTTTAATATGTGGTATAAAAACTTTAGGATTAAATTGTGTGCAAATTTTTGTCTAGGCTTTTTCTGGTATATTTTACATTCTGTTCATAATACCAATTATAATACTACATTAAAGTTTTTCATGAAAATCTGTACAGCTCAAAAATGTATTGTACCTAATGATTGTACCACTTGTAATGTATCACTGTCTTAAATAAGAACGACGAGAAGCGATAACTTAAATGTCGCGTTTCGTTCGATTAGTGAGATTGCCAGATGCCCAATACCCCTTCCGTCTTCCTATTTCGTTCCGTACCATTTCCATGATCCAAAGGTTACGGATGTTCAGGTGATTTGAAAAAAAAACAGTTTCAAAATTTACGCACTAATCTTACTTCGATGACATGATATGATGAACCTATGTATGCCTTTTGGGTTTAGACTCTTATGGCCATTCATATGACCTATTACCAACTCATACAAAATTAATAGCTCTATCTACCACTCAAATCCACGATCTAAGTCCGCCTACACCCAACCAGTACGTCAGACGATCTAAACGAATGAATAAAAATAGTATAGCAAGCAACAAAACATGTATTTACTTAATAAACAGACCACATTTGTATGTGATCACAGAGTAATGGCGTAATGTGGTGGCGTGTTTGACTGCCAGCGCCGCGCCGCGTGACGGAATTATCTTTTCACCAGGGAGCTTTGTGGGTAGGCACAGGTTACACGCGAGGGCGGATGGAAATCATCTTGTCTCACTCACATTGAATTGACTACAAATAAACTGTGTACATCTGCAATTAGTGCAAACATAGTAACTAAATTCTAAATGAAAAATAATTTACCTCGATGTGTATTGTGTGTACTGTTGATACTCGTACACCTTATTTAAAACTAAATAATCTTCAATAGTTAATGGTTATCCATAATTCACTTACTCTTAAAGAACCTATAGGATTTTTTACTATGTGATAATTAATCGTTACTTTTTAATTATTTTATTTTCATTGCAATTAATAGGGAGAATTAACAGAAATACTAGAAATAGAAATAATCTAGTCAGTCATAAGACGAGGCTCCACAAAATTAGCAAATCTTTTAAGGGTTACTGTATACATTTCTATAATAAAGTTCCCACTAACATAAAAGCCTTAACTATAAATAATTTAAATCTATTATAAAACGACAGTTGTGTAATAAGGCATACTATACAATTTCAGAATACTTAGAAGATAGTAAGGCTTGGGAATGAAACATAACACTCAGCCGTACAGTAAAATTATAAATTATTTATTATTATAAATTATTAATGAACTTCTCTGATTTGCAAATCCTGTATAATCACTGTATTGTAAACTTGTTTTGAAAAGAGCAACGCTAGAGTTTCTTGCCCGTTCTTCTCTGGCGAAAACAGCCTTGTGAACCGGGTGGTAGTGAAAAAAAAAAGTGACTGAATTTAAACAATGTATGACATTTTATGGATTCAATAAATATTTTCATTTCATTTCACAGCGCCCGCTATCCTGAGACATACTCAGTATGTCCAGTAGTTGCTCTGGCTATCAAATATCTCCTTCAAACCGAAACACTATAGTGCATTTACACTGTTGTTTGGCGGGAAAATTGACATGGCGGTAGTATCTACCAAGCCGGCCTCTTACATATTGGAGACCGACCACCATTTATATAATCCGACCACCACTTATCTTTGCCCCGGTGCATAGCCTCTGGTCGAATACTCTGAGGGCTCAACTAACTAACTAAATAGTAAAAGCATTGATATCGATGGTAAAAACCAAATGTTTTTGTAATATAAGAAAGAAACAACCTGAAAGAACTTCTTTCCACAGAGTTTCCTGAGCAATAAGACTTTTCTTCCTTTAAATGAGACGTAAAAAACCTTGACAGTGCACCTAGCATTGCCAAAAGTTTAATAAACAGTTGGGAGCGCTTATCACTGTAAGAACACTGACGTTAATATCATTATTGACGTGACAACGTCTTAAATTAGGTTGCGGCTGGGAGTCACTTATGAAAAAGTGTAACGCCCGGTAACGTAACGGTGCGCGCGCAGCACTAGAGAATTATTTTTCAGTTTCACCCACTTTTGACGTGACAACGTCTTAAATTAGGTTGCGGCTGGGAGTCACTTATGAAAAAGTGTAACGCCCGGTAACGTAACGGTGCGCGCGCAGCACTAGAGAATTATTTTTCAGTTTCACCCACTTTTTTCCAAAATTGTCCCATAGCCCCCCCCCCTGCCTTCCCCCACCCTTATTCCGAAATAGTGCCTATTAGCCTCCCCACGAAACCTACCCCCCCCCCCTCCCCTACCCCCACCCCGAAAATTTACCTCACCCCCCCCAATCCTATCTCGGCCAACATAGGTCGTAGACCCACCGAGTTTGGTATCCTCGGAACCGTCTTGGTGAGGGCTACAAATTGACCCGCCAGAAATCCCAAATTACGCAAAAAATTACCCCCCCAAAAAAAAATATTTTACCTCCAAAAAATTAATTTAAGTTAGCCTCCCCACGAAACCTTCCTCCCCCCCCCCCTCCCTTACCCCCCAACCCGAAAATTTACCTCACCCCCCCCCCAATCCTATCTCGGCCAATATAGATCGTAGACCCACCGAGTTTGGTATCTTTGGAACCGGCTCGGTGAGCTCTACAGATTGGCCCCAACCAAATCCCCAAATTCCTCCCTCTCTCCCCTAAAATATTTGTCCAGGCATAACTCCGTCATTTCTTAAAGTAAACCCCCCGTGTTTGGAGTCAGAGGAATCGTCTTGACGAGCTCGACAATCGAGAGCAGGCAAAATACGATTTTTCTTATTGACGTGACAACGTCTTAAATTAGGTTGCGGCTGGGAGTCACTTATGAAAAGTGTAACGCCCGGTAACGTAACGGTGCGCGCGCAGCACTAGAGAATTAGGCGCATTGAATCGGCGCATGCTTGTGTCTCTGTCTTTGTCTTTCTCGAACGTTCTTGGCGTTGGAAAAACAAGAAAGCGTCACAATACAAGTTCACACGTGTGGTTAAAGTATCGTCAGCTGTGTCTGTAGTGAAAATATGGAGTGCTTAGATTCGTCATTACATGTACAATGTTTTAGTAAACAAAATATATTTCTATAGTTAAATTTGTGCAATTCTTATTTTCATTCAATTCCTTGTTCCTATTGTGCAATTTAATTATATTCATATCAATAAATATTCTACCGAGAAAAAGACGTTGTCACGTAAAATCTTCGCCCGTAAAACCGACTTTACAGGCAACCATTTTATTCCATTGTCACAAGACGGACAGGTGTCTGCCCGTGACCACGAAAGCTATATCGAATGATAAAAATTGAAGGTTTAAACCTAATCCTCAATAAATCGTAAAAACTACGTTTTGTTTCAATGTATTAACCATTATAATTTTAGTATAGTTATTTTCTATCTGCTGGGTGTTTGCAAAACAGTTCATTAGAATTTGGAATATCTGATTCACGATCGGTAATAATTTCTTCTACATTCGTGAGTACATGTGTATACATTTGTGCTGGGGTGTGTTAAGAAATTTTCGTGTAATCTGGCATATATTTAAAATTACTGCTTTCTAAAGTGAATGTAGGCACAAGGCAGAATGAAGATCTAGTGTTTTAATAGATGTAACTGTTTAGGTATTACTCCTGTGGTAGATAGGATGATAGGTACTATTTTAACTTTATACATTTTCCACATTCCGGCTATTTCATGGGACAATTCAGTATATTTGGCCAGTTTTTATCAGTAAGTTGATTGGGATTTATGGGTATTTGGGACAGTAATATCTATCACATTAGCTATTTTATGGGTATATGGGACTACAATAACTATCATGGGATATTTTCTGAGACTTGTCTCAAAATGTGATATCTGATCTATTATTATCAGTAGCAAATAAATACATTCTGAAGACTTTTATATCCTCGATCTCTTATAAATTAGGTCGCCCAATCCGATTTGTATTCCACAAGCTAGACTACTTTGCAATAATAACATTACATTTGAATATTGATTACGCACAGCACAGACAAACCCGACGCCGGAGACCATATTTTTTACTTCATTAATTCCGTTTGCGCTCACTTCACATTTTTATTTGTTAACGTCTTTATTGCTGTTGTTAAGGATTTGAACCAGCTTTATTTAAGATTGTGTTGTCCTATACAATGATATATCTAGAATGCGTCCAAAAACGAAGCCAGGTGGTAGTTATAGTGACTTCAAACACTATGCAACTAAAAATTCGCGTGCTTTTATACACATTCAATTGATTTCCTCGGAGAATATGCTAAAGTCTATGATAAGTGTTTGCAGGACTGAAAGTGATCATTTAGATAGTAATGCGCATAATGTAATAAGGGAATTAATTGTAAATCCCTAGATGTTGTTTATAGTAGATCAAGTATAAATAATACCGTTTGGAATATTGGACTCCAGAGGGTGGTACCTAATAGTTTTAAACCCAGGTCACACACCTTTAACTTTACTAAGTTTGTCAACATTGATAAATTGCCCCATCCACAAAAGTGCACTGTTGAACATAGACATCCCTCAACTCTGACTCCCTTAAGGATTTCTATAACACACGCGTTAATTTCAGATACGAATGTAGTTGTCACTCCGTCCATAAAGGAAAACTTCGTGATATAACTGGTATTAATGTGAGGTCTCCACGGTAATTTAAAAGTATACCGGGTATATTGAGATTTTGACTGAAAATGGAGCCTGGTGGAAGTTTCAGTAAAATAAGCGATTATTTTTTACCCATCGTCCTATTTGAATGGCAAATACGCAGTTGTCCTAAAATAATAATGTACAACCTTTTATTATTAAAGACGCAGTAATATTAACAAAATTGCCGAAAATTGTTGTTTTTTTGCGAAATTTTTAAGTAGACCGAACTAAACCTAGTAAAGCTTAATGTATTAGCCATATTTTTAGCGATATCTACAAGGATTTGAATGAATTTCATTGTTCACTGTCGATACAAATCGATACAAATTACTAAAAAACATCATTTTATATCTTGATATTAAGTAAACAATCGTTTTTCTAACCAATCATTAATTAATTCCATAGTAGAAATAACTTAGAACTTGGAACGTCGGGTTAATGTTACGTGTATTCCCGGTCCCATAGCAACGCGGCCTCGGGAGAATGCCGTGCCTACTGATTGATCAGACATGCCGGAATGTTGACCATTGTTCCCTAATTCTATTCCCGGTGCAGGCACGGACTTGGATAGCTAAAACTTGACTTCAATCTTGTATTTTGTTACATTAAAAGCCAAATGTTTCGATAGAAACATAAGTTGTTATGAAATTAAAGAATATGATTCATTTATACTGTAAAAACTACTGGACAATTTGTGACTTAACATCTAAAATCTCAGGATGGCGAGCGTAGTGGAATGCCAGGCATTGCTTTGTTATTCAAGGTGTTTTTTGGTTTTGCTTCTGTTCATGAGCGGTTGTATCGCTTACTATCAGGCGAACGGCACGCTCGGCTCATCATTCACTGCAACAATACAAAATTTGACTTATTATACTTACCGAATAAAAATATCTTTAAGAATAAACAACTATCAATCGTAGATTTTGTTGACGTCCAGTGATATCTATTATAAATAAATAAATATAAATAACACCCAGCAGTCACATACATAGTCCTGACTCCACACTAAGATCGAGTCTTGTGTCGTGGGTATCAGGAACTACGCAAGACTTTTCGGTCTCACAAACACCCAGACCCGGAAGAAATATTTGTGGGCCGCACAAATATTTCTCTCGGTGCGGGGATCGAACCCGCGGCCTCTCGTTTCACAGGCGGCGTCTAACTAACTGCGCCACGGAGGCTGTCAAATTTATTATTTAATTATAACAAGTTTTATGATTGATCACATACTTAAATACAACTTAAACTCAAGAATGTATCTATTGGTGTAGGTAGGACAAAAGAGCACTAAGTGCTACAGTCCATACATACCTCTTCCCCTTCATGAAATGTCAGTGTTCTTTCATACACGATCTAAGGTATGATTAACATATACATACGATCCGATTACGATCTGACTCCATAAACCACCAGAGCAAATTTTCCGCAGAAATAAGACCCATTTTTTTTATTTGAGTTCTGTTTGTCTGCCCACTAATAGTCTAGCTATGATATCCCGGAGATCAGCCTGTGTGAGATTGAGATGGCCCTGAAGCAACTTAAAAACAACAAGGCGCCGGGCGAGGACGGAATCACTTCAGAGCTTCTGAAAGCGGGCGGAACGCCAATACTGAAAGTCCTTCAGAGGCTCTTCAATTCTTTTCTTCTCGAGGGCTCAACGCCGGAGGCACGGAGCAGAAGCGTGGTGGTCTTGTTCTTCAAAAAAGGTGATAATACTTAGCTGAAGAACTACAGGCCCATCTCGCTCCTGAGCCATGTCTATAAGTTGTTTTCGAGAGTCATCACAAATCGTCTCGAACGCAGGTTTGATGACTTCCAGCCTCCCGATCAAGCTGGTTTCCGAAAAGGCTTTAGTACCATAGACCATATCTATACGCTTCGGCAAGTTATACAAAAAACCGAGGAATATAACTTGCCGCTTTGTTTAGCGTTTGTGGATTATAAGAAAGCCTTTGATTCGATCGAGACTTGGGCTGTGCTACAGTCTCTCCAGCGGTGCCATATCGACTATCGGTACATCGAAGTGTTGAAGTATATATACAACAACGCCACCATGTCGGTCCGAGTACAAGATCAGAGTACGAAGGCTATTCCACTACAAAGAGGCGTGAAACAGGGAGATGTCATATCTCCGAAACTGTTCACTGCCGCGCTGGAAAATTCATTCAGAAACATTTCGGACAAGTGGTCCGGTTAGGCAGGTCCAACTTCGAGAGAGAGGTCAATCGTCGAATCCAACTCGGTTGGGCAGCGTTCAGGAAACTACGCGACGTCTTCTCGTCCAAAATACCTCAGTGCCTTAAATCGAAAGTCTTCGAAAGTTGTGTGTTGCCAGCAAGAAGCTTGTTGCTAGTGATGACTTACGGCACCGAGACGTGGCCTCTCCCTATGGGCCTTATTAGGAAGCTCAAAGTCACTCAACGAGCTATGGAGAGGGCTATGCTCGGGGTTTCCCTACGAGATCAGAAATGAGGAGATCCGTAGAAGAACTAAAATAACCGACATAGCCCAGCGGATTAGCAAGTTGAAGTGGCAATGGGCAGGGCACATAGCGCGGAGAACTGATGACCGATGGGGTCGGAAAGTGCTCGAATGGAGGCCACGTAGCGAAAAGCGCAGCGTAGGAGATAGTCAGACGACCTGGTAAAGGTCGCGAGACGTCGCTGGATGCAGGCTGCCTCCAACAGGTCTCTGTGGAAATCATTGGTGGAGGTCTATGTTCAGCAGTGGACTTCCTTTGACTGATGGATGGATGGATGGATTGTCTGCCCATATCGAACAGTCCTACCAAACACACAAACTTACAGAATCAATTATTACCACAGAATTCCTAATTTCTTAGCTAAATCATGTTCTAATCCAAAGCATGCTGTTAGCATTGAATAGCATTAGTGACGCCTCACTGCCCCCCAACTAGACTGCTAAGTACGCCCGCGGGAGTTTCACATCAATGTCAGACATGAGACATGACGCAAAAGGTCTGAACATCTATATGTCCAAGATAATTGGACACCAGGGACGGACACTCCATGGTTAATGAGTGATTTCTATCCTCTATTGGATTAGTAGTTTAGGTGTCCTTCAGTTTTTTTTTTTATTGGTAGTAAAACTATCTTAATAGATCTTAATAGTACGATTACACAAAATGAATAAGACTTATCCATCCACGATAACTCCATAAACTTATTAAAAGTCTAAATTCGGATGCGGAAGAATTAAGTTAAAGAATAGCTAGTTTTCACGGGTATATCGGGTAATATACATTCATAACTAACGCGATTAAGTTAGGACGAACCTTGGCAAGTTCCGTAAATAAGTTACTTACTTGCCATAAGAGATGGAAGCCGGATCAGGGGTGCAACCGCCGCATTTTAATTTTATTAAGTTATTTGCAGTTAGATATGTATGTAACAATCCAGCATATACAGGTTGATATTTGCAGATGGGTTTTTATTTTAACCCACATGTTCCTAACCGCCCCTGGTGACATTATACCAAGTTTGAATAAAGGTGTGGTAGTTTTGTCATAAATCATGAATATAGTTTTCAAGACTTCTGGTCAACCCGTTTAGGTACGAGATACTAGGCTAGGCTCACGTAAATTGTTGTTTACCTAATTACAACACGGAGGCTGTCACTAGCTAATAGACCTACGACGATCTAAACCTTCTCAATCGAATTCTCCGCTTTAGAGATGTCACACAAAAAAATACAAATAATAACGATATTCACAAACATAAGAATTACTATGGTCGGTCTTATCGTACAAAGGCACTGTCTTACAGACATCCATGGCATGGATTTAAGAAAAGGATTAACAGAGGGCAGTTTGAAGAGTAAGGGATAAAAGGTAACACGGAATTGTACATCAAATACAATTAATTTATTAACTAACTACAAATAATTAACATATAAAATAGTAATAAAAATTAATAATAAACTATTTATAGTTTTATTTATTTATTTATTCAGTTTTTTGCAAATAGGCCACCAAGGGCACTTTTACACATCATAATTTTTAAATACACACAATTATCATTTATATTCATTATTTACAATGAATATTAAGTTACAATAATGGGATTACAATATAAAACGCTGCCAGCGCAATGTATGGCTAGCATAATAATAAAACTGTTCAGTACCAACTAAAAATAACCTACGGAAAAATCAGCATAATTTGTTATACCCGCCAACCCTACTCAAAGCTGAGGTCACGTAAAAAACATTCCAGGATTGTAACCCCAGACAAACAACTTTAACGAACGATGCAAATAAACTTATTAATATAATACAGTTATGCAAGGAATTATGAATAGTGGTTATCATTTAAGTTTATCTGCGGTTTTCTCAAGTGCCTGTTATTTGAATAACTTGGAGTAACTTAACATTGAACTAGTTGTAAACTACTTAGTCAAGCTCTGACCAGGCTGTGAATTCCCGCCAAAAATACGTTTTAAAGTTTCCATTTAGCAAAGGAACGGAACCATAATTACTTAAAACATGAGAAGATTAAACAATTATATTTTGTGGTATCATCTAAATTTAGTATAAGTATACATAATACAATCAATCAGTATCATTTTTAACACAAGACCACATCATGCATTTGCAAAGTAACCCATTTTTGGTTTGTAAAATTTATTTTCGGGTTAAAATTAATTGGGTTTAATATCCAAATAAGCGCCCATTAACCAACCCGTATACAATCTTATGTACACAAATGGAAAAAAAAGCTATAATTGGGTAGAAATCCGTGCTCATACGAAAATTATTCGCGTATAAAAGTCGTTTAAATTAATTTGAGTTTAATTAACATAAAATTTGATTACGGCCTTTCATTAAGGCACCGTACACATTATAAAATTTTAATGCTTACCAGTAGCTGCTTAACGAAAATTCCACCGTATTAAAAATATATTTCAACTCTTGAATCTGAATTGCTAAAATAAAAGTCAAGATTATTTCACGATAAAAATGCAGAAAGTAGGTTAAAATTAAATTGTTAGTATAAATTAATATTTTGCTCTTTTTCTCTCGTACATCTAGTACGTAGGTAAAACACAAAAGTTTAGGAACAAGCCATAGAAAATAATAATAAAATATGAAAATGTTAATATTGAAATGTCATCAATGTGCCTTGAGGTCCAATCTGGGACTTTCGTCATTTCGAGTATCCCGCTATCTGGAATGGCTATCGATCTGGCTCTACTAATCAATATACCGTGAGAGTATTGTAAACTACAAAAATTTTGAAAAGTTTGAAAATATCACGCTTACAATACATTTAATACATAAGTATGTTTGCTATTCTTTCATGTAAAAACTTCTTGACAATTACAACTTTACAATATAATACTCGTAGCATATACTTACATCAGAATATCATATAGGATATTATAATTTTAGTAGCATTCAATTAATTTCAACCCAAAACAAAAGAATCACGGAATGAATTCATTTACCATATATCCTATTACTGATTTACTGCCGCCCCAATTCATAATTCTTAAAAAAGGTTTACGAGCACAGATGGCGGGGTCATTACACCCTTCCTTATGTCCCGAGTATCTATCACATACCTATATATTTCTTACTTAAAATGTATGAAGGATATGTATGGAGATCCTTTTAAGGTTATGACATATTTAGGTTGTTCGGGCGACCCGATTTCACGTTGTGAGCCTAAGTAATTTCACACTTAAGTGACATGTGAACTTTGGCTTCATACTTAATCTATAACTATGGTACAATGGGTGAGAAGCCGGCTTTGGAATAAAATGTTCCGGGACCGACCTCAGCCTTTTCGCTTTATTGATAGGGCCGCAACCGCTGCGCCATATTTTTGTGGACAGTATATTGTCCTATGAATCTTGAGGTGTTTACGCTGATTCTGTGTAGAAATATACTTATTTAAGCTTTATGGTTCGAAAAATCTCATATGATTTGGATAGATGGTTTTTAAGCTTGATTTAGTGTGTTCGCAGCTTATAACATTACAGGGCGGAATATTGACAATAATAGACGTCTCTCGTCTTTATTAATATTTGACTGCACTTACCATAACAGATTGTATTACAAAATAAATAAGCTTTGGAAACTGTAAATGCCTATACAGGGTATATCAAGACTGCTACCGAAAACGAAGCCGGGTGGTAGTTTTAGCGACTTCAGACACAATGCAACAGAAAAAGTTGCAAAAAAAAAGCGACAATTTTTTTTTTGTTATTTTTTTCCTATGGCCATATTTGGGTGGTAAATACATTTTTTCCTAAAATAATAGTATATACCCTTTTATTTATAAATACTCTAAGGTATAAAAGAGTTTAAATTATTATTTTAGCAAAAACTATGGATTTACCACCCAAAAATGACGACATTTAAAAAATCATAAAAAAAAATTGTCGCGTTTCTAGGCGAAATTTTTAATTGCATTGTGTTTGTAGCCAATAAAACTACCACCCAGCTTCGTTTTCGGTAGCAGTCTTGAGATACCCGGTATTTCATTTATTTACACTTTATTGCAGACATAAAAAAACAATGACAAAACTCATACATAGAAATTACAAATGGCGGTCTTATCGCTCAAAGGCAATATCTTACAGACAACCATGAGATGGATTTAAGAGAAGGATAACAAGAGGTTTAAAGTAAAAAGGATAGAAGCTAAGAAGGAAAACTACAGCAAATACAAATAATTTTAATATTACAAGTAATAAAAATATAAAAAATAAATAAATCAAATACACATATCGACGGCAGTGCCAATAACTCCTAACTGCCATAAATTGATAGGTTGGAAAATGACAGTTAGCAGGTAGTATTGGTACTTCACCGTCGACATGTAGCATAAATGTATTTGTTTTATTTGTAATATCTATTTATATATACATAATTTATGAAAAAAAAGAGATGATACAAATAAGTAAAATACACATTAAGTAGACAATACAATAAAGTAGTGACATCTCTACAATACAGCCTTGAGTTTACAAAATAGAGCGGAAAACTCCAGTATTTCACAGTGATGTCAGCCGTCAAAAAGTTGGGAGTCCATTAAAATTGTCGGGGGCGTTGTTCACGAAAACTCTGCTAATAAGCTAAGTGGCATGTTGTGTTGTGACTACGCTAGCGTCAAGTCTCGCTTGTCGACGAGTTAGGTTCAATTTATCCGCTACTAAGGTGATTTTAGTACCTGGGTAATTCCTTTTTGACAATCTGATTGGCGAAGTTGGTTGATAGAAAGAATGGAAATGAGAGGCAATGGGTTTAGTCCTTGCTGTGTAATCAATGCTTGTTTGGCTCCTAAATATTTGTCTGGGAATTGTGAGATATAAAAGTATCTTGTAATTTCTGATACGTCACAATATTGGTATCTCACCAATATAATGTATGTGTGTATGTGTTAGTATTACTTATTGATAAATCCACACAGCGCGCTACAGCCATGTAATCCTGATCCCACACTAAGATCAAGTCTTTTGTTGTGGGCAGAAAGCATCAGAACTACAAAAGACTTTTCAGTTTCACCAGGTCAGACCTGAAACAAATACCTGTGGCTCACACAAACATTTGTCTCGGTGTGGGGATCGAATTCGCGGCCTCTCGTTTCACAGCCGGAGTCTAACTACCTCTACTACTACTACTACCTCACGATGGTTGCCAAATCATAAGAATAGGAATTTAAACTCATAAAATCGAATGCCCATAATTCAATAAAATTACTGAAAGAAAATGCCGACGGCTTTAATGCCGCCGGTACAAATGCATTGTAAAGTTTAAATAAATAAGAGTTAATGTTACTATCATGATCTAATAACCAAAAAAAACGCCACCGGCGACACGTTGAAGAAATAAATAAATCCAACTGTATTATTAAACCTAACAAATTCACTGAAGCCATCTTAAATATGAACATCACTTGACAGAAGATAGTAAATCCATTATTCCGTTTCATACATAAAGGATCACATTATATGTCCTGGGTTTAAGTAAAATAATTGATTTGCGACAGACGAGGGTCGGCCCGCGGGAATGTCATAAAACCACTCAATTACTAGATAAAAGTTATTCGGGTTGAAATAATTATTAGCTGTAACATTAAAAAAGACATCTTAAATTAATCTGTCGCAATTGGAAGTTTTTTTTTTTGCGTTACATGGCGAGACGACATGCCTTTAGGCTTATGGTAAGCGATATGACCGCGCATGGACAGTTAATAAAACCAAAGAACACAAGGAATAACATAGCAATTCTTGGCATTCCACTGCACTCGCCATCCTGAGACATGGGGTATTATATCCAGTAGTTATTCTGGCTACAATGTTTTGCAAACCTGAACACCTAAATTGGTGGTAATCATTTCACAATATGTATGCCTAAGAGATATCGAAGCGATATATGTAGCGAAATCGGCTTAGTCCGCAAACCGAAGCGAATTTCAGCAGGGCGTGAATAAATCCCGTTCTAAAAATTCTACCCTAAACCTACCTCTAAACGGTATGAACATTAGAAAAAATACGGCGACTTTAAAAAAAAATACCACTCAGATTTATTCTGGGTTATAATAAACATGTGACTTTAATTACCAATAATCAAATGCTAATATATCGCAGAGTAGAATAAACATTATTCCTATACCAATTAATTTTATAAGAAAAAAATTCGAAAGGCAAAATGTCACGAGAGCTCTTTTTCAGCTGAAATTGGATTGATTCCCCAACTTGTTCGAAACCTTTTGTTATCCATTCATGTAATACGTTTACAAGGGAAACTCACAGGTCCTAAACTAACATATTCCGCTTTGATGTACTTCCGAACAAGGTTTGAGTTTTGATAGTCGTGCCATTGATAAGGGTTTGAAAACTAGGAGCTCACTTTAGGCTAAAATATTACTGAGTAATCTAGTGTAAAATATATATACATATACCGGGTATCTCAAGACTGCTACCGAAAACGAAGCCGGGTGGTATTTTAGTGGCTACAAACACAATGCAATTAAAAATTTCGCCTAGAAACGCGACAATTTTTTTTTATGATTTTTTAAATATCGTTATTTTTGGGTGGTAAATCCATAGTTTTTGCTTAAATAATAATTTAAACTCTTTTATACCTTAGAGTATTTATAAATAAAGGGTATATACTATTATTATATCCTGTATACCGGGTATATCAAGACTGCTACCGAAAACGAAGCCGGGTGATAGTTTAAGCGACTTCAGACACAATGCAACAGAAAAAGTTGCAAAAAAAAGCGACAATTTTTTTTTGTTATTTTTTTTTCTATGGCCATATTTGGGTGGTAAATACATATTTTCCTAAAATAATAGTGTATATCCTTTTATTTATAAATACTCTAAGGTATAAAAGAGTTTAAATTATTATTTTAGCAAAAACTATGGATTTACCACCCAAAATTGACGATATTTAAAAAATCATAAAAAATAATTGTCGCGTTTCTATGCGAAATTTTTAATTGCATTGTGTTTGTAGCCACTAAAACTACCACCCGGCTTCGTTTTCGGTAGCAGTCTTGAGATACCCTGTATATTACTTTACTTAATTTGTTATTATAAAAAATAATATACACCCAACCAAAAAATAAATAGTCATGACCCCACACCAAGGTCGAGTCTTGTGTCATGGGCATCAGAAACTATGAGAATTTTAGGTCTGAATACCTGTGATAGATAGAATACCTGTGACAGATAGATCAATCCGGTCTTTACGTTCCAATTATTCATTTATATCTCTTAATTCATAGTACTAATCATAAAAAAATTGTAAGAGAAGTAAATTTCTCATTAACATTGCCTAACGTAATATATAACTATCTATGTATCTAAATCTGATCATCCTACACAAAAATCGTCCGTGGCGGTACCACTACATACCGGGTATATCAAGACTGCTACCGAAAGCGATGCCGGGTAGTAGTTTTAGTGAGTACAAACACAATGCAACTAAAATTTTCGCAAAAAATGTGATTTTTTAAATATCGTAATTTTTAGGTGGTAAATCCATAGTTTTTGCTAAAATAATAATTTAAACTCTTTTATACCTTAGAGTCCTTGTAAATAAATGGGTATACACTATTATTTTACGAAAAAAATGAATCTGCCATCCAAATACGACCATAGGAAAAAAATAACAAAAAAAAATCGTCGCTTTTTTTTCGACATTTTCTATTGCAATGTGTCTGAAGTCACTAAAACTACCACCCGGCTTCGTTTTCGGTAGCAGTCTTGAGATACCCTGTATAATTCTCATATATTGACACCAAATCTATACTACATATAAATAAAATTGAAGTGTCTGTTTTAAGAGTGAAAATAAAAAAATATGTCCTACTACATATCGTTATATACACGATACCTGTGCCGAAAATGATATTTAATTTTTTTTTTGTCTATGTTTCTGTCTGTCTGTCTGTTTGTTCCGGCTAATCTCTGAAATGGCTGGATCCGATTTTGACGGGACTTTTTTTGTCAGCTAGCTGATATAACAAGGAGTAACTTAGGCTACATTTATTTTAGAAAAATAAAGTAATGTTGCAATGCCCGTGCGCAGCTCACGCGCATGCCATCACTGGGCCGTCATGTCGGGCGCCTCCCACCACTTCTCCCACCAACGAATCAATATCACATTTACAAAATATTGTATATAAAGAAATTTTTCAATAAAGCTAATACAAAAATCTGAAAATAAATGTGTAACGGGAGTTTACCGCCGATCGCTAAGAGATGGCGCCACCGTAAAATTAGATCGCGGTATGGTTTCGTTACAAAGATTGATAATTAAAATAAATGTAAAATAAACTAATTAACTTTTTTGTTAAATTCCAGACGAAGTCGCAGGCACAGCTAGTTGATTCATAAATCAATGAAATAATGAAAAGTTAACGGACTAGACGCGGCTGCCTCCATGTTCACGGTGGTCGCGGGTTCGAATCCCAGGTCACACCTCTGACTTTCCGGAGTCATGTGCGTATTGATAATCAATCACCACGCACTAAAACGGTGAAGGAAAACATCGTGAGGAAACCTGCATACCATAGCGATTTATAAGAATTTCTATGGTATGTAAGTCCACCAACCCGCACTAGGCCAGCGTGGTGGACTTTATGGCTTAACCACTCTCAATCGTATTCTTGATTGTAGAGTAGGCCCGTGCCCTGCAGTGGGACGTATATGGGCTGATACAGATACAGATATTTGTAGTTGTTTCAAAATAGTAAAATCCTCTGAAATGTTTGCACATAATTCAATTGAAAATATTTCAATTATGAATCTTATGATTACAGTGTTACGAACTATAACAACTCCCAAAAATATTACTTGTCCGAAACACAATAGCTTCATTCGTTCCAGGTTTATTTGCATGACTTAAATCCTTTGATATAAAGTTCAAAATAGCGTGGCTTTATTTTTTTACCAGCAACACTGTGGTAGTATCTTCATAATAAATGGGCAAAGCAGTCCCGTTGTGGATTATTGCTCGGACCGAACATAAATCACAAAAATGTTTCGAATTATTTTGGCGCTAAATTATTTGTGTATGACTGTAGATTTTAACTGTATTAGGAAGAAGAATGTAAATAATTAATTGTGCCGTTCTATGTAGAATGCATAAGTGCCTTCAAGCACTCTTAATTCATATTAAATCCGAAAAAGACCTATTCAAAAAGCCTCCGTATTGCATTTAGTAAAGAGCCAGTTTTGAAACAAGCGGCTGCGAGTTTCATACCTTCTCGAGACATTTTTTTGTACAGATATCTACTTCGGATTTGGGTATAAAATTCATATGTAGTTACATATTATATGAATTTTATACCTCGATATATAGATGTATCCATCTGAAGTTCTCAGGAACTTAGCGGGAACAGGACTTAAATTATTAAAGTTCCTAGGAAATCGCTGGATGTAATAGACTTCGTACAAGTTGTTATAGACATATGTCAAGTAAGTACTTGAATGCGATGTAATAAGCTATACAGTTCATTTCCAGTGTCAGGGTAATAAATAATATTAATAATCTGATGATAATTTATTTTATTATTATATTTTAAGCATTCATAGTAAATAAGTGAATTGTATTAATTTTAACAGGACGATTTTAACATAATCATTATAATTTTCACTGAATAAATGCCTCAACCAAGGAAAATTCACTTTAAATATCTATGTACACTTTTAACAACGCTTTATTTTCTCGTCTCTTAACTCCGTGGACTCTTATTAATAAATTATTCAGAATTAAATTCTTAAGGCCTTATTCATAGACAGATTATAAACCAATTATAGCTCTCAAATGATTGTCTTCTTCACACAAACGGGATTTACAAGTCGTTAGAAAGAGATAAAACATTCGTTAACTAAAATAGGTTTTATACTGTTTATTAATAAGGCCGATTAACTGAAGTGCCAAATAAAATGTAGTAATGAATACTCCTTGTCAGCCAACCAGCACTAGGCCAGCGTGTTGGCCTATTTTTTTATGTCTATTTTTTTATTGCAATGAATGGCGACACAAGCATGCCGTTGGCCTGCAATACTTGACATTCCACTGCGCTCGCCATCCTGAGACATACAATTTTAAGTCTTAATATGGTCCAGTAGTTACTCTGGCTACTATGTCCTTCAAACCGAAACACAAGAGTGCATTAACACTGCTATTTGGTGGAAGAAATTGACGATGTGGTGGCACCTACCGATGCGGCCTCTCACATATGAGAGACCTGCCACCAGTAGAAGTAAATAAATTGTTGAGAAAACCCATTCCGTTCGAAAAGTTTATGTGCTTGATTACAAAATATTCACCGTAAACTTGTTTGAAGCGCAATCAAACAAATAAATTTCTTGATTTCTTCCCCTAAATGATCAAGCTTTACTATATCTGATACCAGTTACGATTTTCCGGAAAGAACCCTTTTGTAAAATATTTGCGCGTTCTATAATAACTATTTAATTGAACCCAAAAAAGCTTTTAGCATTTTACATAAGAATAGATGCATAACATTGGAAAGGGTAGGGATTCGCGTAAAAAAGGGAATTTACCGCCACTAAGCCGTGGACAGGTTATGGAAATTGGAAAAACCTTTTTTAAGTCATATCCTTTGTGCGTGGGACAGATTTTATAATTTAATTGAAAGGTATAAAAGATTTACATTAATAGATAAGGAGCGGTATAGTCCCGAATTGAAGAGCAGAAAAATATATAAAAAATAAAATAATAGCATGAGTTTGAACGACATTACAGCTAGAGTAAGTACTCGACATAATGAGACTGAACATCTTATGTCTCAAACGAAGCATTGGTGATACATGCTAGACTTCATTGCTAGTCCTGGCATTGCTAGACTTCAGCAATGCTTTCAACACCGTCGATTTCGATGTCCTACTGAGCGTAATGTGTTCTCTTAATATAACTCCAACGGCACTTAGTGGTTTCAAAGTTACTTGTATGGGCGCCGGCAGCGCATCTGTGTTGAGGATAAGTTTTCCTCCTGGTGTTCCGTGTCTGCTGGCGTACCACAAGGCGGCGTGCTTTCTCCTCTACTTTTCGCTATTTTCATTAATTCCATCTCTAATAATCTTCGTTCATCCTACCACCTCTACGCTGATGATCTCCAAATCTACACGCAGGCACCTCTGGACAGAATGGCAGAAGCTATTTCAAAGATTAACCTCGATATCCATCACATATGCAATTGGAGCAAAGCTCATGGTTTGACTATTAATCCTTGTAAAACCCAAAACATTAGTGTCGGCAGCCCCAGATTAATCTCTAAACTGGACTGGGCCCAATTGCCAAGCGTTGTTTGCGAAGGTGTTATCATCCCTTACAGTGATACCGTGAAAAATTTCGGTCTGTACATAGATAAATGCCTCACATGGGGTCCGCAGATTCGAGAAATCAGTCGGAAACTCTTTACCTCAGCTAAGTCTTTGCGACGGTTACACAACTTTCTACCCGTTGCCACGAATATTTCGCTTGCGCAAACACTCCTACTCCCCATCCTTGATTATGCCGATGTTAGCTATCTAGATCTCACCGAGGACCAACTAAATAAACTTGAGCGCCTTCAAAATTTCTGCATAAGATTTATATTTGGTTTACGCAATCATGTTTCTGAGTTTCGTGCTAAGCTCAAGTGGTTACCTATACGACTTCGTCGGAATACTCATATACTGTCTCTTCTATACAATATTTTGTTCAATCCTATCACTCCTTCTTATCTCAAAGAACGTTTTCGTTTTCTTCACGAGTCACATAC
The DNA here is from genome assembly GCA_009982885.2 of Hyles vespertilio. NCBI lineage: Eukaryota > Metazoa > Arthropoda > Insecta > Lepidoptera > Sphingidae > Hyles > Hyles vespertilio. Next base: position 4,171,931 of record CM042814.1, on the reverse strand, counting down.
GAGGTCCTTGAGGTCGTCTGAGAACCTAAAGTTGAGAATGCCCGTCCACACCACGACATTTATGGATAAATCATTCAGTGTTCAAGCTGTTCGTTTGTGGAACGCACTTCCTGTTGTGGTGAGGCAGGCTCAAACACTGTCATCATTTAAAAAACGACTAAAAGAACACTTTTCTCTATAAACAGATAAACCGATTAGGACTATTTCCTCTTATTGATGATATTGGTAATATATATACATATATATATGTGTATATATATGTATGCAGGGGCGTGCACTCCTTGTAGGCAGAAATGCAGTGCTTTACTTGCCATTCACAGATATTTTATTATAACGTTCGTACGTTTTAGATGACTTTAATTCATAGTAAATAAATGAATAAACAAAATATAATAACTTAAAAACGCCTGATATTTTATAAATAGCACCTATTTGCAAATCACACAAACATTATGGTTGCCACGCGAAAAGCAAGCGGCGCTGCAAAGTAAAATAATGTACCTAATCAACCAAGTCATGCCGCCCGCCGCCGCGTCCCGCATGACATTTGTTTGCATGTGTGTAGTAATTTTGGTGTCCGTGCACAGTCGCGAACGCACACACCCATGAATATTGAAAGCCGCGACTCCTGCGGCAGGCCTCGGAAGTTCGGCAGTTGTCGGGAGTAATCGTAAATGTTCGTTGCCAATAATCCGAGTAAAATTAATAGGCAGGAATCTAATAAATCACCTATGCACATTATGCATTTTTGGTTAGTAAGGTTTTATTTGTTTAAATAGAAATGTTTTGTGTTTCGCGGGGGCCATTTTGCTTTTTTTATGAGTTTTTGCATTGTTTACTATTTTATACTTGTATGTTTGTAAAAAAAATAGATTTCTTAACGGATTTTTCATTTTAACATTTGAAAGTGTGTACATTTGACAGTTTATTACTAAGTTTCGATATTAATTGTAGTCATTTGCTTTTACTAGTGTGTTTGTTTATTTTTTCAAATGTTATTTGATTGCGAGGTTTGTGTTAAAAATGTATGTTTATCAAATGAATGAATGAGGTGGCCGAAATCTTGCGTTTATTTACATCGGGATAGGTATAGTAATCTCAACTAACCGGAACCTTGAATATGTGAAAATTGAAAGCTGACTAGGTGAGTTTTTTTATTTTACTTATTAGAATTTCTTCCTCCGCGACGATCGATCGCTGTTTTGTCTGCGTTGCCGTAGAAGATGGACATGAATAGAAGTACATCTAAGACTTGTTATGTTGGCATGGTTTCCGACTTAGAGATCCGTCGCGTGGCTGTGGCTATGCTAAAAAACTATAAAAGAAAAAGTTTTTGTGATCGAGTATTCCGCCGCATACCCAGTGTCATAATCCTGTGCACGCCGCTGTATGTATGTACGTATGTTTATTCGTCTATAAATGTATATAAGTATGTATATGTAAAATACTCATGTATGTGTATATAATATGTATGTATATGTGGTATGTATATATATAATGTATTTATATGTTTTTTATGATTTTATTTGTCTCCATGCTTTCGTTATCTTTATTTTACACTGCCCTATCTTTTTTCCTGCTCATATATCCATCCCATGGTTGTCTGGTAGAAATTGCCTTAGAGCGATAAGACCGCCATTTGTACTTTGTTGTTTTGTATTATCTCTAAACTGTTATTCCTTTTTATTGTGTACAATAAAGAATTAAATAAATTAATAAATACATGGTGTTGTTTGGTTTGCTAGTGTCCATGAGCGGTCATATCGCTTACCATCAAGCGAATAGTATGCACGCCTCGCCATTCATTGCACTAAAAAAATAAGTCTGTAATGATTTATTACATACTGACCCTGTCTGGTTTTTCTAGACAGGAACACATTTTTTTTAATTACGATCCACTTATGAAATCCACTCAGGCTTTTTGGTAAAGTGACCATAATAATTCATGGTAAGTAGTAAATACACTGTACAGAACACTTCTAGCCAATATCAGTATTAACTGGCAGACAGACTTGGTGGCACAGTTGTACTATGGTTTGATTGAACTGCTGAGGCCTCGGATTCGATTTTCGGGTCGGGAACAGTATTTTCTATTCATTATCAGCCTGAAATCAGGAATTTGTGGCCATTGCTTTGTAAAATAGTCTACCTATCACATCGTGGGAAGGAACAGTCAGCAACATAAGTCGCTACACATTTCGAATGGTTTTATCATCCAAAATAATAATTATTATCAATATCGTATCGCACTTATCGACAATGAAGACATTACTTGTTTATACTTTCCGACTATAGACTAGTAATTAGAAATTTTAATTCATAAAAGGGTTATCAAAAAATGTCATGTGTGTAGCGACTTATGTTGCTGACTGAACATACAAGGATAAACGTGGGTATCCTGGTAGCTTCTCTGCCTATCCCTTCTGGGAAAAAGGTATGAGTTTATGTATGTATATATAAATATTAACTACATAACATGTTCTCTAAGGCATACACGAATTGAGATGCTATCTCACGTCAAATTGCCCTATTGGGAATTGAATACACTTCAATTGACCGCCATACATTGCACATAATTAGTTTTCAATACATCAATACCTCACGCCAGTGTCTTGTTGAGGTTGGCAGAGACTATAAAGCTAAGGTCAAGCTTATTTCACACGTTTTATTCCATAAGGTTTAATTAATATTATCCCATGTTTTTATAACCATGTATTTTATGTGTTAAATTGAAATATTTACTGCAGAATTATTTTAATGATTATGAATAAGTATGAATAGAATGATTTAAAGAATAATTCTCCAATTTTCTATAGGTTTCCTTATCGCTCCGTATTTTTAGAGTCTTGGTATGTCCCCTGAAAGATTCCGAGACCTATAATAAGGCGTTCTTGTCCACTTTAATAAATAAATGTTACTAATACTATAAAAAGAAGATTTTAGTTTTAACTAATGAAGACTTTATTATTACTGGTGGTAGGTCTCTCATATGTAGAGGCCGCCTGGGTAGGTACCACCGCAAAGTCGATTTTTCCCGCAAAACAGCACTGCTGTGTTTCGGATTGAAGGATATTGTAGCCAGAGTAACTACTGGACATATTGACGCTTAACATCTTATGTCCCAGGATGGCGAGCGCAGTGGAATCCCAAGCATTGCATTGTGATTCAAGGAGTTGATTGGTTTTGCTACTGTTCATAAACAGTCGGGTCGCTTACCATCAGGTAAACGGCATACCCGTCTCAACGTTAATTGCAATTAAAAACAAACACAGTTTTTTCATACCCTTACGTATGACTAAACTGACTTTAGAATTTCATAGACGATAAGTCACTCTAGTTTGAAAACGCCATTAGATCAATGAAGCATTAAAAAACAAATAATAGACACAATTATACATTTTATGACTTCATAACAACAGCTAATTTCACAAACATAGTCAATTTCTAATGTTATAATTAACTTTTACTGTACTTAAATCATTGATAGTACAACAATACCTCTTTATTCTATACAATTGTGATGAAGCGTGACTTAAAACGAAAGTCCAAATAAGTGAGACCCCCGAAACTTTTCAAAACAAGCTAGAATTCGTTTCCATGCTAAAACACACTACTAGCCGAGAGATCTACATATTATGGCTGATTTCGACATTTCATGTTGACATTACGTATTTTGAAAGGAATTTGATCTCTATCAATTGTCAAATATGTAAAAAAATATTAAATGATTTAAATAATGATAAATGATTTTGGTAAAAGTAGAATTGATTGTTTCTACTTCTACCAAATTGAATGTACTTCTTTACTATCTCTGAAGAAAAGTGCAGTTTTATGAGTATTATGGAGAGTAAATATTTGGCCATAACAAACGCAATTGATGTCTCCTGAAATCATCCTTCCCTCATTAATCGATAATCACAAAGCGTACGTTTTCAATATAAATACCTGATGCTTCAATGAATTCCACGAGATAAATAAATTATGGATAAACTAAAAATAGCACAAAACGTAACACAAACTTCATTACAATTGAAAATAAACAGTTTCAATGAAGGCCGCGTGAGTCATTCAGTCACGGACTAATAATATGGAAGCAAATAATTTAAATCATGCTATGATGCGGTTTAAGATTTATGCATTCGGTTATTACGTGTTAGTGAGATCATCTATTACATAGGAATTATAATTAGTTTATTTTCTGAATAAACATAGTAGTGAAGTTAGAAACACACTATGTACATAGCAGTAAATCAAATAATTTAAAATTATTTTAATATTATCATTTATAATAATTTTAAATTATTATACTATCAGCAGGATTTACCAAAGTTGTTGTTAAAAATCTTCTCTACAAAGTAGGATTCAATGATTTGAATAAAATCAACTAAATATCTTTATACTTAAACCTATACCGTAAACAATATATCACTATAAATATGTCTTCTAACAAAAATAACCTTGAAACAAAACCAAATTAAACAACAAAAACAATGCAAATTGAACCTCATTAAGTACATTTACGCAACTGCACATGACATTTTAGAAATGTCCAAACCTGTATAATCAGTTGATTGCTATGAGTACACGTAATAAGAGTCCATTCGCTATCTCGGTCACAATTGTAGAGGTCGTTGCAGGCGCATATACCACGCTGCGCACATCACTACTGTATTTTTGTTATTTTTATTTTTGAATAATTTAATTATATATTTTTTAAATATTTTTGAAAATGTTACTAGTGTTATTAAGTGCTGTGATATTAGCTGTGCAGGCGCAGGATTGCAAACCTTATGGAAAAGAGGTATGTATTAGATTTTTATGTAATCCTGAACTCAAGAAATAAACGAAACTACGGTAGGAAAATTAATTCCGTCTCTCTCTCTCACTTTTTCTATAGTTTTGACAGGTGTTGGTAATACTCAGCCTATGGCTCAGTCCGTATTTCTATGGCAAATATGAAATAACTAGTCATGAAATTAATTTAAGCAACATATTTATTGTACAAGCTAAATAAATCAGAGCACAATATGTTCTTCTGTATCAGCCAATATACGTCCCACTGCAGGGCACGGGCCTACTCTGCAATCAAGAGTATGATTGAGAGTGTGTAGGCCATATAATTCACCTTACTAGCCAAATGCAGGTTGGCAGACTTTTACCTTTTACCACAGAAATTCTTATAAATCGCCATGGTATGCAGGTTTCCTCACTATGTTTTGTAAATACGAGTAGTTAGGTATTATATTGATGAATATGTTCTTAATTATATCATACTTATAGTTTGTAAAAGGTTTGTCTTATTCTATCAGCCATTTTGATTCATTTAGGGGATGCTGCAACGTGATTTTTCTATTCATACTCCACTGTACTCTACGTCTCACTGTAGTTGGGTACGTAAAAAAATTGCGGAAATCTCTCACGCAAATTCTCATTTTATTTTCCTTCACCACACCTTCATTACTTCCTGGTAAATTTTATAATAAACAAATATCTTATATTTTACATATTTTCCTTCCTTGATAAAAATACATTTTACACATATAAAAGGTAAAACATACAGGGATTCGTGGATACGTGACGTGCGCGTAGAAAGCGGTATACAGCAAGTAAATAGGTGAAAACGTGTTGTTTACAGTGTGGAGACCAGGAGCAGTGCTGCGGGGGATGCTGTTTCTACGGACAATGTATAGATAGTGAGTAGCTCTTTATCTGTTTGTTTAGAAAGAAGAGAAAGAAAACGCATTTTGTCACACAAGACTACGCACACAATCGTTATACTCGCATACGTCGCATTGATACGACATGTTGTGTGATGTTACCTTTACTGGTTATATCAAGACTGCTACCGAAAACGAAGCCGGGTGGTGACTAAAAATACAATGCAACTAAAAATGTCGCAAAAAAACGCGACAATTCTTTTTAAGATATTTTAAAAATTATCATTTTTGTGTGGTAAATCCATAGTTTATGCTAAAATAATAATTTAAACTCTTTCATTCCTTAGATTCTTTATAAATAAAAGGGTATTTACACATATTTACAATATTATGATAGGTAAAAAAATATTTACCACCCAAATACGCAGATATGAAAAAAATAATAAAAAAGATCGTCGCTTTTTTGCAACATTTTCTGTTGCATTGTGTCTGAATTCGCTTAAACTACCACCCGGCTTCGTTTTCGCTAGCAGTCTTGATATACCCTGTATACTTATTTTTATTGCAATGGCGAGACGAGCTTATTGTACGCCTGATGAACGACGATGGTGAACTTGGTGAACAACACCTTGAATTACAAAGCAATGCTTAGAATTCCACTGCGCTCGTCATCCTGAGACATAAGATGTTAAGTCACAATTATGTCTGGCAACACTGTGTTTTAATCCGGAACACAACAGTGCATTTACACTGCTGTGTTTGTACGTTTACCAACAAGACACTACGCACTCATTCGAACTCAGTCGCGATATTTTTAAATTATTTACATTAATTCAACATCGCTTTTAAACTTACAAATGCGGGCTGTAAATTATGATATTACCCGCATTAATTAAATACGTTCACAAACATTACTTTTTACTCATATCGTCAAATGCAATCCACTGGCACAGTAGAATTATAAGTCCTCACTAATATTTCATTCTTCCGCAGCCTACAGATCGTGCAACCAATCACCAGACGTGTGTGACGACCACATATGCAGAGGAGAAGAGAACTGTGTCGCATATATGCCGCCGGAATGTCCAGGATGTGAACCCATACCCATATGCAAAATTACGTGACGAAAAAGTATATTTAACAGGACTATAATTTAGTTGTGAGTGATGTAGAGAGCACTTCACAGTCAATAATAAGTGTGAATTCAGTGTAATAGTATGAAAGATGATTGCCCGATCATAATAATAAAATTTATTTAGTTTTATTTAAAATTTATGCAATTTAGACCAAAGCGTTAAAATACGTAACTCGCAAAATCCTATTAAAACAATGAATATAAATATTAGAAAATTCAAAGTAAACGATATTAATTTTAATACAAAGAAGGCCGGCGATTAAAATTCAAACTCAAGGATAAAAGACACTAATTGTCTGTCTGAAGAGCAAAAACGAAAAAATTACGGATACTGGGATATAATTAGGCAAATTGGAATCTCTTCTATGGAGGTATAAAATGAAAGGAAACTTGATGAAAGGACCGTTAAGGAAGTTAAACCTCATTTTTATTATGGAAAAGAAAAGAAAAGAAAATTTTTAAAGAAAAGAAATTCAAAGAATTTTTTCCATCCATCATCATCATCCATCAGCTAAAGGAAGTCCACTGATGAACATAGGCCTCCCCCAATGCACTTTCCGCTACGTGGCCTCCATTCGAGCACTTTCCGACCCCATCGGTCATCAGATCTCCGCGCTATGTACCCTGCCCATTGCCACTTCAACTTGCTAATCCGGTGGGCTATGTCGGTTATTTTAGTTCTCCTACGGATCTCCTCATTCTGATTCGATCTCGTAGAGAAACCCCGAGCATAGCCCTCTCCATAGCTCGTTGAGTGACTTTGAGCTTCCTAATAAGGCCCATAGTGAGAGGGCACGTCTCGGTGCCGTAAGTCATCACTGGCAACACACAACTATCGAAGACTTTCGATTTAAGGCACTGAGGTATTTTGGACGAGAAGACGTCGCGTAGTTTGGTCAGGGATGCTCCTATCTAGTGGTCATGGCCTGTCCTAGTATAGGTGCTACGAGTACGCGACCTCGGCCCCCGAGCAACTGCAGTCACCTTAACTTCCCGTCCGTGACTGCAGTATCCACTCCCTCAGGCCATACTCTCCTTTTCTATAACATCTTCTACCCACAAATCCTATTTCCTTTCCCCGGTCAATGTCGGACAGCAGCGTCATTAACGCCAGTCCCCTACTGCGCTCGCCAACCCGCCTGCCAAGCGTGGCGAGTATTGGCAAATACCCCCACAATGGAATTTTATTATATATTTTAAATATATAAAATGGAATAAAAACTCTTATGATTGAACGGTGTATAATCACTTATAGACGAAAAATTCCAATTTGATGGGCCGGCAACGTATCTACAGAGTATATCAAGACTGCTACCGAGAATGAAGCCGGGTGGTAGTTTTAGTGACTTTAGACGCAATGCAACTAAATTTTGTGCAAATATAGCGACGATTTCTTTTTTTTTTTTTTGCTATCTTCGTATTAGGGTGGTAAATACACAGTTTTTCCTCAAATAATAGTGTACATCCATTTATTTTTAAAGGCACTATGGTACGCAAGGGTTTCAATTATTATTTTAACAAAACTATAGAATTAACACCCAAACTCGAAGATATTAAAAAAAAAATAGATAAAAAAAATCGTGTTTCTTTGCGAAATATTTAGTTACATCGTGTTTGTAGTCACTAAATCTACCCGGCTTTGTTTTCGTTAGCACTCTTGATATACCCAGTATAACCCAAATTTTGTGGATGTTCATAAGCGGCAGTGATAGCTTACCAGCAGACCTGTTTGCTCGTTTACTGGACATATTGCAAAAAAGAGCCTATTGCTAACATATTAACTACTGAAGAAACATCAACAAAGCCTCAAAAAAATCGACTTTTGAATATAGTCCTCTCAGTTTTCAAACTACTGAAACCAATCTAAAAAATACTACTTTTGTAGAAATATACCATAGCTTTCCTAATAAGCGTAGAAATGTTGAACTGATTTTTTATCATATGTGCTCAACATAGGCATTTCACTATTGGCAGGTCTCCCATATGTGACAGGTACCACTGCAATGTCTATTTCTAGCGCTAAAAAGCAGTGTAAATGCACTGTTGTGTTCCGGTTTGAAGCACGTTGTAGCCAAGGTAACTACTGGACATATTGAGACTTAATATCGAACATCTCAGGATGGTGAGGGCAATGGAATTTCAAGCATTGCTGTGTTATTCATGGTATTGTTTTGTCTTGCTGCTGTCCATGAGCGGTCGTAGCGTTCACCATCAGGCGAATAGTAAGTTCATCTCGCCATTCATAGCACTAAAAAAAGAAAAAATACATAGCCCCCCATCAACATATTTTCAGGAAACTCTTGAAAACGACTTGCATAAATGTACCTATATTCGTTTTTACATATTCTGTATCAGCCCATATAGGTCCCACTGCAGGGCACGGGCCTACTCTATAATTGACAGTACGATTGAGAGTGGTTAGGCCATATAGTCCACCAGACTGGCCTAGTGCGGGTTGGCGGACTTACATACCATAGAATTTTTTATAAATCGCTATGGTATCCTCACGATGTTTTCCTTCACCGTTTTAGTGCGTGGTGATTGACTATTAATACACACATAACTCCGAAAAGTCAGAGGTGTGCCCTGGGATTCGAACCCGCGACCACAGTGAACATGTTGGCAGTCGCGTCTAGTCCGTTTACCAACAGGCCACCACGCACTTACATATAATATATACAAATGTTTCTGTCTCTAAAACACATCATTAAAAGTAAAATTGTTTGTTTTTTGTTCTATTAAGCGGAATATCTTAACATTGTCCCACTTACCAGCGAAACCATCTCGCAATACGTCACCGAACGACAGGTCTTTTTTCTCAGTCTCAATTCTACACAAACGCTGTCTAGCAGACTTTTTATTATTACGAGGTTTTCGACACTTTCCTTTTATACCCAACCGAAAAGAAACTACTATTTACTTTAAATGTTTTGGCCAACGTGTGAAAAAAGAAATACTAGTAAGCTACTTTGATTTATTACAAAAAATAAATAAAAATGAATTAAGAAAACCACCTGAACAGCATAATTTCCCATCCACCATATTCAAGCGGGAGACCAAATATGAGAACCAAAATAGAAAAAAAATGCTATATACAAATGCATTCGAGGGATAGGTCAACGTCGGATGAAAAAAATACGGATTAAATTTGTTTAAGTGCTAAAGGAACAAGCTTTAAATGCCAAAAGTCTTATATTTTATTCCGGGTCCACCGCTTCGCACTTAATATAAGGTATTAAGAATAAAACGAATTGTGGGTTCATTTCCCGCTTAGGGGAAAACGTACAAGTCAAAATTATATAAATATTATCTTTTTAATAATTGTTCGTATCAGCATTCAGTTCATATTTTTCGACGTTTTATAGCTTGAAAATGGACTCCAAAGATTCTGTTACATATATACATTCATAATACATTACAGGCGAAGCTAATAAAAGTGTGTCAAAAACAAGATCCCCAAAAAGGCCCTATGTAATAGAATTAAAACACAAACAATAACAGAGGTAGACAAGGAATGAAGTTACTTTGATTGCAATATGTATGCCGCGACTCAACGGCAACTTGCCTCAGCTGGGGAGGGCCGAGGAAAATATTAGCTTTACAACTGCACTCATTACAGACCAGAACTCAAGTGTAGTGGAAATATGCACATACGGCTTGCTGACTTAGTTTCTACGACCCTGTTTGACCATATCAAACTCTTTTTAACACGCTTATTAGTTTCCCTGACAGCCTCTGGCGCAGTCGGTTGGACACCGGCTGTTAAACGAGAGGCCGGGGGTTCGATCCCTGAGTAAATGTTTGTGAGGTCCACAAGTATTTATTTTGGGTTTGGGCGTTTGTGAGGCCGAAATGTCTCTCGTAGTTTCTGATACCCATGACACAAGAATTTAATGTTCTTAATGTGGGGGAAGGATTATGTATGTGACTGTTGGGTGTATTTTTTTTATTTACTAATCTCGATAACTGGGATTTTACTAAATAACATCGGATTAGTTGCATTAAGGTATGATTGCAAAGTAGTAATTTTTCTATTCGTTATTAGCTCGGAGTCAGGAATTTGTGCCCGATATGGCGATAAGCTGGCACTCTATTATATATACGATTGTGATACGGTTTAGAGGACATAGCTTTTGTAATATATAAATAAGGTTATGGTATTTATATCAATGAAAAACACACTCTGAAATCTAGTCTCTATTTTTATAACAAGTAAATATATACTTGGAAGGGCTACAAACAAAGTGACAAAGAATGTAATTTAGCAATATAAACTAATAAATAATAAAAACGGAGCTGGCCAGCTCTTTACTAAAGAGTTGGCTTAGATTAATTTTTGCATTTAAAATAGATAAATCCAACAATAGCAGCTGAAGTAACTACTGGACATACTAAGACTTACCATCTTATTTCTCAGGATGGCGAGCGCAGTGGAATGCCGAGCATTGGTTTGTAATTCAGTGTTTTATTTTGAGTTTGGTTTTGCTACAGTCCATGTGCGGTCGTATCGCTTACCATCAGGCGAGTGGTGCTCGTCTCGACGTTCATAGCAATAATTAATCTTATTAAAAAATTTAAATATGTAGTATCTAAATCTTGTCAAGCGAAAGTTATTTTCTGTTACACAAGAAATACCCAAAATTCGTCTTCCAAAGTTCCCAAATATCCGTACTTCGGTCGAGCGTGAAAGTTACAAACTCTGCCTGATGTGAAATTAATTTATACGGCCGCATAATCGCTTTACGTTAATAAAGATACGAATACTTCGGTTTAAAGGATTTGTGACGGACGTGGAGTGAATAGGCTGACATGACACGCGCAATCATTTTATATATAGGTATTTCAGGGTGTACATATTTTTAATAGAATTAGGTTTATTTACACGGGGAATAAATAAGAGTATATTTTATGTAGTATAATGTGTTTTATACACGGAAAACATATTAATGTGTATGTGGCATTGTACGCGGAATAAAATCAATTGAAGACACTTTATTATGAACAGTAATTAATTTTAATCTAATTTTAATATGTAGAACATTTAAATGTAATAATCATTTGATCCGTGGTGCTTTACAGAAGGCTTCTCCGGCTATAAAAGTCTTTAAGTGAGGTTATTTACATCTTTAATTTGTTTTTTGTCTTTTTTTTTTTTTTATTGCAATGAATGGCGAGACGAGCAAGCCGTTCGCCTGATGGTAAGCGATACGACCGCTCATAAACAGTAGCAACATTCCACTGCGCTCGCCATCCTGAGACATAAGATGTTAAGTCTCAATATGTCCAGTAGTTACTCTGGCTACAATGTCCTTCAATCCGAACACAACAGTGCATTTAAGCAGTGTTGTTTGACGGGAGAAATAGACATTGCGGTGGTACCTACCCAGATGGCCTCTCACATATGAGAGACCTACACCAGTCACCCGGTTTGTCTCGAACGAATGTGGACAATATTTAATTTCCAACTCCTATTAATTTATCTTCGTGATTGATCTCGTTGCCGGTTAAACACAAGTTAGATATTCCCGGAGAATCGCCGAGCCTCAATGCTCGGTGTCACTACAATGCGTGTCACTGTTGATCCTGGCTTACACGAGTTGCAGTGGTGGGTGTGAAGGCGGGACACTCTCCAATAATAGTAATAATATTTTATGTTAAGACGCTATGGTACAGAAGAGTTTAAATGAGTTTTCAGCAAATACCTACTATTGATTTCCCAAACACAATGATATTTAAAAAATCACAAAAAAGAATGTCGCGTTTCTTTGCGAAAATTTATTGCATTGTGTTTGTAGTCACTAAAACTACCAACCGGCTTCGTTTTCGGTAGCAGTCATGATATACTCTATATAATTTATGTATCTTTTTTCTTGTCCAAAAGTTCTTTAATAAATAAAAAGAATGCTTAATAAATCAGTCTACAGAAAATGTACATAAATATAAGTTGGCATTCCGCAAGACAATTAATCTAGCAAACAATATGATCAATAAACAGGCCGCAGAACTGAAATTAATTAAAGCAACCTTAGTTCTAAAGGTAGAAAACCCTTTGATCGCTCACTTCGGTCTTTGTGGAATTTCGTGAAATATACCAAGATCTCGTGCCGGTAATGCAAAACTATACATATATTAAGCAAAACTTAATCACTCACGACCTTATTTATATACACGCTAATCAAGCATTTACACGAAAATTAGTTAAATCATTGAAATAAACTGCACTGCCGTGTCCCCAGATAGGTTTTATGCAAAAACTTCCCCGAATATATTTTTATTTATTTATTTATTTATTTTAAATCTTTATTGTACACATAAAAAAAATACAACATACAGAAACAAAAATTATAAAAAGTACAAATGGCGGTCTTATCGCTTAAAGCAATGTCTTACAGACAACCATGGGATGGATTTAAAAGAAGGAAAAAGAGAGGGCAGTGTAAAATAAATAATTAAAAGTGAGGAAACTAGATAAAACTCATACTATCTATATATATAATCAAAACATAAAAATACACCAAAATAACATACATACATAATAAAAAGCATAAATACATACATATATAATACTACAAACATATACATATATAAATATATAATAAATACAAATTTAAAATTAATTAGAAGTAGGAAATAATATTATCTACTAAAGTCTGTTATTATTATTTTTGTTAATTATGAAGAAATTTGAAACTTACAGCACCCTCTTTGTAATTAAACTAAAGATCAAAATAATGATTTGTAAACAACACATTAATTATTATAGAATTTTGTTGGTTAGGCTGTTTGCAAGCCACGGTTTTATAAGCAAACTTTCAACCGAGATAGAGTTTCCTTAAACATTTGCTTCGCTAATTAAGCCAAAAACAACTCATCAATTTGCTCCAAATCTGCCTTAAATTGTCGTTCACTCTATTCACGTTATCTTTGATATTTATTTTAAGCAGTTTAATTTACTCTACGAGGAAGAAAATTAATATAATAAAAATAATAATAAATACACCCAACCCGCATAGTCCTGACACCCCACTATGATCGAGTCTTGTGCCGTGGGTATCAGGAACTACGAGAGACTTTTCGGTCTCACAAACACCAAGAACCGAAACATTTTTTTTTTATTGTATTGAATGGCGAGAACAGCATGCCGTTCCCCTGATGGTAAGCAATACGACCGCTCATGAACAGTAGCAAAAGCAAACACCTTGAATTACAAAGCAATGCTTGGCATTCCACTGCGCTCCCCATCCTGAGACATAAGATGTTAAGTCTCAATATGTACAGTAATTACTCTGGCTACAATGACCTTCAATCCGAAACACAACAGTGCATTTAAACTGCCGTTTGGCAGGAAGGATAAACATTGCGGTGGTACTGACCTCGGTGGCCTCTCACATATGAGAGACCTACCACTAGTTATACCTGTGGATCACACAAAATATACCGGGTATATCAAGACTGCTACCGAAAACGACGCCGGGTGGTAGTTTAAGCGACTTTAGACACAATACAACAGTAAATGTTGCAAAAAAAGCGACGATATTTTTTTCATATAGTCGTTTGGTGGTTATTAGTGTAGGTATTAGAATAAGCACTCACTTCCAGGAACTAACTATTGTATATTTTGTAAATTAACACTTAATACATTCACAGACAGAGTAAAATTATAATTATGCGACTCGGAACGAGATGTGCTCGTGACGAGAGATGGCAGACTATCCTCTTCATCCAAATAAACCGACCCTTTTATAAGACTGTTATGTATTGATTGCAGCTACCTCGAAAGAGGCCGTAGAGTTTTCTGCACGCGTCGGGGTAAGTTCGCTGATCTGCGCAGGTGAGTTATTTTCCATGACTTTGTCAGCTATTGCGGCTAACTCTTCCAAGTCCTTTGCAGATGTGACGATGAGTACTGCTCTGACAGATGCCGGTAAGTGTCCTTGCCATAATATTTTTAATGTGTCATTTTCTATTTTGCCCCTTGCTAACTCCTTCATTCTTCGTAATAATTGGCTGGGTTTTTGGTCACCTAGTTCAATTTCCGATATTAATTTCTGTATTTGTCTTGCTTCAGATTCTTCGTATATTTGCAAGAGTCGGTTTTTCAGTGTTTCAAACTTATTACTCTCCGGGGGATCTGCCACTATGTCTGCCACTTGTTGAATCACCTCCTTTCCAAGTTTTGCCACCACCATAAAGTATTTGTTGGCGTCGGATGTTTTCTGTGGTGTTAATAACGCCTCCACTTGTATAAACCACAGTCTGGGATTTTCTGGCCAAAAGTCTGGAATTCTACTTGTCACCGACAATGTAGAGATGATTGATTCTTCCGCCTTGGGTACTACGGTCGGATTTTGCACGGTGTACTGCGGGTTCATATTTGTAGCTTACGTGTTCACTGTTCACTGTTCTTCGATACGTGTTGCCTTGACGCGATCGGGGTCACCACTGTTATGTATGTGTGTGACTGTGTGTTAGATGGAGAGAAAATGAAACAACGAGCTTCAAGCACCGACTGACTTTATTGTAACACTAAACTTATATTTATACATGTATTTTGCTGACTGCACATGTTGTGTCCCCACAAGACTACCCGAATGTGGATCGGTGGGGATAAATCTTACAGAAAATATATTTAAGCCATAAAATAGGGTCTATCCTTTCAACTAAAAATTAAGGTCGGCCCAAACATCTGGGCTATTGTCCAAACAGAAAGGTTTACCCAAACATGTGTACTATTGTCTAAAAAACATAAATTTGTTGCAAAGGATTACCGCCACTAAAGAACTTAACTATAATAATACAGTTTTATTGCCCCGGCATGAACGGGTCATTACAATTAGGAAACAATAATTTAGAACAGCATCTTTTTAACTAATATTATACAATAAGGTACACAAAAATTCTTACTTAAATAAAACGACTCGCAGATGTTTTATGGTTAAACATCTGCAGTCATATCTTAAAATGAAATGCGTGTTTAAATAATTTTCAAATTACAAATAATAAGCGTGTTATTTTATAAGCTAAATCTAAGTTGGCGTATTGCTACCGCCACAGTCGTATTTGGTTTGTAAAACATTTTTTTTTTCCTAAAATAGTGTATACCCTTTTATTTATAAAGACTCTAAGGTATAAAGGAGTTTAAATTATTATATTAGAAAAACCTATCGATTTTCTACCCAAAAATGGTGATATTTAAAAAATGATATAAAAAATTGTCGCGTTTCTTTGCGAATTTTTTAGTTGCATTGTGTTTGTAGTCACTAAAACTACCACCCGGCATCGTTTTCTGTAGCAGTCCTGGTATACCCGGTATGTGTCTCTGTACGGGGATCAAACCCGTTCTTGTTTCACAGTCAGCATCTAACAAACTGCGCTATAGAGGCTGTCAAAGATAAAATGCATAAACTAAAATTGTTTTTAATTATAAGAAAGCAACGCGGCGTCGAATAGTCTCGCACGGATTGAGTGATCTGCATCCCATATATCGTTTGGAGCGGCCACGAAATGTTTTATTGATGAGTACACCATCCCATACGACTGAGGGAATAAATTACTCGCCACTACGAGGGGTCAATTTATTGATCTACACGAAAGGGATGTGTTTTCATGAAAACAGGAGTTTTGAGTTTTAGTGAAAAAAAATGGACGACGCTTTTTATTATTTTCATTTGCTATTTGTGTTTAAAGTTCTTTATACTCTTTGCTGTACACCTCAAGTTATAAAGTGATTAAATATAACAAATATAATTAAAAAATTACAATGTATGACCATATCGCATTGATAGTTATTTCTTTACTTAAAAACAAATTTGCCTTTTACAATTTTGTTTCGTCTTATATCATAATATTTTTCTTGTATTTATCGCGTTGGTATTTCCGTTAATTGTGTTTCTGATGTGACTCCTCGTAAATTATAGTTAAATCATAAAATATTTAGAAGCCCTGACAGGTTACGCTTATGATCTTAAAAATTATAACAAAAGTAAACACCAAAAAACAAACGGCTGTTTAAATACAAAGAAAAGCCCCGAAACACTTACCTCTTCTTCTTCTTCTTCTTCTACCTGGCGTTATCCCGGCCCGTGCCAGGGTCCGCCTTCCGGCAAATTCTCCTCCATTTCGCCCGATCTTCGGCATCCTCAATAGTAAGGCCATTGACCCTCATATCTTCCTTGACGACATCGAGCCAGCGCTTCTTGGGTCTACCCCGCGGTCGAGGTCCGGGAATATTGAGGCTCAGGCATACATTACCGACGTACTCCTGCGGTTTCCTTAGGACGTGACCATACCATCTCAAGCGGGATTCCTGGAGTTTATCAGCCACATCGCGGACACCAAGACTGCCACGGATGTGCTCGTTACGGATTTTGTCCAAACGCGTAACGTTGCACATCCACCGCAGCATCTTCATCTCCGCGACGTGGACCTCCTGGACGTGCCGCTTGAGGGCAGGCCACGTCTCAGAACCATACAGGAGCACCGGCCGCACGATGCTTTTATAGATGAGACCCTTGAGCCTCATCGGCATCCTGCGGTCGCAGAGTATGCCCGAGACCTCCCTCCACTTAGCCCAAGCAGCGCTTATACGGGCTTTGACGTCAAGGTCGATGTCACCGGACTCATGCAGTACGGACCCAAGGTACTTGAACTTGTCCGTCTTCACGGCAAGTTCGTTCCCTATCACGATGCTTTGGGGGTCCGTACTCCCGCAAGCCATGTACTCGGTCTTCGCCACATTTAACTTCAGACCACCGCTCTCGAGCGTCTCCTTCCACCGGTTGACCTTGCGCTCCAAAAATCGCCGGTCCTCCTCCACCAGTGCAATGTCATCGGCATACATCAACAACCAGGGCGCAGGGTCCTGGATGTGAGACGTAATGGCGTCGAGCACAACACTGAAGAGGAATGGACTCAGCGCCGAGCCTTGGTGCACACCGACATCAATCGGGAAAGGATTCGTATCGCCAACGGCGGTCCGAACGAAGGACTCGGATCGGAGGTACATGTCTCTGATAATGTCCACATAGGCTTCCGGTATCCCTTTCACCCTCATCGCCCACCAGATTGCCTGTCGCGGCACACAGTCGAAACCCGAAACACTTACCAAAAAAACGAATTACTTAATAGACCCAATTTTTTTAACAAATTTGCAAAAATACAGAGGCCATATATAAAGTTAGGCTTTGTTTATTGGCGGAAATTTCAACACCAACTGCCCGAAGAAAGGCAAGGAGTACTAATAAACATGTAAATGAGGCAGAAAAGTTTGCTTTGTCAAAATCTCAATTAAAACCGCCGCCCGGCGATCATTCACTTTGCCTTCAATAGGCTGCCCTTAATACTAAGATGTAGTACTGAAATTAAATTTTGTCAAACCGCGAGACAATCGCAATCGTAAACATGAATTCGATGGAAAATCTTAATTTGAAATCTCTTCGGGGAATTTGAAATATCAACGGCACACGGCTTTGTTTTTTCGTTTTGTTTTTATTACAGTATTTATTAATTATTACAATTTTAAAGTGCTTATTAATTTCATGGACATTTATAAACTTTAAGTACGTTGTAAAACAAATACGCAGGTATCAAGGTCGTAAAAGGACAATCACTATTACGTGACATACCTTGACTAGGTGTTTTGTGAATATTGTATATGGACATGGAATGAAAATATCAGTCACAGGGCATTCATTTAAGTATTATAAAATAAAATAAATAAAAAAGCCTTTATTCCATTTTCCTTTGTTTCTATTACAATTACTTTTTTTATTTTATTTTTTGACATTTATTTGTTAGTGTTTGTTAGTTATTTGCTTATGCTTATAGTCTAATTGTTAGGAGACTGTCCCACCCTCACACCCACCACTGTAACTCCTGTGAGCCAGGATCAACAGTGGCACGCAATGTAATGACACCGAGCATTGAAGCTCGGCGAGTCTCCGGGAATGTCTAACTTGTCTTTAACCCGCAACGAAATTAATCAGAAAGTTAAATTATTCGGAGGAGTTGGAAATAAATTATTGTCCACTTCCCTCCGTGCAAAGCGGGTGACAAAACATTGAACTGAAGAGGTAAATAACCTCGCAAAAAGACTTTCACAGCCGGAGAAGCCAGCTGTAAAGCACCACGGATCAAATTATTATTACATTTAAATGGGACCTATTATGTGAACTGTTATGCTTGATTCCAGTAATAGGTATGGCAAAAACGCCGGAAAGCACGGAAGTTCTTTCTAGTCTCTACAAGGTCCATGTAGTATACGACTCCAGATGATATCTGCATACTATCCAGCATAGTTTTACGCTCATTCTGCCAAAGACTACACTCCCAAAGTATATGATGCGCGGACTGCTCATACTCGCAATTAGGTGTTGAACATGGGCACGCAGGCGATTCAACAAGCTTAAAAGAGTAAAGTTTAGACCTAAAGTTACCATGGCCCGTGAGAAACCGTGATACGCAATAATCGACATCCAACCAAGTCTTTGTCAAACGGTCACGAACGCAAGGAAAATATTGATATAGATGTCATCCCTTCAAAGATACCTCCCATCTATTTTGCCATTCATCTAATAGTTCGCTATATACCACTGAATGCGGTTTAAATAATCTATCAATTTTTAAAAGTTCACGTGCGGTTAAAAAACTTTTATCCATATTCTCCCTAGTAGAGTAATACATGGCGGCGCGACGTTGCACCTCCATATCGACTGGAAGTACACCCGCCAGGACAGGCAAAGCTTCGGTACTAACAGTTCTATATGCCTTACACAAGAATATCAAGGCCAAGCGTTGACTCTGGAGCAGTTTTCTTCGCACAGCGCCGATAGTAGCCCTATCAGCCCATACGGGAGATCCGTAACAAATACATCCTAAGTAAGTTGCTCCATAGATGATTTTTAGTGTATTGAAAGATAGCCCCCATGTTGATTTTGATATTCTTGTCAAAGCAAAAAAGTTGCTTTTCGACTTTTCCCCGACGTTTTTAATATGTTCAAGAAATGAAAAATTCCTTTCCAAAATTAAACCAAGATAACAAACCGATTCTTTTTTCTTAACAGTGATATTATTAAATTTAAATCGCGGCGGTGATTGTAAACTTCCTTTTAAAAGTAATTGGAACGTTTTATGTGGTGCAAACTTTCAGCGATTTCGATGGCCCCAATCACATATTAATTTTAAACACGCGTCTGCACTATTTTCTAGTCCCGACCTACTGTTTGATTCTATGAGCAAAAGGCCATCGTCCGCATATCCGGTCAAAGAACACCCTGACGGTAAGGGAATCGTAAGAAAATCGTCGAAGCCTAAATTCCACAAATAAGGACCTAAGACTGAGCCTTGTGGACAACCCATCGTCAGTGGTTTCGACACGGCATAGTGTCCAAGTTTAAGTTTGGTTGTTCCGTGCGAGAAATACGAGTAAATAAGTGAATATATATTTTTAAAGCAACATCGTAATTTCAATTTAAGAAGCAGCATTGGCCACCATGCGTTGTCGAAAGCACCGGAGATGTCCAGGAAAATACCAAGTACATATTTGCGCACCGATGTACTTACCGCTCTTCTAACCGAAACTGCCGCGTCGATGGTTGACTTACCCGTAGTAAATCCGAACTGATTTTCGTGAAATTTTGGTCCACCCGGTAGCAATCGAGAAACGATAAGACGTTCTAAAAGTTTCCCTAGCGACGGCAAGAGTGTAATAGGTCTATACGACTTCGGATCATGCGGGGATTTATCGCCACTCTTGGGTATTATCCGAATGAAACCGGTACGCCATACTCGCGGAAACACCCCTTCAGCAATACATCTATTATAAACAGTAAGTAATGCATCGCCGGCCGATTTACACGCTTCTTTTATCATTTTATTGGATATTTTGTCGTCACCGGAAGCCTTGTTTAGGGGCAAAGATCGTACGATTTCACTAAATTCATCAAAGGACGAGAGATTTGAATCTGAAGAGTTCGGCAGTTCTACGGCCCACATCCTAATCCGCCTGTGGTATTCTGTGTCATTTTCAACATTATCATCCGGAATTAATGATTGTAACAGAGCTTCCGTTGTCTCCTCAATACCAGTGGTGAAGTTGTTGTCAATTTTTAAATTTTCTATATAAGCCAAATTGATCGACCTATTTGCTTTAAATTCATGGTATAAAGGAGACCACGGACCTTCACTATCTAACCTAGCCACAATTTTTCGTAACAAATTTCCTTTCGATTTTTGGACGGCGGCTTTATAATGAGATCTGGCAACTCTCAGTCTATTTAAAGCAGATGTTAATGCTTCCCCTGTAACACAACGTCTTTTAAGTCCGTTAAAACGCCTCCGCGCTCTGCGAAAAGTTCGACGTAGTTGGACTAGTAAGTCATTCCACCAATCGCACCTCCGAGTGTTTGTGATGGAACCTCGACCGATGGTAACGTCTGCGCAATATGTAAACGTGTTCGACATAATCTCAGCACAGGTTTCAGCTAACAAATCATTGCGAGTGAAGTCCCCGGCATGCCGAGCAAATATCGAGCTAAATAAATCCCAGTTGGCGCCTCTAGATTTATATCTAAAATTAAAATTGTTATGTATCGGACCCTGCGTCAATCTAGGCAAGAACTCGTACACAATCAGGCGAAGATCACTACATGACGCGTCCGGCAGGACGCGCCACCTATCAATACGGACGTCTCCACTAGAAAGTGTGACGTCAATAGAAGATTCGCCCATAGGGCTACTATAAGTAGGTGGTGCATCGGGGGTGTTATGTATTTTGAGATTCATTTCTGCGATGAAATCTTCTACAGCGCAACGTCGCTCGGTATCGGTGGAGCGATATTTGCCATACCAAAGGACAGATGACGCATTAACGTCAGCACCTATAATAATTTTATGTCCAGCGAGGGACCGCAAGACATAGCGGAGGTGATGCAGGTGGGGACCCACAGCATCTGAGTATTGAAAATAACAGCTCACAACATAAACCTTACAAATCGGACTAGACACCTCAGCGACAGCACAGTGTGACGTCATAAGGTTACGCACTGAAGTAACGGTAAGATTTGAACCCGATACAAAAATACCTGCTCTTGAGTTGTTATCGAGTTGTACTACCTTACTACGTAATCGCGCATGTTGGTATTGCTCTTGAACTAGAACGACATTTAATTTATAATCGTGAATTAACGTGTCTAATTCTGACGTCGCTACCCTATCGTTATGAAGGTTTAACTGACCGATTGTAAACTTATCCATATTTAGTTAATATTGGGTCGACAGAACTAATTGCTCGATTTTGTTTTTATATGTTGGGCACTCTTGAGACCCACAACGATGGTCATGTGATTTTTTAAATCTTTTACGGGGCGCACTCTGGCTTAAATTCCGGGTTCGATTTCTGCGGGCACGCCTTAGTTTCGTGAGACTCAGCACAAATGGCACACGTTGGTGTTTTAACTGTACAAAACTTTTGAACGTGCCCGTAATATTGACAGTTTAAGCAACGAACTACTTCTATGTCATCATTAAAACGGCATGTGGCCCAATCAATGAAAACTTTATCTTTTGTGTCCATTAAATGTTTTCGAATCTCTGAGTCTAATTCTAAGCCTATCCATTTACGACCGTTATCTAAAATCCGCCTGCGGGTTATTATAACGCACTTTGTAAAGTCATCCTCCTTTATGGGTAATTCGTCCTTGCTTGATGTTTTGACGGTACAACGCTGTTAAGAAGGCGCGGTCTTCCATGGAGGATGGCACGTCTTTAACTAAGATACGGGGACGGCGACCCTTCGGTTTTTCGAGACGCAGTCCCGCCGATTTTATCGCGTCGACAGATTATAATTTTTTAATTTGTGCCTCATTAGGCACAATTATTTGTTAGTGTTTGTTAGTTATTTGCTTATAGTCTAATTGTTAGTATGAATTAGTTTTTTCTATTGGACATGGACCCCTCCTCGGGTGAAGGCCTCCTCCAGTCTTTTCCATGCATCTCTGTCCTTGGCGATAGATTGCCAGTCCTTCCCTATAAATTCGGTTATATCGTCAGCCCATCGTCTTTTCGGTCTTCCTACCCTTCTTTTGCCAATTTGCCCTTTCCACATTGTAGTATTGATTGTCCATCTGGCGTCTGTGTATCTCGATATGTGGCCTGCCCACTGCCTTTTCAATTTTAGGGCTTGTGTGAGGGCATCTGTAATCTTTGTTTTCTGTCTGATTACTTTGCTCCTGATTTTTGTATTTTTCTTAAGTTTAGAATACTTCTCTCCATTGCTCTTTGTGTTGTTATGATTCTTCGTTTTGCCGATGTAGTGTATATCCAAGTTTGGCAGCTATACAGTAGAGAAGGCAGTATACAGGTGTCCAGTACCGTTTTTTTCAGGTTTATCGGGTAGTTTCCTTTTAGAATTTCCTTAAGTGACCAAAATTTCTTCCAGGCTATGTTTGTTCTTCTTTAAATTTCATCTTCATTGTGCGTTTTCAAAAATGATATTTTTTTGCCTAGGTATATGTAGCTGTGGACATAGTCTATAGTTTTTTGCTTTACTTTGATGGGCCGTTCTATGCTGTTTGTCATAATTTTGGTTTTTGTAGCGTTCATCTCTAATCCTACTTGTGAGCTTGCTTGGACAAGAGAGCGAAGCATATCTTGTAATTCATTTGCTGTTTCAGACAGTATAACTATATCGTCCGCGAATCTGAGATGGCTTAGATAGCTGTTGTTTATTTTTATGCCCCTAGTTTGCCAGTCTATGTTTCGAATTACATCTTCTAAAACCGCAATAAACAATTTAGGTGATAGGGGGTCCCCTTGTCTGACTCCTCTCTCAATATTAATAGCTTCCCCCCAAGATTCTAACATGACATTACTTACGCTGTGGTTGTATATGAATTTTATAATATTTATATATTTCGAATTTATATTTAATTTTTTTAATGATTTCCATATGGAATTGTGACTTATGCTGTCAAATACTTTGCTGTAATCGATAAAACCCAGATAGAGAGGCTTGTTAAATTCTTCGTATCTTTCTAAAACTTGTTCCAGTGCTTGAATATGGTCTAGTGTGCTAAATCCAGAGCGAAAGCCAGCTTGTTCTATTGGTTGTGCATTTTCAATATATTGTGTTATGCGTTTCAGAATTATAGATGAGAATATTTTGTATATGTTTGCCAGTAAACTGATTGGTCTATAGTTGTTGATATCGAGAGGGTTTCCTTTTTATATAATAGTATGATGTCTGACATGCACCACTGGGTTGGGACGATTAATTTAAGTAACAGTAATTTAAGTAAGTTTAACATTTAAGTATTATGCAATATAATATATCCTTAATTTCTAAATAATTAAAAAAAAATAACCTCTAAAGTACTTTCATGGTGTGCTAGACTGTCGTTGTTAAAATTGAGGGAAACCAGTAATTTCACTGCATTGTCGGTAAACTTTAGATACCTTGTATCTTTTTCTTGTGTTCAATGTGGCTAGTGACCGTAATATGTTATACTTACTAAACTCTATGTCTAGATAAATTCCTATTCTTTTTTCTTTCATTATTAGATAACGTAGGCAAAGGAACAAAAACAATTCTGTCTTATTTTCCATGTTTATATTACTTTAGCCGAAGTTTAGGCTTGACAATTAGTCAAGTCGGCCGTCTAGATGGAGGTTAGGTGCCAATTTGTTTCGGTATTACTCCCCCCGCACGTTCCCAAATTGGATCATATAATAAACCTCAAGTCTACATGAGATCCTAGAGTAAATCAACGGAAACTGGTATTTTAGTATGCTTATATTGATAACATCTGCAATTGCTACGATAAAGTTTTTGTAAGCATAAAACGCCTTCAAAAAAAATAGTACTGTACTTTATCAGCCCATATGTCGCAATGTCGACGCCTTCACAAATTGATGTTGTAGGTATATACCGATTTTAGTAAGGCTTTCGACCGGATTGACCACAGCTTACTATTAGTAAAACTGCAAAACGTAGGCATTAGAGGAAATCTGTATCGATGGTTTACGTCATATGTACAGAATAGATGTCAGACCGTTGTATTAAACGGATATACATCCTCCCCGATGGTTATTCCATCAGGAGTACCGCAAGGGTCCTTTACTGGGACCTCTTCTTTTTAGTATATTTATTAATGATATTTTTTCTTGCTTTCACTATTCTAAAATTCTCTTGTATGCAGATGATCTAAAAATTCTTTGTAAAATTCAAAATCATGAGAACGCCTCTCATCTTCAAGAAGATCTAGAAAGATTTCAAAATTATTGCTTAAATAATAAACTAGACCTTAATGTATCGAAATGTTTCTTATGTTCATACACCCGCAAACCTGAACCTTTATATGCTAATTTTTTCTTAAGCAAACTATTGTAACTAGAGTTAGTACAATTACAGATCTAGGAGTCACCTTTGATTCCAAGCTATTATTTGATCACCATTAATAATACAATCAATAAAGCATCAAAGGCACTGGTTTTATAATGAGGATGTCCTCAGTGTTGCGTTCAATTAAATCAATTAAAATTCTATTCTGTGCATATGTTCGCAGCCATCTTGAATACGCCTCCCAAGTTTGGAATCCTACTTACAATATTTATGTAAACCGTATTGAGAGCATTCAAAAGCGTTTTCTTAGATTCTTAAAATTTCGTAGTCAATAATTCTTTGACGGATACTTACCGCGTTGAAAACACTTTCACATGCTTCCTCTATATGAAACGAGGAATATTGCGGATCTAGTCTATCTTCTTTTTAATATAGCAAATGCATCGATTGACTGTCCAGAGCTGTTAGGTGAACTTGGACTACGCACCTATTCTAGATCACTCAGAAACTATGATCTTCTGTATCTCCCAAAAACCAAATGTAAGTACAGAAGGAACGCGTTTGTTATCAGGACAAGCAGCTGCTATAACAAAATGACTAGTGAATTTCCAATTATCGACATATTTAATACCTCCACAAATAGTTTGAAGAGATGTCTAAATAACGCATTATTTTGTAACTAATCTATAATATAACTGGTAATTGTGTGTAACAAAGTCAACCGACCGTTATGTTTAATGCATTCTGTTTATGTATATATGTGGAAACTTGTAATTGGCATGTAACTACCATAATACCTAATATTTGTTATTAGTTTAATTTAGCTGTAAGTTTCCCTAAGAGAATAAAATAAAATAAAATATAAGTCCCATTGCAAGGAACGGGCCTACTCTACAATCGAGAATTTGATTGAGAGAATAAAATAAAATAAAAGTAATGGTGAAGGAAAACATCGTGAGGAAACCTGCATACCATAGCGATTTGTAAAATTTCTATGATATGTAAAGTCTAACAACCCGCACTAGACCAGCGTGGCGGACTATATATAGTCTATAGCCGAACCACTTAAAATAAAGACTCGATAATAATATTAATTAATATACCCAACAATAAATAATTTAGTTGTGATCTTTCAGCAAAACACAAGCCTGAAAACATACTTTCTGGGTCACAACCTGCAACAAATACTTTTTTATGAATAGCACAAACTTTTATTTCGGTTTAGAAATCAATGTTTTGTTTCACAGCTCATATCTTTATTAACTACGCCAATAGTGCTGGCTAATAGGGAAGCTGGTATAAGGGAAATTCTTGGATTGAAAGTACTTTAGCCATAAACCACTTATTAGAAATTCTTGAACATGAAGGTTTTCTCCGAATGTTTCCTCACGATATTTTCCTTTACTGTCTATTTTAGGATTGGTTGTGTTATCCTCAACATACACCGACAATAAGCTGTTCCATAATTACTTACAAACTATTTCCACCAGTTGGCTTAACCTTTCCAAAGTTTCCGAGGAATTAGACTCCCACGAATACTTAGTTGATTTGTTGTTTTTCTGAATCATATTTGTAAAAATAATATTGGACAGAAGTCAACTACGGAAGTGACCACCAACCAACCAATATGTTTAAACAAGATTTTCTTCCTCGTTTTCCTCGACCTCGTCAATCGTGTAATAACTTTTTTACAATACAATAACGTCAATACAATGACGAGTTCAGGATCTTTTTGGGATTGCCTGGGTTCTGCAGCGCCTCAAAAGGTGGGGACACACTGTTAAAACGCCACGCGACGCAACACATGTTAATTCAAATCAGATTCTGCTATACTTCTACTAGTGGTAGGTCTCTCATATGTGAGAGATCGCCTGGGTTACCATCGCAATGTCTATTTCTCTCGCCAAACAACAGTGTAAATGAACTGTTGTGTTTCGGTTCGAAGGACATTGTCCATCTATGATACTTATCGTTCGCTCCTAACGTAGTCTATAGTTACGATAACAGGATCCAAACATTTTGTGGAGACCCAGGCACATTTGTTCCGTTTTTACGTACAACTTTCATTATAGTTAGCTATATATATTAGTATGTATGTTTGTATTTATTTATATTATGTAAATTAATATAATATAGCATGTACATCAATTATTATTGTTTATTATTATTATTCTCTCGCTATTTGCACTACCCTTTATTTCAATTTCACAATAATCCAGTCCATCCAAAGGTTGCCTGGAAGAGATCGCAGCTAGCGATAAGGCCGCCTATTGTAACCATGCCTTTAGTTTTTAAGTACTTGTATGTGTCTTACATTTTGGTGTACAATAAAGCATATATAAATAAAATAAATAAATATAAACTTTCGAATATTCTAGTTTCGTTTCGGGTCACAAAGGTCCACCAGGTCATATAAAATAGTACGATTTGATTTAACTTAACACGTATCGTGTCGGGTCGCTCGGCGTTTCGTTTCAGTAGTATGTCTCTAGTCTATGTTTGCGCTAGCACACATGACTTTCATATTTTCATTCGCAAAAGAACTGCTTATTTTTTCGCCTTAAGAATTAAGAATATTCTAAAAATGATAGAAGGCAGCAGCTTCTTTTGTCCAACATTCAATACATATCTTAATAAGGGAGAATTCTTATTGCTCCTCTGACGGGTATACTTTGAGAAGGCAATATATGTATAATATGATGCGTGTAATAGTGAATGTCTTCTACTAACATACATTCAAACATATTTTGTAAGTGTGTAAACATGTTATATTTGAATCATTGTCGACTGAATAAAGAAATTTAATATTTTTATTTGTGGTCCCCTCATAAATAATAAAGTTCCAATTCACATATTTTTGCTCAGACCGCAACATGTTTTGTCTTTGCCGTAGTAGTAGTTGCAGCTTTTCTTCCCAAATATCAGTTAATATTTATAAAACTCCCTGGTTAAGGGCTCAATCATTTAACAATCATCAATCAATATTAATCATTTAAGAATTAGGCGTAAATCTAATTTCTTAGTTATAACCCGAGGATCGGAGCCGTATCTACTCTAATTTATTATACTTTGAAGAACTCAAATTATTAATACTTAAAGATCGACTGCCTCGGTGGCGTGGTTTTACTGCGGTATGGTTACAACGATGAAGTCTCGGGTTCGAAACCCGGGTCGGGCCAAGTGATATTGGACTTTCTATTCATTCTCTGCCCGGAGTCAGGAATGTTTGCGCGATATGGCGATAGGCTGGCCAATTATCACGTCGTTGGACGAAACACACAAGGCGAAACATGGTTGTACTGGTAGCACCTCTGCCTACCTCTTTTGGAAAAAGGTATGAATTTATGTATGTAGTAAGCTTCACGAACTAAATTTTTGATTACACCTTCAAGCACACAGGCGTAGGCATTACCAAGATTATATATTAAAACTTGAAGTAACCACATACAAAGCAGATATTCAATGGATTACCATCGCTCAAACCAGCATATTCGTCTAGAATATTATTATAGTTTAATACATAATTTTAAGACCTCGCGAGTTCCATACTCAATATATTTCCACTACATACAATTAAAACTAAATTTTATTATCACCACTATAAAGTAGGTTATACCTTATACGTCTTACTCTACTTACAACCACAATATGTTTCTGGCAGTAATTTATTTGGAAAGATTTAAATAAGCTCTATATATTACGAGCGGCATCTAGCCGCCGGCGAATTGGATAAATATTCAAACCATTTCCATAATCGCGTATGAATTTTATAGGGAAAATTATTGGTTCACAAACGAGCGATTTCATTACAATAAAGTACGTTATTAAAATTAGGCTAAAAATATATTGCCGTATGCCCTCCGGCTATTTTAAATAATTGAGGAAAACGGCTTTACGGCCCCCAGAGGAAATGTTTATTTAATAAATAAATGGAGGTGCGTGAAATATTAAATTGTACTTAAGCGATAATTGTGTTAAAAACCTATGCTTTCTATTATCTTATTTCTCACAATGTTTTAATGATTACCGGAATACATTTTTCGCCATAGTCAGTCTTAGCTTATTGTTAAATGGATATGAACCGTGAAATCCTTGTTTTGAACCTTAGGTTAGAAATCAGATTATTCGTTCGGGAAATCTTACATCATTTGTTTATAAGCAGTTTCTAAGTTTGTTCACCACGGCGACTAACTAACCTGTATCAAATTTGGGATAACTAAGCTCGACGAAAGGTGGGTGACACTGGTCTTAAATGACGTGTGTAAAGCATGTTGCAAATCAAACTGTGGCGGTTCCAATACGCCAAATTAGATTTAGCTTTTAAAGCGGTTGCAATACGCCAGCTTATATTTAGATTTTAAAATAACACGCTTATTATTTGTAATTTGAACATTATTTAAACACGCATTTCATTTTTAAATATGACTGCAGATGTTTAACCATAAAACATCTGCGAGTCGTTTTATTAAAATAAGAATTTTTGTGTACCCTATTGTATAATATTAGTTAAAAAGATGCTGTTCTAAATTATTGTTTCCTAATTGTAATGGCCCGTTCATGCCGGGGCAATAAAACTGTATTATTATAGTTAAGTTCTTTAGTGGCGGAAATCTTTAGCAACAAAGGACATGGCCAGTTTTTGTATGGCGCTGTGCCTAGTACTTCGAATCTCGTCTACATCAATGAGTTTTGCATTGTTGATGTAAGGTTTGTTCCAAGATTATTACAGAAAAGTTACAAAGCCTAGGAAGTTCAGGGTTTTTAGATATTTACAAAAACACATCTTATTTTTAGGTTAGGTTTTGTAGGTTATCTGTCAATTTATTGAATCGAATAAAAATCGTTAACATAATAATTTGTCGTCGAATTTGGAATTTATTTTATGAGTTATATAATACAATAAAAAATAAAATACATTAAAAAACACGCCCGTGCCCTGCAGTGGGACGTATATAGTTAATTGTATTTATTCATGAGTTCCAAACAGAATATACACCCTAAACATAAATACCTCACTTGAACCTTTTTTTTAACGAGAGTAAAGCTCCTTTAGCCTTTCTTTCTATACTCGGAGGTGGATCGGAAGGGGCATGTTGGGGTCTCCGGCCTTCCAGCCTGGGACGCGGGGACAGTAGTCCGCACTGCGTAGGTGTTGTATCCAGGCTGGGTCCCTACCGAGATCTAAGAAGATCTTTTGCCTGAACCTAACTAACCCTACACTAATATTGACTCTTGTGTGGTGGGTATCGGGAACTAAGAGAGACTTGTCGGTTACAAAAACACCGAGACTCGAAACAAATACCTGTGGTTCACAAATCACATTTGTCTCGGTGCGGGAATCGAACCCGTGACTCCGTTTCACAGCCGGCGCGGCGTGAAAGCTACGGGCAGCCAAGATTACTTGCATTCCTCCCACACATAGCATAATTATTTTAGTATCAATACATAGGTGAGTGGTTGCTTAGGTAATTGATGTATGCCAAAGGATGAAATAATTTAAAATGATTTTTTATAATATAACATATTTATTATTAGAAAATACATTAACAGTCTACGTGGCTCAGTTCATTATTGGGTATGGATATATCTTCTTTGTGCATGATATTGTCTATGATTGACTCGATTTCTTCTCTCAATGTATCATGGTGTCTATTAGCCTTCATACAATCGGGATGGCAAATATCATTCATTGTTATTCCCTACAATAAATAATTGTTTCTTAGTATTGCTTCTATATATTTTTTTCTATATGTTTATCTAAGATTTTAACACAAATCATTATCAATATTAATTCAAATCTTTAACATATCATATGGTTTTTTTACTATTATATACTAAAACAAGCAATATATAATGTTTACAGAATTTTAAGTGTGCCTTAGAAATAAATATTTATCTAATCAAAATGAGTATCTGATATGATATTCCAAAAGAAAAATTCTCCGGAAGTGGATTCTCAGCTTCATTAACATGATGTCTTTTATTCTTGATCGATCATAACCAAAACATATCATGTTATGGCCCAATAAAATATGTAGCTTGTGAGGTTAATAACAGGTAGCAGGGATGACAAATATGTCCATGTGCAGGAAGCTGAAAAAATAAAGTTAATTATACAAGTTTAACATTATTAGCATAGCACTGCTTAGGTGATAAATATTCATTTTTAAATACTAATAACTTCAATAAAACATTATATTGTGGAACATAGGTCACAAAGTGTTTATTTGTTCATCTATGACCCGCTACATTGGCATATTATAGGTTAAGGGTGACGGGAGTTAAGTCTAGGTTAGGTTACTTTAATTGGGTTTTCTTAGGAATGATGCATTACCTTTTCATGGGAGTGGTACCATGGAACCCCTCCACCCTCTCCCAAACTACTACTCTGCCTAACGATTCTATATTATACCCATTTATGAGAAAAGTGTATGTATTTGTATGTAAGCATAATCAATAAAATTCATTTTTTATGTTTTATAAGTAGACCAATGTAGGTACCTGAATTGATATCCATCGTGTAAGAATCCTTCAGGAATGAACTGATATATGGAGCCAAAATGTCTTATCCGTCCGGTTGCTATTCCACAGTTAATACACCTCATCGTTTTATTGGGTTACAAAACACTACAAAAAATAAGAAAACTGGCAATTTGAAATCCTGTAGTTCAAGTATTTTTTTTACACACGGTTCACACATATTCTTTTAAGCACAAAATATACACGGAAACGTATTTTAGTTGTACCACAATATAAACAAATAAACAAAGCATGGTTCCTGTCAAGCAACTGTCAAGTATTTTACTGCAGCGTTTAGTTGTTGCAATGAAAATGTGTAAAAATGGGAATAATATATGTATAAGTATATACGGCAAACATTGCTTTATATATATTTAGTATTGTTAATTATTATGACATATTATCTACTTATAGATTATTTTTAGGAATATTTTAGAAAAAGTTATTATTTTTTTCCTACACTTGCTTTACTGCGAACGAAACGTTTATGCGGGACCAACAATGGCGGAAATGGGTAGGTATCAATGCAGAATCTAATTAAACTTTATTTTACTCCCTAAACTTCTACAGAAATATGACATATTCTTAAATTAATAGTTGATTTTTTATATTCATTCAATTATTGTCTTGTTTTTGTACATGATAAAAAGTAACTAGGCAGAAACTGTCCAGGTCATTTATGTTTTTTAGACAATAGTACACATGTTTGGGTAAACCTTTCGGTTTGGACAATAGCCCAGATGTTTGGGCAGACCTTAATTTTTAGTTGAAAGGATAGACCCTATTTTATGGCTTAAATATATTTTCTGTAAGATTTATCCCCACCGATCCTCATTCGGGTAGTCCTATAAAAGGGTCGGTTTATTTGGATGAAAGGACGGTCTGACATCTCTCGTCACGAGCACATCTCGCTCCGAGTCGCATAGTTATAATTTTACTCTGTCTGTGAATGTATTAAGTGTTAATCTATAAAATATACGATAGTTTATTCCTGAAAGTTAGTGCTCATTCTAATACCTACACTTATAACCACCAGAGTGGTGACCCCGAATCAAAAAGAGTGATTTGAGTGTAGTGTATTAAAGTTAAATTGTAGTACGCGAGTTTTCCGTGGAAGAGACATTGTTTTTGAATAACACATCAGAAAAAGTGAGCAGTATAATGAACACCGGAAGCGTTAGCAAACAATCTGCCCCGGAGGTTGCGTCGTGTTCTCCACATATACCAGAGTGCAAATCTAATGATTTAGAAGTTTGGTTCGCCATAGTAGAAGCTGCGTTTGCTGCCGCCCGCATCAACTCGGAGAAATTAAAATACGCAATGATAATACAGAAGATACCAGCTGACATCACAGACACAATGCGTGATGTCATCTTAAGCCCGCCCGACGACGCTCCGTATACAACGTTCAAGGCGATTTTGATAAAGCGTTGTGGTACATCGGTGTGGCACAAACCTAGCTGGTGAGAATATGTCGTAATCTACTGTCCGTTCACTTTGACAAGGACGATTGCCAACAGTCTTACAGCCCATCCTAGCAACTGTTAAGGACCAACCGTTGGAGAAAGCTGCGGAAGTTGCAGATGCAGCATTAGAATACTTGCCAATGCGTTCAGCTATTGCAGAGGCCGAAATTCGTCCTACTTCCACCAAACAAGAGGAGTCGGTATCGGAAGACATGAAAAGATGTACGTCTGTTTAAAAGACGAGATTGCTTTGCTACGTCGAGAACTCAACGATCCCACTTCACGTGTGCAAGTGCGAGATAGAAACAGATCACGATCTCGCTCACGTTCCAGAGGCCGCGGTCCAAGGCCACGCGATTTATACTGGTATCACTGGCGGTTTGATACGAAGGCAACAAAATGTGTTCCACCATGCAGCAAGGCTATGGGAAACGCTCCGGGCAGTCGTTAATGACGGCTCACGACTCCTGCCCTAAGAAATCACGCCGCTTATTCGTCTATGACCGAGCCAGCAAAATCCAATTCCTCGTGGACACCGGAGCTGACATCTGCGTGTTTCCTCGTCATCGTATCCAAGGCCCGCATAAAAAGTCCAACTACGAGCTTTCTGCGGCCAACGGGACAGTGATCGCTACATATGGAATTGCTAATTTAACGTTGGACCTTGGCGTAAGGCGAGATTTTACTTGGAGGTTCATAATAGCTGATGTCTCCAAGCCAATCTTAGGTGCTGATTTTTTGGCATATTATGGACTCCTACCAGATCTGCAACGTAGACGTTTGATAGACTCCACTCCACCCTGCTTACCTACAAAGCGGAGATAACAGAGTGTCAGGAACCAAGCATCAAAGTCATTAATGGCTCATCACCATACCATGAGCTTCTGCAGGAGTTCCCAGATATTATTCGTCCGGATGGCACACCTAAAACAGTAAGCCACAGCACAAAACACCACATCATTACGACTCCAGGCCCACCAGTTGCGCACAAACCCCGTCGTCTTACTCCAGACAAGTTGGCTGCCGCTAAAAGAGAATTCGAGGCGATGTTACGACTAGGATTGTGTCGGCCATCAAAAAGTCCATGGGCTTCTCCACTACACATGGTTCCCAAGAAAGGAGATGAGTGGAGACCATGTGGAGATTATCGGGCACTCAATAGTCGGACAGAACCCGATAAATACCCGGTACGACACATCCAAGATTTTGCACAAGGACTGCACGGGAAGAACATTTTCTCCACTCTTGACTTAGTAAGAGCATTCCATCAAATACCAGTCGCAGAGGAAGACATACCTAAGACAGCCATCATTACTCCATTCGGACTCTTCGAGTTTATTTACATGACTTTTGGATTACGTAACGCAGCCCAAACCTTTCAGCGCTTCATGGACGAAGTGCTACTGGGATTGGACTTTTGTTACGTGTACATTGATGATATTTTAATTGCATCGTCATCACATGAAGAGCACCTCAAGCATTTGAAAATTGTTTTTAATCATCTTAAGAAATATGGCGTCGTCATCAACCCCAGCAAGTGCATCTTTGGTCAAAAAGAAGTTCGTTTCCTGGGATATATGGTAACTGCAACTGGTACTCGACCATTTCCAGACAGAGTTGTCGATATACAACGGTTTAAATTACCAGACACAGTCAAAAAGCTACGTGGATTTCTCGGTATGATTAATTTCTACCGCAGGTTCATACCAGATGCAGCCGCAACTCAAGCACCGCTTAACGACCTACTCCAGGGTAACCTTAAAGGAAATGCTCCTGTGCCCTGGACACCAGCTACTACAAAGGCTTTCGACGCGTGCAAGGAGAGTCTCGCGGAGGCTACCTTGCTTGCTCATCCTCAGCCCGACGCACAGTTAGCATTAATGTGTGATGCATCGGACTACGCCGTCGGCGCAGCGCTGCAGCAGTTTGTGGATAATCATTGGCAACCACTGGGCTTCTTCTCGAAGAAATTGAGCCCCACCGAGCAGAAATATGCAGCTTATGACCGCGAACTCCTAGCTATATATCTTGCTGTCAAACACTTCAGACACATGATAGAAGCGAGAAAGTTCACTATTTATACTGATCATAAGCCCATTACCTTCGCATTTCGGAAGAAATCAGACCAATGCTCACCACGCCAATTTCGACACTTAGATTTCATCAGCCAGTTTTCAACGGATATTCGTCACATTGCTGGAAAAGATAACCCTGTCGCTGATGCATTGTCTCGCGTAGAAGAGCTCGAAACAACTCTAGACTTCAAGGCACTCGCTGACTCGCAGGCGGACGACGAAGAACTTCGAAAATTGCTAAAAGAAAATACGTCTTTGCAATTAAAACGTATACTGATTCCAGGCACGGACATCCCCGTAACCTGTGACGTATCAACACAAACTGTTCGACCATTCATCACCACGCCGTTTAGGAGAATTGCATTCAACACCGTCCATCGACTTTCGCATCCCGGAATCAATGCTACAGTCAAACTTATGACCCAGCGTTATATTTGGCCGTCAATAAACTCCGATTGCAGAAGATGGGCTCGCAGCTGCATCGATTGTCAACGTGCGAAGATCTCCAGACATGTATCTGCCCCAGTTGGATCATTTGCTTCACCGACATCCAGATTTGAGCATATCCATATAGACATAATCGTAATGTCTATATCTGAAGGTTACAGGTACTGTCTCACAATGATAGATCGTTTCACTCGTTGGCCAGAAGCAATACCACTCCAAGACCAGGAAGCAACAACGGTGGCTAAAGCATTCTACAACCATTGGATCTCACGCTTTGGCACACCATTAAGGATCACATCTGACCGTGGTAGACAGTTCGAGTCGCACCTGTTCAGGCACCTCAATCAACTGGCAGGCACGACGCATTTCAAGACTACGGCTTATCATCCGGCGTCCAACGGTATGGTGGAACGTTTTCATCGTCAGCTGAAGGCGGCTATAAAATGTCATCAGGATACACGGTGGACTGAAATTCTCCCTACCGTGCTGCTGGGCATCCGAGCTGCTTGGAAGGAAGATTTAGAGGCTACGGTCGCCGAGATGGTATATGGTCAGCCACTGCGAATTCCAGGAGAGTTTTTGGTGCAACAGACGACAATCACCGACAGTAACATGCCAGTTATCTTGATCTCACTGAGGAACAATTTAATAAACTTGAGCGTCTCCAAAACTTTTGTATTAGATTTATATTTGGATTACGCAAATATGATCACGTCTCCGAATTCCGTAACAAGCTCAAGTGGTTACCCATTCGGTTTCGCCGGAATACCCATATTCTATCTCTTCTTTATTCTATACTTTTCAATCCCCATTCTCCCCCGTATCTTAATAACCGATTCGAGTTTCTTCATGATACGCAATCAAGATCCCTGAGGTCATCGGAGAACTTAACACTTAAAATCAAAGTGCATTCCACTAAATTTTATGACAAATCGTTTACTGTACAAGCTGCTAGGCTGTGGAATTCATTACCTGTCGCAGTGAGGCGGGCAGAGTCGCTGCCCATATTCAAAAGATTGGTCAAACATTATCTTTCACAACTAAACTGAAGACATTGCATGTATACCGTGTTTATTTATATATATTCATATTTATATATATATGTATATATATACATTTGTTGCTATGGTTATTTTATGCATAATGTTGATACATGTTAGTTATAATATTTATTTATGTATGTGTTTATGTTTATGTGGGTATATATATTTATTTATACAGGGAGCTCAAATAAATGGCGCACTTGCTCAGTTGGGTACAAGGGCATAATATTAATATCGTAATAAAAAAATAATATTTGGAAAATACCTATCCGTTTTGAAGTTATGACCGTTTAAAGTTTTAAGTTTAATCACCACTTTTTCGCATAAAATCAGTTGGAATGGATGAAGAACAAGATTTAAACACAACGCATTTTTTCGTTTCGTCGTTAATTGAACGGTTAACGAAATATACCACGAAAACCATTTTTAACAGCATCAAAACTTTCTTAAACTTCGCTTTAACAGCTGTTTACACATGAGTAAGGTCATGAACTCTTAGCTATATAATTTATCCTTCTCTAACTTCAAAAAAGGATATTTTTTGTTTCATTTCAAATAAATCAATCAGTTAAACAGGGACGTACTTAGATTTAAGCGTCAATAAATTAACAACATAATAACTTTAGGTGCAGTTGCATCGTGAATGGATTGACTATTTTGTTTGTCATTATTTTCCTTAGTGTCACAAATCCAAACTGAAAGATACCAAGAAATCACACTGGTCATCGCTTAAATCATGTAAGATTGCGAATTTAATTATAATTAGAAAAGTTTTGGTAATACCTACATAACATTTAAATTTTCTAAATAATTTAGATTCATTGAAAAAATAATCTGATGACACTGATTAATAAAAAATAATATTTTTAAAATGATGGCCCAATTCGGCCCTATTAGTCAAAGGAAGCCGCCGGTCATAGTGTACTTTGTCGGATCCAACGCGGCTCGATTATTCTTCCTTTGAGGTCGCCGCCGCCGTTTGTGAGTGCGTGCCGAAAGTGCCGTGAGTCGCATAGTTATAATTTTACTCTGTCTGTGAATGTATTAAGTGTTAATTTATAAAATATACGATAGTTTATTCCTGAAAGTTAGTGCTCATTCTAATACCTACACTTATAACCACCAGAAAACACTACGCAGAAATTTCTAATACCGGCCAAAATGAGTTTTTCGAATCCAACAGCCACCGAATTAAAATGAACTGACAATAAAGCCTAGAGTTTCATGGTTCATAGATCGTACACGCCTAATATCATATAATGAAATATAATGAGCCAGTATATTTAACGTTGATATTACAGTTTACGCGTTATATGTTTTACTAGCGGTCGGGCCCGGCTCCGCCCGGGTGCATACACGTTTTAAAATGGCGGTCAAAATGTTTAATTCTGACTATCAGTTTAGAATATCGACCAATCTGACCACGAAAAACGAACAAAATTTCCTCGTATTTGCTAGAAATATCAGTACTGCTTTCCTCCTATAGGTCATAGCGTAATGATATAGCCTATAGTCTTCCTCGATAAATGGACTACCCAACACTGAAAGAATCATTCAAATCAGAGCAGTAGTTCCAGAGATTAGCGCGTTCAAACAAACAAACAAACTCTGCAGCTTTGTAATATTAGTATAGATGAGTGCGTTACTTAAACTTATGCCAAAATTTCCTATCAAAATCGCAATAAATTTCATTCTCGCACGGCATTGAGATAATATACTAGAGGGGACACTGCAAACAAAATGTTTGTAACAAAATGAAGGGTACATTCTATTTCTGTCTCTGTCACGCCTACGAAGTAACATATCTTCCCTCTCGCTTCAATGTGTACCCTTGTGCACGCACAGATTTTGTTCCCGATGTCCGCTCTAGTATAATACCTCAATGTCGCACGGCCACCTTCAAGTACAATGTGGTAAAGAACTTTAAGATAATATATTTTGTATTTTTAAAAAACGGTTCAATTTCCGTGAACTCTTGAACGATTCTAGAACCGCTTGTTCATTTGCCTCCCCTGCCAAAAATCTTCAATCAACGTTCCAATCCAATTTATTCTTACGGCTCTGCAGTTAGAACAATTCCGTATGTATGTTAATTGGAAAATAGATGACGTTCGGTATTTGAATTTGCATGTCAATTGTCAAGCAACAGACTATAGAGTATACAAAGCAAATTCAAAACCGAACAAAAGAATAAATTCTATGTTCCATTTTTAAATCCATCAAAAGAATCTTTCAAACGGCTTCAAAAGCTGACGCTGTTAAGAGGCGAACGTATAGCAATTCGGCTAGTGTCAAACAGCGACGTTGAAGTCACAGCGAGTTGTTATATCAGGGAAACCACTACCGGACACGACAAAGAGCGTCCGCAATTTTCGTAGCTGTCTGGAAATTGATTGACATTCTTGATCGAATGAAGCTCAGTTTCAATGTGTAAAATTGTTTACAGGGATTTTTTTTCGTGAATTGTTCTGTGTTGTTAGAAAAGATAAATAAAACCGGAATCGCGTCTATCAGCTGTGATTTTTTTATTGCATCTTACGTTTGTATTTTCGTATAATTTCATTCAGCTACAGAAAGCCTACCATTGAATAAGAAGTAAGAACCTCTTTTAAGGACATCTAGACACTTCTCTCATGCAATTCAACTAGCGGATTCCTGCAACACAAAACTCAAGTGATACGACCCTTTATATTTTATTTTTTTTTTAAACACTTTGTACACATTAATAATATAGGCGTACTTAATGCCTAAGGGCATTTTCTACCAGCCAACCTTAAGGTAGTGCAGAGAGACGGAAACAGGTGCTTATTAATTTGTAACGAAATAAACGAGAAGAGAATATATACATATATATATATATAAAACATAAATAATAATATTTATACGAATATATATCAATTTAATTATTAATATTTACCAATATTATTATACATATACCTACATACCTTATCTTAGTAGTCCAAAATACAAGTTACATTAAATATGAGTTTGCAGCTTTAATTCATTATAATGACCTAGTGTCAGTTACTTAAATTCAATCTTCAAAAT
Organism: Hyles vespertilio; assembly: GCA_009982885.2. Classification (NCBI taxonomy): domain Eukaryota; kingdom Metazoa; phylum Arthropoda; class Insecta; order Lepidoptera; family Sphingidae; genus Hyles; species Hyles vespertilio. The sequence goes on along the minus strand of CM042814.1, from coordinate 4,132,204 downwards.
TGCTGACTCTGTTTCCACATTCCTTTCACAAAGAGAGCAACAATTACCACAACATAAAATTATACTCAAATCTCAATTGACCTGTTTTCCGAGACTTCACTGCACTCATGTAGCCTATTATAACTTTCCAGACGTCTTTTCCTTACGAATCACTGCAACCTAACATGACGGAAGGAACCTAGTTTTAACCAACTTACCTCTGTGCATGCTCCATTCAGTCTGCGTCGAAAGAGGAATAAGAATTTTCAAGCACTACTTTAACATTCGTACTATTGCTATAATTTATTTGAGTACGCTTTTAACCCAATTAAATGGCCATTCACAGTCTTGGCACGTTTTTCATCACGAGTGCATATAAATTGCATATAAAGATTCAAGATTGTTAACTTTATTTATCATATAAATTTTTATTTCCTTCTTCTGAAAACATTTTAAGAAGTGAGAATGAATTGCCCATTTTTATTACGCTTTAATTCTAGACCAGAACCTTTTTTTTTATATTGCAATGAATAGCGAGACGAGCATGCTGTTCGTCTGATGGTAAGCAATAGGACCACTTATGAACAATAGCAAAACCAAAGAACATCTTGAATTACAAAGCAATGCTTGTAATTCAACAAGCAAGCAGTGCTTGGCATTCCAATGCGCTCGCAATCCTAAGACATAGCATGTTAAGTGTAAATATGTCTAGTAGTTACTCTGGCTACAATGTCCTTCAAACTGAAACACAACAGTGCATTTACACTGCTGTTTGGAGAGAGAAATAGATATTGCGGTGGTACTTACCCAGGCGGTACATATGAGAGACCAGTAGTATCCTTCTAATTCAGTCGGAATAAAACCTCTTTAAATGAGGCTCGACTAGAAGGCCAACGACCCCGTCATACTCTTTCAATCCTCGTGCGAAACAACGCTGTTCCGAGTGGCATAATTAGCGTTTCTAGAGAGCCACTTGCTCGTTTGCCAGTCTTATGCTGTAAAGAAAGATGTCAAGTACCTACTCTTTGAAAATATATGGGCAAGCTTATCTATGGATATATTAAACCTGTGACTGCCTCGGTGGCGTAGTTGTATTACGATAGGGTCACGAATCTAAGGTCTCGGGTTTGAATCCTAAGTCGGACAAAGTGTTAATAGATATTTCTAGTAATTATCAGCCCAGAGTCAGAAATTTGTCAATCGTGGGACGGAACATACAAGGCGAAATGTGGATGTTCAGGCACCTCTGCCTACCCCTTCCGGGCAAAAGGCGTTAGTTTATGTATGTTAAACCCGTCGCAACAAACGTGCATAAGCTTATCAAACTGGGTTGTTATGAGTTATGACAGATTTGTATCTAATCCTTACTGGTGGTAGGTCTCTCATACGTGAGCGGCCATCTGGGTAGGTACCACCGCAATGTCTATTTCTCTCTTGAAACAACACTGCTTAATGCACTGTTGTGTTTCGGATTGAAGGACATTGTAGCCAGAGCAACTACTGGACATATTGAGACCTAACATCTTATGTCTCAGGATGGCGAGAGCAGTGGTATGTTGCTACTGTTTATGAGCGGTCGTATCGCTTACCATCAGGCGAACGGCTTGCTCGTCTCGCCATTCATTGAATTAAAAAAAAACCTGCTGTCTACATTCCAAGGATAATTAAATTCACTGTAAGCATCGACCATCCTTCAGTCTAGAGTCAAAAAACAGCACGTTACAACAAGGGCTGATAAAGACAAAATTCAATAACTCAACGCACGTATCTCCTCTCCTTTAATCACATTCAGTCGAATTACTCCCGCTACAAGAACACGTAAAAATTTAATATCACAGCGGGGGTAAAGAACGTTTCGTCTCAAAAATCCCCGAGGTCATAAATACTTAAAACAAAACGCCTTCTGTTCACAATATTACTGTAAACAAATCTAATAAAAAAAAACATGGCCAGGTAGGTACAGTCAGCAGAAATATCTGTTTGTTACCAAAATTTATCGCCAGTACTCACGTGAAGGGAGATTCTATTTATCTTAGTTTTACATTATCTTGTTTAGCTACTGTGTGTTTTTGAGATGATTGTACCGATCTTAAACGCTCCAACTCTATCTAATCTGTCTATATTGGATTTTTACTGTTACTTTTTACTAGTTGAGCGAAATTTTAGACAGCTTCATAACTTAAACATCAAAACACTCCTTTTTGTGTCTAAGATTTATTTGTTTAGTTTGATGTGATGGATGTGCTTGGCTAGTAGTTGTCTCCTTTCATCAAATAAGTACCATGTTTTATTATTCGTCTTTTATGCGTACTTTAGCTCAATTTTTTATATCAGTTGAAACTTGTTAGTCTTTCCTGTGGTACAAATTTATAAGTAATAAATTCAATATTTCATTTCATTTTACAGTTTCCAAATAAAACCAAATTTGATCAGAAATGATGATGACCATCAAATTCATAAATTCATTAAAACAAAAAGTGAAGAAAAATAGGAATATTTGTCGCAAACGCCACAAGAGCAGCGGGAAGCGAAGTCAACTCAAAATTCAAACATTTCAAAGTTGTATATAAATTATTCAACGGCAATCAGAGCCGTCGCCCTGCGCCGTGCTCATAAATATGTGAAATATTGTAAAAACTCCACCCACTACACACAGATATGATTGATTTACCGATTTGCAAGCGTTCTCGTACGATAGAATCTGTTCGAAGTTACTGTTCCGATCAATTTGACTCTTTTCCAATTTTGCAGTTTTACGTCGAGTTTTTAAAATTGAGGAATTGTTTGAATTGGAACTAGGGATTGGTTTCTCAATTTCTCTTCACAGTTATCGCTTTAAAGTCACGTATGCTGGCTTTAGAATATTCGTATTTGCATGAATATTAACCACCGTAGCCGAAAATGTAGTGCTCAGAGATATATCTTCCAAATTGTATAACATTCTCGACTAAAGAACGATAAGTATGATAGACTGAACGAGTATCTAATTGAGAAACAAATATTAATCGATCAACAGTATGGTTTTCGCCCAAAATCTAGTACAGCAACAGCAGCCCTAGATCTAATTACTAAAATTAAAATTCAAATCGACAAAAAAAATATAGCTTTAGGTGTATTTATTGACTTAAAGAAAGCGTTTGATACAGTCAGTCACCAAAAATTACTAATAAAATTAAACGATATAGGAATACATGACACTGCTCTAAAAATGTTCAAATCCTACTTGCAAAATAGACGTCAAGTTGTAAAAATTGACAACTTTTCAAGCTCTTCTCAAAGTATTTCTTTTGGCATACCACAGGGATCTGTACTCGGTCCGTTGTTATTCTTAATTTACGTAAACAATATAAATAAAATAGGACTAACTGGATATCTCACACTATATGCTGATGACACATGTCTATTTTACTTTGATCAATCTATCCATAACATTTTAACTAAGGCACAAAAAGATCTGAACATACTTAATGATTGGTTGCTCCACAATTTACTAACAATCAACACATCCAAAACATCATATATGATTATATCTGCAAAGAATAAACATATACCCGAGTTTGAACCCTTAACAATAAAAAAGAAATTATCAAACAATCACATAATGAAAAATACTTAGGTCTAATTATAGATGATAAATTAACATGGAAATCACACATTGAATACATTAAATCTAAATTAATATCTACACTAGGAGCACTTCGTAAGATAACTCACTGTTTACCAAAGCACGTCCGAATGATTATATATAATTCATTAGTAAAATTTCATTTAGAATACTTAATTGAAATCTGGGGGTCAGCAGCATTGACAAACTTGAATTCTTTGCAAAGAACACAAAACAAAATTATCAAAGTTTTATTTCATTACTCGTACCAGATGCCTACCAAAGAACTTTATAAAAAATCTGAATTGCTTGATCTATCTCAGTTATACAAATATAACACATGTGTTATAATAAGGAAAATCACAACTAACACTATTAAATCTAATTTGCAATTTAAGACACGACAGAGCAAATATTCTCTTCGAAATAATAACCAACTAGAATTGATTAAGCCAAGAACCAATTATGGAAAAAAAAACAATTTTGTATGAGGAGCTCTATAATAAGCTACCTAAAACTGTTACAAGCTGCGAAAATGTGAATAGTTTTAAGAATAGGCTTAAGCTACATATTATTTCTAAAAGTACCGGAGACTAAATTAAGTGTAACATTTATTTTATTTTAATTTCTTTGTATCTCATTTTAAGTGAAATATGTATTTCTTATGAGAATAAAGTTCTTTAAACCTAACCTAAGAACTGTAAAACTTGCCGGTGGATTTTTTATGTGAAATGCAGTTTCCTCATTGGATGCATTACGGTTTAAAAGTAACCATTATATAAAATTATTATACTAATCCTATACGTCCTACTGCAAGGCTCATATCTCCTTTATAATTAAGAGTGTGATCAATCCCATCTCAGAGTATTATCTCAAGATAATATTTCGTAATTCTACTCTTACATCTACTGCGCCGTCATTATAAAGAGTTAAAAAATATCTATTGGAAAACTTTTGCCTCTCGTCTTTCATAGAATCTATCGTAAAAGTATAGAAAGAAAGAAAGAAAGAAAGACGTCTTTCGCAACCTGTAAAGTGTAAACTATTACATTTTTAAAACAATGCAGTTTTGTAAACAATAAAATTACAATTAGGGTTTCTATAATGGAAAATAACCTATCAAAGCAAATAAACAAAAAATATAGAAGTGACAGTTCCCTGGCAATCCGATCTAGGTGATAAAATACTATTACTTTGCATCAAAATTAATTTATTCTTCCGTTTAAAACATTCAAATGCAAGAGCTTTAAAGTAATAAATTTCTTTAAGACGCAGCTATATATCTAAGTCGTTTACTAGCCATTTAAGCTGACTGCAGGCCGCTGGGATGAGACGTGCCCCCAGGAACACACACTGCACTTACTCAAATAGAATTTGTATAGCTTCAAATGACACGTGTGTGCATATCTATTTGTTTACTCAAAGTACAGTCATTCCATATTTAAATGTAATTTATACTATGGAATCCATCAATTGTTCGATACAATTTGCGAATTTAAGATGTACATACATCCCGACTAATATTATAAATGTGAACCTAACGCCCGAATACTGGAACACCATTCAAATAATAAGTTGCTCTTAGCAGCGCACGGCCGACTTAGCCAGTACTTTTAAGCGGGATTAACGTAGTTAAGCGCAACTTATATTTAAGTTGCGTTCCAGTATTCGGGCGTAAGTTTGTTTGTTACGCTTTCACGCAAAAACTACGTAACCGGTCATTATTAAACTTTGAACACATATTCTTGGAGGTATTAGAAGTAACATAGGATAAGTCATTTTTACGAAAAAAAATATTTGTTCCATGTCTTGGACTGCATGGACAAAATTGTTATGAACACTTACTGAAACACTTACTAAACACCTTTTGTTTAATCGGAAATTTAAATTTTTCTTAGAATTATAATTTAATAGCCTTAACGCAGAAATATGAACAGATTGATTTCCGTCAAATACATTCATGTAAAAACATCTATACATGTAGGTACTCGCACCGTCTTCTCTCTAAATTGCTTTATTGTATGGCGCATGTCATGAAAAAAAGCTATTTTATATAGAAAACAAATAAGTTACATGAAGAATATATATCCTTAACCCCCATGTACCACCCCCCCACTTCCCACCCCCCCACACTTCCCCCCCGCCCCACGGGGGGAGATTTTCGCCTCAAAGATGCAATTATCTTGAGAAGGCATTGATCAGGTCATGCCTGTTAAATCCATTTCTCACTTGGCGTACCCAATACAATGGCAATGGGTGGGGCCCACAGCGTGGAGAGCTGATGGCCGATGGTGCCAAAAAGTTCTCGAATGGAGGCCACGTAGCGGAAAGTGAAGCGTAGGACGTCCACCCACAAGGTGGTCAGACGGACTGGTAAAGGTCGCGGGACATCGCTGGATGCCTCCAACAGGTTACTGTGGAAATCATTGGGAGAGGCCTATGTTCAGCAGTGGACTTCCTTTGGTTGATGGGTAGATGGATGGTACCCAATATTAGAAGGGTCCCAGAATCCAGGGATGCGAATGTCCTTCCATCGCCATCGGTTGCTAAATAGGCCCAAATGAAACCCTAAACCTATCAAGCGTTATGGAAATCCCATTATGTATGGACCGATGTTAGTGCCATTGTGAATAATTAAAGATAAGTATTGCACTGTTTCTATATTGTAATTAGATATAAGATTTATTTTATTATTTATTTAAATCTTTATTGTACACAAACTTAACAAGAACATAGCTTAACAGAAATAATAATAACAAAGAGTACAAATGGCGGTCTTATCGCTCAACAGCAATATCTTACAGACAACCATGGGATGGATTTAAATGAAGGAGAGGGAGAGAGGGCAGTGTAACAAATAAAGAATTACTTCAAGCTAAATAATAATACTACTTAAACATAATTACTAATATACATATACATATCCATATATATACATACATAAATATATATACATACATACATAAAAATAAATAATACAAAATCATACATAAATTATAATATACTACAATTTCCAAATGATTTAATGAAAAAGAAGTAATAGTGAAGTCTGCTTTAAAGGGAAAGGTAGTGCTCTTTAATCAGTTTTTTAAATGACGACAGCGTTTGCGCCTGCCTCACCACAACAGGAAGCGCGTTCCACAACCGAACTGCTTTGACAGTAAAAGAATTATCCATTGCTGTCGTGGTATGCACAGGCATTCTCAGCTTAAGATTCTCAGACGACCTCAGGGATCTCGAATGGGAGTCATGAAGAAAAATGAATCGTTCTTTAAGATAAGATGGGGTGAGAGGATTAAACAAAATATTATAAAGAAGAGAGAGAATGTGAGTATTCCGACGAAGCCGAATAGGTAACCACTTGAGCTTAGCACGAAACTCAGAAACATGGTCATATTTGCGAAGACCAAATATGAACCTTATGCAGAAATTTTGAAGACGCTCAAGTTTATTTAGTTGGTCTTCGGTGAGATCTAGATAGCTGACATCGGCATAATCAAGGATGGGGAGAAGGAGGGTTTGCGCAAGCGTAATCTTCGTGGTAACGGGTAGAAAGTTGCGTAGCCTTCGCAAGGACCTAGCGGAAGCAAAGAGCTTCCGGCTTATATCCGAGAGCTGTGGACCCCAGGTGAAAGATTTGTCTATGTGTATGCCCAGATTGCGGACGGAGTCACTGAAAGGAATTTTGACACCTTCACAATAGACACTAGGTAATTGGGACAAGTCAAGCCTCGAGATCATCCTGGGGCTGCCGACAACAATGACTTGGGTTTTAGCGGGGTTAATCTTTAAACCATGAGCTATACTCCAATTGCAGATGTGTTGAATGTCGGTATTGATTTTAGCAATTGCATCAGTCATCTTGTCTAACGGAGCTTGAGTATAGATCTGGAGATCATCAGCGTAGAGGTGGTAGGAAGAACGAATGAGATTGGTTATGGAGTTAATAAAGATAGCGAAGAGAAGAGGAGATAGCACGCCGCCCTGTGGTACGCCAGCAGATACGGGGCACCAGGAGGAAAAGTTTTCCTCCACACGGATGCGTTGCCGGCGTCCATACAGGTAACTACGAAACCAATCAACTGCCATTGGAGATATGTTAAGAGAACGGAGCATGGTAAGTAATACATCATAGTCGACAGTATTAAAGGCATTGCTGAAGTCCAGCAGAGCTAGCACAGTCAGCTTGCCTCCTTCCATGCCTGATCTGATGCCATCCGTGATGTGCGTCAAAGTGGTAGTCGTACTATGTCCAGGACGAAACCCAGATTGGAGAGGATTTAGAAGGTTATGCCTGGAAAGGAAATCATTGAGTTGGGTATGGATCAAACGTTCTAGGACTTTGGAAAGGAAAGGAAGTATGGAAATAGGACGAAACTCAGAATGTAGAGAGGCATTGGATTTTTTGGGAATCGGGATAATATGAGCTTCTTTCCAAGCAGTGGGAAAAATCCCAGAGGAGATGGAGTGGTTTAGAATGTGGGAAATGATAGGAAGGGTTTCGTCTAAGACAGTGAGAATCATGTTGCGACTAATACAATCGCTACCCATAGCGTTCGATGACAAAAGATTGATGGTCTTCTTAACATCACAACTGGCAAATTGTTGAAAGATAAAGGAAGAACAAACGGGAGGCTGAAGGGTGGAAAGATACTTAATAGTTTTATCTTTAGTTGTCCTATCAAAGTAGGACAAGGAAGAAAAATGAAGGTTTAAGGAATTTAAATCTATGGATTTAGGAATAGAATCTTGTTGTGATTTACCCACTCCCAGTGTTTTTAGAAATTTCCACACTTTGGCTGGATCACCGTTTTCGACTGAGTTGTGAATGTATCGGCGTTGTGCATTTCTACACACCTTACTGCAGTGATTCCGGATAGTTACATATTTTAACCAGTTAGACTCGCTAGGACGACGATTGTATCTATTTTTGGCTGATGCTTTTTTTGAGAGTAACTCTTTGATGTCGATAGTAAGCCAAGGTGATGGTAAACGTTTAAGTTTAACTGGCCTGACAGGTGCATGCCTATCAAAAAGTTCAGTCAACTTGCTGTTAAAAATATGCAACTTAGTGTCAACACAATCTGTGTCAAGAAGCGAGCTCCAGTCTATGTTGTCAGCATCTTTGCGAAGATTATCAACATTTATACCACGAAAATTACGTTGCAGAAGGACTTTAGGAGAGGCTTTAGGTGGACGGATACGATAGGAAAGGAACAGCAAATCATGAAAGGAAAAAGCGTCGGCGGAACATTGTCCATGTTTGCAACTAGGTTTGGGGAGGAAACAATGATAAGGTCAAGAAGAGAAGGAGTGTTGTTGGGGGAATGGTGAGTGGCTGAAAGAGGAAGAGTAGAAAGATTACAGGATTGGATAGTATTCAAAAGAGAGGAAGAGCGATGATCTTTCTTAAGGAGACAGGTATTAAAGTCACCCATGATTATGGTTTGACTGTACGAAGGAACCAAATTCTCGAGAATTGTTTCAAGAGAAGAAAAGAAGTTAATGTGAAGCGAAGGACAATAGTAAACACCGAGTAAAAGTTATTAAGTGAGAATTCCACCTCTAAGAAAAGATGTTCGCCAGCATTGGGCGGTGGGGGTTGCGGTGATAAACTTACTATGGTATAGCGAAATTGTGTGCGGAGATAGATAGCAACACCACCACCACCTCTTACCGCGCGATCATTTCTGATGAGGTGGAATCCTGGGAGGGAGTAGGCGGAAGAAGATAGACAAGATTTTAACCAAGATTCTGAAACAAGGATAGCATGAATATGAGTACAGTCAAAACTAGCCAGCATATCGGGAAATGGGCCGGAATACTCTGGGCATTGATATGGACCACATTGAAATTCCTAGGGACGTCAGAGAACTGGCAAGAGAGAGTGTCGGCAAGTGAGGGAACACTGAGAAAACTGTCATCACTACAAGCAGAAAAATATTCTTCACTGTCACTGCTACTATTATTCTGCACATACATTGGAAAAACAAATATTATTAAAATATAAAATAAAAATTAATATAAAAATATAATAAAAATTATTAAGAAAGTCAAAAAGAAAAAAATATATATATATCATCCATCTGCCGGTTGAAAAACTAAATGTACTAATACAATATAGAAAAAAGGCACTATCACTAAAAACAAAAATCATTGTAAGAGAAGAAAACAAAACAAAATGATTAATTAAGACACAAAAGATTATGAATTAATATTGAACAATAGAAAATTTAAAAGTTATGAGAAACCAGGTAAACATTCCCCAACATAAAATATATATATTTAATAACTACATTAAAACAAAACTATACAAAATAAATCAGTTTCTAAACGAAATGCATGCGTCACAATTGACAACTGACATAAACTGTCAAACAGTAAAATTGTGACATAAACATAATTGAGGTTATGTTGTTAACATAAATAAGTGGGTGGATAAAGATTGTTGAGTGTAAAACAAAAATGAATTTTTGTACTTCATCATACATCTATATGTTGTGTGTATATGTGTATGTATATGTTATAGTTATCTATCATAAAATAAGTGCGAGGGTGTAGTGACCATAGTCTAACTGCATTAGTCCAAAGTTAGTCGTAACGTAACGCAACATGACATGTGTCAGTTCTGCATTAAACTTATCCTGGGGTCCCCAATTGCAACAACTTAGTCGTAAATTATTCGCTGCAGCGGGGTCCTTGCGAAGATTACGAAATTTTCTACCTATTCCCACAAAAATTGCGCTTGTCCAGTCTCTTCTTTTTCCTCTCCTTGATTATGCTGATGCTAGCTACCTAGATCTCACCGAAGCCCACTTTGAAAAGCTTGAGCAACTTCAAAATTTCTGCATTCGGTTTGTATTTGGACTTAAAAATATGACCACGTCTCTGAATATCGAACTAAACTCAAGTGGCTATCAATACGCTTTCGCCGGAATACTCGCATCCTTTCACTTCTCTATACCATATTATTTAATCCCACGACCCCAAATTATTTAAAACGTCGCTTTCATTTCTTAAGCAATACCCATGTACGATCTCTTAGGTCTTCAGAAAATTTGATTCTAGAAATTCCTAAGCACAACACATCATTCCTCGACAAATCTTTTACTGTCCATGCTGCTCGCTTATGGAATGAGCTACCCCTGACAATAAGACTTGCTAAATCTCTGCCTATTTTTAAGAGATTAGTCAGAACGCACTATTTGTCAGAACAGTAATATACCGGGTATCTCAAGACTGCTACCGAAAACGAAGCCGGGTGGTAGTTTTAGTGGCTACAAACACAATGCAATTAAAAATTTCGCATAGAAACGCGACAATTATTTTTTATGATTTTTTAAATATCGTCATTTTTGGGTGGTAAATCCATAGTTTTTGCTAAAATAATAATTTAAACTCTTTTATACCTTAGAGTATTTATAAGTAAAAGGGTATACACTATTATTTTAGGAAAAAATGTATTTACCACCCAAATATGGCAGTAGGAAAAAAATAACAAAAAAAAAATTGTCGCTTTTTTTTGCAACTTTTTCTGTTGAATTGTGTCTGAAGTCACTTAAACTACCACCCGGCTTCGTTTTCGGTAGCAGTCTTGATATACCCTGTATATATATATATATATATATATATATATATATATATATATATAAATAATGCCTATTTATAAAGCTTTTAGTTGTACATGATTTTCTTCCTTTCCTTTTTAATGACTATCTTCGATTTTCCTTCTCCTATTCATTCCAATCCATCCAAAGGTTGTCTGGAAGAGATCGCCGTTAGCGATAAGGCCGCCGTTTGTACGTACTTATGTTATAAGTTCCTTAGTTGTAAAATTATTTTATTAATTTTTGTGTACAATAAAGAATTATAAATAAAAATAAAATAAAATAACGTGCAACGTAATGGTCAAGGTGTTTTATTGTTCAATATTCCCGAGTTCACGTAGTACCTACGTCGGAAATATTACATATTTGACAAACACAATAATGTTGTAGCCACAGAACAGATGACTAGTTATAGCGGTTATATGATACGATAGTGGAATACGATTCTCGCCGCAAGAAACTGTATCCGTGTAAATGGCGCTTAAAGGTTAAAGGCTACCCATTAGCCTACATTGATAGATGTGTATGATTAGACTAGATTAGTTTTTAAACGAGTAGAGCCACACTATTATCAGTCATGACTCAGCATGAATGGGCAGGCTCGTCTGGGGCCGTACCACTGTCTCACAGGAGATCGACGTGGAGTGATATAACGCTGTCGCATTTTGTTCAGTGAGTAGTATTGCCGGATGCCCAATACCCCTTTCCTCTGCCCATCCTTTATCCTTCCCGCTCTCCTGTCGACTTGATGGATGGATGTTCATGGGCGGATGGGTGGATGGATGATCACTAACCATCAGGTAACTTGTCTGCTAGTTTGCTGGACCTATTATATAAATAAACAAATATAAACAGCAAAATATTTGCGAAAACCAAAACTACTTGGTAATAAATTAGCTTCATAAATATTATGCTGAGTGCAGCGACTAGCCAAATACTGATAGCACTTGCTGTAGATTTTACTAATAATAGCTTAAAACCTATCATATTTTCGTTTGTTCCACATATTTCAAAAGCATTATTTCACAAGCAAAAGCTATCCTAGGCTTATATTTTAACATAGTTTTAAAAAAAATCTTAAATTTTAGTTATAAAATGTCCTGTACTGAAAAAAATCCTCCAAGAAGTTATTCACTTCACGGATACAAATAAAATACACGTAAAAATAACAATTCTTGGAAGGGGAAAAATAATTGGCACACCAACTTCATAATGTGGTAAAGACATGTATGCTGGGCGAAAGATCGAAAAATCGTCAATGAACAAAGACCTTCTATTACCATACAGGCTCATACAATAAATAGGTCATATAAAACTGGTCTTAACCATTAGTGTCTAAATTTGACACTAATGACGTCATAAATTATCCAGCATTGGACAAGACAAAGACGCACGGCTATACGTCTTTTTAATTTGACGTAAATGAAATCATTTGTAACTTCAGTTAATTATATCAAAAACTCTGATGAATGAAAAAAAGGCTTTTTGGAAACACCACATGAGTCAAAACCTGACTGTAAATATAGCTTGTATATTATATTACGTCACTAGATTACCGCTATTCTAAATGCATACAGTTTGCTGCGTGTGCTTGCGTCACACGCAGAGGTTCGAGATATTATCCCGGAATGAAATCCCTAGTCACAGATAGATAGACAACATCTTAATGTCGACCGATGCGAATTTGTTGCACCATTCCTTTGCCCATCCGTAATGGTCCAATTACGACCATTATTTTAATACTTTCCTGGTAACCACGTGCCTTATTAATTATTTTATTCCCAACATTAGGCCTGAATATTATTGATTAATTTATACATTTATTTAAAATTTTAATAAATCACTTATGCATTCGATAAATATTCCGTTCTCAAGCATAAATTACATTTATTCCAAAAGTTTATTACATAACACGCTCCCGATGATATTACCTCCATATCGGCCACGTCTGCCTGAATTTTAATTTATTTCCGTTTGAGATGTATTTATTTGGGGAATCAAAAGGTAGGGACAAAGGACAGCTTTCATGAGTCACAGTCAAAATATTTACGAACCAATATCTCTAATTGTATGTTCTGATTTGGGATGTTTTATCGGGTTATTGACCTCGGGTTAAAATTGAAATTCAATTTTAATCAACAAAGAAAACTGGCAAATTTTATAGAAAAATTAATACACTTAGATTATTATAAGGACACAATGGAACTGAACTTTAGTGTCTATCATTTAACATTTTTTTAATTATTTCATTGGGTTCCCATTTTCAACCCGTCGAGTAGTTCTTTAGTTATTTTTGTTCTTTTTATTAAATGTCTTATTAGATGGCAAATTTACTAACGGAATTATTGACATGACATCACATGACACACAAAAATCCTACCAATTATCGGAATCAAATATTCCATTTTTCTTCTTCAGTTAAACTTTCTTCTTTTAAATCCATCGCATGGTTGTCTGTTATACACTGTTATAGATCGTTGGTTCTTAACTGGTGGTCCCTGGAAGCATCCCAAGCGGCCGGCATGCAATCCTAAGGCCAACCTCAAAAGATTTTTTGCTTGTTTTATTCACAGATAGAAAGACCCTTTTTTATTTACATTTCCTTACCTATTAACATACAACCAAACCAGTGAATCAACCGCGTGGTCGGTCAATAGCTAGACAGAACCTTTATCCAATGGTCCCTCGTTACTTAAAGATCCTTTGCAAGCAAAGTTGAAAAAGAAAAAGCTGAAAAGCTGAGAGCAATGAAACCGCCATTTGTGCTTTTTTAAATTTATTTATTCTAGTTATTTTTACACGTTTTACTATTTAAATAGTACAGGCAGACTTAATTCCTAATTGCGTTTTCTACCAGTTGACCTTAGGGTAGTGCAGAGAGATGGAGACAGGAGTATAATAATTATGAGTAAAGAAGAATTTAAAAAAGTATATATTCTGTATAGCGGTTTATTGGTGGTTTAAGTTTTTTTGTTTATTGTACATCAATAAAGATTTAAATAAACAATGAATAAACTAAGCCAAGACACGCACTCGTGTCAGGAACTCATTGTGTACGAAACTGTTGCTTCTCTAACTTTAAGTTAGTTTAACTTCCTTCCACGTTCAACTAGTAATCTCGTAGTTACTGCCATTGCTGGGAGACAATAAAACTTGCTCGGTTTCATGACAGCATTTGCCTTGTTTATTTATATTGCCTAAACTCTGGAACCTTTAAGCTGATGTTAAATTAAGAGACATACTGCAATGTTGATGGACGATATTCAACAATTTTGTCTATTATACTGGCCTGCCAATACTTTTTCACTATCTAGTGAAGTTTAAAAATAAGTATTTACCGCACTCTCCATTATTAAAGACTTAGTTTAAGTGTGATATTCTTTTGTTATTCAAAATCCTCGCTCGAAGTAGATACACGAATTTAGGCACCGCTCCCAAACCTTTACGGATTTTTAATTAAAATGTTATACATAGATGAACTAAAATAACAGTTTCATAAATCGGGTATCCACATGTTAAATAGAATCCATCATAAATAGAATACAAAAAAAAAGTAACAGTAACTGAGCGGATAACTAATACTTAAATCCGTGACCACGAAAGGTCTAAATTAATTGAAATGTCGATAAGTTACAAAATGTAACAATCCAAATCCGGGACAATATCGATAAAAACATTTTTTTAATGTGTGACATTCTCCTAAATCTAACACACAATTATAAAAATATTTAAAAAAACCCATCACTACATAGTATAAAACAAAGTCGCTTTCTCTGTCCCTATTTCCCCTTGTTTGCTTAAATCTTTAAAACTACGCAACGGATTTTGATGCGGTTTTTTTTTTAATAGATAGAGTCATTCAATAGAAACGCTTACATGTATAATAACATCCATTAAATAGTGGAGAAATATTGTTATTTTTGAGGTTTCTAATGTGATGTCGTTAATTATCAATTTTTTCCGCTTACATTGCAAACGCAGGCTGAACCCTACGAGATTTATCAAAATACTGTACTATATATTTGTACACATTGAAAAGGTCTACAGAAAACTCCGCGATGGTATATGTCTATCTCTTATGGATATCCCACAATAACAAAAACATAAAACGTACGGTAAACGGACTAGACGCGGCTGCCAACATGTTCACGGTGGTCGCGGGTTCGAATCCCAGGGCATACCTCTGACTTTTCGGAGTCATGTGTGTATTGATAGTCAATCACCACGCACTAAAACGGTGAAGGAAAACATCGTGAGGAAACCTGCATACCATAGCGATTTATAAAAATTTCAATGGTATGTAAGTCCGCCAACCCGCACTAGGCCAGCGTGGTGGACTATATGGCCTAACCACTCTCAATCGTACTCTCGATTGTAGAGGAGGCCCGTGCCCTGCAGTGGGACGTATATGGGCTGATACAGACTCTGTATGTGATAGTTGTCAAAAAATTAAACGATACATACACACATACACTGACGCCCTTTTCCCAGAAATGGTTGGAAAAGGTGCTACCAGGATACCCAAATTTCGCCTTGTGCCTATCGCCATATCGGGCACAAATTCCTGCCTCCTTACTGTTACTGAAAATAAAAATCCAATATCACTGTCCAACCTGGGATTCAAGCCTCAGATTTGTAACCGTACCGAGGCAGTCACAGGTTTAATATATCCATAGATTTCCCATATATTTTCCAAAATTAAAACCAATATCGCTTTCCCCAATCTGGGATTCGAACCTGAAACCCCAGCCTTAGAATCATATAGTAGTACAACTGCGCCACTGAGGCAGTCTATATTAAACGATAATATGTAAATTATTGAATTAAGTAGATATCGATTTAGGTGTCAGAGGCATGGATTTCAATGATATGACTTCAAAATCCAGTCCACGATTGCGGTTGATAGTTGAATTGAGATTATTAAAGCTTATATTAATTCCTACTACTATAATAAACGTCCTAGTAATTATAGAACAAAGAACCAAATATATCTAACATTTCCCAACATTTTACTCTAAATAGGCCACCGTGTCAGCTCACCGCAAACGTGACAATGCTTAATGATATCAAACATTTCAGCTCAGAAAGTTTAAACTGTTCTCTATGTTAAAACCGCGAATATCGTATTAGTGTGATTTCCTTTACTTATAAAATTAAACTTGCTTGTCTCATTTCGCGGCGGAAGGGATGCAGTAAACTGGATTTGAATGTTGCACATAGTAATAATTCAGCCAAAGGAAGTCCACTGCTGAACATAGAGGCAGCCTGCATCCAGCGACGTCCCGCGACCTTTACCAGGTCGTCTGAACACCTTGTGGGTGACGTTCTACGCTGCGCTTTCCGCTACGTGGCCTCCATTCCAGAACGTTTGAACTTGCGCACTCTAATCTCTTTATTTTGAAAAGGCTATTAAACGTCTTTCCAGGCCGCTTCCAACAGGTCATTGTGGAGATCATTGGGGGAGGCCTATGTTCAGCAGTGGACTTCCTGTGGCTGATATGATGATGATGATGATGATTAAACGTCTTTCTCGAATTTTGTGTGCGAAGGGCTATTCTCCATAATATTCCAATTAGCTGGATAAATGTTCTTTAGAGTGACGATGTTTTATTTTATCTTACTAACCTAGTACGACCCGACGCGACGGGGTAATTTCACATCCCTACTTATCCCTACATCCATCCCTATCCCTATATATTTTTGTGGATAAGCATCAACATATCGCAAAAAAAGGTATCCTCGCGGTGTTTTATTTAACCGTCAAAGTCAGCACAATCCATGAATACAAATTGAAAGAATCCACTGAAACTCGAATCTATTCATTGTAGTACGTGGTAGGGGTTCGTTTACGATCAATATTTTTTATATTCCTGTCCAATGCTTCACTGAGGAAAGCATTTTAGTAGCGGGAAGTCTTATTACATTTCAGATTGAAAACCCGATCAGCAATGTGGCTGCAGCGGTACGCAGACGGGTATTCATTTTTATGATGCGGATGTGTGTATGGAAATCAGTTTCCATGCATGCGTAAATATGGACTCGAGGGTTCGTGTTTTGAAATCAGTGTGTATTTTAGCTTCTATACTACAAATAGGACTTATTGCTATCTGTATCAGCCCATATATGTCCCACTGCAGGGCACGGGCCTCCTCTACAATCGACAGTACGATTATTGCTGTATTAAAATAAAATCATCACCTTGTTTTTTTGTAGCCTTAGCATGCATGATAAATATGGTCGTTGTACATTTATACAATAATACGCTAACGCCTGTATGTTTGATGGTGGAGGCAGAGTTATGACTGGTGTCACACACAGTTTAAAAATATTTATTTATTTGTGTATGTTTATTTATGTATCCTTTTTTTGCACCATACTTAGAACTAGTTAACTTAAAGAAATAACATTATAGAAAAGTACAAAAGGTGAATATGTGATATGTGCGAGTTTATCAATATTCTAGATATAAATCCTAATCACTGTTAATTTATAATATTTTGCAAACCGAAACACACAGCGTTATTGTCCAGCCTTGTTTTCGAACCGGGAACCTAAGTTTTTCAGACTATACGCTGCTGTTTAACAAATGAGCCGAAGAATTCACATCATATTCTATCACACAAATAAACTTTCCATCACAGGTACTGTTATAACGTTAACCGATAAACCTAATGTGGGGAGAATTATCGTAAATAATGAAACATCAACTCCACTACAAGCTGTTTAGTCTCATTAACAATGTTATTTATTCCGAGACAAACATTCGCGAACAAACACCCCTGTTTAATTTATTACTTACTGTTTACTGGTGGTAGGTCTCTCATATGTGAGAGGCCATCTGGGTAGGTACCACCGCAATGTCTATTTCTCCCGTGAAACAACACTGCTTAAATGCACTGTTGTGTTTCGGATTGAAGGACATTGTATCCAGAGCAACTACTGGACATATTGAGACTTAACATCTTATGTCTCAGGATGGCGAGCGCAGTGGAATATTGCTACTGTTCATGAGCGGTCGTATCGCTTACCATCAGGCGAACGGCTTGCTCGTCTCGCCATTCAATGCAATAAAAAAAAAAAATTATTCAGTGAAAGCTCTGTTTGTGCCAAACCCGCTAAATTTAGTCAATTTAGCGGGTTACACGTCACACAAGTTTTTAAAATATATAAATTATCACAAGGAAAGCAGACCACGTGGCCACAAACCTGGGGGGATATCCTATGAAACGATACGAACTTCGAATGTTCGGACGCCAAACGTTAAACTTCACAAATGTGCCTAGGTACTCCACAAAACGTTGGAATCCTCTATCATACGTCGTAACCATAGACTAAGTACGGAGAAAATTATGAGTATAACAGAGAATAGTATTGATTTTTACGTAGAAACTTATATCTTACTACGGGTCGAACATCCGAACATTCGAAGTTCGTATCGTTTCATTGAGTAACCCCCCAGCTCCTTGGGCTGATCAAATAAGCAAGCCACTCCCCATGACCATTTCAGAGACACTGCATCTGACGGTGGACCATCAAGCCTGGTGATCAGCTGTCCAAGACTCGACCAAGTGACAGGCGTCACGATCCTCAGCATAGGAAACGATTATAGAGAGAGAGAAAGATAAATAATCACAACAGTTACATAAATAGTCCTGACCCCTCAATAAGATCGAGTCTTGTGACGTGTGTATCAGGAACTAAGAGAAACTTTTCAGTCTCACAAGCACCCAAAAACAAATACCAAATACAAATAATAATATTTTTCTTGCGGAAATCGAACCCGCAGCGTTTCACAGCAGGCATCTAACCAACTGTGCTACGGAGACTGGCTGTAGTTTTAAGCTGAAAAACTAAGGATTTTATGTTATGTAGTAAAGTGATAGAGTAATTGTGTATCTCAGAATCACAATATGAAAAATAAAATAATTAATTTAACTCACAAAATGTAAACATTATTTAAATGTGTAACATTCGCGTAAATCTAAAGTTGGATATTAAACAGTTATCACATGAAGAATTAAATATTATAAATAACAGCGGTTTGTTTAGTAAATGGGGATAGAACATTTTTTGACAAAATATTATGTATTAGTATAATCATGTTTTTACTCGTATTTAAACTAAGACATCTCACGATGCGATTTACTATGAACTATATTAAACAAAACAAAATAAAACATTTAAAAATGTCACATCAACGCAAAGAAACGTAGAGTTCTTCAAAACACTGTACAAAGTGGTTTTAATACTTCTTTCGGGTAAAATATATTAATTAATACAGTAACAATATTACACTTTCATGTAAATGAAATTTAGTGGATACAAAGAAGATATCAAGACTGAATTACTTAAAAAAACTAAATAAGTTCACTATTCAAGAAAACGCTTTTTTTCAGTACCACAACTGTAAATCTGCCGCACATGTGTTTTTTAACTGTTAATTATTTTGAACCCATTTTTAACACACGCCATTTCCCGAAGACTACAAAGGTTTTAATTAACTGAGAAAGCGAACCGACCGCAATACAAAAACGTGCGGAATTGCATTGTACCAAAAGCGCTCAAAGTAATCGGTCCAGAATGCAGCGCTGAAATTGATGTGTACTCACATTTTTCTATCAAGTTCTTTCTGGTCATAATTTTTTGATATTGACCTGCTAAATAATAAGCACCTGCTTCCGTCTCTCTGCACTACCTTAAGGTCGGCTGGTAGAGAATGCCCTTGGGCATTAAGTCCGCCTGTACTACATCAGTGTACTAAGTGTTTAAAATAAAAAAATAAAATAAAATAAATGTGTGTTCCCTGTGTGTTCCAATGCCCTTTGGTTTAAGAGTTGCAGCTTAGTTTAAATCAAAGCAGAACACAAAAAAGTTATAACTATTAATTGATTAACAATAGTATTGGATAAGTCAATTTATACTCTAATAGTAAAATAGACCAGAACGCGGAATCGGCATACAATGTTCCGCTTAAGCAATGAATAGCAATAAAATGTTATTAACAAACTAATTAAAATAAATAAATAAATAATAAATAAATACACCCAACAGTCACATACATAGTCCTGACCCCACACTAAGATCGAGTCTTGTGTCGTGGGTATCAGGAACTACGAGACACTTTTCGGTCTCACAAACACCCAGACCCGGAAGAAATATTTGTGGGCCGCACAAATATTTCTCTCGGTGCGGGGATCGAACCCGCGGCCTCTCGTTTCACAGGCGGCGTCTAACCAACTGCGCTACGGAGGCTGTCAAAAAATTAAAAGTTATAATATTAGTTAAAACAGACAGTTCCGAACAAGGGGTCGAACCAAAAACCTCACCGTTTACAAGCCGTCACTAAACTAACAAAGCGACTTTTTAAAACCATATACTAGTACTATAAATAACTACGACGAGCCAAACCAGACAGGGAACTTTAAATTCCCACGATAACGTTTACCCCGAGTTTTACAATGTTTGCTCAGTATCCCCGAAGTGTACTTACCACAGCGGTAGCTGTTGACAGTATTCATCCTGAATTTTAAACACCAAATACGAGTGTTGTTGAAACGAGCTCTTACTCCGAGTTCGCTCCAAAGGCTTAATATAAGGTAACAGATTATATTGTTATAATTATTGTTTGTGGGACCGAAAAGTTTCTCGTAGATTCTGATACCCACAGTACAAGACTCGATCTTAGTGTGGGGTCAGGACTATGTACAGTCAGCAACATAAGTCGCTGAACACTTCACATTTTTGATAACCTTTTTATGAATTAAAATTTGTACGTACTACTCAGTAGTCGTAAAATATAACCAAGTAAAGTCATCTATGCCGAGAAGTGCCATACGATATTGAAAATAATTATTATTTTGGATGATAAGACAATTCCAAATCTCGTGAATGTGTAGCGACTTATGTTGCTGACTGTACATATGTGACTGTTGGGTGCATTTATTTATTTATTATTATTTTATATACTTAAATTAATTTATATTGTAAACTACTGGACATATTGGAGTTGAATGTCAAGCATTACTTTGTAATTCATGGTGTTGTTTTTTTTTGCTTTCCAAATGCGGTTGTATCGCTTACCATCAGGCGAATGGCATTCCCGTCTCACCAGTCTTTGCAACAACAAAAAAACGGGTTCCAAAGAAAATGTCAAGAAAGTGAAACGTGTAAAGTCAAAATGATAAAGCATGCCAAATTAATAAGCAGTAATAGAGAGACTTTCCCGCCCTCACACCCGCTACTGTAACTCCTGTCAGCCAGGATCAACAGTGGCACACAAAGATATGACACCGAGCTCCGGAGCTCGGCGAGTCTCTCAGGGACACTAGCTTGTCTTTAACCCGCATCGAAATTAATCAGAAAGAAAAAACAAAAGGAGGAGTTGGAAACAAATAGCTGTCCACTTCCCTCCGCAGCAAAGCGGGTGACAAAAAATATTGAGTCGAGAGGTATGTATCCTCTTATATAAAGATATACAACTGGAGAAGCCAGATGTATTAAGCACCACGGGATAAACAAATTACATGGGTCCTATAGTTTGAGCTGCTAAATTTGGGTCCAATAATAGGTATGGCAAAAGCGCCGGAAAGCACGGAAGTTCCTCCTAGATTCCACGAGGTCCGTATAGTATGCAACACCAGAAGTTATTTGCATATTGTTCAACATTATGCCGCGTTCATCGGACCAGCGATCACACTCCCAAAGTATATGATGTGCAGTTTGTTCGTACTCACAGTCAGGTGTAGAGCATTGATACGCAGGCGATTCAACCAGCTTAAAAGTGAATAGTTTGCTCTTGAAGTTGCCATGTCCAGTTAGGAACTGTGATACACAGTGATCAATTTCTAGCCACGACTTTCTTAAGCGATCGCGAACGGACGGAAAGTATTGATATAAGTGACGCCCCTTTGAGGATATATCCCACCGGTTCTGCCATTCGTCAATTAATTCAGTGTACGCAGCAGAATACGGCTTAAATAACCTGCTAATCTTTAAAAAGTCTCGGGATGCAATAAAGTTAGTGTCTATTGTCTCTCTATTTGAATAATATAATGCGGCGCGTCTTTGCACCTCCAGATCGACCGGAAGCACACCCGCGAGAACCGGCAAAGCCTCTGTACTAACGGTTCTGTAAGCCTTACACAAGAATATCAAGGCCAGGCGTTGACTCTGGAGCAACTTCCTACGAACAGCGCCAACAGTAGATCTATCGGCCCAAACTGGAGAACCGTAACAGATACAACCCAAATAAGTTGCTCCATAGATAACTTTCAAAGTATTAAATGATAATCCCCACGTTGCCCTTGATATTCTCGTTAAAGCATAGAAGTTATTTTTCGATTTTTCTCCGACGGTTCTAATGTGTTCAATAAATGAGAAATTTCTCTCTAAAATTAATCCGAGGTAACAAACTGATTCCTTTCTTTTAACTGGTACATTGTTAAATTTAATACGCGGGGGTGTTTTTAAAATCCCTTTTAACAACATTTGAAAAGTTTTTTGAGGTGCGAATGTTAGTCGATTTCGTTCACCCCAGTTCAAAATTAAACGCAGACTCGTGTCAGCCGAACTCTCGAGCCCGGCTCTACTATTGGATTGTATAAGTAGGAGTCCGTCATCTGCGTATCCAGTTAAAGAACAACCCGGCGGAAAAGGAATTGAGAAAATATCATCGAACCCCAAATTCCATAGATATGGACCGATAACCGAGCCTTGAGGGCAGCCCATAGTCAGCGCCTTCGATACGGCATGGTGGCCAAGTTGTAATTTGGTTGACCCATGACAAAAATAGGAATATATCATAGAATATATATTCCTAGGGCAACCTCGGATCTTTAATTTCAATAGTAATATTGGCCACCAGGCATTATCAAACGCGCCGGAGATGTCCAAGAAAATTCCCAATACGTACTTGTGATCCGAGTTGACGACAATTCTTCTAACCGATAAAGCCGCGTCCACAGTAGATTTACCTTTGGTAAAACCGAACAGGTAGGTCATGAAATTTTGGACCACCCGGTAACAGACGAGGGACAATAAGCCTTTCAAGTACTTTACCCAAAGATGGTAATAATGTAATTGGGCGATATGACTTAGGGTCTTCAGGGGGCTTATTTCCACTTTTAGGTATAACACGAATGAAACCGCAACGCCAAACCCGGGGAAAAATGCCCTCATCAATACACCGATTAAAAACTTTCAGTATAGTGTCACCCGACGACTTACACGCTTCCTTTATCATTTTATTCGATATTTTATCTTCTCCCGATGCTTTGTTAATTGGCAAAGAATTTACTATGTTAAGAAATTCGTTAAGAGATGGATGATCTGATTTTGGGGAAGAAGGTAGCTCCGAGGCCCAGAGTCTTATTTGTTTTTGGTATTCGGAGTCATTATCGACACAATCGTCAGGTATAAGAGAATTCAAAAGAGTTTCCGTGGTCTCCTCGATACCAGTAGTATAGGTGTTATTTACTTTAATGTTTTCTATATAGGCCAAATTAATTGACCTATTTGCTTTGAATTCGTGGTAAAGAGGAGACCAGGGACCCTCTCTCTCGAGGCGTTCTACTATTTTACGCAGCAAGTTACCTTTAGCTTTTGTTACCGCGGCCCTATAGTGAGACCTGGCCACTTTAAGTGTGATGAAAGCACTCGTGAGTATGTCTTCAGGAACGATTCGTTTTTTAAGCCTATTAAACCGCCTACGCGCTCGTCGAAATCTTTGTCGAAGGTGGAGTAATTTACTATTCCACCAGTCACATCTGCGGGTATTGGTTATAGAACTGCGACCAATGGTTAAATCCGCGCAGTATGTAAAGGTGTCAGACATTATTTCAGCACAGTTTTCAGCTGAGAGATCATTGCGAGTGAAATCTCCGGTATGACGCGCGAAAACAGATCTAAACAATTCCCAATTAGCCCCTATAGATTTATACCTAAAGTCAGAGATGTTGTTAAGCGGACCCCGTATAAATCCGGGTAAGAACTCGTACACTATCAGGCGATGATCACTACATGACGCGTCAGGAATAACGCGCCACCTAACAATCTGGACGTCCCCACAAGAAAGTGTGACGTCAATAGAAGATTCGCCAACGGGGCTGCAATAAGTTGGTGGTGCTTCAGGGGTGTTATGTACATTGAGGTTCCATTCGGCAATAAAGTCTTCGACAGCACAGCGACGTTCTGCATCGGTTTGACGATATTTGCCATACCAAAGGGTTGACGACGCATTAACGTCGGCGCCTATAATAATTTTATTGCCGGCAAGAGATCGCAAAACACTGCGAAGGTGATGTATATGTGGGCCGACAGGATCGGAGTATTGAAAGTAACAGCTCACAACGTAAACTTTACTTGATGGAGATGAAACCTCCGCGACCGCACAGTGCGATGTCATAAGATTACGCACAGAGGTTATGGTGTAGTTTGAACTCGACACATAAATGCCTGCTCGCGCCTTGTTATCGAGTTGTACCAGCCTACCACGTAAGCGCGCATGTTGGTATTGTTCTTGGACGAGGACTATGTCAAGATTATATTCGGTAATTAATATATTTAATTCTGACGTCGCCGCCCTATCATTATGAAGATTTAACTGTCCGATCGTAAGGCTATCCATATCCTATTTATATTGGGTCGACAGAAATAACGCCTGCAACTTCTGTTTATAAGTAGGGCAATCTTGGGAACCACAGCTGTGATCATGTGGTTTCTTTAAGCGTTTACATGACGCGCAAATCGGTTTAAAATCAGAACGGGATTTATTAGGACATATTTTTGTTTCATGTTCCGCAGCACACAGCGCACAGGTTGGCGTTTTGATAGTGCAAAACTTGTGTACATGTCCGTACTGTTGACAATTCATACAGCGAACAATTTCTAGATCATCAATAAATCTACAAGTTGCCCAGTCGATGAATAATTTGTCCTTAGTGGTCGCGAGATGTTTACGTACGTCCGCGTCTAATTCGATGCCTATCCATTTGCGACCATTATCCAAAACACGCCTACGAACTATTTTCACCGATTTAAGGAAATCATCCTCCTTTACCGGCAATTCGTTCATAATATTCTGCCTATATAAAGCGCTAATAAAGGCGCGATCTTCCATTGAGGCGGGCACGTCTTTAACGAGGATACGCGGCCTGCGGCCTTTAGGTTTTTCTAGGCGTAAACCCGCTGATTTAATTGCCTCGACGGCCTCAAGTTTCTTGAGTTGTGTTTCATTGGCAACACGAAGCACAACGCGAGACTTGGTGGTTTTCTTAACGCCCACAATTTGAAAACCGTCTTCACTCGGATTAATAGCCTTCATTAAGGCGTCTTTTGTTGCGGACGATGACGCGTAATCAGCTGACCGCTCAGCTGTCGGACAGGCAACTACGCACGGAAGCGGCACGCGCGACTGCACGGCGGGTGTGACTTTAGGGAGACGCAAACTTAATTTATCCGCGAATGATTCTTTGCTCGGATTAATCTCGCGTGCATTATGATTTTTTTCCAACTCGAGTTGTATATTCGCCAATTTCGTTTCGTTACAAGATGATTTTAACGCAAGCATAGACACAATGGCAGTTAACTTTTGAGTCAGATCCATAATCGCCGATTTATTTGCGATGTTAATACGCGAGCCCTGATCATTAACAAGTTCGTTTATTTTATTTAAATGGCATGACGCATCGCTCACTAACGCACAATAATCAAACGACCGAGTTCGCCGCTACTATTGTCAGACGCGGGTGAGAAGTTATCGCCAATACCGGGTCCGCATGGTTTTGACCTCTCAACGTTCGACAAAAGGTTTGACGGTGAGATTTCGTTAAATAAACGTTTAGGTCTCGGATTGTTAGGCGATCTAGGTGTCACATTACTTTTGCCGAAAGGGTCACCACCGCGATCCGGCGGATCATCATTATACAACGACATGATTTAACGATAAATGAAATGAAATACAAATTAAATCGTAAATAGACACTATGAAATGATAAACAAAGCAATTAGCATCAATTAACTAACGAGACGTCCGGCTGATTTGTGATTTGACCTACCCCCACTAAAAAATAAAAGTACTTACCGAGAGAAGATTCGTTAATTACAAAGAAATCCAATGTAAATCGCCAAAAAACTTACGGACAGGAACACACAAACCAACAATACACAACTCGAAACAATTTACGAGCCGGCAATCGAACTCCGAACACGATAAATACAATATTAAAGCGCAGCGCGTTTCACGTACACTGCACCAAGCGAATGCGCGGAAGGAAGTGATAAGCAGTAATAATCATTTTATTGTTTAATGACAGTATTTCGATCAATTTCTGAAAAACGCGTACATATAACTTAGCTATTGAGATTTAATAAATTCACGTCTCAGTCTAAAACAGGTGGAGCAAAGTGAAATTCGATTTTTCTATTTAGTATCAGCTCGGAGTTAGAACTTTGTTCCCAATATGGCGTTAGACTTGCTCCATCTCATATTATAGGATGCACCTTGATGCACCTCTAGCTACCCCTTCTGGGCAAAAGGCATGAGTTTATATATGTATAATAGGTTGTATATGTAACCTATTGATAATATTGTATTCACAATACTGAGATCCTAATGCGCAACGCTATAAACGCAACATTCCTAACAATGACAGTATCAGATATTGTAGTCTAACTCGTGTGATGTATTGTTTCCGTCAGCTGTCATAACAATGTACGAGATACACATGATCTGAATTCTGAATATCCCAATGGTACCACAAACGCGATATTACTAATAAGTATGTAGGGTGGATAATTGTTGTTGGTATTATGACAACTCGAGTGCCTCGGTGGCGTAGTAGTACTACGGTACGGTTACAAAGCTGAGGTCTTGGGTTCGAATCCAGGGTTGGGCAAAAGTGATATTGGATTTTTCTATTTATTATCTGCCCAGAGTTAGTAATCTATGACTGCTATAGTGTGGACGAAACATACAAGACGAAATGTGGGTGCCCTGGCATCTCTACCTACCCCTTCTGAGAAAAGGCGTGAGTTTATGTATGTATGTATTATGACAATTTTACTTACATACATATATCAGTCGTACAGCTTAACAGTGTAGGCATTGATTTAAAACTAAGGATAGGCCCTTCAGTGTATTTGGAGATTCAAAAGATAACTGTGAAAATCGCGCTGAAATAGATATTAATTAAACTTCATTTAATAAATTTCGTTTTAAACGATGATAAAAAATATCATCTTCATTTTTACTACACTTTCTGTCCTATTTTTTTCCTGTGATTAGCGAGACGAGCATGCCGTTCGCCTGGTGGTAAGCGATATGACCGCTCATACACAGTAGCAGAACCAAACAACACATTGAATTACAAAGCAATGCTTGGCATTCCCCTGCGGTCGCCAACCTGAGACATATGATGTTAAGTCCATATCCAGTAGTTCCAAGTGTATATCCAGTAGTTCATCTGACTACAATGTCCTTCAATCCGAAACACAATAGTGCATTTAAACTGCTGTTTGGCGGGAGTCATAGACATTGCGGCGGTACCCACCCAGGCGGCCTCTCACATATAAGAGATCTACCACCAATATAATACAAGTAAGTAATAATACAAGCAAGCATTTTTAAAATCGTTGCGATCGACGACTTATTTCAGTAACGCTTCAATAGAGATGTATGTACTGGAGCGCGCGAGCCACTTACGCCAGAACGCACTTCCGTCCTTTCTATAATTATGTGAATGAGTGTAGGTAACATATTTTTTTCCAATAATTCATTTGCTACTTTCGTCCCGCGTTAGTTTCGTATCTGGTCTGCCCTACACTATAATAATCATTAATTACAATAAATGCTCGACTCAATTGTTTTTCATGTGCTACAACATGCTAAATCAATGAACACTAATTGCTTCTACGGAATGTGTTCTCTATCTAATCTAGAGCTTAGTTCGTCTAGTTAAACACGTCTTAAGTTAATACGATAATACGATCTCCAGTGGGGAAATAGTTTGCCCCATCGACGGTTATCGGTTCATCGGTAAATATGGATATCTCCTAGTCTTAGTTAAAGTGCCTTTGAAACCTCTGCATAGATTTCCTGGTAAATTTTGTTTGAGTTCTGGACACTGAAATTTATTTTATTGGTAAATGGTCGTTTGGAAAGTATTTTTGCGGTTTGATATCTTGTTGATACCATATTATGAAAGAATATAGCAATCATCAAGCCATCTTCTCTATTGAAATTTGGATGTTTTTTAATTTCAATAGCCTCGCGAAACATCCTGGGCAGGAAACGGTGTTCTTTAGCGAGGACTTGGGGCTGGTCAATTACCTCCATTACCTCCGCTTTGATTTTCAATAGAGAAGATGGCTTGAAGCTTGCACAAGCATGGGATCCAATACTACATTTAATTAAATCGGAACCCAAAAGACCAACTGCCAGACCTCAAGACACTGTGAGCTCCTTCTGCGTAGATCAGATCGCAAACATAGACTAGATATTTTAAAATTAATTTTTAAATTAATAATTGTAAAATAAGGGTAGTTGAATTGTAACAGTCACAGAGCGGACGTCTAATACCTCAGTCCGCCCCGTGACCACGAAAGCTGTAAAGTGATCGAAACGTCGGGAAGTTAAAAATGTAAAAAATTAAACTAAATTCGCGATATAAAAAAAAAAAAAGAAATCGCGATTAAATCCGCAAATAATAGTTTTATTAGAATAGACATGTAACGTAGCAAATCCAAAAAACACCATGAATGAAAACAGCAATCTACTGCGCTCGCCATCCTGAGACATAAATGTTAATATTTCCAGCAAATATTGTTTGTTGTTTTGTTGTTGTAAAAATTTAGGTTGGCGCCTAAATTTCTCTGCACCATCAATACGTTAACTGAGAGAGAATGCCTCAGGCATTAAGTCCGTCTGTATACTTTGTATATAAAGCGTAAATAAATTAATAAAATGATTACCTATTTCCTCCTATAAATTACATTGATATTGGATCATATTCTAATAACAGACGATCTAATAACGTATACAGAATAAACACGACCGCTAACTAAGGCGGACCAAGTTAATATTTGCAACTGCTCTGTAGCTAGGATCTTGAAACTTATTTACTAAGTTGGCTCTTTGGACTAAACTTGGCGTAATTGTAAAAATTGGACCAATGGCGCAATGAACTGAACACATGTGGCTTGTAAGATAGTTTAATGTTGAATTGAGTTTTGCGTTGTTTGAAAAGAACACATATTATTTGACTTCTAAAAACTACATAACAGTAAAAGGTAGAATTTTGTATGACAACAAATAGTTGCTTGTTGCCAATCGACACTTAATAGGTTGGAAAATAATTGTAAGCAAACGAAGAAGGTAAATCTAGTTAACAATACATTTTTTTCTTCATAATATGTTAAGAGGTCACGTGATAATTAATTACGATGGATAAGATGGAAAAATCTTTCAGTTTTTTTATAGCAATGAATGGCGAAACTTGCATGTCATTCGCCTGATGGTAAGGAACACGACCGCTCATAGTCAGTAGCAAAACAAAACAACACAATGAATTACAAAGCGATGCTTGGCATTCCACTGCGCTCGCCATCCTGAGACATAACATGTTACATGTCAATAAGTGCTTACTCTGGCTACAATAACATTCAATCTGGAACACAACAATACATCTACACTGCTGTTTAGTGAGGGAAATAAGCATTTCTAAGTTCCGGTAATTTGATAATAGCAATTGAAAACTTTGACTAGCATAAGTAGAGAATAATCTACCTCCAAAAGACTTAAAAATATATAATAAAATACAAAAGTACCCGACATATTAGTTATGGGTCGTCGTACCTTAGAAAGCCCTTTAGAACACCTCCAAACTCGACCTTTTCTAAAAGCGTCGTGATAATGCTTTCATAAAGGGCTGTGTTTAATGGCGAGAAAAATGCAAACACTGTCACTGCATTAAGCGTATTATAAATGCGTAATAGACGAATACTAGGTTATTTCATTCACATTACTTTCAAGATATGTTCATTAAAAACTTAAAACAAATTTGAAATAAATATATTTAATAATTTCTCTTTTGTTTGCTGTTTTGCAATATAAATTATGGTTTAAAATAAAAAATACGAATTTTATCGCGGATTTAGTTTCGTTTTTACATTTTTAACTTCTCAGTCAGACTTGCTTTGAAGTTATTATTTTTTAACTTTCAGTCCGTCATTTACCACGAACGCTGCAAAGTAATCGAAACGCCGGGAAGTTTAAATGTAAAAATTAAACCAAATCTGCGATTAAATCCATGAAAAATCGGTTTTATTTAAATGATAAATAATATATAAGTAATGTTGAAAAATATGGTTTGTGGTTATTGTTGTAACCCTTTACAATCATTTAAATACAGGCGAAGTTACGCTTGTGAAAAACGATCACAAACTTAAAAGTTTTTCTCAACTTCAAACTAAAATAACAAAAGTCGATAAAAAGCAATATCTACTGCAGAAACCAAACCAATAAGTCAAGAGTGAATTCCATTTTTACCGGTTGTTTCGGCGATTAACTAATTTCGATAGCTGTTCGGGCAGCGATTGCTTTTTCACGTTAGGAGTTATTGGCGTGGCAAAGCAAAACTAGAAATGGTTATTTTCGATCGCACGTACAATCTATTGTTTCAATTCCATTAAAAACACAAAGATAATTTAAAATACGGTTTGAAAAAAAAACGCGTACTTTTTGTTTTTTTTTTTCTCGCGAATCATCCGTGGTGTGTTTTATTTCATATCATTTAGGGTCAAACGGACTTTTTCTCGACGTTATCCGAATTGCCCAGTAATTGAGGTTACTCGAACAAGTAACAGAAGCGGTTGTCAGCGGAATACCCGGCCACATCTCGTAATCTGTTCATCTCATTAACTTCAATTTGCCACGCCGGAGACGTTACAGGCTTACAGCTAACGTAGGTTGACCACACTTCATACGGAAACAGGAACAATCCCCTGAAGTCGATTAATTTATGGGTATATTGACACATATACGGCGACAAACCTCTGTTTAATTGACGTAGGTTGGGCATTAAGTCACTGGATGTAGATGGTGTATTTATTTATTTTATAAGACTACGACGCCAATCTAGTGCCAGTTTTGTCGAGTTCCCATGCCTACATGATCCTTTGAAATAATCTTGGTACCCGAATTCAAGAGAGAGGTTGTATTTTGACAAACAAAATTAAAATATTTAATTATTTCGCTGTTAAAATAAATCCTTTTCATTTAAGATTGCATACATTTATTCAACTATTTCTATGTCTTATAAATCGATGAAAGCTGTCTACACGCACGAAAAAGCATGAAACATTGTCACGTTCCGACAAAAAACCCAGCGTGAGAGCGTGGAATAAGCAATAGGGAGGCACGATCAGCGTATGCGTTTAATTCGATCCATAACAGTATGCAATCCTTTATCAATATTTTTTAACAAAAACCTCACTACTATATTTACGAAAGGATAGGCAGAAATATCACCAACAATCCGCCTAGCTTATTATCCGTCTTGAGATATGATAGGGAGCAGTATACAACGACAACAATCACCAGCAAAAACATAACGTTTTAATCAAAAATAAAAGCGCTCTTAATACCTAGATTATAACACGAACGTACACAATGGATGAAGCGCCGTTTCATAGATTACGCTCGGAGTCTCTTAATGCTGAAATATTAGATGCAACAATATTGTCAACTACAATACAACACCTTGAGCTGGGTAAAACCCAAAGTAAATAAAGTATGAATATTTGTTACAGCATCAATTGATGTGTTGTCGGTGTATTCATCATATACTTGTGGTTGTCGAAATTATCCTTACCTACTGTATAAATAGTTATAGAACTAAATATTTTCTTCCATGCTTGACTGCAACTACTTCTATATTTCAAGAACAGCAGACGGCGTACCATTTGACACTACGAGTATTCTTTGGTCCGTCACTGATTATTTACAGGTTATTACATCTCAGAATATTCACTCATAGGTCGCCTAACAATAAATGTATAAGCATTCCACTGCAATATAGGGGCCTCCTCTACAATAAAGTACACGATTGCAAGTGGTTAGGCCATATTATTATATATTTCCGCGTCCCAACGGCTAGGACGAATTTGTTAAAGTTGTCGCGGGCAATACGACTACTCAACTTGATCTCGGAACATGTTGATATATGTCATTGCAGCCTGCCGAAATTTACAGTAGTGGCCCAAAAATGCATTGAAGGATTTAAAATGTAATGTTTGTTGTTATATTGGTAAAATTTTAATGTTTTGTTTTATTTTTATTGTTTATTCTATGTGATATTTAGAATAGTTTAGTGTAATGCCGCCTTAGTTTTAAAACTGTTATGGTATTATATTTAAGGTGATACATAAATAAATAAATAAATAAAATTATCCATCACGTATCATAGCAATTCTTACAAATCGCCATACTATGCAGGTTTCCTTGCGATGTTTTTCTTTACCGTTATAGTGGGTGATGATTGACTATTAATACACACATGAATGAAAAGTCAGAAGTGTGAACCGAGTTTTGAACCCGCGACAGCCGTAAACATATTGGCAGCCGTGTCTGATTTGTTACCAACAAGTCACCATACATACATACGTAAACGCCACGCCTGTTTCCCATAGGAGTAGACAGAAACTATGAATCTCCACTTTGCTCGATCCTGACTGACTGACTTTCGCTTCGTCGAGTTTCATTAATCTCTTCATGCACGTCGGTTCAGGGTACTTTTAACCTGACTCTTGCGGAACGTGACATCGATTTAGTTGAGGTAGGTCCGATGGGGTCGATCCCTACCGATTCTTCCATTCACACTCGCCTCATGTATCTGTTTTGTCAAACACTTTTTGTAGCAACATCTTAACAAGCACTTACAAATCTAGTATAAATCGTATAATTGTTGGTACTAAAATTCTAGCTTCGTATTTAAATTTAGGTCATGAAAACAACAAAAGCCTGGTCACAATACCATCTCCACTCTGAACTTAGAAGTACTCTGTGCTTACACTGCCTTGCGGTACAATCTCTAAGCGAATGCATCTATAGATTGCTCCTCCAAGTCGTAAACAAATGGAGCGTGTTTACGTCGCTCCATTACTTTTATATACTGTTATATATGTTAGTATTGGAGTATTTTTTTTATTATATGTGGCCAAGCATGGTATGATATATTCTAAATAATCTGGGAATTTTACAGACCTTTAGTGAAGAGAAACTATCAACTTCATCGTTCCCACTGTCCATAAAATTCAGTATACGCTAATAAGTAACCAATTTGTAATTTTCCAATAATCGTAAATATTAAGTTAATACAAAAATGTATTTGCAATCCATTAAATCGACTCCCACTATCTTCTTCTATACTACGAAAGCTGATGAGTGTTATGTTTCTTATAAATTATAAAACACCGGACAAGATGGGAAAGGAAGTAAAGAGGGCGATATTGTATTTAGATTGAGTTAAATTATACAAAGCTAACACGGGAAATAAGATGTTTATTGTATGAAGATGATTCAAGAAATCTCTGTATCTGATCAAAGCCAGGCTTGGCCGCTAATAAGTTATATAATTTATATAGTACTTATTTATATTATTTCTTTTCAACAACAATAATTTGTGTAAATAATTCACAGCGGGTATTGTCTGATCAAAATTTTTTATGCTAAGAAATAATAATAAAATTATCATTCAAAAGTTCTACCTCCAGAAAATTATCGATTTCCAACTGCAAGCAACGAGCGATATTTTAGTAGAAAAATAAATAGCCTTTACACTGAATGAAGCCGAAAACTCCGCTAAACGCTCGTCAATGCCTCTTGTTCGATCACAAGAGGCTCGGATTATACTCCCCGCGGACTCAAGATACCTTACAAAGAAACCTGAGAATATGTGAATATACATTTTTATAGATATTTGTGAATTAAAATTACAATTTATAGTTTATTTGATATATTTTAGTATAAAATATTTGCAAGTTACAAGTTGTGTTGGTAAATTAAGAGGACCCAAAGTTTTGGCGATAGGTGAAAGGGTAAATCAATGGACATACTTCACACATAAAATAATCATCGTTAAATAAATCGTTAAATACATCGTTTAAAAAATGGTCAAAGATCACTACCTGTCTCCTACATTTACACATTGATGTGGATGACTTTCCTGTTTGTATGTATGCCAGCTCGAAGTCCCGACCTCAATCCTATAGAGCATGTCTGGGACGTTCTGAAACGACGCGTGAGATCAGTACAACCGGCTCCGCAGACCATCAGAGAGCTGAAGAATGTGATTACCGCGGAGTGGGAACGTATTCCCCAAGCAAGTATCCGGGATATCCTCGCTAGCATACCCAGACGAATTCAAGCTGTGATTTCAGCTAGAGGGGGTCACACTCGATACTAAACATTTATCTGCTTTTACTTTATTAAAGAAAAAACAAACAAAAATCTTTGTTAACTTTTACTTCACGAGCATATGCACTACTAGCGAGCACACACTACTAGTGAACTTTATCATTAAAACCCATAAATTTTATCAAAATTTTATGATAATACTGACGAAAACAATTATTTGCTTATAAATTATCAAACAAACCAATAGTAACATTTGAAATGGTTCATTGCTTAGGTGCCCGTTTTTTTTTTTGCAAATGAGTTTATATAAATATATATACAGGGTATATCAAGACTGCTACCGAAAACGAAGCCAGGTGGTAGTCTAAGCGACTTCAGACACAATGCAACAGAAAAAGTTGCAAAAAAAAGCGTCAATTTTTTTTTGTTATTTTTTTTCTATGGCCATATTTGGGTGGTAAATACATTTTTTCCTAAAATAATAGTGTATACCCTTTTATTTATAAATACTCTAAGGTATAAAAGAGTTTAAATTATTATTTTAGTAAAAACTATGGATTTACCACCCAAAAATGACGATATTTAAAAAATCATAAAAAATAATTGTCGCGTTTCTATGCGAAATTTTTAATTGTATTGTGTTAGTAGCCACTTTGTGTTTTTTGTGTCTGAAGTCGCTTAAACTACCACCCGGCTTCGTTTTCGGTAGCAGTCTTGATATACCCTGTATATAAATATTTATTTATTTATGTATGTATATTAGTTATATATATGTATGTATTGATGTATGTATATATATTATTTAGTAATTATTTGTATTTCTTATATTTTTCCGTCTTAACTCCTATTCTTTACACTTTAGACAGCCCTCTAATTACCTTTTATCAAATCCCTCCCATGGTTGTCTGTAGACATTGCCTTTGAGCGATAAGTGATTGTGATTTTCATTTTATTTGTATTTTTTTTTGTGCAATAAAGTGTGTAAATAAATAAATAAATAATCAAATTGATTGTAGTTACTATTAATTATAAAAAAACTAAATCTACCATATCTAGTCCATTACATGGCTAAAGTCTCTCTAATCTCCTCATATTCTTATCTTATTAAATTCTATTGTCGGAGCTTTGAATATTAGTCTAGTGCGTCCCACAATATTTTCTTGGATCTACCACATTGTCTTGGGTCTTATGTGGTCTCTATTATATGATTATTCTTACAGAGGCTTCATAGGGCGTCAATTAGATATACCCTGCCTAGTTCTATTACAGATTAAATTAATAGTAATGACAGCTGAAAATGTATCTCTTTCTATATTATGTCTTATGAATGACTTAAATTAGTATTATATTTACTTTATCATACCAATATAAAAAGCGAAGGTGTTACTTCATATCGGCTTTCAATGTGACATTGGAACTATTCGAAACTCATCAACAAAATTAAAGCTGCCTTTAGAACGAATACCACTTTTATTCCACCCAAAAGACATAAAAATAATGAGTTTCACTTATCATTTGTCAATTCAAGTTTTAATATCGCACAAGTGCTATTGCGTCTGCAACACCAGCCAGACATGTTGGCACAATATCTTCGCTAGTTGTGTTTAATATCCGCGCATGCAGTGTTCATTCCTTCATTCGCTGACCTTTCTGTTATGATTTTACAGAGGTCATTGATACTTCAGAACCTGCTGTATACTAACCACAGAACTTCTAACATTTACATGTTTATATGAAAAACCTGCTGTATCTTTTTCAACATTTATGTATAATTTATATTGTAATTAATTGAGTGTAAAATGATCATAAATATGAATCCAGGGGTCCTCGTTTCAGTCAAATAAAAGTTTTTCTCTGCGGAATTAAGAACAGCGCATCTCAGTGACCAAATAAGCAGTAAATAAAATCCCACCAAAGAAATTGACATGTAAAATGTTGCCAAGACGAGACCATATGACTTGCACTGACATAAAATGATCAGATTCCATGAAGATGGCTCTACATGGAACAGCTTATTACTCTTCACCACCTGACTACAAGGCCTTACTCTACTAGCTCTATACCTTAGTCATCTATACCATATACAGTATGCTATATACAGCTATTACTCAAAAAAGTAATACTTCTCGCTCGTCTACTGAATGTCTACATTACGAAGGCTATGTGACTAAGATAAATTGCCCGATTCAGTCACGTGCCAACAGAAGGCCAACGATCTCTTGCAAATTAAATCTATAAATAGAAATACACGTGTATACTCAGACGTGTATATTCTATAAATAGAAATACACGTGTATACTCAGACGTGTATATTACACATACA
Organism: Hyles vespertilio; assembly: GCA_009982885.2. Taxonomy (NCBI): domain Eukaryota; kingdom Metazoa; phylum Arthropoda; class Insecta; order Lepidoptera; family Sphingidae; genus Hyles; species Hyles vespertilio. The sequence continues at coordinate 4,095,281 of CM042814.1, read as the reverse complement.
TATATTCTACAAAGCGAAAAATACAACAAAATGAATACGAGGATTTAAAGAAAGGTTTTAAAGACTACTTAATTCGCTCGAAAAATATATAACGTAGATACAATAAAAGTTAATACCCATTTATTAGGTATGAAAAGTTTGTTTGCAACTAAATTATCATACCAAATATAACCGATTCATAAAAATCCCTAAAATGAAATGATAAAAATAAAATACAGACATAACAATAACAAACAAACGAGCGATAAATATTCTACTACATTATTTTTTGTATAAAAAAAGCAAATATAGAAAAATATTTTTGATTCGAACAAAAGATTCAAATACGGTTTCATGGAACAACAGACACGTGATTTTAATAAACGTTTCACACGCGGCCACGATTTGATATAGAAATATAAAACGAAGTGAAGAAAGTGAACAGTACTGCAACTCAAATATGACATTATTACACTGTAGGACTTTTCCAAAATCTTGGTCAATGGGCATATTTTATTGACCCAGAATTAATTTGCAACCTATAGTCGATTAGGCTTCAGTATCAGCCCATATACGTCCCACTGCAGGGCACGGGCCTTCTCTACAATCGACAGTACGATTGAGAGTGGTTAGGCCATATAGTCCTCCACACTGGCCTAGTGCGGGTTGGCGATTAGGCTTACAATTCTAAAATTCATATATTGTATTTTTGTACAATTTGATAGACTCAAACATTGTTAGACACCGGCTGTGAAACGTGAGGCCATAGATTCGATCGCCGCACTGATACAAATATTAATTGTGTGATGCACAAGTATTAGATTCGGACATGAGTGCTTGTGAGGCCAAAAATCTCTCAAGACTCGATCTTAGTGTGGGGTCAGGACTATGTATGTGACTGTTAGGTGTGTTTAGTTGAGATTCAAAGTTACATTACCTATCCAAACGGTGCTCTTGAAAGTTTTACTATCGCAGTTACAAAGTTAGGAAAAAGTCACTACTGCAAACGACTTTGGAACGTTTTTACTTTGAAAGTATCTTAAATAAGTGAATTCTAGTGTGACAGGTAAGATACTTAAGACTATAAAGCTACAAGAGGTTTCTCACGAATTGGTTTGCACCCGCGGCCGTATCGATTTGGACCCGTAGAATACAGATATATGACAAAACTGTGCGGGCCTAGATCGCTCCCTGAAATGTTTTTTACTTCAGAATTCCTTTTGTTTTTTACTGCAGAATCTACAGAATCTGCGGGCTCACAACCGCAACGGACGTGGGTGCAAATCGCATCGTCGTGAAAATCCTCACGAAAACTCCTGATCTGAGAACGACGATGTCCAGTATAAAAATCACAATGAGCTCCGAAGCTTTCACTCCTGGTACGTCTTTCATATGTGAGAAGTCACCTGGGTAGGTACCACCTCAATGTCTATTTACCCCGCTAAACAATAGTTTAAATGCACTGTTGTGATTCGAATTGAAGGACATTGAAGCCAGAGTAACTACTGGAAATATCTAGACTTAAAATCTTATGTCTCAGGATAACGAGCGCACTAGAATGCCAATTGCTTTGTATTCAAGGTGTTGTTTGGTTTTGCTACTGTTATTGAGCGGTCGTATCGATTAACATCAGGGAACGGCATGCTCGCCTCGCCATTCATTGCAATAAAAAAAGCTTGCGCTACTAATTTCTCAACTCAACAAAGGACATATTCATTAGAAGCAAAGTAATGATAGAAAGTTACCAACCATTTCCATCTATAGAAAAGCGAGGGACAAAACATTATTTGAAATAAAGTACTATGAAATAAGAACAATGCGAGCTAAATTTGTTTTTCATAATGAAACTTCAAATACTTCGTAGATCGCCGTATTACAATAACATCCGTGAATACACATATAACTAGGATTATAATTAGTCCAAACACGAAGGAACAAAGCACACCTCACTTGCAGACGTACTCCGAAACCGAGGCTCATTGTTCGCCGTGTAAATTAAATTTGTTTATTTGTCGCTTGTTTTGTGTTGCAGTTCATTCGCCAGATTTTAGAGTATCCTTTACTCTTACTCCTGTATTCTTAATTGTCAAATATTTTTGATTTTCCTTATATTTTGAATTATTTTTGTAATAAATGATACAACTGGAGGCATGTTAAGACTTTTTATTGGAATTATCTCCAGGTATGGGTGTGTATTGCTAAACTTGAGAAGCCGTCTCACAAAGATTTGCAATTAGAATGTATTATACATTTAAACTAATATACATTAATTTCAAATCGATAGCATGTACAATACAGTCATACACATAGGCCTAATCCCACAAGATCGAGTTTTACGTCGTGGGTATCAGAAACTACGAGGGACTTTTCGGTCTCACCAACATCCAGACCCGAAACAAATACCTGTAGATTAAAATAATATTTATCTCGGAACGGGGATCGAACCCGTGGTCTAACATGCCGACGCGGTGTCTAACTAAAAATACCTCCCTACTGGTGATATTTATACACTGACCGATCAATCATCGATACAAATCATACACACCTGTTACTTTATCAGAACTCGATAGAGACGTCGGGTATTAAACCATTTTCGATGTAACTCTGACTGTGAGTCGTCAGTGCTGATTTTAATCGACTGTAGGTGTCAGCGGCAGCTGGCATGCATTGGAGTTAGAGATATTTCAGGTACATTGAATTGTTATAAATACATGTAACTAAGTGATGGGAATGAAAGAAAAATAAAATATACATAATGCATTTGCGGATATTTATTTGCATTACAACTAAGTTTAGTGCGTGGTGGCCTGTTGGTTAACGGACTACGCGACTGCCTACATGTTCACGGTGGTCGCGGGTTCGAATCCCAGGGCACACCTCTGACTTTTCGGAGTCATGTGTGTATTGATAGTCAATCACCACGCACTAAAACGGTGAAGGAAGAAAACATCGTGAGGAAACCTGCATACCATAGCGATTTATAATAATTTATATGGTATGCAAGTCCCCCAACCCGCACTAGGCCAGCGTGGTGGACAAATCGCCTAACCACTCTCAATCGTACTCTCGATTGTAGAGGAGGCCCGTGCCCTGCAGCGGGAAGTATATAGGCTGATACAGATACAGATACAGATACAAGAATTTCGTTCTAAAGTTAGTTATTGTTGCCAAATAGTGTGTGCTAAACGGAATATAGAAAATAGTCTTTTAAAACAGCTGTAGTAATGAAATCTACATTTTCAAATATTAGACAGCACTTAAAACAAGCCTATAACTTATTATATATATTTGAAATTTTAGCCACAGAAAGTCCACTGTTAATTAATTAGTATATAAGTGTTTTGTTTTAAATATTGCAAACTTACATTTTACTGAAAAAAAAATTGATACCACAACTAACGCTGTGGCAGATAGTATACACTCTATTCCAAGCTTTGATACTAAGAAATTTGTTTTAAGTTATATTGGTAACCCTGGCAGTACAAATATCTAAAGAAACACTCGTAGTTCCGTTCCAAATGTATTTTCAACTGCCGCATTTGGATTCCGCTGGCTAATCCCACCGCATTTTGAACGGGCGGCTGCGGGATATATTGAAATGCATGGATTAGAAATACTATCGGCCTTAGGAAACCATTTTACCTTTTTTATTAGTGTAGCCAAAATCAGGATAGGGATATGCCCTATACTATACTAGCTAGTACTAGCTGAAGATGTCAGTAATTACCGACCGCAGACAAGTGAAGTATTATACTAAAGCCGACATCAGGAACAAAATCTGTGCGTATGGTGCGTTTATAAGGGTACACAGTGAACCGAGAGCGAAGATAATGTTACTTCGTAGGCAGACACAGAAATAGAAGGTACTCTTCATTTTGTTACAAACAATTTGTTTGCAGTGTCCCCTCTAGTATATTATCTCAATGCCGCAGATCTATTTTCTGTTTTTAACAGATGTAACCTGGGTAATCTTAAACAAACGGGCCTCAACCAGCGCTGTTTTGTCATTCCGATGATAATTCAGTATTAATGCTGAAAAGGCATCCCATTGGCACGTTTGCGAATGGTTCTAATTGTTCATTACGTCTTTCTTTTTTCTCTATGTTGGTTACTGTTTCCTATTGTTTGTTGCTTTTATTCTCCTTTGGTGCTCGTACTGGATGTGATGTGATGTAATACGTAGAATGGAAATATTAGCTTCTTGGTTGTAATAGTGTCAATAAAAATACTTTCTTTCTTTCCGTAGAGCATTTATAATATAGAGGGAGCGCTGTCGTACATTTGCGACTTCAAAAACGTAGATATATTCTTGTTCGTAATGTTGGTAGCACTCCTATATTAATGTTACCGATAAATTACTTTTCCGCGAAATATATAAATAAATGGAAACATAACATATTCATTAACATATTCACGTTCCATTGTTAGTTAGTGATCATAATACAAAATATCTATATATATAAAAGAAAGTCGTGTTAGTTACTCCACTTATAAGTCAAGAACGGCTGAACTGACTTGGCTGAAAATTGGTGGGGAGGTAGCTTAGAACCAGGAGAAGGACATAGGATACTTTTTATCACGTTCCCGGTTTCCCGAGTTTCTATTAGCTTATTAACATTTTCTCATACAAAATGTTCATGGGTTCGTAACTGTCAAATATTTAATGTTCATCCCGTCGATACGGTAAACTCTTCCCTCAAATGAAATAACGTATTTAAATAAAGGTTTCGAATCGACAACATATATCCATAATATTCGATTAATGGGGTATTTTAGGTTTTAAAGATGTAAATTAATGACGTTAATAAAAAGTGATTGACATTTAAATTGGTTGTCAAATATTTATGCATGCGTTTAGAAATTAATAGACAATTAAATAAATAATATTCACACGTAAGAATATTTAATTCTTTTCAAGATATAATGTCACTTGAAAATGAAAAATCTTTATTAAATAACAATTTTACATATGGCGAATATTGCAGGGGTTCTCAAATTAGGCGTTGCCTGTGTCTTGAGAAACCAGTTAAATATAATTGTTATTACATTAATTGTGGGTGTCAGTGTAAGAAAGTGCTAATAGTGTATGTTGTGTGTGTGTGTGTTATGTGTTATTATGTTTACTTTTATCACGAATTTTTACAGTGGCTTTTCCTTCGCTATAATTCACTGATAGAAATATTATACATTTGAAATGTTATGTCGAAGAAAATCGAAACCACTGAAGTTATTTCTATGAAAATTAATATTTCATCTCTTGGGATTGGATGGATAATGAAGAGAAAGGACGGGACGTATCGGGAAGTGACTGAATAGACGGGATGGGATGGAATTGAGCAGGACAGTAGGATAGCTACGTCATCTTAAGGTATACAAGAGCTTATACGAAAAATAACATGTATTTGGTGTGAAGTAAAATAAAAAAATCTGCATCCAGGCAAAGGTGGGTCGGGTTTTTTTGTTATGCTAAATAATTGAATATAATATTAATCATATAATAACTAAGCCATAGCGAAGCGTGGTCGGGTCAGCTATGGTATCTTTAAATTGATTTCAATGAATGTCGTCGGAGTAGTAACAGTGTTGTTATATCTCCGTAGCAAAACAATGATTTAAATCTGGAGAGATGGGATAGAATAGAATATAAGGTGGATAAAATGGGACAGAAGAATAGGTACAGAATGGGATTGGATAAGCAGTTTAGACAACGGCTGTCATGTTGATTTTAAATAAAATATGGACTGGAATCTGTATTTACACCCAGGCGAAACCGGGCCGGGCCGCTAGTTAATAATAAATGAAAAAAACTTACCATTGCCTTATTATAATTTATTTCGATCCAAATTCAAATATTTTATATTTTCTAATTTTCTACCTAAATATTATTCCGGAATGTTTTCGGAATTTCAACAATTTAGTTGCTTGCAACATTGAATAAAAAGGCGATCGAAAATTTTAAATATGAATATTTTTCTGTAAAACGATGTATATTATTTCTCGTTATTTAATAAGAAATTAAATAACGAGAAATAATATACATAATTAGTGCGTGGTGGCCTGTTGGTTAACGGACTAGACGCGGCTGCCTACATGTTCACGGTGGTCGCGGGTTCGAATCCCAGGGCACACCTCTGACTTTTCGGAGTCATGTGTGTATTGATAATCAATCACCACGCACTAAAACGGTGAAGGAAAACATCGTGAGGAAACCTGCATACCATAGCGATTTATAAGAATTTCTATGGTATGTAAGTCCGCCAACCCGCACTAGGCCAGCGTGGTGGACTATATGGCCTAACCACTCTCAATCGTATTCTCGATTGTAGAGTAGGCCCGTGCCCTGCAGTTGGACGTATATGGGCTGATACAGAATAAGAAATTGGGTTTATTGTCGGTGATAAACACAAGTTAGTTAGAATACACAGTTAATAATTAACCCTTAAAATAAATTTTGATGAAATTCGATAGCGCTAAACTACATTTTTTGATATTTCTTTTTCATGTAATTCATGAGTATTCCACGCTGTCACAATTCACACTGGATGTAGGGAAGAAAAAGGTGGCCCCGGCACCACCATATTATATACTCTAAGTTTCTTTTTTTCTCATAGCAAATCTTGCCTCCAGCCCAGAAACTTCTCTCCTAGGCACGAATTATCATAAAGATAGCTCGAGTTGGTATCAGTTTTATACTGAATTAAAATGATCAAACAAATCTACTATATCACATCAGTCCCCATGACGCACATTGTCTCCACCCCAAACGAGACAAGTAATAGAGCCTGATCACAGCATGACTCTACCTTAGAGTCTTAGAGTATACAAATATAGAGGGAGCGCTGGCACTTCCAAACGTAGTTAATAATGGTGGTGCCGGTCTACCTTTTTCTGCCCTCCTATTAACTGATATTTGTCCAACAAGCACGAATCACATGGAAAATAAAATTAAAATAAATAATTTCAAGCCTATTTAATTCCACTCAAACTCGTTTTAAAAGGGTAATAGCTAAATATACTGTCTGTTATCCAAGGTATTTATAGCAATTTATTGCTAAATAATTCAATTAATTTCCAATAATATAGGCTAGTAGCTTAGAGTATATACATATAGAGGGAGCGCTGGTACTTGAAAAACGTAGATAAAAATGGTGGTGCCGGGGCCACCTTTTTTTTCCCGCCAATCAGTATGGATTCAGACAGCGTGGGGTACACATGAAATCTTCTAGAAAGAAAAATCTTAAAATGCCATTTTGCGTCATTAAATTGTGCCCAAATTCTACTAAACGCATAATTAATAAGTATATAATTAGCTACCATAGGTAACATTGCATATTTATTAATATATCGGGAGATATAATCGACGGAATTTTACTAAAAAAAATAGAATTAGCGCGCTTTGTATAGACATATTTTTCAGTGTTGCAAATTTATAAAAAAAATTATTAACTCGATATCCTGGTAAATTGTTTAAACTGTTTTTAATATAAATAAATTTATATGAAAAACAATCAAATTGACGTTATATTAAACCGACAAAATAAAATTATTGCCACCATTTATTTAATATGACAATGAGTTAAAATTTACTAAGTTTGTGACTAAATATGACTTATAATATAAATATTTTGTAATTCTCTGATCTTATATAATTGGACATAATTTTTAAATCTGTCTGACTTTAATCCGGATTGTGAATATTGGCCGCCATTTAAATTTTAGAGCCTTAGCGCGACTTCTGGTAGGAGGTATATATTTAATATTTAACGGCCGTCCCCGTGTACCGGTAACTTAAATTCATAGACGGAATTGAATATTTTGGCCGCCATTTTGAACTTTTTTGTTATCAACCCGATTGCTTTCAAAATCAATATCTATCTGTTAAAGATATGTAAACAGCCAAATCTATATAATGTTTTTTTAGGATACCCCTGGATCGAAAAATAAGACGCCAAAGCGTTAATATTATAAGAAGGAGTCGTTTAGAAGACTGTTGGATACCTACAAAATATTTTTATTATAATTAATATGATGGGAATACATTTTTAATTTTTAAATCGTAGTGAACCAACAATGTAGACGGTGGACCTGGTTAAGGTTTCAGGAAGTCACTGGATGCAGGCCACTTCCAACAGGTCAATGTGGAGATCTTTGGGGAGGCCTATGTTCAGCAGTGGACTTCCTATGGCTTTTTATGGCTGAAGAGAGAGAGAGGGGGAGAGGGAGACAGAGAGAGAACCTTAGATTTTGATTCTGAGACCAATGGCAGCCACAATACTTTCAATAAGTATTGAAATGAAATGAAATAAAATATTTATTAAAAAAAATATAATAAATATTTTCATTTCATTTCAATACTTTACCTATAAATGTGGCTTATTGGTACCGAGAAACCCTCAGATATTAATTTTGAGAGCAATCGGTTTAATAAATAAAAGTTCAAAATGGCGACTAGTTTTTTAATCTACTTATAAATTTGGTTTATTGGTGCCGACTGCCGAGATATCCTCAGATGTTGATTTTGAGAGCAATCGATTCTATAACTAAAAAGTTGAAAATTGCGGCCAGTTTTTTTTAAATCTGTTTATGTACTTGGCTTATTGGTGTTGACATAACGTCAGATGTTGATTTTGAGAGCAATTGGTTCAATAAATAAGAAGTTCAAAATGGTGGCCACAGTTTTTTTTAAACCTTACTATGAATTTGGCATATTGGTGCCGAGATACCCCCAGATACTGATTCTGAGATAAATCGGTACAATAAGTAAAAACTTCAAAATGGCGGCCACGATTTTCAATACCGAATACGAACGAAGCTTGGCTATCGAAGCATAGGGACTAAAACATTTACCATTTCACCACCAAGCATTTTCAATATTGCAATGCTTTTGTATAATAACGCACAAGTAAAATTACTTCGTATTCGCAGTGAAAACTTATTCGAAATTATAGATAAACGTGTTAAAATAGTCGCCACAATTTTTCATTCTTTAAAAATATTATGTATCGATATTGCTATTGGTACCAAAAAACGTAATTAAATTTTGATACAGTTGGGGAAAATATGTTAACCGGCAACCCTAATGCAGCAATGCTACCAACATTACGACCAAGAAAATATCTACGTTTCTCAAAACACAAATGTATGGCAGCGCTCCCTCTATATGTATATACTCTAAGGCTAGTAACTAGTAATATAGACTATTGTAGCGCTACCAACATTAGGAACAAAAAAGTATCTACGTTTTGTAAATGTATGACAGCGGTCCTTCTATATTGTAAATACTTTAAGGACTCTACTACTTGTATACATAGCGACGATATACGGTATCTACTAACGCAACTTTTTATTCTATCATGTTATCAACTCTGCAGTTTATATTAGCAAGTCACTAACTATCACATGAAGTCTCTACCTAATTCTATTAAAATCGAGTACCGAAAAAACCTTACTTTTTATGAATCTATTTACCTAAGAAATGGCAACTTACAAATAAATTATACCAATCAAAATTCAAAACTACCTAGAATTTTTCTACATACTAAATTGTTATTGTCTAAAAACACTAAATATTGAAGTTTTTCAGGCAGCGACCCCAATTTATCCACAACTCATTAATATTTCAACAGCAATCTGGCCCGGAGATGCCTATAATTTATCTACATACATAATTTACATTTTCCGATTTTTCAAATCGCTATCGGTACAATGGCGGACGTCAGGCGACTTAATTCTAGAGAACTGCAATTCGGCTGGAGAGAGGCCAAAATTGATGTATGATCTTAACAAAATATATTATAACATTTTTTTTAAAAATACATTGGCTGTATTTTATGTTCCGATAAATATGACGGAAATTAGGTCTCGTCAATTCCGTTTGAATGTGGCTTTACCTGTATATTATCTTTTTCGTTGGATGGTTCTAAAATGGATTTAGCCGTAGGTATTTCCAGAAACGATAATTTGCATTTTTGCTGCCCTTTCGTGCATAGATAACACACATTTATTGCATTTTTAATTCTGGCTGAACGAGTTCGTTTTTAAACGGTTTTATTTAGCTCACCCCGTTTGTTTGGGTCAAATTTAGTAATTGAAATTTAACCCCCTTCCCGTTAACCGATTGATTTGAAACTTGGTATACGACTTTGATTCTGGTGACAATACAATTATCCCTATTCAATATTATTGTGAATCCAAGATGGCCGCCGCTACAAGATGGCGGATAATGTATTTTTCAATCCCATCAATATGGGTATCAAAATAAAGGGATTGGTAAGTATAATACAGTATAGGGGAACCTGTTGTACCTAGGCCGGTTTTTTAGAAATATATTTTTTATTGTGATTTGACGTGCAGCACACAAATCATATTTGCATATTTTGAAATGTCAACTATTTGGGTACTCACCAAAAAAATATCAGAAATGTATATTTAATACTTACATAATATTTTTAAGTTTACAAAAAAAGGGAAATGAGGCCAAGGTACAACATACCCTATGTACCTAGGCCAGTAGTACGTTGTACCTAGGACACATTGAAATTTGGGTGTAATTTAAGCAAATTATCAAGTTTTCTTAACTAAAATCATTATATTCGGTTTATTACAGTACACAGTATTATTACAGTATACAGTATTTAACAAAACATTTTAGAAATTCTCAAATGATCAAAATTTAGAAATGATCAAAATTAAAATAATATTCATAAGCTTTTTTTATGCTTTTCAAACAAAATATTTAAACTAAAACAACTAACTTTGGCCACCGTTTCGTTACATCACATCGCTGCGCCTGCCAAACTCCATATGTGTATTTTGATGTTAAAAAAATGAATCTTGTGTCCCAAATAAAAAAAAAACCTTTTCCAAAATCTCACAAAAGACACATGTGGAACTTGGCAGGCGCAGCGACGATATCACATAATATAATATAGCAAATCAATATATCTATATAGGTAATAGCGGCCCGGCCCAGCTTCGTCTGGGTGCATATATTTTTTGATTCCACTCCACACCAAATACATGTTATTTTTCGTATAAACTCTTGTATACCTAAACTTGACGTAGCTGTCCTACTGTCCGGCTCAATCCCGTCTCATCCGTCTGTTCAGTCTCTTCCCAATCCATCCCGTCCTTTCTCTTTATTATCCATCCCGTCTTATAACGTGCATTTATATTTCGTCCTATCAAATCTGTCAGCTATCCCAGCCTTCTCCCATACCTTCCACTCTATTATATCCCGTCTCTCCATATACATGTACATATAAAGATTGCCTTATGAAATTTTTGTGCAGCAGAAATCGTAATATTTTAATTTCACCACAACTTCAAAACCAAACGTCCAATTTTAATCATTCAAAGACTAAATATTAACAACATAAACTGTACTTATTTATGAAATAATTTATTTTGATAAGGATTAATAGCATGAGTAAAATAAACGCGTTTAAATGTAGTCCAAAAAAATTCAAGATTTTTAAATAAAAATGTGGTTGTTGTGCCTCACTCGACATAGATAGGTATAGTGTGTCGCGGACTTTTTTGTAGATATTTATAAGATCTACAATTAATTATAACATTTTATGGTTCTATCTTTTGCAGTTTAGGCAGCGTACGCAAAATAAATAACTTCTTTGGTTGATTTTTTTTCAGTTTGTGTCCGAAAAATCCAAATATCTTACGGAACCCTATTTTTTTCCAAAATAAAATATAGTCTATGTTACTCGTGGATAATGTAGCTTTCGAATGGTGAAAGAATTTTTAAAATCGGTCCAGTAGTTTTTGAGCCTATTCATTACAACCAAACAAACAAACAAACAAAGTTTTCCTTTTTATAATATTAGTGTAGATATAGCATAGCAAATGGAAAACAAAATATTGAAACAATTATCTTTATATATAAATTATTATTTCTCTCTTAAATTTTAATCAGTCATTTGGACTAGCTATTATAAAAACACTATCTGACAAATGCCATTAATCATTTTAATGGCATTTGTCAGATCATCCGTATTAATAGATGTCCTTTTCTTCTTCTCTTTACTTCTCGGCATGATTTCTGAAATAATAAAGATATATGATTAGGAATATTATTACGTAAATGTGAAATAATTTAATAAAATATTCTCCTGGCCAAAGTACAACATCCAGGTTGAACCTTGGCTACTGGCCAAGGTACAGCTGATCAACAGTGACCGAGGTACAACACTACTCCAACTTCACTAAAACGGTGGATTTTATATAGTTTAGAGGTTAAGTATCTCGTAAGTTTTTTATTGTGTTGAGACTTGTTAAATCAAAGAACCGATAGCATATAACAGTTAAGTGACTATTAGAAAACGTTTAAAACTATTAGACTTCAAAATATATTAGAAATACTTACTTTTTCACACAAAAAAAAGTTTCAGCGTCGATAACACCAAACACCGGCTTAATGGCGGTATGCGACTAACTTCACATTGAGTAGTCTGTAGTGACGTATCGAATACCATAAACAGTAGAATTTAGTATCGCGCGAATATTTGAAAACGAGCCCATTGGCCTAGGTACACATAGTGCCAAGGTACAACAGGTTCCCCTACTATACAAATTACAATATGAATCTCCCACCCAAGTCAAGAACTCAACGAATTGAATAGAATGAGAAATAAAAACTAAAAACTTAAAAATAAAAAAGTAAAAAAAATATTTTAAGTTAAACGGTTTTATACCGGGTATCTCAAGACTGCTACCGAAAACGAAGCTGGGTGGTAGTTTTAGTGACTATAAACACAATGCAACTAAAAATTTCGCATAGAAACGCGACAATTATTTTTTATGATTTTTTAAACATCGTCATTTTTGGGTGGTAAATCCATAGTTTTTGCCAAAGTAATAATTTAAACACTTTTATACCTTAGATTAGTTATAAATAAAAGGGTATACACTATTATTTTAGGAAAAAATGTATTTACAACCCAAATATGGCCATAGGAAAAAAATAACAAAAAAAATTGTCGCTTTTTTTTGCAACTTTTTCTGTTGCATTGTGTCTGAAGTAGCCTAAACTACCACCCGGCTTCGTTTTCGGTAGCAGTCTTGATATACCCTGTATTGCAGATAAATGTACTAAAAGCTAAAAAATAATTTTAAACATATGCATTGATTAAACTAAAATAAAATCGTAGGGCACGTCCAATTTACATGAATTTTAACCACATTAAATATTGGACGTGCCCCACGATTTTATTTTAGTTTAATCAATGCATATGTTTAAAATTATTTTTTAGCTTGCAATATAGCTGCAATATAAAACCGTTTAACTTAAAATAATTTTTTTACTTTTTTATTTAAACTACGAATGCTGCGTTTGAAAATCGAATTCCGCATACAATAGTATCTTTTGTTGAAATTCTAAATCCAAACTGCTAGTGAAACGATTGCGCGGCTGTAAATAGACGACTCGGATGACGGCGAACTAATCGTTATTGCATTTTCAGCGTCACAAGTAAGGGGCGACGCCGACGATATTTGACACTTCCATTAAACATTTGGAAGGAACTCTGAACTTAACGATGCGGAGCGATTGTTTAAACTATAAATGTTCTTTTTATTTCTTTGTTAATTTATTACGTCGTATTTCTTTTTGACTATTTTTTAAAGATACTTATAAGAAAATAGATACGAAATATCAATGACTTCTTCAAGTCAATGTCTTGTTTTTTTTGTAAATAATTAAAAGTATTAAACTAAATGTAAACAGTCTACTTTATTGCAAATCGGTGACGAAAGCATTATTACGTACCATTTAATCTTTGAACTAAAATTCTACATATTTTTAAAATCTTCCACCAAGTCTTTTAAATCACCTAAGAAAAAACCACATTTCCACTTACAAATAAGTACTCAGTGTCAATAGGAGAAACTTATTGCAAGTTGTGCCACGCTTTAGTCTACGTAGATTGTTAACAGCTCCGCAGAACCAATTGCAAGCTGAGTTCGGCACAAAACACATTGCACTTTGAAAACTTCGCCTTCGTGTTCCTACACGTGAAAATATAGAAATTTTAGTTGTATACATTTGTGTGAGGCATGTAATAGAACAATATGTAGCTGGTAGTAAAAGTAAATAAAAAAGAGATGCGGTCACTACATATTATTTTATGGTTATCAGTTTTCAACCGACTTCAAAAAAGGATGTTTTCAATTCGGATATATTTTTTTAACAAAAAATAAAATGTTATTTATTTGGTTTATTTTAACTTTACGACGCTACGTTTTAATTACTGCATCCTTTTTTCGTTTTAAATTCACACCAGTGAAGCATAGTTTTATCACATCGTGGGTTGAATAAATTGAGTTAAAAGTGGACTATCCAAAAAGTATATTTCACTCTATTAAAAATACCCCGTGTTTTTGTGTACGAAGCTATTATCCAATATAACTTTGTTAGTTCACTCTATAAACTCGTTTTATATCTATATTTTATGCAACCCCAGTACGGTTTTGAAAATGTGTCTTTTTATTACATAGATCTCTAATCTAATCTAATTTTGGTAAGTAATTACTGCCGCGTAATAATATGAGATTATAAGAATTCAACACTTAGGTAGTGCCAATCACTGAAAATAGGGAAATAAATACATAAATTGTAATTTTTAAGAATGACGTCTGATTGAGCCGTCCATTTCTACAATAGTACAAGGTGACTAGGCTACCTATATCTATCACTCATAGTCATTGCGAATGTAGTCAATGCTATGAGTGTAGGGACACATTGTATGCATTATGAATTTCGTAGTATTTGTGCTTTGATGATTTTTTTATTGTTGTGAATGGCGAAACGAGCGTGCCAGTGATGGTAAACGATACGACAGCTCATATGACAGATGACTTGGCAATGCTTGACATTCCACTGCACTCGCCGACCATAAGATGTTAAGTCCCAATATGTTCTAATAATATGATTGTGTAACTAAATTAAATAAAATAATAAATAATATACGTATAAATTATACCAATCAAACTTTTTTTTTTTATAACCTTGGGAAAGTCATTGCACACAAACTCAACATACACACGATCACCAATATCCACACTACAATATTGATAGATCCCACAACATCGAATACCCATACTGAAATTCATTAAAAATGTATTCATTTTAATCCATTATTAATGAAACAAAGAACAGTACAGTTAATTGGCAGACTTATTGGTGGTGATACCGTTTCGTTGATTAACTTCAGATATTTAGCTTAACTCAACGAGCCATGGAGCGGGCTATGCTCGGTGTTTCCCTACGAGATCGAATCGATCGTTACCGACATAGCCCATAGGATTGGCAAGTTGAAGTGGCAGTGGGCCGGGCACATAGCTCGTAGAACCGATGGCCGTTGGGGCCGAAAGGTTCTTGAGTGGTGGCCACGTACAGCCAAGCGAATGTCGGACGCCCGCCTACAAGGTGGACGGCCGATCTGACTAAGGTTGCAGGAAGTCGCTGGATGCAGGCCGCTTCCAACAGGTCATTGTGGAGATCCTTGGGGGAGGCCTATGTTCAGCAGTGGACTTCCCGTGGCTGATATGATGATGATGATGATGATTTGGCTTAAAAGAGACCTGATTAAATCAATCGAAAATTGTTGAACATAAAGCGACCAATTACGTTAACAAAACCTCTAACCTGTTTATTTACGGTGAAAATAAGGGAGGCGTTTCCCGGTCCGACACCAACCTAATAGCAATTTATTGCAATCGTTCCGATACGTAATTTTGCACTTCAATACAACACATAAAGCGGAATGGAACTGCTATAACTCCGCGATTTTATTGCTTTTTAAGTTTATATCTTTACCTAGTATTTTATAGGGTGAACTTTGGTGCAATTGCCTCGTTGCCCCTGATCTTCATCATTATATTACCATACTATTAGGAACTTTAGCTACAGTTTCGTCCAACTTGCTTATTTTCTTGCACATAATTGTATTTTTTAATTATTAACATAACTTGTTCCTATAAATTCGAACTTGTCTTTTACATGCTATTTATCCTATTGTGCTACTCTTAAATAAATTAATTAAATAATTATCAACCAGAAGAAGTTCTCTGCTAACTTAACGCAGACCTGTCCCAAGCCTTTCAATAAGTATCCGTTGAAGACAGCATACATTGCATTTGCTAAATTGATTTAAAGAAACACTCTCTTAAGTCCTATCTACATACAACATCCACAAGATAGACTATTCAAGAAAGATAAGCCATTAAATCCAGCCACTTCTAGCAAATCGCTGTAAACCTTTATGAGGGGCTTATCTTTAGCAGTGGACTTACCGCTAAAGAGGACAAAATCTACAAAGCAATTATACTACTACCGGCATTATACTATAAACCGAAATTTCTATATATTTGAAACGCTTCCGTTACTAACAATTTAAGCTGAACAAACTTGGCCAAGACAATTTCCATAGTGCAGGACAGTGGGCGAAACACTTGGACAAACTTGGTCAATTATCTCGGTACACTGAGACGCTTAGCGCACTGTAATAAACCAAACTGATTTTGTTAGAGTTGAAATGTATTTTGTACCTCTAATATAGTTCTTTTACACATCTGATATTTAATGACTTGGTTGTTTCACAGCCATTGTCGCTTTTCACTTTTTTCTTCACATTTAGTGACGCCAGCAAAGTATCCACAAACCTCGTACTGTGGTTGTCCATAAGCGATGGTAATTATGACCAGACGAACCTTTGTACGTTCGTAGGATCAATAAGAAATACTAGAATTTTCAAGCTGGGTAGCCACCCAGAATAAGCCTATTCTAGGTGTAGAATAGAATAGTAGAAAACTAGTTTTCCAGCAAACAATGTAAAATTTTCAGAGAAAGAAGTCAATATTCTTCTGTTTGCATTGTATAGGTATAATTACATTTACACGAGAATATTCTCGCAATATTTTACAACTTCGTTTCAGATTAGACATATAATTTTTATAAATTAATATAGAAACATAAGAAACTAATTATGTTAGCAGTCATCGTAACTGACCTTGCTTCGCAAATCTATTTTAATTAATTACTGATATATTACCTGAAATACTCAATAAATTAACGTACAAATTAATTAGTATCGAACAAAATTACTTACTGTAATTATAAATATTTTATTTTCTCTTTATTTATTCTATTATTAGTCCTTCAAACCACACTAGCTCAGAGTGAATGTAGAAGGTATGACCTGGCCGCTGGTCGCTTCACTGTGCTTCCATGTGCGTGCATACGCGCCCTCCTGTACCAGCATAATACGCAGAGATATTGTTTCCGAAGTCCCTTCTATTGTACCTCAATGGTTCAAGGGTGATGGTTTGGCTGGTGTCGTAGAATACCTAAAGAATAATAAAAACTTTATAAAACATATTTCAAACTTGCTATCAGGAACTGATTTTACGCTGTCTCTAGTACATTTTGTTTGTTAATTAACTAACACATTATATTTGATAAGTCAGATAAAACGGGTTTAACAACCCTAATATTTGTCCAAAATGTAGATGTGTAGTTAACACCTACAAAAACTGCATTTGTAAACTAATCCATGCATTAAAATCTAGCTAAATGTATTCAGACATTATCATATAGTCGACATCTATGCAGTCAACCACTTTAATTTGCATTTTCGCATCGCATTTATAATTTTCGCCAACGCTTCATGTTCATCTGTAGCCTGTACCCTACACTGAGTTAGAATACATAGGTATGTCAGGATTCATATTTTATGTCGAATTTGAAGTTACAAAGAGTGGCTTTTGAAAATTCACAAGTATTAGGTAACAAGGATAAGCTAACAAGTGTCATTAAATTCTACAAAAACGTGACCATATTTTTTCTTTTGAACTTGCATATCCAAAATGTTACTATAGAGGACGCTATTTAATTAAACTAAATAAATATATTATGTGTCCCCTACAACACATGCCTACAGTTAACAAAGGTAAATGTGAAAAAGCATAACATTATTTTGATGAACAAGTCCCCTATATCCTACTTCCTACCAATAATATAAAAGGGAAAGTTTGTATGTTTGTTACTTCTTCACGCTCAATCGGCAGGATGAATTATTATGATTAAACTTTGTATGGAAGTAGCTGATCCCGTAGACTAACACAAAAACAAATTTTTATTCCGATAAAGTGTAGTATTTACATGGGATGATCAAGGAATCTTCCCGTTCAAACGGCAATTTCAATGAAATTTTGTATGGAGATAGCTGACCTCCTGGATTAATGCATAGGCTAATTATTGTATAGAAAATGTAGCTTTCCCATAGGATGAGTATGGAATTCAAGTATGTATATTTCTTACTTTTTCAAACTCAAACAGATAGCTTGAGGTATAAGATAGGGCGGATGAAATGGGATATAAGAGGACAAGATTACATGCCTTGAGTCTAGGAGCTGATGGAGATGGGATAGAATCTGATGTAACGGGTCAAAACGGGTAAAGCTGTACATAGGACGAAAACGAATTAGTTTAAATATAAAAATTATTCGTGATAATATGAGTTAGATATGGACTGGACTAGAAAAGTGCAGACACTGAGCGAAGCCGGGTAGGCCGCTAGTATACTAAATAAACGAAATTGTCTCTAAACTTTACCAAATAGCCTTTGTATTTATAATTTTAATCAACAATCCAAAATAAACTCAAGCCGTTGATTCAAGACGTCTAAAATATCAAGTATCCTTCTGAAATAAATTATATTTTTAGAAATTCCTTGTATCGTCGTCCTTTTCATTCAATATCACAATCATCAGACAATTAATTGAGTGCTCCTGAGCAACAGCAATTAAGATATTGAATACCAAACTTGCCCTTACTACCAAGTACCAACGACTATTAAAACAATAATTAATCACATTGTAACAATACATTAGCATAATCATAAGTTATCAAAGCAATCTTCAAGCATGTCTAAATAATTACACTCTCAACGGCCTGCTCCATATTTTAAAGTAAATTACACTTCATGCGAAAACATTACCCGATTATTCCCGCCCTATTACACTTGAAGGTAAAAATTATGTAGATGCTGTACCTACGCTGTAACATGAATATGTATTATCTTACTCACTTATGTACACTTGGTAATGAATCTGGCTAGACTGCTTTAATAGATAACATCTTATCACTGAAATGTTCGCTTCATTTTCATCTTAAAACACAGTTGCAGGCACGACTGACGTCAACGCTAGAATGTTTTAGAAAAAAGATCGTTGATGATAGTCTTAAGTTATTTCTTAGTAAAGACATATTATGTAGCTGTAAAATACGCTATATTTCATGACAAATAGGAGACAGTGTACATTACAGTATTTTGGAGACAAACGTAATTTTCCAACAATATGTAAATCTTGAAAAACCTGCGCAAACTTGGTAGGGCAATTTGAATATATCTAGTAATAATAAACTTTTATCTTGATTAGTTATATGTAGGGTATATATGGATGATACTGCCTGTATAACCATGTTATCATGCATAACTTGAAGTTCTGGCAATAATCCAACTTACACAAGCGTAGACTATATGTAGTTGTAGAAGGCATATTGTTTTTTTTCTATTTATTCCTCTAATTATGCTCCTAGAAAATACATAAAATGAATTTCTAAAATATATTCTTGAGAGTAGACAAAATGGTGCCTTGGAGAACTAAAATGGGTTACACAATAAGCTTTAAAAGCTTTATCTGCACTTTCAGGGATTATTCAGACTTAAAATGTGGTACATATGTGGATATGGATGATATCACAAACAACTAAGTAAAGAGATAATCTATTTAATTTACAACAGCCAACACTTAAAAAAGACTAATAGCCGTAGGACATCTCATGAGCCAACCATTGTCCGCCAATTTTCATTAGTCCGGTGGTATTAGTCCCTCAGCAATCATCTTCTGACGTTTCGCTTCTTCTTTAGCCTTTTTCTCTGCGTCCTTCTTGTCTTGTTCTGTCTTCTCTTCCTGAGCCTTCTTTATAGCCATCGCAGCTAACGTTTTCTGGTCCAACTTGAAAAGTTTATTGGCTCCTTAACATATCTCTCGTCCTTGTTGTTCATATTCTCGACGAATTTAGGATAATTAAACAAACCGTCTTCTTCATTATAAGTCTTATCCTTCAACGCAAGTTTTATCCAATCCATGAATTCTATTTCCGTTAAGGTTCACCCCAGGTCATTAACTCTTCTCTCATAGTTCAAAATCCACAAAACCTGTCTCGTTGTCGTCATGACCTATGGTAGCGAAAGCTTTGGTAACAGCCAGTTCGAAATCGTCTCCCCAATTCATTTTAGCTTCAACCATAAACAGCCATTCGAAGAATTCCACTGTGTCGACCAATTCATCTTCAAGAAACATCACATACAGTTGACTTATTTCTTCAGGTTTCGGATTAAAACCTAGTTTTCGAAGCATTATCGGGATTGCTTCTATCGGTACCTGAAAAAAAAAACAAAATATTAAAAAAATAGTTATTCAGAACATGTTTTCTCACGATGCTATTTTAAATATTCTTTATTTCTATTTACTTAAAAGAAAGAAATTAGTAATGGAAATATGTTTCGCTTTAAAATCCTAACATTCATATCTTAATTTAGTATTAAAGCAGCAAAACTACCGAAGTTTTAATAACTATTATTATCAGCTTTGATAACATAAACACTTCAGAACTAGTAAATTAATTAGCTATAAAATAAAAAATAAATAAATGCAAAAAAACTATTGTTTTGCACCTACATACATCAATATAAACCAATTTGATATGATTGTATACTTAAACATCATGAGCTAACGCTGATTACACCAGCTCTGATTTGATACAGCCACAATTTCAGATATCATGACAACAGCAGAGCTAACCACATCAGCCTGGTAATCGTCGTTCACTGTTAATTTTCATTTTGCTAGCTCCAAATCTACGCCAAAATTAGCACTATTACCAACCATATCATGTGAAACTCACATTCCAGACCAAATTAGTGTTCATTTTAACAGTTACAATTCGTCCGTCACATACAAATTTCAACGCATTTGGAAACTGGAAACTTAGCGTGATAGAGTTGCAACAATTCATAATAGATAATACCAGTTGAGCGCTTCTCAATAGCAACGCACATAATGTACCAAAATAGACGTATGTGTATTGTTGCAGAAGCCCTAACATTATTTCCATTTAAATTTTGCCCGTCATCAAGAAACAAATGAATCAGAATAAAATCTTCAATATTGATGTACAAAGTACATGAATTAGTTTTCGGGGCGAAAATATCATTGAGATATTATATCATTTTCATTTCTATTATTATCCAATATTTTTTAATACACACTAGCCTATGATATTGCTCCAGAAATCATTTCATAAGGAAATCTAACTAAATCATCTTCAGCTATAAAATGTATATCGTTGCGCATAGACGTCACAGTTGTGGCGGTTGCAATACGCCAACTTAGATTTAGCTTATAAAATAACACGCTTATTATTTGTAATTTGAACATTATTTAAACACGCATTTCATTTTAAGATATGACTGCAGATGTTTAACCATAAAACATCTGCGAGTCGTTTTACTAAAATAAGAATTTTTGTGTACCCTATTGTATAATATTAGTTAAAAAGATGCTGTTCTAAATTATTGTTTCCTAATTGTAATGGCCCGTTCATGCCGGGGCAATAAAACTGTATTATTATAGTTAAGTTCTTTAGTGGCGGTAATCCTTTGCAACAAATTTATGTTTTTTAGACAATAGTACACATGTTTGGGTAAACCTTTCTGTTTGGACAATAGCCCAGATGTTTGGGCCGACCTTAATTTTTAGTTGAAAGAATAGACCCTATTTTATGGCTTAAATATATTTTCTGGAAGATTTATCCCCACCGATCCTCATTCGGGTAGTCCTATAAAAGGGTCGGTTTATTTGGATGAAAAAAGACAGTCTGCCATCTCTCGTCACGAGCACATCTCGCTCCGAGTCGCATAATTATAATTTTACTCTGTCTGTGAATGTATTAAGTGTTAATTTACAAAATATACAATAGTTAGTTCCTGGAAGTGAGTGCTTATTCTAATACCTACACTTATAACCACCAAACAGTAACTACGTTCAACCTTTGTTAGGTCGAAGGTTACGAAAAACACGAAAACTCAAGAAATGTCTTACCTAAGTACATTCTTAAAATTAAATAAATATCCCCAGATCCTATGTTAGTAAAAAATCCATAGGGAATTACAAGGGTATTCGGTAGTGGGATGAAAATGTTTTAAAAGTTAATTGATTATATAAATGAAAGAACTGTATGAGCGCTTTTTGAGAGGCAATTCTTAATGGTATAGAATAAAGAATGAATATTTGTGCAAGAAAATTTGATTTACTGTTACTTGGTTTTGGTGCTGTGAGGATTTAAGCGGCGAGGGATATTTTTGTAAGTCCATATTATCACTACAAAGTATAAAACAAAACCGCTTCCCGTTTGTATGTCTCTATGTATGCCTAGAGTCTAGACCTTTAAAACTAAGCTACGGATTTTGAGGCAGCTTTTTTAATAGATCGAGTGAATCAACTAAAGTGAGTGGACTGCCTCGGTAGAGTAGTGTACTAGAGTACGGTTACAAAGCTGAGGTCTCGGGTTCGAATCCCGGGTTGGGCAAAGTGATATTCGATTTTTCTAGTCATTGTCAGCCCAGAGTCAGGAATTGAGCCCGATTTGGCGATAGGCTCGCTCGCCACCTATCACATCATGGGACGGAACATACAAGGCGAAATAAGGGTATCCTGCCACCTCTGCCTACCCTTTCAGGGAAAAGGGCGTGAGTTTATGTATGTATGTTATGAGTGAATCAAGAGGAAGGTTTATATGCATAATACCTATACAAGGTTTCCTCACGATGTTTTCCTTCATCCTATTAGTGCCTGGTGATTGACTATCAATATACGTATGACTCCGAAAAGTTTGCCCTAGGATTCGAACCTGCAACCACTGTGAACATGCTGGCAGCCACGACTTTTACCAAGAGGCAAACATGCCCTTTAAACATAATAGAGTGCAGTGGCGTAACAATAGGGTGGCAGAGTGCGCAAAATGCCACGGGCTCCCGGCCTAAGGGGCCCCCAGCCCGGCAGGATCCTGGTCCGACAGGGTCTCAGGCCCAACAGGGCCCGGGCTCAATAGGGCCTCGGGTTCAAGCCCGACAGGATGTCAGCAGAGAAGAATGTAAATTAATGACGAAATTAATAATAATAAACAATTGACTATGTTTTAAATATGACGAACAATTGATCACAATATTTGACTTAAATGTTTTGTTTTTGTTTCATTATAGTATAATCATAGTTAGAAACCTATAAATTATAATTTAATGAATATTAATAATTATATACACATATATTAATATATGTTTTTCAAATTATATTAGGCAATATTTTCCAAATAAATAAAACATGTATTGTTCTAGAAATTATTTTACTGGTAGCGAAAAACGAAAGAGAAAGAGGGAGTCTGAAGTAATAAATAAAAATATATCTAAAATACGTCAGTTCTTTCTTAACGAGCAATTTATTCATGATTCTAAGAAATGAATAAAGGAACGGAACTAAAAATTCCATAATAGCAAATTCTGACCATAGATAATATTCAGACTCAACAAAACTACGATGAGGTACGAGCAAACATGAAATTGAACCATATTTAGAAGTGGAAAACATTAAATCCCCATATATTACAGATAAGTGTAATTAAAAAAAAGAATGACGAAGTGAAAGATTTGTGATTGGGAAAGAAGGTACACTGTAAGTCCCCTCTTAAGAGACAGTGACAATAAATAATAAAATAAAGAAATATAAACAAACGCCCCTACTACGTTTCCCTGACGATATAGGCTTGATGGCGGAATCACTGGAGGAGCTGCAACAGATGCTGGATGGCCTAGCTTCAGCCTCACAGCGAATAGGTCTTAAATTTAACATAATATAACATGTGTATGGCCACCAGCACGAAGTTGTTTCCGAATTTACCTACTTGGGGCAGACCCTTTTGAATAAGGTGGAAACAATTTGAGAAATGGGCTATGAGTATTTTCGTCACCTTTACCAAAAAACTTGAAAATGATAGTTTTCAACTAGTGTATCCTACCTGTCACGACCTACAGTGGTTAGACTTGAACATTCACAGTACGACTGGTCCACTAGCTTATGGTTGCTCAGCGAGCTATGGAGCGTGCTATGCTCGGTGTCTCTTGAGGGATAAGGCTCCGTAATTATCTTATCCGAAAGAGAACCAAAGTTATAGACATAGCACACAGGACTAGCTGAAGTAGCAGTGCACTGGCATCATCTGACGAAGAACCGATAACCGTTTGGAATAAAAGTGTTCTTGGACAGAGTGAAGAGTCTCGGTTAACGTAGTGTAGGACGCCTTCCAGCTAGGTGGAGTGACGATTTGCAAAAGTTCGCTACCACATGCTGGATGCGACAAGCTGACGTGACGTCTAGCAGTGGACCACAAAAAGCTGATGATGAACAAATAAATTGTTTGTGTTGAAGGTAATAACGACTGGAAACAAATTGTAAATGCGATAGAGAGACACGAAACATCGAAAATTGGCTTAGATTGGTGTCTTTTGTATTAATAATAGCGGTTACTTTGGACACTACATGAGGAGCAACAATGCATATAAAAAAATAAACAGTTTTTTGACGCCTAGAATTTACTATACTCCACGAAGTTACTAATTTAGCTTTACCTGGCCATGGAGAAAGCGCAGATAGCCGTAATAAAGCAGCGTTAGTAGCAAAATGTGATCCAGATTTAGAGGAGTGGTCAAATAAGTGCAATGGCCAGATAAAATACAAAATGAGATAAACCGTCCGAAGATATTACAAAATAAGCTGATTGCTGTTTTAGGCCTAAAACTCCATTATATGATGATATAACTCAAGATTTTTCTAAAACATACCAATTAAAAACGAAACTACAATATTTTTTTACATTTACCAAGGGCCCCATTAGATGAACTTTGCTACGGGCCCCCGATGGGGTAGTTACGCCACTGATAGAGTCGAAATTATTACCGCAACCAAACGAAGCTCAGCCAATGGTCAACTCATAACGATTCTATGTCTTTATCCTATATGTTTTCAACGTAGATAATAAAATAACAAATGATACTGTACCTTATCTATGTTATCTTCATCATGGGCCTTGAAGACTTCCTTGAACTTGGCGATGTCCTCGTTTGAGAAGCAGGCTGGTGGAGGCGGTGGTTTTCTGATCTTGGGCGTAGGGCCGGTCTGCTTCGCGGAGTTACTTCTTTACCTTTACCTTTCTTTGGTGGCATTTTTATTTTTTACGTATAATTTAATTTAAAAACTTGAAAAAAAACATTATATGATTCAATTTGTGATGTGGTGTGACTGCGTCATTTTGATATTTACTTTCAACTTTTGAAAGTTTCAAGTCAAGTCTTTTTTTATTTAGGCAAAGCCTAAATACTAGGAAATACTGAATTTATTTTATGCGGTATGTCGAAAATCGATTGTCGCACTTTCTCTGGTTAAATGATGAGTCAGAAAATTAACTAGAATATACAATTCTTAAAAAAATGTAACTATAAATTTAAGTGAAAGGATCAACTAGGTCCTACATTTTTATAAAACAAACTATGTTAATTCTACAAAGAAAAAATAAAAAAAATTACTCATTATTTAACTAGTTCAAAAGGAAATGAAAAATAAACATACCTAACATTGCTAAGGAAAATTCCGAAACAACAAGCTTTAAAGCGTACGTACACAACAAGTAAACAATTAAAACAACAAAGCGAAGAATTAAAACGGGAACAACAGAAACCAAATATGCACCGCCACATCTATTCCTAATCCTGACAAATGACCAACGAAATACATTCCCGCCCTCAATACACATTTAGCTAAATAGCAACTTGGGCCTTGTGGACAATCGAATTCATTGAAATAATAAAGAGGAGACACTTTGAATAACAGTGTAACGAAAAGTGCGGTACAAACAACGCTATATATGCATCTCTCGTTCCCTCCTACAAAATAACAATATCTTCCCTTTCTCTCTAGCATGGCGCACAGAATTAGTTAGCATTGTCCGCTCTGGTATATTACCAACGATTGTATTACGTACGGAACCAAAACGCGATGCGACCTCATGCGCGATCAAGTGATCCGGAAAACGACGGCGATTGTCGAACACCTGTCCTGATGTATGCTAATGACAACCCATTTAAACACTATTTCTATTTAGAAGGCCAGAGCCGTTAAGCAAATTGTTTGTAGATTAGGCTTTAGCGGGAAATCTGACAGTGAGATCGGAAACTTGATTTACAGATGGCTTTTCATTTATGTTGCTTCTTGCATATTGGAATACTTGCAAATTGTAGGTTTTAGATATTTATGGATATGGATCTTTTGATAATCGTAATAACAATTGAAATCCAATGCTCTTATACAGTTGATATACCGGGTATATCAAGACTGCTACCGAAAACGAAGCCGGGTGGTAGTTTAAGTGACTTCAGACACAATGCAACAGAAAAAGTTGCAAAAAAAAGCGACATTTTTTTTTGTTTTTTTTTCCTATGGCAAAACTATGAATTTACCACCCAAAAATGACGATATTTAAAAAATAATAAAATTAATTGTCGCGAATCTTTGCGAAATTTTTAGTTGCATTGTGTTTGTAGTCACTAAAACTACCACCCGACTTCGTTTCGGTAGCAGTCTTGAGATACCCAGTATATGTCTAACTACATCTACGGTCGTAGCAATCCTTCATGTCGAATTAAAGAACATTACGTCATCAGCAATGGGAATTTAATAAAAAAATATTATGAACAATAATAAGAATTTGATTATTTCCCTGTATACGACTCATCATTGCTTCCTGACGCAATAACATTTAATTTGACGCCAGAGTCGAGTTTATTGCTGCGCTCCACTAAATTTTACCCCACAATACTTAATGATTTGTCTCGTAGTATTTTTTTAAATCTAAACACGGAATTGGGAAGCTTGTTAAGATGTAGGTACTAGGTATAGATGGGGTGCGAAGTCGGGAACCTCCACGTGGTGCACCCTGGGCAGTGGGCAACGTGGGTCATCGTAGTTGCAATTCTGCAACTACTATGGCCGACGGCGAATATCCGACGGGGAGGGCAGGGGGTGTGGCGGCCGCTGTCTTTTGTGGCGGCCGCCTCCATCTGTCGTTTCTAGGTGGGGCCTATCTCTGGGCTACCATCCGGTTTTGATCCGGAGGTTTCGGCGGGCCCGGTGTGCGCTTACCCCGCCGCCGGGCGGACCGTGAGGGAGGATGCCTCTATAAAAAGTACCCCGAATCCCAAGCGGCGGCGCACCGCGAGGGGATGCATGGCTGACGGGCAGTTCAGTCTCTAGTGCGACCCCCGCCAGAGTACCTGGCGGGTTACACTAGGCTTACCCAGGCACAGGGGGCCCTGCCTGGGCGGACTTTCTTTCCCCCACACTCGGAACTCACTTGGGAACAAAATGGAACAAACTAATTTAATACCAAAGTCATGGTGAACAGGCTGACTGTTTCGCAGTTGGCGGCCGTAGGGCAAAAGCCTGAAGGCGAAGTAGGAGGCGAGAAGTCGTCAGGTACGACTACCGCCGGAGTGGCTGGCGGCAAGCGGCCTGCCTCGGTCTTGAATTCCGATTCTGGGTCCGGGGAGGGGCGCCCGCATTCCCGTCCGAAAGGTAAGTTCTGGTCGCGTGGAACTGTCCGGAGTAGTGATAGCTCTCGCTGTCGTGCCTCGCCATCAAGCGGGGACGACGGTGAACACGCAGCTAAGAGCTTACAGGTAGAGAATCGGCACACGAAGCGCACGTGTGACCCGAAGGCCAGTGGAGACCTAGTCTCTCTTCGCGAGCGGCAGCTCCATCTGGCCAAAATCGTAAGGATGGTGGCTGATAGGTCCGGACACCTAAAGGGGACATTCGTCCGTCATTTAAAGAACGTCCAGCGGGACCTGTTGGCCATGGCCGACCAACCTGCGTCGGAGGCGCAGGAGAAAATAGAGGCGGAAGTAGCTCGGCTCCGCGCCATCAACGCACGCCATGTTGAGGACAACGTTGGCCTTCGGGCAGAAATGGCACTGCTAAAAGCACAAGTGGCTGAGTCTGAGACACGTTTGCTCAACATAGTTGATGCTCGCCTCGCCTCTGTTGAGACCCGATTGCCACCGAAACCACGCCTCCGCCCTGCACTTGCGGCTGACGCTCGCACATCGCCGGCTACTATCCCCGGTCCGTCAGGAGCAGTCGGTCTTGATGTAGCGGGCTTAGCAGAAATAGGCGCGGCGAAGAGAAAAGGCAAGGGCAAAGGCAAGAAAACTACCCAACCAGCTCCCGCTGCTCCTCTGCCCGCACCACGATCTGCAACGACTGCGCGCGCGTCGCCGGTCCAGTGCCCTGCGCCGGTCTCGCGCCCCGCGCCGTCCCCGCGCCTCGCGCTGGTCTCGTACCCGCGCCCGCTGCGCGCCATGCGTCCGCTGCGACTTCTGCGCAGCAGAAGAAGCCTCGCAAGGGGTGCAAAGGGCGTCAAACTGTCACCCCGAGCCTCCCGAGAGAGCCACGCCTTCTGCCCCCGGCTCCGGCCAACATGTCCACAGCGTGGACCGTGGTTGCAGGGGGCAAAAGACGGCGACAACCAAAATCACGGCTCACGCATGGCAAAAAGGTGCCTGCACTCCACGTGCTACGCTCCGCGGCCGTCACGCTCCTGCTGACGCCCAGAGCGATTGAGAGTGGTCGCATCTATGGCCGTATAATTGCTGAGGCCCGGGAGCGAATCTCGCTCGCTGATCCCGCCATTCCGCACGTTAAGTTCAGGCGGGCGGCCACAGGTGCCACACTGTTGGAAGTGTCCGGGCCCGAGAACGAGGCGAAAGCTGACTCCCTCGCTGCAAAGCTGAGGGAGTTATTCTGCGAGTCGGAAGATGTCCGCATCTCCCGACCGGTGAAAACCGCAGAACTGCGGCTAACAGGACTTGACGAATCCGTCACCCCTGAAAAAGTCGCAGCGGCCTTCGTCACGGCCACAACCTGTCCAGCGGACCAGGTAAAGGTTGGAGAGATCCGTCCTGACCGCTCGGGCCTGGGCGTCGCATGGGTGCGAGCGCCAGTGAAAGCGGTGGCAATAGTGGCCGGGATGGGACGCGTCCTGGTTGGGTGGTCCGCAGCTCGGGCCACGGTTTTGGAGCCGAGGCCCTTGCGGTGCTTCCGGTGCCTCGAGGTGGGGCACGTGAGGGAGTGCTGCAAATCTGCAGTTGACCGTAGCAGGATCTGCTACCGTTGCGGTCAAGAGGGTCACCTGGCGCGTGAATGCTCCGCGGCGCCGCTCTGTGCATTGTGCGCAGCGAGTGGGAAACCAACGGGGCACAAAATTGGAGGGAAAGGGTGCGCCTCTTCCTCCCAGGGTGACCGCCGTAAACGCCGCGGGCGCCATAACAGACGGGGAAGGACTGCCGCTGAGGCTCAGACCCAGTCGCAGCCCGTCCACCCATCGCGGGCTGAAGGGGAGGCTATGGAGATCGCCCAATAATGGATATCAAGATCCTCCAGGCGAATATCAATCACTGCGATACGGCACAACACATGCTCTTGCAGAGCATGGCGCAGTGGTTGGTGAACGTGTCGTCGCCGAGCCGTACCGGATCCCACCCAATAATGCTTGAGTTGGGGACCTGGACGGCTTGGTGGTTGTCGTAACCCAGGGGTCCACCGGCTCGCCATCCTTCGAAAAAGTAGCGAAGGATCGGGGATGCGTGGCGGCTCTGTTGAGAGATTAGCCCGCGATGGGCAATATAACGGCTTAATGTTGAGGCTCTGGAGCTGGCAGCTCGGGTCCAAGCGTGGCTTCCCGCACCGGAACCTGTGGTGCGGGTAGACGAGGAGGCAGAGTGGTTCGGAGCGGCGATGTCGCAAATTTCTGACGTGGTCATGCCCCGAGTCCACCGCGTCTCTCCGCGGCGGCAAGTGTAAGTATTGGTGGTCGGCGGAACTCGCTCAGTTACGCGCCACTTGCGTAGAGGCGAGCCGCCGACTTTCTAGACACCGTCGCCGGCGGAGACGCCACGCTGATTTCGAGGTCCGAGGAGACCATGCTCCATGGCCTCTACAGACAGGCCAGAAGGGCGCTCACGGTGGCTGTGAAGAGGGCGAGGGCTGCAACCCGAAAAGAGTTCCTAGGGACTCTGAACCGCGACCCTTGGGGGCGGCCGTACCGGCTGGCGTTCAACAAGCTACGCCCGCTGGCGCCCGCGTTCACACAGAGTCTCCGACCGGAGCTTTTGGGTGAAGTGGTCGGCCTCTTCCCGGCCTTCGACGAAGTCACTCCTCCACCGATGCCGCCACGGCCGTGGTCGGTGAGGACCGGTTCGCTGGTGACATCGTCAACGTCTTCGGCAAGGGAGACTCCGGAGGGCGAAGCCCCGGGCGTATCGCCTGAGGAGCTCAATGCAGCAGTGCTGCGGCTGCGGAGGAAGAATTCTGCACCGAGACTCGACGGGATCCCAGGACGTATCTGGGTCCTCGTAGCCGAGTACTTGGGGGCAAGACGCCGCAGCCTCTTCTCCGCGTGCCTGGAGCGGGGGCCTCTTACCCGTCACGCTGGAAGACCGGGAAGTTGGTCCTGCTCAGGAAAGATAGACGACCCGCAGAGTCACCATCGGCCTACCGGCCTATCGTGCTGCTCGATGAGGTCGCAAAGCTCTTCGAGCGCATCATTCATGTGCACCTCGTGGAGCACTTCGAGAGGGTCCGTCCTGATCTGGCAGACTGCCAGTTCGGGTTCCGGAAAGGCCGATCCACCATCTCCGCGATTCTGCGGGTGAAGGCACTAGCGGAGGAGGCAGTGGCCCAGGGCCAATGCGTCGTGGCGGTGTCACTAGACATCGCCAACGCATTCAACACCTTGCCCTGGCCCTGCATTGAAGAGGCATTGCGGTACCACGTGGTGCCCCCGTATCTTGGTTATCTTATCCCCCGGCGCCTGGTGCACTCGTATCTGTCCGACAGATACGTAGTGTATCCGGACGCGGACGGGTGGCACCGTAGAGCCATGTCGTGCGGTGTTCCGCAGGGGTCAGTCCTCGGACCTCTCCTGTGGAATATCGGCTACGGCCTACGACTGGGTGCTCCGTGGTGTCAATCCCCGGGGTGTCCACGTCATCTGCTACGCCGATGACGGTGACCAGCGTGGTCACCGCGTGTGGCGGAACCTTCGAGGAGGCTGCCTTACTTGCCGCGTTGGGAACAAGCAACGTGGTGAGGAGAATAAGGCGACTGGGCCTGGCCGTGGCCCTCCATAAGTCCGAGGCCATCTGCTTCCACAGGTCTCGGAAGGGGCCACCGGCAGGGGCCCAACTGGCGATTGAGGGCGTGGCTATTTCTATCGGCTCCACGATGGGAGCACCACAAGTATCTGGGAGTCGTGCTGGACAGCCGGTGGAATTTCCGCGCCCACTTCACCCAACTAAATCTGAAGCTGGTTCGGGCGGCAGGCGCGTTGTCAAGCCTGCTACCCAACCTCGAAGGTCCCGACATCCCTTGCCGAAGATTGTACGCGGGAGTCGTGCAGTCCATGGCTCTTTACGGTTGTCCCGTTTGGGCCAAGTCCCTGGACAGGCGCTGTGTTTTCCTTCTGCGTCCAGCGTAGCGAGCGGTGGCACAGCGAATGGTCAGGGGCTATCGCACGATTTCCCATGAGGCGGCCTGCTTATTGGCTGGTTTCCTTCCCTGGGACATTGACGCCAGAGCCCTTTCGTCAGCCTACCACTGGCGGGAGGAGGCGTCCCGTCGTGGGGAGCTACCGGCCCTTAGAGAAGTTGAGGCCGTTCGGGCCTCCTTCCGCACGGCCGCAGTGGAGGAGTGGCGCACCAGGCTGAACAATCCCAGTGCTGATGTTTGGACCATCGCGGCAGTGCGTCGTGACGACGTTCCGCCTGACGCAGGTTCTGTCGGGGCATGGCTGTTTCGGCAGGAAGGGAAGAATCCGCCGTGTGTCACCATTGTGACAACTGTCCGGAGGACACAGCCCAGCACTCTCTCTCGGAGTGTCCAGCCTGGGAAGTGGAGCGTGCAGCTCTCCGCGCAGCCATCGGAGTGGACCTCTTACCCTCGGCCATGATTCCTTCCATGGTTGAGAGTAGGAGGTCATGGCAGGCCATGCTCACCTTCTGTGAGATCATCATCTCACAGAAGGAGAGCGCGGAGCGGGATCGGGAGAAGAACGATCCCGCCCGTCGCCGCCAACCGAGAAGGAGGCGCCGTGTAAACGACAATGGCTGACCCGGCGCCCAGCCAAGTGGTCAAGGGGCGTCAGAATTCCACCACGGTATCCCGTGCCTGTCGTAAAAGGTGACTAATAGGGGTCACTGGGGCCGCTAAGCACACAGCGGGGGCTGTGCGCTCATGTCAGGAGTGGCTCCGAGATGGGTGGCAGAACGTGTGGCCTCGTATCTGTCGCGGACGCGCATCTCACCATGGGCGTCCGAAGTAGGGAAAGTGGGGGCATCTGCGCCCCCCCCCCAAGCTGGGAGGAGCCATATTTCGCAGTGCGTCGGGTGGCACGGCGAGTTAAATGGGCGCCATTCGCCTGTCCACATCGCCTGTCATCCATTAAGCGCGTGACGGTCACCGAGAGGTTTTAGTCGGTATGCCGGCAAAAGATCTTCTTAGATCTCGGTAGGGACCCAGCCTGGATACAACATCTGCGCAGTGCGGACTACTGTCCCCGCGTCCCAGGCTGGAAGGCCGAAGACCCCGACATGCCCCTTCCGATCCACCCCCGAGTATCGGAAGGAAGGCTAAAGGAGCTTTACTCTCGTTAAAAAAAAAAAGGTACTAGGTATAGATGTATGTTGCACATTCACGAAAAATTTACTGGTACTAGGTCTATTTATTTATTTACTAGCGGCCCGACCCAGCTTCGCCTGGGTGCATATATTTTTTGATTCCACTCTACACCAGAAACATGTTGTTTTTCGTATAAATTCTTGTATATCTAAACTTGACGTAGCTATCCTACTGTCCGGCTCAATCCCGTCTCATGTTTTTCATAGTTAATAGCTTGGAGTTGGTAGACGTTGACCCAGCCTCAGCCAACATGTAAATCCACCATTACGCGTGAACATTATTTATTTCATTGTCCTATATTAATGTAGCTAGATATATTCTCCTTAGTTTATACAAAATAAATTTCTGAACGCATGCATAAACAATTATAGTCCCACAAAGTTATCTGACCCGGTGAGAGAGTCGCTGTTGTCGAATTTGGTGTTGCCATTAAAAATACATATAGCGATAAAGTGGGAGAAGTAAGATTTTTCAATTCGTTCAATAGTGTCAGGAAAATGAGTGGACCAGTTTTATTTGCATGTTATTTTTCCTTCCCAAGATTTCTAACAAATCGCATCCCATACCCCTAAACAAGTGTATCTGTATCAGCCCATATACTATATGTCCCACTGTTGGGAACTGCCCTATTCTACAATCGAGAGTGCTATATGTAGTCTATATGTAGACTATATGTAGTCCACCATGCTGGCCTAATGTGGGCTGGTGGACTTACATACCATAGATATTCTTATAAATCGTTATGGTATGCAGGTTTCCTCACTATGTATTCCTCCACCGTTTTAGTTCGTATTTATTGACTATCAATACACACATGACTCCGAAAGTCAGATTTGTGACCTGGGATTCGAGCCCACGACCACCGTGAACATGTTGGCAGCCGCGTTAGGTCCATTTACCAACAGGCCACCACGCACGTAAAGATACATTTTAGTATATGATATGTGCTTACATTTATTTTACTAGTACGTACAAAATTCTGTTTACGTGGAATTTATTTTGAAAAGCTGACAACACAAGGCTGTGGTGGCAGCTACGCGTTGATAATTTTTTTCGAAGGGTATTATTGGTGTCTGAAGACGCTTATCTTCCTTCGTAAAATTGAATACCTGGAGTCTAACGTTCCTAGCGTCACTTTTTAAAGTTTTCGGCATTTTTCACTAATTTTTAATAATGCAGGAAACATAAATACATTGAGTAAACAACCAATGGCGGTTATGTCAGTGAGTGGCAGGTAAATTGTCAATTTCAAATGACGTCTTTGTTTCCACTTTTGGCCACCGGGCCAGATAACTTTGTGGCTCTATAAAATCAATTAAAATGTCAATCAATTTTCACTACTGTCAATATTGTACTTCTTTAAAATCTAAAATACGCCATTAATCGAATATTGTGGATATATGTTTTCGATTCGAAACCTTTATTTAAATACGTTCTTTAATTTGAGGGCAGAGTTTACCATATCGACAGGGTGAAAATTAAATGTTTGACAGTTACAAACCCATGAACATATTGTATGGGAAAATCACGCACATTGTTTTGATAGATATGATTGAATTTGAATTTTGCGGTAATAAAGTGCAAATTGACTCTTTGACTTTAGGAACATACCTACATTGTTTAAACAACAGTGAGTGCTTGTAATTCAATATGAACTTTATACAATAGCAATAAAGCTCAAATTGACTCAACGTTTTAGTTAGAAAACGTTTGTATGGGGTAAAGAAAAGGGCTGTTTTTAGGGCTTTTCCGGCAATTATTCGAAATTTTCTCGCCGTAAAAACCATCCTTGGACTTCCACAAACCTTTTTAAAAAAAGAATTATCGAAATCGGTTCCGCCGTTCACACGTGATGCCGTGACAACGCGAAATGGGTTTCATTTTTATATATATAGATTTATTTAACACTTTATTGTACACCATATACATACAAAAGACAAAACTAAATGAAACAAAATATATGCACAAGTGGCGGTCTTATTGCTTGAAGCAATCTCTGCCAGACAACCATGGGATAGATAAACGAAAAGAACGAAAGTTGGGGCTTCGGGTGTACGAGTATTACAATTTATAATATTGTTAATTTTATAAATAAACATACATACATACATACATATATATAAATATGAACATACAAATACACATATAATATATACACCTATAAATATATATATACATATATAAATAACAACAAAGTAAAATGTGAACAACTCCAATATCCTCATAGAACGTGTAAGTAGTGTTCTTTAACCATTTTTTTGAAGATGGGCAGAGTTTTAGCCCGTCTCACCGTTAAAGCATTCCACAACCTGGCAGCTTGTACGGTGAAAGATCTGTCTGTGAAGGAAGTGAAATGCGCGGGGATTTTCAGCTTTAAGTTCTCCGATGACCTAAGAGACCTCGAATGTGAATCATGAAGAAATTCAAAGCGATTTTTAAGATATGAGAGAGTGAATGGATTGAAAAGTATATTATAGAGAAGAAAAAGAATGTGTGATTCCGGCGAAGCCTTATTGGTAGCCACTTGAGCTTTGTACGAAAATCGGAAACATGATCATATTTGCGTAATCCAAATATAAATCTGATACAAAAGTTTTGAAGACGCTCAAGTCTATCATATGTGAGTGGCCGCTGGGTCTATTTCTCCCGTCAAACAGCAGTGTAAATGCACTGTTGTGCTTCGTTTTGAAGGATATTGTAGCCAGAGTAACTACTGCACATATTGAGACTTAACATCTTATGTCTCAGGATGGCGAGCGCAAAAGAATGCCCAGCATTGCTTTGTACTTCAAGTTGCTGTTTGGTTTTGCTACTGCTCATGAATAATCGTGTCGCTTACCATTAGGCGAATGCTATGCTCGTCTCAACATTCATATATAATTGAAAAAAAAACTACTAATTCCCATGGAGACTTTTCACCACTAGGTATAACTTATATTTAAATTAGATGTCCATAATCGTACCGAGACTTTAATTTTTTAATATATTGAATAAAGAAAAATTAAGAGAAAAGTGCGTAAATTACGTGTAAGTAGTAAAGTATATCGTGCCAGAGGCGGCTCATCCGAAAGAGCGCTGGTGCAGTGCACTCCCACGAAAATTACATACTTAGCTAATTTAATAATTTATATATATTTATAATACATAAATCCTTACATTAGGTACATTCTTTATATTTTACTACGCCTATAATAAGTCTTATTATATTACCTATATAGGTACATGTAGCGTCAATTTGTAACGAGTGGAGCGCCAGCGATTGTGCTCCTATGAAACGAAGTTTAGTACGACTCTTAGTACTGTATTCAATGAGTGCGAAAGAGAGCTACGACTCGCGCTGACGCGTGAAACAAAAGATATCGTATGAGAAATTAGCGTAATGTGGAGCGCCGCTCACGCGTCACTCAGTTGTTGTACAGCCAGTCGTGCCGTGCGCGCGCCGGCGGGATATCCTACTTATGCGCAGTTGTCGTCCTTATGTATGCAAACAACGTCAAGCAAGCTCGTCGACTTCGTCAGTTAATTCGCAGTTTTTTTTAAATAAATATTAAAAAATAGTTTGTACGCTTAATCAATTCCATTTCTGATTTTCACAAGAAAGTAATAGATATCTTCGCACGCCAAAAAGAGCGGCGAATGGATTTTGTATACAAATATAATAAATAGTAAGCTCTAGTTTTTCAATTAATGTTTTTGTGAACCCCCATCAAAAAATTTCACGAGCCGCCTCTGTATCGTGCTATCCGAAAGCAATCTAGCTATTCTAAATGATGTTCAAAAATTGTTATTAAGGTGATCTATGATCATCTCTTCGTTCCAAAACTAAGATCAATAAAATATAATTAATAAATACAAATCAAACACTAGCGAAATAAAAGAAAAATCAATAATAGTTTCATTTTCGGTTGTAATCAATTATTTACATGATTCCATTGAAACAATGGCCGTTAATGATCCTATGCTCCATTAGTGTTTACGCTATCAAAGAGCTAATAGATCTTGTGACTTAAATCCAACCCAAATAACCTAAATTATACACTAACAAACCCATTCTAATCCATTAATTCAGTGTTCAGCTGTCTAACTATCCGTGGATATTTGAAAGCCTTTGGAAACTGATAGACTGCACAGATACCCAAAATCCAAAGTTCAGTACTATTCATCTGATCTAGGGTAAAATCCAATGCTAACAGTTTTTTTTTTTTTCATTTTATTAGTCTAGCATGTATGGACGATTAACCGTGAGGTTTTGAATTCGTTTGCATAGTTTGAATAACTAGAATCGAACTCACATTTTGTAACTTATATTTGAAAACCCCATATAAATAACCCGGAATTTTGCCAGGCATGACGACAAATTCGCTCGCTGATATATCAGAAAACAATCGCTTCGAAATTTTGCTTATACCTAGTGGTATTTTTTTTCAAATGCCTGTACATTATGTATTATTTACACGAAAATAGCTTTCCATTGTCCATTACATTTTATAAATACAACACAAAGAGCCTCTCCATAAAGATAAAAGCAATTTTAATGTAAATCCATATCGCGTAAACCGCCTTTTATGTCTGGCGTGTGTTACCACATGGGTTACTTTCGGTTCTCACTATACTTTTAGGCATTGTGTAGGCACCTACATAATTGAAAGCTATTAAGGAGCTTTTAACATTTAATAAATACGTCTTCTTTGACTGCTTCTTATTATTTTCACACTTACATGGACAGCTCTACATGATGTTTCTACTTTTCAATCTGCTGAAAACTTCCCTGTTCCGAAAACTTTAGGAAATTTCAATTCAGTGATCGAAAAAGAAAGATCGCGGAATCGAACCCTGTACCCAAACGATGCATATTTGTGCATAGAATATTTGTTTCGAATCTGGATGTATGTGGCACCGAAAAGTCTCTTAGTTTCTAATAGATTCTAACGCCACAATGACAACACACATTTAACGTGGGTTCGGTAATACATAAGTATGTGACTATTTGTTTTATTTATTTTGTTTAGTTAAAGGTATTAAAATTAAATTATCAAAAAATACTCATCTACCAAACTAATTCTAAATCTTCGCTTGAACATGTTTATACAATAATAGGAATAGTGGATCTGCGATGGTATCAGTTAGGTAAGTATCACGAACCATTGCTTCAAAGAAAATCAACAGGAGACTTAAGAAGACTCACAAAGTACTTGATAAATAGGTAAGAAGAACCAACAATCTTCACCTATGCCACTCATATAGGAATAAATAGAAGTGTGGAGAGAAGGAGGAAGAAAGAGAGCTATAGAACTTTAGATATATCTACAATCATTTACAGAAATCGGCAATGCATCTTTGAATTATGATCATTCTGAATGCTTTCACATGCCATGCTGGCAATTACTTAAGAGTGAGCGCTTTACATGTTTATCACAACTAAAATAATGATTTAGGTACATTTAGGTAGAACATTTTATGATATTGTTGAATTTTAATGACAAAAGTTAGGTATATTTCAGTATATTTGTAACATTATTTATGTACAACAATCTGACAGCAATAATAAAACGCTCCGAAAAGGGACGTTCATAATATCTTTAATCTTTCACTTTTATATCAACAATAGATAACATGTTAAATGTTTTGATTTCTAACTAAATATGCAGATAATTTGATAAATTAAAACTAAATGCCATAGGTAAATTTAAATAAATTTTGTTTTATTACAAAAATATCCAAATAGAAAATACACAATATCATTTCGGTAAATCCGATTTCCGAACGCACTAGGAACTGACGCCAGTTTTGACAGTTGTCTAATAAGTCCTCGATGCGTTTACATTGTAAAAATATAAAATAAAACCTGCAAATAATCATAGTGTGTTTGGTTGGTGTTTTTAACCACATACAAAATGGTTGCGAGAGTAGCTGGTGTATTCGATGAGAAATTAACAAAGGCGATTGCCAATTCTAAGATATTGGTGGTGGGCGCCGGCGGTATAGGTTGTGAAATACTGAAAAATCTTGTGCTTACCGGCTTCCCGTACATTGAAATCGTATGTAGCACTAAAATTATCAATTAAATTGGAGATTTTGGTGCAAAAAGATGTTGTAACGGTGTTTTTCATTGCAGATTGACCTTGATACGATAGACGTGAGTAATTTGAATCGTCAGTTTCTCTTCCACAAAGAGCATGTTGGCAAGTCGAAAGCTCGTGTGGCGCGGGACAGCGCTCTCAGCTTTAACCCGAATGTCAATATTATTGCACATCATGATAGTGTTATCAGGTTAGTTTTGTGCATTTAATTTATTTGCTATTATTTACTACAGTCATCTGAAAATACGATATGCATGTGGTCACATAGTCGTGCCAGTATAAAAAACGGGAATGTATGCATCAGAATTGTACACTAAAGGTTCCATATCACCCAAAAACCCACACTATTCAAAATAACCAAACCCAAATACTCAACACTTCACTCTTGTCAGCCAGGATCCTTATGGATTATGATTTGTGTCATGTATTTATATCAAATGATCAATGATGATATTAAAAACATTGAAGTTCTAGCAGTTAATAAATCTACACAACTAAACAATTTATTTGTTTACCAAAAAAGCTCACAATTTGATGCTCCATTGAAATTCAAAATCTATATACACCACACTAATGCAGTTTTTATTTTTAATTTCAGCAATGATTATGGAGTGAGCTACTTCCAACAGTTCAATATTGTAATGAATGCCCTGGACAACCGTGTGGCTCGTAACCATGTGAACAGGATGTGCCTTGCCGCCAATGTTCCTCTGGTTGAAACCGGCACGGCTGGCTATGCTGGACAGGTGAATATGCTCATATTATCTTTAATTACAACAAGTCACATGTGTGAGTTACCAACAACACCTTTATAATTAATGAAAAATTATATATAGACTACAAGCCCGTGGCAAAAAGTGATGGGTCAAATGAACCACTAGGAGACCTATTTAGTAAGATACAGGGGCTTAAAATAATGATATTTAGCACTATGCCGTCACTTGTAAGCTGTCCGTCTGGATGCAGATGAGACTTCAAAAGTACAGGGAGAGGGTGTATATTTTGGTCATATATTTTTGTATGGCATTTCTACCATCGATAGATCCATGAAAAATAATAAGAAAACATGTACTGCCGTACAAAAATAGTGCACCACAAATTCAGCAGAACGTTAGATATTCCGAAAATTTTCTTGGTAAATTTGGTCATTTGATTTTATACGGCATCGTTTCCATACAATTTCAATACCTCTTCTAATCCATTATTCCGCAACGCCATACAAAAACTATGAGACAAGGGAAAAAAACCGGCAGTTGCAACCCACTCCCCTTCAGTGGTCCGGGAGGTGATTTGAAAAAGTACGGCATCGGTTTCATAACATTATGTAGCACTCAAAAGAACTATTTAAAAACATGCCGTCAAAAAATATAGTTCATTTGAATGTATAAAATCAATAATATCTAAATTTATCATAAATCTAACCCTGAAAGCTGTAAGGTCATTTGATCCTGTACGGCAACTACTTTTTTAACATTATATTGCTAAATACAATTGTTATATAACATTGCCATTCAATAAAAAATGTTCTAAAAGACATTGAGAGGAAAACAAAATACGACTTTTTTCATATTACTTGTAAAGTTTAAACTATCGTAGGTTAAAGAAATACAGCAACTTTCTGAATATTATTGTTGTTTTAAATAGAACCTAGGTAAATGAATCGAGAAAAAATGATGCCGTACATTTTAATGTAGATCATAACTTTTTGCTGACTAAAATGACACTACCATTTCAGGGTAACTTTATGGTCATCTGATACTGTATGGCATTAACATATTTTCGAAGAGAATAAGTGTTAATATGTATTAATCATTATGCCGTCTATTTAAAGCGAAACTGAGGGTATATTATATCCAAAAATTTAAAACTATCGACCTCAGTATTCATATTCTTGAATAATTTTCGATGTAATGTACTTTATACATGGACATATATTTTTTAATTATCTTATTTTCTGATGTTTGTTGATATATATACAAAAATGAAAAACAAATAGGAACCGTCAACTGCCCTAACTTTGATATTTATGCCCTTTAACGGGAAATAAAGTCTAAGATACGATCGATTTTTATGATATTTACACATATTATCGTAAAAGTCGCGGGTTCGAATCCCATAGCACACCTCTGCTTTTTCGGAGTCATGTGTGTATTGATAGTCAATCACCACGCACTAAAACGGTGAAGGAAAACATCACGAAGAAACCTGCATACTATAGCGATTTATAAGAATTTCTATGGTATGTAAGTCTTCCAACACACACTAAGCCAGTGTGGTTGACTATATGGCATAATCACTCTCAATCATTCTCTCGATTGTGGAGGAGGCCCGTGCCCTGCCGGGGGGACGGAATATGGGCTGATACCGATAATAAAAAATCCCAAAGAATGTTGTAATTTTTAAATATTTTACTCCGTTTTTTTTTTTTTGTACATATAGTTATCGAAAAATTTTAAAAGTTAGACAAATTCATGATCTCATTTCTGTGACATTCTAAAATGTACTTTTTTATCAAGATAATACGACACAATTTGCGTGATATATTTTGTGATAATTTGAGGAGGTGAAATTTGCTAGGCAATGTCTGGACACCATATTGCACATTAAATTTTTCATGGCGACTACTTAACAATATATTCCATATCACAACTTTTTATCAATATGAACATTGAGATTTGTATGGAATTGACTTTTTATGGACTATTGCAATAAAAACAAATAAATAATCTAAATGCCGTCCAAAAATTTTCATACTAAATATCAACTTAAAGTATATAGTTACGTGGATTTTTCGAGAGTGTTTTTCGCCCTACAGAAGTTTGGACCAAAAAATTTTTACGGCATGTGAAAAAATGTTATCTATGCCTAAAATACTTTCAAAATAAATTAATTTCATGTTGCGTCAAATCACCCCCCTGACCACTGAAGGGAAGTGGGTTACAACCGCCGATTTTTCTTCCTTGTCGCATGGTTTTTGTACGGCGTTGCGGAATAATGGATTAGAAGAGGTATTGAAATTGTATGGAAACGATGCCGTATAAAATCAAATGACCAAATTTACCAAGAAAATTTCCGGAATATCTAACGTTCTGCTGAATTTGTGGCGCACTATTTTTGTACGGCACTACGTGTTTTCTTATTATTTTTCATGGATCTATCGATGGTAGAAATGCCGTACAAAAATATATGACCAAAATATACACCCTCTCCCTGTACTTTTGAAGTCTCATCTGCATCCAGACGGACAGCTTACAAGTGACGGCATAGTGCTAAATATTATTATTTTAAACCCCTGTATCTTACTAAATAGGTCTCCTTGTGGTTCATTTGACCCATCACTTTTTACCACGGGCTTCTAGTCTAATATTATTATTTTATTCTTGTTATTAGCATAATTTATTAATTATTGCTGGTTCGAAAACAAGAAGACACATGTGATTATTCCACTGAATTTCAGTAAGCATCTTACAAGTATTTCAGTCACTCAAATAAATGCTTATAAGAACCTCAAGCATTAATTGGAGACAGATAAATATCTTGGAATTACTGATATCAATAATTTATCAATTGTATCAGCCCATATACGTCCCACTGCAGGGCACGGGCCTACTCTACAATCGAAAGTACGATTGAGAGTGGTTAGGTCATATAGTCCACCACGCTGGCCTAGTGCGTGTTGGCGGACTTACATACCATAGAAATTCTTATAAATCGCTATATGCAGGTTTCCTCACGATGTTTTCCTTCACCGTTTTATTGCGTGGTGATTGACTGTCAATACACACATGACTCCTAAAGTCAGAGGTGTGCCCTGGAATTTGAACCCGCGACCACCGTGAACATGTTGGCAGCCGCGTCTAGTCCGTTTACCAACAGGCCACCACACACTTTTATGATATCAATGATACATTACTTTAATCATACTGTGTGGACAAAACTATGCTAGGGCAAGTCAATTATGTATTTTTGTATTATGATGAATTATCTTTGGATTCACATGATTTTATTTATTTTTATGTTGATATTTAAAAATAATTATAATAAAACATCATAATAATAAAAACATGCAATTAAATTTAAAATACTCTATGAAACCCATTTTTTGTGAACAGGTGGAACTCATCAAAAAAGGTCTAACTCAATGCTATGAGTGTCAACCTAAAGCACCTCAGAAGAGTTTTCCTGGTTGCACAATTCGTAACACTCCATCCGAGCCCATTCACTGCATTGTTTGGGCAAAGCATCTCTTCAACCAATTATTTGGTGAAGAAGATCCTGATCAAGACGTGAGTCCGGACACAGCTGACCCTGAAGCTGCCGGTGATGCTGGCCAATCCGCATTATCCTCCGAAGGTACTGCCACGGGTAATGTTGAAAGAAAAAGCACTAGAACATGGGCAGCGGAAACAAATTATGATCCAGAGAAACTGTTCTCTAAATTATTTGGTGACGATATCCGTTACTTATTGTCCATGGAGAATTTGTGGAAGAAAAGGCGACCTCCCACCCCATTGACATGGGACAATCTACCTGGAAAAGATGACCCACCTAAACAGCATTCGGGATTGCCTGATCAACGTGTTTGGACGGTCCAAGAATGTGCAGAGGTAAGCAATTTATTCCTTGCTAATGTAATGACTATTATAAAAGTTTTGTTCAGGCCAATAATAATATAAATATAACATATTACTTGCAGAAATTGCTATATTTTATATACCAATTTCTG
Source organism: Hyles vespertilio (assembly GCA_009982885.2). Taxonomy (NCBI): domain Eukaryota; kingdom Metazoa; phylum Arthropoda; class Insecta; order Lepidoptera; family Sphingidae; genus Hyles; species Hyles vespertilio. The sequence continues at coordinate 4,051,580 of CM042814.1, read as the reverse complement.
AATAAAATTCGTTTGTTGTTATTGTGACATAAAAAAATCATCAGCATAAGCTATTCTTCAAACAATTAATATGATAAAATTGTCGCTAGTGCTAGTGTAAAGTAGTACAGTAGGCAATTTTACTATATTTTTCCTCATTATATTTATCGACAAAATTACAAATAGATTCTCTCGAAGGCTTTGTTAAAACACTTTTAATTCTGTTGTAGTTATAACTTTTTTTTGCTAGAATTGTACATTATATCTGTAAGATCACTACATTTTAAACCATTTTTGAAAAGAGCAACACCTTTTTTTTATGTTTTTGTTTTTTTCTAGCGAAAACTGCCTAAAGGACTGGTAGAAAAAAAACTGTAATATATAAATAAAAAATTAAAATAATATATATTAAAAAAACATTTATGTATTCATTGCAGGTGTTTGCCACTAGTTGCAAGGCACTGCAAGCGGATCTGAAGAGTCGCGGTGAAGGCGATCACTTGGTGTGGGACAAAGACGAAAAGAGCGCCATGGACTTTGTAACTGCGTGCGCCAACATTCGCGCGCATATCTTCAATATACCTCTGAAATCTCGTTTCGAGATTAAATGTGAGTAATTAGCATCAGGAATATATTGTAGTTTAGAAAATAATAATTAAGTAATATTTAGACAGCCTCCGTGGCGCAGGCGGTTAGACGCCGCCTGTGAAACGAGAGGCCGCGGGTTCGATCCCCGCACCGAGAGAAATGTTTGTGCGGCCCACAAATATTTCTCTCGGGTCTGGGTGTTTGTGAGACCGAAAAGTCTCTCGTAGTTCCTGATACCCACGACACAAGACTCGATCTTAATGTGGGGTCAGGACTATGTATGTGACTGTTGGGTGTTATTTATTTATTATTTTATTTATTTATTTACAGGTCAGGGATGCTCCTATCTAGTGGTCATGGCCTGTCCTAGTATAGGTGCTACGAGTACGCGACCTCGGCCCCCGAGCTACTGCAGTCACCTTAACTTCCCGTCCGTGACTGCAGTATCCACTCCCTCAGGCCATACTCTCCTTTCCTATAACATCCTCTACCCATAAATCCTATTTCCTTTCCCCGGTTAATAGCGGGCAGCAGCGTCATTAACGCCAGTCCCCTACTGCGCTCGCCAACGCGCCTGCCAAGCGTGGCGAGTAACGGCAAATACCCCCACAATGGCGACACAAATAGAGACCAGGCCCCCAGTCCCCGGCAGCCCCACTATTCCTGGCTATGGTAGCAGTCATGGTTACGGTGGGGCAGGGGGTGCTAAGAATCCCCGGGTTGGCCCCGACGACGACTGGCCCTGGTAACACACAACGTACGCACCTTGAGGACAGACGAGAAGATTGTCGAACTGGAAGAAGAATTGAGCAGGTTACACTGGGACATTCTGGGGTTATCGGAAGTCCGAAGAATCGGGGAGGATACGATAACCCTGAAGTCTGGTAACCTGCTCTTCTACCGGGGGGACCACCAACAGTCCCGAGGAGGTGTCGGATTTCTCGTCCACAAGTCTCTCATCAACAACATCGTATCCATCGAAAGTGTGTCGAGCAGGGTAGTATACCTTATACTCAGAATATCTAAAAGATATTCGTTGAAGGTCATACAGGTATACGCGCCGACCTCGACACACCTAGATGAAGAAGTAGGGGAAATGTATGAGGACATAAGTCGGGCCATACATACTTCCAAAACCTACTTCAATGTTGTTATGGGAGACTTCAACGCAAAGTTGGGCAAGGGAAGCGATGCAGAGTTGAAAGTGGGGCAATTTGGACATGGGCAACGGATCCCCAGAGGTCAGAGGCTGGCCGACTTTCTGGAGAAAGAGGGACTCTTTGCGATGAACTCTTTTTTCCAGAAGCCGCCTCACAGGAAATGGACCTGGCTGAGTCCTGACGGTTCTACGAGAAACGAGATAGATTTCATCTTGACGACGAATAGACGGATATTCAGAGATGTCTCTGTGATCAACAGGGTGAAAACCGGCAGTGATCACCGAATGGTTAGGGGCACACTGAATATCAATGTCCAATCGGAAAGGCGTCGCTTGATGAAATCTACGCTCCGACCTACTCGCGCCCATATCCAAAACCCCGAGAGCTTTCAACTCGAGCTGACAAATCGCTTTGATTGTCTAGGAGAAAACCTTGCAGTGGACGAGCTAAACAGCAGTTTGGTAGAAGCTGTCCATACGGTGGGATCTAAGTATTTTAGACCTCGCCGTAGAGATAGACCACAAAAACTCTCGATCCACACTCTTGACCTCATGGCCGAACGTCACGTCACGTGCTCACAATACTGTGAGCATTAAGGAGACAATCGAGCGGAACGGAGGCTCCAAAGTGTTTGCAAGAGACTTGTCTATTGGGCAAAGCCAGTTGTCTAGGCTGAAGACGGAAGAAGGCCGCGTAGTATCGACGAGGGCAGAGGTATTAAGGGAGATCGAGAGTTTCTACGGACAGCTTTACACCTCGGTTGCCAAACCTGCTGTTAGCTCGGCCGAAGAACCGAGAGCCGAGTTGATCCGACACTTTAGCGATGATATCCCGGACATCAGCCTGTGTGAGATTGAGATGGCCCTGAAGCAACTTAAAAACAACAAGGCACCGGGCGAGGACGGAATAACTTCAGAGCTTCTGAAAGCGGGCGGAACGCCGATACTGAAAGTCCTTCAGAGGCTCTTCAATTCCGTTCTCCTCGAGGGCTCAACGCCAGAGGCATGGAGCAGGAGCGTGGTGGTACTGTTCTTCAAAAAAGGTGATAACACTTTGCTGAAGAATTACAGGCCCATCTCGCTCCTGAGCCATGTCTATAAGTTGTTTTCGAGGGTCATCACAAATCGTCTCGAACGCAGGTTTGATGACTTCCAGCCTCCCGAACAAGCCGGTTTCCGAAAAGGCTTTAGTACCATAGACCACATCCATACGCTTCGGCAAGTTATACAAAAAACCGAGGAATATAACTTGCCGCTTTGTTTAGCGTTTGTGGACTATGAGAAAGCCTTTGATTCGATCGAGACTTGGGCTGTGCTACAGTCTCTCCAGCGGTGCCATATAGACTATCGGTACATCGAAGTGTTGAAGTGTATATACAACAACGCCACCATGTCGGTCCGAGTACAAGATCAGAGTACGAAGGCTATTCCACTACAGAGAGGCGTGAGACAGGGAGATGTCATATCTCCGAAACTGTTCACTGCCGCGCTGGAAAACGCCTTCAAGCTCTTGCGATAGAAAGGATTCGGCATCAACATCAACGGCGAGTATATCACTCACCTTCGGTTTGCCGACGATATTGTAGTCTTGGCAGAATCGCTGGAAGACCTTAGCACTATGCTCGAAGACCTCAATCGAGTCTCCCAACAGGTGGTTCTTAAAATGAACATGGACAAAACGAAGATCATGTCGAATGTCCATGTTGTGCCCACCCCCATCGGTGTTGGGGGCTCGACTCTTGAAGTTGTTGACGAATATGTCTATTTAGGACAAGTGATCCGGTTAGGCAGGTCCAACTTCGAGAGAGAGGTCAATCGTCGAATCCAACTCGGTTGGGCAGCGTTCGGGAAATTACGCGACGTCTTCTCGTCCAAAATACCTCAGTGCCTTAAATCGAAAGTCTTCGATAGTTGTGTGTTGCCAGTGATGACTTACGGCACCGAGACGTGGCTATGGGCCTTATTAGGAAGCTCAAAGTCACTCAACGAGCTATGGAGAGGGCTATGCTCGGGGTTTCCCTACGAGATCGAATCAGAAATGAGGAGATCCGTAGGAGAACTAAAATAACCGACATAGCCCACCGGATTAGCAAGTTGAAGTGGCAATGGGCAGGGCACATAGCGCGGAGATCTGATGACCGATGGGGTCGGAAAGTGCTCGAATGGAGGCCGCGTATCGGAAAGCGCAGCGTAGGACGTCCACCCACACGATGGTCCGACGACCTGGTGTCGGTCGCGGGACGTCGCTGGATGCAGGCTGCCTCCAACAGGTCTCTGTGGAAATCATTGGGGGAGGCCTATGTTCAGCAGTGGACTTCCTTTGGCTGATGGATGGATGGATGGAATATTTATTTTAACCTTAGAATATGGTAGTAGTTCTTAAATTAATGAGTTAAAAATCTTGACCTATATTGGATGAATATAATTTTTATTTTGTACCTACAGTTTACTCCCTTTATTTTCATGTGAATAGTTGTTTTTCATAATTCGCCTGATTAGAACCATACACGTGAAGCGGTCAAAGAACATAATATTTGCCGCGAACCGAACTATGGTCTCCAATTCTTCACAAATATGTTAAATTAGAAATAAATAAATACAGCCAACAGTCACATACATAGTCCTGACATCACACACAAGATCGAGTCTTGTGTCGTCAGGAACTACGGGAGACTTTTCGGTGTCAATAACACCCAGACCCAAAACAAATGCTTGTGGTTCACACTAACATTTGTACCGGTGCGGATATCGAACCCGCGGCCTCATTTAACAGCCGGTATCTAACCAACTGCGCCACGGACGCTGTCAAAGAAAGCCTAATCATAATACTTTTTGTTACAGCAATGGCCGGCAACATTATACCAGCAATAGCAACAGCTAACGCCATTGTTGCGGGACTGGCCGTGCTCAGAGCTCAGGCCATACTGCGCGGAGAGATAGAGAATTGCACCAGTGTGTACCTCCGACCCAAAGTCAATCACCGAGGACAACTGTTTGTACCAGAGAAGAGTAAGTTTCATTATTTCAGTTAGTTTGTTTGTTGTAGGATTGAATAGGGGATAGTTTAGAACAGTGATTCTGAGCTTTAAATCAATAAGGGACCATATGACATAAATGAAACATGCAAAAATGACTTTAAGGTTAGGCCTTAGGATGGGTCCGCGGACCACTAGGCATGCTTCCAAGGACCAACAGTGGTCTGTGGACCATCAGTTAAAAACCTCTAGATGGTTTCATGAAGTCAAAAACTCTTATGAACACACGTTTCTTCGAGCATAAGGTGCTTTAGGGCCGTCATTTGCTCTCTAATATAACGTTTCCATTTCACTGGGTTAAAATGGTGTAAACTTCGTTGTTTTGGTGACGTGGTAAACATATTTAACAGTATGTTTTTGTTTTAACCCTTATTCAAGGAAGTGCCACTAAACAATTTACTAGCATTGTTAAAGATGAATAACTAGACATGCAGATGTCTAGTACCGAAATACCATTGATAGTCATTGTAATGTATAATTTTAATTTCAGCACTAACACCACCAAATCCTAAATGCTACGTATGCGCCCCGAAACCAGAAGTGGCGCTCGTCTGCAACCTCAACAGACTCACACTCAAAGAGCTAGAGAGCGCATTGAAAGATGGACTCAACATGCAAGCGCCGGACGCTACCGTCGAGGGCAAAGGCCTAGTGGTCCTATCATCAGAGCCCGGCGAAACAGACCGCAACAACGACAAAACCTTAGAAGAAATTGGATTGAACAACGGCTGTGCTTTACTAGTGGACGATTTCCTGCAAAACTATGAAGTGAGGGTGCGTCTTCAACAGGAGAATGAGGAGAAATCTTGGCGTATAGTGACGGATACGGATGCTCCCATGCCAGCTCCTAAAGAGGAGACATCTGCTAATGGGGCCAATGGGGCCAATGAACCCCAGCCTGGCCCGTCAAGATCTCGTGATGACAGTGACAGTGACATGGAAATCATTGAAGAAGACGATGACGAACCTGTAATGAAACCGCCGAAACGCAGGCGCACGGAAATGACCGATGAGGTTGTTGAACTATGTTAACTAGGAGTTAGGGTATTAGTGAGTGATGGTATGTCTATAGTTGTGTAACTAAAGCATATATTCATATTCAATGATGCGTGGTATTGTCTGACCACAATACAAAACGGCTGCAGTAATCTCATATTATTTTCCTTGTTTACTACTGATTTTTTTTGCACTATAAAATGTATAAAAAAGTATTTCCAAGAAAATCATTTAGTTATGCAATATGTATCTTTGGGTAAATTATACCTATGTGATGGTATAGACTTAATACATTAAATAAAGCCTCATCACCAGTTATACATTTTGATATGAGATCGAAATAATTTCAAAGTCTTTTGGTTTAGCAATTGCCTTGTAATTTACTATACTATGTTTCAAAACCCTATATGCCTTATTCATAGACTATAGTAAAGATAGTCTTATTCATTAAGGCATTACGTAAAATATTACGTTAAGTGGTGGTAGTTCTCTCATATGTTAAAGGCCACCTGGGTGGGTACCATCGCAATGTCTATTTCTCCCGCCAAACAGCAGTTTAAATGCACTGTTGTGTTTCGGATTGAAGGGCATTGTAGTCCGAGTAACTACTGGACATATTGAGAGTTAACATCTTATGTCTTAGGATGGCGAGGGCAGTGTAATTCCAAGCATTGCTTTGTAATTCAAGGCGTAGTTTGGTTTTGCTACTGTTTATGAGCGGTTGAATCGCTTACCATCAGGCGAGCGACATGCTCGTCTCGCCACTCATTGAAATAAAATAAAAAATCGCTTTAGTTACACAATACTATATCTACGGCATTTACTATCGCATTCAAAGTAATTTAATGCAATGATGAGATTTAGTGATACATCAATGCAAATAGTACCAAATGCCTCCATGCATTGAATGATCTAAATTACTAAGACATTAAGAGCAGGTTATTGTATTGTGAAGTTTAATGTTTTGCGGATTTTATCTATTTCTGATCTTCCCGGTGCTTTGTGGTACATGATAATTTAAATCAGCCCATATACATACCACTGTTTCATAAAGTAAGGAAATATTACATATAGAAACCTTAGTATTGCAGTGACCAAAATTAAAATGATGAAGTTATACATTGTAATCCTTATTCTGCCTCCATCTGTGACATTCTATTCTGGGAGGTTTCATCTCAGAGAAAGTCAAATAATGGAATCAAGTTCTTTCATTTAAATAAAACAGCGAAGACTTGGTTCGAAAAAAAGTTTTCTATAACTTTATTAATTTGGTCACTCAAATACTGATAAAATTATTTAACAAATAATATAATTCGAGAAATTACTGGATGCCTTATACCGGGTATCTCAAGACTGCTACCGAAAACGAAGCCGGGTGGTAGTTTTAGTGGCTACAAACACAATGCAACTAAAAATTTCGCAAGGAAACGCGACAATTATTTTTTATGATTTTTTAAATATCGTCATTTTTGGGTGGTAAATCCATAGTTTTTGCTAAAATAATATTTTAAACTCTTTTGTACCTTAGATTATTTATAAATAAAAGGGTATACACTATTATTTTAGGAAAAAATGTATTTACCACCCAAATATGGCCATAGGAAAAAAATAACAAAAAAAAATTGTCGCTTTTTTTTTTTCAACTTTTTCTGTTGCATTGTGTCTGAAGTCGCTTAAACTGCCACCCGGCTTCGTTTTCGGTAGCAGTCTTGATATACCCTGTATAATACCATAGCAATAATATAGACTGTTAAGAGCGTTTATACCCTGCACGCGCTTTTTGGCTTAAAAACAGGACTTTTCAAATGAGTTAATAGCCACCAATAAACAATTTAAAGGAAAAATAATTAGTACTCATTTTAGAAAAGGTTGTCATCTAGGGATTTTGGTGGAAAACATCATAGATTGATGGATAATTTGTGAGTACTATAAGGATTACTGAACACAAGTTTTGTTATTTAGGCTTTAAATGGCAATTTAGAAGCTTAAGATATCCGAAACCACTAAATATAAGATGAAAATAAAAATATTATCAGACTAATAAGACCCTTATGGAGGGATTTTGCTGAGAAAAATAATCTTTTTGTGTGTAGTTCCTGAAAAATAAAAATTTAAACAATGCGAAATTATTCAGAAACTCTCGTCAAGAACATATTTTTTTTCACCAACTTATCGTACATAATTTTTTATAGCAATTGCATATTATAATAGAAGAACATCTTGTCAATAAATTACAATTTTTATATTTCAACAAAATTTGTTTTCTTGTTTTCTACAAATATTTAAAGTATAAAACACGCTGTCCGACGTGCATCAAATCAGACCGCCGCAAGGCCTTCTAGAGGGAGGACGTATCGCTCGTCGCTCCGGCCTGGCTGCAGTCGATTATTGCCGCGCGTAGTAAAAATAGCCACGCGCGGACTGCGATTACCACATCTTAGTACTTTGGTAGTAAAATATTTAATTATTTTTATTACCTACAATGATTTTGTAGTGAGTATAAATTATGTTTCAATTAATATAATGGGATTTAATTCCGAGGCTAAATTATGTTATGTATTGTAATATAAAATTCAATATATTTCGTAATTGTAAGGGGTTGTAAGGCCCCTAACACTATTTATGTGTTCGAACACGAAATTATTAATAAAACGTCCGTAGTATCTGCTGATTGAACACTGATTTGAATGCAACTTAACAATGTAATAATAACGAAAATATGATTAGTATCTAAATTTGTATGATTCTTTGCTTGCACAGTAATATTTGTCTACTTATAATGCAAATAAAATATTTTTATGATATTATATAACAGTTACATTTCAAATGAATATTTGAAGCGCACGGATCAAAGTTGTTTGAGCCGTTTGTATAGCGAGCCGACGCGGCAGCTCTACGCACACAGCTTTTGTCGCTTATGTGTGCATGAAATTAACGAAGAAATACCTATAGTTGACTTTGCGCGCAAGGTGTATACGCTCTTAATACAATTTTAACTTTAATAATAAACCAAATGTAAACCTGTATTAAAATCTTTCAAATAACAGACTATGCAGATTTCTCAAAACCTATTTATACCATATACTATCTAAAATAATATATAAACAGTATTTCCTCTCATGAAAGGATTTAAAGAATTACTTAGGTTTTTTCTAGTACACTGTTGTAAATTATAATCAGGAATTGTCACTTTAGCCTGTATTAACAAGTTAACTACAATTATTAGACATTGACGTCCATATATTTTAATATATGGACGGGGCGGAGAGTACGAAAAGTGTTGTCACGAAAGTGGTCCGCGGGACCAATGCATCGGTTATGACGTCACAGCGCACCGGTCTGTAAGTCGTCGACAAATGCCTAATAGTATCGTGCGTGGGTGCAATAAAGATGACCGAAAGTTCACAAAAAAAAGATAACATTTCTTATCACCGCTAAGTAAAAATTATATTACTTTAAGTCAGTATAACATTTATTTTAGCATTATTGAAAAATGGTCATGGTCGCCATTGACGTAAAAATCCAACAGATGGCGCGATTTTCACAGGCATCTTTTTGACGTACCCAATGTACTGAAGTTAGTTTTTAAATCAATGTTATTAGATTTAAAAATATTTCAGTTTCTTATTGGTATCTTTTAGGTATATTGAGCTTGAAAACTTTTCATGATTTACAGTCTCAAATTAATCCATTAGTGCTTTTACATACATGGATCTGATAGACATAAATCTTTATAAGGAAACACAATAACTTTTATTTCAGCATATAAAATTTAGGTGTTCCCTTCTGTAATCTTTGAACTCATTTTTTTTTTTGTCAAACCTTACTTATGTTCTTAGAGCATTTAAAATAACTTTTATTTCAGCATATAAAATTTAGGTGTTCCCTTCTGTAATCTTTGAACTCATTTTTTTTGTCAAACCTTACTTATGTTCTTAGAGCATTTAAAATATAGAGGAAGCGTTATCATACATTTGCGTCTACAAAAACAATGTTATTTTTTGTTCGTAACGTTAGAGTAATAATTTAATACAAAAATATTTAAATTTTATTAACGGATAGTTATTATCCATCTAAAATGATTTTGTGTGGAATCCTATAACCCTAAACCCTTTTGTTTTTCAAATAATTCGCATATTTTGTATAATCTCTAAATGCAATAGGATGTAAATAGGAAGGCAGAAAAAAGTGGCCGGCGTCACTATTTTTATCTAAGTTTTTGAAGACCCAGCTCTACCTCTATTTAATAAATACTCTATTATAAATTCGAATATATTCCAAGAACTAAGTAGGTGTCTCGTCATGTTACATAAGAGTATTTAAAAAAACCAACATTTTGCCTGCACTATATCCGAGATGCGAAACGATGAAATATAAAAAAGAATAACTTTATTTAGAATTTTTGCTGTCACAGTACATACAGGGTATATCAAGACTGCTACCGAAAACGAAGCTGGGTGGTAGTTTAAGCGACTTCAGACACAATGCAACAGAAAAAGTTGCAAAAAAAAGCGACAAATTTCTTTTTGTTATTTTTTTCCTATGGCCATATTTGGGTGGTAAATACATTTTTTCCTAAAATAATAGTATATACCCTTTTATTTATAAATACTCTAAGGTATAAAAGAGTTTAAATTATTATTTTAGCAAAAACTATGGATTTACCACCCAAAAATGACGATATTTAAAAAATCATAAAAAATAATTGTCGCGTTTGTAGGCGAAATTTTTAATTGCATTGTGTTTGTAGCCACTAAAACTACCACCCGGCTTCGTTTTCGGTAGCAGTCTTGAGATACCCGGTATAAAAAAAATTGAGTACATATATTGATTATTTCATTGTTTGTGTTTTAGGTATGGTATAAAATTATAAAAATTTGCATAGCAACTGGATATAAATAAAATGGTTCGATAAATGTTAATATGTAAAAGAGGAAACTTGCAGAATGTACCTATAGTATCAACTAGTTATTTGTCAATATAAAATGTTTACCTGATTTCTTATTAAATATTTTGATACAAAACATATTAATATGACCAAATAGTATATAAAATTGTCCTGTACTAGTTTACATAAAAATAAACTATGATGAAATCCCTAGGTAAAATAATTTTCAAATTTTGCCCTATAATATACCTATAAAAACAGATTTGTAGTTTTCTATGTAAAAATAACAATACCATTATATTATAGGAAATGAAGTTAATAAAATGTTTAATATGTTTGTAACTTTATAAAAAAACCTACTTATATTCAAACCATTACTCGTGATTTACCTTCTTGTATTTTTATATACATGACGAATAACTTAATATTTGACTCAATCGTAACTATTTAAAGCACTAAAGAGTGATAATATTAAGAACAATTCAGTTTAGGTTAAGTATATTATCTTTCTAGCATAGCGTTTCGTAAATAAATTATAAGTCGACCAATGGAATGTTTTATTTGTCGGATGGTCGGATGCTATTTTTGTGTTGTTTTATGTCTCGCATCTGACGGTTGTTTAGTCAAAACATTGTCTGACATCTAACAAAGGCCAGGTGGACAACAAGCGATTAAAATAGAACATAAAAATAAGGCTGAAAACGTAAAATCGCACTATAAAATTTAGGACAGCAGTTAAATTCGCCGGTCTTACCGAAGTTACATTGTTTTGATGTTTTCTGTTAAGATTCAGCTATTTTATAATACTGTTAACAGCAAACAATTTATCATTTTTAAGACATCTTCGTTCGTTTTACGGATCCCAATAATAAGTACTTAGTTATAATTTATTCCACTAAGTTTATTAAGTCTCATTGGGCTGTAGCTGCATTTAATATGGGCTGTAAGCTGTGGGGTCCTAGTTTCGATCTCTGGATTTGGAAAGCTACTTTTTGTAAGTTTTTTTTTTTTTTTAAATCTCATGACTGTGTCTAAGTACTTAAAAATATGATAGACTTAGCGACAAATTAATTATTATACATGTAATATTTTATGAAAAAATTCACACCATTTTCGCCACTCCCACTGACTGACGTACTACTGTGGCGGTTGCAATACGCCAACTTAGATTTAGCTTTTAAAGCGGTTGCAATCATCCATCATCATCCCATCCATCAGCCAAAGGAAGTCCACTGCTGAACATAGGCCTCCCCCAATGATTTCCACAGAGACCTGTTGGAGGCAGTCTGCATCCAGCGACGTCCCGCGACCGACACCAGGTCGTCAGGACCATCTTGTGGTTGGACGTCCTACGCTGCGCTTTCCGCTACGTGGCCTCCATTCGAGCACTTTCCGACCCCATCGGTCATCAGATATTAAAGCGGTTGCAATACGCCAACTTATATTTAGCTTTTAAAATAACACGCTTATTATTTGTAATTTGAGCATTATTTAAACACGCATTTCATTTTAAAATATGACTGCAGATGTTTAACCATAAAACATCTGCGAGTCGTTTTATTTAAGTAAGAATTTTTGTGTACCTTATTGTATAATATTAGTTAAAAAGATGCTGTTCTAAATTATTGTATCCTAATTGTAATGACCCGTTCATGCCGGGGCAATAAAACTGTATTATTATAGTTAAGTTCACCAATTTAGTATCATCGCATCGTTGGCGGCAAATTACATTAGCACCTATATCTTCCAAGAAACGTGTCTAAACAATGCACCATAACTAAACAATGAGCAGTAAATAACACATATCTCCAAAGAACTTCCCATCATCAAGGTAATGAATGCCAAACCGTACCGAGCGGTAACAATGTTGCCGACAACTTTCACAAGCCGCAGAACTTAAGTCGCGAGAACACTTTGTTTGCAAATGTACTGTTAATAGTGCGGTCATCTTTCCCATGGTTATTTGACCTCGAAATAGAGCGACATGCTCCATATCATAAATAATAATTAACATGTTACTCACCAATTAGTTCAAGTAATAAAACTCGTATAACAAAAGTAGCGGTAACAAATATTTGTGCAACGGACTAAGTGTGATTTAGTCTTTAGACCTCCCAACCTTGACTATCTTATCGTCGGTACAAATGAGCATAAATTAAAAAAAGATAATGCTAACGGCTTAATCAATGTACATTCATTGTACACAATGCCTCACTTTGTGACGTATCATACGGTATACTTTGGTACTGAGTAGCCAAGCGTAGTAAAAGAGACACTGATGGCTAAAATAAAGTTTCTTCATGAAATGTTTGCGACTAGTAGTCCATCCTTCACCAAGGATTCCCAGCCACTATTAGCATAGTATTTGTTTGACAATACCCACATGACTATAAAGCCAGAGCTACTTACGCTCGGGGATTCGAACCGGCGACCACTGTCTCAGCAGATTGCCTCCGACAGGCCAACAGGCTATCACGCCCTTATAATTTTGTTATATCCTTATTAGTTGGTATATCTATAGCATTTCGTCAAATCCTTATTCATTAAAACCGTCCATTCGCAGGGTACTTTGTTATATAGAAACGCTAATTTCTCTAAAACATTACTTGAATAATCATGTTCTATGAATTTCTTAATCTGGGGATAAGCCGTGAACGTGATCCTTAACCCCAATTAATCACAAGCGAACTTCATTCCCTTTGATCTGCGACCGTCAATCAGCTGTAATAATCTTGAGTTAAACGCTATTTATAATCAGCTATTTACCGTCTAACGTGTTGATAATTTAAGTACGTGAACGTAGTTATGCGGGTAAGTGTCGGGTGCTCATCCCATTCATGAGGCTGTTTACTCAAGAATATTTTTAGATTTCTGTATCATTAACTCTAATGGTTTTAACAGGCATTTGCCAACATTACGAACATTTTTGTGTCGTGAGAGTCAAAGTCGGTTAGCACCTCTGGCTCCTTGGATTAGATTGGTAATGTCCTAGTTGAGATTGCTGGTGTGAGTCTGTGACTTAAATGAGATTACTACAGCGCCTCCTTCGCACTCTAAATACATTTAAAAAACTAGATTTGAATCATTCCAGGCGCCCTCAGCAGTCGCCTTATACACCGCGGCCTGCCTTAACTTCAGTAACGAGAGTTTAAAATTGTGTCGTGACGTACCCTTGCATGAGATAACTCTACATACGTCCGAACCCAGTAGATATGCTATGCGGCAATTACCATGTTTACCTTAGTCTCTATTACACACAACACAGCTTAAACCCTAGTTTAAAACGTTTATCAGGCCTTAGCGGTTAATCTCTATAAGCTGCCGCAGAATAAAATTTCCTTGCTGATTTCCTTAACGTTCCCTCGCACATACATTTTTTACAACAATAAATAAATAAATAAATAACACCCAACAGTCACATACATAGTCCTGACCCCACACTAAGATCGAGTCTTGTGTCGTGGGTATCAGGAACTACGAGAGACTTTTCGGTCTCACAAACACCCAGACCCGGAAGAAATATTTGTGGGCCGCACAAACATTTCTCTCGGTGCGGGGATCGAACCCGCGGCCTCTCGTTTCACAGGCGGCGTCTAACCAACTGCGCCACGGAGGCTGTCAACAATACGTCATAAATATTGTAAAAGTGATTCTTGTGACTTTAATAGGCACTTAAGTCATTGATTTAAAAACTATTTACGTTAATGACTTAGGTACACATTATTTATTGGTGATCCGTGGTACGAAAATATTTTTCCTACTACTAATACCGGTGTTCTTTATTGAATCGGAGACTTCTACATAATTCGAGCACCACTTAACGTATACCGGATACTCCTTTGATAGATTGTTTAAAGTTGTTAGTTGAAGTAGGCGAAAGTGCATCGGCACAACTTCGCTACTTGCAACAACCTACGCCCTAATTGAATTACAGGATAAACTCAATTTACTGCAACTTGTACACAGGAAAGGCCAGTTCAATGGGTTAGTCACTTATTTACATCATTAAGTTGAATTAAAAGACATAATTTTATAATCCCGCACCAAAACAATTTTTTATGCGGTCAGTAATGTCTTTGTGGTACCAACAATTACGACAAAAAAATATGTGTCGTAATTGGTGAAGAATACGCCCGTGTTTGGGATCACGACATCGATTCCCGCTTTAAAAGCAAGTTGCGGAACTAGTTCCTCGTATTTTGACACCCACATCACAAAACCTGGCATTTTATTGTGGGTGTATTTATTTAATACAGTTTAATTACATATTATTTAAAAGATTGCCTGACTGCCTACTTTCAGATTGCTTCTAAGCTAGTTTTTTTTATATTTTTTTGTTACAATTGGGAATATTTGTTATTTATTAATACATAAGTAATCATGCGAAATAAAAAGGAGTTGAAGCAATATTTTGTAAAACAAATCAAAAAAACAAAAAATAAACATTGTATAAACTTTTACAAAGTAGGAAGGAAACTTAAAAACTCTATGAAATTAATAAAAACAAATGGTATTTAAAAGATATATTGAATTATAAAAAATACAGATCAATAAGTACACTTCAATTTGTACAATCCAAATAATATGTATGTTGACAATGGAAAAGTTGGAATACAAACTCAATTTTGATATTTTAGAAGCATTTTGGGTTGTCAGTTGCAAAAATAAATAAAAATATGAACATAAGGAGGTAGTTGGACAATATTCCCTATTCAGGTCTATAAATTCTTAGCCTATGATTAAAAATAAGGATTACCACCCATTTGAACATTTAACATAAGCAGTTTATAAATTAAATAAATCTAAACTAAGCCATAAATTTTAGGTGGAGATTTTATTTGGTTGTGAGAGAAATGCCATTTCAGTAGTTACAAATTAAATTAGCTTTCTTCTAAAACCAATAATTTTTGACAAATTAAACAAGCATTGAACAGAAAAAAATCAATCATTGTAGTTTAAATAACAAAGCACATTTTAAATCACAACAGACCAGAAATAAATATACATTAAAATAATTTAATTGGAGCATACAAGCAATACTACCACTAATCATAATAAATACATATAAAATGAATATTATGTATTGAAAATAAATATAGATTCACAAAAAACAAAACCACAGCAGAGATTAAAAAAAAACATAAGTAAGAAAATAAATAAAACATGTACTCTATTATCATGATTATTTAATGTAATACTGAAGTTTGGAATTATACCAGTTGAAATAGTAAAAAATACTGATACATTATTTAAGGGTGTATTTAAATATTTGTTACATTGGTTATATACTTGAAGACAATAAAATTTATTTCGAATTTTTTGCCTTTTTAAAATTCAAATATAAATAAGTTTCAGTCAACATTTAAATTAATTAGTTTCTTGTGAGATATTTAATACAAAATAAATAAACAAAATATGCCTCTACATTGTACTGTTATTAAATAAAGTGAATGCTGAAAACCAAAATAGCTTTGTAACAGGAAAATTCCTCCATTGCAGTGTATAATGTTGTTAAATTGCAGGCATTGTATAACTGGTTAGAAAATAATAAACATAATATCCATTACAAATATTAAAAATAAACCTATTTTTATTTGAGTTACAATTACATTTCAAAATTCAATGCTTGTAAAAGCATTACAAGATATCAGGTATTAAGTCACCAATTTACTAGCCTATTTAATATAAATAGATGAATATAAAATGTAAATTAAAGCACATCACTTATCTACTTCTCGGGCAACATGCCATATTCTATGAGAAATCTCTCCACATCTGTGGCGTAGAAATCATTACCAAGCTCTGTAACTAACTGTACAAAATTGCCAATAATTTGACCTCCTTTGTAAACCAATAGAGCAGGCACTCCTTCAATACGGAAATGCCTACTCAATCCTGTAATCTCTGCTGATATCCGACAGAATTTTGTAGTTGGATATTCGGTTGCCAAGACATCCAAACAACCATTCATAGTTTCGCATGCTACAGTGTTGTTGTTAAATATGTGAATAATCACGGTCACTTTGCAGTCTTCTTTGTCAATGGCATTTAAAAACTCGTCTTTAGTGTTCAAAATGATGACCTTACCGAATTTCGGGGCTTTTTGAAGCTGCGTCATCAGTTCTTGCATGCGTTGTTTCTGGTACTGCATTAGAAA
Source organism: Hyles vespertilio (assembly GCA_009982885.2). Taxonomy (NCBI): domain Eukaryota; kingdom Metazoa; phylum Arthropoda; class Insecta; order Lepidoptera; family Sphingidae; genus Hyles; species Hyles vespertilio. Next base: position 4,034,778 of record CM042814.1, on the reverse strand, counting down.
CTCTTCGTCAATCAAGTCGTTCAATTCATCTTCCAGTTCTTCGGTAGTCTTATCTTGTTGTACCTCCCGGTCGGGTTTGACTGTCAGTGTGAGTTTCTTTGCTAAAGCAACGCGTTCTTTTTCAAGTTCGGCACGGTTTTCGGCTTCCAATTGTTTGTAGCGTCGCCAGTCCTCGATAACTCCCTTTGGGCCAGTGTTGCTCGCTGTTCCGGTCCAACTGTTGATGGGCGGTGGATCGGCACTAGATGCATCTGGTTTCACAGGATTTCCTTCCTCGTCGCCGCTCCTCTCATCATCAGAACCCTCATCTTCGCTACTACTGCAATAGTTGTGCAGTTTTTCACCTAAAATTTTATCGTCTAACGTGGCCATTGCTGTAGCATAAGAATGTAAAACTACAGGAAACTATGGCAGGAAATAGAAAATCGGGAAGAATACAGTTATAACGATTAAAATAATTACAGCTAACACCACTCTCCCGAGCAAAGTAAATACATAAATACATCAAATTGATCAAATGTCAGAATTTTGACAACAACGTAGTCTATGGTATAGTAATGCAATTTTATCAGGCAAAGGCTCTGTTATTTTATATGCAAAATAATCTTGTATAACGTAAATAAGCTTATAGTAAACAAGTAATTAAAACATTTTCGGTATTATACATTTATTCAACCCAATGATAAGTTAAATTAGTGGTAAGTTACACGAATATTGTAAACGCGATTCGACGCGATGCCATAGATATTTTTCTACATTTCCGGGGATAGAAACTATTCACTATTGACAGAATTTGACAACAGAGGAGAGAGAGAAACTGTCGTGTTTATTATCGTCACAATTATCGTCTTGTTGTCGTGTATCTATCGTTACTCATGCCACCTACACCTCTTTACCTGAAGATATCTGCTACTCATGAACAAGTCTCCACGTTAGTTGGATTTATGGAAAGGTAATACAAAACTTGAACATCTACATTAATGCTTTGAGATTTTACGCAATATTTTCTAGCGACTTGTAATCTGTCATGTAGTGAAGGATAAATTTTAACGTATGTATCTTACTATTATAATCGACAAGTAGAATTTACTGAACTATTCTACGTATAATACGTAGCATATTATCAAATGTTAAAATACGATATATATGTTTAGAGGCAACATAACACTTTAATTTACAGACATGGTGACTTGAATATAAATCCAAAAACACCGAGAGTCAAAAATTTATGGAGTGAACTAATTGGTATACTTAATCAGATTGGTGTTGGCCCCCAAAAAACTTTTGAGCAATGGAAAAAGGTAAGCAAAGTTATGTACAAAATGAATATGGTTTATTATTTTTTTCTCTTCCAGCAATAAACTTGAAGTAATGAAATTACATGAATTATGTGTAGAAAGTTCGTATTTTAGAGGGTAGATAGTGTATAAGGCTATACTAATTTAATGCAGTATAGTAACGTGGACGTGTTTAATACAAACTGATCTCCTACTGCATATGTAACCGCAAGATTTATGAAATTGTATTTTGGCGTTCTTTGAGAGTGGATAATAATAAACGCATAAGAACAAACTCGCTACACTAGTTAAAACAATAATTTATTTTCAAAAAAAGTGGGTATTGGCAAAAGCCGTTTATTTATTGTAATGCTGCTGTAATTCGCTTCAGACTTGGACAGACATAAAATACCGGACAAAGTACAAGGCTTTGAAAATGCAAGAAACCACAGGCAGTGCACGTGAAGCTCTGGAATTTACAGAAATAGAAAAACGAGTTTACAAAGTAATCCGGAATAAACAATCTCGATTAGGTTTGGAGATGGTAAATATTTTAATTATCAAAAAAATTCTTTATTATGGCAAACAAAATAAAAGCTTATTCTGTATTTAATATTATTTAGTAGAAATAACTTTAAAATGTTACAGGACGTCAACGAAATTCTTCGAAGAGCAGAAGATCGACAAGATTGTATTGAAAACAACGAAAGTGCAGATCCAGTGTTCATTGAATTTATCGATCACACAGAGAGTTTGTCACCCATACCTAAAGAAGAAAGTTCACCAAACTGTTCACCGAACCATTCACCAAACCCTTCACCGAACCCTTCACCACCACCGCCGCCGCTTACGGGTTCGCAATTTAATAATGTATATTATGGACTATCCAATTATAACAACCATTTTTCATTTTATGAAAAATATTCAATTTTATTCAGTTCGAATTTTCTAGCTTTCCGTTTTAAAAATATAATCAACAACATCTATTTACAGAGTCTAAAATAAAAAGAAAACGACCCTATTCTTCGGAAGTCAATATTATGGAAGGTGGACGTAAACGACCAAATATTTCATTAAACAATAGCCTGAAAAATAAAATCAAGTCCGAAGAAGACACTCAATTGCGACATCAACAGCTACTGGAACTAAAACGACTGGAGTTAGAAAAACTTCGAGAAACGAATCTTCACGAAAGGGAGAAGGTTCGAGCTCAATTAGAAAGAGATAAATTAAAAGTTCAACAAAAATTGGTTACATTTCTAGAAGATATCAAACCAGCTCTTATTAAATTCCTTAATAAATAATTTACAAAATCATAAAATATGCGCATTATTTAGATATACTGTATTCCAAATACCTCCGACTACAGGGCACGGGTTTCCTCTACAATCGAGAGTCCTATTGAGATTAGTTTAGTGTATAACTATACTCTATTGTAGTTCACCGCCAGATCACCAAGCTGCACTGGCCTAATGTGAAGTGGGATAGATGCGGGTTTAGATATAAATATAGTCTTCAATTAATATTTACCTCATGCCAGGGAAATCATTTATTAATTAGAAGAACCTATAAATAATCAAGTTGTCTTATAAATTGAACTTCATCTTCTACAGGCGTATGGTAAATGTTTGGAACGAAAAATACAATTATAAATAAAAATATATTTATAAAGATTGGGAATGGTTTGACCATATAATCCACTTGTATGCTCGATTATGGAGGAGGCCCGTGCTCTGCAGAGACACGTAAATGGGCTGATTTACATACGACCGCTCATGGACGGTAGCAAAATCAAACAATACTATGAATTACAAAGCAATGCTTGGCGACCACGATTCCATTCTTGAGACTCAATATTAGTCTTAGTAGTTATTCTGGTTACAATGTCTTTCAAACCAGGATACAACAGTGCATATACACTGCTATTTGACGGGAGAAATAGACATTGCGTTGACATCGGGATTCGAAACAAGGCGGCTCTTACATTTACGCGTGGAAGTTTGAAAAACTTATATCAAATGGATTGTTATGGGGCTCAAATAAATATGTTTATTTGAGTCCCATTACATTACATACATATTAAGGACATTGGCCGTCGTTTTAGAGATCTGGGTGGGGACTATCGCTGTGGGTAGTTTGTTACGTAAAGGATAGCTATCGCCATCCAAAGACGAAATGCCTACAGTATTCTGGGCTCTTTTGCCCCAGGGACTATGACAGGGGAATGAAGTTCACATGAAGTTAATTCATTATTACTCTAAAGAAAAGGATAGCAGGCAACAGCGACGTCATTCAAGGTCAAATTTTTGTGCTTCACTTTCATATGCGGAATGCAATTTCCATTTGGGTCTAAGCTTCTTGGCTGAATCGATCAATAAACAGCGTTTCACCTACTTATTATTAAATTTTTTAGCATGAATATAATAAGTAATTATTAAAAAAGCTGGTAAAAATGGTTTCACATGTTAAATATCCTATTGCACCATGATAACGTGTTTAAGACTTTAAGTTAATTCAATGTGTCAAATGGTTAAAACTCGTGGGTTTGTTTACCTAAAAATATTAAAGAAATAAGTTAGAAGATTCTTTAAAAATCAATAAAACCTTTCAAAATGAGTAAGTACTAATACAATTAAAGAAACAAGAAGATACACAAGCATATGTGTTCACCACATGATTAATATAATAAATATTTTTTCTAGATAAAGTTTTAAATAAAATTCAAGATGTAAATCCCAATGATAGTGAAGCGGTGAAAGAGGCAGTTTCCACATTTTTCGGTAATTTACCAAATTACGCAGAAACGGACTGCTTCAAATGGCTAAGCGCGTTAGGAAAAGTTTTAAACCGGTAAATAACCTATTTAGATTCCTACCATATTTCTGTCTTCGTAATTATTATTGTAACGTGGCATGAAGAATGCTCTGACCAAATTACGTTATGGTTATTTAGTGCGACTAGTATCCGATATTACAGGCTAGTGGCAAACGCATTGCGATTCATATATCCATAATTTAACTGTATTTGTATGGTAATCTGACAAAAAGTCATAACGCTTTCCTTATTTTCTATGCATGCAAAAACTATTTAACATTAAAAAAAATGAAAATAAATTTCCAATTCAGACAAAAATCAGCAAACTATACATACTCATGCAAAACCATTTAGAAAACAGAACATTTAATTACAATACAAATCAATAAATATGGTAGGTTTTTATACAAATGTATCTCAAATGAAAGATCATATTGCCTCTCTATTAAAAAAATACAATTTTAGCTTTCCAAAATTCTGCGCACCTCATCGGCCTACGATAGAAAAATATCTAGTCCATTTCCTGGACTCTAGTAACTACAAAAATGTTATTGAAGCAGCCAAATGTGCCCACACCGTGCAGCAGGTAATATAACCAATATTCATTTCAATAGTTTGTTTTATAATTCTGTTATTCAATTCAACTATAATATAAATTATTACCCTGTATTTGTATCATGATACAAATTTTTATCCATTTATCTGTATCATTAAATAAATATAAATAATATATAAAATAAATATAAATAATAAATCCAAAACTTAAACTAAGACCCCAGAGGCAATCTACAAATTTTTGGTGGAAATTGAATAAGTTTATATATTATATCTTATCAGGCAAGCATTTGAAAGTACAGAATTTTTGATCCCAATGATATTTGTCTAGTTTATTATAAAAAAGTAATAATGCCATAACCATAGTTAATTCAACATTTTAATGTATTAAAAAAATAAAATATTGTTTCTAGGTACGACCATCTCTAGACAAAGCGGCGTACTCCCAAAGCATGTTGGCGGGAACAAATGTTGATGTTATGCAATGCCGCTCATGCATTAATCGAGACTCTGTTTGCCAACTCTATTAGTATACACAAGAAGTCTAGCAATTCACAGGTAAGATATTTTTGTCACAACTCTAAAAATGAGAGGGCCAATCAAATAGGCGATAGTTAATGCATTTGAATAATAAATTATATGCAAAAAACACTGAATAAAATGAGAGGAAATCCTAATCATGTTGTTGCAAAATGTGTAACTTAATTTATTTATTTCCTTGAACTTATAATTCATTGGTGCATTGAACATAGCAGAAAAGGGAGATGTTTGTGTGACTGAGGATACCCTCAAAAACTCATATATTTGTACATAAAAAAATTGCTTAATAAATTATTTAACACCAAAATAATTTAACACTAAAATTAATTATCAAATATTTTACCCCTTACAAACAACTTTTGATTTCAGTATGAGGAGAGTAACCAAAATATTTTACAGCTAAAATTGGTTATAAATTGTCTATGCTATAAGGCTATAAAGTTTTGCTCCACTGATCTTAAGATGTGTTCATTTAATTCTAGAAATAAGTGATCATCAGGCTTATACTAGTATTCCTTTTCAGCGGCAGGAGACCCAAGTTTTGGCAGACACTCCATTGACAATAGCATTATCAAATATAACTAAAGCAAACAAAACAGATTCTGATACTTCTCAAGGAAAAAAGGCAGCAGTTTCTATTAGATTAAGAAATGTATTTGTGTTCCTTCAAGCTATGCTTGTGTAAGTATTATAAGAAGTAATGTAAATACAGTTCTTCTCTTTCAAAGTATTATTAAATATTATGTGTGTTACTAATATTTCTTAAGCAATAAAAAAAGAAAAACCAATTTGATTAGTAATTTCATACAGTTTTTGTATGCTAAATCTCATTCACTGTCTGGGACTTGGGGATTATCTAAATTATAAATATCCATTATTATAATTTTTTACAGAGAAATATACCCAGTAGCAAAGCCTATTCGGCCCCAGGCTGTGTTAGAAGTTATATTACAAGCCTTGAGTGTGACCAATGGCGCAAACAAAAAGGCTTTGGACAATTTAATTGTTGTTAAAATGCAAGCATTGAGGACTTTAGATGCTCTTGTTATATGGTAATAATGATTTATATTAACAAAATTGACTAATGTTATGATTACAAAGCTGAGGTCTCGTGTTTGAATCTCGCGTCGGGTGACGTGATATTGCATTTTTTATTCATTATATACATACATACTGTCAGAATGTATCTATATCTTTATGCACATGTATTCTTATTCTACATTTGTTTGTTAATCATACAAGTCTAAAAACGGGATAATGTTAAAAATGTGTTTTCAGCCTAGGTCCAAACCTGGTGCCATTTTCGGCGTTAGTGTTCAGATTAGTAAAGCAGACTGTGCGATGGAGCTCCGAAAACAACACGGAAGAAGTGAAGTAAGTATTTAGTATTTAACAATTATAATCCCTGCCTTTTTCTAACAAAATATCTCATAATTATTTATATTTAAGATAACTCCTTTTGTACCACTATGTAATAATATAATGTTCTGTAATTAAGTTAACTTAGTGTACAATAAAGCATTTAAATAAAATAAATAAATAAATAAATAACTCTTGACACTCTGAGTGAAAGGAGATAAGTGGCCTTAAAATTACATCACCTGTATATTGACAAAGTAGTAATGCCAAATACTTTGGTACCTAATTAATAGGTAGAAGAGCTACCTAGTCAATATCTGTTTGATTATTTTCTTCTCTCGTACCTTGAGAAGCTGGTAATTCAACCATGGTCAAACTGTTATAGTAGTTCATCGGCTGTAACCACCAAACAAGCCATTTTGGTTATTTTTGAACCTAAGAGAAAAAAAGTAATAACGAGAAAAAAAACATGTGTTGTGTCCTTCCTATAAACTTGGGTCCTTCAGCCTTAGTATGAAGAAGCAACTCAGCAAGCCGGCATAATTGAATCGAATGGCATTGGATCGCTGTCTAATGCCATACGATATTCTGCCTGGACGGCATTTACCGCTATACGCTTACCATCAGGTGAAGTCCAGTCACTATACTGTACTAGAATACTAAAAATAATGTTTCTAAATAGGAAAATAAGGTGTGCCGCATACAACAGTTTAGTAAGATGGTTGAAAGTACTGCATGTACACAAACCATCGCAAGATAGCAGAGGGAAGCTTTGGGAAGATGAACTCACTGAATTCATATTAGCTGACATCACTCCTCCCAAGCAAGTTATAGATGCTTAATGTAAGTATAAAAATGATTATAACTATTTTTTGTTATGAAATATGATATAAAAACAATCTTGTGACATTTCTTATTCCTTTAAAAAAACTTCATACTCTGAGCCAGCAGACATCATAAAAACTAACCCGTTGTGCTATAAATTATATTATTTATAATTGAAAATTTGTCGTCATTTATTTTATATCATTACTAATGATTAAACCAAGTTAAGATTTTTTTCTAAAAAAAATACTAATATAATGGATGTACATTTAATAATTGTATTGATCTTTTATTTTTGGTATAAAGGTAAATGCAGCCATACCAACAAAGAACATGAGCAAAAAAGCGAAAAGGAAATTGGCAAACACTATGCTACAGGAGAGTTCCATTGCCGCCCACATGCCCAGTGAGAAAAACAAAGTTACCGTGTAAGTAGAAATTAATAAAAAGAATCAACTCAAGAAGAAGAAAATCATGTGCTATCAGAAATACATAACTAAAAAAAGGTTTCAAATGCAAAATTTTTTTTTTGGGCGTATTTAATTTTTGGCTGGTAATGAAGAATTTAGCAAAAAAAAAATTTTTCTTGCTGAAATACATGGTGTTCCTTATATATTATACCGGGTATATCAAGACTGCGACCGAAAACGAAGCTGGGTGGTAATTTTAGTGACTTCAAACACGATGCAACTAAATTTTGTGCAAAAAAAGTGTCGATTTTTTTTGACATTTTTTTCCATCATCGTATTAGGCTGATAAATACATTGTTTTTACTTTAATCATTGTGTACATCCTTTTTTTTGAAGACGCTATGGTACGCAAGGTTTTAAATTAATATTTTAGCAAAATCTATGGATTTACCACCCAAACTCGACGATATTTAAAAAATAATAAACAAATATTGTCGCGTTTCTTTGCGAATTTTTTAATTACATTTTGTTTGTAGTCACTAAAACTACAACCCAGCTTCGTTTTCGGTAGCAGTCTTGATATACCCGGTATATCATTTGTATATGTTAGTTAGATGATATAAATTTTATTCATTAGATCTGAAGAAACCAGTGATGAGGCAGCGGTTGCGGCGTTGGAATGTGCCGAAAGTTTTCTCCTTTCCTGTGGGATATTTTTAAAACCTTCAACTCATAAGGTATCAAACAAAATATTCACAAAATGGTTTGAAAGAATTTATATAATATTTATTATGCAATATTTTGCTTTGGAAATTAATTTTAGCATAATACAGATAACGTTTCGTCCCTTTCGAACGGCTTTTTAATTAAGTTTTGTCGAAGAAGACAAAATATTCGATAGCTAAAATAGGTTTATAGACTGTCTATGAATAAGGCAGTTCATATTTTCAACTTTTTTTTCGTTAAAATAAGGTTCATATACATTTTTTTAATGATTGTCACCAAACCTAATATTATATTGTTTGTATTATGTATTCCGAACTCTATCTATTCTGAGAAACCAAAAAACAGTAACCTACCTGTTACAATGACCAATAAATCACCACTTTCGGGTTTTAATCACATTTAACTATAAACGACAAACAATAACAAAATCATATTTCATTTCCAGTTATTCCAAGAACGTCTAGTACGAGAATGTTACGCATTAGATTCATACAATACAGAACGTGGTATATGGTACCTGAGATGTTTGGATGCTGCGCGCAAGTCTGTACCACCAGGCATACCTCCACCCACTCAATACTGCATGCAGTTGTACAGCGGACTTCTCAACCATACTCAAACTGAAGTGAGTTGTTTATAAAGAATCTGTGTCCGGTCTTCGCACTCATACAAATGTTTGTGAGGCTACAAATATTTGTATCTGGTCTGGGTGTCTGTGAGACCGAAAAGTCTCTCTTAGACTGTGATACCCGTGACACAAGACTTAATTGATCTTATCATGGGGCTAAAACAACATAAGTGTCTGTTGGCTTTATTTATTCGTGATGTAGAAAACTAGTCTAGCGACAAAAATTAATAAGCGATTCTATAATGTCTATTAAGGAATGAACGAAGCGTGACCATAAACTTTGAACCTATAGGTAATTTTTGGGATCAATATTTATTCTAGTTATCTATTAGTCCAGATATTGGTGGTAATAAGTAATCATATAATTTTCTCAATTATTCTTGAACAAACATTACAACAATTCGAGGTTGTCTTTAACTCCAAAGCATAATCCGAATTTTTACTAGGAACAAATGACACACTGACACCTCAAATGCATACCAAAGAGCAGTTATAGACCAAGTGTGCAAGTATAGTGCAAGTTGGGTGCTTTAATGATTTATTCACATGATCATGAACAGGGCTGCAACATCATTATCATTTACAGATATCACAATTCTGCTCCCAAGCGTTGTTAGAGATCAGGCTGCATTTACACTGCTCGCCGCCATCACTCACCTTCGCCGTGGAAACTGAACCGGAGGAAATTAACAAGGCAGAGGAAAAGAAAAAGACTATATCAAAGAGGAACAGGGAGGTCTTGGAGTCATTGCTTGGGGTTGAAAAGTAAGTAAATATAAATTTATTTTCTAGGATTCATGAATGGTTTAGATGGAATATTTATGTATGTCTAGAGCTTACAGGCTATATCATCAACTCTTTAAGCCACTGAAAATTCATTCCTCAACTTTTAAAAATACGGTATGTCAAAAAAGTGCGCGGTGTGCTCTCATATGTGAGAGGCCATCTGGGTGGGTACCACCGCAATGTCTATTTCTCCCGTGAAACAACACTGCGTAAATGCACTGTTGTGTTTCGGATTGAAGGACATTGTAGCCAGAGTAACTACTGGACATATTGAGACTTAACATCTTATGTCTCAGGATGGCGAGCGCAGTGGAATTTTGCTACTGTTTATGAGCGGTTGTATCGCTTACCATCAGGCGAGCGGCTTGCTCGTCTCGTCATTCATTGCAATAAAAAAAAATGTGTGTATTGATAGTCAATCACCACGCACTAAAACGGTGAAGGAAAACATCGTGAGGAAACCTGCATACCATAGCGATTTATAAATATTTCTATGGTATGTAAGTCCGCCAACCCGCACTAGGCCAGCGTGGTGGACTATATGGCCTAACCACTCTCAATCGTACTCTCGATTGTAGAGGAGGCCCGTGCCCTGCAGTGGGACATATATGGGCTGATACAGATGATGTCAAAAAAGAAATGACTCATTGTCATAAAAGCTAACCAATACATTTTTGTTAACAGGGTTCCATCAGAACATTTAGAATCTGAAATTATAACCATATTGGATGAACCAGTGTGTAAAAAAACGCGTACGAAAGATACTATCGACACTGACAAAATTAGTATCAGTAGTGCTTCAGTCAAATCGGTAGAATTCAGTGACACAGAGGATGATAGTAAACAAGATGATAGTGTTGACGTTGAAGTGGCAGATGTCGAACAAATGGAAGTCGATGATTCTATAATTGAAGTAAGTCCTCGGAGTGTTACGGAAGTTTCTCAGGATGTTATCGATGCCAATGAAAAAACACAAGGAACTGGTCAAGGAAATGACAATATTGAAAACGCTAATGAACAAGAAATAATTGAGAACACACCATATAATTGACGACGTCGTGGATAAACCTTCGTCTCCAAATATTAAAGAAACAAATGTAAATGTAACAGAAGTGATAGATACACAAGAAGATACTAATGAGACTGCTACAGACAAGACAGATGCACCAAAAGACGTGGATAATGATAGCTCAAAAAATGTAGTAACCGAGGATAATAATATTCAGGCAACCATTTTGGAAATGGTAGATTGCGTACCAGATACAGTTACTAAAGATGAAACTGAATTAACTTCTGAGCAAAAACCTGATAGTTCTGAAAATAAAGATAAGAGTAATAATGAGGGTGAAAAGAACATAGAAAAGGAAAATGACGAAACGCCGAAAGAAAATGGCATTCACAGTTCTCCAGAAAAGGTGCAAGAAAATGGAGAAGTTAATGTTCAAGCGACAATTGTATCAAGCAAAACAAATGACAATTTAACTGTAGAGGACATGTTAGCAGATTTCGTAGATGAAGTAAATGAGGAAAACAAAGCTGAAGCCTAGTCACGTGCCAATATACTTATATTGCCTATTTAACTATTGGATGTCTACTCTTGAGAACTTAATATAATAGTAAGAGCATTTTTAGGTGCTATATTTGGTTGCAACGCTAATAAATGCTAATATATTGTAATCCTTTCAATAATCATTCTGATGTACTATCTCCAATAAATAATTACGTTAACTATTATAGTTTTTATTTAATCCAGTAAAAACAAAAATAGAAAATATTGAATATAAAATATGATAGAAGTCTGTAAAATATACTTGGGAATCAACAAAGGAAAAACAATATTAGGGCCAATCAATATAACATATAAATTATCGGAACGATAAACGGTTACTATCTTCTCGATATTCAGACACTACGTTCCGAGTTCCGACATTAGTTGCGCTTTATTTTCACTATTGTGGTACAGTCATAGATTTAGTATAAAACATAGATCGGCAATGTGAAAGAGATAGAATAATTTAACTCATATGTTAAAGCGAGATGCATGATGCGACCATACGTTTACACAGAAGTAGCCTGCAGTGACAGTGAGCAACAAAATTCGCTTATTTTCATAATTTATTTAATTTTACAGTACTTGGTTATATTTATTAAACGTAGTTTATTATAGTGCATTGTGCAGTGCCAAGGTGTGGTTCATGCAGGCGTAAAAATCCGAAATAATTAAAGTTTTCACAGGTACCGGCCACTTTTGCCCAATACTATTTTGTGACGATATTATAGAATATATATAGAATTAAATGGAAATCTGTGTATACATATCGGTAGAAAAGAATATATTATTTCATTATATAAATACGCTGAAAGCATCCATTACGTATAAAAAATAATATCAAATGCGTGAATTTACAATAATTTCAACCAAAAGTTGCTAGGGATTGACTGACAGGTTCGATCAATAAAAGGTTGTCGATAAAATAGTCGATGACAACACATGTTTCCCTACATTTTGACGTGACAACGTCTTAAATTAGGTTGCGGCTGGGAGTCACTTATGAAAAAGTGTAACGCCCGGTAACGTAACGGTGCGCGCGCAGCACTAGAGAATTATTTTTCAGTTTCACCCACTTTTTCCAAAATTGTCCCATAGCCCCCCCCCTGCCTTCCCCCACCCTTATTCCGAAATAGTGCCTATTAGCCTCCCCACGAAACCTACCCCCCCCCCTCCCCTACCCCCACCCCGAAAATTTACCTCACCCCCCAATCCTATCTCGGCCAACATAGGTCGTAGACCCACCGAGTTTGGTATCCTCGGAACCGTCTTGGTGAGGGCTACAAATTGACCCCGCCAGAAATCCCAAATTACGCAAAAAATTACCCCCCCAAAAAAAAATATTTTACCTCCAAAAAATTAATTTAAGTTAGCCTCCCCACGAAACCTTCCTCCCCCCCCCCTCCCTTACCCCCACCCCGAAAATTTACCTCACCCCCCCCCAATCCTATCTCGGCCAATATAGATCGTAGACCCACCGAGTTTGGTATCTTTGGAACCGGCTCGGTGAGCTCTACAGATTGGCCCCAACCAAATCCCCAAATTCCTCCCTCTCTCCCCTAAAATATTTGTCCAGGCATAACTCCGTCATTTCTTAAAGTAAACCCCCCGTGTTTGGAGTCAGAGGAATCGTCTTGACGAGCTCGACAATCGAGAGCAGGCAAAATACGATTTTTCTTATTGACGTGACAACGTCTTAAATTAGGTTGCGGCTGGGAGTCACTTATGAAAAAGTGTAACGCCCGGTAACGTAACGGTGCGCGCGCAGCACTAGAGAATTAGGCGCATTGAATCGGCGCATGCTTGTGTCTCTGTCTTTGTCTTTCTCGAACGTTCTTGGCGTTGGAAAAACAAGAAAGCGTCACAATACAAGTTCACACGTGTGGTTAAAGTATCGTCAGCTGTGTCTGTAGTGAAAATATGGAGTGCTTAGATTCGTCATTACATGTACAATGTTTTAGTAAACAAAATATATTTCTATAGTTAAAATTTGTGCAATTCTTATTTTCATTCAATTCCTTGTTCCTATTGTGCAATTTAATTATATTCATATCAATAAATATTCTACCGAGAAAAAGACGTTGTCACGTAAAATCTTCGCCCGTAAAACCGACTTTACAGGCAACCATTTTTTTATGGAGCTATAGTATGTTGTGATAGTGTGCATTCTTCTTCTTCTACCTAGAGTTATCCCGGCCCTTATTATCGTATTCATTCTACACTATTAGTTATTACTTTACTTTTTCTCATTTTTTTATATTTGTGGAATAGTTAATATAACACTTCATGTGTGTGATTAATGAATTAAGAACCTGTTTCAGTCTCTGCCAAGAGGCTGTCAATTTATAATAGTAAAACAAGAACATATTCGATATTATTATAAAATATGCGATACTTCTATGCACAGTATGATCGTCCAAACCTTGAAGCAACATTATTCATTTATCATAACATTAGGTATAGGTTTAAAATTTATAATTCTCTTAGGAAAAACATTAGTTTAGGTGACGTGATCGAGAAAAGCTTCATAGTTTATTAAACTGTCTCTTTCTTCAGCCACAGGAATGCGACTAATGAACATAGGCCTTCCACAAGAATGTCTACATCAGTTTGTTGTAAGCTGCCTGCATCCAACGACTTCCTACAAGCTCCTTCGTACACCTCCAACGTGGCCTAGCAGGCGTCCAACACTTCCCAATGTGTTACAAGTCAATTAATTGACTTAAATAAGCATTTTTTTTAACTCTAGTATACATATATAATATATATATAGTATAATATTTTTATAGTAAAAATGTGTTTCTTAGACTTACGCGAATGTTACTCATTGAAAAAAACTAATAATCACGGATTTTGTTGCAGACTGAGTCCACCCTGTGACTACGAAAGGTGTAAAGTAATTGAAACTTCGCGACGGGAAATTAAAAATGAGAAAAATAAACCGAAAATGCTAAAACTTCGTAAATTATAGTTTTATTTTAATAAAAGGTTTTTTGTTCTCAATTTAATTAGTATATGTACTATGTATACATCACAATGAAAAAAATAATTTTGTTCAGGTGAACATAAAGACCCATACAAAACATCTCAAACAAAATGTTATCAAATAATATGACAATTTATCTTTATTTATTTGTGTGTTTATCAATCTGTATTGAAATAAACACACCAATAAGTTTCTGTTAATATATAATAAAATGTCGCATATATCCATAACATTTTATTTCGCAACTACAGGCAGACAGCTATATCGATATCGATATGATAGTATCGAAAGTGCATGGTACACCACTATATGTCAAGCACACATGTAAACTTCATGCACACAATCGTAAATCAGTTTTGGTCGCGCTCAAAATGACACATTGCCGATCTATGTTCTATACTACATCTATGGGTACAGTTATGTACAGTTACGACTGGATATGACATTTCGAAAATGTCAATTAAATTGACAGGAACTGTGCAGCAGTGCGATTCACGTAACTTTTTGACGCGCCGATCAAGTTGCGGTGCGGTTACAATTAAGTTTACGCTTTGGTACAAAATGGTATTCTTGTAAGTGTTTAGCTGCGCGTGAACTGCGCGTGAGCTGCGCGTCAACTGTACGTCAGATGTATGAAATTTGTTTGAGATTGACATATACGCGCAGCAGTAGAATACGCTAAAACGTTTGCGTGACGCGAACTTCACGCGAGCGTATTTGACAGCGGTTGTCAAAATTACGAGAATACGAAAAGGGCTGTTTTGATCGAAACTTAACCGCAACTGCACTGCAGCTGAACTTATTAAAATACGTGAATCGCACTACAGGAACTTGTAAACACGACCACAACACGACTGTTTGTTTTATCGAAATTCATTAAAAATTACAAGAGATTTTTAATCGTGATGGTTGTGGCGATTGGTTTTGAAGGAAGTGCCAATAAACTAGGCATTGGTATAGTGAGAGATGGAGAAATCCTTGCCAATTGCCGGCGAACGTATATCACACCGCCTGGAGAAGGTTAGGTTTTAAAGTTTAAAATTAAAGTTATTGTAATACCTCAATTTAGATTTTCGATCATAATAAATGTACTCATAGCCAAAACTAACACAAATATTTGCAATTGAAATTAATATTAAGTTCTTAAAACTTCACTAATCTAATTGATACCATTGGAAGTTAACATATAAAATGTTCTAAACCAGGGACCTTTTAGTGTGTGGAGTCAATTAACGTTTTTTTTATTAGAGTCAAACTAGTTAAAGAACCCGTTGGAACCATAAATACAAGGAAACATTTATTAATGTAAACTCATTTGAAAATATTCTTATAGGATTTCTTCCTAGAGAAACGGCAGAACACCATCAGCAAAACATTCATGCTGTGCTAAAGGAGGCTTTTGATCAGTCTGGACTCAAACCTCAGGATATTGATGTGGTTTGCTACACCAAAGGTCCCGGAATGGGAGCCCCACTCATGGTTTGTGCAATCATAGCCAGAACTTGTGCAAAATTGTGGAAGAAGCCAATATTGGGAGTCAACCATTGTATTGGCCGTATCCTTTTATAACTAGTACATTTTTTAAATAGCATTTTCAATTACCAGGACCAGGAATTTTAAAAGTATGATGATAACATGTGGTAAAAATGTGTATTTTATGACTGCGATTGTTGTAATGCCAATCTCATTCTACCAAGTCACATAATGTTGTATTGTAATATGTATAACAACACCAGTGCTAATAGAAATCTAAATCAGTCTAAAACTAGATGGTGTTATTAACCAACTTCAGAGAACTGGGCATAAATTAAAAATGTTTAATTAGGTCAAGTTCAACTATATCATACCCTACTAGTATACTCTGAAAATATGAGGCAATTAATATCGTCTTCACTGACCAGCTTTGGATATTAAGCAGTTCATACATGTTAATTTCCTAATAAATTCTGAACAGATATAGAAATGGGCAGATTAATAACTAAAGCTAACAATCCAACAGTCCTCTATGTGAGTGGGGGTAATACACAGATTATTGCTTATTCAAGACAGAAGTACAGGATTTTCGGCGAGACAATAGACATTGCTGTTGGAAACTGCTTGGATAGGTGAGTAAATAACTGCTAAATCAAGAATTGGTTTCTATCCATAAATATCATTACTTATGCAGTCAGTACCTGAGCACATGCATCTCCAATTGCAGAAGTCTCAACTATTTTTTTTGCATTGTCAGCTATCTATTCTATTTTCAATTGACTTCTTTTGCAATATCATATATTTTTTACTTGTTTATTTTGACATATGATCTTTATTTTTAAGATTTGCAAGAGTACTGAAATTGTCTAATGCACCCAGTCCTGGTTATAATATTGAACAAGCAGCAAAAAACGGAAAAAAATATATACACTTGCCATATTGTGTTAAAGGTATGTAAAGTAAATCTTATAACTTTTATCCTATTTTTAATACAAGTCAGTCCATCAAGACAAAACATAAGTAACAATATTGTTGCCAGTGAATGTTATATTTGTCTTGTCAAACAGCAGTGTTAAGGCACTTATTTGTTCCGGGTTAAAGGACTTTGTAGCCATAACTGGACATATTGAAAAACACCTTATGTCTCAGGATAGCCAGTGCAATGGAATGCCAAGCATTGCTTTATTTCATGGTGTTGTTTGGTTTTGCAACTGTCTATGAGCAGTTGTATTACCATCAGGCGAATGTCATGCTAGTGTCGCCATCCATAATAGTAAAAAGAAAACTTTATGAAAGACCTTAAAAACAATATTCCTATATTTCCCAGGTATGGATGTAAGTTTCTCAGGAATACTATCGTACATGGAAGACAAGATTGACGATTTGTTGAAAGAATACACACCAGATGATCTCTGCTATTCCCTGCAAGAAACAGTTTTTGCTATGTTGGTGGAGATTACAGAAAGAGCTATGGCACACTGTGGATCTGATGAAGTAAGTTAAAATATTTTACTAATTACATTATAAATAAAAATACATTACACATCTTCTGATGTGTGCTTCTAACCACCTATTCTACGAAAATCTTCGTTACAGTGAGTCTGAGTACCAGACATAGAATATGATATTCCTGATTCCTCTTAAAGAACTTTACAGTGAGCCAATTTTTAGTTTGTGCAAGTGTTTTTAAACTTTCTATTGTCTGTATGTTATTGTCAGTAACAATTTGTTAATTTAATTTTTCGATAGTAATTTTTAGTTCCAAAAATGTATGATTTAACCGGAACTATATTTAGCACCCGACAAGGCGATACATCCTATCAAATTTCATAACGGAAATAAATTGGGCGTTAAGTGGACCACTCTTAACGCTATTAACCATTCTGTCTACCCCGAATATTCCTACATGAGCTTATAAATTTTCACTGTCTAGGTGCTAATAGTAGGAGGTGTGGGCTGCAACGAACGGCTTCAAGAGATGATGGGAGTAATGTGCGCGGAGCGAGGAGCCAAGCTATTCGCCACAGACGAGAGATTCTGCATAGACAATGGTGTCATGATCGCACACGCAGGGGCTGTGGCGCACCAGTCTGGAGTCAGGATGGACTTCTCAGATGCTACCATCACACAGCGGTACAGGACGGATGATGTGCTGGTCACATGGAGAGATGATTAAATAATTTATGAAAATCTGTTTATTTCTTGAAGTATATTAAAATAATGGTTTCTTAGATTTACGCGAATGTTACACATTGAAATAAAACTATTATTTACGGATTTTATCGCGAATTTAGTTTAATTCTTTTTACATTTTTAACTTCCCATCAAAACGAAACGTCGAAACGTCGGGAAAAATGTAAAAAAAAAATAAACTAAATTCGCGATAAAATCCGTAAATAATAGTTTTATTTCAATATATTAAAATAATTTAGCTCTAGTAACTAAGTTTACAAAAATAAAGCTTCACCTAAATAGGAGTCGCATTGGTTGCGCCTGGATCTCATCAGGCGTTCAAAATTAGTTGATATCCAATATCTACACACTTATAAATTCAATGAATAAAATACAATAAAAGTTATAAAAACTTTATTAAACCAACCATTATATTTGTTCAAAATAATAATTTAACTGCAAATCCATAAACAAATAACATTTAAAATGATTACAATAAGTATAAACATTGCTGCATAAAATAAATTATGGGAAAAGGCATCATAGGAGACTCCAATAACAAAAAAAACATGTTAATACCCATTGTATGTGGGTCCCCATAAAGAATATTAATTAAAATACATTTACTTTTTAAATATATTTCAAAACTAAAATTTCTTTATAAATTTTGTCCAACTTTAATACTACAGTAAAACTCTTGGCATATTTTATGATCACTAAATAACTATGATAGAAAGGAAAAGTACTAAGTATTTAAATACACATTAAATATTCCTCAGAGGAAACATAATAAAACTTAACAAATGCTGATACTTCACTTATGATAATATAGTTAAAATGCAAAACTTTGACGCTCATCAAACCAAATAGATTTTCATTATTCACACGGGAATATATTTACAAGTTTATACACACCATTACAACACATGACTGAAGACAAAGCGTAATTTTTAGTTCTTTATTCAGAGATTGGCAAATAATATCATTGGGTAGGGCTATTATTAGATGCTGCAATCATTCACATAAATACATGGATAGGACGAAAAGCGCGTAAATTGTACCGACGTAAGTGGTGGGCGCGCTCCAGCACATGTTTCGTGGAACGTACTGGGGCCCTACTCTGAAAATCCGAAACGAAGTTTGAATATTCGGACTATCGAAGTTTATGACGATACGAATGTATCTATATACACTTATGGTTATGATGTACGTTGTGTGAACGTTATACGAATCCGAACATTTACAGAGTATTGCTTTGGCCACCTTCAATTCTTTGAAATATGTTTTGTCACTGTATGAATCCATATTTCTCAATTAGGATTTCATACAGTATAATTATATTACTGTAACAGATCTATGTAAATGTATATTGTAAAAACCAATACCCATATATGGATTACAGAACATCCAAAATATGCCATATTCCAATATTTTATATTACATGGTATTGACTAAAGTTGATTTATTTTCTTATTTCACATGACTGGTGTGTAAACTGATACATAAGCAGTTGCATTTGAGATTTTTGTTCTTGTGAACTTCTTCTAAAATCGAGATATTAAATCCGGTTATATGTTATCTAAGAGTAACTCGCAGTTTCCATAATTGAACTCAGCTAAATAAAACTATTATTGCTACCAATGTCAAACAAATGATTAAATTTAAATCACTCTCTCTCAATTACTGATTTAAGCAATTATCACTTGCTTATAGAGATACAATGCCTGTAACAACATTTAAAGAATTATAGCATCAAGGTAAAAAGGAAATATTGAATTTGTGGCCATAATGAAGTCATTTTTGATTTTACTCAATTTCAACTAATTGAAAAATACATTTACTGCTGATAATTGCTCAATTCAACAACAGTACATTTCTTATTCATTTTACACTGCTACTTATTCGTAAACATTCCTGGTAGGTCCTACACCGGTTTTTGTGAAACAAAGCACAACTACCAAACAATAAGTCCGCACACACATTCTACACAAATATGAACCTTCACTTTGTACTAGGACTTTTAGTCACATATTCCCACCATCACAACTTGTTTCATAATGTGTCGCTGTGGAGCCCTGTGTACACCAGAATCCATGTTACCTGAAAATAAAATGTTCAGATATTTATCCAACTTATACTTTCAAACAATGCTATTGTATCCAATAAGGCTTTAAATATTATCTTCTATTACACTACAAATTAAAGATAATGATATATTGGTTTTGTATCGATTTTTTCAGATGAATTTTATAACAATTGCTACAAAAGTGAATCAATGATTTATATTTTTCAATGTGTCCCTTTTGACATACACATAGACTTATTCATTTAAGAAAGGGGAGAGGCTTAAGTGTGAGAAAGGAAGCCTTCATATAAAATTGTATATAACAAATACTGCTATCACAACAATATCAGTAGTATAGCATATTGAAAGATATGATGTATTAACAAAATAAAAATTATATTTGAATTTAAAAGAGAATTAAAAGTTTTTTTCTTAGTATCTGAATTTATTAAAAGTAATTTAATAATCCACATAAATGTCTTACCAAAAATCCAGCAAATGAAGTGACAAATCCTTCTTTAGTTATTTCCCACATGCCACCATACTCCTCTTCATCAACATTTTGGAAATTATTTACATAAAAGTATATCACTGCTGCATTCACAACCACAAATCTGAGAACAATACATATTATCATTAGAATTATTTAACTACATGCCTTTACACTCAAAATTAGTGGCACAGGCCACAATATATGCTCATATCTTCTGAGCAATTTTCTACACTGTTCACAGATTAGTTCTTAATACCAAAATACTGATTTAAAGTAGCTTCCACTACTGATTTTATAGAATAACAGCAAAATTACATCAGTAACTTAAATCAGTTTATATTGCGAGATTTTATGTAAATTAGTAATCAATAAAGATAAAAAATGTAATCAATAAAGATAAAAAATAAATCAATAAAAAATGTGGTCAGTACATAGTTTCTTCTCAGATCTAGATTCTAGAAGATGTAAATTGCTATTTGTAAATATAGTATAAAAATGCTCAATATATTATTTTGATTTTGTTATAGGGTGAAACTTTTGAGGTTTTGATGTTTTACTCATATTTTGAAGTTATTGCCGTTACTACTAAGTGGAATACACAGCATTTTATATCTAAAACAGGTAAAAATGTATCTTACAGCAATATTCCCAAGAATCCTTTCAAAGGTAGCAGGCCCCAACATAGTCCCAAAACAATGCCTATCGCCTGCCGCATCCAATATATTACATCCAGGAACTCCTCCTGAAACACACCAAGGCATTTATTAGCACTATTTTACATATTTTCATTGAAAATTATCGACAGTCACGGGATTCTAGTAATCTAACCTTGTCTGGCCATTCTGCGTTAGCGACCAATGCTTTTTTCCATATAGATTCCGTTTTACTCTTACTAGCACCATCTACTGATTTATTTTTACTAGCCATTTTTAATATTATTGCAAATGACAGAGTTTTAACTCATAAAATTAATCGAATCAATAACTTTTTTATCATAATCGTACACGTCACTGTGACATTCAGCTATGTTGCTTTTTTAAATTTCTATCATGGCTACGCATCTTTTTGCTTGACTAACATTTTGAATATTAAAAATCTACACTATAATATTATAAAGATGAAAACTTTGTTTGGTTGTAATGAATAGGCTCAAAAACTACTGGACCGATTTTAAAAATTCTTTCACCATTCGAAAGCTACATTATCCACGAGTAACATAGAATATATTTTATTTTGGAAAAAAAATGGGTTCCGTAAGATATTTGGATTTTTCGGACACAAACTGAAAAAAATCAACCAAAGAAGTTACTTATTTTGCGTACGCTGCCTAAACTACAAAAGATAGAACCATAAAATGTTATAATTAATTGTAGATCTTATAAATATCTACAAAAAAGTCCGCGACACACTATACCTATCTATGTCGAATGAGGCACAACAACCACATTTTTATTTAAAAATCTTGAATTTTTTTTGGACTACATTTAAACGCATTTATTTTACTCATGCTATTAATCCTTATCAAAATAAATTATTTCATCAATAAGTACAGTTTATGTTGATAATATTTGGTCTTTGAATGATTAAAATTGGACGTTCGGTTTTGAAGTTGTGGTGAAATTAAAATATTACGATTTCTGCTGCACAAAAATTTCATAAGGCAATCTTTATATGTATATGTATATAGAGAGACGGGATATAATAGAGTGGAAGGTACGGGAGAAGGCTGGGATAGCTGACAGATTTGATAAGACGAAATATAAATGCACGTTATAAGACGGGATGGATAATAAAGAGAAAGGACGGGATGGATTGGGAAGAGACTGAACTAGGGGTGGACGATATACATCGATGTTTTAAAAACACTCGATGTATTGTATCGATGCATCGTATTGAACCGATGTATTGTTAATACTTCAACATCGAATACATATCGATGTTTTTCATTCGATACATCGAATACGCAAATGGGGATCCACACTGCGTATTTATCACATCAGATGGCGCATCGTCGATGGTTTGACTGACAGCTGTCAATTTCATACATAATCGTGATTCTCAATGAGAATTATTAGGTTTTTTCTAATATGCCACTGTGTTAAGTACCAGGCTGTTTTAATCGTGGTAATCATCTTTTTCCAAAAGCCTCAGCATTGAAAAAAAGAAAGTGAGAAAGAGCTACAAAAATTATAACCTTTGTATCAACAGTTGATTCAAGTCTGTGCAAAAACATTTTAAAGACACGGATTATCACGGAAAATCTGGTATTATAGGATTGTAGAACTACTTTTGTACGTTGCCTGTGCGTTTTTATTGTCATAAGTCGGCATTTTAGACCTAGAACTAACCTAAAATCAAACATTTTAATTTCTGACCAAAAATCTGTCTTAATCGTTTTGAAGTGCACATTAGTATTTTCTTAATACATGTTTTTGTTTTAATTAATGCCTAACCTAAAACAATTGATGTTTAAGAAACATCGATGTATTTCTCAATACATCGAATTACCATCGATGTAACCAAACGATGCATTACATCGAAAAAAACATCGATGTATTTTTTAATGTCCATCCCTAGACTGAACAGACGGATGAGACGGGATTGAGCCGATTGTAGTGCTGTAAAAGTAACGAGAAATAACGTACCCGTATGTATTCGTTACTTTAGGAATCAGTACTCGTTACTATCGTATCGTTACTTTACTCGTTACTTTAGATCGTATTACATCTTATAATAGAGGATCGCATCGAGTCGTATTGCGTACGGAATGAAGTTGACATCGCGTCAATAGTCGTACGTTCAGTATGTGATACAGCATACCTACTTTTACGTTACCTATTTGCGGAAGTTACATATTTATTTTTATTTTTTCTTATTTCGACCCAGTTGTGTTTATCATTTCATAGGTCAATCAAATACAAGTATCCCGCAACTTAAGGATCTTATGGAGAATGCATAATCCTTAAACATTTGATGTATTAAAAAGGGTCCTGATACTACTTAAGTAACTAGGAATTACATAATGGTATTTAACATTTTATGCAGCAAAAGTAATTCGTTTCAAAACGGTTTTTTTTAAAATCACCGGATAACTACACGCATGTTTATCATAAAACGTACCAGTATTTACCTACTAGGACAACCAACCGTTTCAATTCACGTATCACTTTTTTGCGACGTACAAACTTTTTTTTTATTTTTATTTTTATATTTCTGTATGGTGTATGCAAATTTATGTTATATGAGTGTGTGCGTTGTGATAAGCGACAAATAAAGGTGTTTTCTTTCTTTCTTTCTTTATCAAAGATCCTTGCGCGAACCGAAACAGTCGTACTTGGTCGTACGTGTAACATCTTACAGCAGTAGATACGAAAAATACGAGTAACGAAATGTATCTGTGAGTAACGATTTGGTACTGTATGTCAAACGGAGTACTCGTTACTCAGTAACGAATACATACGGTTTGCTACAGCACTAGCCGATTAAGCCGGACAGTAGGACAGCTACGTCAAGTTTAGCTATACAAGAGTTTATACGAAAAATAACATGTATTTGGTGTGGAGTGGAATCAAAAAATATATGCACCCAGACGAAGCTGGGCCCGGTCGCTAGTCAATAAATAAATAAATGCTTAAGATATTACAGTTTTTTATTCGGACTATTCATATGAATTTGGATATGTCTGCAGATGTTCATTGGCTGCGGTGATCACTTACCCCCAGCAGTGCGATTCACGTAACTTTTTGACGCGCCGATCAAGTTGCGGTGCGGTTACAATTAAGTTTACGCTTTGGTACAAAATGGTATTCTTGTAAGTGTTTAGCTGCGCGTGAGCTGCGCGTCAACTGTACGTCAGATGCTCAGACTAAATACTCTCTAGACGTAGCCATAACTGGAACGTGAGAAATAAGAGTGAGACCGCAAGTTAAAAATTAGTGTGCGTAAAAGAGACAGAGAGTTTTTTTCTTTGTCCTTGTCACCGTGGCCGGTTTTTTTATTTGTCAATAAGCGCAGTTTGTCAAACAAATATACGTCAATCAGTTTTTCCGATATTTTAATAGTTTTGGATAGTGTAAAGCAGCAATTTATACAAATATTAGTGACTATAGTGTATATGCAATGGTGGGTTGTAGTATTTTAGCCTGCAAAAGCCGCAGTGAACGAAAAATTTGTGGAATAACATTTCACTCGTAAGTTACTCATTTATGTTACATTATAATTATTTTGTCGTTTATTGGTAAATAATCTTGTATTTTAATATCAATACAAATTGTTTTACTTAGAGAAATATCGATTACATTTAGAAATTCTACAAATAATATTAAATAACCTTAATTTCTTAAAAGTTTAGTGTTACCTTGTTATGAAAATTGGTTTACCCTAGATAATACTTGCATATTATTCCTTGCATACATAGCGTTATTCATACGTAAAAAAATAAAATTACTTCTTATTTTAGGTTTCCTACTAACAGTAATTAGAATTAAATGGGTGGAAGCTAATGGACACCAAAATTGGCAACCAACAAATAATTTTAAAATTTGCTCAATACATTTCGAGATAGATTCCTTTCATTATAAAAAGAAGAATGTTATAGTAAAACCAAAAGCAGTCCCAATAAAATATGTTCATGTAAGTAGTTGATCATTAATTATTTTTAACACCGTTTTATTAACTTCGCCTATATGTATGTAACAGAATCTGTGAAGTCGATTTTCGAGCACTTCAAAACGTCGGATTGACTTGAAATTTTGCATACGTATCCAGGACTGATGACGACGCAATAATTTAAAAAGTATATGATATTATTTTATATTTTATCCAGAATAATAAACAAAATATTATTGTTGAAAAAATATTACCTATATAATTGGTAATTTGCGCGCAGTTGTCTTTCTTTGATAAGACAGCCGAAGATAGATGTTTTAGTGCAAGCAATTAAATTATAGTTTAAAAACTAAAAAAACAAGCTTTCATATAAGATCGAACTAAAAAGTAAAAAATAATCATAAACTCATTATCATTTAATAATAAATATGATATACGAATAAATACGATTTAAATCGTACGGTTGGCAACGCTTATGTTGGCCTGTGTTAGTACCCACCAAAAGTAGGAATTTTTCCCAACATGGCCACACTGAAGAATTATATATCTGTCTCTTGTGCGGCCACGGCATGGCTACGTCTAGAGAGTATTTAGTCTGAGGTCAGATGTATGAAATTTGTTTGAGATTGACATATACGCGCAGCAGTAGAATCAATGATAAAAGAATTATAAAGGATGACGCACAAATGTAGCTATATATGTCAAGTTATAGTTATGTTAAGAATATCGACGCGGAATGTACATTTATGTATCTGTCTCATTTACACAAAGCTGACTTGTCCCTTAATGAAAGAGACAAATAATAATTCCTTTGTTTCGAATATGGCAATATTTTGTTCACTAACCACACTGGGACCGCCCATAGACCAAAATGACGCCATTTTAGTTATGCTTTCGAAACCACAGACTATTAAACCAAAAACAATGATAAAAGAATTATATAGAATAGTATATTTTTAGGAATATCAAGAAATAATTACCTCCAACCGTCACATACATAGTCTGACCCCACACTAAGATCAAAATGTTTAATACATCATATTACTATTGTTTATGTAGCAGTTGCATTTTTATTAGTTTTGTTATTTATCATAATATTAATATTTATACATACATAAACTCACGCCTTTTTCCCAGAATGGGTAGGCAGAGGTGCAACCAGGACACCCACATTTCAGCCTCCGTGGCGCAGGCGGTAAGACGCCGTTTGTGAATCGAGAGGCCGCGGGTTCGATCCCCGCACCGAGAGAAATGTTTGTGCGGCCCACAAATATTTCTCTCGGGTCTGTGTGTTTGTGAGACCGAAAAGTCTCTCGTAGTTCCTGATACCCACGACACAAGACTCGATCTTAATGTGGGGTCAGGACTATGTATGTGACTGTTGGGTGTTATTTATTTATTTCGCCTTGTATGTTCCGTCCTACGATGTTGTGGGTGGCGAGCCTATCGCAATATTGGGCACAAATTCCTGACTGTGCTGATAATGAATAGAAAAATCCGATATCACTTTGCGCGACCCGGGATTCGAACTCGAGACCTCAGCTTTGTAACCGTACCATAATACAACTACGCCACTGAGGCAGTCAATATTTATACATAAATTAAAATCTATAGTCCACATTATTCACCGCTTGTATGTTTATGTATGTATGTACCTTATGTTTTTTTTTTGTTTGATTGAATTATTTGAAAAATATTTTTAATCTAGTGCTGATTTCCTGCCTTCGTTCGCGATGTCCGCTACAATTCCTTTATTCAAAATCAAAATCAAAATATTCTTTATAGTTTAAGTTCATTTCATTTGGCGATCTAGTGTTGTTACATAGTTTATTAAGTCTTTTAATTATTTTTATTTTTTTCGAGTTTCATATTTTTTTATATAAAGCAGCTGTTAAATAAATAATTGTCGAAAGAGACTGACTTCTGTTATACAGGGCTTCCTAGTTCAGGAGTCAGGGTGTTATTATGTTGTAAACATGTTGTAATGAAATAAAGATTAATTATTATTATTATTATTTATTCAAATAGTCTTTCAAAAGATCTTTTGGATTGTTCATTTCTGCTACCACTGCTTCGGAACGTGTTGTAGCTGTGAAGAAGAAGTGGCGCAAGAAACTTCGTCAGCAACACGAACTGTCTTCTTTTTTCTTTTTTTTATATCGCCATTTAAAATTACAATAGTTCATGTCACAGAACACAATAATGTCAGTTTATTTAGTTAATTGTGTTTATTTAGTTAATTGTTTAATTTCTATTTTTACATTTTAATTGTTAATTTTGTGTAGATATTTTATTTCTATTTATATATTTAAGTTGTTAGTTTAGTGTACATATTTTCATTGTTGTTTGCTAAATGTCTGTTTTTTTTTAGATTTTAGTTATAATTTGGCAAAAGAAATATTGACATGGTGAAAATTGGTGCTTAAGGAAAAAAGTGTGGCATATTCGAAGTCGCAACCGAATTCTAGCTATTAATAAAGTTGTATTTTATCTCACGTGTGTATTATTTGACAAATCCAATCCAATCATCAGGTAAAACTTACCCATCAAATAAATCATAGCATGAAAAAAATATCAAAACATTGACCTATTATTATCAGATTTAATTTTTAAAGACTTGACTGTCAAGTCCTAAAATCCCCTGTTTATACTCAATTGACATGTAAAGCAAAAATTAAAAATGTTATATTAATGTTAGTCGTAAGCCACTGTTGATGATCGATATCGATAAAAAAATTTGGTACTAGCGTATCACTATTTTTAGGGGCGGAGCCGCCGCCATGTTTGTGAATCAAAGTGGTACGCGTCACGTGACCTTATGTTTCATCCCCTCTATTCTTTAACCCCTGGACCACCCCTGGACCGTCGGACGAACCGCACTGCGGGTTGTCAAAGAAACATAAAAGGGTGCCGAAAACCGTCGGCGAGCCGTAATGCGGTTCTTGTTTACATTATAATGCTATTACACTAAAATGAACCCTATTTCAATGGCAGTAGGTTGCTTTTTGCTTGAAGTTTTTTTGTGTTCCTGACGGTTATATGACGACAGTTTATTTGTCAAAAAAAAAACAATTGACGGTCTAGGGGTTAATCATTGAGTAGAATACGCTAAAACGTTTGCGTGACGCGAACTTCACGCGAGCGTATTTGACAGCGGTTGTCAAAATTACGAGAATACGAAAAGGGCTGTTTTGATCGAAACTTAACCGCAACTGCACTGCAGCTGAACTTATTAAATTACGTGAATCGCACTGCAGGTGCATCGCATGCTCGTTTACCAAGTGCAAACTATAAAATAAATTATATTGAAAACATAAATGAGAATTTTAATTTAGTTTCACAGAAGGCAAAAAAACATGGGTGGTCCCTGGTTGCCTCACTGCCAACCCCTCCTAGGAAAAAGGGGCGAGTCTATACCGGGTATATCAAGACTGCTACCGAAAACGAAGCCGGGTGATAGTTTAAGCGACTTCAGACACAATCCAACAGAAAAACTTGCAAAAAAAAGCGTCAATTTTTTTTTTGTTATTTTTTTCCTATGGCCATATTTGGGTGGTAAATACATTTTTTCCTAAAATAATAGTGTATATCCTTTTATTTATAAATACTCTAAGGTATAAAAGAGTTTAAATTATTATTTTAGCGAAAACTATGAATTTACCACCCAAAATTGACGATATTTAAAAAATCGTAAAAAATAATTGTCGCGTTTCTATGCGAAATTTTTAATTGCATTGTGTTTGTAGCCACTAAAACTACCACCCGGCTTCGTTTTCGGTAGCAGTCTTGAGATACCCTGTATAGGTACATTTTAGTTATTATTAATAATTACTCAGTAGATAGTACGATTTTCAGTAACCGTTTCATTTAAATTGCTTGTCTTGTAAAAAATATTTATTTTGCCTTTGTATGCAACTTTTTTTATATGTATAGAATAATACCTATGTTTTAGAATATTCAACTAAAAGTGGGAGTAGTAGGGAAGATAGGTTTGTATAATCAGCAATAAAAACAACAAAATAAAAACATAGTTTACTTTAAAAAAAATAATTAAATATCAGATGCCACCCTATTCTTGACTCTGTGTAACCTTTCGTTCTCCATATTTTTGGTAATATCCCAGCACTCTTTATTCAGAGTATTATATCCACGCGATAAGCTAACGAGTCTAGCCAAAACAAGTAGTCTGTGTAAGTCATCTGCAGTAATTGGATTTTCTGGGGTAGATTTGCTTCTCATTTCTATAAAATCATCTTCTACAAACTGAAATAAAAAACACATAAAAACTGTTGCATCAATTCCAAAGAATATAGATCATATCATATCAGCCACAGGAAGTCCACTGCTGAACATAGGCCTCCCCCAAGGATCTCCACAATGACCTGTTGGAAGCGGCCGCTTCCAACAGAATATAGGAGTTTATATGAAAATATAGACAAACAGGTTAACAATAAAGCTTTAAATAAATATATTTGTGTCACTCAGGAGCATTAAATATTGTTTAAATTTGGTGTCTAAAAATATATTATTTGTTTAAATTAAGAATATTTAAGAATGTCTATACATTTTTTAAATACAGGTATGACATTATAATAATTTTACCTTCAAATCTTCGTTAATAGTGTATTTCACAAGCTTAATGTTAGTTAAATATACTCTAATGATATTCATAATCTCCTCCTTTAAATAGTATGTGGCTGCTTCAACTATAGCATCAAATATTTCCAATGATGACTCTTCGGGCCTCAATGGAACATGATAATCACTCTGAAAAAATGTGTACAGATTTCAATTTTCATACTATACTTTTATAATGAGTATTGATCCAATGACTTTTTTAAGAATTGTTAACTCTCATAAAGTTTAAAAACTTCACATTAATGATGCATGGGGATAAAATGGAATTGAATGTGATGGTTTTCCAATCCAATCCAATCAATAATCCTTTAATATGTCTGCAATATCATTAAAATTAATAACATTGTTTGACTTACAGGTAAAAGAGATTTTCCTTCAGATAAAATCAGTACAGATACATCAGAGTTAAATTCCATCTTGTAATATTTGAAGTCATACTCCACTTTTTGGGTTTTGATCAAGTTTCCCAGAGCTGCTATGTTATTGACTCCGGTTGAATCAAGCCTGCCTTGCTCCATTTTTGTCTCATCCAGGATTAAATGAGTATCTTTGCTGAGCTGCAGAACACCACTTGTGAGTCGATTACACTCATAATCTTTCCTGTGGAATATAGTATATTAGTAAAATTAGGGATATTTTTATAAAATACATAATTAGTCTACTTTTTATATGTTTGTGTAAACCAGGAATGGCGAACCAATGGCATGCGAAATAATATTATGGGCATAAGTGCAGAATAATCTGGAAAATATAACAAATTAATGTGGATTTTTTATTATATCTAAATATAATAAAAAATCCACATTAATTTGTTAATAAAATATGTTTAGGCTATGACAATAATAATAATACAATCAAAATATTTTTTTTTGATGAACATGGATAAAACGAAGGTCATGTCGAATATCCATGTTGTGCCCACACCTATTGGAGTTGGGGGTTCGACTCTCGAAGTTGTAGATGAATATGTCTATTTAGGACAAGTGGTCCGGTTAGGCACGTCCAACTTCGAGAGAGAGGTCAATCGTCGAATCCAACTCGGTTGGGCAGCGTTCGGGAAACTTCGCGACGTCTTCTCGTCCAAAATACCTCAGTGCCTAAAATCGAAAGTCTTCGATAGTTGTGTGTTATGTGATGACATACGGCACCGAGACGTGGCCTCTCACTGTGGGCCTCATTAAAAGGCTCAAAGTCACTCAACGAGCCATGGAGCGGGCTATGCTCGGTGTTTCCCTACGAGATCGAATCAGAAATGAGGAGATCCGTAGGAGAACCAAGGTTACCGACATAGCCCATAGGATTGGCAAGTTGAAGTGGCAGTGGGCCGGGCACATAGCTCGTAGAACCGATGGCCGTTAGGGCCGAAAGGTTCTTGAGTGGAGGCCACGTACAGGCAAGCGAAATGTCGGACGCCCGCCTACAAGGTGGACGGACGATCTGACTAAGGTGCAGGAAGTCGCTGGATGCAGGCCGCTTCCAACAGGTCATTGTGGAGATCCTTGGGGGAGGCCTATGTTCAGCAGTGGACTTCCTGTGGGTGATATGATGATGATGATGATGATTTTTTTTTATTATTTCTGAAAAAATGGCATGCTGATAGATAAAGATTCATCAACCCTGGTGTAAATAGATATTGAGTTACAAATTAGCACAATAAACGGCCTTTTCCAGTATTTCAATTCAAATTATCAAAGCTAAAGATGGAAATAATATAAGTATAATAGCTTGTTGAGACTGAGAGCCTTATTTACTCACCCATATACAGTTATGTGTCTAAGTTAAGTGGAATTTGAAAGAAGAACATACAATTTGTAAAACATACTTACTTTGGTAACAGTGCCAGGGTGTTCATATTATCAATAGTTAAAGGCAGGTAATAACTTTTTGTGACAAACTGCTTGATTATTTCGTAAAGTTGTTTGGCATAGTCTGGATACTTCTGTATGGGTAAATTGGAGAGGTTCAAGCAAAACTGTCCTAGACTCAATGTCTCTTGGCGTAGGTATCTGCAAGTATATTAAATATTATAAAAATAAAATCTAAATATGGAAAATTTTGGTAATTACCATAAAACTATAATTTCTTTTTTATTTTGTAATTCGTAATTCCCATGATACAAACTTACATGCAAGCTATGAGATGACAGATCAAATATTCAGCAGCTAGTTTATCACCCAATAACAATTCTGTTAATGCTTTCAGAAGATGTTCTCTCGCTGAGTTCGCTCCTTTGAGTACAGCATCTTTAATAAAAAAATATATAATACTATGATAATAGAAAAAAAACACTGTAATGGAACAGCTATAGTGAAATAATAAATACAAAACAATATAATATATATTTTTTTAATGGCCTGGCATAGTGGCGGCATTGCACCTGATGGTAAGTGCTAATGCCATAGATTGATATTGTCTCTTCTTTCTTTTATGTCCATATTCAGGTTGCCTGAAATAGATTGCCTTGTGCAATAAGACGACAGATTGTACTTCTTGTAATTTAGTTATAATCTGTCTTTCTTGGTGTACAACAAAGAACATAAATTAATAAAAAGCAAGGAATTAATAATAACATATACATTGTATTTTATTTTATTAATAGTTTGTGTAAATACCAGATTTACAGCTTTTTAGTATTTTAGTTCATGAAGTACCAATGATAAAGATATAATCATGCCGAAAGGGGCATTGAAAATTTTGAATAGAATATACCCTTACCTTGATCAATAGAATCTTTGACTAATGGATTGCAATGTTCCAATTTTTTCACATGCACAGCATGCAATCTTGGCACTAAGCTTGGTGGTGGGTTGTGTGTGATTGTCTCTATATCAGTGTCCATTTCTGGTTCCAGCAGTGGGTTCTTCTCCGGTTGGAACTCTCCGGAAAGTGCTGGATCCACAGAGAGAAAACCTACCACTTCTATCATGTCATTGAGTTTAATATCATCTCTTTCTTCATAAATCTGTAAAAAGATCAGCATGCAGTTTATCTATTATTTAGAATCCTAAATTTATAACTTTACAACTGTTACATTTTCTCTAAATATTATGAGACATGAATAGCAGTTA
This sequence comes from Hyles vespertilio, assembly GCA_009982885.2. Classification (NCBI taxonomy): domain Eukaryota; kingdom Metazoa; phylum Arthropoda; class Insecta; order Lepidoptera; family Sphingidae; genus Hyles; species Hyles vespertilio. Next base: position 4,001,806 of record CM042814.1, on the reverse strand, counting down.
TCTAAATTAACTTGTGCTACTTAATTCGGAGAAACTTTTAAACATTATGGAATATGAAGTGTGACATAACACAAAACCAGCATTATTTCAACTATGTTTTCTATAACTCATTTAAATCAAAAGTTAAACATTTCATCTCAACTACTAAAGAATCAGTAGACTTCAATTATTGTTTATTACCTTTACAATACAAGACTTGCTTGCCACATCTGGCAGGGGAAAGTTGAGTAAATGCTCTCTAGACACCACATTGGATGTAACATTGGCCTCCTCAGCTGTTCTTGGTTCCTTATTAGCCCCCACATCGCTATCTACCACCTCCATAGCATCAGATTCCTCTTCAGCCTCATCATAACTACGCTTTAACTTTGGAGCCGTTTGACTCAATCTTTTAGACGAGTTGGGATGTTGTTCCAAATGTTTTAAATAGTTTTGTTTATCTTCAATGCTTTGTGCCCAGTTGCTTAGCCCTGGTATGGATACCACAACCATAGTCTGCCTTTGTGCACTTTTTAAGTTTTCTGTGTAGTTTATTTTTTCATGTTCCTGTGAATGCGAAAAATTGACAACTGTTCTTCAGAGTACTAGAAATTTGGACTTGTTAATATGTCACAGTAATATTCTACAGGGAGCGCAAATAAATGGCGCACTTGCTCAGTTGGATACAAGGGTATCATATTAATATCATAATAAAAAAATAATATTTGGAAAATACCTATTCGTTTTGAAGTTATGACCGTTTAAAGTTTTAAGTTTAATCACCACTTTTTCGCATAAAACCAGTTGGAATGGATGAAGAACAAGATTTAAACACATACGTATTTTTTCGTTTTGTCGTTAATTGAACGGTTAACGAAATATACCACGAAAACCATTTTTAACAGCATCAAAACTTTCTTAGACATCGCTTTAACCGTTGTTTACAAATGGGTAAGGTCATGAACTCTTAGCTGTATAATTTATCCTTTTCTAACTTCAAAAAAAGATATTTTTTGTTTTATTGCAAATAAATCAATTAGTTAAACAGGGACGTACTTAGATTTCAGCGTCAATAAATTAATAACATAATAGCTTTATGTGCAGTTGCATCGTGTATGGATTGACTATTTTGTTTGTCATTATTTTCCTTAGTGTCATAATCCAAACTGAAAGATACCAAGAAGTGTGATTTCGTCATCGCTTAAATCATGTAAGATTGCGAATTTAATTATAATTAGAAAAGTTTTGGTAATACCTACATAGCATTTAAATTATCTAAATAATTAATATTCATCGAAAAAATAATCTGATGACACTGATTAATAAAAAATAAGAATTTTAAAATGATGGCCCAATTCGGCCCTATTAGTCAAAGGAAACCGCCGGTCATAGTGTACTTCGTCGGATCCAACGCGGCTCGATTATTCTTCCTTTGAGGTTGCCGCCGCCGCCCTTTGTGAGTGCGAGCCGAAAGGCGGCAATTTCTTTGTCGGTAACTTTTAGCATTTTGCAAAGGAACCCCGACATCTTGAGGTGTACTCACACTACACACTTGATATAACTAAATATGATTAAGTACTCCAACGTAAAAGTTGCGTTAAAACAAAAAAGATCTTATTGGACTGATAGAATGGTCCTTACTTGCTCAAGTGCTTATAATATTATTTAAATATGTCATCAACCGATCCAGTCAGTTACAAATTGCCTATTTACTTTGCTTATTATTGTATTTAACATTACTTTAATGTATTTTGAAAATAATGTTACTTTAAAGTGATAAAATTTCTTCTAAATTCTTATACCTAGAGAAATGTCTACCATTATAGCATAGAATTTGTATATGAGACTTCTGTGAGATAAAATTAGTGAAATCAATAAACACTAACTACTAATTTACTGCACTGGAGACCCCGTGCCCTGCAGTGGCACGTATATGTGCTGATACAGTACTAATACTAATTGTTTAGATGAATTATTATGAACTCAAATGGGAAAGCTTTGTATCCAATGTGAACAGGCCTTTATCTTTCAAAAATCAATAATAATTATTTTTATTAGTTGAATTCGGATTGCGATCGCGTGTGCATGTATTAGTCGTGTGCATATTATTGTAAATTTGTTTTCAGTTATTTTAAGTAAATTTTATTAATTTCACTATGCTTTGAACATTACCCAATCCGATAGCTTTTGATGTAATTTGTGTTATGTGAAATGTAAAAGAAAAAGTGATTAGTGCTACCAAACTGTGACAGTGTTTTCGTGCGGGTTTTGGCGGATCCTGCGCTTCCATCCTTGCCTATCAAGGTCATTACGGTTTACATTACAAGGTCAGTTAACTATTTTAGTGGTCATTAATGACAACTAACCAGCCCATATGAGTCACCGACGGCCTCCGTGGCGCAGTCGGTAAGAACCGCCTGTGAAATGAGAGACCGCGGGTTCGGTTCCTGCCCCGAGACAAATAATTTCCGTGAACCATAATTATTTTTCTAATACCCGCGACACAAGATTTGTATCTTATTGTTAGTGTGGGGTTAATACCCATGTATCTGACTGTTGACAGTATTAATTTAATATCTTTTTTATGTACCCTAAGCATTATGCAAACAATCGCACGATTTATAAGTAAATAATTAGCTCTGCTTATTTATTGTTGAGTGTCTACCGTACAGTTGTAAGGTTCAATCACTTTAGCGTAATGTGTTAAGGGGTAGCATATGTAACGTTAGTTTTTTTTTCTCGGCATCTTTCTTAATATTCGCTAGCTCCATGCAAATCCATCTTAATTAAGATTCCTTCACCATATACTATAATGTATATTAGCAGGTGCGCCGTTTTCTTGTTCACCCTGTATATTATTATTAATGTAACCAAAATAACAGTATGTGCTCACTTAAAATTTGTTTTATATGTTAAAAAAGTGTTTTGGAACCTAGTTAAATTCATTAAAATGTAAAAATTTACTACTCTGTATTCATATTCCAAGCCATAACAGTAAATTTATTACAAAAAAAGAGGACGAAATGTTTAGTTACCAATATATGAGCTGTATCTCTATACTTTCCACTTTTGTTCTTAATTTCACTGGTGGCTGTATTGTAAACCTCAAATTCTTCAAAATAAAACTCGGGATTGTGCATGTCCTGTATCATACCTCGAAACCTGACCAACGTTCCATCCGGCAAATTGTGAGATGCATTTGAATTTATAAGAGGAATCTGAAAGGTTAACCAAAGGTCATGTGAGTTAAATATCATTAAACGCGTAAAATATCTGCATAAGTGAATGACTAATTTACCTGAAACCAATTCGGTAACTTCAGCAACTTTTCCTTCCATCCTTGTTCGTTCGATATCCAACCATCAGGTGTTACTGATTCAAAACCATTAATGAGATCATGCATTTCTGATATAACTGGGCTTTTAATAAACTTTACAATAAATATATCAGGTTTATGTCAGGAAAATCTTACAACCTATGTTTTAAGGTATTAATTACTTTATTCAAATGAAACAAAAATTGAAAAATTTACATTTCATAAAAGTTGTATTATATGAAAATTGTGAATTGACACTGACAGGGCGCGAAATGCAATTACAAATCCATAGATTTTTTTCTTCATTTCCATTTTAATGGGAAGGCGAAGGATTTTAGCCCGTACAGCATCGTGAATTATAGAAAACCCCTAGATTATAATAACGGATTCTTTATTTTTACATTTGTGACCAAGAGGCATGGATGTAGTATATAAACAGGATTGCGCACGAAGAAAATGGTGTCATCCTGAAATAAGACATGTGCATGTAGCATAAGGTTTAATTTACTATGGTAAATGACATGGAGGAAGGTCGAAACCGAGTGAGACAGTATGAGGGGGTTTTATCCTTAGAGTAATTACCTCTAGAGAGATTCACGCTGTAACCGCACATGAGACATCAATAGCTATATCTAGCAACACAAGAAAATAAGCGCCATATTGTGGCCTTGATTTAAAATAGACCCTATTTCAATGACATTAGGTTGCTTTATTGCTTGAACGACGTCACTTTGTCTGGCGAAATTCTTTTTTCGCCCAACAACTAGACGCGGCACGTCACATGAAATAGAACATTATTTTGCATCTCATTCTGACATAAAGAAATTCATATCGGTGTGTCTCATTTTTGCGATGTACAGTACATTTCGGCTCTCTCTAGAGGTAACTCTAAGGTACTCTAAGGTTTTATCCCTTTTCATTTGCAAGCCAGACAAAAAAAAATATTTTATCTAGTAGATTATTTTACATTCGCGAAAAAGTAATTAGTTCGATAAAAAATAAACTCAGAATATCTATAGTAACATATAGAAAAATATTATTATTTAACTTTATTTATGGGTCCATAAACGAATTCATGGCATTACAATGGAAGGTTAAATGCATGATAGGAGAATTTGTAATTATAACTCTGGCCACTTGATAATAAAAATAAAATATGTCATGGCTTATACGAAATGTCACAGGTGTACAATTTCAAATTATTTTCGATATTTATTAACGGAAATTGGTTAAAAAGTGTTGCAAAATGATTTGTATAAGTGAATAATATAGTGGTTGTTGTATATAGATTCAAAGGTGAGTGGTTTCATGAGATTTACCATTTTTGTTTACAAACATTCGCTACGGTGACCATAATAAAACCCGCATTAGAACTTTTCTGATCGACAATTCAAAGTTCAGATGAATTATAGAATAACTTTTAATCTGTTTGAATATTAAAAGCAGTTCTTTTTTCTTTACAATTTTATTATTAAAGTAATGTTTAATTTATACACGTTAATTTGCACCCTACTTTGTTTTAAGAGAAAATAAACATGATAAAAGTTTTTCTAATACAATTGATCATGAATTAAGTATGATTAAAAAATATTTATTTCTTGCGATAGTTTTTATTTACTGAGTTATGTAAGATTTCGGCACGAACGTATTACACTAACTGGTCCACTGTCTGCTACATTTTCACGCCTAAGCCACTGAACCGATTTTGATAGAACTTGATTCAGAGATAGATTAGACCTTGGGTAAGGGCAAAAGGTTACCTTTTATTATATAGACAACACTTGAAGGGGTTGAACAAAGAGATGGCAGTATGTATGGAAAAATCTAAACTGTTGAAGTTACAGATGTCAAACTTTACTCATTTATGAACAAAAATAACAGCACACTTTATGTTCTTAAAGTTAACCATAAAGGGGTTGAAATGTTACATAAAAATTTAAGCCGTTACAGTTATGGAAACCTTATTCCAAATGAAAAATAATGGCGTGAATAATATTAGAAAAATAGTATTATGGGGTCGAAATAAGGGATGAAATATTATACATAAAATCAATTTTTTTTTGTAATTATAACTAATAATATGGCAGAAAGGAAGAAACTCTTTTGTTATTGATCCGATTGGTCTGAAATTCGAAATTTAAACCTCCCCTTTAAATTGAGATTCAGAATTATAGTTATCGCCGCCATTTTGAACTTTGTTAATGATTCGATTAAGATATTTGTTAGGTATGAGATGGTAGGACAACTACGTTGCCGTTAGGTTGTACAAGATTAGGTATGAATAATAACGTGTATCTGGTATTAAGTAGGTCAGCGATGCTCCTAGCTAGTGGTCCTGGCCTGTCCTAAAATAGGTGCTACGAGTATACGACCTCGGCCCCCGAACTACTGCAATCACTACCAACTTTCCCCTCCGTGGCTGTAGTATCCATCTCTATATTCCATACTTTCCTTTCCAACAACATCTTCTAGCCGCAAGCTCTATTTCCTTTCCCCAGTTGAAGACGGACAGCAGCGTCATCAACGCGAACCCTCCTGCACTCGCGAACCCGCCTGCCAAGCGTGGTTAGTATTGCCATAAACAATAAAAAAGCCTAATAGTTGTTAAAACCAGGACCAGGACTCCAGTCCCCGGCAGCCCCGCTATTCCTTGTTATGGTAGCGGCCACGGTAACGGCGGGGCAGAGGGTGGTAAGAATCTCTGGGTTGACCCTAGCTACCACCCTTATTCCTGTATATCCCAAAAAATATGGTCACCCTATAGGAACGGGACACACCCCCCCTTCCTACACCTCTCGCTCGGCTCGTTTTTCCGATGACAGTGCGCAGTCCTGTTTATATACTACGTCCATGCCAAAAGGCTACCTACGCTATAACGAACCTAAATAAGACTAATAATAAGACATTTAATCTTTAATGTAAGTTTTAGAATTAGAAGTAAACAAATCATTCAAAGGAATTTTCAATTGAATGATCATTAGCAATTTTTTAATTTATTCGCTAAATGATACTAGACTGAATTACAGTGAAATAAAATCATTAACATTAGTAGTTTACTAATTAACATAAACTACATTAAGTGCGTGGTGGCCTGTTGGCTGCCTACATGTTCACGGTGGTCGCGGGTTCGAATCCCAGGACACACCTCTGACTTTTCGGAGTCATGTGTGTATTGATAATCAATCACTACGCACTAAAACGGTGAAGGAAAACATCGTGAGGAAACCTGCAAACCGTAGCGATTTATAAGAATTTCTATGGTATGTAAGTCCACCAACCCGCATTAGGCCAGCGTGGTGGACTATATGGCCTAACCACTTTCAATCGTACTCTCGATTGTAGAGTAGGCCCGTGCCCTGCAGTGGGACGTATATGGGCTGATACAGATACAGTAAACTACATGAATTTTGTAAAATGGTTCGTATAAGTTTTATACCGGGTATCTCAAGACTGCTACCGAAAACGAAGCCGGGTGGTAGTTTTAGTGGCTACAAACACAATACAACTAAAAATTTCGCCTAGAAACGCGACAATTTTTTTTATGATTTTTTAAATATCGTCATTTTTGGGTGGTAAATCCATAGTTTTTTCTAAAATAATAATTTAAACTCTTTTATACCTTAGAGTATTTATAAATAAAAGGGTATATACTATTATTTTAGGAAAAAATGTATTTACCACCCAAATATGGCCATAGGAAAAAAATAACAAAAAAAAAATTGGCGCTTTTTATTGCAATTTTTTCTGTTGCATTGTGTCTGAAGTCGCTTAAACTACCACCCGGCTTCGTTTTCGGTAGCAGTCTTGATATACCCTGTATACCACTACACAGCCCGAAGCAAAGAATAGACCACTAGGCCCGAAGCCTATGAGGCTGTATGGTTTATGGCGCCTCTGTTGCCATCAGGAGAAAAAAAATTACTAAAGCAGATTTTTTTGTCTAACTACATGAATTTTGCAAAATAGTACGTATAAGTTGTATATACCACCACACAGCCCGAAGCAAAGAATAGACCACTAGGCCCAAAGCCTTTGAGGCTGTATGGTTTATGGCACCTATGTTGCCATCACGAGAAAAAAAAATTTTTTTTTGTTTATGGTAAAACATGGTAAAAAGACTCGAGCCAAAACTCAAAAGTTGGAATTTAATTTTAAACTGTTTTGGTGGAATCTCAGCTTTCTATCGACAGATTTCTTTTAATTTTTTGTTATTTTAGAACTCGGTGTGCAATTTAACTTTAAACTCAGCTGTTCATCGGGTATTTACGTGTTACAGTACCACCGTATACCTTGTGTTTTAATTTCCCTCGGAAGCACTAAATAACCTACAAAAATGTGTAAGTAAAATTGATTAAATACCTAATACTTGTTCATTTTATAATCTTTAATTAAAAGGCAAGACAATTTTCGATGAATGAAATTCTCATAACCTATAAATTGACTCATGTTCTTTTCAAGCTTTACATGGAATAAACAATATTGTCATCAATGGAATGCTTCTGTTTCAAATAACATTTTCATCAGATTCTTGTACCTCATGTCTTAAAGCATGTTTCTGATAAAAATAAATTTGTATCGATATGTAAATTGTAAACATTTGCCGACGACGCCATCGCCGCGCCGTTTTTTTGTGTTGCCAGCAATGAAATTATTCACAATTTTTATGTTATTTCAGCTATGGATATACGCCCAAATCACACGATATACATCAACAATCTAAATGAGAAAATAAAAAAGGATGAGTTAAAAAAGTCACTTTACGCTATTTTCTCGCAATTTGGACAAATATTGGATATAGTAGCACTAAAAACACTCAAAATGAGAGGACAAGCATTTGTTATATTTAAGGAGATATCTAGTGCCACTGTAGCTTTAAGGAGCATGCAAGGATTCCCATTTTATGACAAACCAATGGTAATATTATTTTTGTATTTTTTTTTACATAGTTTATAAATATTTGACAGCATTATATACAGCTGTAAACTACTATGTTGCATAACTTTGTGATTACAGAGAATCCAGTATTCAAAAACTGACAGTGATGTTATAGCTAAGATAAAGGGTACATTCCAAGAGAGGCCCAAACGCCCCAAACTTCCCAAAGGCACTGACGATGCGAGGAAGAAGAAGGCTAAGGAAGCAGGCAGACCAGGTGCTGTGCATGGCGCTGGTGCGCCTGGTATCCTCAACAATGTGAATGTGGAACAGCCTCCTAACCAAATTCTGTTCCTCACAAACCTGCCTGACGAAACATCAGAGATGATGTTGTCTATGTTGTTCAACCAGTAAGTTTACTTCTAGAATTTTGTTTTAATATAATGATGTATAAAGTAACAAGTGTCTAATGAGCATATTTCTTCCTCAGATTCCCAGGTTTCAAAGAAGTGCGGCTGGTACCAAACAGACACGATATTGCCTTTGTGGAGTTTGGTAATGAGATGCAGTCTGCAGCTGCGAAAGAAGCTCTACAAGGCTTCAAGATAACACCAACACATGCAATGAAAATTACATTTGCCAAAAAATAACAACAATGTAATATATTTATTTTAGTTTTAATAAAGTTTAAGAATACAAGGGACTGTTTTGAGCATTGCACTTCGCCATAATAGTCCTACACCTGTGATACTTCATTTAAGACTGAAAGAGTTTTTCCTTTACCGTCCCATGCATGAATTTCCGCAAGGAGTTTATGGTGAACCATAGTGTAGTTTCTCAGGTCAAGCGATCCACTTTATATACTTATAAAAATTGTATTGGTAATTGGATTGTACAAAATCTGGAAAAAAAATATCGGGAAGGCCAAAAACTGCCAAAAACATACCCGATTTAACATTATTGTTTTGGTTTTAGTAGAAAATACCTAAGTATTCTGGCAATACTGTGCATATAATCCTACTTAGTTAAAAAAACCCTGTAATTCAAAAGAAAGAGATAAAGCATAATGAGTCTATATAAGAAAGAGTAAGAAATCCGATGATTAGTAATATGTACTAATAATGCATATCTTGCCGTATTATACATTATTTTCGGTGATTGCGAAACTGTCAAAGAGATCATCATTGGACTTGAATAAAATTATTATTTTGTACTTATTTTTGTTTTGGTGTACATTTTTTTCTTAATTTATGATATTTTCTATAAGTGCAGTTGCAATCAAATATATTTCCTTCACAATTATTAGTTTAAAAGTGCGTTAAATAAATAGAACCATGGAGGATATATTTCAGTGGTGTAGGGAAGGAAATGCCCTTCAAGTGAGAGTGTGGTTGGATGACACTGAACATGACATGAACCAGGGGTAAGTCCAGAATCCATACTTCATATACAAGTAGTCAGATTTTATAAAAAATGGCCAGATGGTCCACAAATGGCATTGATAGTGTCACGCCCACAATCTACATGGAGCACCTAGTATTATGCGTCAGCTTGGACCAAAATAATAATAGTACACGGCTATGAAGTCAGTCGCACGTATATGTTAACAGTATTAACAGTTAAGGAAAAAAATAGTAGAACATGAGGATTTTATGACCAATACTATGGGTCATCATTTGGATCTTGTTTTTTACATGAAGCTAATTTTATTACAACTCAATGTTCTTGATGCAGTTCACCCATAAATAAATATATTTTAATTAATTTATCATCTGCTTATTAATTATTTACTCATCTAGAGTAAATTAATAAAGTATTTTTGTACATAAACTGTTATTGTTTCATATGAAATTTTCTTTTTATCATGAATATTGTCTCTAAGAACATACTAATGGAAATATTGATGACTATCAATGTTGACATTGAGTCAATTAAGAAGATTTATATCATTAGGTCTCTGGCAAATAAATATTTTATCTTGATGTCACTGTAGGTACTTAATGTTTAGTGCAATTTGTAGTCATTTTGCTATACTAGCACAGAAAAGAGTAGACATTTTGATTTTGAAATTATTTTTCGCCTGGTGCATCCTTACTGATACTATCAATAAAAAAATTCATTTGATATAGAGAGCTATGGAATTTGAATTAAACATTTCAAATATTTAGTTAATTCAAAAGAATATTTTATATGCAGTTGCATATAAAATAAATTTAATATACAATATATTTTAAAAAACAAGTAGAAAAATTGTGTAATATGAAAATATTAATTATTCAAAGAACTATCAATGAATAAACTACCAATGGTCACTGGAAATATATTTTATTATATAAATTTCCTCATTACCTGGTTAGTGGACCAGTATTATTCCTGTTTCCTTTACATTTAGCAGTCCATTTATAAGTGCATTTTCCTTAACTTGTCTTGATTACCTCACTACATTGTATTTATGTAATTTGTAATGGTTATGACTTATAATTTGTATTGAAATATTTCATTTTTTATTTTTGCATTTATTAGGTCAAATTATAAATATTTAAACTAATGCTACCTTATAGATTGTATTTCTTTTGTCATTTTAATCTGTGTAATTTCTTTATTTTTCAAGAATTGTTTTTTTTTTCTTAATAATTTACCACCAAACCCCCAACTGTCACATACACAGTCCTGACCTTACACTGAGATCAAGTCTTGTGTGGTGGGTATCAGAAACTACGAAACACTTTTCAGTCTCACAAAGACCCAAAAGAAATATTTGTGGGCCACACAAACACTGCTCTCGATACAGGGTTTTTTTTTTTCATAAACTCCATTAGCCACTTTATAAATATTGAATCCTGATATATTTTGTGGAATGTATTGCTTTTATATTTTAAGGTTTAATATAATTTACTTGTATTATTCAAGGAAGATGATAACTTGTTTGAAGATAAAAAGAGTTCACAGTGTGATAACATATTTATTGGTAAAAGATAAAGCCTGATGCATGTGCATAGTTCATATACAAATATAAAATATACATACAAATTATTAAATTGAAGGTTTAACTACATTATGATGATATTAAACTTTTATAAGTTGAAGGAACACTGAATATTTCAACAAACTGATAGAAATATATATATTTTAGCTAAATATTCAGTTTTTTTACTTTTCACTGACCACTCTTATGTTAACAATTCCTATGGATTAATAAAATGTTGATTTAAAAGAAAATATTAACTTTCTAAATTCCTCAATAATACAAAATAGTTAAGAAAAACTTGTCCCTTGTTCCAGTGACGACCATGGCTTCAGTCCTCTTCACTGGGCGTGTAAGGAAGGCCATCTGAAGATAGTAGAGATGCTAATACGGCGCGGAGCTCGCATCAACGTAACCAACATGGGAGACGACACACCATTGCATTTAGCAGCTGCACACGGTCATAGACCGATTGTACAACTTGTGAGTTTGATATAATGTGCATACTGTATACTTATTGTCAAAGGCCACACCACCAAACCAATGTAGGCTAACATGAAATATGGCTTAATTTCAGTACTCAATCTTTTTTTTTACACGGTCCGCAAACTATACTTAGGTATGGTTTTGTGGGTCGATTCAACGTAACTAATGCTCAACCCAAGTCTAGTTACCAATTTATTTACTCGGCGAGCATAGTTTCTTTGATTGGGGCGGAATTTTATATAATTTGCAAACCCAGACATGGCGGGCCCGCGGGCCGCTGGTTGAGTATGGCTGGCCTTAACACTGTCAATAATAAATAAATAAAATAAAACTGGTTAAACAGTATCTTTGACATCGTTTCATATTAGTAAAATTAGCTATTATCGTCACTGTCATAAACAAAAAGAACTTTATATTTATTTTCAGTTACTACAAAACCGAGTGGATGTGAACTTCACAAACGAGCACGGTAACTCGCCGTTGCACTATGCCTGTTTCTGGGGGTACAATGCGATCGCAGAAGACCTTGTTTTAGCTGGCGCTCTGGTCTCGCTTGCCAATAAGGATGGCGACACGCCATTGGATAAGACGAGGGGACAACTCGTTCAAAGGTGACTTTAATATTATCTCATTCACCCAAGCTAATGGTAATTTTTAACCATTTGGTAGCAGGATATCCATATCCGCTTAGATAGTTATGGCCTAGGTGTAAAACCCAATGCGGTGACTCACTTGTTTCTGGCGTTCCTATAAATCAATACACATTTAAGTAGTTTAAAGTATAAAATAAACTCAAGATTTAATAAAATCACAGTAAATACGTTTACTGTCTAACAAAGAAAAGAAAAAAAAAAACATTTTAGAAGGTCTGCTCTGTAAACCACTGAATAGATGAAAAGTTATCATGGGGCTACTCTATTTTATTTTATTTTTTATTTTTATTTATTAAGGTTCATCAACAGAAATTACAATAACATTGTTACTAGTATGGAATATACATTTGTGACACTTTCTAAATGTATTCCAGGACGATGAACACAACATGCTCATAATTAATTGGTAAATTACTAAAGATAGAGTTAAACTTAAAATATTAAATCTTAACAATAATCAAAAACACGAATTTATGAAAATATTATAGTGAAACAAATCATGATGTGACAATCTCAAGTCTATAAGTTATATTTTTAAAACAGGAACACAAAATAACAGAATTAGATCTAAATTAAATAAATTAAATTAACCAAAAACTTAACATATACATACAATACAATATAATAATAATACAAAACAAAAATAAAAAAAACGAATTCAAAAAAGGACAAAAATCAGAAGGCATTATTATTTACTGTTTGGAAAAAATACTACGAGACAGTATAGAAAAACAAAAAAAAAAAAAAAATCACTCAATTCCATTTAAAATATTATTAAATGTGTGAGGACAACCAGTTATAAGGTCGAGTTCCTTGTGTTTGTCTGCATATGTATTGTAATATCGGGATATGCGTGCAATAGGGGTGTTCTTCCCAAGATTCGTTTTAAATTTAGGAATGGTGAAGAATGGAGAAGGGTAACGCGGGGGTCTACGAGGAACGTTAATATTAAATCTTAATAGTAAATCAGAACAATCAATTCTGTTGTGGAATAATTTGTGAAGAAATTTGAGGTCTAACATGATTCTTCTGGTGTACAGTGGCTTTACATTAAAATATTCCAGCTGTTCACGATAAGATTTTACATGTTTGGGTATTTTAAATCTATAAGCTAGATGTCTTAGTAGCCGCTTCTGAATTTTTTCGATGTGATCAATATGTACTTGATAGTAAGGAGCCCAAACCTGACAGCAATATTCTAATTTGCTTCGTACATAAACATTGTAGAGCATTAGAATCGTTGATAATTTGCGAAAATCCCTGCCTTGTCTAAGGACAAAACCCAATGCCCGGTAGGCAGAATTCACAATATTGGTAATGTGTGGACTAAATTGCAATTTGGTGTCAAGGGTTATACCAAGATCACGCACCGATGAAACCTCTTTTAGTAGAATGCAGGAAATGGAGTATGAACTATCAGTAATAGTTTTTTTCCTAGTAAACTTTATATGAAGACATTTTGAGGGATTAAGAAACATACGGTTGTCGTCGCACCATGCAACCAATCTGTCTAAGTCTTTCTGTAAAAGCATGACATCTGCAGAGCTTCGAATGTCCTTAATTATTTTTAAATCGTCCGCAAACATATACACCTTGGAATTCAAGAATATATCGGGCAGGTCGTTCACAAATATATTAAAGAACAAAGGTCCCAGATTTGAACCCTGAGGTACACCAGATGTCAAAACAAAAGGTTCAGATTGACAACCATGAATGACTACAACAGAAGTACGGTTTATGAGATATGACTGACACCATCGCTGGAGAGCACCAGAAATACCTAGGCGATTCAACTTTTTTATTAAAATCTCATGGTTGACTTTGTCAAAAGCTTTCGAAAAATCTGTATAAATAGCATCCACCTGTATATTATTATCCACTGAAGTCATCATATCAGTAACATAATTCATCAGATTTGTTGTAGTAGATTTATTTTTCAAAAATCCGTGTTGACATGGGGACAAAAGGTATTTCACATTTTCATAAATAATAGGGTAGACTAATTTTTCGAAAACCTTTGACATTGTGCACAAAATTGAGATTGGGCGGTAATTGGTAATCCGATCCCTTTCACCATTCTTAAATATTGGTACCACTCTTGCTCCTTTCCATCTATCCGGGAATATTCCTATGTTAAGTGAAGTATTGAAAATAATAGCCAATGGTTTACATAATGAAGAAGCACACCTAGACAGAAAGATTGGGGGGATATCGTCAGGTCCTGCACTTTGATGAATTACAAGTCTTTTTAGTTCTTTTAGTACTTCGACTTCAGTTATGTTGTTGTTTAAGAGTACTAAATCCCCGTATTCCTCAATACTGTTGTCAATACTATTGTGTTTTTCGAATACATCAGCAAAATGCACGGCGAAGAGGTTAGTGGTTTGTTTAATGCTAGTGGCGACATTATTGTTGTTAAGTACCATGGTGGCAGGATAATTCGACTTTTCTCTACGTACATTCTTCAAGTGAGTCCAAAAAAATTTGGGATTGCTACTAATTTTTGATTCAATGTATGTAATATATCTAAAATAGCAGGATGTTATATTTTTTTCACAGTCTGAACGGAGATATGAATATTCTACATAATCAAGCGGGTTATTATATTTTTTGTACCGTTTATGAAATTTTGCCTTTTGTTTAAGGAGGTATATGAGATGACGTTCATACCATATCGGATAGTTATTATTTTTTCGATTTGTTTTTGGAACGAACTTGGATATTATTTTATTTAAAATGTCATAGAATTTAGACACCATTTCATTTATATTATTATTATTTGTAAGTAAAACCTGAGCCCAGTTTATTTCATCTAAAGCATTAACTATTTTAGAGTAGTCTGCTTTAAAAAAATTAAACCTCTTCAAAAATGTCTGTTTCTTTACTGTATTTCTGGATAAAGTTAAAGTGATTTCTAATGCTGGATGATAGGCATCTATTTTTCGTAGCGGGTTAGGGCATTTATTTACTATCGTATTACTATTGTTGCTAAGTACAAGATCCAATATTCTATCCTTGATATTAAGAATGTTATTAAATTGATTTAGATCGTTGAGCATTATAAAGTCAGAAAAATGAGCATACATATTATTTTCGGCCGTATTCATAATATTAAGGGAATTCAGATTATTATAGTTTGACCAAGTTATACCACTTAGATTAAAATCACCACAGACTAAATTGTTGTTACATGGATATTTATCAATTATAGTATTAGCGTTGTCAATAAACTTTTCTAAATTAATTAGTTTGACGGGTGGAGGTAAGTAAACGACGCATATATTAAATAACTCAAGCCGATTACCAACATTAAATTGTAGGCTCACCCATAGATCCTCGCATTCACTCTCCCATTCGATCATTCTTTGCGATTTAATATTATTGGATACAGCAACCAAAACACCGCCTCCTAGTTTAGTGCCGATTCTATCGCGTCTGTAAACGATATACCGGGGATCAAATATTTCAGAATCAAAAATAGTGTCATTGAGCCATGTCTCAGTGAGTATTATTATGTCGTAGTTATTATTGAGTGTATGAAGTCGGAAATCAGTGGTATGAGATCGAAGTCCCCTCACATTTTGCTAATAGATATTAAGTGGCTGGAAATTGAAAGCAAATTCAACCAATGCGTGACATTAAGTTAAAATAATAATTGTACACTATCTACTCTAAAGTCTCTAATGCCTTCAAATTGTTTATAAGTACATACTTAGAATCTTCTGTTTTCCTCACAAAGATTCTTCCTGACCTTACCCAGATGAATTTGTAATTTTTTTCTTTGCCCTTTTTGCGAGCTTCAGCGTGCAGAGCTTTCATTGCAGGAGATAGGTGCTCTTGAATGTATATAGGGTGACGGGCGCCTGCTATGCCAATATGGCTAGTGTTGAGTTTATCTTTTATGTCGTTTGCTTTCTTGTTGAAGGATATAGCTGCGGCCAGATACTCGTCGCGAACTCTTGGACAGCTGAACTTGACGAGTATTGTCCGAGGACGGGTACTCGATGAGTCCATTTTTGCCAATCGTGTACATAAGTGAATGTTAGATTCATCAAGTTTATATTTTGTTGCATGGGCAATCTGTTTTACAACAGCAGTTAGGTTTTCGGATTTATGTTCAGGCACGCAATGTATTTCAACATTTGAACTGCGATTATGTTGTTCTATTAAGGTGAGCCTTGAATTCAAATCAGTAACAGTGGCTTTAAGGTGTAGGTTTTCGGATTGTAAACCAGTAAGCAACTTAGTTTTAGCTTTGAACTCATTATTTATGTCCTCGTATTGCTGTTCGATAAAGTTAATCGAGGTAGTCATCTGTACTAAGTGGTTCTTTAGTTCTTCGTATTTATTGTCAATACTAGCATTTATTGTCTTTTGGAAATCGGCCATAATTGCTTTAAGTTCGTCTCTCACGATCAATCTTAGTTTCTCATCAGATGTGCTTATATCGGACGAGGATGATTCCGGAGGTGCAATGTTTTTTGGTGCTCTTATTGTAATATTGCTGGTATCGGTATTGCAGTTCATATTAATTTGGGTTTCACGAATTGGAGTGTTGTCATTTTTAGGTCGTCTACAACGACATGCTGGACATTCCCAATTTAGCCTATATTCTTCGGAAACATTCTTGAATGATTGATTTGTATGCGTACATCCAAAGTGATATTTTACATCACATTTACTACACGTTATTACTGCAGTTTGGGTTTGACGTGTGCAACATCCGAATTTTTGCGTTGAGGTATTCATATTTTAATTTATTTTAAATTATATGTTTTGAACAGTTATTCGGTATTGATTGAAATTTTAGTTCATACAAAAAATGTGGATTCCAATTGTGGGATTCGAACCATCAACACGCATAGCTTGCATTTGTATTTAGCAGTAGGAACACATCCGATAGACCAAAGCCTGTACGTTGATTCGTGTCGAATTAATAAGTAGCATTCAGTTTGTATTTTTCCATAACGTTAATTGACCGTTATTGTCTACCTACTTTGTTTTCAAATGTTAACTCAATCCGACAACACTGTTTTATTTAACACTTTTTTCAATTGTGATAACTGTTTTTCGTTAGTTGTTCAACACTGTCCATGCTGCATACAAAAGTCGCTATTGAAGACGTAATTGTAAACGATTTATCACTTGTAAGCACCAATGAATATTGTCAGAGTACTTTATGATTACACTGAAAAAACTGGTAGATAATGATATCACACCTTCACTTGAGTCTATCACATCAATTGAAGTTATATTATCTTGAAATAAACCATGAAAACTATTTTAAAATTTAAAAAAATGTACGGAACGAGAGAATTATTGTACTGTCAGAAGAGCGCCATCTAGCGGAGAATGAAACGACATGAACGTTGAATTTTCGCAACTTCACTAATGTGCCTAGATACTCCATAAAATGTAATCCTCTATCGTACGTCGTAACCATAGACTAAGTTCGGAGAAAATTATAAATATAATAGAGAATAGTATTGATTTTTAGAAGTGGAAAACTTATACCTTACTCCGGATGTTGAACATACGGACATTCGAAGTTCGTATCTTTTCATAGAGTAACCCCCCATATTACGCTAGTCGATATTCTGTCTGGGCAGTTATGCATTTATATTTATTTAGTCACTTGATCAAACCCATATTACAAATTATTTATCATAGAGAAATCTTCACAAAATATATTTATTTGCAGATTGCACGAACTGGCAACTCAGCACGGTCAAGATCTAAAGAAGATCCAATTCAAGGACCAGTCTTGGCTTGGTTTGAAGACTCGTAGTCGTGATGCAACCTTGTCGCGACATAAAGGCATCAATATCAATGAATTAGCATTGCATACTCGTATCGCCGTTACTCCGTCGGGTAAGTTATGCGTATCAAGAATCTAATTAATTTATTTATACATGTAGGTGTTTTTACAAGGTGGTACAAATAAGAATAAGTTCAAAAGTATATAAAAACAACTTGAATTATGTATATAAAGTTAGTACTTAAGTTTAGTTTGTAAGGTTTTATATACAGGGTGATATTGACACATTGTACTTATTTTAACCCACATGTTTCTCATCACCCTAGGTGACATTTTACATAATTTGAAAAAAATATGAGAAGATTTTTTGTCAAAAATTATGATTTTAGTTCTTGCTATTTTTGGGCATCTATATAGATACGAGTTTTTTAGCCGCTTAGCTGAACTTCAGTTCAGTTCGGAAACTTATCTGAGCTGTAAGAGACTCGGTATCTATAGGGGTTGATCAATAGCCTTGAAACCTAAAATCGCGATTTTTGACAAAACTATCCGGCAGTTTTTGTTTAAACTTGGTACAATGTTATCTGGGATGGTTAGAAGCACGTGGTTTAAATTAAATACCAGATGTCAATATCAAGCTGTATATGCGGCACGAAGGATCATATGATATGACTTATGTGGTCAGTTCCTTTTAGAGTAGAACGTAATTATTTTATATTCGAATTTTGTGAGCAAAATTATATGTTTGAATTGTAGAACAAATACATTAAACTGGATTGAAACTGTTAAAATAGTTATATTTGCTACATTCCACACTATAAATAAATTAAACGACTCCAACTTGTAATATTTCAATCGATGAAATTGCACTTGAACCGAAACGAAGTCGAAAGTTCGATGACGGAAGTGAGTTATAAGTTTTTCACTTCTAAAAATAAATACTATTATTCTCTGTGATACTTATCACTCCGAACTTAGTCTATGATTACGACTTACGATAGAGAATTCGAATAGTTTGTAGTGAGTACCAAGGCATATTCGTACAGTATTACGTACGACATTTGAATATTCAAACTTCTTTTCGGATCATAGAGTTACCCACCTGGATAGATGAGATATTGAGTATTATATTATTTTATTCACCCATTGCACTATTTCATTTTTCACTTGATATATTTATGCACTGTATAATTTGAGATGTATAATAAAGTATAAGTAAATAAATAAATAAATAATTTGAGAGTAGTAGGACAGAATAAAATTAAAACACATATATGCTGATATCAAAATATTATGATGACACAGAGTGATAAAAAACTTATATTTTCTTTATAGGTGAGACATGGCGCGGAAGGTGGCAGAAGAACGACATAGTGGCAAAAATCCTCGCCATTCGCGAGTGTACGCCGCGCATACAACGAGACTTTAACGAGGAGTTCCCCAAACTGAGGATATTCTCACATCCCAACATACTGCCTGTGGTAAGTCTGTGTTACTTTTGATTTTGCTGTAGAATTTTTTCTAATAGTTAGCTTCTGTTTAACAGGCAAGGTTTATTGTCGAACTGATTTTGGGTGGTTATTATTTTGAAATTAAATTTTAAGAGGATTTTTTTTGCATTGCCTATACAAGGTGTAAGGTTACAAAATAGTATAAATAAAGTAATACTTTCTCAGTATACAAAAGGGGATGACCTTTTAAAAATATTGTTTTAAAAGTATGAGTGTGTGTGGATATGCTTGGGTTAGTGACTTGATATACAGGGTATATCAAGACTGCTACCGAAAAGGGTGGTAGTTTAAGCGATTTCAGACACAGTGCAAAGAAAATTTTGCAAAAAAAAGCGACAATTTTTTTTTGTAATTTTTTTCCTATGGCCATATTTTTTTTTTTTTTTTTTTATTGCAGTGAATGGCGAGACGAGCAAGCCGTTCGCCTGATGGTAAGCGATACGACCGCTCATAAACAGTAGCAACATTCCACTGCGCTCGCCATCCTGAGACATAAGATGTTAAGTCTCAATATGTCCAGTAGTTACTCTGGCTACAATGTCCTTCAATCCGAAACACAACAGTGCATTTAAGCAGTGTTGTTTGACGGGAGAAATAGACATTGCGGTGGTACCTACCCAGATGGCCTCTCACATATGAGAGACCTACCACCAGTAGAAGTTTAGAAGCGTAGAAGTAAGTTTGGGTAGTAAATACATTTTTTTCCTAATATAATAGTGTATACCCTTTTATTTATAAATAGTCTAAGGTATAAAACAGTTTAAATAATTATTTTATCAAAAACTATGGATTTACCACCCAAAAACGACGATATTTAAAAAATCATTAAAAATTAATGTCGCGTTTCTTTGCGAAATTTTTAGTTGCATTGTGTTTGTAGTCAATAAAACTTCCACCCGGCTTCGTTTTCGGTAGCAGTCTTGAGATACCCGGTATTTTATGACATCGTTCGTACCAAATCATTTATCGTTCTAGTAAATAATTGGTAAAAATTCTTATCAACATCAAATCCACATGGAAAATCATTCTGTCTCGAACGAAAGTATTTTTGTTTTTTCACGGTCCATCAATAACTATTATGCATTTGCGGGTGAAGCAGTGATCAATGTGCATGACGTATAGACTGTGGAATCCGAATTTCGGGGTGCGCAAGGACACCATTGCGCATCCCGCAGTCGGCGGTCGGCACATTGCAACATGAACGGTTGGGGAGGGGTTTATGTGCTTAGAGGAGTTGTAAATAGCTCTGGTTCTAATTTATAATGAGGCTAAGTGATAATGTATGTGTGTGTATGTACGCGCTGCTGCAGGCGGCGTGTACTGTGTAGTGTGTAGTGTGAAGTGTGCAGTATGTGTGTGTGTGTGTGTACGTGTACGTGCGTGCGTGCAGGTGGATTGCTGCGTGTCTCCGCCGTCGCTGGTGGTGATCTCGCAGTACTTGTCGTGGGGCTCGCTGTGCGCGCTGCTGCAGGCGGCGTGTACTGTGTAGTGTGTAGTGTGAAGTGTGTAGTATGTTGTGTACGTGTACATGTACGTGCGTGCGTGCAGGTGGGTTGCTGCGTGTCTCCGCCGTCGCTTGTGGTGATCTCGCAGTACATGTCGTGGGGCTCGCTGTGCGCGCTGCTGCAGGCGGCGTGTACTGTGTAGTGTGTAGCGTGTAGTGTGCAGTATGTGTGTGTGTACGTGTACGTGCGTGCGTGCAGGTGGGTTGCTGCGTGTCTCCGCCGTCGCTGTTGGTGATCTCGCAGTACATGTCGTGGGGCTCGCTGTACGCGCTGCTGCAGGCGGCGTGTACTGTATAGTGTGTAGCGTGTAGTGTGCAGTATGTGTGTGTGTACGTGTATGTGCGTGCGTGCAGGTGGGTTGCTGCGTGTCTCCGCCGTCGCTGGTGGTGATCTCGCAGTACATGTCGTGGGGCTCGCTGTACGCGCTGCTGCAGGCGGCGTGTACTGTATAGTGTGTAGCGTGTAGTGTGCAGTATGTGTGTGTGTACGTGTACGTGCGTGCGTGCAGGTGGGTTGCTGCGTGTCTCCGCCGTCGCTGGTGGTGATCTCGCAGTACTTGTCGTGGGGCTCGTTGTGCGCGCTGCTGCAGGCGGCGTGTACTGTGTAGTGTGTAGTGTGAAGTGTGTAGTATGTTGTGTACGTGTACGTGTACGTGCGTGCGTGCAGGTGGGTTGCTGCGTGTCTCCGCCGTCGCTTGTGGTGATCTCGCAGTACATGTCGTGGGGCTCGCTGTGCGCGCTGCTGCAGGCGGCGTGTACTGTGTATTGTGTAGCGTGTAGTGTGCAGTATGTGTGTGTGTACGTGTACGTGCGTGCGTGCAGGTGGGTTGCTGCGTGTCTCCGCCGTCGCTGTTGGTGATCTCGCAGTACATGTCGTGGGGCTCGCTGTACGCGCTGCTGCAGGCGGCGTGTACTGTATAGTGTGTAGCGTGTAGTGTGCAGTATGTGTGTGTGTACGTGTATGTGCGTGCGTGCAGGTGGGTTGCTGCGTGTCTCCGCCGTCGCTGGTGGTGATCTCGCAGTACATGTCGTGGGGCTCGCTGTACGCGCTGCTGCAGGCGGCGTGTACTGTATAGTGTGTAGCGTGTAGTGTGCAGTATGTGTGTGTGTACGTGTACGTGCGTGCGTGCAGGTGGGTTGCTGCGTGTCTCTGCCGTCGCTGGTGGTGATCTCGCAGTACTTGTCGTGGGGCTCGCTGTACGCGCTGCTGCAGGCGGCGTGTACTGTGTAGTGTGTAGTGTGCAGTATGTGTGTGTGTACGTGTACGTGCGTGCGTGCAGGTGGGTTGCTGCGTGTCTCCGCCGTCGCTGGTGGTGATCTCGCAGTACATGTCGTGGGGCTCGCTGTACGCGCTGCTGCACGGCGGCGCGGGGGGACGCGTGGTGGTGGACGCGGCGGCGGCGCTTCGACTCGCGCACGACGTCGCCTGCGCCATGCGGTATCTGCACTCGCTGCAGAGAGACAAGATACTGCCCACATATCATCTCAACAGCAAGCATATTATGGTGAGTTGTGACTGCTTTATTTATGTTTCAACAGCGAGCAATAAACTGCTGGACCATTTTTGATGTGGATGCTGCGTGGCAATTGATCCTTGTGTGTTCTTCCTGATGATTTTATTTCTCAGAAGACACTGTAGTTTTCCAAATGACTTTCGAATTCAGTCTCTTTGGCTTAATATAATTGGCAGGTCCACAATTTCAATGGAAAGGAGATTTTATGTCAACCTGGCAATATGCTATAGGTTATGAGTTGTTAAAAAGAAGAAAGCCAATAACTGCTTATGATCTCCTATCGAAATAGCCTTTATTTAAAAATATATTATGTCTATCCAGATTGACGAAGACCTAACAGCACGCATCAACATGGCGGACGCGAAGTTCTCGTTCCAAGAGAAGGGTCGTATATACGCGCCGGCGTGGATGGCTCCCGAGGCGTTGCTCAAGCCAGCCGCCAAGAGGAACTGGGAGGCCGCCGATATGTGGAGCTTCGCTATATTGCTCTGGGAACTGGCTACTAGAGAGGTATTTTAAACATTGTAATAGACTGTCATTTGTACTTTCTTTATACAGGATGATGTTGCCCGTTCTTCTCTAGTGAAAACCGCTTTCCAAACCGGGTGGTAGATAAAAAAATGACTGAATCTGAATGATGTTGAACATTTTAATGGATTCAATAAATTATTTTCATTTTAAATTTTTTCATGTACAATTATGTTTTGACCGTTGTAATAGACTGCTATTTGTACTTTCTTAATACAGGTTGATATTGACTCACGGTACTTAATTTAACCCACATAAATAAATAAATCGATCACTGACGAAGTAGTACACGGAAACGCCGCTAGAGGTCGTTACGGATACAAAAATTACAAAGTTGGCAAAAATCACAAAGCCTAAAAATGGAAGAAATTTTGAAAGAACTTAAAAAAATACAAAAAGAACTAGACGAGCAAAAAGTAACGATCCGAGAAAGTGGCAAAAAAATTGCGGAAGAAGTCACACAAAATTTCAACAAATTACTTGTTGTTGTTGTCCATAACCATTGGATCTTTCCTTTACCAACCGGTTGTCTGGAAGAGATCGCTTAAAGCGATAAGACCGCCAGTTATATCACCAACTTTATTTTTCTATAACTATTGTTTTCTTCTTTTTTCTTTTGTTTTTGTCTTTTGTTTATCTTTTGTATATGGTGTTATAATAAAGAGTTATTATTATTATTATTACTTGATGAAAAAATTTGGATATGGGAAGAAAAGCAAGAAAAGCTGAAAAAGCTAGTGGAAAATCAAGAAAAGAGAATCTATTTTCTGGAAAAACAGGCTAGAAATAGAAATGTGGTCTTTTTCGGCATAGAAGAGACTGAGACATCATATAATAATTTAGAAAATAATATGATACAGTGGATGGAACAATATATTTTTATAAGACTAAGCTATAACAATATACAAGAAGTTAAAAGAATAGGAAAAAAAGGTGAAAGACCACGACCAATAGTAGTAACTTTTGCTACTGTGGGTTTAAAAATAAAAATTTTCAAACAACAAGGAAAATTAAAAGATACTGAATACTACTTAAAAGAAGACTACCCGAAATATGTACTTGAAAAAAGGAAAGAATTACAGGAACAGCTGAAACTGGAGAAGGAAAAGGGAAACACAGCTGTGATCAAATACGATAAGCTAATTATTTCTAAAAACAACACAAAAAGAAAACTACCTGTATCACCAGAAAATATAGTATTACCAAAAGAAAACAGAAACCCACATGCTAATAAAAAGAATAAAATACAAATATCTCACCCACAAGCCAAAAGGTCCAACAGCATCTCAGAAGGAGTTATAAAGCCAGGCATATTACATTTTTTAGTTGATAAAAATTTGAGTGAGACAAATAATGAAAATCAAGAAGGAAAGGATAGAGACCCATAGCAATTAAGCCCCTCCTCCCACAAATATCTTAAAGAAAAACAACAAAAAATTAAAAAAATATCTCATCTTCCAAGCCGGCTGGTCCCCGTGGAAGAATTCGACCAAAACCCTCCAAAGAATACTAAAGAAATAAGGAAAGAGAAAACACAAACAAATCAATTGCACATACTAACATACCGGGTATCTCAAGACTGCTACCGAAAACGAAGCCGGGTGGTAGTTTTAGTGGCTACAAACACAATGCAATTAAAAATTTCGCATAGAAACGCGACAATTCTTTTTTATGATTTTTTAAATATCGTCATTTTTGGGTGCTTTTTTTGCAACTTTTTCTGTTCCATTGTGTCTGAAGTCGTTTAAACTACCACCCGGCTCCGTTTTCGGTAGCAGTCTTGATATACCCTGTATAATGTTAGAACTTTATCAACATATGAACGTCTATTAGAACTAGATGAGTCTATACAGAAAATTAACTACGATATAATAGGAATCTCAGAAGTGAGACGACTAGGCAACAAAATAGAAGAATACGATAACTTTATACTTTGCTACATAGGAAGTACTCCAGGCAAATATGGGGTAGGGTTTATAATTAAAAAAGTCCTAAAAGGAGTATAGAGAGTTTCAATGGCATAACAGAACGCATTGCTTTACTGAACATAATATTCAAGGCCATAAAATATCCATTATACAAGTATATGCACCAACAGAAATATCAAGTGAAGAGGACATAGAGAACTTTTACAATACAATTAATAAAGTAATGGAAAAAACACATAAAACAACTATTCTAATGGGTGACTTTAATGCAAAAATCGGAATTCCTAAAGAAAATGAAAATATGATCCTAAAACAATACGGTTTTGGAGAACGAAATGAGGACAGAGACTTGTAGATTTCGCTTTTGAACATAAGCTAACGATCATAAATTCATGTTTCAAAAAAAGGACAACCCGAAGATGGACTTGGTGCTCTCCAAACGGACTACACAAAAACGAGATTGACTATGTATTATCAAATCAACCAAAATTATTTCAAAACTTTGGAACTATTAATTTAAACTACCCCTCAGACCATAAAGCAATCAGAGCGAAAGTAAAACTTTCCAACCAAAAAATAACTAGATCCAAATTCACAGTTAAACAAACAAGTCAACTTGTCAATAAAGACGAAATAGAGAGTTATAAGAAAACATTAAGTTCATGCCTACCTGATCAACAAGCTACTGAAACAAACATCTCTATACAGTCTTACTACGAGAAAATAAAAAACGCCATTACCCATAGCTTAAGGAAAAGCACAGTTAAGAAAAAAGAACATAAATACTTTTTTTTTTACTGATGGTAGGTCTCTCGTATGTGAGAGGCCATCTGGGTAGGTACCACCGCAATGTCTATTTCTCCCGTCAAACAACACTGCTTAAATGCACTGTTGTGTTTCGGATTGAAGGACATTGTAGCCAGAGTAACTACTGGACATATTGAGACTTAACATCTTATGTCTCAGGATGGCGAGCGCAGTGGAATGTTGCTACTGTTTATGAGCGGTCGTATCGCTTACCATCAGGCGAACGGCTTGCTCGTCTCGCCATTCACTGCAATAAAAAAAAAAAAAAATAAATGCCGTAAAATACTATCCGAAAATACAGTGAAGCTTCTACACAGAAGAAAAGAATTGCAAAAAACTAATATTAAATCGCGATCTATGAAAAACGAACTCTCAGCACTATACAAGCTGGTCAATAAGTATATACGAAGAGACTACGCAAAATACAGAAAAGATATCATAGAAAAACATTTACATAATACAGGAAGTGCAAAAAAAGCCTACAAAGAACTTAAAACAAACAAGAATTGGATAGAAGGCTTGAAAAAGTTAGACAAAGACCTATGTAAACGGAAAGACATTATTAAAACGGCAACTGAATTTTATAAAAATCTATACAGTAACAAGTCTCAAAGTAAATCAATTAATACTAACACAAGAATTGACACTCAAAAATACTATAAACCAATAAACGAAACAGAAATAATAGCTGAAATAAACAGACTTAAACTAGAAAAAAGTCCAGGATCGGATTATATAACAAATGAAGCATTAAAAATAGGAAACACAATTTTAGCTGCTCCGCTGGCTACACTTTTTTATATGATATTGCAAGAATCTGTAACTCCCTCAGAATGGTCTGAATCGAATATCATATTGATCTACAAAAAAGGATATCCAAGAGATATTGGTAATTATAGACCAATAAGCCTGTTACCAAGCCCCTATAAGCTGTTCTCTGGTATTATAAACAGAAGGATTAGTATAACATTGGATGAAAAACAACCAGTATAGCAAGCAGGTTTCAGGAAAGACTTCTCAACTGTTGACCATATCCACACTCTTGAATTAATAATTGAAAAATACCAAGAACAACAAAGACCCTTATATCTCGCTTTTATTGATTATCGAAAAGCTTTTGATACGGTAACACATAACAGTATCTGGGAGAGCCTAAGAGAGCAAGGAGTAAACAGTCTCTATATAAATGTCATCAAAAGTATTTAAAAAACAACACAGGCAGAATAAAATTAGAAACTCTCGGTGATAATTTCCCCATAGAAAGGGGAGTAAGACAGGGAGACCCAATATCGCCAAAAATATTTATAGCTATCCTCGAGACTATCTTTGGCCAACTCGACTGGAATGACAAAGGACTCCACATAAATGGCAGTTTCCTAAATCACCTCAGATTCGCGGACGACCTGGTACTGCTAGCAGAGACGAGCTCACAGCTACAATTTATGACCGAGTCCTTACACCAAGCAAGTGCAAAGGTCGGACTAGAAATAAATTTAACAAAGACAATGACCATGACAAATAGCGTGAAGATACCAATAACAGTTAATGGCAATCCACTAGAGTACACAGAAACATATGTCTATCTCGGAAAAAAATTCAGCTTTAACAGGAAAAACAATGACCTGGAAATAGAACGAAGAGTACAACAAACATGGAATAAATACTGGAGTCTAAAAGAAATCTTCAAAGGTGATATACCAATAAATGTCATGAACTCATGCCTTTTACCAACTTTAACCTATGCATGCCAGACATGGAAATTAACGATTAAGACAATGAATAAGATAAATACATGCCAACGAGGGATAGAGCGAAGCATGCTCAAGATAAAGCGATCCGATAAAATACGCTACACAAAATAAGGGCGATCACGAAATCAACCAATGCATTGAACTATGCAAAAAAACTGAAATGGAAATGGGCCGGCCGCGTTGCTAGACTTTCAGATAAGCGCTGGACAAAAACAGTGACAATGTGGAAAGGCCCACAAGGTAAAAGGAGTAGAGGGAGACCTCTGACACGCTGGGAAGACGACATTAAAAAAATAGCCGGTCCAGACTGGACACAACTAGCACAAGATAGAGCAAAATGGGCATCTTTGGAGGAGGCCTTTACCCTTTCTGGGGTTCTTACATAACAGTTTAAAAAGAGAAAAAACTACAACAAACTAAATAGCATAAAAAATAAATATATATTTATAACCTAGTTTGTAACATGTAATGTAAATGGAAAAAGAAATAAAAAGGCTTTTTTTTTCTTTTTTTTTATTTATTTTAAATAAATAAATAATAAATAACACCCAACAGTCACATACATAGTCCTGACCCCACACTAAGATCGAGTCTTGTGTTGTGGGTATCAGGAACTACGAGAGACTTTTCGGGGGGGATCGAACCCGCGGCCTCTCGTTTCACAGGCGGCGTCTAACCAACTGCGCCACGGAGGCTGTCAAAACATGTTTATCATTACCCCAGATGACATTGAGCATAATTTGAAAAAAAAATTGAGACACATTTTTTTTGTCAAAAAATATGACAGATTTTACGATTTTACGGCATCCCATATAGATACGAGTATTTTTACCGCTTAGCACTATATTTGTAATGTTGATGTTTTCCTGCTAGTGTATAAAAAATAACAAGAAAAAAAAAAATTGTAGAAAAGTTTCTTCATAATCACACAAAAATACTTAAATAATTTACTTGGAATCAATTAAAATTGTTCAGATGTCATTCAGACTCACAGGTCATTGTTTAGTTTACCAAACTAGTTAAACGTTTTCTTGTTACTGAGTGTTACTATAATAACATATATATAACTGTCCTCCAATCAAATGTTGTACCATTAATCAAGTTACATTTCTGGTCAAAATTGAATCTATAGGTACAATCAGCCTTTATAATTCCATACGAGCTCATTTACATAGGGAGTTTTTCGAGCGAGAATCGTATGCCATTATCGCATAACATTCCCGCCATATATTATTGTGTTCCGACAAATTTTTTAGTCCGGTCATTTTAGACATTTGAAATAACAAAAATTCCGACAGAGCCAAATTTTTGTGGACAGCTTGGGTTCACCATTAGAAAGAAATCTTCAAAAGTCCCCATCGATCCCATGTGTGCTTAAAAAGTTATTCGGGGTCAAATGTCAAAATTTCAGATTTTTTGGATTTTTCTCGAAGATGGCAAGTTTTTTCGAAAAATAACCTCAGACCAAATTTGTAGATCCGAAAATTCTCGACAAAAAAGTTTCAGTCATTTTTTTTTCTAAGAGTCACCATTTTTGAGATATCGCGACTGCAAGAGTAACGTTATACATGATATGCACACATTTCCACGCCACCTGTTAGGTAGTGTACTCGACGCGTTTTTTTTAACGTGGTTTCCCCAGTAGGCCTACTCCACGCGCTGTCAAGATGTAAATTTCAGGGAAAATTCTATTCTAAATGCATAATGAATATTGATATTGATATTGATTTTTATTGGGTATTAAGTTTAAGTGTAGTTCTGATTTATTTTCATATTTTAGTCTGATTCATACTCTTCAAAGTCTACTTCATATAGTCATGTCTTATATAATTAGCTGTTTCTTCATCAAAATCACATAAGCCTTTCTCTATTGTATTCAATTCAACATTTGAACAAGACTGACCTTGGCAATTTGTACACGCTAGAGAACATAGTAACCCTACTTTCTTGCAGCCACATTTGCCGCTGCAATCTTTTTTGCAATTACAAAAAATGGAATTAAGAAGTTTCCTGGAGCGGGTGGCAGTAAAGTTTGAATCGGTACCAAAGTATTATCTATTCTTTTCCAACCCCAGTCTTCCGGGTTCAATTGATTGCCTAGCCACGTCTGAACTTGATAATATACCCAATACAAATGTTGAATAGCAGATGCCGATGTTGGAGGAAGACATGACAGTTGTACTTGCTTCTTGTTTCGTGTATTTTTGACAAAGGTTGAATATCGATGTTTATCAACGCAATCAATTTTTTTTGGAGCTCCATAAACAGCAAGAAGAAAGTGAATTCCTTTGGTAATTATTGTTTGAGGTAAAGAATCAGAGTCTGTAAATACTTTTGCGCAGTCTTTTTTGCAATTGCAAAAAAGATTGCAGCGGCAAATGTGGCTGCAAGTAGGGTTACTATGTTCACTAGCGTGTACGAATTGCCGAGGTCAGTCTTGTTCAAATGTTGAATTGAATACAATAGAGCAGGGGTTCCCAATCTTTTTCAGTCGGCGGCGCACTTACAAGTTTAGTATTTTGTCACGACTCCCTTAGCTATGTACCTTAGCTATGTAGTTGATATTGACAGTCAAAATAAATAGGTACCTACAATAATAGTAGTTAGATAGATAGGTACAGAGAAATAAAAATACTCAATTTAAAGCTGACTTGAAATATATTTGTGACGAATTTTAATTGATAGAGATAATTTAGAAAATCAATACTGAATCACAAAAACATTCAGTCAAATCAATGTGAAGGGTCAAGGCGTGGGCGGGGAAAGTTATGGATGCGTGAGCATGAGTTCGAAACCGGTTACAAATGAACGAGCGTATGTAAGTAGTTACTTGGGAAATGAGCCCTCAAAATATTGTTAAATATATTCATGGTTTCGGAAAATTATTAAAATGGGGGATCGGCTCACGGCGCCCCTTCTTACTTACTGCGGCGCACCGGGGTGCCGCGGCGCACACTTTGGGAACCCCTGCAATAGAGGAAGGCTTATGTGATTTTGATGAAGAAACAGCTGATTCATCTTCATTTGAACAATTTTTGAACATCCAGGAAGAGGAAGAAGGAGAAATCAAAGAAGACATGACTATTGAAGTAGACTTTGAGGAGTATGAATCAGACTAAAATATGAAAATAAATCAGAACTACACTTAAACTCAATACCCAATAAAAACCAATATCAATATCAATATTCATTATGCATTTAGAATAGAATTTTCCCTGATATTTACATCTTGACAGCGCGTGGAGTAGGCCTACTGGGGAAACCACGTTAAAAAAAAATGCGTCGAGTACACTACCTCACAGGTGGCGGGGAAATGTGTGCATATCATGTATAACGTTACTCTTGCAGTCGCGATATCTCAGAAATGGTGACTCTTAGAAAAAAAATGACTGAAACTTTTTTGTCGAGAATTTTTGGATCTACAAATTTGGTCTGAGGTTATTTTTCGAAAAAACTTGCCATCTTCGAGAAAAATCCGAAAAACTGAAATTTTGACATTTGACCCCGAATAACTTTTTTAGCACACATGGGATCGATGGGGACTTTGGAAGATTTCTTTCCGATGGTAAACCCAAGCTGTCCACAAAAATTTGGCTCTGTCGGAATTTTTATTATTTGACCACTATTTTTATGTCTAAAATGACCGGACTATTTCACAGGTTGCAACTTTTTATATCCTTACGATAATCGTATCTTCGAGGCTGGAAACGAACGAAACTAGGATGTAAGTGACAAACCATAGTAACTTTAAAAATAACTTAATAATTATTCACAGGTTCCCTTCGCTGACTTATCGCCAATGGAGTGTGGTATGAAGATAGCCCTAGAAGGTCTACGAGTGACCATCCCACCAGGCATCTCTCCCCATATATCGAAACTAATCAAGATCTGCATGAACGAAGACCCAGGCAAACGGCCGTCGTTTGAAATGATCTTGCCAATTTTGGAGAAAATGAAACGTTAACATGTAAGCAATAAGTATAATGCTTTTAAAACTCTGACATTTGTTTCTTGGACAATTCTGAAGGCAGTGACTAGAAATGACTGTATGGTGAGTCATTGTTGAATCATTCACTCTTTCCAATACTTTGCTCTTGTGATCTATGATTTATTTCGGTATATTATTCTTTAAAAATTAATATTTTATTTGGAATGGACAGTACCTAACCTTTATACGAAAAAATATATTCTAAACTAAACGATCCCACCGCTTGTATACATTCTTTTTGTAAGTCATGTCTTCAGAATCAATATTAAAATATTCCAGTTTTTTATAATTGAATGATTTTTTTTTCTCTATTTAAGAATGAATTGGATATCCTCCATTTGCAGTATGACTTCAAATTATCATATAGCGAAATTGAAGTAAATAAAAATATATTCCAAATATCTTATAATTTCATTAAATTGTTTATGAAATGCAAAAGTTCTGGTCGTGTATAACATTTATCTTGCTATGGTAGACTTGTATTACTACTCCAGGTTGTCTTACTTTATTTTTTCTTTTAAGAATAAATTACATTCGTAAGGCTTTTTATCGAAATGCAGCAAAGGCATTTAAAATGCAATGCCATATAAAACATGGTACAAAAAATATGAAATTTTATAACACAAACTGCCAGTATTTTTATTGTTGTTTAGTGTTTAGGTTGTGTTTCTAATGATTTAATTTTCATATATAGTATACATAATGAAAAGTAATCCGTAAAAAAATTATGTTAATTTTTAAGGTGCTAAAATTCAATCATATTTTTAGTAACAGAGGTAAGGTTAATGAAATAATAACTTATGATGGTTGCAAGTCGCAATCTATGTGCTGTCTCGACTTTTATTTATTCCATATTTCATTTATTTGTATAAGAATCTCTGTTGTGCAATGTTCTTATGAGATTGTAATTATTTAAATAATAGACTTCATAGCGTGTATTTCCGTTGAAATGAATTCTTCCGAATGTTTTGAGTTCGACCAATTATGATCGATATTTTTGTTTGTGAACAAAAATGTATAAATTGTAAGCTAAGCTAAGCTTTAAAAATTACCGATGCTTCTGTGACATACGTGCCTTATGATATTTACTGAATAACAATAATAATTTTCTTAACAATTTCCAGCTTTGAAGTAGTTATTTCTAAATATTATTTGTGATGAACGAATTTCTGTTCCAAAGTTGGAAAGATTCTTAATATTTATTAAAAAGCAAGTAACAAAAGAAAATGTATGTAATATTAGTACCTAAATATATTTTGGATGTGAAATTATTCAACTTTAATAAAGTTGCTAATGTACTAACGATTTTATAATAAATTATGGATTAAAAACTAAGCATAAAGTGTTTTGATTTCGTAGTGTTTAAGTATTATTTAATTAAACCCTATTATGATTTAATTAAACAGAGGTGTAAATATCGATCAAATAAGAGGCATTTTAATGAAATGCTGTAATCGTAATGTCGAGGAATGGGCTCCATTATAATTGAAAGATCAAATAAGAGGGCTTAGATTATTGTTCACTACGCTGGCTTAGTGCGGGTTGGACTTCAAGTTGTCTATGGAATGGAGGTATTACCACGAAGTTTTCCTTCACCATTACAGTGCCTGTCAGTTCACTATAATTAGTCTCTACCAAAGAATAGCCCACGTCACTACACACAAATGAATTCAAAAAGTCAAACTTGTCCCCTAAAATTGGAAACCGCAGTTACTATCTCGGCCTAGTAGAATATTCTTAGGTCTCAGCAGTCACCAACGGTGCCTTACAACCAGGCCGTCAGGCACTTATATTTTTAATAATTAATGCCTCTAATAAAAATCAATTGAAAAATAGAAAATAAAAAGGGAAACTTTAGAAAAGTAGCAGGTAGCCTATAAGAAAAGAGATAAATATATGGAGTATCAGAGGGTAGAATTCCCTAAACAAAGTGACCATTCCTTGTCACCACTACTATTTTTGACTTCTGAAAAAAACCTAACGAATTTTAGGTTTAACTATGCATACTTTCTTTTTTCTAGCCCTAGTACTTTTTATGCTTTGAGAATTATTGCGCATTTTGCTGACATAGATTTAACGAAACCTCCTTTTTTTTGTCACGTAGTACTTTTTGTGCCCTGAAAAATATTGCGCATATTACTGACAGGTTTAACGACACCTTTCTTTCTCTGTTGCTCTAGTAGTTTTGTGCTCTGAGAAATATTTATGAATATGATGATTATAAAGCCTGGGCCTCGCACATGGACGTAGTATCAAATGGACTCGACATTCGAGTTCCACCGTAAGGGACAGACATAAAGTAAAAAAAAAAAGCATTTTTATTTTTTATGCAAATATAATCCTATTTTTCAATGTATTCTATGAAATACTAATTGCAGATGTTAGTAATAATGAACGTCTACATTTATTTTTACCAATATACTAAATAAAATGCACTTACCAGTGAGAGGTTATATTTTCATATTATCGTTTAGATAGGCTATCACAGCCAATAATAAAGCAGCACACCATACCTTTTGTCTTATAATCAGTTTCAACACTCTTTTACATACATTTTTGACCGCAAATATTCGTAAAATACTCAGTAATTCAAGTTTCTAACAAACCGCACGTCTTATTTGTTTGGGTACACGCAGTGTTGCCCTACAAAATTATGTGAAACTATGACAAGGACCGCAAATTGTGTTTTGTCACTTTCATTTTTTAAGGTTTATGCATAAGTCTAAGTGAGATGGACTATATATGTCAAATGCATGTCAAGTCTATTGATATAGGTCTACCAGAATCTCATGGCATAAAATTAAAAACAAACATATAGATTTTCATGTGGCAATACCATCGGTCAACAGCTGATTCAAAACTTGAGTTATGTCATTCGATGTGAATATTTTACGATTTCTATAATTCCTTAGCGAAAATATACAAATTAGTTCTACGATCACAAGTGTGACACATTGTTTACAAGTTTTATCGCCAGATCCGTAAATGATTTGGTCAAATTCAAACAAAATCGCCGATTTTTAAATCGACGTTGTTTTAACAAACAAGTTGGAGTGAATAATTTTGATACTTCATGTTTTTTTGGTTAGTGTTAGATATGTATATGTGTTTTATCGTATATACTTTGATATCATTTTTTGAAACTAAACAATAATGCATTAAATACCTATTTACAGGAGTTTCCAGAGATTTTGGATAAGGATCCATCAAACAATGATATATTTTGCACTTCTAGTGAACAGATGTAATCCCAGAAGAGATCTTTATTAAAAATAATTATCACCAACATCTTCGTCTAATGACCTACTGCCAGGATCTTTATAAATAAGCCCTGATTAATTCGTTCATGATAAACATTAAAGAGACTGCAAATAAAATACTTAGATATGTTGTTTCACTCTTACATATCATTCTAATAACATATAATTGCAAATAAGACATTTAACTAATAAAAGTATTTCGTTAATATGAATTAATGATAAGTTGTATAGAAAGTATCAAAATATTTCGATCCAATTACCCTGGTATTGCTATGCACAATTTTCAATTACCCCAATTGCCATGAGATTCTGGTAGACCTATACTACGTCTATGGCCTCGCATGATCATAAAATCGAGGATAAACAAGGATTTTGTATTATATTTATTATCTGTATCGATATCTGTCATCTTTGACGAGATGTCTGTACTAAATTGACATTGACAAATACAATATCAATGTAGAAAATTTTATCAAAATTGTTTACCTTATAAAGTGTTTTACCACACAAAATAAACGCAAACTATATATTCCTACTGACACGCCCTAATTAAATGATAAGATATGGAGCCAAATCAACTGACTGATCGGGGTGTTTTACCTAAAATTGTCGACGTAGATTGGAAGTTAGAGGTGGTAACCAAATCTGCCGGAATTAGTTCAGATAATTTATTATACACCGTTATACTGAAGACAGATGTTGGTGAAGATGTGACTTTTACCTGTGGCAGCCAAGAGTTGCAAGATCTCGTGTATAAACTGAAAGACTTGGTGCGACATTGCGAGAGAGTGAAAAGTGAACTGTCGTGATTTTAATATAAGTAACAGTGCTTTACCTCACTATTTATAATTCACGTTTGTATTAAAATAATTGGTTTTTGAACATTGTGTTTTGTTATACTTTAAGAAGTAAGAAGAATACTTATAATACTCACTGTAAATGGAACACTGATGAAACAAGTATGATTACCAATAATGACTAACTATTATCGTATATTGCCAAGTTTTATAAAATTTTATAATCATATTCATCTTGTGTAATAGTAATCTGTTCATTTTTACCCAACTTTTCTGCCTGTATATTGTATGCGAGGTATAATTAGTATTTGGATTATTCTTTTATTTTTATACTAAATGCATTGACTGTTTCTTTACACTATGGTTATCAAAAATATCAAGAGGTCCCAAGAAAAAAAACTTGTTTTGTGTACTAACATATGTATTTCAATAATTATTTTATAAATTCAATATTATAACAAAAACATAGTGCCATGTAATTTTTTGTGTGCCAAATGGATTTTTTTTCAAATGTATTTTTTTTTTAATTTCCCTTATTCTTGGTACCTCTCAATATTTGGAAGTGATAGGGTGTTTATTAGAACACCTATTTGGGAACACCTATATGTTTTTAATTTTTATAAATAATCTCACACTTTACTCAAAATAATTTTATTTCAAAATACCATATATAGTACAATAGTATAGTGAGAACACAAACTGGATAAACAATTCCTTTGCACAAACAATTAAATCACAGTTAAACTAAACATGACTCAAGTGAGTAGGTAAGCTGCAATTATCTACTACTCTACAGAACAAAGTATTTATCAAGCAGAGATTAATAACAAATACTTCAGAATTTAAAAAAAGTATTCAATATCTGTACATAATTGTTAAACATTGTAATGCATAAGTTATATTTAATGTAATATCCAGTTTAAAGACTGAAAAGCCAGAATGATTTATTTTCCAATGCTTGTAATATTACTTCTTTTTTTACTAAAACTGAATTATTGTTTTAAATTAATGATTTATGAAGTTGTTTTTATCTCTCTTGGACAAATACTTAAGGGTTAGCATCTTGAGACTATGAAACACTAATATTAACAATAATTTTATTTTAAAATATCACAATACCAACATCTACCACTACTGAAGTATACTATGTGTGTTGGTTTTGAAAGTGAGAATTTTTATTTTCATATTGAATAGTACCACTTAAAATAAACATTTTCTATCATGAAATATGTAGTAGTCTCTGAAAATGACAAATCATTTTGAATGGTGGGGAATAAGTCCTTATCACTGACTGCATATTCTAAATAACAATTTCAATGCAATAATTTTATGGTTTAACATTGTTTTGTTTATATTATACTAATATTATGTGAAAATGGGATGGTATTTTGATAAAACTATAGTGTCAATGATAAGCACCTTTTCCTCATTAAAAGACAGAAATATCACGTTTATATAGATTTAGGCCTAATAACATTTATGTAAGCCTGAATATACTTCTTATTTTTTATGATTATAGTAAGAAAATATTCATTTGTTTATTATATTAGCTGCACATTAATTTACTAACTTTTATATGGAAAACATGTCACATAGCCACTACATCAATTGCATGATTATTAAAAAAATAACATGAATATACATCACACATTATTGCCAAAATTCAAAATTTTTGTTAATTTCTTAACATAATATTAATAATTAAACTTAACAATAACACTCAATGATAAATAGTTTACAACACACAAAAAGTCGATTAAAATTTGGACATATCACATAACATCTATAAAGCATTAGTGCGCTACTAAATATAAGAAATGCTTGCCTAAACCATTAAAATTATTAGTAAATTGAAATAATTTGGTTCAGTTCACTGGTGTTAGGCCAAAGTACCTGTTAGCTGTGAAAGAGATGCATAATATCTATCATAGCTACACTAATCCGCTACTCTCTCTAAATTCGTAAATTAGGTACGAGCCAATAATACTATGCGGTAGATATTTAACAATAGAACACATTTTTTCCAGTAAATTAATAGTTATCGAGTGTCTAATACATATTTTTATAATTTTCACATAGGCCAGACGCCTGAGATCTATCTGATCAGTCATAAGCCGAAGATTGAAGACACTAAGATTGCTTTGATGCATTAGTTTTTGTATTCGGATACAGCTGAGTATTAGCAACAATTCAATTGCGTCTTCACTTTACGGTGTTAAGTCACTGGATCAATTATTGGCTTACATCATATAATAAATGCTAGATATTGTTAATGTGTTTGCATTTAAAATATGAATAGTCTGTGGTCACAACCATTGCATTGTTTAGAAAAGACGGTTATATATTGTATACTGACTTATTTCCATACATTTCCGTAGATATAATTTATTAGTTAGCAGCAAAATAATATGTAACTTAAATGTACATTATACTCTGGTTAAACATTTGCAATGTATCCGAATATGTATCATCGTATGCAGCTCTGTACGATTTCTTCCTTCGTTTGCTTCCATAGTATTTTCTCAGTGAAAATGAGTAAGATCGTTTGTAGTCGAGTATTGTTTAAAGCGAGAAGAATTTGAGGAAGGCTGCGGGCGGCACCGGGGACGGAGGGAGAGGCCCGCCGGCCTCCTTCAAGCGTTCCCGGTACTCCGGGCACTAGGGATAAAAAAGATTGAAGTTAGAAGTAAATGAATTAAAAATAAAACTGTATTTACTTTTATTAAACAGATAAAAAGTTGGTAGAGGACCGTATAGAATCGCGTAATTTTAAACTAACCAAAGTGATTAGATATACTCATAGAAGATTAGCAGAAAGAATTAGAGAAAATTAGCAATCCTATCATTAGGGTATATTTGGTTTCAAAATTGACTATTTAATAGTAATTTAAAGTAATCAATAAAAATAAATATTTGGATATTTTATAATATTTTTATGCATTACCTGGTCAGCTATACAGGGGTGTCCGAGAGACCTCCAAAATAGGCATTTACAATGACGGCAAAGTGATAAAGTCTCTGCGTATTGGGCATCTTCCCTCAATCCATACAATCTGAAATAATATTTTTTATTTAAATGTCAATGGAAATAACAGAACTTTGCTTTAGTACAGTTTGCTTCAGCTATTCCTATTATTCATTAGCATTGGAAACAATTTTTACACTGATAATTATAAAAATTGTTTCAAATGCATAATTACTTTTAACTCTCTAGATGTGCTTAGCTGAAACACATTAATGTAACGAGTATTTTTCATTTAATTAAATTACAATACTGACCAGTTATTGACTATTTTATATAGGCACGGGGAGATTATATAAATTAGGTTAATGCATTTTTTCAACTCTGTAATCTAATAGGTGTAACAACTAAAGCGATACACTGACCCCATATCATAATTTCACACTGCAAAATATTATCATCATTGATTTTTAAAACACGTGATTTTATATTTTTTTCTCCCTGCTTGGAATAATCCACTCACTTCCTAAGATGATGGAAGATTTTCTTCCAGTCGACGTCCTTGTCGTCGTCCTTGAGTTTGGCGAGCGCGGCATCGATCTGCTGCTGCGTGAAATGGAACGTCACCAGCTCGCGCCAGATGCGCTGCTCAGAGCACACTGACGCCATCACGTTCCATGCTGACGATGCCGACTGCAGAACAAAATATTTTTTAAAATATAAAAAATTAGAACAAGGTATAAACATTGTACTTCTTGAAAACTTGATATAGCCTTTACTGCCGATAATATACCTCTAATATGTTTATGGATAAAAATCTGTGGATAAAAATAATATAGATATAAAAAATATTAAATTTGTTTTGGTTTAATCCTAATTTGATACATGTAATACCAACTATCGGCCTTATTCATGAACAGTTTAAAAACCAATTTTAGTTGTCGAGTGTTTTGTCGTCTTCGCTTAAACTGGATTCAAAATTCGTTCGAAAGGGACAAAAAATTGATACCTAAAATAGGTTTATAAACTGTATGGGTAACTTGAATTAATATTATATGTAGAAGAGTAGGTAGTATTGGAAAAAGTATAACTTACGTCCAAATCTCTGTGGTCCGATATCCTCAACAGAATTTCTCTGATACATTCCTCAGGCAAATCGTGAAGTTTAGGAACTACTTCTGGACCCGGCTAAAAATAAAAATATACGTGCGATTAAGTTATTGTCTTCACGTGATGATGGTTAGTTACTAATAAATATAATAATCAAGACTCAAATAATTACCTATATATTTTTTTTACAAACTGTCTATTACAAAAACTCCCTAATGTTAATTGCTAATTTAAATAATTACAGATGGGGTTCCATTATCAAGTTGATTTCGATTTGGAACTTTAATTTAAGTTGCACGACTTTGAGCTAAAGCGTCTGTTATGGAGATAGATTTGCTCCTCATCACATCTTGAGACTCAAATAAGCTTAAAAGTCTGAAAAAGGTGGGTTACCTTTGCAGCCTCTGGTCAAGTCTTCGGGCATGCAGGCGTCTCAACTCTCAAATACAGTGAGCTCCCATACAGTATATCATGTTTGCTTACCTCCTGAATACGTATAGCATTGGCAATACGGTTGATCCTAGCGATGGCGTGGTCGTGGTGTCCCCAGAGCGCGCGCGATCCCAGCGGGCGGCCCCAGCACGCGCGACGTTCCGCTTCACGTAGAGTCGACAACGCCACTAAAAGCGCTCGAAGCGCGTTCAGATTTTGCTGCGATGTTGCCACTATAACAATTTTGTTGAGATCGTTTTACACAATTTTCCTGTTTATTAATTAGTTGTGTCACAACTTTTTTTATAACAGTCACATACATTGTCCTGACAACGCACTAAGATCGAGTCTTGTGATGAAGGAACTACGAGATTTTTCGGTTTCACAAACACCCAGACCCGAAGAAATATTTGTGAATCGCACAAATATTTCTCTTGGTGCAGGGATCGAGCCTGCGGCCTCTCGTTTCACAGGCGGCGTCTAACCGACTGCGCCACAGAGGCTGTCAAACAATGACTATAATTAAAAATATAATTTTAATAGCGGTATCGCTATTGACGCTATTTTTTTTTACAATATATATTTCTTTTTATTGCCATGAATGGTAAGACCAGCATGCCATTTGCCTGATGGCTGATACGACTGCTCATGAACAGTTGCAAAACCAAATAGCACTTTGAATTACATAGCAATGCTTGGCATTCCACTGCGCTCGCAATCCTGAGACATACTTTGTTGTAGCTCTGGCTACAATATCCGTCAAACCGAAACACAACAGTGCATTAACACTGATGGTTGACGGGATGAATACCTAGATATTGCGGTGGTCAGTGTGGTGGCTCAGGTGGCCTCTCACATATGAGAGACCTACCAACAGTATAAAACCTAGTTTATTTAGTGAAAAAAAAAAACGATTTAAAGAAGAATAATACATAATAATTAATCGAATTCTAAAATACTCTCCCTTACTTTTTAGATTTGAACTGGAGATTTGCATCCACAAATATAAAAAAAATCAAATAAATATTTGGCCTACATACTCAATAAAATAAAATATGTCTTGGGAATCCAAAACTTTCAGCGCTGTGAGCCAAAGCCGATTTTATCTTCATAGCTTTTGCACCAAGCATTATTTGTTACGTATTTGTCACCAATCCAACCCAACTTTATGTACTGTCTGTTTTTTGAAAACTATGTCATAATTTTAGGTATAAAGATATAAAGTTGCTTTAGGTCTGCTGTTATTTTTAAAGAGGTTAAAATAATGCGTAGCGACACGCAAACCCACAATATAAATTAAAAAGACCATGAGATTTGGATTCGGATAATTATACAGGGTATATCAAGACTGCTACCGAAAACGAAGCCGGGTGGTAGTTGAAGCGACTTCGGACACAATGCAACAGAAAAAGTTGCAAAAAAAAGCGACAATTTTTTTTTTGTTATTTTTTTCCTATGGCCATATTTGGGTGGTAAATACATTTTTTCCTAAAATAATAGTATATACCCTTTTATTTATAAATACTCTAAGGTATAAAAGAGTTTAAATTATTATTTTAGCAAAAACTATGGATTTACCACCCAAAAATGACGATATTTAAAAAATCATAAAAAATAATTGTCGCGTTTCTAGGCGAAATTTTTAATTGCATTGTGTTTGTAGCCACTAAAACTACCACCCGGCTTCGTTTTCGGTAGCAGTCTTGAGATACCCGGTATTGTTGTTCGTCCAATTTCGTTAATTTTGTGCTGTGGTTTTTTGCTATACAAGGCCTAGATGTTTCAGCGATAGGAATAAAATGAATTTTATGAATGTTATTATTACAATTAATTGCTCCAATAGCTGATTAAGAATTCCAAGCGTCGCGGACGATTAAATATTACGGTGCATATTTGCTATTGCATTGTTTCATTAACTGAGCAGAGAAGCGTACTCAGAGTACATTGTTCAGTTCAATTGCATCACTCATATTTGTACAGTATTACGTACGACTTTCGAACATTTGAACTTCTTTTCAGATCATAGAGTAACCCCCCTTGTTGCTTATAAGTCTATTTGTATAGGCTAGGCGTTTCAAAAATGCCCAGCAGCTTTACGAAGTTGTTGTATAGCGAAGCAAAGTTATTATACAGGGTATATCAAGACTGCTACCGAAAACGAAGCCGGGTGGTAGTTTAAGCGACTTCAGACACAATGCAACAGAAAAATTTGCGAAATTTTTAATTGCATTGTTTTTGTAGCCACTAAATCTACCACCCGACTTCGTTTTCGGTAGCAGTCTTGAGATACCCAGTATAAGCATTATCAACTTACTCAAACGTCTTCAAAAGCCAATAATCTTTCTTTTAACAAAAGGAAACTTCCTTTTCATATCTTTTGCAAACAGGCTTGTGATTTTATTAATAATTAATAATTCTTATTAGTAATAATTCTTCTTCACAGCTACAACACGTTCCGAAGCGGTGGTAGCAGAAAAGGACGATTCAAAAGATCTTGTGAAAGACTATTTGAATAAAGAATATTTTGATTTGATTTGATTTGATTTAATATTGGCTTACCCTGATCAGCTAACTGCTCCAGCATAGACAGCAGTAGTTTCTGAGCAGCACCAGGAAGATGGGTGAGCCTTTGGCCTCGAAGCAGAAGTTCCAGGAGAGCGCAGATGTAGTTGAACCGGCGTACGTCACGCACTGCTGACGAGAAGTCCAGGCGGCGCACGGCTTCCGACAGACCGTTGAACCCTGCAATCTGATTCCGTTGGTTTTTAACTGTTCATAACTGGTGATTATATGGTAAAGAATAAACAAATGTGATATAATTATTATTGATTTAAAAACTAAGGAAAGCCCTTCAGTTAAATTGGATTTTGAAAAAGATGATTAATTTAACTTAATTTATTAAATTTCGTTTAAACGGCGATGAAAAAATATTATCTTCATTTTTATTAAACTTTCTGTCAAAATACGAGCAAGAATTGTCTACTAATTTCATTAATTGTTTTGTGTACTAATTTCAGTAACGCTCCACTAAAGAGATAATGGTGCGCGCGCACCACTTACGTCGGAACCCTTTACGCGCTTTCCGCCATGTCCATATATTTATGGCAATGATAATTAGTTATTTGTATTTAATTATTGATGTATACCCGTAGACTACTGTGGACCTAACAATCATACTTCTTTCGATCTATGTATCGGGAGTCGGGAGTGTTTATAGACGTTGGTAAATCAGTAGAAATAAAGGATGTCTCTGGATGCAGACAGCTTCTAACAGGTTCCTTTGAAGATCCTATGGGGAAGGCCTTTGTTCAACTGTGGACTTCCTAAGTTTAAACATGATGATAAATCGCTTTTATAACTTAGCCTGTGTACTCTATGACATCAAACATATTTTTAGCTTCATAATATTAAAATTCCAGGTATTATTTGGGTAATATATTGGAAATTGAAAGTATATTTGCATTGTCGGGATTCAAAGCCTACAGAAGTAGGTCACGACAGAGAATTTAATTTAGCCTATGTCGATGTTATAATATGCTGCGTACCTTTCAGTGACAAATAAAAAGACAAAAGGTTTCTACTTCTAGCGGTTGAAATTGAAAATAAGTACATACTATATATTCCTATTTTCTGCTATTTATTTAGATATATTTAATGGAGCATGTTCATGTTATTTGGTTATAGGGTGAAATTGTAAAAAATAAAAAGACGACATTCTTATTATGATTATTGACAGTTTATGTGATATGATTATTTTATGATTATAAACTAAACATTACAATAGCCAAACCACAATGAATGTAAAATTGAAACGACTGGAATATTCATTTCGCCATCGCTACTGTTTGGCACAAAAACAATAGCAATATGTTTTGTGCATATTTTAAAAACTTTTTTTCCATTTTTTTG
Organism: Hyles vespertilio; assembly: GCA_009982885.2. Lineage (NCBI taxonomy): Eukaryota > Metazoa > Arthropoda > Insecta > Lepidoptera > Sphingidae > Hyles > Hyles vespertilio. The sequence continues at coordinate 3,957,773 of CM042814.1, read as the reverse complement.
CCTCCACAACAATTATAATATCAGTTGCTTTGGCACACACAACAGACCTTCACGAACGCAGGACCTCCGCGATAGCGCGGGTTCTGCGTTGTGGTACCAATACCGGGGCGTGAGCCCTCTGATTGTGGTCTATCCAAGCAACCCGTAAACACGGTGTCGTTCCTTGGTGAAGTCCGAAACGAGTTCGGACTTTAGGCGGCTTCGCGTGCGGATCTCGCTCGGAGCGAGATCCTCCCATAGGGCTACCGGAACCCTCAGTCGGCCCGCCTATCCGTCATGGGAGGGTCGGCTGACGGGGGAGGCAACGTGCAACTGGAGAGGCCCGGGCCTGAGTGAGGTGCAGGCGAGCTCGGACAATTGCCCTAACCCTACCACCGCTTCGGAATGTGCTATGGCTGAGTAGAAGAAGCGGCGCAAGAAATTTTCAGCAGCACCTTCTAAGGACCTCGTCTGCTACCGGGCGGGTGTTAGCCACCCGCGCCGGTTCTCACCAGGTGACCGAAGACGTCTCAGTCGCGTCGTTGTGCGGGTGTGTCAGAAACCACGGTTCCGGAATTCACTTCCGTGAGGAGTTCGCGCGGGAGCATCCGCCCGTCCGGTGGTCTCGCGTGATGTGGGGCCAAGTTCCGGAGATGTCTCCAGTCCGAGGCGTCCGCACGAGAGAACATGGACTTAGTGAGACGACGGATAAAGTCGTCCACTGACTGATGCGGAGATCTCTCTCGATTGTGGAATTCCTGACACCTTTAGGGGCGTTCACTATTCTGCGGAGAGCCACCGATTGGACTCTCCGCAGAGCGCCTTTCTGGGTCGGGCTTATGAGCGCGTACCAGGAAGGCGCCGCGTACGTGATGCGGGGGGAATGTACGTTTTGTACACGCCCAGCATCACGTTCAAGGGAAGATTCGACGCGAGTATAGGACGCAGTTTGCCATTGGCAATTTTGCCACTGTTGACAACTCCCCTCGCATGTTTGCCATGCGAAGAGCTTTGTCAACAGTGACCCCAAGATATTTGGCCTGAAAACCCCAGGGGATGGACTGACCTAGCAGATTGAGGGGAGGGACGGTTTTACCGCCCTTCACCCTCATTCTGGGACGCCTAATCAGGAGGGCTTGCGTCTTCCCGACGTTCACCGCTAGCCTCCACTTGGAGAGCCAGTCGGGGAGGTCGTCGAGATTACGCTGGATCCTATCCGCTGCACCCTTCTCCGATATCGACGCCGTGAATAGCGCGATATCATCCGCGTATAGCGCCAACTTGACGTCATGCCTTATCGGTATGTCGTCAGTGTAGAGCGCGTATAGGGTTGGAGAGAGGCAGCTCCCTTGCGGGACACCGGCGGCTATGGGACGGTTGAGGGAGAATTTGCCTTCTACCATGACGTGAAAGCACCTATTCGAGAGGAACGAATTGATCAACTGAACATCAGGGTGTAATTTATAGATCGCCTACGATCCTCTGTCGCAGAAAGCGCTGTTGTCCAATTAATAATAATTGTTTTACTCTCTTAGAATATTACATTGGACATGTGCATTTTAGATTAGCTGTGCCCGTGACTTCGTCTGCGTGGAATTTAACAAAAAAGTTAATTAGTTTATTTAGTTTTTGCATTTTTAATTATCAATCTTTGTAACGAAACCATACCGCGATCTAATTCTAGGGTGGCGCCATCTCTTAGCGAGCGGCGGTAAACTCCCGTTACACATTTATTTTCAGTTTTTTGTATTAGCTTTATTGAAAATTTTCTTTATCCTTACTATCCTTACTAATATTATAAAGGTGAAAGTTTGTATGTATGTATGGATGTTTGTTACTCTTTCATGAAAAAACGGCTCAACAGATTTTGATGAAATTTGGTATAGTGATAGCTGACACCCTGGATTAACACATAGGCTACTTTTTATCCCGAAAAATGTAGTGTTCCCGTGGGATGAGTCAGGAAACCAAATATACATATTTTCTACTCTTTCAAATTCAAATTGTTGGCACGGGATGTCCTCTCCTACGGAAGGGAAATATAGTCGACGGCACGCGGGAAATATAGTTAGTAGACACGCGAAATAATATGTTCTTGATGTGGATTGGACTCAAAAACTATCTGCACCCGGGCGAAGCCGGGCCCGACAGCTAGTATACAATATTTTGTAAATGTGATATTGATTCGTTGGTGGGAGTCACCCGACGTAACGGCCCAGTGGTGGCATGCGCGTGAGCTGCGTGCGGTACTGGACAGTACTATTTTATTTTTCTAAAATAAAAGATTTTTTCTAAAATAAATGTATTGAAATAAAACTATTATTTACGGATTTTATCGCGAATTTAGTTTAATTTTTTAAATTTTTGACTTCCCGACGTTTCGATTGCTTTACAGCTTTCGTGGTCACGGGGCGGACTAAAATAAATGTAGCCTAAGTTACTCCTTGTTATATCAGCTACCTGACAAAAAAGTCCCGTCAAAATCGGTCCAGCCATTTCAGAGATTAGCCGGAACAAACAGACAGACAACATTTTTTAAAATATCATTTTCGGCACAGGTATCGTGTATATGTTATGGGCCAAGTGATTAATGCGGGCAGTAATTAATAATGCCCGAGCAGTATGAATATTGCCGAGCCATATCGGGCCAAGTGATTAATTACAATCTAAACTCACCTATTTATCACATTGCCCGGGCATTATGAATATAGCTACATGATGATCGGGCAATGTGATTAATAATAATATAAATATTTTTTTTATAGATTTTTTACGTGGTGCGCTGCCGCATTGTCTCATCTGCGATAGACCCATAAATTAGAAAGGTTGAATTGATCTGCTTATGTTTAGTTGTTTTTTAAAGTCCGTAACATTATCTTTAGAAGAAAATAAGTGTACTTTATGGATCAGTTAGGTCGACTGTGCCCCAAAACCGACTCGGAACACCCCGACTTCACGTAGTCTTTTGGATACCGACCCTAGAGTGTATATAAAAAGCCGGAGGCGCGGAGGTCGAACAGCCCCCGCCCGCTGTAACGACCAGCAAGCCGAAGCTGCGGAGGTGGGCATGGGTGCCTATCTTTTGTTACGCAAAGGCGAAGGGGCTAAACTTCCCGTAGCGCCGGAGATGATGCAGAAGCGCATTTGTATTGACAACAAGTGTTTTAAGGGTTAGGTTGCTATAATAGATATTTCTCAGTAATGGTGCGTTACCTTTTCATGGGAGTGGTACCAGGGGAGGTGCGACACTCCCCCTCCCCCCACTCCTCGCAACCCACCCCCTCGTGCTGCCTTTGTTCAAAATTCTACCATTTCGGCTCATTGTTTTGATTTTGATTCGCTTTACATCATTCTGCCCAATAGGCACTTGGCATTATTCATAATGCCCGCGCAATGTGATAAGTTGATTGGTTATAATCACATTGCCCGCTCTTATTGGGCATTATTCATATTGCCCGGGCATTATGAATAATGCCCGATTTATCACTTGGCCCATAACATACAGGGTATATCAAGACTGCTACCGAAAACGAAGCCGGGTGGTAGTCTAAGCGACTTCAGACACAATGCAACAGAAAAAGTTGCCAAAAAAAGCGAAAAATTTTTTTTTGTTATTTTTTTCATATGGCCATATTTGGGTGGTAAATACATTTTTTCCTAAAATAATAGTTTACACCCTTTTATTTATAAATACTCTAAGGTATAAAAGAGTTTAAATTATTATTTTAGCAAAAACTATGGATTTACCACCCAAAAATGACGATATTTAAAAAATCATAAAAAATAATTGTCGCGTTTCTATGCGAAATTTTTAATTGCATTGTGTTTGTAGCCACTAAAACTACCACCCGGCTTCGTTTTCGGTAGCAGTCTTGAGATACCCGGTATATGTCGTCATTTAAAAGAAAGGTCAAAGAACATTTCCTCTCACAACAAGAGTGTAGCTGAAATAATTTGTCCATTCTCTTCCTGGTATATTTTAGGATAGGTATATAATATGTTTATGTATATGTAAGTATTATAGTATGTTTGTATATGTGTACGTATATGGATATTTATATATATTTTGTGTGTTTATGTTATATTTTTAGTTATTAATTGTAGATGATTATTATTTCTTTTACGCCTTAGACTGCCCTTTCTATCTCCTGTTAGTATATCCATCCCATGGTTGCCTGTAAGAGATTACCTAGTGTGATAAGGCCGCCACTTGTACTATTATTCTTATTGTATAAAATCTTCATAGTATTTCTGTACAGTGCAAAAAAGAATTAAAATAAATAAATAAATATATATATAACGATATGTAAAACAGACACTTCAATTTTATTTATATGTATAGATTACCAGTACAAATTCTAGTTTTTGAAATTACGAAAACATATTTCAAACAATGCGTGAACTACAATTATATTTTTTTCATTTGTAGGTCCAATTTTCGCTACATGCAAATACATTTTAATTGAACTTTTATTCAAATGTTTAGAATGGTTTAAATACCAATTGAACTCTCGAAAGTAGTGGAGGTCCGGGATTTGGATTATTATAATATTAAAGGATAGTGAATGTCCTTACTTCTCTAGTACATTTGATTGTGATGTGGCAGTGGGGAGGTATCCTCGCTACAGGGTCGCTGGAGCTCTTGTCGCCTTCATCACCCTCTTGTGACCTTAAAACAAGAAATTAATGTTATTGCATTATGTTTTGTATTTCAATATCTGTATTTGATATAGGACAATTTGAAGAAATGTTGGTTGATTTAACAATTTTTGCAAGTAATGAGGTAACAAAGAAAAAGCGGTGTGAGTTTAAATACTAGGTCATCTCTACAATCGAAAGTATGATTGAGAGTGGTTAGGCCATATAGTCCAACACTTGTTTAGTGCGGGTTGGCGGACTAACGAACGTTGAACGTCATTTTCCACATGACAAAAAAAACGGATAGCTATTATGTATGCGTAATTTTATGAATTACTTTCCAAGTATTTAAACCACAACGATCTATATAACACGGGAGAAACCACGCTTTGTTCAGACCCTTTAGATGAGCCAGCTTTCACGTCGCAACGCTGTCCCGGCCAGCATAATCGACAAGCGTGGCGTGCACACGGAAATTGTTCTCATAATTGCGGTTTCCATTACCATTCTAGATATTAAGATTAACTATACTGTCGTGTCATGCGTGACTGATCAATACGCAATCTTTTTAAATTTAATGACAGTGTACACACACAGTACAGGGGTTTGGTATTGTGATTTTGTTTTGTGTTTCTGGTAATTGTTTCCTGATAATGGCTTAAGTTATATGAGACCTAGTTTATTAATAGCCAAAATGATGAGACGAGCATTTCATTCGGCTGATGATGGAAAGCGTGACAATTATGACTGCTCTAGGAGCAATAATACACAGATTTTTAAAATGTTTTCTTTCACTGACACTATAAAATTCATTAATGTTATGAAATCAATTTAAATATAAGAATCTGTATGAAGCCAGCATGGTAGCCTCAAACCCAGAAGTCCCATAAGTGATATGAAAGAAAGTACTGTACTCAACAGTTACCGAGTATTAAAACTGAAAGACAAAAAAAGCCTTCTTGAAGTTATAATACGACCGTCTAGTCTTGACTAAGAGTACTTTCTTTTTCTTTTTTTAAGACTTGCCAAGCAATGATTAACAGCTATTGTTCTATATGTCTGCCGCTGGGGTAGGACGAGAAGTAGGTGAAATATAGATGCGTGATATAAAATGAGGTCATTATTGTAACGTGTTTTTTGAACAGGCTTTATAAAAATAGTCACACAATGGTCTGGTTCCAACAATACGATACAGACTTACTAAGAGACAGTACATTTTGCATACTAACGGCCGTTCTCTATATCCTATCTATCTTTAACAAGTGGTTAAAATGGATATCGTTTCTATGTCGATACCACTGTATGCTTCAATAAACAAAGATGTGCGAAACATGGGCGTAGCCAGCCATCGGCTCAGGGTGGGGCAGAAGTCTAAAATAATACTTAAGTAGCAAACTATACCCGTTTTCTCACCCTGGTTATTTTTTTCATACAAAAAGGTTACACCCTAGAGCATCATGTACTGACTTCAGACAATGCAATTGAAGAAATAAAGAATTTTTCAAAAAAAGATACGATTTTTTTTAATGTGTAAATTTGTGAATTGTGGTGGCAAATAAATAGTTTTTTTTTCTAAAGTAATAATGTAAACCCTTCTTTTTAAAGGCGCTATGGTACGCTAGGAATCAATTAATATTTTAGTAAAAACTATATATTTACCAGTTAAGACCTAAACAAGACGATATTTAAAAAATCACAAAAAAAATCGTCGCCTTTCTTTGCAAAAATTGTACAGTCCCCTACTGCGCTCGCCAACCCGCCTGCCAAGCGTGGTGAATCTCGGCAAATACCCCCACAATCGCGACACAAACAGAGACCAGGCCCCCAGTCCCCGGCAGCCCCACTATTCCTGGCTATGGCAGTAGTCATGGTTACGGTGAGGCAGGGGGTGCCAAGAATCCCCGGTTGACCTCGGATACCACCCCCGACGACGACTGGCCCGGTAACACAACAACCGCACGATGGGGACAAACGGGAAGATTATGGAACTGGAAGAAGAATTGAGTGGTTACACTGGGACATTCTGGGGTTATCGGAAGTCCGAAGAAATCCGATGTCATATCTCCGAAACTGTTCACTGCCGCGCTGGAAAACGTCATCAAGTTCTTGCAGTGAAAAGGACTCGGCACCAACTTCAACGGCGAGTATATCACTCACCTTCAATTTGCCGATATTGTAGTCTTTGAAGGATCGCTGGAAGACCTTCGCACTATGCTCGAATACCTCAATTGAGCCTCCCAATAGGTTGGTCTTAAAATGAAGATGGACAAAACGAAGATCATGTCGAATGTCCATGTTGTGCCCACCCCCATAGGAGTTTGGGACTCCACTGTTGAAGTTATAGACGAATATGTCTATTTAGGACAAGTGGTCCAGTTAGGCAAGTCCCACTTCGAGAGAGAGGTCGATCGTCGAATCCAACTCGATTGGGCAGCGTTCGGAAAATTACGCGACATCTTCTTGTCCAAAATACCTAAATGCCTGAAATCGAAAGTCTTCGATAGTTGTGTGTTGTCACTTGTCAGTGATGACATACGGCACCGAGACGTGGCCTCTCACCTTGGGACTTATTAGGAAGCTCAAAGTCACTCAACGAGCTATGGAGAGGGCTATGCTCGGGGTTTCCCTACGAGATCGAATTAGAAATGAGGGGATCCGTAGGAGAACTAAAGTAACCGATATAGCTCAGCGGATTAGTAAGTTGAAATGGCAATGGGCGGGGCACATAGTGCGGAGAACTGATGACCGATGTGGCCAAAAAGTGCTCGAACGAAGGCCACGTAACGGAAAGCGCAGCGTAGGAAGTCCACCCGCAAGGTGGTCGGACGACCTGGTTAAGATCGCGGGACGTCGCTGGATGCAGGCTGCCTCCAACAGTGACCACTGTGGAAATCATTGGAGGAGGCCTATGTTCAGCAGTGGACTTCCTTTGGCTGATGGAGGATGGATGATATGTTTTTTGGTCACTTAAACTAGCACCTGGCTTCGTTTTCGGTCGCAGACTTGATATACCCTGTGATCTACAATTCGAATTGATTAAAACATTTTATTTTCGCTCACCTTCCTACACCAAGAAATCTTCCATCTAAAAATGTGTCTCTAACTTCAGCCGTTTGCTCTCTGGGAGTATGCCACGTTGTTAATCAGTGAATTAAGAGATTTTTATCTATCCATAGAGAGTACTTTCCTTAGATAATTTATTTTTTTGGGTTTGGTTAGGTACCTCAGAGGTCAGAGCCAGGGTGGGGCAAGTGCCCCACCCTGCCCCACCGTGGCTACGCCCATGGATAGACATACAATATTATCTTGCCTAGATATGTATAACTATATGCACCTTATCTAAATATCTCTGTCTTTCTTTACTCAAGCAAAAAATGTATAGAAATTTCGAGAGAAATCTCTTGTTAAAGATAGATAGATTATAGAAACCGGCCGTAAGAGATACAGAGTTTTATATCTCTGGTATCAAACCTGTAACATAATTTTAAGTCATAACAGACGTTATGTAACATAAATATTAGTATTGATGGCGGGATTAATATCCTGAAACAAGAGATGATCAGTTTTTCCGCCCAAGACAATTTTTGTGTTGCAAACATTAGTGTCGGGTCTTGGTGTAGTGAGACCAAATATCCTTGCAATGTCTGATATCCACATTAACTTGTATCTAACTCTAGGATCAGAACTATATCTGATCTGTGATTATTTAATTTACCTATTTTTTAAAATGATATTTAACTGTCCCTAAACTAACAATGTTGAGGAGCAAACGAAGTGTAATTATTCGGATCGTAGCGCTGGCTGGTATAACGCCAGATAGAAAAAGCATAAAAATATATTATTTTTTTATTAATATATCATTCGCGCTGTAACCCAAGCTGCCATGTATGGGAGTCCTTTTAATACATTAAATTCGAAGTTATCGGTTCATCGGATAACGTGGAACGTGAAAAAATCTCAAAATATTGGTCAAGCGAAATAGGTCAGTGGCTTTGTTAAGCCCGACCTAAATCTATTGTCCAGGTTAGTGGGACTCCGCTGTGTTAAATAATATGCGTGCTCGAGAGGTCTTGCATTGATGGATATTTTTGTAGACCTTAGTGGTATTTACACAGGCATTTATTTTTATCACACTATATGTAGTATTTATGGAGAGGCGAATATAAATATTCCAATTTCATCACGACGGGATTGTTTTTATAATGATACGATGTAAGTGCATTGCAATCCAAACATTCGGCAGATATAGATATGTATATTAAAAATACTTTTATATTAACGACCTTCTTGGTAAACAGTATTAAAACCTATTTTAGTCATCGAATGTTTTATACCATTCGAATAAATGTATTCCGGGGCCCTACTATATAAATCCGAAATTCGAATCTTTGTGACGTTTTTCGTTTCGAAACCTACTCTGTAACACGAAATTCGAATCTTCGGATCGAAGAATGAATGATTCGAATATATCGGCAATCCGAACATTTACAGAGTAGGTACATTCGTATCGTCACAAACTTCGTTCGTCCGAAGTTTCGAACTTCGTTTCGGTTGAATGTAGTAGGACTCCAGTTTGATCTAAGAAGACAAAACATTCGATTACTAAAATAGGTT